>JAIXND010000792.1:1257711-2515423 GCA_023646645.1 Varanus salvator macromaculatus
GGAGCCTATTTTAAATGTTCTTGCACACACGCATATCCTCTAGGTCCTTTGTTGTAAGAAGAGACATACTTGATCATCTAGTTCAAATATGAACTGAAGGCATTTCCATACTTTATAGTGAGGTATTTTGTCATCTACAAATCTGTGGCTCTCTCCAACATGATGCTATGTAACCCAGTACCTGCCACTGTAGCTGGCTCTGAAAGGTCAGCCCACCTCTGGTCACCATTCCTCTGCACATCAGACCAGATGAAGACATGGCATGCAAGGCATGAGCCACTGCATGGACAGCATTGTAGACATTGTAGCTGTGGCCACTCAAACGAGTTTCAAAAAAAGTAGCAGGAAGACATTCCAGCTTCTCTTCCCCAGAGCAAATATACCCATTTATATTGCCCAAAAATGGATTTGGAAATACACAGTTGAAAGCACCTTGCCAAAACAACCTCATAAAACCATCTCCTTTTGGACTGGAAGGGTCTTGTGCATTAAGGAATTGTGCAAATCCTGGGACAGCACTGGACTGAATTGTGAGTGAAAGAGCGCCATGGAAAAAGTCTGTGTTCCAATTCCTTTGATAGACAAATGATGTCAGTGCCACCTGAGCTGTCACAATCATTACTTTACGAATTGGCGTATTTGCCACATATTCTCGTTCTGACAGATAAGGTAACCATCTAAAAAAGCCCATGGAATAGGATTCTCCATTGGCCACCAATACATTCGCTGTGCTGTCCATGATAATATCGCGTATTTTTGCCCCCTTCTCCAAAATGTCTTTTATATCAGAACCAAGGAAAACTTCAGGGATTTTTTCAATGAATTCAAAACAGAAACTGCTCTTGGAAAACAGTGGGATCACCATCTGGAGGAATTGTTCCCCATTGTCATTATCCATAATGACAGTCCCGATCCACGTCCACCCAAAATGCAGCAGCAAAGAGAGGATCCCTGCATACTGAAGGGAATCCCTCGGAGTCATGTTGTAGAAGGATAGACCTGGGGTTTTATCGTTCATCACTGGTGCAGAGCCATATATAAGCTAAGGATAGGGAGAAGCACAAAATAATACAGAAATTATTTTGACATTTGCATATATAACCTCAGCAGTTTTCTCCACCTTACTGTAATACTGGGATTCCCAGAATGTCATGGCACATGTGGTCACCTCCATGTGGACCTGATATGGCACCCTGGTACATCATATTATTTTTTCCATGATATGTATATGTGTGTGTGTGTGTTTTGTCCATAGACTTGTATGATAATGTTGAGGCTTCAAAAATATGGTACAAATATTCAAAGTATGTATTTAATAATTCCTGCAAGGAACAGGGAAATAGGCATGCCATTTCACAGTGGGTTGTTTCTGTGAAAGTGGTCTGAGCCTCTGCCCAGACCCTTCTCTGTCAGATCCATGTTGGTATAAATGAGTGGAGTCACAGCAGAAATTCCCCTCTCCCCACATTGTTTGCTTCCTCTTCGAGGTTCTCGTTCATCCAAAGGAGAAAGTGAACATGATTACATCCAGTGTGCAAACTTTGATCTCCAAAGCACAAATGCACCAATGAAAGAACAAAATGAATGTGAAGAAAATGTTATGCTCCCATTCCCCATGTTCATGGAAAGATACATTCCCCACCTGTGGAATTTTGTAGATATCCAAGAGAGTTGCAACTTGAAGGGAGATTTGGGGGTCCAGTCCCCCAATGACTGCTGTCAACTGTTGCTGGATGTCACATTTGTAGTTAGGGACTAATCTCCCTGCTGTGCCCATCAGTCGCAAGGTGGCCAGATATGTCCACTTGGCCGTGAAATGGCTGTCATAGATGTGGAAGCCCAAGGTCAGGTTGGGCAAGATGTGAAGGTTGTCATTGATCTCCTGCACTGCAAATGTCAAGGCCAGGATATGCTGGTAATTCTTGGGTAGCACACTAGAAGCAAGAAAGTTACCTCCAGCATGAGAACATTCCTCACACAGATTTTGTAAGAAGCTAACGCTGCATTATCATCATCTCGATCTCATCTCTGGTATACCTTGGACACGACAAAGTGAACACAATCAGGCAACATTAATATTCATTTTCCAAATAGTCAATTCCCTGGATTTTCTCATGGTAAAGGAATTAAAAAGTGTGATCCTCTGAATGTCAACTCAGAAGGAAATCAACAAATACCACTGAAACCTCCTCCAAAATGAATTGCATCAGTCCATAATGCAATGATGCTCTTGCCTTGTGTCAGTGGCTCTTCAACTTCCCAGTGAAGAGGCTCATAGGAATTCCATGCAATGTGTGAGGCATGGCAGTAACAGAGTGCCCTGCACCATGTACATTTTCAGTCGATGGGAATTATGAGATTAGAAGACACATTAGTCTGTTCATATTGCACTGCCACTTTAGAGGAACATCATTTAGGTGTATGAAAACATTGACAATGATTGTGATAGGGCCAAGCATTGCATAAAGGGTACAACACACTGAATACAACCCCTTCCAAGTGACAAGAAGACATGTAATGCAATTGTTTCCCATTCTAACAGAGAGCGTTCATCTGCCTTCCAGAAAAGCAAGGATTTTGGGGTTCCCCCTCTGTCCATCCTGCCACAGAGCAGCACATTCAGTAGAGAGTCTAGTGGGGCTGCTTTGGGAAGGAAGGGCAAGAGAAGTCTACTTCCCTGGGAGTGTTAATCCAATGCCCTGAATACTGGCATTATGCAGTTTCCATAAAAGAGGGCAGAATTTTATGAGGTTGTGAGCTGCCCCGAGGCTCGTGGCAAGGGGCGGCCTATAAATCTGTTAATAAATAAAAATAAATAAATAAATAAAAGAATAAAAAAGGGGGCAGGTGAATGAGCCAAGGAAAGAAGAAAGACGTAAAAGGAAGTCAAGTAATCCTCAGAAAACTTGTACAAGGCAGAAATTGGTGTAGAAAATAACTCAACTTAGGAAAATAACAGAGAGGTTCCAAGCAGAAGATGCTTAAAATGCATCCTTCTGACCATGCAGAAAACCAAGTTTCCACATCCCTTAAATAATTTGAACTTGCTCTACTTCCCAAGCCATTGTTCACAGACTGCATCTGCTACCACACATTCTGGTGACAATCACACCAACATACTGGAAGCAAAAACAAAATATTATCTCCTTACGAAATTTCATCATGCAATACAAGTGGGGGTTCTCCAGAGAAGATGAATGAATCAGGAACGATGAAGGACAGAGAAGCAATGGCACCAATCATGAGATCACCCAGGTGTGAATACTCATGAAGGGGAGGCTATGGCTCAGGGTTCTTGCACCTTTCAGCATCAGCCTTGTTTCTACTAGGAGAAGCAAGCTTAGCAACACGACTCCTACTTCCCCCATGCTGAGAGGAAGGACCAAATTTGCTCTTCATGCAAATACACTTGTTCCCATGTACAGCACTGAGTTTACAAATGCAGGCTCCATCAGGGCAGTGGCCATCCAACCCTATTATTATGTATCACTGTATATATTACCACTGTCCTTCACAGCCTAGTTGAGCTGCTTATTCATTAGAAATCTGCAGGGATGTTAGGTACTAACAGAACTGCCGTTTAGACAATTAAAAGAGAACATAGCAATTTCACATGAGGGTGGTTGAAGTTGAAAGCAAGCATTGTTTTTCACACTTTAAGTGGAGCACAATATTTCTATTAGTTTTACGCATGATTTGGGAAGAAGTCATCAGATAGGAGTGCAGAATTGTGAGGCTACACACAGCAGTCATTATGAAGCCCTCTGCGGTTTTTGATTTTGCTCTGGAGTCAATGCAGTTCAGTCCAATTTGCATTGGGACTGTAATGCATGGGTAGAGAAGATTAATCTTTCCTCTGCAGCTATTTTTGTGCAATATTCTCCCTACATCTTCCAATGGAATCTTTCCACTTACACTAATTTCTGGAAGCACTTTAACAGCTGTGTATGGGAGGGGAATTTCATTTTCTTCTGCTGCGCTGTGGTCCCTGTGTAAAGCAGGAGAAGGACCCTTATTAAAAACAACACAAATTCCAGAACTGATTATTCAAACTCATTATTGACCCAAACAAAGCTCATGCACAAGCAGACACTTTCCTTCTAACTCCTACCTGACCTGTAAAATAAGAAGCTATGAAATCATTTCTTTTATACTAAGCGGCTAAGAATGACTGACTAGTAATATTGGATTAATGAAATTTAACAATGGAATCAAAAGGGCTTTTTTTTAATATAACACATTCTTTACACACCCAGAATATACTAATTTCATCATTTGTCTCTTCCCCTCCCCCTCCAGATCTCTTTCCTCACTCTCTTAAATGTATTTTTCATGTTCTAGTTTTTCCTCTATTTTTTCCCATGAATAAGGATCTATCATAAGAAAGTTAGAAATTGTTTGAAGAATTTGCTCTTCTGTGATGTTGCAGTCAAACTTGGAATCAAACTGCTAAATTTTTATAAGAGTATGAAGCATAGACTCCTTCATGGATCACTGCCTTGTCGTAGCGAAGGGGCTTATGTAGCTCAATGAAGCTATGAGCTATGCCGTGCAGGGCCACCCAAGATGGACAGGTCAGAGAAGAGAGCTCTGACAAAATGCGATCCACTAGAGAAGGAAATGGCAACCCACTCCAGTATCTTTGCCATGAAAACCCCATTATTATTGTTAGTCACGAAGTCATGTCCAACCCATTGTGACCCCATGGACAACATTCCTCCAGTCCTTCCTGTCCTCCACCATCCCCTGGAGTCCACTCAAGCTCTCACCAACTGCCTCAGTGACTCCATCAAGCCACCTCATCCTCTGCCGTCCCCTTCTTTTTTGCCATCTATTGTTCGCAGCATTAGACTCTTCTCCAGGGAGTCCTTCCTTCTCATTAGGTGGCCAAAGTATTTGAGTTTCATCTTCAGGATCTGGCCTTCTAAAGAGCAGTCAGGGTTGATCTCCTCTGGGACTGACCAGTTTGATCTCCGGTCAGTCCTAGACGAGACTCGCAGGAGTCTCCTCCAGCACCACAACTCAAAGGCCTCAATCCTGCGGCGCTCAGCCTTCCTTATGGTGCAGCTTTCACAGCCACACATTGCAACTGGGAAAACCATAGCCTTGACTCTACGCACTTTTGTTGGCAGGGTGATGTCTCTGCTTTTGAGTATGCTGTCTAGATTTGCCATAGCTCTCCTCCACAGCAGCAAGCATCTTTTACTTTCTTGGCTGTAGTCCCCGTCTGCAGTGATCTTGGAGTCCAGGAAAATAAAATCTGTCACTAGAAAACCCCATGGACAGTACCAAAAGGCAAAAAGATATGATGCCAGAAGATGAGACCCTCAGGTTGGAAGGTGTCCAATATGCTACTGGGGAAGAGTGGAGGGCTAGTGCTAGTAGTGCCAGAAAGAATGAAGTGACTGGGTCAAAGCCAAAAAAACACTCAGTTGCAGATGTATACGGTGGTGAAAAGAGAGTCCAATGCTGTAAAGATCTATAATTTTTAGGAACCTGGAATGTAAGATCCAGGAATCAAGGCAAGCTGGATGTGGTCAAACATGAGATGACAAGACTGAACATTGACATCTTAGGAATCCATGAACTAAAATGGACAGGAATGGGTGAATTTAATTCAGATGACCATCAGGTGTACTACTGCAGGCAAGAATCCCTCAGAAGAAATGGAGTAGCCTTCATAGTCAATAAAAGAGTAGGAAAAGCAGTACTGGGACACAATCTCCAAAATGACAGAATGATCTCAGTTCGAATCCAAGAAAAACCATTCAGCATCACAGTAGTCCAAGTCTATGCTCCAACCACTGGTGCTGAAGAGGTTGAAGTTGGAAGCCAAAAGATAACTGAATAACAGGCAAGTTTGGCCTGGGAGAACAAAATGAAGCAGGACACAGGCTGGTAGAATTTTGTCAAGAGAATACAATTGTCATAGCAAAAACACTTTTCCAACAACCAAAGGGACAACTCTAAATATGGACCACACCAGATGGTCAACACAGAAATCAGATTGACTTTGTGCTCTGTAGCCAAAGCTGGAGAGCTCTATACAGTCAGTAAAAACTAGACTAGGAGCTGACTGTGGCTCAGATCATGAGCTTCTGGTTGCAAAATTTAGACTTAAATTGAAGAAAGTATGGAAAAGCACTAGGCCACTCGGGTATGACCTAAATCATACCCCTGATGAATATATAGTAGAGGTGACAAATAGATTTAAGGAATTAGATCTGATAGACAGAGTGCCTGAAGAACTATGGACAAAGGTTTGCAACATTGTACAAGAGGTAGCAACTAAAACCATCCCAAAGAAAAAGAAATGCAAGAAAGCAAAATGGCTGTCTGAGGAAACTTTACAAATAGCTGAGGAAAGAAGGGAAGTGAAAGGCAAGGGAGAAAGAGAAAGATACAAACAATTGAATGCAGAATTCCACAGAATAGCTAGAAGAGATAAGAATGCCTTCTTAAATGAACACTGCAAAGAAATAGAAGAAAACAATAGAGTAGGGAGGACCAGAGATCTCTTCAAGAAAATTGGAGATATGAAGGGCATGTTTCATGCAAAGATGGGCATGATAAAGGACCAAAATGGCAGGGACCTAACAGAAGCAAAAGAGATCAAGAAGAGGTGGCAAGATTACACAGAGGAACTATACAAGAAAGAGCTTAACATCCCTGATAACCACGATGGGGTGGTCACTTACCTTGAGCCAGACATCCTGGAATGTGAAGTCAAATGGGCCTTAGGAAGTCTGAGTAACAACAAAGCTCGTGGAGGTGATAGTATTCCAGCTCAGCTATTCAAAATCTTAAAATACGATGCAGTAAAAGTGCTACACTCAATATGCCAGCAAATTTGGAAAACTCAACAGTGGCCACAGGATTGGAAAAGATCAGTTTACATTCTGATCCCAAAGAAGGGCAATGCCAAAGAATGTTCAAACTACCACATCATTGCACTCATTTCATATGCTAGCAAAGTGATGCTCAAAATCCTTCAAGCTAGGCTCCAGCAGTATATGGACCGAGAACTACCAGAAGTACAGGCAGAATTTCGAAGAGGGAGAGCAACTAGAGATCAAATTGCCAACATACGCTGGATCATGGAGAAAGCTAGGGAGTTCCAGAAAAACATCTACTTCTGTTTCATTGACTACGCTAAAGCCTTTGATTGTGTGAATCACAACAAATTGTGGCAAGTTCTTAAAGAGATGGGAGTACCAGACCATCGTATATGTCTCTTGAGAAACCTATATGCAGGTCAAGAAGCAACAGTTAGAACTGCGCACGGAGCCACTAATTGGTTCAAAATTGAGAAAGGAGTTCTACAAGGCTATATACTGTCACCCTGCCTTTTTAACTTATATGCAGAGCACATCATGAGAAAGGTGGGCCTAGATGTATCACCAGTTGGAATTAAGATTGCTGGGAGAAATATCAACAACGTCAGATATGCAGATGACTCCACTCTCATGGCAGAAAGTGAAGAGGAACTAAACAGCCTCTTGATGGGGGTGAAGGAGGAGAGTGCAAAAGTTGGCCTGAAACTCAACATCAAGAAAACTACGATCATGGCATCCAGTCCTCTCACTTCCTGCCAAATAGATGGGGAAGAAATGGAGATAGTGACAGATTTTATTTACCTAGGCTCCAAGATCACAGCAGATGGGGACCACAGCCAAGAAATTAAAAGATGCTTGCTCCTGGGGAGGAAAGCTATGGCAAATCCAGACAGCATACTAAAAAGCAGAGACATACCCTGCCAACAAAAGTGCATATAATCAAGGCTATGGTTTTCCCAGTTGCAATGTATGGCTGTGAAAGTTGGACCATAAGGAAGGCTGAGCACCAAAGAATTGAGGCCTTTAAATTGTGGTTCTCGAGGAGACGACTGCGAGTGCCTTGGACCGCAATGCGATCCAATTGGTCAGCCCTAGAGGAGATCAACCCTGACTGCTCTTTAGAAGGCCAGATCCTGAAGATGAAACTCAAATACTTTGGCCACCTAATAAGAAGGAAGGACTCCCTGGAGAAGAGTCTAATGCTGGGAACAATAGATGACAAAAGAAGAAGGGGATGGCAGAGGATGAGGTGGCTAGATGGAGTCACTGAAGCAGTTGGTGTGAGCTTGAGTGGACTCTGGGAGATGGTGGAGGACAGGAAGGCCTGGAGAAATTTGTCCATGGGGTCACAATGGGTCGGACACGACCTCGCGAGTAACAACAACATGAAGCATAGAATGGGATATTCAATGGCATTAGAGATTTTCAGGGACAAAATGGAAAGGGAGGAAACCCATGAGGAAGAAGGTAAATTGCACACACACCCCCCACACGCACACCAAGTTAAGAACTTGACCTTGCTAATTTTGCAATGAAGAAGAAGAGGAAGCAGTATTGAGTGATAGGTCAGAATAAAAAGCCATAAGAGAAATCTGGTCAATAAATGTCAATGACCAGAACGCTCCTTCAAAACATACTGAAGTTTTGACCAATCTAAAAAAGCAAAAGGCAGATGGCATATGTATTCAAGGAGTCCATATAAATGAAAGGTATGCCCATATATTTCCTTTTTTCTTTTCTCTTCTTTCTTTTTTTGAAACAAAACAACCATAATAAACAGAGCAATCTGAAATAGACAAAGTCACCAAGGGAATTTGATACAGTTCCAATCTATATAATCAGCCCACAAAATCTATCCATCATCCTGTCTTTCAACACTCTATGAAAGTGCACCACAAAAGTAATCATTATTCTATACAGCAGCAAATCTTTCCATTACTTCAGATCTCCACAGCTTTCCCTATCTTTTCTAAAAATCTCAGATCCTCTTATCATGCTACACATTCCTCTAACAATCTTCTAAACAGCATACTCCTCCTGTCCATTTCTCCTTTTTTCAATTGTTGGGGACTCCAACAATTGAATCCATCCAGCAATAACTGTAATTCTAGCTCCAGCATATTTCCTGAAAGTCTCTCTGATACTATATTCTTAAGACTCATGAGAAACTGCTTTATTTCTCTTAAAAGAAAAGTTAGATGCATTTTCTTTTCAAGGCTATCCTCAACTTTCTGGCATCCAGTTCAGATTTCCTTCTCACATTAATTCTTCCCTTCTCCTCTTCCCTGCTCCTCTGGACTTCCACCTTCCACATTACTTCATAACTGTAAATAAACTCACAATTTGATGCTACAGCTTAAAGCAGAAGAGTTGGGGAGGAGGGTCAAGAAAGAAGGGGAAAAAACAAAGAAAAGATAAGACAAAAGAGAGAGAGAAAAATGACAAGAGGCAAAAGGAGATAAAGTTAGTCAATCAGCCTCCTGTCAATATTAGAATTATAAGTTCCATTCTATCTCTATTAAAATATTAGTTTGAATTAATTTTTTAAGAAGAGGCATTGTTCTGACTTTCATAGCAGGGAGCCTTGACTTCCAATCTTGTCCAGGTCCAATAGATGGTTCAAATGATCTTCTTCTCCTAGTGCATCTTGTTTCCTCTTTGTTCTTTAGGATTAATTATTTATTATTCTTAAGGCAGGCCAGGCCCAGCAAAAAGTAAAAAACCGTAGTTCCATTAGGGAGATATAATTGTTCCTTGCAACAAATCATGTATAATTTAGATCAAAAAATCACCAGACTCGAACAACTGGCAATTCCCTTGAAAAATGGTGATGAAGGGGGAAAGAACCATCTCTTTCACAATAGTGAGCTTCAGTCAAGGTCAGTTTATAGCATGGGTCCTCAAACTACAGCTCACGGGCTGGATCCAGCCCTCCATTCCAATTCATCCTACACGCCATAGCTCACCATGCGTGTGCACGCACGTCCGCATGCAGTAAGATGCCGGCTTGCTCACAAGGGGATCATTTTGTTCTTGTTCAGGGAAAAGGATCTCCTTGTGAGAAAGCTGGCACCTTGCCCAGAGATCCTTTTCTCTGAGTGAAGGGACAATCGTTTAGGACTTGCTCGGAGAAAAGGATCTCCTTGCAAGCAAGTCGGTGCCTTACCGGAAGATAATTTTCTCCAAGTGAGTCCAAAACAATTTCTTTGTGAGCATGCCAGCCTTGAGGTGCCAGCTTGCTCACAGGGAGATCGTTTTGGACTCATTGGGAGAAATTGATCTCTGGACAGGCATGCCCCTGCCTTTCTGTGTGCGTGTGGACATGCCCCCCCTCCCTGCCCTGGCCCGCTTCCCCCAGCCTTGGCGGCCCGTGCCCTTCGCTGGGACCTTTCAACCCGCCCCCTATTCAAAAAGTTTGAGGACCCCAGTTTATAGTGTCTGAGATTCTTGAATAAAAGTATCAGACAATTTACAACTGCAAAATAAAGTAGAAGAGTACTCCTTTCAAAGTCCTTTACAAGCAGATAAGCAGATAAGCCCTAAATGGTTTAGGCCCCAGTTATCTTTGGGAGCCATATGCACCCATGTCCTTACCCAACACTGGGGGCCCTCCTGTGTGAGCCATCTCTTAGGGAGGTGAGAGTGATGGCAGCTAGGAGGAGAGACTTTTCTGCAGCTGCTCCCCATATCTGGAATGCTCTCCCCAAGAAAATTCACCTGGTGTCTTTTTTATTTTTTTTTTAGCATCAGGCGAAGACCTTCCTTTAAAAAAAAACATTTTAATAACTAATTACCATAGACTTTTGTTTTGTATGTTTTACTGTATTTTATTGTTGTTTTTAATGTGTAGTATATTATGGTTTTTATTATGTTTTATTGTGTTTTTATCTAGCATTATGAACCTCCCAGAAGTGCTGTGACACAATTGGGCAGCATACAAATGTTTTAAACAAACAAGCAAGCAAGCAAACAGAAATGCCTTAAAATCTGAATCACAGCCAAAATCTCAGCCTCAAGTCTGAGCTCTCCAAAAGCACTGATGCCTTTCATCTCAATTCAAAAGGCACAATTAAGCACAACAATTCCCCCACCTAGTATTCTCATATCAAGGTCAGGTTACACTATTCTTAACTCTTAGTTCTAAAGTAAAGCCATTAAACAGCTTTACAGATTAGAACTTGTCTATCAACAGAGTTATCTGTATCAAAATCCTTTCAAAATATGCAAACTAAAATGCCTTGATTCCAAACTGCACCAGATTGGTGTGCTATTCCCTTGGCAAAGAAAATGGCATAATATAAAAAGAAATAATAAAGAATAAAAGAAAAAGAAAAATGAGTAAGTGTGGGAGTCAACTTTTTTTAATTGTTTCCAGTTTACCTAATCAGACCATCTTGATATAATCAGAGTCGTCAACTGAAAGTCTTGATGCTCACCTGTCATTTAGAGCAGTAAACACCCCTCAGGATGATTTATAATCACCCAAACATAAATCAAAAAGCAGCTACATTCGCTGCTGCTTCGTCAAAGCATATGATGTCCCCCTTCTATATTTTATATAATCCTCTTCTTTCCCTGATTTTATCCAACATTTATATAACTCTTTTTTCAACTTTACTGATGCTTTATCTTTTTCACACCACCATGGAGTGTGTTTGGTCCCATTCTGTCCTTTTTGCCATGCCTGACGGCTCAACAGAGACATCGACTCGCGAGAAAGAGTCAAATGTTCACAATGAGAAAAAGACATTAGAACAAGGGGATTTGTACTTGGGACCTAGTAACCAAATGACCCCCCTGCAGCATGTCTCTGAGACTGCTGAGCAGATAGTCACCCCACAGCATAACGGTGACGCTTCTGCACAAGTAGCTTCTCCCCATCCTGACTCTGAGATGCTGGAACTAACTGCCCCCCCACCTCCTGACCCTGCAACTGCTCAGCAGAGTTCAGGAGATCAGGATGAGGGAACGATACTTTTGGCAGATGCCCAAGTTAGGAGAAATTTATGATGTTTGGAACAAATGAGGAGACGGGACAAAGGTTCGTCCCACCCATGAGCGGAAAGACATGAGAGGAAGAGCTAATCCCATGTGGGCTCCTGAGAGACTTCACTAAGGGGGAAGCAACTGGACTGTTTAGAGCCTCTCAGTGCTTATCTATTGCATCGTAAATCTTGTAGAATGTAGCAATAAAAGGCTTTAGTTTTATGGCCGGCTGCTGTGTGAGTTAATTGGAGACGTGAGTTACAACCTCACAACACTTTTCCACTTTCCTTTTTTCTGCATAATTCTTCTGCAATGTTAAGCAGGCTAGTTCTATATTCCTTCCATTCATCCTCCATGTTCGCCAGCTCTAGTGACAGTTGGTTAAATGCTATAACCACTTTTTGTTGCAGTTGTTCTACTATTTCTTCTTGCTTAAGTTTTGCTATCTTGATCATTTCATGGTTTTTATTGGGTCTTCTTCCTTCGCCAATTCCCATTCCTTTTATTGTTCTTGGCAGCATGGGGGCCAATGAAATGTTCATACACTCTTCTGTTGGTACCCACTCTACCATTGAAATTTCCCATTACTACAGTATAGTATTAGCTTCCACTTTCTATCACCTCAGATAATTCATCAAAAAACTCATCCTTTTGTTCTGTGTAGCTATCATTGCATGGGGCATAAATTGTACATATTTTTCAATTTTCACTCCTTTCTTGATTTTCAATATTATTATTCTGAGTAGTCATTGATGTCTAGTACGCATTGTGCTATGTTTGGGTGTACCAAGAAACCCACTCCTTTCTTTGATGTGGTCCCTCCTGAACAGATAAATGAGTATCTTTTATGAAGTTTCTTACTGTCATGCCCTTTGTGTCTTATATATGCTAGTCCCATTGTCTTGATCCCTCTTCTTTCCATTATTTCTGCAATTTCTTCTGCTTTATCTCCCAAACCAGATGTGTTCAAAGCACCTATTTTGTATTTTACTGTTGCATCTCATACTCCATTAACATTGCCACAGTCATTTCTTGTTTGATCAGTCTATTCGTATCTCATTTGGATTACTGTAACAACAATGAGGTCCATTGATGGCTTGCTGGACCTGTCACAACTTCAGCAGAGCCTTTTCTGCCAGGGTGTTTCAGGGTGACCCAGGATGGCCTTCATGGCTGCTGGAGAGGTGTTGCGAAACAAGATCAAGCCATACTTTGCCCAATCCTCGCAATCCCTGACTTTGTCCTGTTACCACCTTTCCTGACATGTGTGTGGGTTTTGGCTTTCAGAGGCACAAGTGTCACTTCCTGCACCAAATCTTGTTTGCAGATCAGCATCCCTGAACTTCCAATGTCATGAGACAGGTCAGCTGCAGAACCCTGTTGTCATGTTCATGAGATGTAGCACCACCACCTCTTATGTATTTTGATAGCACTAAGGTATTAAAGGACAGAATACACAATGATTGCTGGATGATATATGGAGAGGTATATAATCCTGTTTCAGTGCCTCTTTTACCACTTCTGAAAAGCTAGGCAAGCTTATTTCTGTCATAAAGTCCAGCCAATGTTGAATGTAGGAAAATGAGTAGTTTGAATTCCCATTTTCTCAACAAAAGGCTCATGTGCAAAAAATGCAGAGATTTGGGGAAACCCAGTCACCTAAGAATGGAGATGCACCATGGATACAAAGACTTTCTCATGAACATAATACAAAAACATGCCTGGCTGATAAAATTGGTGGGGTGTAGGAAGGAGATCTGTGGGTATAGCGCAGTTAATTGAATGAGTCTCACATTCTGTATGTAACTGCAAAACAAACATCAGAACTCCTGGAACCGCCATCTTCATGCCAACATTCTCATCAGGATTTAGATTCCTGTGTTCTCCAAATAGCATGCATTTATTTCATGAGTGAGTTGTGATGGTGTACACACAGAGAAGGAAAACTGCCATGTTTGCTTTGCTGAAACTTCATTGCCACTTTCTGTTTCTGGATCCTTTGCAAAGACCACAATTCCTACATGTTTGCCCAAACCAATTGCAGGAATCATTTGTGTCTTTGAAAGGACAGGAGCTGCCCATCAGCAGATGAAATATGTTTTTATGGCACTGTAATGATACCCTAATGAGTTCAGTAGTGTGGCACTTGGAAATGTAAACATTCTCAGATAGAAAACCATATGCAAGGAGTATGAAAACCACTAATCTGGATGTTGACAAGGAAGCTAATTACATTCCCCAGAGGATGAGTGTTTCCCATGGCACAACACAAAGGAAAGCACTTGAAATAGCAACGATGGCCATCTTTTTTGTTTTGAGTTGCAACACGTGAGGAGAAGTTGTACATTTTGATACCAGGCAAACCTTTTTTATTTTCCATTTATTTTAATTGTTGACTAGAGAGGTGCTTTTAAAGTGGTTTTTAGTACCGTGATTGGTGACAGTGGTTCACTATGTTATGATCCGTTTTGTGTTATGGTTGTTTGGCCTGCTTTGCTTGTGTTCTTGTATTTTGGTTACTGTTCTGTTGTTTCAATGCCTACCTTTTGTAAACCAACCCAAGAGCAATGTGCTGATGGAACGGTACATAAATTTATAAGACACCTGAAGGACTTCTGGTTGATGTCATGGCAAGACAGCACTGGAGAACAGGGATTCCGTACTTCATGCCAAAATCTGTTCTACAGAGGGCCCTGGGAGGCCCATCCAAGCACTGTTGGAGCAAGGATTAGAAGCCCGAGTATACATCTGCCTGGTGTGGGGTGGGGCAGTCCCCCACCCACCGGGAGAAATTCAGGGAAATTCTCAGTGAACGGAGAGAGGGGTGTGCACCCACCCCCCACAAGCTACTGGCATCAGACTAGTGGTGAAAAAAAAAAGAAGCTTAAAAGTCTCCTTTGGGGCAGGAGTGGGCAATCAGCTGGTGAGTGAGAGCGGGAGGATCAGCAGGCAGAAGAAGTGGGACTCAGCCAGGCATTGGCACCCAGGACCTGCTTGCATGCAGTAACAAATGTCCTCTCTGCCACCCCTCACTCACCAGAGCATCCCCCATCCTGCTTGAGCAGATGTGAGGAGAAGCAGCTGCATGGCAGCCTGGAGTTGGGGGCTGTGAGCCTCTGAGGAGTCCTTCCCCACCCTCATTCCTCTCCACGCTTGCCAGAGCTATGAGCTGTTGAAAGGACAAATCAGTGTAATTTCACAACACTTGGAACTTGGGTCACAATCTCTTCTGTTCCTGGAAGGCCATAGCTATGCTTGTGGAGGCACGCTGTTTGGACTAGGGCATCCCATTTCTTATGCTGACAAGTGCTGTATTCTGTGTACATCACAATTCATGCCAACAGAAGTAGAGTGATAACCCCACAGGGAGTTAGCCCAAAATGAAAAGAACATTCCATATTTCAAACTGCACAGGCTGCAGTCAGTAGCACTCACTAGGCTGGACAAGAAGGTTGAGCCGCTCTTCCACTTTGGAGGAGAAACTTTATTCAAGACTTTTGAGTCCATGCAAAGCCAAAGAAACTTCCGACCTTGCTAGGCCATTGCTGCCAGAAGAAAGTGGTTGCCATGTCCTCCAAATTTCCATGCCATGACATGCTATATTGGGTAATCCAAATGAAAGAGGAAAGCAAGGGGAGTATAGACATGACTGCTCTTTAATTCTGTGTAATTTTTTCCATGAACAACTCTCTTGGACCTTTGCTCTGCCAGAGCATTGTGGTGTTGCCAGGTCTCATGCATCTACCACTGCCAACCTATAGAGGCTGTTTTACACTAAGCTGTATATAGCTGCCTCCAAACACAAAATATGCTTTCCAAGGGTCTGATAAGAATGTTTGTACAGTGTTAGTAAATAATGCAGCATGTGAATGGCCTGCCTGTCAGGACAAAACATGGATCAATTTAAGGGCATTTCATTTGGCCCACCAGGGATGCGATTCCCAGTTAGCTCATGGGAGGAAGTTAGGTCCTGTCCCCCAAAAGTTGTGAGCCCCCCAAGTCTTCTCTAGAAAGGAAAATCATACCCCTACAGCTAAATCAATCACAGTGAGAGGTGTTACCATGGTACAATTTACAAGCCTAAGAAGAGTGTTATGAAGAAAGTGTTGTTTCTCATAGGAAGCCTTCATAGCTTGGGAGTACTCCTCGACCCGGAACTGTCATTACATGCCCAGGTGACGGCAGCGGCGAGGAGTGCTTTCCTACAGCTTCGGCTGATACATCAGCTGCGTCCCTTCCTGAACTACGACTGCCTGGCGACAGTGACACACGCACTGGTGACTTCCCGATTAGACTTCTGTAATGCACTCTACGTGGGGCTGCCCTTGAAGACGGTCCGGATACTTCAATTGGTGCAGAATAGAGCTGCCAGGTTGCTGACGGGGACTGGGCATTATTCTCATATAACCCCAGTTCTCCGTCAGCTCCACTGGCTCCCGATTGAAGTCTGGGCCCAATTCAAGGTGTTGGTTTTGACCTATAAAGCCCTAAACAGCTTGGGACCTGGATACCTAATGAAACGCTTACGCCCTTATATGCCCTCCCGCCCTCTAAGATCAGCAACAGAGGCCCTCCTCCGGAAACCTTCAGTGAATGACATTTAGAGGATGAGTACCCAGAGGAGGGCTTTCTCGGTGGTGGCGCCCCGATTATGGAATGCGCTCCCCAGAGAGGTCCGCCTGGCACCGTCGTTATTTGTTTTTCGACGGTGCCAGGCGTATTTAAATCGTATTTTAAATCGTATTTTAATTGTTAATTCTGTCAATTGGTTTTGGTTAATTGGTTTTTGTTTAATAGTATGTATTTATTTATTTGTTTAGTTAATGGTTTATAATTTCATAGTTTAATTGTTTGTATTCATTATTGTTTGTTAATTCATTTATAATTTGTTTCTATTTAATTTAGGATTGTATTTTATAGGATTAGCCAAGATGCACCGAGGCGAGGGGGGCGGGTAAAATGGTTTTAAATGGTATTGTTGTATTTTTATTTGTTGTAAGCCGCCCCGAGGCTTTGTTGTGATGGGGTGGCATAGAAATGTTTTAATTAATAAATAAATAATAGCATTGCAGCATCCCCACACTTTCATTATTTTATGAGATAGCAGAGGTGCAGATCATCCTTTGTCAATGTCCATGAGAAGCAGCAGTAGCACCACCTCTGTACTTTAAGGCCACTTAAGTATTAAAGGAGAGAAAGCACATTGATAGCTGGATGATATGTGGAGAGCTATATAGCCCTGTTTCATTCCCTCTTTTCTTCTAAAAAACCACTTTTGAAAAACTAGCCAGCATGTTTCTATCAAACAATTTAACCAAAGTTTAGTGTAGAAAAGAAAAATGCATCAATTTCAGTTTTGCCAAGAAAAGGTTCGAGTTTAGCCTCACTTCAGCACTACAGCAACCTAAGCTAGAACCTCAGATTTCAGTGTTTTAATCAGCATCTGCACTCAGATAGGATGCCCAATGAAATGTGCATTAGAGTAGGCTTGGATAGAGTTCCAGGCCTACTTTTTTTGCTTTCCCATCCTTATCAGATGTCCCTTGTCATTTAGTGCAGGTCTCATTAAAATGATGTAGCATTTGGGGGAAAAAAATGGAAAGCAATAGGCCAGCACTGGAGGTTAAGATGGAGAAGATCTCCACGGCCACCAGGTATTTTCCTTTGGTGCTCAGGTAGGTTGGGACGAAGGAGAACCACACACTGCAGAAGATCACCATGCTGAATGTGATGAATTTGGCTTCATTGAAAGTGTCTGGCAACTTCCTGGCTAGGAAAGCCACAGTAAAGCTGGCAATGGCCTGCAAGCCCATATAGCCCAAGACACAGTAAAACATCACAGCTGAGCCCTCATTGCATTCTAGGATGATTTGGTGCTTTGCTGAGTGCCGATTCATATCTGGGAAGGGAGGAGAAGTAGTTAGCCAAAGTACGCAAATGACTTCCTGTACAGAAGAGCCAGAGAGAACAAGAGAAATTGCTGTTCTTTTCCCCACCCATTTCCTCATTCTGGATCCAGGTCTGGTTGCCATAAATGCCAGGACCACAATCATGGTTTTTGCCAAGAGAGAGGAAAGGGCCACTGAGAAGATGGTGCCAAAGGCAGTTTGTCGGATGAGGCAGGCAACCTTTTCAGGCTTTCCAATGAAGAGCAGGGAGGAGAGGAAGCAAAGCAGGAGGGAGATGAGGAGGATGTAGGTAAGGCCCTGGTTGTTGGCTTTGATGATGGGTGTATTCTTGTGCTTCAGAAATATCCCCAGGACTGAAGTTGTAATCAAAACAAAGGAAATAGCCAATAGAGTAAAGGTGATTCCTAAAGGTTCTTTGTAGGAGAAGTAGCTCAGAGTATGGGGAAGGCACTGATTTTGGTTCTTGTTGGGATGTTGATCTTTTGGGCATTCCATGCAGGTATCCATATCTGAAAAGAGAGGATGGAGCAAGAGGAGGAGGAAGAGGAGGAATGGTTTTTGTTCTAAGATTGCAAGAGGTCCAGCAGAGGGAAACTCGTCCAGTTGGGGAAAGGTATCCAGCCTGAAACTTGTATTACTGCAGAACCACCCCGTCGAATATCATCTCAAGTACTCACATTCCCTCCTTAATAAAGCAGCAGTGACTAACAAAGAGAATTGGAAGTCTAGCTAAACTAAAACAGGATTCCTTGCTTTGAAGAGTAATCATATATTTCATTCTTAGGGAAATGCCTACAATGGATATCCATATTTCTACACAAATTAAAATGAATTTTCGATTGTAATGGGTTGGTGTGAAAGATTATTGCAGCCGTGGGCCAGAAAGCACATGATTCAGACCTCATCTTGTGAAATGTTCCCCTGGAAAGTCTTTGGGTGTCATTCTATGTCTATCTGGCTCCTCCATTTGACATATAGGAAAAGGATACTTATCTACCTTCAATATAGATAAGGTAGCCCCTTCTCACGGCTATTGGGGGACCAAGCTACCTTCTCAGGGCTATTGGGGGACCAAGGGGGTACTGGAAAAAATAGGAGAGGAGATTGTAAAGAGCCTCCAACTCTGTCCCTGGTCGCAATTACTGGGGTGTGGGGAATTTTTGCATCAGGTCTATGCAGTATTGAGTAAAGCAGCAGAAACCATACATGTCAGCTGGGTCATGGTCTGAGTTCCTCCTTCCTCTACAGTCCACTTTGCTGAGCACATAATCCATTTTCAGCATAGTTGAAATTAAAGTATAGCATATTTTAATGCATCTGACATAGCATATTTTAATGCATCTGACATGCTAAAGTATAGCATATTTTAATGCATCTGACTGATTGACCAACCCTCAATCAGTGCTACGAACACATCAACAAATACTTTTGAAATACAGTGGTGGCAATTTACACAGATCTTTCTGAGGCCTGCAATTTCATGTACTCCAAATTAGATTCAATTTAGAAGGGAGTGTGCTGTGCCTGAGAATCCCATTAACCAAGGTGCAGGAGGAAGTAAATGTGGGGGTTCACAATGCTCCCTTCCATGCACCTACAGCAAACTCAGAGATTCCAGAAACAAGATCCATGTGTGCTTTTCAGCATATGCACTATAGGCATAGATGTATTTTTTGCTCTTGTTGCACTTTGTTGTCTTTACACTTGGCAATGTACATTCTTCTGGCTTTACAACCATTTTGAAGTGCAGCAGTCTCAAACTGATTTTTTTTCTCTGCAGTCTCTGCATGCCCTTAAATGTTTTGCTTGCAGAAGAATGGACAGAAAGACAAATAGAATTCAGGCCAAGCTGGATTCGCTATCTCTCAATCTCTCATCTATGTATCAGTTCCTAAGGCCTCTCAGCAAATCTACTGTAAATGATGCCTCCTACCCTTCCTGTCAGACATCATCCCTTCTGGGCATGGAGCACAGTCATAGCAGCAAAATTTCTCTCCTTCCCTCTTTTTCCTGCTGTAGCCAGGATAGCAGTTGTCATTGCACACAGAAAGGGGCAGCACCTGCAAACAAATACAAGATGCAGACAGCCATTGAGAAATTGTGAGCCAAGAATATCTCATCTTTGCAACATGGTTCTTGACATGGAAGGATTACATTATTGAGTTTATTCTTGGCTGCTTAGGTTCAGAAAGCAACCTGATATCTTGAAATGAGCCTTGGAGGCAGGGGGCAGGCATTCTACGTATGATGAATGAGTGATTCATTACCTGACAATACCCCTTCATGGATCACTGCTTTGCCATGGCAAAGCAGCTTGCTTGGAGCCATTAAGCTATGAGCTTAATGTGGGGGCACCCAAGATGGACAGGTCACAGCAGAGAGCTCTGACAAAAGGTGATCCACTGGAGAAGGAAATGGCAACTCACTCCAGTATCCTTGCCATGGAAACCCTTGCCATGGAAACCCAACCTTTACATTGGGGCATAAAAGCTAAAAGTTATGATGCCAGAAGAGGAGCCCCTCAGGTTGGAAGGTGTCCTGTGTGCTACTGGGGAAAAACAAAGGGTGCCAGAAACAGTGCCAGAAACAGTGAAGCAACTGGGTCAAAGCCGAAAGGACACTATCAATGTAAGATCTATCAATCAAGGTAAGCTGGAATTGGTCATACATGAGATGACAAGACTGAACATCGACATCTTGGGAATCAGTGAACTAAAATAGACAGGAATCAGTGAAATATTTCAGATGACCATCATGCATACTACTGAGGTCAAGAACCCCTCATAAGAAATGGAGTAGCCATCATAGACAATAAAAGAGTAGGAAAAACAGTATTGGAGTACAATCTCCAAAATGACAGAATGATCTTAGTTCAAATCCAAGGCAACCTGTTCAATACCACAGTAGTCAAAGTCTATGCCCAAACCACAAATGCTGAAGGGGTTGAGGTTTACCAGTTCTATGAAGACTTACAGCACCTGCCAGAACGAACACCAAAAAATGATGTCGTTATCATCATGGGGATTGGAAAGCTAAAGTCAAAAGATAACCAGAATAAGAGGCAAGTTTGGCCTTGGAGTACAAAATGAAGCAGGGCAAAGGCTAGCAGAATTTTGTCAAGAGAATATAGTGGTTATAGCAAACACTGTTTTTCAACAACCCAAGAGGTGACTCTACATATGGACATCACCAGATAGTCAACATCGAAATTAAATTGATTATATGCTCTGCAGCCAAAGATGAAGAAGCTTTATCCAGTCAGTAAAAACAAGACCTGATCATGAGCTTCTTGTTGCAAACATTAGGCTTAAATTGAAAGTAAGGAAAAACACTAGGCCACTCAGGTATGACCTAAATCATATCCCTGATGAATATGCAGTAGAGATGACAAATAGATTTAAGGAATTAGATCTGATAGACAGAGTGCCTGAAGAACTATGGACAAAGATTTGCAACATTGTACAAGAGGCAGCAACTAAAACCATCCCAAAGAAAAAGAAATGCAAGAAAGCAAAATGGCTGTCTGAGGAAGCTTCACAAATAGCTGAGGAAAGAAGGAAAGTGAAAGGCAAGGGAGAAAAAGAAAGATACACCCAACTGAATGCAGAATTCCAGAGAACAGCTAGAAGAGAATGCATTCTTAAATGAACAGTGCAAAAAATAGAAGAAAACAATAGAATAGGGAGGACCAGAGATCCCTTCAAGAAAATTGGAGATATGAAGAGAATGTTTCATGCAAAGATGGGCATGATAAAGGAGAAAATGGCAGGGATCTAGCAGAGGCAGAAGAGATTTAGAAGAAATGGCAGGATTACACAGAAGAACTGTACAAGAAAGATCTTAATGTCCTTAACAACCACAACGGTGTGGTCACTGACCTCAAGCCAGACATCCTGGTGTGTGAAGTAAAATGGGTCTTAGGAAGCTTTAGCCACAGCAAAGAATATAGAAGAATCCCATGCTTGACTAATTGATATGATGGTTCTTTTTTCTGTTTGTTTGCTTAAAATGAATAAAATATATTTTAAAAAAAATAGATGCGTGTTCGTTCTCCACAACTCAGAATCTCATCTGCATATTATTATTTGCATCTACTTCACATATTTTATCTGCTTTGGTAGAATAAGAATTTCCCTTTCACATCCTAAGGAATAGTCTGGTATTAATATCTAGCTCAGATTTTCCTTGCTTTGTGATGCTTGATTGAAAACTGGAGTCATGATGTGTATAGTCATTTATTGAATGTCACAAACTATATAATGAAGGAATTGAATTACTGGTAGCATTCAGTTAACCATAAAGTCCCACGCAACCTTAACCATACACATGCAAATCCACCTCTAAAATTAATGCCAGTAATATGTGCTCATACACATTCTCAAATTAAGATATGCACTCACAAAGTTTGCTCTGTCTGCAAGTAATATACTAAGACTGAAATCTAATAAGTGTAGAGAATAACATATATGACTCAGGGGGGTCATAGTTTTGAGTAGACAACTACATAACTGTAGTGCTAATGAACAGGAAGTCCAATGTAATCAATGGCTCTTAAAATGCATTTAGTACGGATATACAAGAATCAACAAAATATTACTTTTAATCTTGTAAAATGCTTAAAATGTTTGCTTCCTGATTTATCTATCCATTCTATATCCAAGAAGGGATGCTCTGCACTTGAGTTTCCAGTATGACAAAATTGCTAACTTCTTTTTTGCCTTAGGAAGGGCTTGTATATGAGTAGACATATATAGAACTGTGCGATGACTCTCATTCTCCACTGGCCCAACAAACAGCATATTGTCCAGTTTGACAGGAAGGATTAGATCTTTGTGGAAACAGGAGAGACAGTGTCCAGGTTGCATACTGTTTTTGGAACAGAACCAGGGACTCCCCAATCAGCTCACCCAACAGTTGCATAGCAAATTGAATCTGCCAGGAAATCAGAGAAATGTCTATAGTAGATGAGGTTTTAGCAGATTTGCAGCAAGAATACACTCAGAGGCCTTCAGAGAAGTAGATATGGCTCACACAGTCACAGAGAAATTTGACTGTAATACTGGACTTTGTTCCATCTCACTTCAGCATGGAAATGAAAATATTCTAGGTGGATGTAAAGGAACAGATCTGTCTTTGATGTTTGTGCTTAGTTCGGTTTCTGTATACTATGGGGCATGGCTGCCTCTGCATTTGGAAGCCTCAGCTGCTTGAAAAAAGAAAAAGAAAAATACAAGAGCCCAGTTGATGTGGGACTGGAGGGGAATGATTTACCACTTCATACATTTGGGATCAATTCACCAGAGATTTTTTCCCTAGAGAACCAGTGATGCTTAGGTACAGCTCAAAATTTTGTTTTGGAGAGGAGCAGAGAGGTTTTGCTCTGTTCTGCTTCTTTGAAAATGCAGAATGAGATCCAGGACAACAATAATCCTGAAGTGCTACAAAACTTACATCTGGACAAAATGGAACTTTTTTAAATTTTTCGTTACATTTCAGTACCTGTAACTTGATCTGACCTGGTTAAAACTCCTGTGCCACACAATTAGTTCATCATCAAGGGTCAGTTCCTTCCCTGGATAAGCCCGTGGCACCAGTTTTCCAACTTTCACTCTAACAAAAGAGTTATTTGAGAAGGTTACCAAGTTTATAACATCAAAACCTGCCACTGATTCTCCACTGTCATCAAAACTCACAGTATCTCCAGCACTGTTGTTGAACAAGAATCCCCGTAGAAAATGATGGAGCTATGTTGAAAAAGAAAATTATGCAAATATAGAACAAGATATTACTATATCCAGACAGAGCGTATCAAAGCACCTTTTCCTCTAAAAGCAGATGGTGCATACAGCAGCCATTTCCTAAGATTTGCTAAACTATGCATCTCATGTGGTACATCTAGAGAGGTGGTGAATGTTGCTACCACTGTTCCCCAGCCAGCCAGCAAGCTCTGGATGTGATGCTATCCTGCTTTGAGAAGTAATCTTCTGACATGGCCATGAGTCTGAAAACCTCTCCCCCTCTTACAACTAATTTTTCTCCAGTGGAGTTTTCAAGAATTCAGCATAACCACAAAAGTATACTGGACATAGCTATGTCCATCTCTGATTCATAAAGCGGTCCTGCTTTTTAGAAATCACTTTGTAATGATTACTGATTATCACAACTTGCTTGGAGATGCCTGTTTTTCTACTTGTAACAACCTTCTATGTTCCAGTCTGGATATGCAAAAACATGCAAACCATGTGTCACAACATAAGTCTTATAGAACCAATGTGGAGTGGTAGTTAAGAGTGCTGGAACAAGACTTGGTGGGGAGGGGCAGGGACCTGGGTTCTAATGAACCTGGATGGGTGACTTTGGTCAGACATGGTCTGTCCACCTGACATATCTCACACAGTTGCTTTAGGAAGCATGAAATAGAGAGGAGGGGAAATGTGTAAGCCAACTTGGGTTTTCTGAAAGAGGAAGAAAGGCCAGTTATACATTTGATGTCTGAATAATAGGGTTGGGCTAGGAAGATCAGCAAGGGATTTTGGGATTAATGAGAAAGAAAAGTCCTCGATTGATGTTCCTGGGTGGCAAAAGCTCAAATCATTGAAGTGTGCATGTGATATTATTATTAATGCAACCACTGAAATCTCTGCCACATTCACACACATTCTCTCCTTACATGAAACAAAAAGCAAAAGCAGAAGATTCACCACTGCAGCACAGGAAAGGTAGATGATTGTCTTTGGTGTAGCAACATTCCAGGGCATCAGATGCTACATGCAAACTACATTTCAATGTGGTGCAGCACATTGAGCTGCATGGACATTTGTATGTGTGTGTGAAAGGAATGACTCCATCATGCAAAAACAGTCTCCTGTCATTGCACCATCCTCACCTGCCAGGGCTCTGCATCATGACTTGCTAGGACCCCCATGCCTCTGAATCTTTTACATTTTGAATTGCATTTGAATGTAGCATGCATTGCATGTGCTACTGCGTAGACAGCATTGTAGACATTGTAACTGTGGCCAGTCATCTTCCCTTCAAATAATGTACTTGGAAGCGTCTCCAAGCTTTCCTCCCCAGTACACAACTTTCTGCTTTCCACATATATCTGGGAAGTGTTGAATTGACAGTGAAATGCCTGCTCCCAGAAATTCTGAAAAAATATGTCTCCTTTATTCCAGTGAGGCTTCATGGTGTGCACAAGTGTGTGGAATCCAGGTGGCTGCTTGGAGTGAACGGCAAAGGTTATGGCACCATGGAAATGCTGGATATCCCACATTCTTTGAATAGAGAGTGATTCAAAATCCCATTGAGACGTTGCAATCCACACTTTCTCCAAGGGTGGCAGTGGCAAAATTGGGGCTGTCAAAAACAGCATTCTCAGATTCTGCCAGGATGGGGGCTCTCCTTGTACAAAGCAGGCACTTACTTTTCTTTCCATGAGAACTGCATAATTCCCTAGTGCTTCTAAAAGCAGGTCTGTATACTTATCCAAATAAGTTCGCTCTGGTAATCGAAATATGAAGGCATAGCAGATATCATTTTGGGAAAGCAGCGGGACCATGGTCTGCAAGAATTTGTCCCCATAGTCATCGTCCACAGCCAGGAGCCCAATCCATGTCCATCCAAAATGCTGAAGTAAGCGCACAACCCCCAGATACTGATGGGATTCCCTTGGCACCATCTGGTACAAAAAGGGGAATTGTGTTTTCTCACCATGTGCTGGGGAAAAGGACCCATAAGTGAGCTAAAATCCAAAACATCAAAGTATAGAGATGGATTAGGAGATAATGTCAACTTCTGTTCCATGGAATTTTGGAAATTTGGAAAGAGCCTACCTGTGGGATCCTGAACACGGTGGTGATGATGGCCAAAATTTCAGAGGCTTCAGTCACAAGTCCTCCAATGACAGCAGCTATTTTTTTCTGAGCACCACACTGGAAATTGGGGACAAATCTGTGGTATGTGCAAAGGAGGCCCATGGAGGCCTTGTATGTCATCCTCGCACTGTAGTAGCCATTGAGAATGTGGAAGCCCAGAGTGAGGTTTGGCAAGATTTTGGGATTCTTGTTGATCTCGTCTACAGCAAAGGATAAGGCCAGGATGTGCTGGTACATCTTTGGCATGGAACTGCAATAAGAGTTGGCAGCATAATGCAATAAGAAACCATTTATTTCACCATTTTGTCATTCTACTTCAACATCCTTTTTAGGTGAGGTGTAGCTCCAAATTATAGAAAAGTTTTGAGTGAATCTGCTGCAAGAGATGTAAATTCCATTTTCCAGCCTTTTTCATAGCTTTAACCAGTCCACATGAAATGTTATTAATTTGTGCTTAGAAGAAACTGCTTCTTTTACCCACTTCAATAAATAACTTCCTATCCCATAACTGAACAGCCAAGCACAATTATTTACGTGAAGTGCTTTACTTATGTGATTTAACTCCCTTTGAGGTTAACTTAAGGGAGAGAAGAAATTTACCATTAAACTCTTGCCCCATACCATCTTTGAAATCATTGAATACGGTTACTCATTTCCACTCAAAATCTTCCTATGAAGAACATCAGTCAAGCAATCTAGCTTCCATAATATGAAGCAAGGAAGTATGCTCTGGTTCTGTCTACTGCATGCAATTCTATGTAAAGCCCTTTATAATCCCCTACCAGAACTTAAATCAAAAAGCAGGGATAATACACATAGAAATTGTCTCATTTCAAACATTATTTGTTGTTGTTGTTAGTCGCGAAGTCGAGTCCGACCCATCGCGACCCCATGGACAACATTCCTCCAGGCCCTCCTGTCCTCCACCATCCCCCGGAGTCCACTTAAGCTCACACCAACCGCCTCTGTGACTCCATTCAGCCACCTCATCCTCTGCCGTCCCCTTCTTCTTTTGCCAGCTATTGTTCCCAGCATTAGACTCTTCTCCAGGGAGTCCCTCCTTCTCATTTGGTGGCCCAAGTATTTGAGTTTCATCTTCACTATCTGG
This sequence comes from Varanus salvator macromaculatus, assembly GCA_023646645.1. NCBI lineage: Eukaryota > Metazoa > Chordata > Lepidosauria > Squamata > Varanidae > Varanus > Varanus salvator. The sequence continues at coordinate 1,284,428 of JAIXND010000792.1, forward strand.
CCTTCTAAAGAGCAGTCAGGGTTGATCTCCTCTAGGACTGACTGGTTTGATCGCCTTGCGGTCCAAGGGACTCGCAGGAGTCTTCTCCAGCACCACAACTCAAAGGCCTCAATCCTTTTGCGCTCAGCCTTCCTTATTGTCCAGCTTTCACAGCCATACATTGCAACTGGGAAAACCATAGCCTTGACTATACGCACTTTTGTTGGCAGGGTGATGTCTCTGCTTTTTAGTATGCTATCTAGATTTGCCATAGCTTTCCTCCCCAGAAGCAAGCGTCTTTTAATTTCTTGGCTGCAGTCCCCATCTGCGGTGATCTTGGAGCCCAGGAAAATAAAATCTGTCACTACCTCCATTTCTTCCCCATCTATTTGCCAGGAAGTGAGAGGACCAGATGCCATGATCTTAGTTTTCTTAATGTTGCGTTTCAAGCCAACTTTTGCACTCTCCCCCTTTACCCGCATCAAGAGGCTCTTTAGTTCCTCTTCACTTTCTGCCATGAGAGTGGTATCATCTGCATATCTGAGGTTGTTGATATTTCTCCCAGCAATCTTAATTCCAACTGGTGATTCATCTAGCCCTGCCTTTCTCATGATGTGCTCTGCATATAAGTTAAATAGGCAGGGTGACAGTATACAGCCTTGCCGAACTCCTTTCTCAATTTTGAACCAATCAGTGGTTCCGTGTCCGGTTCTCACTGTTGCTTCTTGACCTGCATATAGGTTTCTCAAGAGACAAATAAGATGGTCTGGTACTCCCATCTCTTTAAGAACTTGCCACAATTTGTTGTGATCGACACAATCAAAGGCTTTAGCGTAGTCAATGAAGCAGAAGTAGATCTTTTTCTGGAACTCCCTGGCTTTCTCCATGATCCAGCGTATGTTGGCAATTTGATCTCTAGTTCCTCTCCCTCTTCGAAATAAACATTATTTATATGTGTACAATCAAGGGTAAAAACATGAAGAAAAGACACAATATATTTGCATTTACGTATAGAATCCATAGGACATAAAAGGATCAGAATCTCAGAGTGCCCTATTCAAGTCTACATTCAAGACAAACCCATATTTGTGCCAAGGTCCAGATCATTCGCATGATTGTATTCCCAATCACCATGTATGCATGTGAAAGCTGGACAGTGAGGAAAGCATCCAGGAAGAAAGCCGATGCATTTCTTGGTGCCAGAGGAGAACTTTGTGAATACTCTGCACTGACCGAAAAACATGCAAGTAGGTCCTAGATCAAATCAAGCCAGAGCTTTCCTTAGGAGGAGGGGGAAATATACAACTGAAGCAATCATACTTTGGACACATCATGAGAAGCTAAAACTTCCTGGAAAAGATAATCATGCTAGGCAATGTTGAAGGTAGAGGAAGAAAAGGAGAGCAACTATGAGATGGATTGACTCCATAAGGGAAACAGCAGCCTTGAATTTAGAAAAGCTGAGCAGACCTGTCATGAATGGGAAACTTTGAAGGGCTTTCATTCATGGAGTCATTATCAGTCAGAGATGACTTGATGGCACATAGCAATAACAAGGCTAAGAAAGGATAAATGTGAATCATATAGAGAGCATACGGCATGATGGATGTGTGTGAATAGATGATAAAGGGATGGAGGGAAGGATCAGACCCTGTCAATGGCGTTAGTAGGAAATCATTAATCTGAATCTTCTCTTAAACCATCAATCTTTTCCATCTGAGCGTTTTGATCTATGATCATTCACATTTTACCCATAAAATATTCATTTTTCTGCACATTCCCTAAAATAGATATATCCTCCTGATGCATGTTGAGCAAGTATAGCAGAGCATTCAAAGAAGTATGCAATCCAAAGTATGGCATCCTGATCCTTATATTTCTCCATATTTCTCCAAGTAATCAAAATTAGGTTGGTTCACTTAAACTGCTGAGATGATTAATTCTCTCCCATCCTTAAGCAAAGATGAGAAAATGGGTGAAAATAAATTAAATGTTGAAAACAAAGCATGAGCACATTCCACCTTATGCCTGTTCAGTAGCCATCTTATGTCCTTCGATTCAATTTTCAACATTCAAAGGCAAGGCAAACAGAGTAAAGAACAACCTCTGATCTGTTCTACAATCCTACTTTTCTTGCTCTGGAAAGCAAGTCTCATTACATGAGCATCTCCTGAATAATTCTTTTCCCCCAATTCCTATGTCATTGACATGCTGGAAAAAGGAAACAAGCATCCTTACACAGGTTCGTCAATGAGCATCTGTGTGGGTTCCTCTATGAAGGACGGGCTGTTGTGAAAGAAGTAGACCTGGGAGGCAATTGCACCTATGACAATGTTGCCAGGCTGATACAATTGGTGGGATATGGGAAGTGGATCACCAGGGATCATGCAGCCCATAGAACGGGCCTTGCATGCAATAGCAAACTGCAAGACTGGCAGCAGAACAGCTAGTCCCACCATCTTAACATTGACCAACTGGATGCTGACAGTTCCTCTCAGGAATCAGATCTTCACACATCTTATTGGAATGGCATCTGTTTCCGGTCATCCTTAAATGAAAAACTTGAGATGCAGATAAGGAAACTCTTGCCGCATAAGCACAGCTCAGTTTCAGTGTCTCCACCACACAGTTAACCAAGTCTCCCTTCGTTACAACTTCTCTGCCAGTGCCTGAGAGCCATGCATTCCATACAGATTACGTGCACATGCAAGGCACTTCCCCAAACATTTCTCTGAATGATTACTGCCTCTCTCCTTGCCTGTGAAATACTGGGAACTGCTATCACCAGACCAGACTCTCTGCCACACATTTATGTAACAACACAGACATATTGTTGTGGCTGTTGTGGGTGTTCCTTGGAAATGTCGTGTTTTTCAATAGCAGGAAGGTAGCAAGTTGGTAATTAAGATGATGAATCATGTCCCCCAGTGTCTTGGGATTTGCTCTTGCAGTGCACCTGATAAATAATTTTATACTAGGATGGTTATTGTCTTTTGAGGAGGGGGAGGGTTGGGGGGGTTCTAGCAAAATGAATTGCACTGTACATTTTTTCCCTACAAGAATGACAAAAAGCCTTTCAGTTTAACATATTTGGTGAAGGGCTTTCCATGTTCACTCATGCACAAAAATGTGGGAACCTTGAAGCTGTCAAAGGGTGTTACCCTATGCTGGGGCTCCTGGCAGCTTCCCCAGTACACTGGAGCCAGAGTGCAGCAGCACCACGTTTGTCTTTTCACTGCCACAGACACATGGAGTCTGTGCAACAAAAGTGATCCTGCATCTGAATCCTCCATTCTGTGTTTGCATACACAGCTGTCCACCAGCACCATGCATGTGGGTGAAGGAAATAAGCAGTTCTTGCTATTATTGGGTTCTACCTCATTTGGATTTCTGGAGTAATATACTCTCCACTGCTGGCTTGTTGGGCCTGTTGCAACTTCACCAGAGCCCCTTTTGCCAGGTCATTTCAGGGAACCCAGGAAGACCTTCAAGGCTCAAAGAAGTACAAAGAAGAACCTCCGGCAAAGCATATTCATCCCCACCCTGTGCCACCAGTGGCAAATATGGACACTTACAACAAAATATAAATGAAAGTTATTCACCACAGAAATAAGATGTTTGAAGAAAGTGGCCAGAGTAACCATAACGGGAAAAACCAGGAATGAAATGATAAGGGAAAGAGATGGACTAGATCCCATCCTTAACTATATACAAAGACTGCAAATAAAGGGTTTGCTCACCTGGAAAGAATGCCTTGTGAGTCCATACCATTCAAGACATACTCAAAAAGAGAAGGCCAAAGAGTGTGAGACAGACCCAGAGGAAGTTGGAGAGACACCACTACAACAGCATCACATAACAAGGGTTGATGCTGCCAGAAGTGTAAGAGCCAGAACTTTGTATCTCCCTCGACACCTGAAGCAGTAAAAGAGGAAGTGAAGATGAAGACGAAGACGGAGATGGAGACAGAGAAGATTGGGTTCCATAGTCAGAAATGATAAGCTCTCAACAGGAACATACAGTATATAATGAACCTACATCCTCACATATGCATGTCTTTACAAAGAGAAGATCACTGGTCTCTTTTCCAACTATTTGTCTCACAGCAGAACCCAATAACTTTCTGAGCTCCTGGGTTGTTTCTGTGGCAATCCTTCAAACATTCCCCTAATATTCTCCAGGATTGCATATTTATTATAAGCACCATGAGGCAAGCTCCATCTAGAGAGTGTGCAGGGTGAAATTTAAAACCATAAAATGCAGTAACAGAGTAAAACGTAACATCAAATCTTTAGTTAAGAACAAATCAAATCCAAAGTAGTCACAAGATAAAATACAGCAGTAGTGCAAGGATGTAAAATGCATTTACATTTTTTTTATTTAATTGTAGGGATAAAATGTTTTGGAAAATAATGAAAGATCTTCCACTGGCACCACAAAGATCACAATGTAGGTGCCAGGCAAGACTTTCAGAAGAGATCATTCCTGAACTTGAGTGTCACCCCTGAAATGATTTATTTTCTTTGTTTATTCAACAGGTTGACATTCTAAAGAAACTTTAACCAAATCATCATTATCAGCATCCATATTTCTGCATTCAAACCTCTTGAATTTAATTTGCTTCCATTCTGAAATTTGATCCTCTCTCTCTCTTCTCATCCATAACTAGGTTCTGATTCTGTGGACTAACTTCTAACCTGTTCCCCGATTCCTCTCACAAGTTTTGCATCATAGATAAAATAAAATATGTTAGGACCTCAATGCTGAGTCCTGGAGAAAATTGGTGGCAGAATAGTTTAGGAGGGAAAGCTGCTAATTTCAGCATATGATAAAGTGGCATACTTCATTAATCTAGAGGCAGAGATGTGAGCATTGCAAAGGCATATCTAATTAATCCAGACCTGGCACCTATTCAAGCTTTCTCTCTCATCATCACACCAATGGCATGTTCTTTTGATTCCTTAACTTGTAAGATGCTTTTGTGAGTCATCACTTATTTCTCTTAAACTAAAAACACTCTTAATTTGGCTTTCCTCAACATGATACTCTTCAGATGAATCAAACTGGACCCACCACACACCCATACTAGCTGGGGCACCACACACCCATACTAGCTGGGGCATGTTGGAAGTTTTAGCCTAACATATCCAGAAGGTCTCTGTTGGAGAAGCTTGTTCTTTCTGTCCCAGAAAGGTTGCAGAAATGCAATCAGGATTATCTGTCCCAATGAGATGACCTTCAATCCTCCAAACTTTCCCCTAATTTTCTCCAGGAACAAACTATTGCATAAAAATGGTCATTTTTCTCCAGGTATATATGATGGGTTGAATCAAAATATACACAACAGGGAAAAAAGTCTGGTGACAGTAATGCTAATATAGTAGTCCTGTTCTGCACATTATCCTGGAAGAGCTCATGCTAGATTCCTTAAGAACAAGGACTTAGTGCAAGCATGCACTTGAGGTGTTTGAGACCCTGTGCTTATGCATTGTGCTGACAGAAGCAAACAGCTAAATCCTAGTGTTCTTTCCTTATGCAAGGATCTCTGCCTAATTCAGCAATAGCTATTTGACACATTAAAGAGGGCAACACCTGGCAGGAAGCACCACTAGATCAAGTGGTGATACTGATAATAAGTGAAGTACCATAAAGATGATGGCATAGGTAATTATCCAATAGTAATCAGTAATGATCCAAATAAGATAATAGAGTAATAGTGCTGCAATTAGAGCATGTTCAGCTGAAGGGTTAACCAGGTGCGAGCGATGTGATGAACTCTTTATTTCACATAAGAGGGCTGCAGTCTCAGAGGAATAAACATTCAAGGTGGCTTTTCACAACTTGGTGTTCTCTAGGTGTGCTGATCTGCAAGTACCAGCATTATCACCCTACAGAGAATGTGACTTCTTCCAATTTCTGGAAATCTCTCCTCCTGTAACACAACTCAGTCCATTCAACAAGATCCCCAAAACCTTAGCATTTTATTTTCACTGAGGTGGGACTGTGGTAGAGAAGAGTGGGGCAGAGGACCAGTTGCTGGCAGAAATCTGGGTCATACCCTGAAGCTGAAATTCTCTACCTGAGTTATTGTTGTTGTTAGTTGTGAAGTTGTTTCCGACCCATTGTGACCCCATGGACAACATTCCTCCAGTCCTTCCTGTCCCCCACCATCCCCTGGAGTCCACTTAAGCTCACACCAACCGCCTCAGTGACTCCATCCAGCCACCTCATCCTCTGCCGTCCCCTTCTTTTTTGCCATCTATTGTTCGCAGCATTAGACTCTTCTCCAGGGAGTCTTTTCTTCTCATTAGGTGGCCAAAGTATTTGAGTTTCATCTTCAGGATCTGGCCTTCTAGAAAGCAGTCAGGGTTAATCTCCCCTAGGACTGACCAGTTTGATCGCCTTGCAGTCCAAGGAACTCGCAGGAGTTTTCTCCAACACCACAATTCAAAGACCTCGATTCTTCAGCGCTCAGTCTTCCTTATGGTCCAACTTTCACAGCCATACATTTCAACTGGGAAAACCATAGCCTTGACTATGCGCACTTTTGTTAGCAGGGTGGTGTCTCTGTTTTTTAGTATGCTGTCTAGATTTGCCATAGCTTTCCTCCCCAGGAGCAAGCCTCTTTTAATCTCTTGGTTGTAGTCCCTCTCTACAGTGATCTTGGAGCCCAGGAAAATAAAATCTGTCACTACCTCCATTTCTTCCCCATCTATTTGCCAGGAAGTTATAGGACTGGATTCCATGATTTTAGTTTTCTTAATGCTGAGTTTCAAGCCAACTTTTGTGCTCTCCTCCTTCACCCTCATCAAGAGGCTTTTTAGTTCCTCTTCACTTTCTGCCATGAGAGTGGTATCATCTGCATATCTGAGGGTGTTGATATTTCTCCCAGCAATCTTAATTCCAGCTTGTGATTCATCTAGCCCTGCCTTTCTCATGATGTGCTCTGCATATAAGTTAAATAGGCAGGGCAACAGTATACAGCCTTGCTGAACTCCTTTCTCAATTTTGAACCAATCAGTGGTTCCATGTCCAGTTCTCACTGTTGCTTCTTGACCCGCATATAGGTTTCTCAAGAGACAAATAAGATGGACTGATACTCCCATCCCTTTAAAACTTGCCACAATTTGTTGTGATCCACACAATCAAAGGCTTTAGCATAGTCAATGAAGCAGAAGTAGATGTTTTTCTGGAACTCCCTAGCTTTCTCCATGATCCAGCATATGTTGGAGTTTGATCTCTAGTTTCTCTGTCTCTTCAAAATCCTGCCTATACTTCTGGTAGTTATCAGTCCACATACTGCTGGAGCCTAGCTTGTAGGATTTTGAGCATCACTTTGCTAGTGTGTGAAATGAGTGCAATGGTGCGGTAGTTTGAACATTCTTTGGCATTGCCCTTCATTGGGATCAGAATGTAAACTGACCTTTTCCAATCCTGTGGCCACTGTTGAGTTTTCCAAATTTGCTGGCAGATTGAGTGTAGCACTTTTACTGCATCATCTTTTTAGATTTTGAATAGCTCCTTGAAAGTCTCCTTGAAATGAATGAAATGTACTTCAGAGAAAAGCTGTGCTGAATTGTACTGTCACATATGTTCTTAAACAGGGGTTTATTTGCTTGTTTGCTTACTTACTTTTAAAAAGGAATAGTGCCACATCAGCAGCAGATTCTATCTAACTTTTCAGAGATGAAAACCATAAAATGGAATGCAAGACAACAGCCAGACCTTCAAAACCTGTGTGTGTTTCTTAATACATCCTGCTGGTCTCATAATGAAATGACCAAGATGCTTCTCAAGCACCTGAGTGGCCTAAATAGATAGCTGGTGCTTAACCACTGACTTGGAGAATGCCTGGTTGAGTCATCCTGCTGTTGATTGTTCTCACCAAAACAGAAGTTACTAAAGAATAATTGTCTCCAATGAGATCAGATGCATAGGTTTCCTTAAATTAAGACTTTGTATCAGATAATGTCTCCTGAAGCAAAACAGAGTTGCCAGGCTGAAGCACTCTATCTGAAAATGGTGTCACTTGCTGCATGCACAACTACTTAGTAGTAAACAGGGATATAACCCTGTTTTAGTGCCTCTTTTACCACATCTGATAAACTAGATGAGAAAGTTCCTGTCAAACAGTCCAGACAATGCATACTGTAGAACCCAGAATTGTACGAATTCCTGTTTTCCGAAAAAGGTTCATGGAATACACATGCAGAAAAACCCAGTCACCTATGTATGGAGATGCATCAGGGGTAGAAAGACTTTCTCACACTTGCAATACTAAAACATAATGCCATATTGAGGTGGGAATGTTGCATTCCACAGACCAAATGATTAAAAGTTCTGTTCCATAAAAGACAGTGTAAATGACAGAAGTACACATTTTCTAAGTCATTTTTATTGTTCTAGCTTCACTACAAGAACCTCAGCACTTAGAGATTTTCAGCATTATTCTTAGCGTCGGCACTCAGCTGAGATGCCCAATGAAATCTTCCTTAGAATAGATTAGGATATCATCCCAGGTGTTTCCATTCTTCTCAGATGTCCCTTGTCATTTAGCTCAGGCCTCATTAAAATGATGTAGCATTTGGGGGGGAAAATGGAAAGCAATACACCAGCACTGGAGGTTAAGATGGAAAAGATCTCCACAGCCACCAGGTATTTTCCTTTGGTGCTCAGGTAGGTTGGGACAAAGGAGAACCACACACTGCAGAAGATCACCATGCTGAATGTGATGAATTTGGCTTCATTGAACGTGTCCGGCAACGTCCTGGCTAGAAAAGCCACAGTAAAGCTGGCAATGGCCAGCAAGCCCATATAGCCCAAGACACAGTAAAACATCACAGCTGAGCCCTCATTGCATTCTAGTATGATTTTGTCCTTTGCTGAGTGCCGATTCATATCTGGGAAGGGAGGAGAAGTACTTAACCAAAGTACGCAAATGACTGCCTGTACAGAAAAGCCAGAAAGCACAAGAGCAATTGCTATTCTTTTCCCCACCCATTTCCTCATTCTGGATCCGGGTTTGGTGGCCATGAATGCCAGGACCACAGTTGTGGTTTTTGCCAAGAGAGAGGAAAGGGCCACTGAAAAGATGGTGCTGAAGGCAGTTTGTCGGACGAGGCAGGCAACCTTTTCAGGCTTTCCAATGAAGAGCAGGGAGGAGAGGAAGCAAAGCAGGAGGGAGATGAGGAGGATGAGGGTAAGTCCCCGGTTGTTGGCTTTGACAATGGGTGTGTCCTTGTGCTTCAGAAATATCCCCAGGACTGAAGTTGTAATCAAAACAAAGGAAATAGCCAATAGAATAAAGGTGATTCCTAAAGGTTCTCTGTAGGAGAAGTAGCTCAGAGTACGGGGAAGGCACTCATTTTGGTTCTTGTTGGGATGTTGATCTTCTGGACATTCCATGCAGGCATCCGTATCTGAAAGAAGAAGATGGAGGAGTAGGATTAGTTGTGTTACTAATCCTGCAAGAGTTCCAACAGAAATCACATTCATTACCTTGAAATGCAATCATTCATTTCAAATATAGGGAAATTCCTAAAACAGATGCCCACAATTGTATACAAATCAAAATTAATTTTAGATTGTAATGGGTTGGTGTGAACAATTATTACAGCAATGAGGCTTGAAGCACATGAGTCAGACCTCATCTTGTGAAATGTTCCCTTGGTAGTCTTTGGGTTTCATTCTATGTCAATCTGGCCCCTTTATCTGACATATAGGAAAGGGATACTTATCTACCTTCAATATTAGTTGTCAGAGTCATTAGGGAACCAAAAGACTACTGGAAGACAGAGGAGATTGCTGAGAGCCTCCAATTCTGGCCCTGGTCCTGATCAATGGAGAAAGTGGAATCAGGACTAGTGCCAGAATGAGAAAAGCAGCAGAAAGCCAAGGCCTCAGCTGGGCCATGGTCTGAGAGACCCTCCTCTGCAGTCCTCTTTGCTAAGGAGATAACTTCATTTCTGTATGAGTATAATTTAAGTATAGCATGTTACATGCATATGGCATTCTGGGAGAGTTAGCACCGATCTTCAATCAGGGTTACCATCACATCAACAAATACTTTGGAAATACTGTGGTGGTAGTTTGCACTGATCTATCCGAGTCCTGCAATTCCATGTACTCCAAATTAGATTTATTTTAGAAGTTGTCCTGTGCTTAATAATTTCATCAATGAGGTGAAGAATTAAGTAGATGTTGGGCTTTGAATTGCTCCCTTCCAGGCACCTACAGCAAGGTCAGAACTTCCAGAAACAATATCTATATATGCTTTTCAGCATAAATTTTATAAGGAGGGAAGTAATTCTTGCTGTTCTTGCACATTGTTGTCCTTACATTTGCCAGCATACATTCTTACTGGCTTCACAACCACTTTGAACTGTGACAGTCACAAACTGATGGCTTTTTCTCTCCATGCCCTTAAAATGTTTTGCTTGCATAAGAATGAACAGAAAGAGAAATAAAATTCAGGCCAGGCTGGATTCTTTCTATATCTACTTCTGCAACATATACTGTATATCTACCATCATCTACATCATCTCTCTTTCTCTCTCTCAAGTATGTATTACTTCCTAAGACCTCTCAGCCAACCTACAGTACATGATGCCTCCTACCTTTCCTGTTGGAAATCATCCCTTCTGGGCATGGAGCACAGTCATAGCAGCAAAATTTCTCTCCTTCCCTCTTTTTCCTGCTGTAGCCAGGGTAGCAGTTGTCATTGCACACAGAAAGGGGCATCACCTGCACAAAAACACAAGATGCTGGACAAAGGAAACACTCTAGACATAATCTACCTAGACTTTAGTAAAGCTTTTGACATAGTGTCACATGACAATTTAGTACAAACTGGATTGCATGGAGAAACTATTAGGTGGATCCTAATCGGACACAAAGAGTGCTCATCAATGGCACCTTCACAAATAGGATGGAGGTATCTAGTGAGGTGCCAAAGAGTTCAGTCCTAGGCCCAGTGCTCTTCAACATCTTTATTAATGATTTAGATGATGAAGTACATGGAAAGATAATTAAATTCACCGATGAAAAAAAACTGGATGGAATAGCAAACACCCTAGAAGACAGAATGAAGATCTAGGGTCTTGATAAACTTGAACACTGGGTTCAAAGCAACTGAATGAAATTCAATAAGGAAAAGTGCCAAGGCTTCCTCCTAGGAAAAAGAAATAAAATACATGCTCCATCTCACATGCTGTTTAAGAACACAATTGGGGGCTCCCCAAGCAGCTCACCCAACTGTTGTTTAGCAAATTGAATCTGCCAGGAAATCACAGAAGGGTCTATAATAGAATTGAGATGAGGTTTTAGCAGATCTACTTTGCTACATCTTGCTTCAGTGAAATGGGAGACATTCTTGGTGGCTGCAAAGGAACAGATCACTCCTTCTTTTTCATACATAGTTTTCAGCTACTATGGGGTGTGGCTGCCTGTTCATTTGGAACATGAAGAGGAAGAGGAAAAGGCTCAGTTGATGTGGGTCTTGCAGAGGGTGCATTACCACATCATACATTTGTTTTTCATTACTCAGGAATTTATTTCTAATCAGAGATTTTATTCGTGCTTGTTTAAAAATGTAGAATGTGACACAGGACAACAAAAATCCTGAACTGCTACAGAACTCACAACTGGACAAAATGAAACATTTTTATTCTTCCTTACATTAGAGTACTGTAACACCACCTGACCTGGTTAAAACTCCTGTGCCACACAATTAGATCATTGTCAAGGGTCAGTTCCTTCCCTGGATGAGCCCATGGCTCGAGTCTTCCAACATTCTCTCTAATGAAGGAGTTATTTGGGAAAGTTACCAAGTTTATAACTTCAAAACCTGCCATCAATTCTCCACTTTCATCAAAACTCACAGTATCTCCAGCACTGTTGTTGAACAAGATTCCCTGCAGAAAATGATGGAGCTATGTTGAAAAAGAGAATTATGAAAATATAGAACAAGATATTACTATATCCAGACAGCTTATCAAAGCACCTTCTCTAAAACTGGATGGTGCATACAGCAGCCATTTCCTAAGACTTGCTAAACTTTGTCTCAAGTGATGGAGATTGTCATTCAGAAGTCTCCTCTTGCTGCCACTGTTTTGCAAGCATGGACATTTGTTGCGTGTGAGAGAGAGGGAGAGGAAGATAACTCCATCATGCAAAAACAGTCTCCTGTCATTGCACCATCCTCACCTGCCAGGGCTCTGCATCATGACTTGCTAGGACTCCCCTGCCTCTGAATCTTTTACATTTTGAATTGCATATGAATGCAGCATGCATTGCATGTGCTACTGCATAGACAGCATTGTGGACATTGTAACTGTGGCCAGTCATCTTCCCTTCAAATAATGTACTTGGAAGGGTCTCCAAGCTTTCCTCCCCAGTACATAACCTCTTGCTTTCCACATATATCTGGTAAGGGTTGAACAGGCAGTAAAACACCTGCTCCCAGAAATTCTGAAAAAATATGTCTCCTTTTCTCCAGGGAGGCTTCATGGTGTGCACAAGTGTGTGGAATCCAGGTGGCTGCTTGGAGTGAACGGCAAAGGTTATGGCACCATGGAAATGCTGGATGTCCCACATCCTTTGAATAGAGAGCGATTCAAAATCCCATTGGGATGTTGCAATCCACACTTTCTCCAACGGTGGCCATGACAAAAGTGATGCTGTCAAGAACATCATTCTCAGACTCTGCCAGGAAGGAGGTTCTCCATGTACAAAACAGGCACTTACTTTTCTTTCCATGAGAACTGCATAATTTCCTAGCAATTCTATAAGCCGACTTGTATACTCATCCAAATATGTTCGCTCTGGCAAGCGAAGTATGTAGGCATGGCAGATATTATTCTGGGAAAGCAGCGGGACCATGGTCTGCAAGAACTTGTCCCCATAGGCATCATCCACAGCCAGGAGCCCAATCCATGTCCATCCAAAATGCTGAAGTAAGCGCACAGCCCCCAGACACTGATGATATTCCTTGGGCACCATCTGGTACAAAAAGGGGAATTGTGTTTTCTCACCATATTCTGGGGAAAAGGACCCATAAGTGAGCTGAAATCAAAAGCATTAAAGGACACAGATGGATAAGCAGATAATGTCAACTTCTGTCTCATGAAATTTCCAAAATTTCATGGAAAGATCCTACCTGTGGGATCTTGTACATGGCAGTGACAATGGCCATAATTTCAGAGGCTTCAGTTGCAAGTCCTCCAATGACAGCAGCTATTTTTTTCTGAGTATCGCACTTGAAATTTGGAACAAATTGGTGGTATGTACAAAGGAGGCTCATGGATGCCTTATACGTCATCCTCGCACTGTAGTAGCCATTGAGAATGTGGAAGCCCAGAGTGAGGTTTGGCAGGATTTGGGGATTCTTGTTGATCTCATCTACAGCAAAGGACAAGGCCAGGATGTGTTGGTACATCTTTGGCACAGAACTGCAAAGAGAATAATGCCACCCTCAAATCTGGGTGTGAAATATGGGATGGGAAGCAAGAATAGAAACTTAGAAGCTGAGTGAGTCAGAAGGGGCCTCTCAGGCCATCTAGTCTGACTCCTGGCTCCTGTTGGCTTCACACATGACATGCCTACCATGTGCATGTCTAGCCTATCCTTGAATACCCTCACTGATGGGGTTTCAACCACCACCCATGGAAGCCCATTCCATACCCTTGGGTCCTGTCAGGAAGTACTTCCTGGCATCTAAATTGAACCTTGGTTCCCTTAGCTTTGCTCCATTGGAGTGTGTCCTGCCTTCCTCTGCAGGGGAGAACAGGTCTCTACCCACTTCCGTGTGACACTGCCTCACATACCTGTATGTCACCAACAGATCCCCTCAGAGTCTCCTCTTCTCCATGATGAAGAGACCAAGTTCCCTCAGTCTCGCCTATACAGCTTTCCCTACAAACTGGCCACCATCCTTGTGGACCTACACTGCACTGATTCTAACCTGGTTATATCCTTCCTGTAACGAGGGGGTCAAAACTGAACACAATACTCCAGTTGTGGGCACACCAGAGTCATATAGAGTAGTAGTAGTACCTCTCCCGATCTAGAAGCCACACTTCTGGCTGTGCAACCAAGGGTGGTGTTTGCCATCTTGACCATCGCATCACACTGCTGACTCATGTTTAGCCTGTGGTCAACCAGTACCCCGAGGTCCCTTTCACAAGTGCTGCTCTCCAGCCACTTGTCCCCTAACCTGTACTTATGACACCCATTTCTATGCCCCAAGTGCAAGACCTTGCACTTATCCACATTGAACATCATCCTGTTGTCTCCTACCCTATTTCATAGTCTCCTGACCCCGTTTTAGCATCATCTGCAAATTTGATCAGCAGACTGTTCACCCCTTCTTCCATGCTGTTGATGGATCAGGATTTAAACAGTTTAAAGTTTAAACAGATCAAGTTTAAACAGGATCAGCCCCAGGTCAGAGCCCTGGGGGACTCCGCTTGTCACTGGTCGCCATCCCGATTATTCCCTATTAATGGTTACACTCTGTTTTCAGTCAGTCAGCCACACCCTAATCCATTGGACAGTGTATAAGTCTATCCCAAAACTCCTCAAATTCTCAACCAGAAGATATCCATCTGAATAAATAGAATTGTTTGTCTTAATCATTACTCATTTCCATTTCTTTTTTATCTATGATAATTTGCATCTTACCTTTCCTCATAAATAAAGAATGCATTTTGAGATTTCCGCCAATATATATTTTCCCGTAATATACCCTTTTCAGTATGCAGGTTGAGAAGTGAGCAAGCCAAAGGATGATGTTGACTTCATAGGGTTTTTCCAAATTATTATTAGTTTAAGATACTGTCGCAATTACGATGTTCCTTGAGGGCTTTTTCAAGCATGGCCATTTACAAAAAAGAAAAAATGGCAATGCCTTCTCCAAGTCCATTCACATTCTCACAGTCATGAAATAAGAACTATTCTCATCTCCTGCTGCTGTACACTTCCCTCTGTCTCTCAGACATGAATGTACAAAACCTAGCCCTGGATATTCCTCAGTCAGGCAAAGAATGTTTTTCCCCACATTCTGCACTCCTTAGCAGAACTGCCTCTTCATTTCTAGACTCAGTGTGTTGAGTTTTCTTTAGTTTGTGGATTTGCCTTGATATTGTTGGGAAAATTTTATTCCCTCAATGTTGAGGAGGTTCATTGAAATAAGCAGAATCCAATGCTTTGTCAGTAGATCACCAGGGAAGTGTAGATGGTGGATACTGCATGGTCATTGCTTACATTCAGCTTTTCTCTCTTTTGTGGGATTGGGTGGGAATGGGGCACATTACAGGAAAAAAGAACAATTTTCAGGAACTTGATAGCTTGATCAAGTGAAAAACTATGCATGATTGCAGAAGAAGATGCAAATGCACTCCTAGTTGGGAAGAACTGTGTCATTTGCATGGCAAAGAGAGGTAGTGTGGTGATGCCTGTGTGTTTTGTGGCTTCTTTGTGTCCATGCATCTATATGCTTTATCAATGGAACGAGAGAGTCTTTCATACTTCTCAATAATGGACTCAAGATTCAGGAAGTCAGATTCCAAGTGCATGTTAGGAGAAACTTCTTGATTATTAAAGCAGTATAATAGTAAAGCAAATGCTCTAAGAATACCATGGGCCTTCCCTCAAGATAATGTTGGACAGCTGCCTGTCAAAGATGCTTTGATTTAGGCAAATACTATTTCAGGCTGCATGAACAGAAACATCACTTCCAAATCAAGTGATGTACTTGTTCCATTCTACTCAGCGCTAGTGCTCAGCTGGAGTTCTTTGACCACTCTTGGGCACCTGAGCTTTAAAAGATGCAGAAAAGCTAGAAGGAGTAGAGAGGAGAGCAAAAAGGATGATTTGGGGATGGGAGACAAAGGCCTGTGAGGAAAGATTAAGAGAACTGGGCATGTTCGGCTTTGGGAAGAGAAGATGGAGGGGCAATTTGATTGCGCTATGCAAGTACATCAAAGGCTATCACAGAGAGAAGGGCAAGATCTCTACTTGTACATTACAAAGTGCAAGAGATGGAACAACAGAAATAAGAAAGAAACCAGATTTAGACTAGACACCAGGACAAATATCCTGACTGTGAGAGGACTATGACAATGGAACCTCTTACCTGGAGAAGTTGTGACCTCTCCCTCACTGAAGGAATTCAAAAAGCATTTTGACAGTCAGCTGAGTGGGATTGTATAATTCAGTGTCCTGTGACTTAAGGGCGGTTGACCCGATGGCCTTCTGGCCCACCTCTACTATTCTAGGATTCTATCCATTTATATGGCAGGACAAGCCAAATCACTCACAACTTCAAGGTGTTCTAGAAAGCTACATTTCTCATCTACAAATAAATCATGTTACATAAGCAACCTTTTCCCTGTAACTGTTCATTCAACAAGTTGGAGGACAAAAAAGAAAGAAAAAAGGAGGGGGAGGGAGGGAGGGAGGGAGGGAGGGAGGGAAGGAAAACTTACGCAGCTTCATTGATCAACATCTGTGTGGGTTGCTGCACAAAAGAGGGGCTGTTGTGAAAGTAGAAAATTTGAGAGACAATCGCACCTATGACAAACATGCCTGGTTGATAAAATTGGTGGGGTGTAGGAAGGGGATCTGTAGGTATAGCACAGCTAATAGAATGAGTCTCACATTCTGTATGTAAATGCAAAACAAGCATCAGAACTCCTAGAACCACCATCTTCATGCCAACATTCTCAGGAGGATTTAGATTCCTGTGTTCCCCAAATAGCATGCATTTTGGGTCATTCTTTCATGAATGGGTTGCGATGCTGTAGACACACAGATGAAAAACAGTCATGTTTGCTTTGTTGTAACTTCTTTGACACATTCTCATTCTAGATCCTTTGCAAAGATAACACTTCCTACATGTTTGTCCAAACATTTTGCAGGAATCATGTGTGCCTTTGAAAGGACAGGAGCTGCCTTAGATGGAAAGGCCATATGCAAGGAGTTTGAAAACCACTCATTTGCACAGTCATAGGGGAGATGATCACATCCCCAGGGGATCAATGTTTTCCATCGCATGACACAAAGGAAAGCACTTGAAAGAGAAATGGTAATGACTACCATTTTTGTTCTGAGTTGTAGCACATCTCTTAGGAAGATCCCTCCTGACATCATAAGTGGGATCAATGATGTGGCCTGGAGGAATCCCAAATCCACTCCTGAGCCTCCCTCTTCTCCTTCCCTTCATCTCTCATGAACTCAGGAATTTGGGTAAGCCAGCCTGCCTGGGGATTGCACTGAACTGAGTTCCCCATTGTCTGGTACAGGGGTCCTCAAACTTTTTAAACAGGGGGCTAGTTCACTGTCCCTCAAACTGTTGTGGGTCAGACTATACTTTGAAAAAAATAAGAATGAATTCCTATGCACAGAGCACATTAAAAATTAATTAAAATTAAAATAATTCTAAAATTTATTAAAATTAAAATAATTCTAAAATTAATTAATTTTTTAAAAATAATTAAAAATTAAAAAATGTTTGCTCCAATCTCTTGGGCTGCAGTAGAAGCCCAAGATGCATTGGGAAAGAGCATGTCCATATTCAAGGGACATAGCTACAATGTCTGCGATCATGCTGGTGGTGGGGAGACGGGCGCAATGGTGCTGGGGGAAGATGGATGTCATCATACTTGTGCAGGGAAGATGGGCACGATCATGGGCATGCTCATGCAGGGAAGGAGAGAACAATTGGAGCCATCTCCCCCCCGCCCCCAGCATGATCACGATCACGCCCCTCTTTCCTGCACAAGTATGATCATGGCCATCTCCCACAGCTCGATCATGCAGGGAAGATGGCTGCGATCTCAGGCGCTCATGCAGGGAAGGCAGGCACAATCACAGCCATTACCCCCCCAGCATGATTGCAGCCTTCTCCCTCCTCCCCAAGCATGACCATGATCGCGCCCGTCTTCCCTGCATGAGAGCGCCCGCAACCCTGGCCATCTCCCCCCTGAGTATGCCTCCACCGGCTCAGAGCTTTTGAACTCACTCGGGAGATCTCCAAAGTCCAAAGTCTCTGAGGCAGACCAGATAAAGGAGCATGGTGGGCTGTATCTGGCCCGCAGTCAGTAGTTTGATGACCCATTGTCTGGTGCATTGGTGGTAGGAAGGAACACTCAGCATTGTCACCAGCGTTCCAATGCTTGACTCACTACTATGCCATGTGACACTCCCCCCCACAAATACTCCAAATGTGCCCACCCATTCATGCATGTGAAGCTCTGTGGGTAACCCTGCCCTGGGTCTCCATAAAGGGCTTGTGCTCCATGAGGATTCACAGGAAAGGCATAGATCTTTCTGTCAGAGATAAATTAAACTGCTCCAGCAAATTCCCTTTTGTGATCCAGAATTCTTAACCGTGCGCAAACGACAAGAAGGACCAACTCACACTCACAGGGCAGGTGCATACTGCACAACTAGTGCATGGGGACGTTGTTCTGTTTTTTCATATCAGAACCTGTAAACATTGTGGCATTTCTACATACTCAGCTTGGCTTTTAGAAACTAGAAACCTCACTGGAAAACACAGTTTTTCTCCTCCGGAGGAAGGCTGGGCTGTAACCCAGTGTGTGCAAATGACCATATGCATGTAGTCAGCATTCCTTTCTTAGGCAAGGTCCTCATGTGGGTGGTAGCTGGTCAGCTCCAGGCACTCTTGAAGGAAACAGACCATTTTGATCCTTTTTAGCCTATATTTAGGTCTGGTTCTGGCACAGAGGCTGCCTTGGTCATGCTGTAGGATTACCTTTCCGGAGAGAAAGACAGGGGGGTGGGGAGGTGTCATGGTTAATTATCCTGGACCTCTCAGTGGCTTTCAATACCATTAATCATGGTATCCTTATGGATAGGCTGGCTGGTTGGAGGCATTGGTTCCACTCCCACCTGTTAGGCCAGTTCCATATGGGGTCACTCTGAAAAAGTGTAAGTAAACCCTGAAGCTGGCATAATCATTTCCTTGGGATCACCAAAATTTCTTTCCCCCAGTCAGGGCAATGCAAACAGTACCTTGGCTGCATGGCAGTTATGCCGTGGTGTGCTGCAGGGTTGTATCCTATCCCTCATGCTGTTTAATATATACATGTCACCACTAGGAATGGCCAGTAGAATGTTTGAGCTGAATGTTCAGCATTACACTGATGACACTCAGCTCTACCTCTTGTTTAAATCTGATCTAGATGGGGCAGTTTTGATTCTGAACCCGTTCCTATCTGGGGTGATGGAGTGGACAAGGGCCAAAAAAACTGAAACTTAATCCAGACAATATGGGGGTGCTACTGATAGATGGAACATCAGTCCAGAAGAAAGATAGCCACCCTGACTTAGATGGAGTTGCACTCTCCCTACAGGGCAGAGTGTGCAGTTTGGGAGTGTTCCTGGATGCAGAATTCTCCCTTGAATATCAGGTGGTGTCTGTGGACAGGAGCAGCTTTGATCAACTGTGGTTGGTCTCTCAGCTCCACTGCTATCTGTATGAGCGCCATCTAGCCATGGGGATTCACACACTGGTAACCTCATCTTTAGATTACTACAAAGCGCTGTCTGTGGGGTTGCCCCTGAAAACAGTCTGGAAACTGCAGTTGGTGCAGAACAGGGCTGCCTGCATTGATTGGGACCGGCTGATATGAACACATAAGCTTTGTTCTCCATCGATTACACTGGCTACCAATTGAAGTTCAGGCCTATGTCAAGGTGCTCATAATACTGTATAAAGCCCTAAATGGCTGAGGAGCAGGATATATTAAGGAAACCTCTTCCCTTATATAATTACCTGGACCCTGAGATCTTCAGTGGGGGCCCTTCTCAAAGAGCCACCTTTAAAGGAAGCAAAGAAGGTGGCTACAAGGGGAAGAGCCTTTTTGGTAGTGACACCACATTCATGGAATCGATTCTTCACGGAGGTGCACCTGGCGCCAACACCTTATACATTTCGGCACCAGATCAAAACCTTTTCATTTTCCCATTATATTAAATGCTGACTAAAGATGTGCTTTTAAATTGGCTTTAGTATCAGAGGTTCACTCTGGCAGCAGAGGTTCACTCTGTTATTATAAGCTTTGTGTTGTGGTTGTTTAGCCTGTTTTACTTGTGTTCTAGTACAGGTTTTTGGTTACTGTTCTGTGGTTTTGATATCTACTTGTTTGTAAACCATCCCAAGTGCAATGTGCTCAGTCAAAGATTCATGTGGTGAAAGAGGAAACTTTAATTTACATCAACAGCCACTGCTTGAAATTGCTTGAACACCCTCCTTCTGCCCTAACTTTTCCATGGTGATCTTATCAAATGAAAGGATGAAGCACAGCTGCCATGTCCAAGGAGACTGAGGGTTGGTGGATGGGCTGCAACCTCCACCCCACCCCCCTCATCAGATAATCAGCAAGATTCATTTCAAGGCAGATTGGAAAGCTGCTCTAGCTGCACTTGCTGGCTCAGTCATGATCAGTGCTAATTGCAGGGCCATGGCTTGGAGTCTAGTTTTGGCAGATGTCCTCTTGGAATCTGGCACTTGATGCAAACAACCATCTACAGGGACACACGAACTACTGTTCATGCTGTTCATAAGCCAGACTGGAGCTTTGGGTAGCTGAAACGGCAGATCAGAGTGAGGCAAATTAGATGACCATCCAGTTCCCAACCCAGGAACTGAACACTCTGGCTGGCATAAAGCATGAAATGACCACCAGATGGGGTTGTGCCCTACTGGGAGCTGTCTTCATATAACAATGCTTGCCATGCACACAGACTGAAGCCAGTACACTCAGATGTTCCCTGAGAACATCTGAGTGCTAATTCAAAGATGGTGAGAACATTTTTGGAGCACATTCTAGTCCAGTGTATTCTTCAACCAGTCTAGCACAGCTGGGCCACACTTATCCCAAAGAAAGTGTCTGCTCTGTACTCCAACATTCCAAATCCTTTGCCATCAGATGCAATTCTAGCCTGCTTTAAGATGAAGTTATTGGTCATGGCCACATCTCCCAAAATCATTGCCTTCCTCCTTCAACTAAATCATTGCGTTCCTCCTTTATCCAATGGGGTTGAGGCCAGAGGTTCAAAGGAACTCACCCACCACCCCAACACACAATTTTTCTACTTCCTATGCTCTTAATTAGAAATGGAAGTCATGCAATTCTCCACCATGCATGTACCATTTTAAACACCTGTCCTTCTCCCTTCTGTGTTCCAAACTGGTTATCTACAGGATGTTCAAGTTCTGTTTCACAGCATAGACTGTGCAAATAAGTGTTGAATGGAAGAATTTAGCAAGATATTTGAGGGTGTTCATAGGAGAAGAATAGCTATCAGGGTTGGTTTAATTGTATTGTTCAAATATATTTATTTATTTATTTGGAAATTTATAGGCCGCCCCTTGCCACAAGCCTCGGGGCGGCTCACAACAATAAAACAACAAATTCAATACATTAAAATTTCCAAATATTAAAATTCACAAGCATTAAAAACTTGCCCATCTCCAGGTCTGAATTAAAACCGCCACAATATAAATAAACATTTAAAATATTGTTTAAATAAAAAGGTCTTCACCTGGCGCCGAAAAGCAAATAAAGACGGCGCCAGGCGAGCCTCTCTGGGGAGCGCATTCCATAAATGGGGCGCCACCGCAGAGAAAGCCCTCCTCCGGGTACTCACCCTCCTAATATCTTTCACAGAGGGTTCCCGGAGGAGGGCATCAGCAGCAGATCGTAAGGGGCGGGAGGGTGTATATGGTCACAGGCGCTCCTTTAGGTAACCGGGACCCAAGCCGTTAAGGGCTTTATAGGTAAGAACCAACACCTTGAATTGGGCCCGGACTTCAATGGGGAGCCAGTGAAGCTGACGGAGAACTGGGGTGATATGAGAACCACGCCCAGTCCCCGTCAGCACCCTGGCAGCTCTATTCTGCACCAATTGAAGTATCCGGACCGTCTTCGGGGTAGCCCCACGTAGAGCGCATTACAGTAGTCTAACCGGGAAGTCACCAACGCGTGAGTCACCGTCGTCAAGCAGTCGAATTCCAGAAAGGGACGCAGCTGATGGATCAGCCGAAGCTGATGGAAGGCACTCCTCGCCACTGCTGACACTTGAGCTGTCAAGGTCAGCTCCAGGTCGAGGAGGACCCCCAAGCTGCGGACCCTGTCCTTCAGAGGGAGTGCAACCCCATTCAAGACTAGGGTCAGGTCCCCCATTCCGAAGCCCGAACCACCTACCAACAGGACCTCTGTCTTGTCAGGATTGAGCCTCAGTTTATTGGCCCTCATCCAGCCCATTACCTCGGCCAGGCACCGGTTCAGCACAGCCACCGCCTCACCTGGATCGGTGGAGAACGAGAGGTAGAGCTGGGTATCATCAGCATACTGATGATTCTGCAGCCCACACCTCCTGATGACCTCTCCCAGCGGTTTCATGTAGATGTTGAACAGCAAAGGGGACAAAATGGAGCCCTGCAGAACTCCATGGCAAAGCTGCCATGGCGCAGAGCCATAGTCCCCCAGCACCACCTTCTGGAATTGGCCATTAAGATAGGAGCGGAACCACTGCAAAGCAGTGCCTCCAACTCCCAATCCCACCAGCCTATCCAGAAGGATACCATGGTCGATGGTATCGAAAGCCGCTGAGAGGTCCAGGAGAACCAACAGGGACGCACTCCCCCTGTCTCTCTCCCTGCACAGGTCATCATACAGGGCAACCAAGGCAGATTCAGTGCCAAAACCGGGTCTGAAGCCGGACTGAAATGGGTCCAGATAATCAGTTTCATCCAAGAGTGCTTGGAGTTGTCCCGCCACCACCCGCTCCAGCACCTTGCCCAAAAACGGGATGTTGGCCACCAGTCTATAATTGGCGACCACCTCTGGATCCAAGGAAGCCTTCTTGAGGACTGGCCGGACTACCGCCTCCTTTAAAGGGGCAGGCACCCGGCCGTCTCTCAAGGAGGCATTTACCACCTCCAAGATCCAGGGCACAATCCCGACCTTGGGGCTCTTTAATAACCAGGATGGGCACGGGTCCAGTAAACAGGTGGTTGAGCGTACCGATCCAAGCACCTTGTCCACATCATCAGGCCGCAACAACTGAAAGTCATCCATTAATGAGGGACAAGCACGTACGGTTGGTCCCTCCCCGAGAGAAACTGTGTCAAGGGTGGAGTCCAGTTCGTGATGAATCAGAGCAACTTTCTCCCTAAAATGCGTGGCGAAATCGTCACAGCGGGCTTTCGAGGGTGGCACAAGATCTTTTTCAGGGCCAGATTTAGTCAGCCCCTGAACCACCAGAAAAATCTCCGCCGGACGGCATTGCGAGGAGGCAATGGACGCAGAGAAGAATCTCTTCTTCGCCGCCCTCACCGCCACAGCATAGGCTTGATAGTGTGCTCTAAGATGTGTTCGGTCAGACTCGTCACGAGATTTCCTCCACTTATGCTCTAGCCGTCTCCCAACCCGCTTCATCACCCGTAACTCTGGAGTGTACCAGGGAGACAATCGGGCTCTGCCTGGTTGGAGAGGGCGCTTAGGAGCGATCGTGTCGAAGGCCCTGGACATCTCCCCATTCCATATATCAACCAGGGCCTCAACAGGAGCACCAGCCTTGTCAGCCGGAAAATCCCCCAGGGCCCTCAGGAATCCATCAGGATCCATCCAACTCCGGGGGCGGACCATCACAATCTGGTCCGCACCCTTACAGAGGGAGAAGCCACTCTCGAGCTCAAACCTCACGAGGAAGTGATCTGACCATGACAAGGGCGTCAAGCATAGATTCTTCACCCTCAGGTCACCCTCTTCCTGTCCCGTCGAGAAAACCAGGTCCAGAGTGTGTCCACCTTCATGGGTTGGGCCAATGACATGTTGAGACAGCCCCATGGCTGTCATGGAAGCCATGAAGTCCTGAGCCGCCCCGGACAAGTCCGTCTCGGCATGGAGATTGAAGTCCCCCAGGACCAACATCCTGGGGGTCTTCAACACCAGGTCCGAGACAACTTCCGTCAGCTCAGGCAGGGAGTCTGTTGGGCAGAAGGGTGCTCGGTACACCAACAGAATCCCCAATCTGTCTCGGTCGCCCAATACCAAGTGGAGGCACTCCAGTCCCGGTCTCGAAGGGACAGGAAGCCCCATGAGGGAAAAAGCAGCCCGATAAACTAAAGCAACCCCCCCTCCCCTCCCCTCCGGGCGTGGACGGCGCTGAACTAAGTACCCGGGTGGGCATAATTCTGAGAGGGCAACATCCCCCCCCTCTCCCGCCCAGGTCTCGGTGATGCAGGCCAGGTTGGCCCTCTCATCCATGATCAGGTCATGGATGGTGTTGGCTTTATTGCGGACCGACCTGGCATTAAGTAACAGCACCGTCAATCCCGTGGGGCAGCTGACAAGACTTCCAGGCACCCGCCGGCTGGGGGAATAACCAGAAGAAGGAACAGGTGTTAACCATCTGTCCCGCCTTCTCCTAGGCGGGACCGTTAAACCCCCAATGCGACCATAGCGACCATTCCCCATCACCACCCCAATGGTGGCGCCCACGCGCTCCCCAGGTAACATATTAACCTGACCTGAGATGGGCCCTTAAAACACTTAAAAAATTAAAACTATAAAAAGTCCTTCGCCCCGGAAAGCCCAGCCACGGTCCAAAAAAGTTCGAATAAGAGGCCCAATGACAAAATCCCTGGCCAGGCCAGCCCCCAAACGGCCCCAACAGCCCAAACGGCGGCGACCGCCCTTGGGCCGTCGCCCTTCGGCTGCCGGCCCGATGCCGCCGGCCCCAGGTGCGGCCGGCGCCTTATAGGCCCCGCAGCCTCCACTTCCGGCCCGACTTCCGGCTACCGGCCCCGGCCTTGCCCCACCCCGCCCTCCTCGGCGTGCCTGCCACTCACGACACGAGGGCGGCGGGCTCGGAGCAGGGGCCTGGGTGCCGGTGGGTGCCGGAGGGTGCCGGTGGGAGCCGCGACGGCTGCCCGGTGGGTCCGCGGCGCGAGGGGGGCACAAGGGTACCGGCAGGCCGTCCGGGATGTTGTTCCGGCGCAGCGCGGCGCGGCCTCCGGAGCTCCCGCGGCGATGGTGTGGCGCGGCTCCGGGCTCCGGCATGGCGTGGCTCGGCCCCTCCGACGGCGGTGGATGGCGTCGGAGTGGAGCAGCGGTGTCAGGGCCGCTCCGGCTGCCTCCCCCGGGTGCGGCCGGCGCCTTATAGGCTCCGCGGCCTCCACTTCCGGCCCGACTTCCGGCTACCGGCCCCAGCCTCGCCCCACATGGACTAAAACAGAATATTGGCTTATGTCCCATTAAATTCCCAGAATGCCACAGAAAGACCCTTTCTGTGAAACCTTGTATGTGGTCAACATGATGGCTTAAATTTCAGAGGCTTCAATCAGAAGTCCTCCAAAAGACAGCAGCCAGCTGCTTTGAGTATCATACCTGAATCTGAGGTCAACACTTTGGTGTGTGCAAAGCAGGTTCAGGGGGCCTTATAGGTTATCCTTGTAATGTTGCCTTTGATAATGTGAAAGTCAGAGGTATGATGGGATGGGATGTTTCTGTGTTGATAGTCTTAAAAGAAAACATGTGGAACAATACTGATGGCTTAAAGTTGTTCTCACTGCTTGGAGTAGCATCCTGCCCAATAAGTAGCCATATAACAAGTAGATTTCAAAATTAATTAGAATGTTGGATCTCTGCAGTAAATGTACTTACAGATTAGCCATGATCATATGTAATTGCAGAAGTGTTTACTTGGATTGTGCTTTTGAAAGAGGTCCTGTTGAGTTCCAGCATTTGATGGCAAAAATTGCATCCCAGTAAATACATGTTCATGGATCACTGCCTTGTCGTGGTGAAGGGGCTTGTGTAGCTCCATGCAGCTATTAGCTATGCCGTGCAGGGCCACCCAAGACAGACAGGTCATAGCAGAGAGTTCTGACAAAACGTGATCCACTAGAGAAAGAAATGGCAACCCACTCCAGTATCCTTGCCATGAAAACCTCATGGACAGTACCAAAAGGCAAAAAGATATGACACTGGAAAATGAGCCCCTCAGGTCGGAAGGTGTCCAATGTGCTACGGGGGAAGAGCAGAGGGCTAGTACTAGTAGTGCCAGAAGTAATGAAGCGACTGGGTCAAAGCTAAAAGGACACTCAGGAGAATCCGATGCTGTAAAGATCTATACTCCATAGGAACCTGTAATGTAAGATTCATGAATCAAGGCAAGCTGGACGTGGTCAAACAAGAAATGACAAGACTGAACATCAACATCTTAGGAAACAGTGAACTAAAGTCAATGGGGTCGCAATGGGTCGGACATGACTTTGTGACTAGCAACAACAACAACAACAACAACAAAATACATGTTACAATGATTCCTATTTTTATTCTTATAAAACCTTTCCAGAGCTATGAGCCATGGAAGAGACAGATCTGTGTGATCTAACAAGACCTTGCAAATTAGGTCACAATCTCTTCTGTTCCTTGAAGGCCACAGCTCTGCTTTGGGTGGCATGTACTTTGGACTCAGGCAATTCAGTTTCTATACTAAGAAATGATGTATTCTAGAAGCAACATAAATTATGAAAACAAAAGATTTATAAAGGAAATAGGAAATTATGCACCTATGGCCAATATCACGGTGAGAGGTGTTGCCATGCTCCAATTTACCAACCTAGTGTGTTAGGGAGCAAAGACTGTTTCTCACTCCAAATCTTGTTAGCAGTCCAGCATCCCTGCACATCCAATCTTTTTTTTTAAGTTTTATTTTTATTATTTCCTACAAGCTAAAAAAAAAAAGAAACTAAAGACATCAATCATCAAAGACATCAGACCTACTGGGTCAGCCCCCCCATAGCTTTTTTTTATAGTAACCCATAGACATATTCAGATAGACACATAATCCTGTTTCTCTAGCAAATAATAAAAAGAGTTCCAAGTTTGACAGAAATATGTATCCTCTTTCTCCTTCAGAGACAAAGTCAGCTTGTCCATTTCAGCAAAATCCAGGATCTTTTTAAAAATCAATTCATCAGTAGGTGGTTTTTCATTCCTCCAATGTTGGGCAAATACAATCCTTGTCACAGTAATTACATTGCTTGTTTGTCAAAATCATCAGACACAATGCCTAATAAAAAGACTTCAGGTTTAAATATTAAAGATTTTTGTAACATTTCCTCAAGCCATTTATGTATTTTAGTCCAATATTTTTTTCCTTATCACAAGTCCACCACATATGATAAAAAGTACCAGGTTTATGTTTGCATTTCCAACATCGATTTGACATATTTGGAAACATTTTTGCTAGTCTATTTGGCAATAGGTACCGTCTATAAAACATTTATAAAGATTTTCTGTATATGAGGTTGCTACAGTTACCTTAATATTTCTTTCCCACAACTTTTGCCATTTCTTTTTTTTTTTAATAAAATTTTGTTAAAATTTTGAACTACAAATTTTTAAAAAAACAATCATCAAGTACATCAGACAAGCTGGATCAGCCCCCTATAACATATCTTTTAACATTCTGTAATCATAGTCAAATCATTTTATAAAAGCTTAAAGACATCTTTAAGTCAACGCCAAATCCAGTTTCTCCAGCCAGTCATAAAAAAAGTTCCAGGTTTGATAGTAGTCTGTATCATTCTTTTCCTTCAGTAGTAGAGTCAGTCTATCCATTTCTGCACAATCCAGAATCTTTTTCAAAATCAGCTCCTCAGTGGATAGTTCCTCAATCTTCCAGTATTGAGCAAGCGTGATCCTCGTCGCTGTGATTAAATGTAAAATCAAGTACATTTTTTGTTTACCAACATTTTCCGGTATAATGCCTAACAAAAAAACTTCAGGTTTAAAGGCTAAAGATTTTTTTAGCATTTCCTCAAGCCATTTGTGTATTTTAATCCAATACTTTTTCACATAATCACAGGTCCACCACATATGGTAAAATGTACCTACACCATGTTTACACTTCCAGCATCTGTTGGACATATTTGAAAACATCTTAGCAAATTGATTTGGCAACAAATACCATCTATAAAACATCTTATACAAATTTTCTTTATATGAGGTTGCTAAAGTTACCTTAATATTTATCTGCCACAGCTTTTGCCACTTTTCAAATTCAATATTATATCCAAAGTTTTGTGCCCAAGTTATCATAGTATCCTTGACCTGTTCTCCTTCCATCTTTCTGTTAAGCAAAAACTCATAAATTCTCTTAATCATTTTCTCATCTGCTTTTAACAATACTTGATCAAAGTCTGTTAGATCTTTATAAAAACCCCATATTTTGCAGTCTTTGATTGCATCTGCACCTTATACCACCACGATATATTAAGTCCCTGTTCTTGTATTTCTTGTTCCAGTTTTAAGCCTCCATCCTTATCCAAAATATCATCATATCTTATAATCCTTTCAAAATTTAACATGTTTGGATAGACGAAGGCTTCCATAGGTGAAAGCCATCTTGTTAACTTATTATACAGTTTTGGCTTTAACTTTTACCATACTGACATTAATGATCTTCTAATAAAATGACTTTAAAAAGTCCCCTGTGACTTAACCTTTTCATACCACATGTAAGCATGCCAACCCATGACCCTCAAGGTACAAAATTCTCTTATTTCGCAAGGTTATCCATTCTTTTAGCCAAGTACAAATAGACGCTTGATAATACAACATCCAGTCCGGTAGTCCAAACCCCCCATTCTTCTTGGTTTCTTGAAGCATTTTTAGTTTAATCCTTGCTTTCTTTTTTTTTCCAAATAAATCTCGAAACTTGATGATTTTAATCCTCAAAAAACTTTTTATCAATTTTTACAGGAATCATTTGGAATAAAAACAAGAATTTGGGTAAGATGTTCATTTTAATCAGTGCTATTCTTCCCATCAAAGACAATTGTAGATTGGTCCATTTCTCCAGTTCATTTTTGGTATCCTTCAGTAATTTGTCATAATTATCTTCTTTCAAGGTTGTACATTTAGCTGTAAGATAAATTCCTAGGTATTTTACCCTCTTAACAATCTGTAAGTCCACTAGTTCTTGGAGTTCTTTTTTCTGCTTTTGTGTAAGATTTTTAACTAAAATCTTCATCTTTTCTTTATTTATTTTCATCCCCGCGACCTTCCCATATTCCTCAATCTTTTGTAAAAGCTTAGGTATAGTTACAAATGGTTCCTCTATTATAAATACCAAATCATCTGCAAATGCTTGCAGTTTATATTTTCCGTCCCTAATTTTAGTGCCTTTGATGTCTACGTCATCTCGAATGTTTCTATTCAGGACCTCTAAAATCAAAATAAGCAGTAGGGTGACAATGGGCATCCCTGCCTTGTACCCTTTTGTATCTCTATTGCCTTTGTACAATCTCCATTAATTAAAATCCTGGCCGACTGCCTTTGATAGATGCTTGAGATCGCATTCATGAACTTTTCCCCAAACTCCATTTGCTCCATCTGGTACATCATAAATTGCCAGTTGACATTATCAAAAGCTTTCTGAGCATCCAAAAATAATAAGGCCATTGACTTTTCCGTATGTATCTCATAGTATTCTAAAGTATCCAAAATAGTCCTCAGATTACTCTTCATTTGTCTTTTGGGCAGGAAACCATTTTGATCTGGA
This sequence comes from Varanus salvator macromaculatus, assembly GCA_023646645.1. Classification (NCBI taxonomy): domain Eukaryota; kingdom Metazoa; phylum Chordata; class Lepidosauria; order Squamata; family Varanidae; genus Varanus; species Varanus salvator. The sequence continues at coordinate 1,314,014 of JAIXND010000792.1, forward strand.
TGTATAAAGTCTCTTAAAAACTTGTTCAACCTTTCTGCCAATATTGAGGCAAAAATTTTATAATCCACATTTAATAGTGATATAGGTCTAAAGTTCTGAATCTCAGTTAAATCCATGTCTTCTTTAGGTATTAGTGTTATATTTGCCTCCATCCAAGTGTCTGGTATTTTGGCATTTGACAATGCTTCATTACATATGTCTTTAAGAAAAGTAGCAAAAACTCCTTCAAACGATTTGTAAAATTCCGCTGGTAAACCATCCTGACCAGGAGTTTTATTGTTCTTCTGTCGTGTAATTGCCTCTGTTATTTCCATGATTGTTACTTCCTGGTTCAGCATTTTTTGAAACTTTTCTGGCACTTTTGGCAAATGTATATATTCTTTCACTTTCCCAGTTGGAAACTCCTCCTTCCGGTATAATCTTGCAAAGAAGTCCTCAGCTATTTTCTTGATTTGTGTATTTTGTACCTGCAGTCGTCCTTCTGCATCTCTCAATTTTGGAATTATTCTCTTCTCTCTTTCCTTCTTGACTTTATATGCTAGCCATCTCCCCGGCTTATTAGCGTTTTCAAAAAAATTCTGTTTAGTCAATTTCATTTGCTTAGTGAACTCGCTCACATCCAAGAGATTCAATTTGTGCTTCAAAGTGTTCATTTGAACCCTAAGATTACTCTTTGTTGGATCTGCCTGCAATTCTTGTTCCTGTTTCTTCAATTCTTCTATTAACGTTGCTTGCTCTTGCCTTTTCTCTTTATTTTTGCTGAATAGGTTATTATCAATCCCCTGACATAGGCTTTAGCTGTGTCCCAGACATTTTGTAAAGAAATTTCTTCGGCTTTGTTTATTTGAAAAAATATTTGCATCTCTTTGCTTATCTTTTCTAGAAATGTTTTATCTTTCAATAATGCTTTATTTAGACTCCATCTGGGCATCCTTGCGACTCCTTTCAATGATATAAATACAGGATTATGATCAGCCCCGACATTACCCTCCATTTCAGCTTCTATCAAGTCTGGGATTAGGTCTGGCTTCACCCAAACCATATCAATTCTGGACCATGACCTATGCCTGCTTGAATAGGAGTAATTGGCCGAAGAGGGGTTTTTATGTCTCCAGGTATCTATCAAGCTGAATTCCTCAATCAGATCAGAACATGATTTTGAAAGACTCTTTCTACCCCTTTTACCCTTATTTTCAGCCTTGTAATCGATTTCCTTGTTCACAATTGCATTAAAATCACCCATTAGACATATAGTCTGATAATCCACTTGCAAGAGTAATCTATGTAGCTTTTGATAGAAAGTTTCCTGATGGTCATTCAGTGCATATATTGCCACTAAGAGCACCTTTTTAAGTTTAATTGTGATTTTCACCATCAAGATCCTACCATCCTCATCAGCAAGAATATGCTTAGGGTCCAATTTTTCTTTAATATACAATCTAAACCTCTTTTCTTTTGTGACACAGAGGACACAAACAACTTCCCCAGTTTTGAACATTCCAGAAATTTATCATGTTGTTTCTTAATATGTGTTTCTTGTAAACAGATTATCTCTAAGTTTCGTTTTTGAAGCTGAGCAAAAATCCTTCTTCTCTTAGACAGTCCATTTAATCCATTAACATTTAGGAAGAGAAGTTCAATTTTTCCTTCCATTTTACTGGCCATATTCAGTAAGGTTATTTACTTATTTTTTGCCTTTACAATTCTACCTTTTCTCTTCTCCTTTGGATCCAAGGTCTGTGCTTCTTGTTGTAACTCATCCCTCAACAGTTCTCCTTGTTCAGATTGGTACACTATTAATTCCATCACTTCAACATCTTTTTTTTCTTCCTCAGACACAAGATCCTCCTCTTCCAACTCAGCTCTAAATTTTTCTTAGAACTCTTGCACTTTAAGGATTGAGTCCAATTTATATCTTACAGAGTTCCAAGTAAAAAATATTCCTTCTGGTATTAGCCATTTAAAGATGATCTTCTTAATCTTGTAGTAAGGAATCGATATTTCTTTCTTTCCTCTCTGATCCTCCATGGAATTTGTTTCAGTACCGTCACCTCCTGATGATCATCTCTCTTTAATGGTTTCTTCTGTACTGCCTTCAAGACGTTATCTTTTACAGATCTCAAAGCAAACTTGACATGAACTTCTCCTGGTAGCTTATTTTTTCTGGTATAGGAGGAATTGACCCTATAGGCAAGATCAATTGCAATTGCCATGGTTACATAATTTGTCTCCAAGAGCTCCCCCAAGATAGTAGCCATGATCTCTTGTAGATTTTCATCTTTCCTTTCCGTTATGTTCTGGAATCTTAGGTAATATGATGCCTTTTCCATCTCTAGCACGGCCATTGAATCCCATGTTGATTTGTCTACTGTTTCCAATTTTTCAGATACTTGTTGTATTTTTTGTGTATTCTGTTCCTCTTTAAGTCGCACTTCCGATAGTTGCGTTGTCATGTCTTCAAACAGTTTTTCCAATTTATCAATTCGCTCCTGCTGTTTATTTGATAAAGTTTCCAGCAGTCTTGTCAATGCTTCTTGAGATGCTTGTATGGTTGTCAGAGTTGCCTGTATCTCCATTAAGGGTTTTGCAACATCTTCTGTCTTGGAATGATGCATTGGACTCTGTTCCACAGAGGAAGGCGCAGAGGATGGCTTAGTTTTCCTCATGATGAAGGTTATTCACCAAAGAGATTTCAATATATCAACAACAAAAAGTCAGGGAGAAAAATATAAGTTGAATGAGATATTTAAAAATATTAAAAGAGGAGAGGGGGAAAGGAGAAACAACAAACAAACAAAAAACAGAAACAAAGGAGAAGAAATTAAGAGAGAGGGGGGGAGAAGAGAAAAGAGGGAAAAAAAGGAAAAAAATTAACTTGCAATAATTTCAATCACCACCGGGTGGAAGCAAAAAAATTAAAAAATATATATAGATCTTCCTTTGGCAGCAGGCCAAAAAATATAGTCTTTTCACAAATAATATTGCAAAAAAAAAAGGGGGGGTAAATAAAAAGAAAAAAAAGACAGAAATGTTCACCAGCAAGACATCACAGTAGCAAGAAAATCCCACATATGAATAATAACAAATATTCCAAACTTCTCTGGCAAGATTACACTTAGCCTTGGCAGAATTCCAAGTAGATATCCAAGTGTTCACTTTAACTTCTAGCTTCACTGTCCTCTAATTATTTCATAGTCATTAATCTTCACCTTTGCCCAACTTTTGCCATTTCTGTAACTCAATATTATATCCAAAATTTTGTGCCCATGTTATCATAGTTTCCTCTTCCATTCTCATATCCAAAAGAAAATTATACCATCTTTTAATCATTTTTATCTGATTTTAAAATCATTTGATCAAATGTTGTTAATTCCTTATAAAAACCCCACATTTTATAATCTTTAACATATCTTTAGGATACCTAAAGGAGCACTTGCGCCCATATATGCCCTCCCTCCCCTTGGGATCAGCAGCAGAGGCCCTCCTCCGGGAACCCTCTGTGAATGAGATTAGGAGGGTAAGTACCCAGAGGAGGACTTTCTCTGCAGTGGCACCCCAATTATGGAATGCGCTCCCCAGAGAGGTCCCCCTGGCGCAGTCATTATCTGTTTTTTGGTGCCAGGCCAAGACCTTTTTATTTAAAACATATTTTAACTGTTAATGTCTCTTGTATTTGTTGGATTTTAAAGGTTTTTAGCTGAGATGCACTGGGGTGGGGGCGGGGAGGTTTAAATGAATTTTGTATAATATTAATGCTGTTGTAAGCCACCCTGAGACTTTATTGCGATGGGGTGGCATAAAAATGTTTTAAATAAATAAATATTTTGATTGTATTTGAACCTTATGCCACCAAGAGATATCAATACCCTGCTCTTGTAATTCTTGGTTCGGTTTCAATCTTCCATCATTATCCAAAATATCATCATATCTCACAATCATATCAAAATTCAATGCATTTGGATATACAAGAGCTTCCATAGGAGAAAGTAATCTTGGCAACTTAGTATACAGCTTTATCTTTAATTTTTCCCAAACCGACATTAATGACTTTCTAATATAATGATTTAAGAAACAACCATGTGTCTTACACTTCTCTTACCACATATAAGCATGCCAACCCATTTGTAGATCACGCACTTCAAGATAAAGGATTCTCTTATTTCCTAAAGTTATCCATTCTTTTAACCACATTAAGACAGAAGCTTGATAATATAACATCCAGTCAGGAAGGCCAAAGCCCCCATTCCCTTTGGCCTCCTGAAGCTTTTTTAATTTAATTCTTGGTTTCTTCTTTTGCCATACAAATCTCAATATTTGGGTGTTTAGATCGTCAAAATTTTTTTTATCAATTTTTATGGGAACTGTTTGGAATAAAATAAGAGCTTTGGTAATATATTCATTTTAACTATTGCTATTCTTCCCAACAATGATAATCACAAATTAGTCCATTTTTCCAGATCACTCTTAATTTCCTTAAATAGTTTAACATAATTATCATCTTTCAATGTAGTACATTTAGCTGTAAGAAAAATTCCCAAATATTTAACCTTTTTAACAATTTGACGATCTACTTGTTCTGTCAAGTTCATTTTCTGCTCCAATGTAAGATTTTTCACTAGCAATTTTGTCTTTTCTCTATTTATTTTCATCCCGGTATCTTCACCATAATCTTCTATCTTTTTTAAAAGTTTAAGCGTCATTACCAAAGGCTCCTCTAGAATAAAAACTAAATTGTCTGCAAATACTTGTAATTCATAGATTTCATCTGGCACGTTTAATATCCATATCTTCTCTACTATTTCTGTTTAACACTTCTAAAATCAGTATGAATAACAATGGTGATAAAAGACATCCTTGTCTTGTGCCCTTTTGAATATCTATAGTGTTTGTGAGTTCTCCATTAATTATTATCCTAGCAGTTCTGTTTTTGATAAATGCTTGATATTGCATTAATAATTTTTCCACCAAATTCCATTTGTGATCATTGTTGTTTCATGAATTGCCAGTTAACATTGTCAAAGGCCGTCTGTGCATCAAAAACCAATAGTGCCATTGGTTTTTCAGAATTAATTTCATAATATTCCAAGATATCCAACATAATTCTCATATTGATCCACATTTGTCTTTTCGGTAAAAAGCCATATTGATCTGCATGTATAAACTCCATTAGATAGTTCTTCTTTCTGCCATTACAGAGGCAAAAATTTTGTAATCCACATTTAGAAGTGATATAGGTCTGTAGTTTGATTCTGTGTCAAGTCCATATCTTCTTTCGGAATTAGAGTAATATTTGCCTCAGTCCAGATATTTGGTATTTTAGCATCTGACAATACTGCATTATGTATATCCTTAAAAGGCATAGACAGGATTCCTTCAAAGGCTTTATAGATCTCTGCTGGTAGTCCATGTGGGACAGGAGTTTTATCATACTTTTGTCTCTTGATCACCTCAGTTACTTCTGTCATTATTTCCTCGTTTAATATTTTTTGGTATTTCTCTGACAACTTTGGTAGATTTCCCTTCTGAATGTACTCATTAACTTTCTCAATTGAAATTTCTTTAGTTTGGTACAGCTTTATAAAAAAAATCTTCCACTATTTTCTTAATTGATGCATTTTATACCTGCAGTTGTCCTCCTCCATCTTTCAATTTATGTATTAGTCTCTTTTCTCTTTCCTTCTTCAATTTGTAAGCTAACCATCTCCCTGGTTTATTACCATTTTCAACTAAGTTCTGTTTAGTCAGTTTTATTTGTTTAGCAAGTTCGTTCAGGCCTCTAACATATGCTTTAGCTGTGTCCCAAACATTTTGCAAAGAAGTTTCTTCAACTTTATTTTCTTGAAAGAAAAAATTTAATTCCTTTTTTTATTTCTTCTTTGAAATGTTTGTCTTTTAATAAAGATGTATTAAATGCCCATCTGGGAATTTTTATTGTTCCTTTCAAGGTCATGGTTACAGGACTGTGATCTTCTCAGACATTTGTATCTATTTCAGCTTCTAACAATTCTGGAACTAAGTCTGGAGTTATCCAAATCATATCAATTCTAGATCATGACCTATGTCTGTTCAAATAAAAAGTATACTTAGCAGAGGTTGGATTTTTATGTCTCCAGGCATCTTTTAATCTGAATTCCTCTAATATATTAAAACAGGACTTTGGAAGTATGCTCCTACCTTTCTTCCCCTTAGTCTCACTCTTGTGGTCTATTTTTCAATCTACAATTGCATTGAAATCTCCCATTAAACACAGAATTTGGTAGTCCATCTGCAAAGGTAAAGTATGTAGTTTTTGATAGAAAGTTTCCTGGTGATCATTTGGAGCATAGATTGCCATTAAGAGCACCTTTTTAAGTTTCATTGTCACTTCAATCAACAGAATTTTACCATCTTCATCTGCTAGAATATATTTGGGATCTAATTTTTCTTTGATGTATAATGCCAAATCTCTTTTCTTTTGATGAGCCGAAGATATAAATAACTTTCCGAGTTTTGGACATTCCAAAAGCTTACTGTGTTGTCTCTTAATGTGTGTTTCTTGTGGACAAATTACATCTAGCTTCAATTTTTGAAGTTGAGAGAAAGTCCTTCTCTTAGAGGGTGTGTTTAGTCCATTTATGTTCAAAGAGAATGATTCAATTCTTCGTTCCATTTTAAAAGCCATATATATGAAATATATATTTATCTATTTATGTTTAGCCTTCACGCTTCTACCTTTTCTCTTTTCTTTTGGTTCCTATGGCAGTTCGTCTTCTTTTTGGTCTGTAGTTGCTATTTCTCTTTCTTCAGAGTGATAGGTTGTTACAGCCATTGCCTCAGCATTTTCCCCTCCTTTTTGTTCAGTCGATTCTTCTTCTTCAAATGAGCTTCTAAATTTTTCATAAAAATCTTGAGTCTTGAAAATTGGGTCCAATTTATATCTTGTAGAATTCTAGGAAAGAAATATCCCTTCTGGTGTTATTCATCTAAACATAATTTCTTTCTTTATCAACTTCGTAGTGAGAAATTGGTACTTCTTTCATCCTTCTCTAATCCTTCATGGTATTTGTTTTGGAACAGTCACCTCATGTTGATCATCAAATCTTAATGATTTATCATGTACGACCCTTAGAACGTTATCTCTTACAGATCTTCTTGCAGATTTAACATGAACTTCCCTCAGTAGTTTGTGTCTTCTAACATAACTTACCTCTATAAACCAAGTCCATCTCTTTATCCATCTCTTGATTTTCCAAATCAAGAGCATCTGCTAGCATTGTATTCATTAATTCCCTTGGGTTTTCATTTTTTGCCTTTGGTATATTCTGAAATCTTAGATAGTTAGACACCTTCTCCATCTCCAGTATGGCAACTGAATCCCATAATGACTTATTTGTTTGTGTTAATAGTTGTATCTCTTTATCTATCTTTTCAGTTTTCTTGTCAGTATCATCAGTTTCCTTTTCCACTTCTTGAATTTTTTGTTAGTTTTGTTTGGTTTTAAGTCAGATATCTGCAAGTTGATTACATATAGCCACAACATGACTATCCAATTTATCCAATTTGTCCATTCTTTCCCTTTGTTCCAAAGTGAAATTCCTTTGTTGTCTCCGAGAGAGGCATAGAAAAATGAAACAGAAAGAAGACTTTTTCTATCAATTAATCTACAGCAAGCTCTGATTTAATTCTTTACCCCTGGGGAGATTAAAGAGTCTCTTCTTTTCCAAGTCTCAAATTTCTCCAATCTCACTTAATCTCCCTAGATTTGTCACTGCTTGAACTCCGCAGGGGGGCAGTTTCCTCCCTCCATCAAGAGGGCTTTTTCTTTTTTCTTTTCTTCAAATTGATACTTCTTTCACAAGTTCTTTCACAGGCAGTATTTTAAAGAGTTTAATTGCTCACCCAATAGGTCCAATGTCCTTTAAGCTTTTGTTCTTCGCAGTCAAACCAGCATCGTTGGATTGTAAGGGGAAATGCACCCCTTTATTGTCCGTTCAACTGAGAATTTCCCTGAGTTTCTCCTGGCAGATGAGGGGCCACCGCCCCCCACCAGCCAGAAGTGCCTACACATCCAATCTTATGAGAGTGGACAGCTGCAGAACGCCCATTGTCAATGTTCATGAATACAGGCACTACCACTGCTTTTGCATTTTAAAATGAATTTGATATTAAAGGAGGGAATACACAGTGATTGCTGGATGATATGCAGAGAGGAATACAACCCTGTTTCAGTGCCTCTTTTACCTCTTCTCCAAAACTAAGACAACAAGTTTCTATCAAAAAGTCCACCCAAGGCCTGCTGCAGAAGAGAGAATAGTATCAATTCCCATTTCCCCAACAATGGGGAAAAATACAGAGAACAGTAAAAAAGCCAGTCACATTTTAATGAAGATGCACTAGGGTGAGCGAGACTTACTCACACACATAGTCCAAAAACATAACACCATCTTCCTTCCTTCCTTCCTTCCTTCCTTCCTTCCTTCCTTCCTTCCTTTCAAGCCTTTCTAACCCGACATTTGCCCAAGCCTCAGGATGGCTAACAAAAAATCAATCAGTGACATAAAATACAATTAAAACTTCCAATAAAAGCAATTTTACAAACAATAATAGCAATTCAAAAATAAATAAAGAAAGAAAGAATAAGAAAGAGAAAAAGAAAGAAAATGTGAAAAGAGTCGGTGCAAGGAAGACCTCTCTGGGGAGCATATTCCACAGTCTGAGTGCCTCCAAGGAGAAGGCCCTCCTCCAAGTAGATACCCTCTGTACCTCCTTCAAAGAGGATTCCTGGAGCAAGACCTCCACTGCTGACATTAAGGAGCATGAGTGCATGTAGCGGGAGAGGTGGTACTTCATGTAACCTAGTCCCAAGCCATTTAGGGCTTTATAGGTTAGTACCAGCACCTTGAATTGGGGTCACACTTCAATTGGGAGCCAGTGAAGCTGGTAGAGGACCAACATTATATGAGAACAACAACCAGCAACTGGCAGCAACCTGGAAGCTCTATTTTGTACCAATTGAAGTATCTGAACTGTTTTCAAGGGCAGCCCCATGTACAGCACATTATAGTAATCCAACTGGGAAGTTACCAGAGCATGTGTCACCATCGCTAGGCAGTGCTCGTACAGGTAAGGACACAGCTGTTGAATCAACCAAAGCTGAAGGAAGGTGCTCCTCTCCACTGCTGTCACCTGGGCCTCCAGTGACAGTGCCAGGTGGAGCAGCACTCCTAGACTGTGAACCCTGTTCTTTAGTGGGAGTGCAACCCCATCCAGGACAGGATCAAAATCACTTACCTGAAAACCTGAACTGCCCACCAAAACAACCTCTGTCTTATTTGGATTGAGTTTCAGTTTATTGCTCCTTATCCAGCCCATTGCCTCAGCCAGGCACTGATTCAGGACAGCCACTGCCTCAACCAGATTAGATGTAAATGAGATGTAGAGCTGGGTATCATCAACATACTGATGAGTCCACAGCCGAAACCTCCTGATGACCTCTCCCAGTGGTTTCATGTAGATGTTAAAGAGCATGGGGGGACAAGATAGAGCCCTGTAGTACTCCATGGCATAGCTACCATGTGCAGAGCTATAGTCCCCTGGAATTGACTAGCCAGTAGAAGCAGAAACACTGCCATACAGATCCTCCAACTCCCAACCTGGCCAGCCTATCCAGAAGGATTCTCTGGTCAATGGTATCGAAAGTCACTGAGAGGTCGAGGAGAACCTACAGGGACACACTCCCCCTGTTCCTCTCCCTGTACAGGTCATCATACAAGATGTCATCATACAGGGTACCATAACCAGGTCTGAAGCTGGACTGAAATGGGTCCAGATAATCCGTGTCATCCAAGAGTGCCTGGAGTTGTTCCGCCACCTCCCACTCCAACACCTTGCCCAAGAACAGGATGTTGGTCACCTGTCTATAATTGGTGGCCACCTCTGGATCTAGGGATGACTCCTTCAGGATGGGTCTGATCACCGTCTCCTTTAAAGGGGAGGGAACCGACCCTTCTTCAGTTAGGCATTAATTACCTCCTGGATCCAGGGAGCAATCCCGTAACTGGCTTTTGTAAGCAGCCAGGAAGGGCAAGGGTTGAGTGAACAGATGGTTAGGCATACAATACCAAGCATCTTGTCCACTGCCTCAGGACACAACAACTGAAACTCATCCAATAATGATGGACCAGACGGCACTCTGGACACCTCCCAGTTTGGAATCAGATCAACTGTGGAGTCCAGCTCGTGGCGAATCTGAGCAATTTTCTTCTTGAAGTTCTGAGCAAAGTCATAACAGTGGGCTGCTGAGGTATAACCACATCTGTTAGGGACCATTCGAGGCTGTGCAGGGGCTGGGCTGGCCATAGACGCTGTGTGAGTGGGCTTTTGTAATTGGGTGGGTTTTATTGTATTTTAATTGTATTTTAATAGATAGTTTTAATGGATTCACGCCTGGCTGCTACTGTGGGGTTGCCTGGGGAGCATGTGGGTGCCACCATTGGGGTGGTTTTGGGCAATGGTCGATATGGCGTTGGGGGTTTAATGTGTCAGCATAGAAGGAGGGACAGATGGTTGACATCTGTTCCCCCTTCTGGTTATTCCCCCAACTGGAAGGTTCCAGGTATGCTTATCAACCGCCCCTCAGGCCTGACGGTGCTGTTGCTTAATGCCAGTTCGGTCCATAACAAAACATCCCTCATTCATGACTTAATTGTGGATGAGGGGGTCGACCTGACCTGCATTACAGAGACCTGGGCGAGAGGGGGCGGATGTGTCCCTCTCTCAACTGTGCCCACCTGGGTATCTGGTTCAGCACCAGCCACACCTGGAGGGGAGTGGAAGGGTGGCCGCTTTAATTTATTGAGCTTCAATTTCCCTTGCGGGGCTTCCTGTTCTCGCGAGACCGAGCCTAGAGTGCCTCTATCTGGCACTGGGCAACTGAGACAGATTGGGGATTCTGCTGGTGTATCATGCACACTTCTGTCCATCAGACTCCCTGCCTGAGCTGACGGAGGTCATCTTGGACCTGGTGATGAATACCCCCAGGATGTTGGTCCTGGGAGACTGCAATCTCCATACCGAGACTGTTCTGACGAGGGCTGCTCAGGACTTCATGGCCTCCATGATGGCCATGAGGCTGTCTCAAAATGCCATAGGCCTGACCCATGACCGTGGACATACGCTGGACCTGGTTTTCATGATGGGGCAGGAAGAGGGTGATCTGAGGGTGAGCAATCTATGTCTGACTCCCTTGTCATGGTCAGATCACTTCCTTGTGAGGTTTGAGCTTGATGCCAGGCTTTCCCTCTGTAAGGGTGCGAACCCTATTGAGTTGGTCAACCCTCAGAGCCGGATGGATCTGGAGGGATTCCTGAAGGCTCTGGGGGAGTTTCTGGTTGATAAAGCTGGTGCTCCTGTGGATGCTCTGCTTGAACTGTGGAATGGGGAAATGGCCAGAGCTATTGACATGATAGTTCCTAAGCGTCTTCTCCCATCTGGCAGAGCCCATTCATCCCCGTGGTATACACCTGAATTACTTGGAAGTCCATGTAATGCTAATCTGACTCCTTGACATGCTAGACCATTGTTGTCTGAATGAAGTGAATGCCTTGCGCCCAAGCTTCCTTGCCATGCAATGCTGTATTTTGTGATCCAAATGGAAGAGGGAAACAAAGTGAATTTAGAGTATGTAGTTTGTTCCATGAGCAAATATCTGGCACCTTTGTTCTACCAGAGCATTGTGGCATTACCACGTCTCATGCATCTAATCCAGCCAAGCTATAGTGGTTGTTTTACACTATTCTGTATACAGCTGCCTCCAAACAAGAAAACCCTTTCCCAAGAATTTGAGAGAAATAAATTTTACATAGATCATTGAAAGCTTGAAAGGCAGAAGGAAAAATTCTTTCCCTCTGCAAATTAGTCTGACTAGAGCTGCAGCACTACATGTTGCATTTCATTAAGGGAAAATGAGCTTGTCAGTGCATGATCTTCATTATGTCATAACTTATATTTCATTGTCATTTTTGATAGCAAGTATATAAATTGAGGGCAAAGCTCAGAGTTTACATCTCAGGTCAGATTTACTCTCTATGATACCAAATTCATTCAGCAAGTTCAGCTGCTGTCCAAGATCAGGAACCATTCGCAAGTTGCTTTTGCCTTCTTCTGCAGACACACAACACAGTAGTCTTTGAGAGAGGAAGTTTGTTCTTCTGTGGGGTCACTTCTCCAAGAACTTCTGCCTGACTCACTGTGAAGCCACTTCTTGCATTTTCAACTTTGCCCCTCTTGAGAATCACCACGAAAGGGAGAAAAATAAATCCACCAATATCATGGTGACCCTAATCCAGCATTGTGGGAGTGGGGTCACTGCTCTCCTGATCTGCTCTGGGTTTCCATGAGTGCTTTCCATGGGTGCTTTCCATGGGGGAAACAGGATGCTTCCCTGGAGAGGCTCCTAGAATGAATCATCACAGCTCTTCTTACATTTCCTGTGATCAGACAAGGTTGAAGTCATACTCCTACGAAGCTGAGCCTTTTTTTTTTTTTTTGCAATCAAGAGTTGCCTCTCCAGAAATAGCTGAAAACACCTGGAACTAAACCTCCAGAACTTGGAAGGAGTTGGAAAAGAAGCTGTGTGTTGCATGTCTGGAGGCTGTATTTGGGAGGGGAAGATTAGCCATTGATGGTTCTGGGTCCTAGTAAATACTGTCGAGCATTCCCTAGGGGTTGCCAGAGTCATTTATGTTTGAATCTTATGTTATATGTAACTGTGCAGTGAATACAGCACTGAAACAAAGAGTTGTACAAAGTAACAATATTATCAGTAGACATTTTTAGTAAGAAACAATGAGTGTAGAAGAGTGAATTAAAAGTGGGAGATAAGCAAAACTGTTCTGCTTTTCTGCTGACTAACTTAACACTCATAGTTCAAGATGTATTCCTTACTCTGCTGATTTGTTCTGCTGATTCCATTGGTGAAGGATTAGCTCAGGCTGAAAGGAAATGGTTGGAGAATCGCCAGAGCCAGAAGAACAAATCATTGTCCCTCTTCTTTACTGAAGCCGTGTATTGCATTGTCATTGAGGTTGGTGTGAGATGTCAATGCATGTTGTTTTGCCCTAAAGCAAAGTATGATGGTATTGCTAAGTAAATGTTCAGACCAGGACTTGAATATTATGCAAATAGATTCGCACAAAAACTCTGTAGCAGAAAAATTGATTTTTCTTCAACTAATTTCAGTAGACAACATTCAAAAACTTTCTGTTGGTGATGGGTGGTCTTATCTTTAAAACTGCTCTGTAGTTGGGGTCAGTTTCAATTGCCCTTCTGGACCCCTTGTAACTCAGTGCCTCTTTTCACACAGAGATTAAGGAGTCCATCTTCCCTCTCGACATCTGTAGTATTCTAAGCCTAAATTTAAGCCTAAACCTAAGCCTAAAAGTCTAACCCTCCCCTCCCCTCTTCTATTTTTTCATTTAATTGAATTTTATTTTACTATAAACCAAAACCAGAATTACACAAGTATAAAACAGTGCATATAATGTAGCAATGATAAACATATTTTGAAAATACAAAAAGTGACACTGCTACCTCCACCAGGACCAAGAGAAGCATGCTACTTAATGTAAAATCATTGAATCATTTAAGTTGTTGCATTCCAATTCCCCTTCCGGATCTGCCTTGAATCTTGTGATGGCTTGCACCCATCTCTCTATATAAGAACATATTCAATTAACAACCTTCAAATATCTTCAAAAAGTTTTTCACATATCAAATCTTTACTCCACTTAATATCTCCACTTATCATTAATGACAATATCCAGAGAGTCTTTATAACAATCTTTTATTTAAGAATCACCTTTTACAAAACTCTGTATCACTTGAATTAGCAGGTTTTCTTCTATTTGTTTTGCTAGATTTCTTGTACTATGCCTGAGGGGTAGCAGGAAGTACAGCTCGAGAGTTTGAAGGGAGGAGGAAGAAGAGGATGGATTTGGGTTCTCTGCAGAAGAAATCCAAAGACAGCGGAGGGAGGGGGGCAGGAGACCAAAAGTCTGTTGGACAAAGGGTGCTGCAGACACTCATCTTGAGCACAGCATAAAGAAACCTTTCTGGAAAGAAATGCCACAATATTCCAATGTCCTGCTTCAGAGCAAAATTATATTTGATTAAGCTGCTCTTCAAACTGCTCACCTCTCACAAGCCATGCATGCAAGATGCTGAAGGGCTTATGATGCCCCAGTTTTGCTTTGCTTTTTGAGGCAAAAAGCTTTGCTCAAAGTCCATGGAAGTACAACAGGAATTGCCCTTCCTCAATGCAGAGCCCCTGCAAATTACTGATTGCCATTTGAGGAACTCTTTTTAGTCAAACTGCATGGCATTCCAAATAGAGTCAGACCACATATTTCAATGAAGCTTTATCTGAACTAAGAAGAAACTGGAAAAATTAAAAGATCACCAGATGAGATCATAAAGACAAATTGTCCTGGGGTCTAACTATGCATGCAAGGTGCTTAGGGGTCTCTTATGCCCTTGTTTTGTTTTATTTTCTGATGAACACAGATTTGCTCAAAGTGCATGCTATTACAGCAGCAACTGACCTTGCTCAATGCAGGGCCTCCAGGAAATGAAATTCTATGTCATGATGGACTTGCAATTGGGGGATGCTTCTCAGTCCACCTGCATGACATTCCTAGATGAACCAGGCCATTTATTGCATTTCAGTGAAGTTTTGTCCAAGCAAAGGAGAATCAAAGAAACCTTTGGGGATCATGAAATGAAATTTCAAAGACAAATTGTGCCAAAAAAAATATGTCCCACAAAACAATCAAACAATCAAACACAAACCAGAACAGAACAGAATGAGATGGGATGAAATGAGACCAGACAAGATGAGACCATGAAACAAAACAATGGCAGCACAGATGGATTGCAAACTACAGCAAAAAGTGCATTTTCATGCTCTCCTTCTTGTTAGATGTTCCTTCTTGTTCAACTCGGGTCTCAGCAAAATGATGTAACATTTGGGAAAGAAGATGCAAACAAGCAGTCCAGAACTGGAGGCTAAGATAGAAAAGATCTCCACAGTCACCAGGTATTTTCCTTTGGTGCTCAGGTAGGAAGGCACAAAGGATAACCAGACACTGCAAAAGACCAACATGCTGAACGTGATGAACTTGGCCTCATTGAAACTGTCCGGGAGCTTCCTGGCAAGGAAAGCCACCACAAAGCTGACACTGGCCAGGAAGCCCAGATAGCCCAGGACACAGTAAAACATAGTTATGGATCCCTCGTTACACTCCAGAATGATTTCTTCAGCCACTGAATGCATGTCAATATCTGGAAAAGGAGAAGCAGTTGCCAGCCAGGCAATACAGATGCCAGCCTGAATGAGGCAGCAGGAAAGAAGGAGTGTGTTGTCCAGTCCCTTCCCCATCCACTTCCTCATCTTGCTTCCAGGTTTGGTGGCTCTGAAGGCCAAGACCACCATGATCGTCTTTGTCAAAACACAGGAAACAGCCACGGAGAAGATGATGCCAAAAGCAGCTTGACGGAGGAGGCACGTCACCCTCTGCGGCTGGCCGATGAAGAGCAGTGTGCAGAGGAAGCAGAGCAGCAGGGAGATGAGGAGAGAGTAAGTGAGGTGCCGGTTGTTTGCCTTGACGATGGGCGTCTCATGATGCTGAAGAAATATTCCTAGCACCAGACCCGTGATCAAGCAGAAAAGAAGAACAAAACCAGTTAAAATGATACCCAAAGGTTCTTCATAAGAAAAGAAGTTAACAGACTTGGGAATACAGAAATTCTGGTGCTTGCTTGGGTACTTTCCATCTTCACATGAATGACAGTAATGCATATCTGAGGAAAAATGAATATATTCATGTTCTCATGCATTCTTCAGGTATTGCCAACAGCCCACATCAACTTCTCAGTTAGATTGTTTTTCAGTCACAGTAGAGAATCCATTATTTCATTGCAGTTACATAGAATAATAGGGCTTTCATTGCAAAGATGTACTGTCTGTGTTCAGAGTCATTTTCTAATTTGTTCCCATAAATTATATTCTTTTAGCATCAGATGAAGAATCTGTGCTGTGTTGAATGGCAAGCTCCATGAGCGCATGTTTTCATAGTCAGGGATCAGTCGCCCATCCTGAATATTTTCAATTCACTGCAGTTGGGTCAACAGGGGCAATGATCACACACGTGCTCACACACACCAACCTCCTCTAACTGGATTCAACTTGTCCCAGCTTGCCCCATCAATCATATTTTAATCTCAGAAGAAACCTTTTACATAACTGTTCTTGATTTTATCAAATACATTTGGAATGGATGTACATTCTGATTCCTACCCTTCTCTCCTGAAACCTTCCCTTCAGGACATGGGATGCAATCATAGCAGCAAAATGGCTCCCCTTCCTTGACCTTCTTCCTAGAACCAGGATTGCAGCTCTCACTGCAAGCAGATAGAGGCTGCACCTAAGTCATCAGGGGAGCAGGAGAACAAGAATCATGAGAACTATTCAGTGGAATCCTTCCTGCTTTTCCATAAATGTGTTCTGTGAGACTTTGCTCAGGATGAAAGTTGTGGTGCAGAATGTCATGCATGCTTCCCACCTGCTTGTAAATGGAATGAAATTGTGAGGCAAAATTGGGCTTCGAGACCCCTTATGAGTGGTATCATCAGCCTAGTTCCCCTAGTTTCTCATTGTTTTAAACAGGAAATGTTCATATGAAGTGAAATTCCCCCTCCCTCCACTCTAAACACGCTTCACTACCATTGGTTTGGTCATGATGTGCCAATCTGACCCTGAAACCATTCAAAAGAAAACTAAGGCAGACTTAGTTTTCCTGGTTCTTACTTTCCTGGTTCTTATACTGCCATTGAAATTCATCTTAATATAGAATTATGTAAACCACTGTGAGTACATTTTTTAAAAACTGGGATATACTTCTGAGTGGGGGGGGAGAGATGATAAATAGATGAGATAGATAGAGTGGATAGATGGATGGCTGGATGGAGAAGTAGAAGAAGAGGTAGAGAGACAGGATATACAGATCAGAGAGAGATGATGGATGGATGGATGGATGGAAAGATAAGGATAGAGAGAAAGGGAGAGAGAGGGAAACAGGCAGGCAGGCAGAATCAAGTCAGTATTACTGAGGGGTTTGAAGAAGTGCTTCTGGTTGAGGAGGAAGGATGCCTTAATCTGTCAGTGTCATTTTCTCCAGTATTTGAATATTTACTCTTTCCATCTCATATATGAAGGAACTTGCAGACTTCAAAAGTTCTAATCAAAAGAAGTCTGACTGCAGTGAAATGTCACTGATCTGGCCTAGCCAAACAGCAAAGCAACATGCAGCCCCGCCATCTGGCCATGTTGCTATTAAAGATGAGAAGCCTGTCAGAACAATAGAAGGCGGCAACCCTGACTGAGAACGAGCTTGTCCTTCACACAGGGATTTCTTGTTGGAATTTCAAGATATATGCACTGAAATCTCTTCACAAAGATGGACAAAGCTTAAAGTTTCTTTTTCTTCTACACTCAGATTGTTCTAATAGCAAGTTCTTTTCATTTCAAAGAAGAAGACACTTGCTAACTTTGGTAAAACATTATATGAAATCAATAAAACTGCATTTTTGCCCATTCCCCAGTTGGAGAGAAATAATGAAAGAACACATGTTACAAAAGAGAAAACTGAATATGGTGGTGTTTTACTATGGAGTGGGTCAAATATTCCTACAGAAGTCCCATTGAAATCAGTGGTACATTAATCATAATTCAAATATTTAGGTTCTGATTCTGTCAAATCTCCTGTCCTAAGTATCACTAGGCCTGGATCTGAACAAGCTTTCATAATTGCATAATATTACAAAGTTTCATACTGAGGCAAAGTTAAGTTTCAAAACCAGCTATGATTTTAAGTCTATTCAGCACAATAGGACATTACTACAATTTGATTTCATAATTTTCCTTCAACTATTTCAGCTGGTTAATTGAGCAGCACAAGAATCAGGGCAGAAACTTACTGGGTCTCATTCACTGCATCTTGTCTTGTGCTATCCAGTTGAAATTAAGGATGTTTCTAGGTCTAAAATTATCAGATGAAATGCAATAGACATGTCAGTACTGAAACTGAGTGTGATTCAAAAGTGCAGATAATGAAGTTGTAAAAATAACTATGATTTAAGTCTAAACCATAAGGAATTAATCCAATTTCATTTCATTTATTCCTTCAATTAAGATAAGACTTCCCTTTCCCATGATTACACTGGGACTGAATGTGATCTTAATCTAAAATTATGAAAACCATTCTGAGTTCGTTGTATGAAAAAAGTGGGATATACAAGTAGATCTGATGGATGAATGGATGGATGGATGGATGGATGGATAAATAGATCAATGAGAGAGTAGAGAAATGATACAAAAACACATTTTGCAAAGGAGAAATCTGAGTATGGTAAATTTTAACTATAGACTGGTCAAATCTTAGTTGGAGCACACCCACTGGGCCTTAACCATAACTAATTTAATTTCTGTTTCTTACAATGTGCTGTCCTAAATATGACCATGCTGATTAGTATGTGTTTTCAAAATTGCATACAAACAAAGCTATGATTGAAACTATATTTAGGACAATAAAGATGGATACAATTTGATTTATTTTTTTTCTCCTTCCACTAGTTCAGTTGGTTACTTCACCTGCAGAGGAACCAGGGTGGGAGCATATTTGGTCTCCTTCACTGAATCACATATTCTGCTATCCAGTTTCAGTTCAGTATTTTTCTAGGTCCACCATTGTCAAATGAAATAAAATGCACATGTCACTACTGACTAACTGAGCGTTTTTCAAATGTGTAGATCGTGCCAATCAGCCAGGAACCAAACCTGATTAAACCAGCTGTTCCATGTTATGGCGTCCAGACTGATGGTAAATGCTTGACCTGGAGCAGCTTCAGCCTTCATTCTCCCAACTTTCACTCTTCGAAAAGACTGGTTTGAGGACACGATCCAATTGATCACATCAAATCCAGTGACTAACTCGCCATTCTCGTTAAAAGAAACCTTGTCCCCAGCACTGTTGTTAAATGAAACCACCTTCAGAAAATGATGGAGCTGGAATGGAAAGGAAAGAGCTTAGAAAAACTGTGAAAGGAATCATGCAGACAGAGGGAGAGAAATATTTCCACTGGATGGATGTCATTTTTTTCTTATTATTTTTCCTCAATCCCCTTCTACTATAAATAATTAGTTTAAGCTTGGACACTTCACTTGTTCAAGGTTAGATCCAATTGCTTTGGAGGTTTGAGTCAATTTTCCAGCCATTCTAGGAATACAGTTCATGTTATGGAGCCTATTTTAAATGTTCTTGCTCACACTCATATCCTCTAGGTCCTTGCTCTTTGTTGTAAGAAGAGATATACTTGATCACCTAGTTCAAATATGACCTGACAGCATTTTCATACTTTATACTGAGGTATTTTGTTATCTACAAATCCATGGTTCTCTCCAGCATGAGGCTATGAAACCCATTACCTGCCACTGTAGTTGGCTTTGAAAGGTCAGCCCACTTCTGGTCACCATTCCTCTGTTCATAAGACCAGATGAAGACATGACATGCAAGGCATGGGCCACCGCATGGACAGCATTGTAGACATTGTAGCTGTGGCCACTCAAACGCGTTTCAAAAAAAGTAGCAGGAAGACGCTCCAGCTGCTCATCCCCAGTGCAGATATTCCCATTTATATTGCCCAGAAATTGATTTGGGAATACACAGTTGAAAGCACCTTGCCAGAACAACCTCATAAAACCATCTCCTTTTGGACTGGAAGGGTCTTGTGCATTAAGGAATTGTTCAAATCCTGGGACAGCACTGGACTGAATTGTGAAACACAGAGCACCATGCAAAAAGTCTGTGTTCCAATTCCTTTGATAGACAAATGACGTGAGTTCCACCTGAGCAGTCACAATCATGACTTTGCCAATTGGTGTATTTGCCACATGTTCTCGTTCTGATAGGTATGGCAACCATCTAAAAAAGGCCATGGAATACGATTCTCCATTGGCCACCAATACATTGGCTGTGCTGTCCATAATAATATCGCGTATTTTTGCCCCCTTATCCAAAATGTTTTTTACATCAGAAACAAGGAGAATTTCAGGGATTTTTTCAATGAATTCAAAACAGACACCACTCTTGGAAAACAGTGGGATCACCATCTGGAGGAATCGTTCCCCATTGTCATTATCCATAATGACAGTCCCAATCCACGTCCACCCAAAATGCAGCAGCAAAGAGAGGATCCCTGCATACTGAAGGGACTCCCTCGGAGTCATGTTGTAGAAGGATAGACCTGGGGTTTTATCATTCATCACTGGTGCAGAGCCATATATAAGCTAAGGATAGGAAGAAGCACCAAATAATACAGAAATTATTTTTATATTTGCATATATAACCTCAGCAATTTTCCCCATCTTACTGTAATACTGGGATCCCCGGAACATCATGGACCATGTGGGCACCTCCATGTGGACCTTATATGGCAACCTGGTACATCATATTATTTTTGCCATGATGTGTGTATGTTTTGTCCATAGACTTGCATGATAAGCATGCAACTTCTTAGCAATAATGTTGAGGCTTCAAAAATGTGGTCCAAATATCCAAAGTATGCATTTAATAATTCCTGCAAGGAACAAGGAAATAGGCATGACATTTCACAGTGGGTTGTTTCTGTGAATGTGGTCTGAGCCCCTGCCCAGACCCTTCTCTGTCAGATCCATGTTGGTATAAATGAGTGGAGTCACAGCAGAAATTTCCCTCTCCCCACATTGTTTGCTTCCCCTTCGAGGTTCTCATTCATCCAAAGGAGAAAGAGAATATGATTACATCCAAGGAGCAAAATTCCATCTCCAAAACACAAATGCACCAATGAAAGAACAAAATGAATGTGAAGAAAATGTTATGCTCCCATTCCCCATGTTTGTGGACAGACAGGATCCCCACCTGTGGAATCTTGTAGATATCCAAAAGAGTTGCAACTTGAAGGGAGATTTGGGGGTCCAGTCCCCCGATGACTGCTGCCAAGTGTTGCTGGATGTCACATTTGTAGTTAGGGACTAATCTCCCTGCTGTGCCCATCAGTCGCAAGGTGGCCAGATATGTCCACTTGGAAGTGAAATGGCTGTCATAGATGTGGAAGCCCAAGGTCAGGTTGGGCAAGATGTGAAGGTTGTCATTGATCTCCTGCACTGCAAATGTCAAGGCCAGGATATGCTGGTAATTCTTGGGCACCACACTAGAAGCAAGAAAGTCACTTCCTGCATGAGAACATTCTTCACACAGATTTTGTAAGAAGCTCACACTGCTTTTTGCACTATCAATATCTTCATCTCGACCTGATCTCTGGCTTACCTTGGACACCACAAAGTGAACACAATCAGGCAACGTTAATATTCATTTTCCAAATACTCAATTCCCTGGATTTTCTCATGGTAAAGGAATTGAAAAGTGTGATCCTCTGAACATCAACTCAGAAGGAAATCAACAGATACCACTGAAGCCTTCTCCCAAATGAATTGCATCAATTCATAATGCAATGATGCTCTCGCCCTTGGGTCAGTGGCTATTCAACTTCCCAGTGAAGAGGCTCATGGGAATTCCATGCAATGTGTGAGGCATGGTGGGAACAGAGTGCCCTGCACTTTCACTTTGGGGACATTTTCAGTCCATGGGAATAATGGGATTAGAAGACACATTAGTCTGTTAATATTGTACTGCCACTTTAGAGGAACATCTTTTAGGTATATGAAAACAGTGACAATGATGGTGATAGGGCCAAGCATTGCGTACAGGGTACAACATACTGAATATAACCCCTTTCAAGTGACAAGAAGACACGTAATGCAATTGTTTCCCATTCTAACAGAGAACACTCATCTGCCTTCCAGAAAAGCGAGGATTTTGGGGTTCGCCCTCTGTCCATCCTGCCACAGAGCAGCACATTCGGTAGAGGGTCTAGAGGGGCTCCTGTGGGAAGGAAGGGGAAGAGAAGTCTACTTCCCTGGGAGTGTTAATCCAATGCCCTGAATACTGGCATTATGCAGTTTCCATAAAAGAGGGCCGAATAAAAAAGGGGGCAGGTGAATGAGCAGAGGTAAGAAGAAAGACATAAATGGAAGTGAAGTAATCCTCAGGAAACTTGTACAAGGCAGAAATTGGTGGAGAAAATAATTCAAAATAGGAGAATAACAGAGAGGTTCCAAGCAGAAGATGCTTAAAATGCATCCCTCTGGCCAGGTTTTCACATCACTTAAATAATTTGTGCACAGCCTGCATCTGCTACCACACATTCTGATGACAATCACTCAAACATACTGGAAGCAAAAACAAAATATTATCTCCTTACGAAATTTCCTCATGCAATACAAGTGGGGGTTCTCCAGAGAAGATGAATGAATCAGGAACGATGAAAGACAAAGAAGCAATGGCACCAATCATGAGATCACCCAGGTGTGGATACTCACGAAAGGGAGGCTGTGGCTCATGGTTCTTGCAACTTTCAGCATCAGCCTTGCTTCCTACTTGGAGAAGCAAGCTTAGCAACCCCACTCCCACTTCCCCCATGCTGAGAGGAAGGACCAAATTTGCTCTTCATGCAAATACACTTGTTCCCATGTGCAGCACTGAGTTTACAAATGCAGGCTCCCTCAGAGCAGTGGCTGTCCATCCCTGTTATGATATATCACTGTATATATTGTCACTGTCCTTCACAGTCTAGTTGAGCTGCTTATTCACTAGAAATCTGCAGGGATGTTAGGTACTAACAGAACTGCCATTTAGACAATTAAAAGAGAACATAGCAATTTCACATGAGGGACGTTGAAGTTGAAAGCAAGCATTGTTTTTCACACTTTAAGTGGAGCACAATATTTCTATTGGTTTTATGCATGATTTGGGAAGAAGCCATCAGATAGGAGTGCAGAACTGTGAGGCTACACACCGCAATCATTATGAAGCCCTCTGCAGTTTTTGGCTTTGCTCAGGAGTCAATGTAGTTCAGTCCAATTTGCATTGGGACCATAATGCATGGGTAGAGAAGATTAATCTTTCCTCTGCAGCTATTTTTGTGCAATATTCTCCCTACACCTTCCAATGGAATCTTTCCACTTACACTAATTTCTGGAAGCACATTAACAGCTGTGTATTTATTTTATTTATTTATTTATTAAAACATTTATAGGCCGCCCCATCGCAACAAAGCCTCGGGGCGGCTTACAACATGATTAAAATACAAAAGTAATACAAATATTAAAATAATTTATCCCACCCCCCCCTTGGTGCATCTTGGCAACTAAATATAAATAAATTAAATACCCCATACAACCTAATAAAATAAACAAAACCACCTGAAATACAACCCCTGACCAACACAAGCATTAAACATACATGATATCTAATAACTAAACAGAAATAAACTCAAACAAAAACCAATGCTAACAATTAAAATAAGACTGAAATAAAAAGGTCTTTGCCTGGCACTGAAAAGCATATAACGACGGCACCAGGTGAACCTCTCCAGGGAGCGCATTCCATAGTTGAGGCGCCACCGCCGAAAAAGCCCTCCTCCAGGTACTCACCCACTTCACCTCCCTCACAGGAGGTTCCCGGAGGAGGCCCACTGTTGCAGATCTTAGGGGGCGGGAGGGCACATAAGGGCGCAAGCGGTCCATTAGGTATCCGGGTCCCAAACCATTTAGGGCTTTATAGGTTAACACCAAAACCTTGAATTTGGCCCGGACTACAATCAGAAGCCAGTGGAGCTGACGGAGGACTGGAGTTATATGAGAATAACGCCCAGCCCCCGTCAGCAACCTGGCAGCTCTATTTTGTACCAACTGAAGTATCCGGACCATCTTCAAGGGCAGCTCCATGTACAGGGCATTGCAGAAATCTAGCCGAGAAGTTACCAACGCATTTGTCACTGTTGCCAGGCAGTCCTGGTCCAGGAAGGGACGCAGCTGATGTACCAGTCACAACTGCAGGAAAGCACTCCTCTCCGCTGCCATCACCTGGGTCTGTAACAACAGCTCCGGGTCGAGGAGTACCCCCAAGCTGCGGACCTTATCCTTTAGAGGGAGTGCAACCCCATCCAGGACAAGGCCCAAGTCCCCCACCCCTAGACTCGAACCACCTACCAACAGGACCTCTGTCTTGTCTGGATTGAGCTTCAGTTTATTGGCCCTCATCCAGCCCATTACCTCGGCCAGGCATCGGTTCAGCACAGCCACCGCCTCACCTGGATTGGTAGAAAATGAGAGGTAGAGCTGGGTGTCATCAGCGTACTGATGACTCCGCAGCCCAGAACTCCTGATGACCTCTCCCAGCGGTTTCATGTAGATGTTAAATAGCATGGGAGACAAAATGGCCCCCTGTGGTACCCCATGGCATAACTGCCATGGCGTAGAGCCATAGTCCCCCAGCACCACCCTCTGGAATCAGCCGTTGAGGTAGGAGTGGAACCACCGCCAAGCGGTGCCTCCGACACCCAACCCAGCCAGCCTATCCAGAAGGATACCATGGTCGATGGTATTGAAAGCCTCTGAGAGGTCCAGGAGAACCAACAGGGACGCACTTCCCCTGTCTTTCTCCCTGCACAGGTCATCGTACTGGGCGATGGGAGGGGAGTACGATGGGAGGGGAGTATGGGAGGGGAATTTCATTTTCTTTTGCTATGTTGTGGTCCCTGTGTAAAGTGGGAGAAGGACCCTTATTAAGAACAACACAAATTCCAGAATTGATTATTCAAACTCGTTACTTGCCCAAATGGAGCTCATGCACAAACAGCCACATTCCTTCTAACTTCTAACTGGGCTGTAAAATATGAAGCTATGAAATCATTTCTATTATACTAAGAGGCTAAGAATGACTGACTACTAATATTGGATTAACAAAATTTAACAATGGAATCAAAAGGACTTTTTTTAATATAACACATAATTAACACACCCAGAATATACTAATTTTGTCATGTGTCTCTTTCCTCCCCTCCAGATCTCTTTCTTCACTCTCTTAAATGTATTTTTCATGTTCTAGTTTTTCCTCTATTTTTCCATGAATTAGGATTTATCATAGGAAAGAAATTGTTGAAAGAATTTGCTGCCCTGTGATGTTGCAGTCAAACTTGGAATCAAACTGTTAAATTTTTATATGAGTGTGAAGCACAGAATGAGATATTCAATGGCATTAGAGATTTTCCGGGACAAGATGGAAAGGGAGGAAACCCATGAGAAATATGGTAAATTGCACCCCCCCCCCCGCGCCAACATACACACACACACACCAGGTTGATAACTTGACGTTGCTAATTTTGCAATGAAGAAGAGGAGGAAACAATATTGAGTGATAGGTCAGAATAAAAAGTCATCAGGGAAATCTGGTCAATAAATGTCAATGACCAGAATGTCCCTTCGAAACATACTGAAGTTTTGACCACTCTAAAAAAGCAAAAGGCAGATGTAATATGTATTCAAGGAGTCCATATAAATGAAAGGTATGCCCATATATTTTCTTTTTTCTTTTCTCTTCTTTCTTTTTTTTTGAAACAAAACAACCATAATAAACAGAGCAAGCTAAAATAGACAAAGTCACCAAGGGAATTTGATACAGATCCAATCTATACAATCAGCCCCCAAAATCTATCCATCGTCCTGTCTTTCATCACTCCATGAAAGTGCACCACAAAAGCAACCATTAATCTATACAGCAACAAATCTTTCAATTACTTCAGATCTCCGCAGCTTTCCCTATCTTTTCTAAAAACCTCAGATCCACTTATCATGCTACACATTCCTCTTTTGTTGTTGTTAGTCGCGAAGTCGTGTCCGACCCATAGTGACGCCATGGACAACATTCCTCTAGGCCTTCCTGTCCTCCACAACAATCTTCTAAACAGCATACTCCACCAGTCCATTTCTCCATTTTTCAATTGTTGGGGACTCCAATGATCTCCATCCAGAAATAACTGCAATTCTAACTCTAGCATATTTCCTGACAGTCTCTCTGATACTACATTCTTAAGATTCATGAGAAACTGCTTTATTTCTCTTAAAAGAAAAGTTTGATGCATTTTCTTTTCAAGGCTATCATCAACTTTCTGACATCCAATTCAGATTTCCTTCTCACATTAATTCTTCCCTTCAACTCTTCCCTGCTCCTCCGGACTTCCACCTTCCACATTACTTCATAACTGTAAATAAACTCACAATTTAATGCTTCAGCTTAAAGCAGAAGAGTTGAGGAGGAGGGTCAAGAAAGAAGGGGAAAAACAAAGAAAAGATAAGACAAAAAAGAGAAAGAAAAAGGACAAGAGACAAAAGGAGATAAGCTAGTTAATCAGCCTCCTTTCAATATTAGAATTATTAGTCCCATTCTATCTCTATTAAAATATTAGTTTGAATTAATTTGTTAAGAAGAGGCATTGCTCTAACTTTCATAGCAGGGAGTCTTGATTTCCAATCTTGTCCAGGTCCAATAGATGGCTCAAATGATCTTCTTCTCATAGTGCATATTGTTTCCTCTTTGTTCTTTAGGATTAATTATTTATTATTCTTAAGGCAGGCCAGGCCCAGCACAAAGTAAAAAACCCTAGTTCCATTAGGGAGATATAATTGTTCCTTGCAACAAATCATGTATAATTCAGATCAAAAAATCACCAGAATAGAACAACTGGCAACTTCCTTAAAAAATGGTGATGAAGGGGGAAAGAACCATCTCTTCCACTATAGTGAGCTTCAGCCAAGGTCAGTTTATAGCATGGGTCCTCAAACTACATTTCATGGGCTAGATCCAGCCCTCCATGCCAATTCATCTGGCCCGCCATAGCTCGCCATGTGTGTGCGCACAGCAAGGTGCCAGTTTGCTCACAAGGAGATTGTTTTGGACTTGCTCAGAGAAAAGGTTCTCCTTGTGAGCAAGCCGGCACCTTGCCAGGAGATCCTTTTCTCCGAGCACGTCCAAAAGGATCTCCTTATGAGCAAGCCAGCCTCGCGGTGCCGGCTTGCTCTCAGGGAGATCGTTTTGGACTCATTGGGAGAAAATGATCTCTGCACAGGCATGCCCCTGCTTTTCTGCGTGCATGCGCACATGCCCCCCATCCCCGCCCTGGCCCGTGCCCCTCACCCACACTGCCTTGGAGGCCAACACCCATCGCCGGGACCTTTCAACTGGCCCCCTATTCAAAAAGTTTGAGGACCCTGGTTTATAGTGTCTGAGATTCTTAAATAAAAGTATCAATTTGCAAAATTAAGTAGAAGAGTACCCCTTTCAAAGTCCTTTACAAGCAGATAAACAGATAAGCAGATAAGCCCTAAATGGTTTAGGCCCCAGGTATCTTAGGGAGCACCTGCACCCATATGTCCCTACCCGGCCTTTGAGATCTACACTGGGGGCCCTCCTGTGTGAGCCATCCCTTAGGGAGGTGAGAGGGATGGCCACTAGGAGGAGAGACTTTTCTGCAGCTGCTCCCCATATCTGGAATGCTCTTCCCAAGAAAATTCACCTGGTCTCATTTTTATATTTTTTTCTGTGCCAGGCAATGATCTTCCTTTAAAAAAAAAAAAAGCTTTGTGAACCTCCCAGAGGTGCTGTGGCACAATTGGGCAGCATACAAATGTTTCAAACAAACAAACAAACAAACAAACAGAAATGCCTTAAAATATGAATCACAGCCAAAATCTCAGCCTCAGGTCTGAGCTGTCCAAAAGCACTGTTGCCTTTCGTTTCAATTCAAAAGGCACAATTAAGCACAATGATTCCCCCAGCTGGTATTCTCATACCAAGGTCAGGTTACACTATTCTTAACTCTAAGTTCTAAACTAAAGACATTAAACAGCTTTGCAGATTAGAAGTTTTCTATCAACAAAGAATTGTCCATATCAAAATCCTTTCAAAATATGCAAACTAAAATGCCTTGAGTCCAAACTGCACCAGATTGGTGTGTTATTCCCTTGGCAAAGAAAATGACATAATATAAAAAGAAATAATAAAGAATAAAAGAACAAGAAAAAGGAGTAAGTGTGGGGGTCAACTTTTTTTTAATTGTTTCCAGTTTACCTAATCAGATCATCTTGTTGTAGAGTTGTCAACTGAGAGTCTTGATGCTCACCTGTCATTTAGAGCAGTAAACACCCCTCAGGATGATTTATAATCACCCAAACATAAATCAAAAAGCAGCTACATTCGCTGCTGCTTCGTCAAAGCATATGATGTCCCCCTTCTATATTTTATATAATCCTCTTCTTTCCCTGATTTCATCCAACATTTATGTAACTCTTTTTTCAACTTTACTGATGCTTTATCTTCTTCACACCACCATGGAGTGTGTTTGGTCCCACTCTGTCCTTTTCAACTTTCTTTTTTTCTGCATAATTCTTCTGCAATGTTAAGCAGGCTAGTTCTATATTCCTTCCATTCATCCTCCATGTTCGCCACCTCTAGTGACAGTTGGTTAAATGCTGTAACCACTTTTTGTTGTAGTTGTTCTATTTCTTCTTGCTTAAGTTTTGCTATCTTGATCATTTCATGGTTTTTATTGGGTCTTCTTCCTTTGCCAATTCCCATTCCTTTTATTGTTCTTGGCAGCATGGGGGCCAATGAAATGTTCTTACACTCTTCTGTTGGTACCCACTCTACCATTGAAATTTCCCATTACTACAGTGTAGTATTAGCTTCCACTTTCTATCACCTCAGATAATTCATCAAAAAACTCATCCTTTTGTTCTGTGTAGCTATCATTGCATGGGGCATAAAATGTACATATTTTTCAATTTGCACTCCTTTCTTGATTTTCAATATTATTATTCTGTCTGAGTAGTTCTTGATGTCTAGTACACATTGTGCAATTTTTGGGTGTACCAAGAAACCCACTCCTTTCTTTGATGTGGTCCCTCCTGCGCAGATAAATGAGTATCCTTTGTGAAGTTTCTTACTGTCATGCCCTTTGCGTCTTATATATGCTAGTCCCATTGTCTTGATCTCTCTTCTTTCCATTATTTCTGCAATTTCTTCTGCTTTATTTCCCAAACCAGATGTGTTCAAAGTACCGTATTTTTCGCTCTATAAGATGTGCCTGACCATAAGAGGCACCTAGTTTTTAGAGGAGGAAAACAAGAAAAAGAATATTCTGAATCAAATGGGCACATAATCACAGACACATTCCCCATCACTTCCCCATGGGCTGCACATCTGACAGACTTACTGCACACACATATTCACTCTATAAGATGCACAGACATTTCCCTTTACTTTTGAGGGGGGAAAAAGTGAGTCTTATAGAGCAAAAAATACGGTACCTATTTTGTATTTTACTGTTCTAACTCATAGTACACTAACATTGCCACAGTCATTTCTTGTTTGATCAGTCCATTCGTATCTAATTTGGATTACTGTATCACTATACTATCCATTGATGGCTTGCTGGACCTGTCGCAACTTCAGCAGAGCCTCTTCTGCCAGGGTGTTTCAGGGTGACCCAGGATGGCCTTCATGGCTGCTGGAGAGGTCCTGCGACACAAGACCAAGCCATACTTTGCCCAATCCTCGCAATCCCTGACTTTGTCCTGTTACCACCTTTCCTGACATGGGTGTGGGTTTTGGCTTTCAGAAGCACAAGTGTCACTTCCTGCACCAAATCTTGTTTGCAGACCAGCATCCCTGCACTTCCAATGTCATGAGACAGGTCAGCTGCAGAACCCTGTTGTTATGTTCATGTGATGTAGCACCACCACCTCTTATGTATTTTGATACCACTAAGGTATTAAAGGACAGAATACACAGTGATTGCTGGATGATATATGGAGAGGTATATAATCCTGTTTCAGTGCCTCTTTTACCACTTCTGAAAAGCTAGGCAAGCTTATTTCTGTCATAAAGTCCAGCCAATGTTGAATGTAGGAAAATGAGTAGTTTGAATTCCCATGTTCTCAACAAAAGGCTCATGTGAAAAAAATGCAGTGATTTGAGGAAACCCAGTCACCTAAGAATGGAGATGCACCTTGGATACAAAGACTTTCTCATGAACATAATACAAAAAGAGAACACCATATGGAGGTGGGAATGTTGCATTCCGAAAACCAAATAATTGAAAGTTCTGTTCCATAGAAGACAGTGTACTTGACAAAAGTAAACCCTTCCTAAGACATTTTAATTGTTCTAGCCTCACTGCAGGACTTAGAGCTTCTCAGCATTACAATTAGGGTCTGCAGTCAGCTGAGATATTCAATTAAATGTGCATTAGAGTGGACTAGAATATTGGCCCAGGTTTTTCCCTTCTTATCAGATGTCCCTTGTCATTTAACTCAGGCCTCATTAAAATGATGAAGCATTTGGGAGAAAAAATGGAAAGCAATAGGCCAGCACTGGAGGTTAAGATGGAGA
Organism: Varanus salvator macromaculatus; assembly: GCA_023646645.1. NCBI lineage: Eukaryota > Metazoa > Chordata > Lepidosauria > Squamata > Varanidae > Varanus > Varanus salvator. The sequence goes on from JAIXND010000792.1 coordinate 1,344,433, forward strand.
AGATCTCCACTGCCACCAGGTATTTTCCTTTGGTGCTCAGGTAGGTTGGGACAAAGGAGAACCACACACTGCAGAAGATCATCATGCTGAATGTGATGAATTTGGCTTCATTGAACGTGTCCGGCAACGTCCTGGCTAGGAAAGCCACAGTAAAGCTGGCGATGGCCAGCAAGCCCATGTAGCCCAAGACACAGTAACACATCACAGCTGAGCCCTCATTGCATTCCAGGATGATTTTGTCCTTTGCTGAGTGCCAATTCATATCTGGGAAAGGAGGAGAAGTACTTAGCCAAAGTATGCAAATGACTCCCTGTACAGAAGAGCCAGAGAGCGCAAGAGAAATTGCTATTCTTTTCCCCACCCATTTCCTCAGTCTGGATCCAGGTTTGGTGGCCATGAATGCCAGGACCACAGTTGTGGTTTTTGCCAAGAGAGGAAAGGGCCACCGAGAAGATGGTGCTGAAAGCAGTTTGTTGAGTAAGGCAGGCAACCTTGTCAGGCTTTCCAATGAAGAGCAGGGAGGAAAGGAAGCAAAGTTGGAGGGAGATGAGGAGGATGTAGGTAAGGCCCCGGTTGTTGGCTTTGACTATTGGTGTGTCCTTGTGCTTCAGAAAGATCCCCAGGACTGAAGTTGTCATCAAAGCGAAAGAAATAGCCACTATAGTGAAGATGATTCCTAAAGTTTCTTTGTACGTGAAGTAGCTCAGAGCATGGAGCAGACAATTATTTTGTTTCTTGTTGGGATATTGATCTTCTGGACATTCCATGCAGGCATCCATATCTGAAAGGAGAGGATGGAGCAGGAGGAGCGGAGGGGTGGGGAGAGAAGAGTGAGTGGGGAGGAGAATGGTTGTGATTCTACTGTTGCAAGAGTTCCAACAGTGTTCTGCCAAATGGTATCCATTAGCCTGAAACTCTTTTTACTGAAGAACCACCCAGTCAAATATCTTCTCAATTACTCACTTCCCCTCCTTGGTTAAGTAGCAGTGACAAACAAAGAGAATAGGAAGTCAAGCTAAACTGAAACCAAATTAATTCCCTTGAAGGGCAATATTTTATTTCATTCAAAGTAAAATGCCCACAATTGATTCCCACATGGTATAACATTTGTGCTCTTGGTATTCAAATCAAAATGAATTTTGGGGTGTAGTGGGTTGGTGTGAATGATTATTGCAGCAATGAGCAAGGAGGCACATGATTCAGATCTCTTGTGAAATGTGGCCTTGATGGGAAAACAAAGAGATACTGGAAGAAAGAGAGGAGAGGAGATTGCAAAGAGCCTCCAAACCTTTCCTTAGACCTAATTACTGGGGATAGGGGAATATTTTCGTCCAACAACTGCAGTAGTGAGAAAAAAAGGATAAACAAGACACCTCAGCTGGATCAGCTGACTTCCTCCTGCTTCTGCAGTTCTCTTTGCTAAGCAGATAACATCAATTCTGCATAGCTATAGTTTAAGTATAGCACGTTATAGGTATATGGCATTCTGGGAGAGTTAACCCACCAATCCTCAATTGGTGCTTCCATCTCATCAACAATTACTTTTGAAATATAGTGGTGGCAGTTTTCACTTATCTATCTGAGGCCTGCAATTTCATGTACTCCGAATTAGGTTCAATTTAGAAGTGGCTGCCCTGATCTTAAGAATCTTGTTAGCCAGGCAAGGGTGTTCAAGGATATGCTAGACATGCACATTGTAGGCATGTCATGAGCAGAGCTGTCTAGAGCCAGGGGTCAGACTAGATGGCCTAGGAGACCCCTTCAGAGTCGCTTTGTTTCTATGTTTTTAAGTAGCTCTCAGGTTTTGCATTGGTCCCTTCCATGCAGCTACAGCAAGCTCAAAGATTCCAGAAAATAGATCTATGTGTGCTTTTCAGCATAACCTTTATTGAGTTATAAGAGTTTTTTTGCTCTTGTTACACTTTGTTGTCCTTACACTTTCCAGTGTACATTCCTGGTTGCTTTACAACCACTTTGAACTGCAACAGTCTCAAACTGATGACTTTCATTTGCAGAAGAATGGGCAGAAAGAGAAAGAGAATCCAGGCCAGGCTGCATTCTATCTATATCTACTTCTACACCATCTATACTGATCATCTATATCTATCTCTCGATCTCTCGATCTCATCTTTGTATCAGTTCCTAAGGCCACTCAGCCAACCTACTGTACATGATGCCTCCTACCCTTCCTGTCAGACATCATCCCTTCTGGGCATGGAGCACAGTCGTAGCACCAAAATTTCTCTTCCTCCTTCTTTTTTCTGCTGTAGCCAGGATAGCAGTTGTCATTGCACACAGAAAGGGGCAGCACCTGCACAGAAGTACAAAATGCAGATGGCCATTGAGAAATTGTGAGCCCAGAATGCCTCCTCTTTGCAGCATGGCTCTTGACATGTGTCAGAGTCTCCTTATAGATGGCAGGAATAAACACGCAGACACATAGGGGAGATTCAAATAACTTCTCAGCACCAATTACAAGCTTTTAGAACATACCAAGAGTTTTTTATACATTCTGATCAGGTGATGACCAAATTTGGGGAACACAGTTAAAAGAATGTGAGAGATCTGCAGAGGAAACTTAATACAATAGCCTTGATTAGAAGAGATTAGCATAACAATCACGGAGGCACAGGTATTATTGGGGGTCTTGGCATGCAAACAAGGAGGATTGCAATGCTACTAGAAAAAGTGTCTGGGCACCTTAACTGTTTTCTTTTCTGTTAGCACAAGAATAGAGAGGGGAGAAGGAAATGGCAACCCACTCCATTATTCTTGCAATGCAAACCCCATGGACAGTACCAAAAGGCAAAAAGATATAATGAGCCCCTCCAATGTGCCAATGTGCTACTGGGGAAGGGCAGAGGGTTAGTACTGGTAGCACCAAAAAGAATGAAGCGACTGGGTCAAATCAAAAGGACACTCAGTTGCAGATGTATCTGGTGGTGAAAGGAGAGTCTGGTGCTGTAAAAATATATACTCCATAGGAACCAGGAATGTAAGATGTATGAATCAAAACACGCTGGATGTGGTCAAACAAGAGATGACAAGACTGAACATCGACATCTTAGGAATCAGTGAACTAAAATAGACAGGAATGGATGAATTTAATTCAGATGACCATCAGGTATACTACTGTGGGCAAGAATCCCTCAGAAGAAATGGAGTAGCCTTCATAGTCAATACAAGAGTAGGAAAAGCAGTACTGGGATACAATCTCCAAAATGACAGAATGCTCTCAGTTCGAATCCAAGGGAAACCAGTCAACATCACAGTAGTCCAAGTCTATGCCCCAACCACTGGTGCCGAAGAGGCTGAAGTTGACTAGTTCTATAAAGGCCTACAACACCTTCTAGAATTAACTCCAAAAAATGATGTCCTTATCATCATAGGGGATTGGAATGCTAAAGTAGGAAGCCAAAAGATAACCGGAATAACAGGCAAGTTTGGCCTTGGAGTACAAAATGAAGCAGGGCACAAGCTGGTAGAATTTTGTCAAGAGAATACGATGGTCATAGCAAACACTCTTTTCCAACAACCCAAGAGATGATTCTACACATGGACATCACCAGATGGTCAACACAAAAATCAGATTGACTGTGAGCTCAGCAGCCAAAGATGAAGAAGCTCTATACAGTCAGTAAAAACTAGACCAGGAGCTGACTGTGGCTCAGATCATGAGCTTCTGGTGGCAAAATTTAGGCTTTCATTGAAGAAAGTAGGGAAAAGCACTAAGCCATTCAAGTATGACCTAAATCATATCCCTGATGAATATACGGTAGAGGGGACAAATAGATTCAAGGAATTAGATCTGATAGAGTGCCTAAAGAACTATGCAAGGATCTTCGCAACATTGTACAAGAGGCAGCAACTAAAACCATCCCAAAGAAAAAGAAATGCAAAAAAGCAAAATGGCTGTCTGAGGAAGCTTTACAAATAGCTGAGGAAAGAAGGGAAGCGAAAGGCAAGGGAGAAAGAGAAAGGTACACCCAATTGAATGCAGAATTCCAGAGAATAGCTAGAAGAGATAAGAATGCCTTCCTAAATGAACAGTGTAAAGAAATAGAAGAAAACAATCGAATAGGGAGGACCACAGATCTCTTCAAGAAAATTGGAGATATGAGGGGAACATTTCATGCAAAGATGGGCATTATAAAGGACCAAAATGGCAGGGACCTAACAGAGGCAGAAGAGATTTAGAAGAAGTGGCAAGATTACACAGAGGAACTATACAAGAAAGAGCTTAACATCCCTGATAACCACGATGGGTTGGTCACTGACCTCGAGCCAGACATCCTGGAATGTGAAGTTGAATGAGCCTTAGGCAGTCTGAGCAACAAAAAAGCTAGTGGAGGTTACCGTATTCCAGCTGAGCTATTCAAAATCCTAAAAGATGATGATGTAAAAGTGCTACACTCAATATGCCAGCAATTCTGGAAAATTCAACAGTGGCCACAAGATTGGAAAAGGTCAGTTTACATTCCCATCCTAAAGAGGGGCAATGCCAAAGAATGTTCAAACTTCTGCACCATTGCACTCATTTCACATGCTAGCAAAGTGATGCTCAAAATTCTACAAGCTAGGCTCCAGCAGTATGTGGACCGAGAACTACCAGAAATACAGGCAGGATTTCAAAGAAGCAGAGGAAGTAGAGATCAAATTGCCAACATACGCTGGATCATGGAGAAAGCCAGGGAGTTCCAGAAAAAGATCTACTTCTGCTTCATTGACTACGCTAAAGCCTTTGATTGTGTGGATCACAACCAATTGTGGCAAGTTCTTAAAGAGATGGGAGTACCAGACCATCTTATTTGTCTCTTGAGAAACCTATATGCAGGTCAAGAAGCAACAGGGAGAACTGGACACGGAACCACTGATTGGTTCAAAATTGAGAAAGGAGTTCGGCAAGGCTGTATACTGTCGCCCTTCCTATTGAACTTATATGCAGAGCACATCATGAGAAAGGCAGGGCTAGATGAATCACCAGTTGGAATTAAGATTGCTGGGAGAAATATCAGCAACCTCAGATAAGGTTTCCTTGGGAGTCCCATTTGGCAAAGGCTTCTCCAACCAAAGGTAGTAGCCATCTCTTAAAGGAACAGCTTGAAAATCACACTAAACAGAATTCTGTCTTGGAATTCTGGTACTTCTTGAGAATGAGGTGCAGAGAAGTTGCAAGTTTGATTTTATAACACAAAGGCATATATAAGCAACTTTACAAGGAATTTTCTGAATTTCCCCAGCACATGGAAGGAGAATGCAACTGAGTCTACTTTTTGCTCCTTAGACATGGAAAGAAGTCTTATATCATTGAATGAGTTTTGGGGGTAGGCATCATGGGTATGAATTATTGATTCACTGCTCTGCAAAACTCAACTGAAATATGCATTGCTTACAAGTACTACCCAGCACTTCTATTTCATTAGGCAGATTAAACAAGTGATCCATAGAAGGCCTCCAAAACTGGGTGTTTTGTTTTGTTTTGTTTTTTGGCATAAGTCATGCTCTTCTCAAATACTTCAGGAAATTAGAACCATATAATTTACAGAAAGATAAGAAAACACAAAATGAAGTCAACGTAGTACAATTTTGACTTATTATCAAAATGGGGTTAGGGTTAGGGGTTAGGGTTGTTTAAATTGAAACCAAGGACATCAAGATTTTTTTTTTAAGACAGTTCTATTGGAATCCTTCTGATAGGAACCAGATTGATAGACTATCCCCTCCCCTCCCTTGCCCTTACCTCACCAAGAAATAGGTGAGTATATATTGTCCACAAACCAGAATCTCCTCTGCATATTATTATCTGCATCTACTCCATATATTTTATCTACTCAGGTAGATTGAGAATTTCCCTTTTACACCCTAAGGAACAATTTGTTATTAATATCTATGATCTTAGCTCAGACTTTCCTTGCTTTGTTATACTTGGTTGAAAACTGGAGTCATGCTGTGTATTGTCATTTATTGAATGTCATGGACTATTTAATAAAGGAATTGAATTGCTGGTAGAATTCTGTTGACATTAAAGTCCCTCACAACCTTGACCATACACATGCAAACCCACATCTAAAATTAATGCCAGTAATATGTGCTCATACACATTCTCAAATTGGATATGCACTCACAAAGTTTGCTCTATCTGCAAGTAATACACCAAGACTGAAATCTAATATCTAATAAGTGTAGAAAATAATTTAAAGGACTTAGGGGGTCATAGTTTGAGTAGACAACTACATAACTGTAGTGCTAATGAAAAGGAAGTCCATTGTAATCAATTGCACTTAAAATGCATTTAGTACAGATATACAAGAAGCAACCAAATATTACTTATAATCTTAACTACTTAAAATCCATTTTACATCCAAGAAGGGATAATCTGCACTTCAATTTCTGGTATGACATAGTTGCTAGCATCTAAGAACTCCTTTTTTGTCTGGGGAAGCAAAGATATAGCTATTAACTCAGGAGTAAGCGCCACTGCAATCAGTGGGGCTTGTATATGAGTAGACCTATATGGAATTGCATGATGATGCCAATTCTACAGTCCCCCATCACCACTGGCCCAACAAACAGCATATAGTCCAGTTGGAGAGGAAGGACTAGATCTTTATGGAAACAGGAGAGACAGAGTCCATTTCACATGCTGGTTTCAGAACAGAACCGGGCACTCCCCAAACAGTTGTTAAGAAAATTGAATCTGCCAGGAAATCAGGGAGCTGTCTATAGTAGAAGTGAGATGAAGGTTTAGCAGATTTGCAGCTGGAATACACTCAGAGGATTTCAAAGAAGTAGGTGTGGTTCATGCAGTCATAGAAAAATCTGACGGCAATTGTTTACTTTGCTCCATTTCACTTCTCCAAGGAAATGGAGACATTTCTGGTGGATGTAAAGGAACAGATCTGTCCTTCATTGTTGCACTTGGTTTGGTTTTAGGGGCGTGGCTGCCACTGCATTTTGGAGTCTCAGCTGCTAAAAAAAAAAGAAGAAGCAAAAGAAAAATGCAAGAGCCCAGTTGATATGGGACTAGAGGGGAGTGACTTACCACTTCATACATTTGGTATTCACTCACCAGAGATTTTTTTTTCCTAGGGTACCAGCAATGCTAGGTAAAGATCACACGTTACAGCTCAAAATTTTTCTGCGTAAAGGATCAGGGAGGATTTGTTGTTTGAAAATGTAGAATGAACCCAGTGCTCCTGAAGTGCTCTAGAAAATCCTGAAGTGTACTAGAACTCACATCTGGACAAAATGGAAACATTTTAAACTCTTCCTTACATTAGAGTACCGTAGGTTCACCTGACCTGGTTAAAACTCCTGTGCCACACAATTAGATCATCGTCAAGGGTCAGTTCCTTCCCTGGACAAGCCCATGGCTCGAGTCTTCCAACTTTCACTCTAATGAAGGAGTTATTTGGGAAGGTTACCAAGTTTGTAACATCAAAACCTGCCACTGATTCTCCACTTTCATCAAAACTCAAAGTATCTCCAGCACTGTTGTTGAGCAAGATTCCCCTCAGAAAATGATGGAGCTATATTGAAAAAGAAAATTACAAGATATTACGATATCCAGACAGAGCTTATCAAAACACATTCTCCTCTAAAAGCAGATGGTGAATGCTGCAGTCATCTCCTAAGACTAGCTAAACTATGTATCTCAAGTGTTAGATTTAGAGAGGTGGTGAATCTCACTCAAAGGTCTCCTCTTGCTACTATTGTTTCCCCAGCCAGCCAACCAACCAGCTCTGGATTTGAATACTTCCAAGAAGTATTCTTCCTACATGTCCCAAAACTCCAGTTTCCCTTTTTCGACTAATTTTTCTCCTGGCAGATTTCAGGTCAGAGTTTTCAGGGATTTCGGTGTGACCAAAAAGAAACAATGGACATGACTTTCTCCATCTCTGAATCATATGCTAGCCTGCTGTTTAGAAATCATGTGAGAATGATTATCAATTACCACATCTTGTTTGGAGATGCCTGTTTTTCTACTGTTAACAACCTTCTATGTGCCAAACCAGATATCCACCAAACATGCAAGATCAATGGTATTGGGAGTCAAATGCTTAAAGCATTCAAATGTGCATCTAGTTTTACCTTTATACAACCACTGAGAACCCTGCAAGCAAAAGCAAAAGAAGAAGAGGATCCACTGCTTCTGCCCAGCAAAGGCCAAAGATCATCTTCCGAGCAACAGCACTCCAGGGAGTCAGAATGCTAAAATTCTTAGGTGTGTGGGCATTGGGTTTGTGCGCATGCACAAGAGAGAGAGAGAGAGATGACTCCATCATGCAAAATTGGTCTTCTGCCATTGCGCCATCCTCACCTGCCATGGCTCTGCATCATGACTTGCCTGATCCCCTCTGCCTCTTCCCCATTTTGAACTCCATCTGAATGCAGCATGCATTGCGTGTGCTACTGCATAGACAGCATTGTAGACATCGTAACTGTGGCCAGTCATCTTCCCCTCAAATACTGTACTGGGAAGTGTCTCCAACCTTTCCTTCCCAGTACACAAATTCCTGCTTTCCAAATATATCTGGGAAGGGTTGAAATGGCAGTGAAATGCCTGCTCCCAGAAATTCTGAAAAAATATTTCTCCTTTTCTCCAGGGAGGATTCATGGTGTGAACAAATCTGTGGAATCCAGGTGGTTGCTTGGACTGAAGAGCAAATGGCACCATGGAAATGCTGGATGTCCCACATCTGTTGAATGGAGAGTCATTCAAAATCCCATTGGGATGTTGAAATCCACACTTTCTCCAAGGGTGGCCATAACCAAAACGTTGCTGCAAAGAACAGCATTCTCAGATTCTGCCAAGATGGGTGTTCTCCATGCACAAAACAGGCACTGACCTTTCCTTCCATGAGAATGGGATAATTTCCCAGCAATTCTAAAAGCCGTACTGCATATTCATCCAAATAAGTCCGCTCCAGAAAGCGAAATATGAAGGCATAGCAGATATCATTCTGGGAAAGCAGCGGGACCATGGTCTGCAAGAACTTGTCCCCATAGTCATCATCCACTGCCAGGAGCCCAATCCATGTCCATCCAAAATGCTGAAGTAAGCACACAGTCCCCAGATACTGATGGGATTCCCTTGGCACCATCTGGTACAAAAAGGGGAATTGTGTTTTCTCACCATGTGCTGGGGAAAAGGACCCATAAGTGAGCTGAAATCAAATGCATCAAAGTACACAGATGGTTTAGGAGAGAATGTCAGCTTCTGTCCCATGGAATTTCGATGATCCCATGGAAAGAGCCTACCTGTGGGATCTTGTACATGGCAAGGATGATGGCCATAATTTCAGAGGCTTCAGTCACAAGTCCTCCAATGACAGCAGCTATTTTTTTCTGAGCACCACACCTGAAGTTGGGAACAAATCTGTGGTATGTGCAAAGGAGGCCCATGGAGGCCTTATATCTCATCCTTGCAATGTAGTAGCCATTGATAATATGGAAGCCCAGAGTGAGGTTTGGCAGGATTTGGGGATTCCCATTGATCTCATCTACAACAAAGGACAAGGCCAGGATGTGCTGGTACATCTTCGGCATGGAACTGCAATGAAAATAATTCAATCCTACAGTATGGGTGTGAAAAATAGAATGAACAGAATTGTTTGTCTCAATTATTAATGATTCCCATTTCTTTTTTATGCATGACCATTCAAATCTTAGTTTAATGCACTTTTCTCATAAATGTGTAATGAATTTGGAGATTTCTATCCAATAGATATTTTCCCCTAATGTATGCATGTTGAGGGAAGATATGTTTCACACATAAGGAAAACTGAACAAGCCAAAACATGATGGTGTTTTCAGAGGGTTTTTCCAAAGTATAATAAAGTTTGTCCAAATGGTGTGCCAATAATTGTGTTCCAAAGTGGCTTTTCCGAGCAAGGTCATGAGGGAGGGAGGGAGGGAGGGAGGGAGGGAGGGAGGGAGGGAGGGAGGGAGGGAGCTCACTGCCTTCTCCATATCCATTCATTTTCTCATCATCATGAAATAGGAACCTGCCACTGCACACTTCCCATCACTCAGACATGAATGCACAACCTTACCCGATATCCTCAGTTTGAAGAGAAATGTTTCTCCCTACATTTTGCACTTCTTCTCAGAACTGCCTCCTCATTCCTAGACTTAGTGTGTTGAGTTTGTTTTAGTTGTTGATCTGCCTGCATATTACTGGGTAACAATTGTTCTCTCAATGGTTAGGAGGTTCATTGGCCTTAGTGGAATCCAAGTCCCTTCCAACAACTAGCCAGAGAAGTTTCAGTGCTGGAGACTGCCTGGTCATTCTTTGTCTTCAGCTTCTCTTTCTGTTTTGGGGGACTTGGTGGGAAAGGGGCATATTATAAGTAAGAAGATTTATTTTGAAGTAATTGACAACTTGTTCTAGTGAAAAATGACACACAATTGCAACAGAAGATGCAAATGCATTCCTAGTTGGGAAGAACTGTGACATCCGCATGGCAAAGAGAGGTAGTGTGGTGATGTCTGTGATTTGTGGCTTGTTCATATCAGTGCATCTATATGCTTTATGAATGGAAAGAGAGAGTCTCTTGTAGTTCACATTAATGGGCTCAAGTTTCAGGAAGCCAGATTCCAAGTGCATGTTTGGAGAAACTTCCAGATCGTTAAAGCAGTATGATAGTAAAACAAATCATCTAGGAATGTCCTGGGCCCTCCTGCAATAGAAGCATTCAAGATAATGTTGGACAGTTATCAGTCAAAGATGCTTTGACTTGGGCAAATACTATTTTGGGCTGCATGAACAGAAGCATCACTTCCAAATCAAGTGATGTACTAGCTCCATTCTACTCAACACTAGTCAGATCTCAGTTGGAGTTCTTTGTTTGGTTCTGGGCACCTGAGCTTTAAAAGATACAGAAAAGCTAGAATGAGTAGAGAGGAGGGTGACAAGGCTGGTTTGGAGACTCGTGGCAAAGCCCTATGAGGAATGATTACAGGAACTGTGGATGTTCAGCCTTAGGAAGAGAAGATGGAGGGGCAATTTGATGCCGCTATACAACTACCTCAAAGGCTGTCACAGAGAGGACAAAATCTTTACTTGTACATTCCAAAGTGCAGGAGATGGAACAAGAGACTTAAGTTCAAAGAAACCAGAGTTACACTAGACACCAGGAAGAATATTCTGACTGTCAGATGACAATGACAATGAAACCTCTTACCTGGAGAAGTTGTGAGGTTTCCCTCAGTGGAAGAATTCAAAAAGCATTTCAACAGTCAGCTGAGTGGGATGGTATGACTCTGACCTGTAACAGCAGGGCGTTGGACCCAATGGCCTTCTGTCCCTTTCCACCTCTACTATTCTATGATTCTAATAGTTTATACAGCTGGAAAAGCCAAATCATTCACAGCCCCAATGTGTTCTACAAAGCTACTTTTGCCTTCTGAAAATAAATCATGCTGCATAAACAATGTTTTCCCTGTTACTGTTAATTCAACATTTTGGAGGATGAAAAAGAAAGAAAGAGGAAGGAAGGAAGGAAGGAAGGAAGGAAGGAAGGAAGGAAAGAAAGAAAGATGAAGGAAGGAAAACTTACACAGCTTCATTGATCAACATCTGTGTTGGTTGCTGCACAAAAGAGGGGCTGTTGTGAAAGTAGAAAACTTGAGAGACAATCGCACCTATGACAAACATGCCTGGCTGATAAAATTGGTGGGGTGCAGGAAATGGATCTGTGGGTATACTGCAGCTAATAGAATGAGTCTCAGATTCTGTATGAAACAGCAAAACAAGCATCAGAACTTCTAGAACCACCATCTTCATGCCAACATTCTCATCAGGATTTGGATCCCTCTGTTCCCCAAATAGCATGCATTTTAGGTCATTCTTTCATGAATGGGTTGCAATGCTGTAGACACACAGATGGAAAACTGCTGGGTTTTCTTTGTTGCAACTTCATTGCCACTTTCTCTTTCTGGATCCTTTGCAAAGATGACACTTCCTACATGTTTGCCCAAACCTATTGCAGGAATCATTTGTGCCTTTGAAAGGACAGGAGCTGCCTTAGATGGAAAGGCCATATGCAAGAAGTATGAAAACCACTCATTTGCACAGTCACAGGGGAGATGATCACATCCCCAGGGGATCAATGTTTTCCATCGCATGACACAAAGGAAAGCACTTGAAGGAGAAATGGTAATGGCTATCATTTTTGTTCTGAGTTGTAGCACATCTGTTAGGAAGATCCCTCCTGACTTCATAACTGGGATCAATGATGTGTCCTGGAGGAATCCCATATCCACTCCTGAGCCTTCCCTCTTCTCCTTCCCTACATCTCACATGAACTCAGGAATTTGGGCAAGCCAGCCTGCTTGGGGATTGCACTTAACTGAGTTCCCCATTGTCTGGTACAGGGGTCCTCAAACTTTTTAAACAGGGGGCTAGTTCACTGTCCCTTAATTATTTTTAAAAAATAATTAAAAATTAAAAAAATGTTTGCTCCACTCTCTTGGGCTGTAGTAGAAGCCCAAGATACGGTGGGGAAGAGCATGTCCATATTCAAGGGACATAGCTACAATGTCTGTGATCGTGCTGGGGGTGGGGAGATGGGCACAATCGTGCTGGGAGAAGACGGACGTGATCGTGCTTGTGCAGGAAAGATGGGCGCAATCATGGGCATGCTCATGCAAGGAAGGAAAGCACAATTGGAGCCATCTCCCCCCACCCCCAGCACAATCATGATCATGCCTGTCTTCCCTGCATGTGCACTACCAGAATCGTGGCCATCCCTCCAAAGCACAATCGCTCAGGGAAGATGGGCGTGATTGTGAGTGCACTTGTGCAGGGAAGGTGGGTGAAATCACAGGTGTGCTTGTGCAGGGAAGGCTGGTGCAATCACCACCATCTCCCCCCAAGCATGATCACGCCCCTCTTTCCTGCATGAGTGCGATCATGGCCATCCCCCCAGCACGATCGTGCAGGGAAGATGGGTGTGATTTCAGGTGTGCTCATGCAGGGAAGGCAGGTGCAGTTGCAGCCATTCCCCCCCGGCCAGCATGATTGCGGCCTTCTCCCTCCCCACCACAAGCCCGACCATGATCGTCCCTGTCTTCCCTGCATGAGTGCACCTGCAACCATGGCTATCTCCCCACTGAGTATGCCTCCACCAGCTCAGAGCTTTTGGACTCACTCGGAGATCTCCAAGTGAGTCCAAAGGCTCTGAGGCAGGCCAGATTTATTTATTTATTTATTTACAGATTTCTAGGCCGCCCCTTGCCACAAGCCTTGGGGCAGCTCACAACCTCAAGAAACCTTGTAGGCAGAAACCTAGTACAGATAAAGGTACGTGGTGGGCTGTATCCGGCCAGCGGGCTGAAGTTTGATAACCCATGGTCTGTTGCGTTGGTGGTAGGAAGGAACTCTCAGCATTGTCACCAGCATTCCAATGCCTGACTCACTACTGTGCCATGTGACACCCCCCCCACCAAAAAAATACTGCAAATGTGCCCACCCCTTCATGCATGTGAAGCTCTGAGGGTAGCCCTGCCCTGGGTCTCTGTAAAAGGCTTGCACTCCATGAGAAATGACTGTGAATTCACAGGAAAGGCATAGATCTTTCTGTCAGAAATAAATTAAACTGCTCCAGCAAATTCCCTTTTGTGATCCAGAATTCTTAACCGTGTGCGAACGACAAGAAGGATCAACTCACACTCACAGGGCAGGTGCATACTGCACAACTAGTGCATGTGGACGTTGTTCTGCTTTTTCATATCAGAACCTGTAAACATTGTGGTATTTTCACATACTCAGCTTGGCTTTTAGAAATCATAAATGCAAACAGCTGTCTGATGTTTCACTTTCTGCCACCACCTCCCTGGAAAACACAGTTTTTCTCCTCTTGAGGAAGGCTGGGCTGTAACCCAGTGTGTGCAAATGACCATATGCATGTAGTCAGCATTCCTTTCTTAGGCAAGGTCCTCATGTGGGTGGTAGCTGGTCAGCTCCAGGCACTCTTGAAGGAAACAGACCATTTTGATCCTTTTTAGCCTATATTTAGGCCTGGTTCTGGCACAGAGGCTGCCTTGGTCATGCTGTAGGATTACCTTTCCAGAGAGAAAGACGGTTGGGGGGGGGGGGTCATGGTTAATTATCCTGGACCTCTCAGTGGCTTTCAATACCATTAATCATGGTATCCTTATGGATAGGCTGGCTGGTTGGAGGCATTGGTTCCACTCCCACCTGTTAGGCCAGTTCCATATGGGGTCACTCTGAAAAAGTGTAAGTAAACCCTGAAGCTGGCATAATCATTTCCTTGGGATCACCAAAATTTCTTTCCCCCAGTCAGGGCAATGCAAACAGTACCTTGGCTGCATGGCAGTTATGCCGTGGTGTGCTGCAGGGTTGTATCCTATCCCTCATGCTGTTTAATATATACATGTCACCACTAGGAATGGCCAGTAGAATGTTTGAGCTGAATGTTCAGCATTACACTGATGACACTCAGCTCTACCTCTTGTTTAAATCTGATCTAGATGGGGCAGTTTTGATTCTGAACCCGTTCCTATCTGGGGTGTTGGAGTGGACAAGGGCCAAAAAAACTGAAACTTAATCCAGACAATATGGGGGTGCTACTGATAGATGGAACATCAGTCCAGAAGAAGGATAGCCACCCTGACTTAGATGGAGTTGCACTCTCCCTACAGGGCAGAGTGTGCAGTTTGGGAGTGTTCCTGGATGCAGAATTCTCCCTTGAATATCAGGTGGTGTCTGTGGACAGGAGCACTTTGATCAACTGCGGTTGGTCTCTCAGCTCCACTGCTATCTGTATGAGCGCCATCTAGCCATGGGGATTCACACACTGGTAACCTCATCTTTAGATTACTACAAAGCGCTGTCTGTGAGGTTGCCCCTGAAAACAGTCTGGAAACTGCAGTTGGTGCAGAACAGGGCTGCCTGCATTGATTGGGACCGGCTGATATGAACACATAAGCTTTGTTCTCTATCGATTACACTGGCTACCAATTGAAGTCCAGGCCTGTGTCAAGGTGCTCATAATACTGTATAAAGCCCTAAATGGCTGAGGAGCAGTATAAGTTAAGGAAACCTCTTCCCTTATATAATTACCTGGACCCTGAGATCGTCAGTGGGGGCCCTTCTCAAAGAGCTATCTTTAAAGGAAGCAAGGAAGGTGGCTACAAGGGGAAGAACCTTTTTGGTAGTGACACCTCATTCATGGAATCAATTCTTCATGGAGGTGCACCTGGCGCCAACACCTTATACATTTCGGCACCAGATCAAAACCTTTTCGTTTTCCCATTATATGAAATGCTGACTAGAGATGTGCTTTTAAATTGGCTTTAGAGGTTCATTCTATTATTATCAGCTTTGTGTTGTGGTTGTTTAGCCTGTTTTGCTTGTGTTCTAGTACAGGTTTTTGGTTACTGTTCTGTGGTTTTGATATCTACTTGTTTGTAAACCATCCCAAGTGCAATGTGCTCAGTCAAAGATCCATGTGGTGAAAGATGAAACTTTATTTTACGTCAACAGCCACTGTTTGAAATTGCTTGAACACCCTCCTTCTGCCATAAAAGTCATTTCCATGGTGATCTTATCAAATGAAAGGATGATGCACAGCTGCCATGTCCAAGGAGACTGAGGGTTGGTGGATGGGCTGCAACCTCCACCCCACCCCCCTCATCAGATAATCAGCATGATTCATTTCAAGGCAGATTGGAAAGCTGGCTGTCAGCTCTAGCTGCACTTGCTGGCTCAGTCATGATAAGTGCTAATTGCAGGGCTGTGGCTTGGAGTCTGGTTTTGGCAGATGTCCTCTTGGAATCTGGCACTTGATGCAAACAACCATCTATGGGGACACATGAGCTACTGTTCATGCTGCTCATAAGCCAGACTGGAGCTTTGGGTAGCTGAAGTGGCAGATCAGAGTGAGGCACCAAGGAGCTGCAAATTAGATGACCATCCAGTTCCCAACCCAGGAACTGAACACTGTGGCTGGCATGAAAAGACCACCAGATGGGGTTGTGCCCTACTGGGAGCTGTCTTCAAATAACAATGCTTGCCATGCACACAGGCTGCAGCCAGTACACTCAGATGTTCCTCTAGAATAAAAACTAAATCGTCTGCAAATGCTTGTAATTTATAAATTTCATCTGGCACATTTAATATCCTCATTTAATATTTCCTCATTTAATATTTTTTGGTATTTCTCTGACAACTTTGGTAGATTTCCCTTCTGAATGTACTCATTAACTTTCTCAATTGAAATTTCTTTAGTTTGGTACAGCTTTATAAAAAAATCTTCCATTTTTTTCTTAATTGACGTATTTTGTACCTGCATTTGTCCTTCTCCATCTTTCAATTTATGTATTAGTCTCTTTTCTCTTTCCTTCTTCAATTTGTAAGCTAACCATCTCCCTGGTTTATTAGTATTTTCAAAGAAGTTCTGTTTAGTCAGTTTCATTTGTTTAGCAAGTTCATTTGTATCGAAGAGGTTCAGTTTATTTTTTAGAATATTCATTTGTGTCTTAAGGTCTTTTTTTTATGGATCTTCCCGAAGCTCCTGTTCAAGCTTCGACAATTCATCTACTAGTTTAAATTGTTCCTGCTTTCTCTTTTTATTTATTTTTGCTGAGTATGTCATTATCAGGCCTCTAACATATGCTTTAGCTGTGTCTCAAACATTTTGCAAAGAAGTTTCTTCAACTTTATTTTCTTGAAAGAAAAAATTTAATTCCTTAGTTATTTCTTCTTTGAAATGTTTGTCTTTTAATAAAGATTTATTAAATACCCATCTGGGTATTTTTATTGTTCCTTTCAAGGTCATGGTTACAGGATTGTGGTCTACCCAGACATTTGTATCTAGTTCAGCGTCTAACAAGTCTGGAACTAAGTCTGGAGTTATCCAAATCATATCAATATGACATATATATTTACCTATTTATGTTTAGCCTTCATGTTTCTACCTTTTCTCTTTTCTTTTGGTTCCGATGGCAGTTCCTCTTCTTGTTGGTCTGTAGTTGCTATTTCTCCTTCTTCAGAGGAATAGGTTGCTACAGCCATTGCCTCAGCATTTTTCCCTCCTTCTTTTTGTTCAATTTTTCATCTTCAAATGAGCTTCTAAATTTTTCATAAAAATTTTGAACTTTGAAAATTGAGTCCAATTTATATCTTGTAAAATTCCAGGTAAGCAATATCCCTTCTGGTGTTATCCATCTAAACATAATTCCTTTCTTTATCAACTTTGTAGTGAGAAATTGGTACTTCTTTCATCCTTCTCTAATCCTCCATGGTATTTGTTTCAGAACAGTCACCTCGTGTTGATCATCAAATCTTAATGATTTATCATGTACGATCCTTAGACCGTTATCTCTTACAGATCTTCTTGCAGATTTAACATGAACTTCCCTCAGTAGTTTGTGTCTTCTAACATAGCTTACCTCTATAAACCAAGTCGATCTCTTTATCCATCTCTTGATTTTCCAAATCAAGAGCATCTGCTGGCATAGTATTCATTAATTCCCTTGGGTTTTCATTTTTTGCCTTTGGTATTTTCTGAAATCTTAGATAGTTAGACGCCTTCTCCATCTCCAGTATGGCAACTGAATCCCATAATGACTTATTTGTTTGTGTTAATAGTTGTATCTCTTTATCTATCTTTTCAGGTTTCTTTTCAGTATCATCAGTTTTCTTTTCCACTACTTGTAATTTTTGTTCATTTTGTTTGGTTTTAAGTTGGATATCTGCAAGTTGATTACATATATCCACAACATGACTATCCAATTTATCCAATTTGTCCATTCTTTCCCTTTGTTCCAAAGCTAAATTCCTTTGTTGAGAAGTCAATTTTTGTATAGCATTTTGCATAGTCTCTTAAGATGTTTGCATAGATGTTAAAGATGCTTGTATTGCCAAAAGTGTCATTTCTAGGTCTTTTTGGAATTTTTCCAAGTCCACAGTTTTTATTGGTGAGTCGGACTTTGCAAAGTAGACGCAAAGGGGTCGAAGATGATGGATGAATTTTTTTCATGGTGACAATGAAAGGTTTAATTGAAAGTTTTTTTAATAACCTGTTATGTTACTAGATGGCCACGAGATGGCAGCAAAAACTCACCCAGAAAGAGAAGAAGAAAAAAAAGTGGTTTTGGCACATAATGTATCTGTTGAAGGTAAAATGACCAGAGTGGCAGCAAAAAGTTATTTGTTGGAATAAGGAAGACAAAAAGATCTTCACTTCATGCAAGAACTAACAAGATCAAATCTCCATGTTGTCTCCCAGAGAGGCATAGAAAAACAAAACAGAAAGAAGACTTTTTCTATCAATTAATCTACAGCAAGCTCTGATTTAATTCTTCACCCTTGGGGAGATTAAAAAGTCTCTTCTTTTCCAAGACTCAAATTTCCCCAATCTCACTTAATCTCTCATAGATTTGTTGCTGCTTGAACTCTGCAGGGGGGAGTTTCCTCCCTCCGTCAAGAGAACTTTTATTTTTTTAATTCAAATTGATACTTCTTTCACAAGTTCTTTCACAGGCAGTATTTTAAAGACTTTAATTGCTCACCCAATAGGTCCAATGTCCTTTAAGCTTTCATTCTTCACAGTCAAACTGGCTTCCTTGGCTTGTAAGGGGAAATGCGCCCCTCTATTGTCCATTCAACGGAGACTTTCCCTGAGTTTCTTCTGGCAGATGAGGAGCCACCCCCCCCCCCACCAGCCAGAAGTGCCTACACATCCAATCTTATGAGAGTGGACAGCTGCAGAACGCCCATTGTCAATGTTCATGAATACAGGCACCACCACTGCTTTTGCATTTTAAAATGAATTTGATATTAAAGGAGGGAATACCCAGTGATTGCTGGATGATGCACGGAGAGGGATACAGCCCTGTTTCAGTGCTTCTTTTACCTCTTCTCCAAAACTAAGACAGCAAGTTTCTATCAAAAAGTCCACCCAAGGCCTACTGTAGGAGAGAGAATAGTATCAATTCCCATTTCCCCAACAGTGGGGGAAAAAATGCAGAGAATGGTGAAAAAGCCAGTCACATTTTAATGAAGATGCACTAGAGTGAGTGAGACTTTCTCACACTCATAGTACAAAAACATAACACCATATTCATTTATTTATTAAGTCTTTCTAACCCGTCCTTTGCCCAAGTCTCAGAATGGCTTACAAAAAAATCAATCAGTGATATAAAATACAATTAAAACTACCAATAAAAGCAATTTTACAAACAATAATAGCAATTCAAAAATAAATAAAAGAAGGAAGAATAAGAAAGAAAAAGGAAATGCAAAAAGAATAAAGAGTCAGCGCAAGCATACTGGGAAGCTCTGGGAAGCATATTCCACAGTCTGGGTGCCACCAAGTAGAGGGCCCTCCTCCAAGTAGATACTCTCTGTACCTCCTTCAAAGAGGATTCCCAGAGCAAGGCCTCCCCTTGTAGGGCATGTAGGGCATGTAGGGGGAGAGACGGTTCATCATGTAGCCTAGCCCCAAGCCATTTAGGGCTTTATAAGTTAGTACCAGCACCTTGAATTGGGCTCGCACTTCAGTTGGGAGCCAGTGAAGCTGGTAGAGGACTGGCATTATATGAGAACAACAATCAGCCCCTGGCAGCAACCTGGCAGCTCTATTTTGTACCAATAGAAGTCTCCAAACCATTTTCAAGGACTGCCCCACATACAGCACATTATACTAATCCAAATGGGAAGTTACCAGAGCATGTGTCACCATCGCTAGGCAGTGCTTGTCCAGCTAAGGACACAGCTATTGGATCAGCCGAAGCTGAAGGAAGGCGCTCCTCACCACTGCTGTCACCTGGGCCTCCAGGGACAGTGTCAGGTGGAGCAGCACTCCTAGGCTAAGAACCCTGTTCTTTAGAGGGAGTGCAACCCCATCCAGGACAGGATCAAAATCACTTACCTGAAAACCTGAACCTCTCACCAAAACAACCTCTGTCTTATTTCAGTTTATTGCCCTTATCCAGCCCTTATCCAGCCCTTTACCTCAGCCAGGCACTGATTCAGGATAGCCACTGCCTCAACCAGATTAGATGTAAATGAGATGTAGAGTTGGGTATCATCAGCATACTGATGAGTCCACAGCCCAAACCTCCTGATGACCTCTCCCAGCGGATTCATGTAGATGTTAAAGAGCATGGGGGACAAGATAGAGCCCTGCAGTACTCCATAGCTACCATGGCGCAGAGCTATAGTCCCCCAGCACCACCTTCTGGAATTGACTAGTCAGATAGAAGCAGAAACACTGCCATGCAGATTCTTCAACTCCCAACCTGGCCAGCCTATACAGAAGGATACTCTGGTCAATGGTATTGAAAGCCACTGAGAGGTCCAGGAGAACCAACAGGGACACACTCCCCTGTTCCTCTCCCTGCACATGTCATTGTACAGGGTGTCATCGTACAGGGTACCGTAACCAGGTCTGAAGCGGGACTGAAATGGGTCCAGATAATCCGTGTCATCCAAGAGTGCCTGGAATTGTCCTGCCACCTCCCACTCCAACACCATGCCCAAGAACAGGATGTTGGTCATCTGTCAACAATTGGTGGTCTACCTCTGGGTCCAGGGATGACTCCTTCAGGATGGGTCTGATCACCACCTCCTTTAAAGGGGAGGGATCCAGCCCTTCTTCAGTGAGGCATTAATTACCTCCTGGACCCAGGGAGCAATCCTGTAACTAGCTTTTGTAAGTAGCCAGGAAGGGCAAGGGTTGAGTGAACAGGTGGTTGGGGATACCATACCAAGCATCTTGTCCAATTCCTCAGGCTGCAACAACTGAAATTCATCCAATAATGATGGACCAGATGGCACTCTGGATGCCTCTCTGTTTGGAATCAGATCAACTGTGAAGTTCAGCTCATGGCGAATCTGAGCAATTTTCTTCTTGAAGTGCTGAGAAAAGTTGTAACAGTGGGCTGCTGAGGGTATCACCACATCTTTATTTTGGTCAGCATGTGTAAGGTCACGTACCACTTGAAAAAGCTCCTCTGAATGGCACGGTGAGGAGGCAATGGAGGCAGAAAGGAATTGCCTGTTTGCTGCCCTCACTGCCACATCATAGGCTCAGTAGTGAGCACGTAAATGTGTTCAGTCAGACTCATCCCGTGATTTCCTCCACCTGTGCTCTATTCGTCTCCCAGCTGCTTCATTACTTGCATCTCAGATGTATGCCATGGTGCTGAGCAGGCTCTGCTATTTGGGAGAGCACACTTAGGAGTGAAAGTGTTGATTGCCCTGGCCATTTTCCATTCCACAAATTGACCAGACACCAAAAGGAGCACCAGCTTTATCTACTGTAAAATCCCCCAGAGCAATCAGGAATCCATCTGTATCCATAAGACTCTGGGGCTGGACCATTTTAATACAGGCCGCACCCTTCTGGAGGGAGAGATCAGCCCTTAGCTCAAAACTTACAAGGAAGTGATCTGACCATGACAAGGGAGTTAAGGTCAGATTCCTCACTTCCAGATCACCCTC
This sequence comes from Varanus salvator macromaculatus, assembly GCA_023646645.1. Classification (NCBI taxonomy): domain Eukaryota; kingdom Metazoa; phylum Chordata; class Lepidosauria; order Squamata; family Varanidae; genus Varanus; species Varanus salvator. Next base: position 1,365,908 of record JAIXND010000792.1, read on the forward strand.
TTCCTGCCCCATCAAGAAAACCAGGTCTAGAGTGTGACCTCTTTCATGGGTTAGGCTGAAGACATGTTGAGACAGCCCCATGGTTGCCATGGATGCCATGAATTCCTGAGCCACCCCAGAAAGAACAGCCTCAGCATGGAAATGGAAGTCCCCCAGAACCAGCATCCAGGGGGTCCTCAATACCAGGTCTGAGATTACCTCAGTCAGCTCAGACAGGGAGTCTGATGGGCAGGAGGGCACATGGTGCTGCACTGTCTTGATCGCCCAGCACCAGGTACAAACACTCAAGGCCTGGTCTCAAAGGGACAGGGAGCCCCGCGAGGGAGATTGAGTCTGAAAAATCCAGGGTGACCCCCCCCCTCCCTTTCTCTCTGGACATGACCAGTGCTGTACCAGATACCTGGGCAGGCAAAGCTGGGTAGGGGGGAATGTCTCCACCATCCCCCACCCCGGTCTCCATAGTACATTGCCAGGTCAACCCCCTCATCCAAATTAAGTCATGGATGAGGAATTTTTTAGTTTGCACTGACCTGGCATTCAATAGCAACACCATAAGGCCCAGGGACCAGTTGATATTGCTGCCAGGAACCTCCTGGTTGGGGTAATAACCAGAAGAGGGGACAGATATAAGACATTCTTCTGTACTGACTTGTTAAATGGAGGTGGAAATGTTGCAGTGCACAGACCAAATGATTAAGCATTCTGTGGAATTGACAAAAGTACACATTTTCTAAGTCATTTTAATTGTTCCAGCTTCAGTACAGGAACGTTAGCTTTTCAGCATTATACTCAGGGTCCCTGTTCAGCTGAGATGCCCATTGAAATGTGTATTACAATATTTATTTATTTATTTATTTATTTACAAATTTATATGCCGCCCCCTTGCAAAAAAGCCTCAGGGCAGCTAACAACAATACAGCAACAACAGACTAGGATATAGTCCAGGCCTACTAGTTTTGCTTTCTCATCCTTATCAGATGTCCCTTGTCATTTAGCGCAGGCCTCATTAAAATGATGAAGCATTTGAGGGGGGGGGGGGAATGGAAAGCAATAGGCCAGCACTGGAGGTTAAGATGGAGAAGATCTCCACTGCCACCAGGTATTTTCCTTTGGTGCTCAGGTAGGTTGGGATGAAAGAGAACCAGACACTGCAGAAGATCACCATGCTGAATGTGATGAATTTGGCTTCATTGAAAGTGTCCAGCAACTTCCTGGCTAGGAAGGCCACAGTAATGTATTACATTCTCTCCCTGTCTGCTCTTTTCATAAGAAATATGGAGGAGTTGCTCTTATTTATCTCTCATATGAGTTCTTAGGTTCACCAGGATGATTTATAATTGTACTTTTATTGAAGTACAAAGAACTGTATTCATAATTCTTTGTACTTCAGACATGAACAAAGAAGACAACAGAGAGGTACTGGGAGACCCAGTTTTGGGAAGATGGACTAGGACCTTTAAACCTAATGTCCTCCCTAATGAATAAATATTAGTGATTTGCATTTGGCATACTACACTAGCAGCAGCTGGAGACTGGACATGGCAGAGGTATGTTCTCATCTTGCATCTGGAATTAATTCTTATCGACCTTGGCAAAATAGAGTGAAAAAATCACCTACCCCTCTTGCTGGATATCATCCCTCCTGGGCATGGAGCACAGTCATAGCAGCAAAATCTCTCCCCTTCCCTCTTTTTCCTGACAGAGCCAGGATAGCAGTAGTCATTGCACCTGGAAATGGGCACCACCTGTACAGGCACACAAAAGGGAGATGAGCTTTAAGAAATTGGCCCCAGTGCTTGGTGTTTTCTTTGTGTGTAACAGGCTCGTTGTACTTCCTTGTAAGAAGATCATAAAATGCAAACTGTGAAGGATTGGAGATTTATTGATCATGAACACTGACCTGAAATAGCTATGCTTACAAGGACAGCCCCACATGACAGACAATGCAGCAAGAGGTGGCAGTGGTGGTGGTGGTGGAGAAGGAGGATAGGGGAAGAAATGAAGAAAAAAAAGTGAGGAAGGAAGGATGGGCTGAGGGGGTTGTTATTACTGTTTTTGTTTTCATGTGAAATGCCGACAGCAAACACCCAAGTGGCTATGGAACACACATCTGAGGACAATGGAGGATTATTTCCCTTGTTTGAGTTCAGCAGGTTTGCAGATCTGCATGTTCTTCTGACCTGATTAAAACTTCTGTGCCACACGATTAGATCATCTTCAAGGGTCAGCTCCTTCCTGACTGAGCCCAAGTTCCAGTCTTCCAACTTTTGCTCTAGCAAAGGAGTTGTTCAGAAATGTTACCAAGTTTGTAACATCAAAACCTGTCACCAATTCTCCATTTTCTTCAAAACTCACCATATCTCCATCCATCCAATTTTTGTAAAGTATGTAACTGCATTAAAGAGAGTAAAAGAAGAGAAGGTACAACAGAGTGTTGAAATCTCTACAAGAAATTCCAATTCAACACAGACTCCTATTAGCACCGGCCTTGCCACAAGACATACTGAGTGCCACAACTGACAGGAGGGTCCCAATACCCTAGAGAGGGCTTCTGCTGCCATCGCTGAGCAACACTCAGCCACTTCCTGCCACGTCCTTCTGTGAATCACCCCTTTTTGAGATGGTTCTGAATATTCATGATTCCAATCACAGCTCCAAGGACTGCATTTTGCTTAGCTGTCTTCCTTCTCCTTTTGATTTTAGATAGATGGCATCAATGAAAAACCATCACCATGAGCCTGAGCAGCCTGCCCTGCTCCCTCCTGACATTGAACCTCCTGAGCATGACACAGGAGACACAGGAGGCGGAGCAGATCTTTCCTGCGCAACCCTTAGACGATCTTTGCGCAGATTGGAGCAAAAGGAAGCTTTGTCCCACCTCAGGGAGGAAAGGTGGGGCCAAGATAGCTAGTCCCAGGTGGGCTCCCTGAGAGACATCACTAAGGAGTTAGCATCTGCCTTGTAAAGACCCTTGCAGTAGAGCTTATCTGTAGTGTTCTAAATCTTGTAGATAAGTAGCAATAAAAGACTTTAGCTTTATTGCTCGTGAACATGTGGCTTGTTGACATAGAGAGCCATCATTCACAACAATTTGTGACATGGCCTGGAGGCATCCCAAAACTTCTCCTGAGCCTCCCTCTGCTCCTTTCATCCTTGGGATGAGTAACTTTGGTCCAGACTAGCAAGTCCATGCAATACCAATTTGACTCTTTACCATACTAAACCACAGCTGTGTGAAGGAAGTGGATGCCATGTCCCCCAAGCTTCCTTGCCATGCAATGCTGTATTTTGTGATCCAAATGGAAGAGGGAAACAAGGTGAATTTAGACTATTTAATTTGTTCCATGAGCAAATATCTGGCACCTTTGTTCTACCAGTGCATTGTGGTGTTACCAGGTCACATGCATCTAATCCAGCTAAGCTTTAGTGGTCATTTTACACTATTCTGTATACAGCTGCCTCCAAACAAGAAAACCTTTTCCCAAGAATTTGAGAGAAATAAATTTTACATAGACCATTTGACTAAATCAATTCGTATATTAAATTGATACGTGCATTGGTTACTTCCCAGTTGGATTTCTGTAATGCGTTCCAAGTGGGCCTGCCCTTGAAGACAGTTCGGATACTTCAGATCGTGCAAAATAGAGCAGCCAGGTTGCTGACAGGGACTGGGCGTTACTCTCATATAACCCCAGAGACCTCTCCCCAGAGAGGTCTGCCTGGCGCCATCATTATTTGTTTTTAGGCACCAGGCTAAGACCTTTTCATTTCAATGATATTTTAATAACTTTTAATATCAGTTTATAGGTTTTAATAAGCAGCCAGGGTGGATCTGGATTTTATCTGTATTATGTTTTATTTTATTTATGTAAGCTGTCCCGAGGCTATGCAATGGGACGGCATACAAATGCTCTAAATAAATAAATAAATAAATTTACATTTACAATCCAGTCCTACACCTCTCCAAAAAGTTTTATTTATTTATTTTTCAATTTATATCCTGCCTTTTTCCTACAAAGGGCTCAAGGCAGCTTACATCATTCTCCTCCTCCATCTTATCCCCACAACAACAACCCTGTGAGGTAGGTTGGGCTGAGAGTCTGTGACTGGCCCAAAGTCACCCAGTTGGCTCCATGGCTGAGCAGGGACTAGAACCCAGATCGCCTGGGTCCCAGTCCCATGCTCTTAACCACTACACCACACCAAATTGTGCCATTTTAGGAGTGAATGTTTGAAGGGCAGAAGGATAAATTCTTTCCCTCTGCAAATTAGTCTGACTAGAGCTGCAGCACTACATGTTGCATTTCATTAAGGGAAAATGAGCTTGTCAGTGCATGATCTTCATTATGTCATAACTTATATTTCATTGTTATTTTTGATAGCAAGTATATAAATTGAGGGCAAAGCTCAGAGTTTACAACTCAGGTCAGATTTACTCTCTATGATACCAAATTCATTCAGCAAGTTCAGCTGCTGTCCAAGATCAGGAGCCATTCGCAAGTTGCTTTTGCCTTCTTCTGCAGACACACAACACAGTAGTCTTTGAGAGAGGAAGTTTGTTCTTCTGTGGGGTCACTTCTCCAAGAACTTCTGCCTGACTCACTGTGAAGCCACTTCTTGCATTTTCAACTTTGCCTCTCTTGAGAATCACTATGAAAGGGAGAAAAATAAATCCACCAATAAATCATGGTAACCCAAATCCACCAATAAATCATGGTGACCCTAATCCAGCATTGTGGGAGTGGGGTCACTGCTCTCCTGACCTGCTCTGGGTTTCCATGAGTGCTTTCCATGGGGGAAACAGGATGCTTCCCTGGAGGGGCTCCTAGAATGAATCATCACAGCTCTTCTTACATTTCCTGTGACCAGACACGGTTGAAGTCATACTCCTGTGAAGCTGAGTCATTTTTTTATTTGGGTTTTTTTTTTGCAATCAAGAATTGCCTCTCCAGAAGTAGCTGAAAACACCTGGAACCAAACCTCCAGAACTTGGAAGGAGCTGGAAAAGAAGCTGTGTGTTGCATGTCTGGAGGCTGCATTCAGGAGGGAAAGGTTAGCCATCTATGGTTCTGGGTCCTAGTAAATACTGTTGAGCATTCCCCACACCAAGAGGTTGCCAGAGCCATTTATGTTTGAATCTTATGTTATATGTAACCATGCAGTGAATACAGCACTGAACCAAAGAGTTGTACAAAGTAACAATATTATCAGTAGACATTTTTAGTAAGAAAAAGTGGGTGCAGAAGAGTGAAGTGCCCGACGGACCCTCCACCCACCTCCACCTGCGCTGCCGGAACAGGCCCACCCGTGCTGTTGCGCCATGGCCCACTGCGCCCACTGCTGCTGCCCACGAGGGCCAGGACCACCGCCGGCCCAGGACTCATTCCCAGCCTGCCTCCCCCGGCACATGTGAAAGGAGTGCCAGGTGGGGCGAGTGAGGGGAGGAGCCCTGCAGCCCACAAAGCACTGGCCGCCACCAAGGGCCGGCGGCTGAAGGGCGAGGGCCTAAGGGCCATCATCATTTGGAGGGCCGAGAGAGGGGCCGAGAGGGGGGCTGAGCTGGCCAGGGGCTCTGGCCGCTGTCGGCCTTACTTACCTTCTTGGTGTCCGAATGGTCAGTATGGGGAGTGGAGGCAGCAGGTAGGTGGTAGGAGGTTTTAGATGTTTTAATGGGGTTTTAATTAGGGGTTTTAGATCATTTAATTTTAATTGGTGCATCTCGGCTGATATGTTGTCGCCTGGGGAGCGTGTGGGCGCTGCAATTGGGGTGGTGATGGGCAGAGAGCGTTACAGCAGTGGGAGTCTAACGCATCCGCTTAGAAGAAGGAGGGACAGATGGTTAACACCTGTCCCTCTTTATGGTTATTCTCCCAGCTGGCAGGTTCCCCGTAGACTTGTCAACTGCCCCCTGGGCCTGTCGGTGCTGTTGCTCAATGCCAGTACGGTCCATAATATATCTGCCCTCATTCACGACTTGATCGTGGATGAGGGGGCCAATCTGGCCTGTATTACCGAGACCTGGAGGGGGGGAGGTTTCCCTCTCACAGCTGTACCCACCTGGGTACCTGGTTCAGCACCACCCATGCCTGGAGGGAGGGGAGGGGGGGTCGCTCTGGTTTATCGGGCTTCTATTTCCCTTGTGGGGCTTCCTGTTCTTTCGAGGCTGGGGCTGGAGTGTCTCCACTTGGTGTTGGGTGACCAAGACAGATTGGGGATTCTGTTGGTGTACCGTGCACCCTTCTGCCCAACAGACTCCCTGCCTGAGCTGATGGAAGTCATCTCGGACCTGGTGTTGAAGACTCCCAGGATGGTGGTCCTGGGGGACTTCAACCTCCATGCTGAGACAGCTCTTACCGGGGTGGCTCAGGGCTTCATGGCCTCCATGACGGCCATGGGACTGTCTCAACACATCATCGGCCTGACCCATGAATGTGGACACACTCTGGACCTGGTTTTCTCGATGGGGCAGGAAGAGGGTGATCTGAGGGTGAAGAATTTAAGCTTGATGCCCTTGTCATGGTCAGATCACTTCCTCATAAGCTTTGAGCTTGAAAGTGGCCTCTCCCTCTGTAAGGGTGTGGACCAGATTGTGTGGGTCTGCCCCCGGAGCAGGATGGATCCTGAAGGATTCCTGAGGGCTCTGGGGGATTTTCCGGTTGACAAGGCTGGTGATCCTGTTGATGCCCTGGTTGAATTGTGGAATGGGGAGATGACCAGGGCTATTGACACAATCGCTCCCATGAGTTCTCTTCCACCTGGCGAAGGCCATTCATCTCCATGGTATACGACCAAATTATGGGTGATGAAGCAGGTTGGGAGATGTCTAGAGCATAGGTGGAGGAGATCACGACGCGTATTGGACCAAACACACTTAAGTGCACACTATCGTGCCTATGCTGTGACAGTGAGGATGGCGAAGAAGAAATTCTTCTCCGTTTCCATTGCCTCCTCACAATGCCATCCGGCGGAGCTTTTTTGCGTGGTGCAGGAGCTAGTACATCCAGGCCCAAAGAAAGATCTGGTGCCGCCCTCGAAGGCCCACTGTGATGAGTTTGCCAAGCTTTTTCAGGAGAAAATCACTCAGATACGCTGCGAGCTCGATTCTACTTTGGTACCAGATTCTGGTGGGGAGTTGCCATCGACACCGTCTGGTCTACAATTATTGGATGATTTTCAGTTGTTGCGGCCTGATGATGTGGACAAGGTGCTTGGATGAGTACGCCCTACCACTTGCTTACTAGACCTATGCCCATCTTGGCTACTTAAGACAGCTAAGAACAGGATCGGGCCCTGAATTCTGGAGGTGGTCAACACCTCTTTAAGAGATGGCTGGGTACCTGCCACTTTAAAGGTGGTGGCAGTCTGGCCAGTCCTAAAGAAGGCATCCCTGGATCCAGAGGTGGCTGCCAATTATAGACCGGTGGCCAAGATCCCATTCCTGGGCAAGGTACTAGAGCGGGTGGTGGTGGGACAACTCCAAGCACTCTTGGATGAGAAGGATTATCTGGACCCATTTCAGTCTGGTTTCAGACCCAGGTATGGCACTGAGTCTGCCTTGGTCGCCCTGTACGATGACCTGTGCAGGGGGAAAGACAGGGGGGGTGCATCCCTGTTGGATCTCCTGGACCTCTCAGCAGCTCTCGATACCATCGACCATGGTATCCTCCTGGATAGGCTAGCGGGATTGGGAGTTGGAGGCACCGCTTGGTGGTGGTTCAGCAACTATCTCAATGGCCAATTTCAGAAGGTGGTGCTGGGGGACTATGGCTCTGCACCATGGCAGCTATGCCATGGGGTTCCACTGGGCTCCATTCTGTCCCCTTTGCTCTTTAATATCTACATGAAACCACTGGGAGAGGTCATCAGGAGGTGTGGGCTGTGGAATCATCAGTACACTGATGATGCCCAGCATTACCTCTCGTTCTCTGATCCAGGTGAGGCAGTGGATGTGCTGAACCGGTGCCTGGCTGAGGTGATGGGCTGGATGAGGGCCAATAAACTGAGGCTCAATCCAGACAAGATGGAGGTCCTGTTGGTGGGCGGTTTGGGTCTCAGGATAGGGGACCTGGGCCTTGTCCTGAATGGGGTTGCACTCCCTCTAAAGGACAAGGTCCGCAGCTTGGGAGTGCTCCTCGACCGGGAGCTGTCTTTACATGCTCAGGTGGCAGCGGTGGTGAGGAGTGCTTTCCTACAGCTTCGGCTGATACATCAGCTGCGTCCCTTTCTAGACTATGACTGCCTGGCAACAGTGACACACGCGTTGGTGACTTCCCGATTAGACTTCTGTAACGCGCTCTATGTGGGGCTGCCCTTGAAGACAGTCCGGATACTTCAATTGGTACAGAATAGAGCTGCCAGGTTGCTGATGGGGACTGGGCATTATTCTCATATAACCCCAGTTCTCCATCAGCTCCACTGGCTCCCAATTGAAGTCCGGGCCCAATTCAAGGCGTTGGTTTTGACCTATAAAGCTCTAAACGGCTTGGGACATGGATACCTAATGGACCTGGATACCTAATATATGCCCATATATGCCCTCCCGCTCCTTGAGATCAGCAACAGAGGCCCTCCTCCGGGAACCCTCAGGGAATAAGATTAAGAGAGTGAGTACCTGGAGGAGGGCTTTCTCTGTGGTGGCGCGCTGTCTATGGAATACGCTCTCCAGAGAGGTCCGCCTGGTGCCGTTATTTGCTTTTCGGCTCCAGGTGAAGACCTTTTTATTTAAATCGTATTTTAATTGTTAATTTGTTTAATATATTTATTAATTTGGATTGTATTTTAAAGGGGTTTTGCTGAGATGCATCAGGGGGGGTGGGGGGAGGTTTGTAATTAAAGTTACATGTTAACATTTTTATTGTTGTAAGCAACCCTGAGGCTTTATTGTGATGGGGCGGCATAGAATTGTTTTAAATAAATAAATAAATACAATTAAAAGTGAGAGATAAGCAAAACTGTTCTCCCTTTCTGCTGACTAACCTAACACCCGTAGTTCAAGATGTACTGCTTAGTCTGCTGATTTGTTCTGCTGCTTCCATCAGTGAAGGAGTAGCTCAGTCTGAAAGGAAATGGTTGGAGAATAACCAGAGCCAGAAGAATAGAGCATTGTCCCTCTTCTTTACTGAAGCCATGTATTGTATTGTCATTGAGGTTGGTGTGAGATGTCAGTGCATGTTGTTTTGCCCTAAAGCAAAGTTTGATGGTATTTGCTAAGTAAATGTTCAGACCAGGACTTGAATATTATGCAGATAGATTCACACAAAAACTCTGTAGCAGAAAAAAAAAAATTGATTTTTCTTCAACTAATTTCAGTAGACAACATTCAAAAACTTTCTTTTGGTAATGGGTGGTTTTATCTTTAAAACTGCTCTGTAGTTGGGGTCAGTTTGAATTGCCCTTCTGGACCCCTTGTAACTCAGTGCCTCTTTTCACACAGAGATTAAGGAGTCCATCTGTCCTCTCGACATCTGTAGTATTCTAAGCCTAAACTTAAGCCTAAGCCTAAAAGTCTAACCCTCCCCTCCCCTCATCTATTTTTTCATTTAATTGAATTTTATTTTACTATAAACCAAAACCAGAATTACACAAGTATAAAACAATGCATATAATATAGCAATGATAAACATATTTTAAAAATACAAAAAGTGACACTGCTACCTCCACCAGGACCAAGAGAAGCATGCTACTTAATGTAAAATCATTGAATCATTTAAGTTGTTGCATTCCAATTCCCTCCTTCATGGATCACTGCCTTGTCGTGGCGAAGGGGCTTGCGTAGCACAATGAAGCTATGAGCTATGCTGTGCAGGGTCACCCAAGACGGACAGGTCATAGCAGAGAGCTCTGACAAAACATGATCCACTGGAGAAGGAAATGGCAACCCACTCCAGTATCTTTGCCATGAAAACCCCATGGACATGAAAACCAAAAGGCAAAACGATATGACACCGGAAGATGAGCCCCTCAGGTCGGAAGGTGTCCAATATGCTACTGGGGAAGAGCGGAGGGCTAGTACTAGTAGCGCCAGAAAGAATGAAGCGACTGGGTCAAAGCCAAAAGGACACTCAGTTGCCGATGTATCTGGAGGTGAAAGGAAAGTCCGATGCTGCAAAGATCTTTACTCCATAGGAACCTGGAATGTAAGATCCATGAATCAAGGCAAGCTGGATGTGGTCAAACAAGAGATGACAAGACTGAACATCGACATCTTAGGAATCAGTGAACTAAAATGGACAGGCATGGGTGAATTTAGTTCAGATGACCATCAGGTATACTACTGCGGGCAAGAATCCCTCAGAAGAAATGGAGTAGCCTTCATAGTCAATAAAAGAGTAGGGAAAGCAGTACTGGGATACAATCTCCCAAATGACAGAATGATCTCAGTTCGAATCCAAGGCAAACCATTCAACATCACAATAGTCCAAGTCTATGCCCCAACCACTGGTGCTGAAGAGGCTGAAGCTGACCGGTTCTATGAAGGCCTACAACACCTGCTAGAATTAACTCCAAAAAATTATGTCCTTATCATCATGGGGGATTGGAATGCTAAAGTAGGAAACCAAAAGATAACCAGAATAACAGGCAAGTTTGGCCTTGGAGTACAAAATGAAGCAGGACACAGTCTGGTAGAATTTTGTCAAGAGAATACGATGGTCATAACAAACACTCTTTTCCAACAACCCAAGAGACGTCTCTACACATGGACATCACCAGACGGTGAACACAGAAATCAGATTGACTATGTGCTCTGCAGCCAAAGATGGAGAAGTTCTATACAGTCAGTAAAAACTAGACCAGGAGCTGACTGTGGCTCAGATCATGAGCTTCTGGTAGCAAAATTTAGGCTTTCATTGAAGAAAGTAGGGAAAAGCACTAGGCCACTCAGGTATGACATAAATCATATCCCTGATGAATATACAGTAGAGGTGACAAATAGATTTAAGGAATTAGATCTGATAGAGTGCCTGAAGAACTATGGACAGAGGTTCGCAACATTGTACAAGAGGCAGCAACTAAAACCATCCCAAAGACAAAGAAATGCAAGAAAACAAAATGGCTGTCTGAGGAAGCTTTACAAATAGCTGAGGAAAGAAGGGAAGCGAAAGGCAAGGGAGAAAGAGAAAGATACAAACAATTGAATGCAGAATTCCAGAGAACAGCTAGAAGAGATAAGAATGCCTTCCTAAATGAACAGTGCAAAGAAATAGAAGAAAACAATAGAATAGGGAGGACCAGAGATCTCTTCCAGAAAATTAGAGATATGAAGGGAACATTTCATGCAAAGATGGGCATAATAAAGGACCAAAATGGCAGGGACCTAACAGAGGCAGAAGAGATTAAGAAGAGGTGGCAAGATTACACAGAACTATACAAGAAAGAGCTTAACATCCCTGATAACCACGATGGGGTGGTCACTGACCTCGAGCCAGACATCCTGGAATGTGAAGTGAAATGGGCCTTAGGAAGTCTGAGCAACAACAAAGCTAGTGGAGGTGACAGCATTCCAGCTGAGCTATTCAAAATCCTGAAAGACAATGCAGTTAAAGTGCTACACTCAATATGCCAGCAAATTTGGAAAACTCAACAGTGGCCACAGGATTGGAAAAGGTCAGTTTACATTCCGATCCCCAAGAAGGGCAATGCCAAAGAATGTTCTGATTTTCTGATGAACACAGATTTGCTCAAAGTGCATGCTATTACAGCAGCAACTGACCTTGCTCAATGCAGGGCCTCCAGGAAATGAAATTCTATGTCCCCTAACCCTTTACTCCACTTAATATCTCCACTTATCATTAATGACAATATCCACAGAGTCTTTATAACAATCTTTTATTTAAGAATCACCTTTTGCAAAACTCTGTATCACTTGAATTGGCAGGTTTTCTTCTATCTGATTTGCTAGATTTTCTTGTACTATGCCTGAGGGGTAGCAGGAAGTACAGCTCAAGAGTTTGAAGGGAGGAGGAAGAAGAGGGTGGATTTGGGTTCTCTGCAGAAGAAATCCAAAGACAGCGGAGGGATGACCAAAGACCTGTTGGACGAGGAATGCTGCAGACACTGATCTTCAGCACAGCATAAAGAAACCTTTCTGGAAAGAAATGCCACAGTATTCCAATGTCCTCCTTCAGAGCAAAATTATATTTGATTAAGTCTTCAAACTTCAAACTGCTCACCTCACAAGCCATGCATGGAAGATGCTGAAGGGCTTAAGATGCCCCAGTTTTGCTTTGCTTTTTGAGGCAAAAAGCTCTGCTCAAAGTCCATGGAAGTACAACAGGAATTGCCCTTCCTCAATGCAGAGCCTCTGCAAATTACTGATTTCCATTTGAGGAACTCTTTTTAGTCAAACTGCATGGCATTCCAAATAGTCAGGCCACATATTTCAATGAAGCTTTGAAGTAAGAAGAAACTGGAAAAATTAAAAGATCACCAGATGCGATCATAAAGACAAATTGTCCTGGGGTCTAACTATGCATGCAAGGTGCTTAGGGGTCTCTTATGCCCTAGTTTTGTTTTATTTTCTGATGAAAACAGCTTTGCTCAAAGTCCATATAATTACAGCAGCAACTGATTTTGCTCAATGCAGGGCCTCCAGGATATGAAATTCCATGTCATGATTGACTTGCATTTGGGGGACGCTTCTCAATCCAACTGCATGACATTCCTAGAAGAACCAGGCCATCTATTGCATTTTTGTCCAAGCAAAGGAAAATCAAAGAAACCCTTGGGGATCGTGAAATGAAATGTCAAAGACAAATTGTGCCAAAAAAATATGTCCCACAAAACAATCAAACAAACAAACACAAACCAGAACAGAACAGAATGAGATGGGATGAAATGAGACCAGACAAGATGAGATGACATGCAACAAAACAATGGCAGCACAGATGGATTGCAAACTACAGCAAAAAGTGCATTTTCATGCTCTTCTTCTTGTTAGATGTTCCTTCTTGTTCAACTCGGGTCTCAGCAAAATGATGTAACATTTGGGGAAGAAGATGCAAACAAGCAGTCCAGAACTGGAAGCTAAGATAGAAAAGATCTCCACAGTCACCAGGTATTTTCCTTTGGTGCTCAGGTAGGAAGGCACAAAGGATAACCAGACACTGCAAAAGACCAACATGCTGAACGTGATGAACTTGGCCTCATTGAAACTGTCTGGGAGCTTCCTGGCAAGGAAAGCCACCACAAAGCTGACACTGGCCAGGAAGCCCAGATAGCCCAGGACACAGTAAAACATAGTTATGGATCCCTCATTACACTCCAGAATGATTTCCTCAGCCACTGAATGCATGTCAATATCTGGAAAAGGAGAAGCAGTTGTCAGCCAGGCAATACAGATGCCAGCCTGAATGAGGCAGCAGGAAAGAAGGAGTGTGTTGTCCAGTCCCTTGCCCATCCACTTCCTCATCTTGCTTCCGGGTTTGGTAGCTCTGAAGGCCAAAACCACTGTGATCGTCTTTGTCAACACACAGGAAACAGCCACAGAGAAGATGATGCCAAAAGCAGCTTGACGGAGGAGGCACGTCACCCTCTGCGGCTGACCAATGAACAAAAGTGCACAGAGGAAACAGAGCAGCAGGGAGGTGAGGAGAGAGTAGGTGAGGTGCCGGTTGTTTGCCTTGACGATGGGCGTCTCATGGTGCTGAAGAAATATTCCTAGCACCAGAGCCGTGATCAAGCAGAAAAGAAGAACAGAACCAGTTAAAATGATGCCCAAAGGTTCTTCATAAGAAAAGAAGTTAACAGACTTGGGAATACAGAAATTCTGGAGCTTGCTTGGGTACTTTCCATCTTCACATGAATGACAGTAATGCATATCTGAGGAAAAATGAATATATTCATGTTCTCATGCATTCTTCAGGTCTTACCAACAGCCCACATCAACTTCTCAGTTAGATTGTTTTTCAGTCGCAGTGGAGAATCCATTATTTCATTGCATCTACATTGATAAAATATTTTCCACTCTAAATATGAAGAAATCACTCATTTTCCATTGCAGACCAGTTCAAAAGAAATTCACCCTCCTCTACATGGAACAAATTCAGTAGCTGTTTCCATGCTGTGTTGGCCTACTAGTTGCAGGTGAAGAGCCTTTCATGGGATGTAGTGGGCTAAAGCCCTAATTTAGAAATAACGTATGGGGAGCCCGTGTTTGGGGAGTGGGGACACACATAGTGCTGCTCCTGGTAAAATGGATCCAGCCCAATACCTCCACTAATCCATAATTGTGAAGCAGTTACCATAAGTTCATGGCTTCCATGACAGCCATGGGGCTGTCTCAACATGTCATAGGCCCAACCCATGAACATGGTCACACACTGGACCTGGTTTTCTCAACGGGGCAGGAAGAGGGTGATTTGAGAATGAGGAATTTGCGTGTGACCCCCTTGTCATGGTCAGATCACTTCCTCGTGAGGTTTGAGCTCAGAGCTGGCCTTTCCCCCTGTAAGGGTGCAGACCCTATTGTGATGGTCCACCCTCGAAGCCAGATGGATCCAGATGGATTTCTGAAGGCTCTGGGGGATTTTCCAGTTGTTAAGCTGGTGCTCCTGTTGATACTCTCGTTGAACTGTGGAATGGCTAGAGCAATTGACACAATCGCCCATAAGCTACCTCTCCTGCCAAGCAGAGCCTGTACATCCCCATGGTATACATCTGAATTACGGACGATGAAGAGGGTTGGGAGATGACTAGAGCATAGGTGGAAGAAATCACAGGATGAATCTGACTGAACACGCTTACATGCTCATTATCGAGCCTATGCTGTGGCAGTGAGGGCAGCAAAGAAGAAATTCTTCTCCATTTCCATTGCCTCCTCACAGTGTCATCCAGTGGAGCTTTTTCTAGTGGTACATGGGATGATATACCCTGGACCAAAGAAAGATCCTGTACTACCATCGATGGCCCACTGTGACAACTTTGCCCTGCACTTCAAGGAGAAAATCGCTCAGATTCATCACAAGCTGGACTCCACAATTGATTCAGATCCTTTAGGGGAGACACCAATGATTCCATCTGGTCAGGTATTAATGGATGAATTTCAGTTAATGCAGCCCGATGATGTGGACAGGGTGCTTGGACAAGTACATCCTACCACCTGCTTACTCAACCCTTGACCTTCGTGGCTACTGACCAAAGCCAAACACAGGATTATCTCCTGGATCCCAGAGGTTAACACCTCTCTGAGGGACGGTCGGATGTTCACTCCTTTAAACGAGGCAGTAATCAGGCCAGTCCTAAAGAAGGTGTCTCTGGATCCAGAGATGGCCGCCAATTATAGACCAGTGGCCAACATCCCATTTTTGGGCAAGGTGTTGGAACGGGTGGTAGTGGGACAACTCCAAGCACTCTTGGATGAAACTGATTATCTGGACCCATTTCAGTCTGGGTTCAGACCTGGATATGGTACTGAATCTGCCTTGGTAGCCCTGTACGATAACCTGTGCAGGGAGAGAGACAGGGTGAGTGTGTCCCTGTTGGTTCTCCTGGAGCTCTCAGTGGCTTTCAATACCATCGACCATGGTATCCTTCTGGATAGCCTGGCAAGATTGGGAGTAGGAGGCACGGCTTGGCAGTGGTTCCACTCTCACCTTGACAGCCGATTCCAGAAGGTGGTGCTGGGGGACTTTGGCTCTGTACCATGGGAACTTTGCTATGGAGTGCCACAGGGTTCCATTTTGTCCCCCTAGCTATTTAATATGTACATGAAACCGCTGGGAGAGGTCATCAGGAGGTTTGGGCTGCAGAGTCATCAGTATGCTGATGACATCCAGCTCTACCTCTCTTTTTCAACTAACCTAGGTGAGGCAGTGGCTGTACTGAACTGGTGCCTGGCCAAGGTAATGGGCTGGATGAGGGCCAATAAACTGAAACTCAATCCAGATAATCAGAGGTTTTGTTTGTGAGTGATTCGAGCTCCTGGGTAGGTGACTTGGGCTTTGCCCTGGATGGGGCTGAACTCCCTCTAAAGGACAGGGTCCACAGCTTGGGAGTGCTCTTCAACCCAGAGCTGTCCTTGGAAGCTCAAGTAACTGTGATGGTGAGAAGTGCTTTCCTTCAGCTTTGGCTAATCCATCAGCTGCATCCCTACCTGGAGGAAGATTGCTAGCAACAGTAACACATGCATTGGTTACTTCCCGGGTGGATTTCTGTAACGCACTTTACGTGGGACTGCCCTTGAAGACAGTCTGGATACTTCAGATGGTTCAAAACAGAACTGCCAGGATGCTGTCAGGGACTGGCATTTTTCTTATATAACCCCAGTCCTCTATCAGCTCCATTGGCTTCCCATCGAAGTCCAGGCTCAATTCAAGGTGCTGGTTATTACCTATAAAGCCCTAAATGGCTTGGGATCAGGATACCTAAAGGAACGCCTTCTTCCCTATTTGCCCTCCTTCCTGCCCCCTGAGATCAGCAGCAGAAGCCCTCCACTGGGAACCCTCTGTGAAAGACATTAGGAAGCAGAATACCTGGAGAAGGGCCTTCTCTGCAGTGGCACCCCATCTATGTAATGCGCTCTCCAGAGAGGTCCGCCTGGTGCCAGCCTTATATGTTTTTTGGCACCACGTTAAGACCTTTTTATTCAATCAATATTTTAATATGTTTAAATATTGGATTTTATTATTGTATTTTATTAACTTGCAGCCAGAATGGGTTGTCAATTTATTGTCTATGTACCTTGGAATTTTATTTGTGTAAGCCGTCCTGAGGCTCTTGCAAAGGATGGCATACAAATATCTTACATAAATAAATAAATAAATAAAAAGTGAACTGTAAAACACTCTCAACCTTGCCTAGCAAGGGCAATTCTGAGAGATAGCAAAGGAGGCAGTATGGAGTACACAATAGAACAAGGCTTTGTATGCTTGTCTGAAGCATCCATTTCATTATCAGTCATATGCCTGAGAGATCCCAGCTGAATTCACAGATAAAAGACAGCAGTGAATGTTCTATGCAATGAACAAGGTTCTGGGGTTTCTGGCCACTATTATACATAATCTTACTTTTAGGGCAAGCCTTATTGGACATAGTGGAAATTATTTCTGAATAATGCTGCCCAGAAACACACTGGACTTCACATATGGAATGTAGGTCTTGCTTTGAAAACTTAGACATAGAATAACAGGGCTTTCATTGCAAAGATGTACTGACTGTGTCCAGGGTTGTTTTCTAATTTGTTCCCATAAATTATATTCTTTTAGCATCAGATGAAGAATCTGTGCTGTGTGGAATGGCAAGCTCCATGAGCGCATGTTTCCATAGTCAGGGATCAGTCACCCATCCTGAATATTTTCAATCCACTGCAATTAGGTCATTTGAAACAACAGGGGCAATGATCACACGTGGTCAAACACACCAACTTCCTCTAACTGGATTCAACATTTTTCAACTTGTCCCAGCTTTCCCCATCAATCATATTTTCATCCCTGAAGAAACCTTTTATGTAACTGTTGTTGATTTTATCAAATACATTTGGAACAGATGTACATTCTGATTCCTACCCTTCTCGCCTGAAACCTTCCCTTCAGGACATAAGATGCAATCATAGCAGCAAAATGGCTCCCCTTCCTTGACCTTCTTCCTAGAACCAGGATTGCAGCTCTCACTGCAAGCAGATAGAGGCTGCACCTGTCATCAGGAGAGCAGGAGAACAAGAATCATGAGAACTATTCAGTGGAATCCTTCCAGTTCTGCTTTTCCATAAATGTGTTCTGTGAGACTTTGCTCAGGATGAAAGTTGTGGTGCAGAATGTCATGCATGCTTCCCACCTGCTTGTAAATGGAATGAAATTGTGAGGCAAAATTGGGCTTCGAGACCCCTTATGAGTGGCATCATCAGCCTAGTTCCCCTAGTTTCTCATTGTTTTAAACAGGAAATGTTCACATGAAGTGAAATTCCCCCTCCCTTCACTCTAAACACCCTTCACTACCATTGGTTTGGTCATGATGTGCCAATCTGACCCTGAAACCATTCAAAAGAAAACTAAGACAGGACTACTTTTTCCTGGTTCTTACACTGCCATTGAAATCATCTTAACATAGAATTATGTAAACCACTTTGAGTACATTTTTTAAAAAACTGGGATATACTTCTGAGAGAGAGAGAGGATAAATAGATGAGAAAGAGTGGGTGGGTGGATGGATGGATGGATGGATGGGGAAGTAGAAGAGATAAAGAGACAGAATATACAGATCAGAGAGAGACAGATAAGATCGATGGATGGAAAGATAGGGATAGAGAGAAAGGGAGAGAGAGGGACACAGGCAGGCAGGCAGAATCAAGTTAGAATTACTGAGGGGTTTGAAGAACTGCTGGTGTGGATGCCTTAATCTGTCAGTTTCATTTTCTCTGGTATTTGAATATTTACAATCTTATTCTTTCCATCTCAAATATGAAGGAACTTGCAGACTTCAAAAATTCTAATCAAAAGAAGTCTGACTGAAATGAAATGTCACTGATCTGTCCTAGTCAAAAAGAAAAGCAACATGCAGTCCTGCCATCTGGCCATGTTGCTATTAAAGATGAGAAGCCTGTCAGAACAATAGAAGGTGGCAACGCGGACTGGGAACCAGCTGGTCCTTCACACAGGAATTCCTTGTTGGACTTTCAAGATATATGCACTGAAATCTCTTCACAAGGATGGACAAAGCTTAAAGTTTCTGTTCCTTCCACACTTAGATTGTTCTAATAGCAAGTTCTTTCCATTTCGAAGAAGAAGACACTTCCTAATTTTGGTAAAACATCATATGAAATAAATAAAACTGAATTTTTGCCCATTCCCCAGTTGGAGAGAAATAATGAAAGAACACATGTTACAAAAGAGAAAACTGAATATGGTGGCATTTCACTATGGAGTGGGTCAAATATTCCTACAGAAGTCCCACTGAAATCAGTGGTACGTTAATCATAATTCAAATATTTATGTTCTGATTCTGTCAAATGTCCTGTCCTAAGTATCACTAGGCCTGGATCTGAACATGCTTCCATAATTGCATAATATTACAAAGTTTCATACTGAGGCAAAGTTAAGTTTCAAAACCAGCTATGATTTTAAGTCTATTGAGCACAATAGGAAATTACTACAATCTGATTTCATAATTTTTCTTCAACTATTTCAGCTGGTTAATTGAGCAGCACAAGAATCAGGGCAGAAACTTACTGGGTCTCATTCACTGCATTTTGACTTGTGCTATCCAGTTACAATTAAGGATTTTTCTAGGTCCAACATTATCAGATGAAATGCAACAGACATGTCAGTACTGAAACTGAGTGTGATTCAAAAGTGCAGATAATGAAGTTGTAAAAACAACTATGATTTAAGTGTAGTTTAAACCATAAGGAATTAATCCAATTTCATTTCATTTATTCCTTCAATTAAGACAAGACTTTCTTTTCCAGTGATTACACTGGGAAAGAACTTGATCTTAATCTAAAATTATGTAAACCATTCTGAGTTCATTGTATGAAAAAAGTGGGATATACAAGTAGATCTGCTGAATGGATGGATGGATGGATGGATGGATTGATGGATAGATAGATAGATAGATAGATAGATAGATAGATCAATCGATCAATGGAAGAGTAGAGAAATAATACAAGAACACATTTTACAAAGGAGAAATCTGAGCATGGTACATTTACTATAGATCGGTCAAATCTTAGTTGGAGCACTTCCACTGAAATCAGTGGGCCTTAACCAAAACTAATTTAAGTTCTGTTTCTTTCATTGTGCTGTCCTAAATATGACTGTGCTGATCAGTATGTGTTTTCATAATTGCATAATATTGCCTAGTTCCATAAAGAAGCAGAATTAAGTTACAAACAAAGCTATGATTGAAAGTACATTTAAGACAATAGGGATTAATACAATTCAATTTTTCCCCCCTCCACTAGTTCAGTTGGTTACTTCAACTGCAGAGGAACCAGGGTGGGAGCATATTTGGTCTCCTTCACTGAATCACATATTCTGCTATCCAGTTTCAGTTCAGTATTTTTCTAGGTCCACCATTGTCAAATGAAATAAAATGCACATGTCACTACTGACTAACTGAGCGTTTTTCAAATGTGTAGATCATGCCAATCAGCCAGGAACCAAACCTGATTAAACCAGCTGTTCCATGTTATGGCGTCCAGACTGATGGTAAATGCTTGACCTGGAGCAGCTTCAGCCTTCATTCTCCCAACTTTCACTCTTCGAAAAGACTGGTTTGAGGACACGATCCAATTGATCACATCAAATCCAGTGACTAACTCGCCATTCTCGTTAAAAGAAACCTTGTCCCCAGCACTGTTGTTAAATGAAACCACCTTCAGAAAATGATGGAGCTGGAATGGAAAGGAAAGAGCTTAGAAAAACTGTGAAAGGAATCATGCAGACAGAGGGAGAGAAATATTTCCACTGGATGGATGTCATTTTTTTCTTATTATTTTTCCTCAATCCCCTTATACTATAAATACTTAGTTTAAGCTCAGACACTTCTCTTGTTCAAGGTTAGATCCAATTGCTTTGGAGGTTTGGGTCAATTTTCCAGCCATTCTAGGAATGCAGTTTGTGTTATGGAGGCTATTTTAAATGTTCTTGCTCACACACTTATCCTCTAGGTCCATGCTTTTTGTTATAAGAACAGACATACTTGATCAACTAGTTCAAATATGACCTGACAGCATTTTCGTACTTTATACTGAGGTATTTTGTTATCTACAAATCTATGGTTCTCCCCAGCATGAGGCTATGCAACCCAGTACCTGCCACTGTAGCTTGCCCTGAAAGGTCAGCCCACTTCTGGTCACCATTCTTCTGTTCATCAGACGAGATGGAGACATGGCATGCAAGGCATGAGCCACCCCATGGACAGCATTGTAGACATTGTAGCTGTGGCCACTCAAACGCGTTTCAAAAAAAGTAGCAGGAAGACGCTCCAGCTGCTCATCCCCAGTGCAGATATTCCCATTTTTATTACCCAGAAATAGATTTGGGAATACACAGTTGAAAGCACCTTGCCAGAACAACCTCATAAAACCATCTCCTTTTGGACTGGAAGGGTCTTGTGCATTAAGGAATTGTTCAAATCCTGGGACAGCACTGGACTGAATTGTGAAACACAGAGCACCATGCAAAAAGTCTGTGTTCCAATTCCTTTGATAGACAAATGACGTGAGTTCCACCTGAGCAGTCGCAATCATGACTTTGCCAATTGGTGTATTTGCCACATGTTCTCGTTCTGATAGGTATGGCAACCATCTAAAAAAGGCCATGGAATATGATTCTCCATTGGCCACCAATACATTGGCTGTGCTGTCCATGATAATATCACGTATTTTTGCCCCCTTCTCCAAAATGTCTTTTATATCAGATCCAAGAAGAACTTCAGGGATTTTTTCAATGAATTCAAAACAGACACCACTCTTGGAAAACAGTGGGACCACCATCTGGAGGAATCGCTCCCCATTGTCATTGTCCATAATGACAGTCCCAATCCATGTCCACCCAAAATGCAGCAGCAAAGAGAGGATCCCTGCATACTGAAGGGACTCCCTCGGAGTCATGTTGTAGAAGGAAAGACCTGGAGTTTTATCGTTCATTACTGGTGCAGAGCCATATATAAGCTAAGGATAGGGAGAAGCACCAAATAATACAGAAATTATTTTGACATTTGCATATATAACCTCAGCAATTTTCTCCACCTTACTGTAATACTGGGATCCCCAGAATGTCATGGACCATGTGGGCACCTCCATGTGGACCTGAAAAGGGGCCTTCAATATGGCACCCTGGTAAATCATATTATTTTTTCAAGGATGTGTGTGTGTGTGTGTGTGTTGTCCATAGACTTGTATGATAAGCATGCAGCTTCCTAGCAATAATGTTGAGGCTTCAAAAATGTAGTCCAAATATCCAAAGTATGCATTTAATAATTCCTGCAAGGAACAAGGAAATAGGCATGACATTTCACAGTGGGTTGTTTCTGTGAATGTGGTCTGAGCCCCTGCCCAGACCCTTCTCTGTCAGATCCATGTTGGTATAAATGAGTGGAGTCACAGCAGAAATTTCCCTCTCCCCACATTGTTTGCTTCCCCTTTGAGGTTCTCATTCATCCAAAGGAGAAAGAGAATATGATTACATTCCATCTCAAATGAAAATTTCCATCTCAAAAGCACAAATGCACCAATGAAAGAATGAAATGAATGTGAAACAGAAACATAGAAACAGAGCGAGTCAGAAGGGGCCTCCTGGGCCATCTAGTCTGACCTCCAGCACCAGCCGGCTCTGCTCATGACATGCCCACCATGTGCATGTCCAGCCTATCTTTGAACAAAATGAACAAAATGTTATGCTCCCATTCCCCATGTTCATGGAGAGACACATTCCCCACCTGTGGAATCTTGTAGATATCCAAAAGAGTTGCAACTTGAAGGGAGATTTGGGGGTCCAGTCCCCCGATGACTGCTGCCAAGTGTTGCTGGATGTCACATTTGTAGTTAGGGACTAATCTCCCTGCTGTGCCCATCAGTCGCAAGGTGGCCAGATATGTCCACTTGGAAGTGAAATGGCTGTCATAGATGTGGAAGCCCAAGGTCAGGTTGGGCAAGATGTGAAGGTTGTCATTGATCTCCTGCACTGCAAATGTCAAGGCCAGGATATGCTGGTAATTCTTGGGCAGCACACTAGAAGCAAGAAAGTCACCTCCTGCATGAGAACATTCCTCACACAGATTTTGTAAGAAGCTCACACTGCTTTTTGCACTATCAATATCATCATCTCGACCTGATCTCTGGCTTACCTTGGACACCACAAAGTGAACACAATCAGGCAACATTAATATTCATTTTCCAAATAGTCAATTCCCTGGATTTTCTCATGGTAAAGGAATTGGAAAGTATGATTCTGTGCATGTCAATTAAGAAGAAAATCGACAGATACTAATGAAGCCTCCTCCCAAATGAATTGCAACAGTCCATAATGCAAAGATGCTCTTGCCCTTGTGTCAGTGGCGCTTCAACTTCCCAGTGAAGAGACTCGTGGGAATTCCATGCAATGTGTGAGGTATGGTGGGAACAGAGTGCCCTGCACTTTCACTTTGTGAACATTTTCAGTCCATGGGAATAATGGGATTAGAAGACACATTAGTCTGTTCATATTGCACTGCCACTTTAGAGGAACATCTTTTAGGTATATGAAAACAGTGACAATGATTGTGATAGGGCCAAGCATTGCATAAAGGGTACAACACACTGAATACAACCCCTTCCAAGTTACAAGAAGACATGTAATGCAATTGTTTCCCATTCTAACAGAGAGCATTCATCCTGTGATGGATCCACTTTCTGTCTTCCAGAAAAGCAAGGATTTTGGGAATGCCCCTCTGTCCATCCTGCCACAGAGCAGCACATTCAGTAGAGGGTCTAGTGGGGCTGCTGTGGGAAGGAAGGGCAAGAGAAGTCTACTTCCCTGGGAGAGTTAATCCAATGCCCTGAATACTGGCATTATGCAGTTTCCATAAAAGAGGGCAGAATAAAAAAGGGAGCAGGTGAATGAGCCAAGGAAAGAAGAAAGACATAAAAGGAAATGATGTAATCCTTAGAAAACTTGCACAAGGCAGAAATTGGTGTAGAAAATAACTCAACATAGGAAAATAACAGAGAGGTTCCAAGCAGAAGATGCTTAAAATGCATCCTTCTGGCCATGCAGAAAACCAAGTTTCCACATCCCTTAAATAATTTGAACTTCCTCTATTTCCCAAGCCATTGTTCACAGACTGCATCTGCTACCACACATTCTGGTGACAATCACACAAACAAACAAACTGGAAGCAAAAACAAAATATTATCTCCTTACGAAATTTCCTCATGCAATACAAGTGGAGGTTCTCCAGAGAAGGTGAATGAATCAGGAACGATGAAAGACAAAGAAGCAATGGCACCAATCATGAGATCACCCAGGTGTGGATACTCATGAAGGGGAGGCTGTGGCTCAGGGTTCTTGCACCTTTCAGCATCAGCCTTGCTTCCTACTTGGAGAAGCAAGCTTAGCAACACCATGCCTACTTCCCCCATGCTGAGAGGAAGGACCAAATTTGCTCTTCATGCAAATGCACTTGTTCCCATGTGCAGCACTGAGTTTATAAATGCAGGCTCCCTCAGAGCAGTGGCTGTCCATCCCTATTATTATATATCACTGTATATATTGCCACTGTCCTTCACAGTCTAGTTGAGCTGCTTATTCACTAGAAATCTGCAGGGATGTTAGGTACTAACAGAAGTGCCGTTTAGACAATTAAAGGAGAACATAGCAATTTCACATGAGGGACGTTGAAGTTGAAAGCAAGCATTGTTTTTCACACTTTAAGTGGAGCACAATATTTCTATTGGTTTTATGCATGATTTGGGAAGAAGCCATCATAGGAGTGCAGAACTGTGAGGCTACACACCGCAGTCATTATGAAGCCCTCTGCGGTTTTTGTTTTTGCTCTGGAGTCAACGCAGTTCAATCCAATTTGCATTGGGACCAGAATGTATGGGTAGGGAAGATTAATCTTTCCTCTGCAGCTATTTTTGTGCAATATTCTCCCTACACCTTCTAAGGGAATCTTTCCACTTGCACTAATTTCTGGAAGCACATTAACAGCTGTGTATGGGAGGGGAATTTCATTTTCTTATGCTACGCTGTGGTCCCTGTGTAAAGTGGGAGAAGGACCCTTATTAAGAACAACACAAATTCCAGAACTGATTGTTCAAACTCTTTACTCACCCAAATGGAACTCATGCCCAAACAGCCACTTTCCTTCTAACTCCTAACTGGGCTGTAAAATATGAAGCTGTGAAATCACTTTTATTTTACTAGGAGGCTACGAATGACTGACTAGTAATAGTGGATTAACAAAATTTAACAATGGAATCAAAAGGGTTTTTTTTTTTAATATAACACATTCTTAACACACCCAGGAACATAGAAACATAGAAACAGAGCGAGTCAGAAGGGGCCTCCTGGGCCATCTAGTCTGACCTCTGGCACCAGCTGGCTCTGCTCACGACATGCCCACCATGTGCATGTCCAGCCTGTCTTTGAACACCCTCACTGATGTGGCCTCAGCAACCTCTCGTGGAAGCCCATTCCATGCCCTCGAGGTCCTGACTGTCAAGAAGTGCTTCCTGGCCTCCAAATGGAACCTTGGTTCCCTGAGCTTTGCTCCATTGGAGATTGTCCTGCCTTCCTCTGCAGGGGAGAACAGGTCTCTACCCATCTCCATGTGACACCCCCTCACATACCTGTATGTTGCCAACATATCCCCTCTGAGTCTCCTCTTCTCCAAGCTGAAGAGACCTAGTTCCCTCAGTCTTGCCTCATACGGCATCCCCTGCAAACCAGCCACCATCCTTGTGGCCCTACGCTGCACTGACTCCAACCTGGCTATATCCTTTTCATAATGAGGGGCCCAAAACTGAACACAGTACTCCAGTTGTGGGCACACCAGAGTCATGTAGAGTGGTAGTAATACCTCTCTTGATCTTGAAGCCACACTTCTGGCTATGCAACCAAGGGTGGCATTTGCCCTCTTGACCACCGCATCACACTGCTGACTCATGCTTAGCTTGCGGTCAACCAGTACCCCGAGGTCCCTTTCACTAGTGCTGTTCTACAGCCACTTGTCACCTAACCTGTACTTATGACAGCTATTCCTATGTCCCAAGTGCAGGACTTGCACTTATGCACATTGAATGCCATCCTGTTGTCTCCTGCCCACTTCCATAGTCTGTCCAGATGCTTTTGGATCTGGAGTACCTGCTCCTCAGTTGTGGCCACTGCTCCTGTTTTAATGTCGTCTGCAAATTTGATCAGCAGACTGTTCACCCCTTCTTCCATGTCGTTAATGAAAAGATTAAACAGGATTGGCCCCAGGATAGAGCCCTGGGGGACCCCGCTTGTCACTGGCTGCCATCCCAACGATTCCCCACTAATGGTTACCTTCTGCTTTCGGTCAGTCAACCATGCCCTAATCCACCGGACAGTGCTTTGGTGTATCCCAAAACTCCTCGGTTTCTCCACCAGGATATCATGGGGCACTTTGTCAAAGGCCTTGCTGAAATCCAGGTATACCACATCCACTGCACCCCCTCCATCTAGCCATCTTGAAACCTTGTCATAGAATTCCACAAGGTTTGTCTGGCAGGACTTGTTTTTGCGGAAGCCGTGTTGTGTGGCTGTCAGCCTCCCTTCCCTATCTAGCATCACTAGATCTCTCTCTATTACGAACCTTTCCATTGTCTTTCCTACAATGGACATAAGGCTAACCAATCTATAATCCCCCATGTCCTTCCTACTACACTTTTTGAAAATTGGGACCACCGATGCCACCCTCCAGTCCTCTGGAACTTCACCCGTTCTCCACGAGGTCTCAAAAATGGAGGCCAGCGGGCGTGAGAGAACCCCTGCCAACTCTCTAAGTACTCTCGGGTGTAACCCATCAGGGCCTGACGCCTTTGTAATGTCCAATGCCCTGAGGAGCCCCTCGACTTCAAGGGGGGTGACTCTAATCTGTGCCCCTAAGTCCCCAGCCTCATCTAATCTCCTATACGGATATCTCCCGTCCTGCTTTGGGGAGAACACAGAGGCAAAATAGTCATTTAGCATCTGTGCCTGTTCGCTTATATCAGTCACTGGATCTCCTTTCTCCTTATTTAGTGGTCCCACCACTTGTCTCCCCTTCCTTTTCCTATTTACATGCTGAAAGAAGCCCTTTTTGTTGCTCTTGATATTCTTGGCAAGTCTCAGCGCATAATCAGCCTTAGCCTTGCGAAGAATCCTTCTGCAACGGGCCTCCTCCTCCCGGTATACCCTTTTGTCTATTTCCCCCAGTACCCATTTCCTACGGAGGCTCCTCTTTCGTCTAATCCCTCTAACCACCTTCTTTCGCATCCATGGCGGCACTCTCCTCCACCTCCCCACCTTACTGACTAGAGGTATCGTCAAGGTTTGCGCCTCCAAAACCTCCCTCCCTAAGATATCCTTAGAATCTGGCCTGTCAGGACATCATCCGGGGTCTCAAGTTGACCTGGAGGCGATAACATACCCCCACTGTCAGGTCTCTTTCCCTGTCAAAACCCCTAAGTTTCACCCAGACTGCCTCTATCGAATCCCCATCTGTGCTGCATTCTATCTCACTGCATCCTATCCCTTCCCTGACGTATAAAGCCACGCCCCCACCTCTCTTTCCCTTCCTGTCCTTTCTAAAAAGGTGATACCCTCCCATGTTCACATTCCAGACTTGCCTTTCATCCCACCAAGTTTCTGTGATTCTCAGCAGATCGTATCCTCCTATTCCCAGGAGAGCTTCAAGCTCTTCCTGCTTATTACCCATGCTCCTAGCATTGGTGTACATGCACCTCAACTCCTTCCCACCACTTCCTTTCTTTGGAGTGCCCAGCATCCTCCTTCCTCTCATCCTCCCTGGTACCTGGCCCCTCTCCGTAGAAGTCCTGTCAGTCCCTGCAGTATCTCTAAAGCCCTGATCCCAGAGCCCCAATCCTCCCTGCACACTTGTCCAGTGCAGACACATTACTGGGGTGCCTGAACCCACCCCCCACTGGCTCAGTTTAAAGTCTTCCGGATGAAGCTCGCTAGAGCATCTCCAAAGGACCTTTTCCCCATCCTCGTGAGGTGTAACCCGTCCCTTGTCAGAAGTCCATTGGCAAGAAAATGAGTGCTGTGGTCGAGGAACCTGAAGCGTTCCTTCTGGCACCACACCCTAAGCCAGTCGTTCACCTTGGAGGCCCTCCTGTCCCTGCCTGGCCCAAATCCCTGGACAGGTAAGATTGATGAGAAGGCCACTTGGGCCTTCAGCTCCCTGAGTTTCTTCCCCAAGGCCTCAAAGTCACTGGTGATCCTGACCACCCCCTGCCTGGCCACGTCGTTTGTGCCCACATGAATCGCCAGGAGCAGCTGGTGACCCCCAGAGTGAACAAGATGCTCCACTCTGTCCTTCACATGCCAGATGTGTGTGCCCAGCAGGCAGCAAACCTCCCTTGTCTCCAGGCTGGGGCAGCACACTGCTGCCTCAGTGCCCCTCAGCAGGGAGTCCCCAACAACAATCACCCACCACCATACCTTCCTGGTGTTGGTGGGCAGCCGTGCCCTGGTCCTCGCCTCTCCTGCAGCAGCCCCCTTGCCTCCTCATGTCCCAGGCTGGGGGTTCTGCTGGTCCCCTGAGGCCTCATCAGCCCCAGCCTCCCCAAGCAGAGAGAACCTGTTTCCCAGCTCCAGATTGGTGCCAGGAGAAGGAGTTGGCCGTGCTGGCCTCCTCCTCCTGTGGGTGACATACCTCCATGTCTCCGCAGCTGCTCCTCCCGTGTTCTCTCCCTCAGCCGTCTGTCCAGAGCGGGGCTGCTCCGGGGCGGGGGGACGTGCCTGGAGAGCTCTCTCAGCCCCCAGGCACCTCACCTCCTCTTCTAGCAGGGTCACCATCTTGCACAGAGGGCAAGTGTATCCCTGCCTCTCCTGGGGGAGAAGGGAGAACATATTGCAGCTCTCGCAGTGGACAGCAACACCCATGACTCCTGCCAAGGTCATCTCCTGGTCTGCCATCGGTATCCCTTCCGAGACCTTACCTTGATCCCCTGCCTTGTTAGTCCTGCAGTTCCTCTCACTCACCCAGTTCTCCCAGACAAAAACCCACTCACACACACACACAAGGATAAAGTAAACTTAAATTTAAATTGGAAGAAAAACAAAGCAAAGCACAGCACAGCACAAACAAAAAAAACAAAAACAAAACAAAACAAACAAACCTCTGTGTCTCTGGACCGCAGCTAAGGGACACAGACAAGGGATGATGCCCTTGACTCGTCGCCATTGGCGCCACGTCCATTGGCGCTGCCAATGGCTGAGCTTGGCCTTATTAGTCCCTCAGGCCTGTGGCCCCACCTGTCTGCTTCCTCCTGGCTGCTCTAGCCTCTCTGGGCCCCACCCCCTTCCTCTCTGCTGCTCCTGGCCCTCTGCTCCCCTGCCCCAGCTCCTACCTTGCCTTCGCGAGTCCCCTGGCCACTCAGCACTCTCTTCCAGCCTGTGCCTCTGCTGCTCTGCCAAGAGGCCAGAGCCAAAAGGGCTTGCAGTGGCCGAGATTGGCCTTATCAGTCCCTCAGGCCAGAGGCCCTGCCTGTCTGCTTCCTCCTGGCTGCTCTAGCCTCTCTGGTCCCACCCCCTTCATCTCTGCTGCTTCTGGCCCTCCTGGTCTGTCATTTGTCTGTTTCCTCCCTTCAGATCTCTTTCCTCACTCTCTTAAATGTATTTTTCATGTTCTAGTTTTTCCTCTATTTTTTTCCCATGACTTAGGATCTATCATAAGAAAGTTAGAAATTGTTGGAAGAATTTGCTGTCCTATGATATTGCAGTCAAACTTGGAATCAAACTGTTGAATTTTTATATGAGTGTGAAGCATAGAATGGGATATTCAATGGCATTAGAGATTTTCAGGGACAAGATGAAAAGGGAGGAAACCCATGAGGAAGATAGTAAATTGCACCCCCCCCCCCCGCCAACATACACACACACACACCAGGTTGATAACTTGATGTTGCTAATTTTGCTATGAAGAAGAAGAGGAAACAATATTGAGTGATAGGTCAGAATAAAAAGCCATAAGGGAAATCTGGTCAATAAATGTCAATGACCAGGATGTCCCTTCGAAACATACTGAAGTTTTGACCACTCTAAAAAAGCAAAAGGCAGATGTAATATGTATTCAAGGAGTCCATATAAATGAAAGGTATGCCCATATATTTTCTTTTTTCTTTTCTCTTCTTTCTGTTTTTTGGAACAAAACAACCATAATAAACAGAGCAAGCTAAAATAGACAAAGTCACCAAGGGAATTTGATACAGATCCAATCTATACAATCAGCCCCCAAATTCTATCCATCGTCCTGTCTTTCAACGCTCCATGAAAGTGCACCACAAAAGTAATCATTAATCTATACAGCAACAAATCTTTCTCTTTTTTATACAACTTTTTATTAATTTTCAAAACAGTACTAAAAACATCCATTATCACAAACATCGAAACTACTGAGTCAGCCACTTACTACACATCTTTTGACATTCTGTGATCATTTCAAATTCATTTAAAAAGTCTGAAAAGAAAACCTTGTTGGATCCAAGCCAAGTCCTGTTTCTCCAGCCAATAATAAACAAAAGTCCAAAATTTGATAGAAGTCACTATCTTCTTTCTCCTTCTGTGATGAAATCAGTTCATCCATTTCTTACAAAGTCCTGTTCTTCATATTAGAGGAAAGACTCTCCAAGTTTTGTAAAAGTCAGTATCTTCTCTCTTTTTTAATAAACATTTCAGCCTGACCAACTCTACACAGTTCCAAATCTTTTCATTTTTCTAATATTAAACAAATAGACTCCTCATAAAAATTACAAATATGACCAAATGCATTCTTTGCTTACAAATATTCTTATCTAATATCTACTAAAAGAGAAAGAAAAATAAAAGAGAGGTTCATGTTCACATGTCTAATATCCATTCATCTTCTTTAAGGACATCTTATCTATCCAATTTAACAACAGAAAGAAGAAAAAGAGGGGAGGAAAAGAATCCTTCATCTTCCCTTAAGACCTACATCGCTTCATAGTTCCACACACTTAAAAGTAAATGAGCTTCCACCATTAAAATCATATATCTTAGCCATTCCATATCACAATAAACATATCAGACCATTTATATCATTAAAACAGATATTTCTGTTTTACCCCTCTGCCAGACCATCTCAGATCCAGTCGCCATTTGAAATCCGGAGCTCGTATCATCTGTTGGAAAACATTAATCATTCGCAATGACTTCATTTCTTGCTGTAAAATCTTCACTCCCTTCTCCAAGCCAATTATAGTTACTACGAAGTTCATCCATCCATCAGAAAAAGTAAACACACCTTCCTGCCAAAATTGCCGTTCATCAGACAAACTTGAAACAGGTTATTTATTGGTTTTGCTGATTTTGTTTCTTTATCTACCATTTTGGCTTTTTCACATAGCTGTTGCTGGATACTCTGTTCAGTTTCAGTTTGAACAATAGTTTTTTCCTCCCGCATGAAAAAAGCCTTGATTTTAGTCAAAAATATTTCTTGAGAAAATTTCAAATTTAACATTAACTGGTTAATTCTTAGGAGGGATTCCTGGAGCGAAGCTATGCTCTCAATAACACAAGCAGGCAAAGGGTTGGCAGGTTACCAAATGCTTTGGCAGTGGTCCCAAAAATGTAGAAGAGAAAATAAAGATTCCTTCTCTCACCTCTCTCTTCCCTTTTTCAAATTAAGCCCTCATACTTCTATCTAGTTGCACTATATATATTTAATAAAATTAAACCCTAGAGACGTTTACCAAAAAGTTTCAATTCAGCCCACACAAGTCTCTTAATCTCATGTAAGTCTCTTAATCTCCATCGTCACTTAACAATTTGGAGGGTTCTTTTTCAATCTTTGTGCTAGGCTTTCCCACGGGTATAATTGCAGAAAAAGATAACCTAAGAAAATATTTACTCAGCAGTTCCGATGTTTATCCAGCTTGTAAAAATTCCACGCTAAACTTATATGATGCCGAGAACTTGCAGAGGCTAAAAGAACCTCTTGTATCATCCAGCTGAGACAACTGAATTGTTCTTAGCCTATATGGGATCGCCACCCCATATCCAGCCAAAACATGCCCAGGTAATCTATCTTCACCCCTACAGGGTTTGATCGAGTCTTCCAACTCCTGCTTGGACAACACCGGAGTGATTAACAAAGATAGCTAATCACATCCGTCTCGTTTCGATGCCATCTTGCTTCTCCGAATCTGTCATTACTTCAGATCTCCGCAGCTTTCCCTATCTTTTCTAAAAATCACAGATCCACTTATCATGCTACACATTCCACTGTCTTCTAAACAGCATACTCCTCCTGTCCATTTCTCCATTTTTCAATTGTTGGGAACTCCAATGATCTCCATCCAGAAATAACTGCAATTCTAACTCTGGCATATTTCCTGAAAGTCTCTCTGATACTATATTCTTAAGACTCATGAGAAACTGCTTTATTTCTCTTAAAAGAAAAGTTAGATGCATTTTCTTTTCAAGGCTATCATCAACTTTCTGGCATCCAATTCAGATTTCCTTCTCACATTAATTCTTCCTTTCTCCTCTTCCCTGCTTCTCCGGACTTCCACCTTCCACATTACTTCATAACGGTAAATAAACTCACAATTTGATGCTTCAGCTTAAAGCAGAAGAGTTGGGGAGGAGGATCAAGAAAGAAGGGGAAAAACAAAGAAAAGATAAGACAAAAAAGAGAAAGAAAAAGGACAAGAGACAAAAGGAGATAAGCTAGTTAATCAGCCTCCTGTCAATATTAGAATTATTAGTCCCATTCTATCTCTATTAAAATATTAGTTTGAATTAATTTAAGAAGAGGCATTGTTCTGACTTTCATAGCAGGGAGCCTTGACTTCCAATCTTGTCCAGGTCCAACAGATGGCTCAAATGATCTTCTTCTCATAGTGCATCTTGTTTTCTCTTTGTTCTTTAGGATTAATTATTTATTATTCTTAAGGCAGGCCAGGCCCAGCACAAAGTAAAAAACCCTAGTTCCATTAGGGAGATATAATTGTTCCTTGCAACAAATCATGTATAATTTAGATCAAAAAATCACCAGAATAGAACAACTGGCAACTCCCTTAAAAAATGGTGATGAAGGGGGAAAGAACCATCTCTTCCACTATAGTGAGCTTCAGCCAAGGTCAGTTTATAGCATGGGTCCTCAAACTACATTTCATGGGCTAGATCCAGCCCTCCATGCCAATTCATCTGGCCCGCCATAGCTCGCCATGTGTGTGCGCACATGTGTGCGCACAGCAAGGTGCCAGTTTGCTCACAAGGAGATTGTTTTGGACTTGCTCGGAGAAAAGGTTCTCCTTGTGAGCAAGCCGGCACCTTGCCGGGAGATCCTTTTCTCCGAGCACGTCCAAAAGGATCTCCTTATGAGCAAGCTGGCCTCGCAGTGCCGGCTTGCTCTCAGGGAGATCGTTTTGGACTCATTGGGAGAAAATGATCTCTGCACAGGCATGCCCCTGCTTTTCTGCGTGCATGCGCACATGCCCCCCCTCCCTGCCCTGGCCCGTGCCCCTCACCCGCACTGCCTTGGAGGCCAACACCCATCGCCGGGACCTTTCAACTGGCCCCCTATTCAAAAAGTTTGAGGACCCTGGTTTATAGTGTCTGAGATTCTTAAATAAAAGTATCAATTTGCAAAATTAAGCAGAAGAGTACCCCTTTCAAAGTCCTTTACAAGCAGATAAACAGATAAGCAGATAAGCCCTAAATGGTTTAGGCCCCAGGTATCTTAGGGAGCACCTGCACCCATATGTCCCTACCCGGCCTTTGAGATCTACACTGGGGGCCCTCCTGTGTGAGCCATCCCTTAGGGAGGTGAGAGGGATGGCCACTAGGAGGAGAGACTTTTCTGCAGCTGCTCCCCATATCTGGAATGCTCTTCCCAAGAAAATTCACCTGGTCTCATTTTTATATTTTTTTCTGTGCCAGGCAATGATCTTCCTTTAAAAAAAAAAAAAAAGCTTTGTGAACCTCCCAGAGGTGCTGTGGCACAATTGGACAGCATACAAATGTTTTAAACAAACAAACAAACAAACAAACAAACAGAAATGCCTTAAAATATGAATCACAGCCAAAATCTCAGCCTCAGGTCTGAGCTGTCCAAAAGCACTGTTGCCTTTCGTTTCAATTCAAAAGGCACAATTAAGCACAATGATTCCCCCAGCTGGTATTCTCATACCAAGGTCAGGTTACACTATTCTTAACTCTAAGTTCTAAACTAAAGACATTAAACAGCTTTGCAGATTAGAAGTTTTCTATCAACAAAGAATTGTCCATATCAAAATCCTTTCAAAATATGCAAACTAAAATGCCTTGAGTCCAAACTGCACCAGATTGGTGTGTTATTCCCTTGGCAAAGAAAATGACATAATATAAAAAGAAATAATAAAGAATAAAAGAACAAGAAAAAGGAGTAAGTGTGGGGGTCAACTTTTTTTTAATTGTTTCCAGTTTACCTAATCAGATCATCTTGTTGTAGAGTTGTCAACTGAGAGTCTTGATGCTCACCTGTCATTTAGAGCAGTAAACACCCCTCAGGATGATTTATAATCACCCAAACATAAATCAAAAAGCAGCTACATTCGCTGCTGCTTCGTCAAAGCATATGATGTCCCCCTTCTATATTTTATATAATCCTCTTCTTTCCCTGATTTCATCCAACATTTATGTAACTCTTTTTTCAACTTTACTGATGCTTTATCTTCTTCACACCACCATGGAGTGTGTTTGGTCCCACTCTGTCCTTTTCAACTTTCTTTTTTTCTGCATAATTCTTCTGCAATGTTAAGCAGGCTAGTTCTATATTCCTTCCATTCATCCTCCATGTTCGCCACCTCTAGTGACAGTTGGTTAAATGCTGTAACCACTTTTTGTTGTAGTTGTTCTATTTCTTCTTGCTTAAGTTTTGCTATCTTGATCATTTCATGGTTTTTATTGGGTCATCTTCCTTTGCCAATTCCCATTCCTTTTATTGTTCTTGGCAGCATGGGGGCCAATGAAATGTTCTTACACTCTTCTGTTGGTACCCACTGCACCATTGAAATTTCCTATTACTACAGTGTAGTATTAGCTTCCACTTTCTATCACCTCAGATAATTCATCAAAAAACTCATCCTTTTGGGCATAAAATGTACATATTTTTCAATTTGCACTCCTTTCTTGATTTTCAATATTATTATTCTGTCTGAGTAGTTCTTGATGTCTAGTACACATTGCGCAATGTTTAGATGTACCAAGAAACCCACTCCTTTCTTTGATGTGGTCCCTCCTGTGCAGATAAATGAGTATCCTTTGTGAAGTTTCCTACTGTCATGCCCTTTGTGTCTTATATATGCTAGTCCCATTGTCCTGATCTCTCTTCTTTCCATTATTTCTGCAATTTCTTCTGCTTTATCTCCCAAACCAGATGTGTTCAAAGTACTTATTTTGTATTTTACTGTTCATAGTCCATTAATATTGCCACAGTCATTTCTTGTTTGATCAGTCCATTCGTATCTAATTTGGATTACTGTATCAATATACTATCCATTGATGGCTTGCTGGACCTGTCGCAACTTCAGCAGAGCCTCTTCTGCCAGGGTGTTTCATGGTGACCCAGGATGGCCTTCATGGCTGCTGGAGAGGTGCTGCGACACAAGACCAAGCCATACTTTGCCCAATCCTCGCAATCCCTGACTTTGTCCTGTTACCACCTTTCCTGACATGGGTGTGGGTTTTGGCTTTCAGAAGCACAAGTGTCACTTCCTGCACCAAATCTTGTTTGCAGACCAGCATCCCTGCACTTCCAATGTCATGAGACAGGTCAGCTGCAGAACCCTGTTGTTATGTTCATGTGATGTAGCACCACCACCTCTTATGTATTTTGATACCACTAAGGTATTAAAGGACAGAATACACAGTGATTTCTGGATGATATATGGAGAGGTATATAATCCTGTTTCAGTGCCTCTTTTACCACTTCTGAAAAGCTAGGCAAGCTTATTTCTGTCATAAAGTCCAGCCAATGTTGAATGTAGGAAAATGAGTAGTTTGAATTCCCATGCTCTCAACAAAAGGCTCATGTGAAAAAAATGCAGTGATTTGGGGAAACCCAGTCACCTAAGAATGGAGATGCACCTTGGATACAAAGACTTTCTCATGAACATAATACAAAAAGAGAACACCATATGGAGGTGGGAATGTTGCATTCCGAAAACCAAATAATTGAAAGTTCTGTTCCATAGAAGACAGTGTACTTGACAAAAGTAAACCCTTCCTAAGACATTTTAATTGTTCTAGCCTCACTGCAGGACTTAGAGCTTCCCAGCATTATAATTAGGGTCTGCACTCAGCTGAGATACTCAATTTAAATTAGAGTGCATTAGAGTGGACTAGAATATCAGCCCAGGTTTTTCCATTCTTTTCAGATGTCCCTTATTTAACTCAGACCTCATTAAAATGATGAAGCATTTGGGAGAAAAAATGGAAAGCAATAGGCCAGCACTGGAGGTTAAGATGGAGAAGATCTCCACTGCCACCAGGTATTTTCCTTTGGTGCTCAGGTAGGTTGGGACAAAGGAGAACCACACACTGCAGAAGATCACCATGCTGAATGTGATGAATTTGGCTTCATTGAATGTGTCCGGCAACTTCCTGGCTAGGAAAGCCACAGTAAAGCTGGCGATGGCCAGCAAGCCCATGTAGCCCAAGACACAGTAAAACATCACAGCTGAGCCCTCATTGCATTCCAGGATGATTTTGTCCTTTGCTGAGTGCCAATTCATATCTGGGAATGGAGGAGAAGTACTTAGCCAAAGTACACAAATGACTCCCTGTACAGAAGAGCCAGAGAGCACAAGAGAAATGGCCAGCTTTTGCCCCACCCATTTCCTCATTCTGGACCCGGGTTTGGTGGCCATGAATTCCAGGACCACAATCATGGTTTTTGCCAAGAGAGAGGAAAGGGCCACCGAGAAGATGGTGCCAAAGGCAGTTTGTTGGATGAGGCAGGCAACCTTTTCAGGCTTCCCAATAAAGAGCAAGGAAGAGAGGAAGCAAAGCAGGAGGGAGATGAGGAGGATGTAGGTAAGGCCTCGGTTGTTGGCTTTGACTATGGGTGTATCCTTGTGCTTCAGAAAGATCCCCAGGACTGAAGTTGTTATCAAAGCAAAAGAAATAGCCACTATAGCGAAGATGATTCCCAAAGGTTCGTTGTAGGAGAAGTAGCTCAGAGCACGGGGGAGGCAATGATTTTGGTTTTTGTTGGGATATTGATCTTGAGGGCATTCCATGCAGACATCCATTTCTGAAAGGAGGAGGAGGAGAAGGAATTTTTATTCTAATATTGCTAGAGTTCCAGCAGAATGTTGAGAGAAGGTATCCATTAGCCTGAAATTCTTATTGCTGAAGAACCACCAAACCAAACTGAAACCAAAATTTTTACCATGAAGAGCAATAATTCTTTTCAATCAAAAGGAAATGCCTACAATAGATGCCCACAACTGAATTTTAAAAAATGAATTTTAGGGTGTAGTGGGTTGGTCCGAAGGATTATTGTAGCAATGAGCCAGGAAGCACATCATTCAGACCTCATCTTGTGAAATGCTGCCTTGGTGGTATTTCCAAGTCATTCTATCTCAGTCTGGCCCCTGTATTTCAAATGTAGGAAAAGAATACTTATCTGCCTCCAATATTAATTCTCAGAGTCATTGGGGAAGCGAAGGGGTACTGGAAGAAAGAGGAGAGGAGATTGTAAAGAGCCTCCAACTCTGTCTTTGCCCTGGTTACTGGGGAGACGAGAATATTGTAGTAGTGAGAAAAGCAACAGAAACCAGACCCCTCAGCTGGGCCATGGCCTGATTTCCTTCTCCCTCTGCAGTCTACTTTGCAGAGCAGATAACATCATTGCTGCAAAGCTATAATTAAAGTATAGCATGTTTAATACATATAACATTCTGGGAGAGTTAACCCACCACCCCTCATCAACAAATGATGATGAGTTCTACCATCTCATCAACAAATATGTTTGAAATACCGCAGTGGCAATTCACACTAACATGAGGCCTGCAATTTCATGTACTCCAAATTAGGTTCAATTTAGAAGGGAATTTCCTGTGCTTAAGAATCCCATTAACCAGGTGAAGGAGCAGGTAACTGTCAGGGTTCAAATTGCACCCTTCCATGCACCCACAGCAAGCTCCAACATTCCAGAAACAATATCTATGCATGCTTTTGAGCATAACCTTTATTGGGAGGGAAGTAATTCTTGCTCTTGTTGCACTTTGTTTTCCTTACACTTGGCCAGTGAACATTCTTACTGGCTTTACAACCTCTTTGAACTGCAACAGTCACAAACTGATGGCTTTTTCTCTGCATGCCATTAACTGTTTTGCTTGCAGAAGAATGGACAGAAAGAAAAATAGAATTCAGGCCAGGCTGGATTCTTTTTATATCGACTTCTGCAAAATATATATCTATCTTTATCTACAGCATCTCTCTCTCTCTCTCTCCCTCTCTCTCACGCACATACACACACACCCCTATGTATCATTTCCTAAGGCCTCTTGGCTAACCTACTGTACATGATGCCTCCTACCCTTCCTGTCAGACATCATCCCTTCTGGGCATGGAGCACAGTCATAGCAGCAAAATTTCTCTCCTTCCCTCTTTTTCCTGCTGTAGCCAGGATAGCAGTTGTCATTGCACATGGAAAGGGGCAGCACCTGCACAGAAGCACAAAATGCAGATGCCATTGAGAAATTGTGTGCCCAGAATGCCTCCTCTTTGCAGCATGGCTCTTGACATGGACGGAGAACATTACTGAGTGTACTTTCAGTATCTTAGGTACAGAAAGCAGCCTGATACCTTGGAATGAGTCTTGGGGGCTGGGGGCAGGCATCATGAGTATGATGAATCAGTGATTCACTGCTCAACAATAATCACCAGGAAAATGTTTTGCCTACAAGTACTACCTGGTAGTTGTAATTCATTAGACAGATTAGACAGGTGATCCTGACAAGACCCCTGTTTGGCATCAAACATGCTCGTCTTGAAATAATTCAGGAAATTAATATCCTAGAGATGACAAGTAGAAAAAAAAACATAAAATGAATTTAAGAGAATGCAATTTTGACCTAACTACTAAAATGGAGGAAAGTTGTGAATGAAAACTAAGGAGTTAAGGATTAATTCATTGATTCCGTGTTTGATTTAAGAGTTTGTTTAGAGGGTTGCATATGTTTGAGTTCCTAGGTGGATTGCATACCTTTTTCCTGGTTCAGGGGAGGTGTCATCATGAATATTAGTGTTCTGTACTATATACCATACACTGCACATATCCAGTGACCGTGCTGGAAGAACATGATAAAAGCAATATTGAAATATTTCTGGTGGGAACCTGCTAGAAAATATTCTCTCCTCTCCTCTCCTCTCCTCTCCTCTCCTCTCCTCTCCTCTCCTCTCCTCTCCTCTCCTCTCAAAAGAGATGATAGTAAGTTCTCCACAACCAATAATCTCCTCTGCATCTTATTATCTGCATCTACTCCACATATTTCATCTGCTTTGGTAGAATGAGAATTTCACTTTCACATCCTCAGGAACAGTTTGGTATTAATATCTATGATCTTAGCTCAGACATTCCTTGCTTTGTGATTGGTTGAAAACTGTAGAGTCATGATGTGTATTGTCATTTATTGAATGTCATGGACTATGTAATGAAGGAATTGAATTGCTGGTAGCATTCAGTTGATAATAAAGTTCCTCACCACCTTGACCATACACATGTAAACTCTTCTCTAAAATTAATGCCAGCACTATGTGCTACAAAAAGTACTAAAAGATGATGCAGTTAAAATGCTAGAAAAATGTGCAAGCAACAGTGGCCACAGGATTGGAAAAGGTCAGTTTACATTCCGATCCCCAAGAA
This sequence comes from Varanus salvator macromaculatus, assembly GCA_023646645.1. Lineage (NCBI taxonomy): Eukaryota > Metazoa > Chordata > Lepidosauria > Squamata > Varanidae > Varanus > Varanus salvator. Next base: position 1,405,451 of record JAIXND010000792.1, read on the forward strand.
GGGCAATGCCAAAGAATGTTCAAACTACCGCACCATTGCACTCATTTCACATGCTAGCAAAGTGATGCTCAAAATCCTACAAGCTAGGCTCCAGCAGTATGTGGACCGAGAACTACCAGAAGTACAGGCAGGATTTCGAAGAGGAAGAGGAACTAGAGATCAAACTGCCAACATATGTTGGATCATGGAGAAAGCTAGGGAGTTCCAGAAAAATATCTCCTTCTACTTCATAGACTACACTAAAGGCTTTGATGGTTGCAAAGTGGATGGCTTTGATGGTGTGGATCACAACAAACTTGTGTGGCAAGTTCTTAAAGAGATGGGAGTACCTGACCATCTTATTTGTCTCTTGAGAAACCTATATGCGGGTCAAGAAGCAACAGTGAGAACTGAACTGAACTATAAATATTTTAATAAATAAATAAACACAGAACCACTGATTGGTTCAAAATTGAGAAAGAAGTTCGGCAGGCTGTATACTGTCGCCCTGCCTTTTTTTTATTTGTTTGTTTGTTTGTTTGTTTATTAAAACATTTATAGGCCGCCCCATTGCAACAAAGCCTCAAGGCGGCTTACAACATATTAAAACAGCAAGAATACAAATATTAAAATACTATATTTTTAACTTATATGCAGAGCACATCATGAGAAAGGCGGGACTAGATGAATCACCAGTTGGAATTAAGATTGCTGGGAGAAATATCAACAACCTCAGATAAACAGATGATACCACTCTAATGGCAGAAAGTGAAGACTCAGCATTAAAAAAACTAAGATCATGGTATCCCGCCCTATCACTTTTTAGTACATAGAAGGGGAAGAAATGAAAGTAGCCACTGATTTCAATTTCTTGGGTTCCAAGATCATTGCAGACAGTGATTGTAACCAAGAAATTAAAAGACACTTGCTGCTTGGGAGGAAAGCTATGGCAAATCTAGACAGCATACTAAAAAGTGAAGACATCACCCTTCCAACAAAAGTTCGTCTAATCAAATCTATAGTTTTCCCAGTTGTAAGGTATGGCTGTGAGAGTTGTACCATAAAGAATGCAGAATAATTGATGCTTTTGAGTTATGGTGTTGGAGAAAAGCCTGAGCATCCCTTGGACTGCAAAGAAATCATTCCAGTCAATCCTAAAGGAAAACAATCTTGACTGTTTTTAGGAGAGATGCTGAAGATGAAGCTCAAATACTTTGGCCACCTAAAGAATACACCTAAAATTAATACACATTCTCAAATTAAGATATGGACTCAAAAAGTTTGCTCTGTCTGAAAGTAAAACACCAAGACTGAAATCTGACATCCAGTAACTGGGGAGAATAACGTATAGATCTCAGAGAGTTGTGGTTTTGAGTAGACAACAATGCAACCTCAGTGCAAATGAAAGGGAAGTCCATTGTAATCCATGGCACTTAAAATGCATTTAGTACTGATATGCAAGAAACAATAACATATTAAATCCATCCATGCTACCTTCAAGGAGTGGTCTGCACATGTGCTCCTGGAATGACATAGCTGCAAGTTTCTTTTTGGCCCTTAGGGAGCAAACATATAGCTATCTACCAAGGAGTGAGCCCTACTGCAATCAGGATTGCATCTATATGAGTAGACCTTTACAGAATTCCTTGATTACTCTTATTCTACAATTCCCTATCACAATTGGTCCATCAAAAAGAATACTGTGCAGTTGGTGAGGAAGGACTAGGTCTTCATGGACACAGGAGAAAGACAGAGTCCATCCCACATGCTGTTTCAGAACACAACTGGGGGCTCCCCAAGCAGCTCACCCAACAGTTGTTTAGCAAATTGAATCTGCCAGGAAATCAAGGAGGTGTCTATAGTAGAATTGAGATGAGGTTTTAGCAGATTTCCAATTGGAATACACTCAAAGGCTTTCAGAGAAGTAGATATGGCTCGGGCAGTCACAGACAAAACTTTACTTTGCTCCATCTTGCTTCACCATGGAAATGGAGATGTTCTTGGTGGCTGTAAAGGAGCAGATCAATCCTTTGTTTTCATACATAGTTTGGTTTTTGCCTACTATGGGGTATGACTGCCTCTGCTTTTGGAAACCTCAGCAGCAGAAAAAAAAAAATGCAAGAGCCCAGTTGATGTGGGGCTGGTAGGAAGTGACTTACCACATTGTACATTTGGTAGTCATTTATCAGGGATGTATTACCTAGAGTACCTGCAATGCTTAGGTGAAGATCACAAGTTACCCCTCAATAATATGTTCCCTTCAAATGGAAAAGTGAAGTTTTGTTCTGTTTTGCTTGTATCAAAATGGGGAATGTGATCCAGTACAACAAAAATCCTGACATGCTACAGAACTCACATCTGGACAAAATAACATTTTTAATTATTTCTTACATTAGAGTACAGTAACTCAACCAGACCTGTTTAAAACTCCTGTGCCACACAATTAGATCATCATTGAGGGTCATTTCCTTCCCTGGACGAGCCCATGGCTCAAGTCTTCCAATTTTCACTCTAACAAAAGAGTTATTTGGGAAGGTTACCAAGTTTATAACATCAAAACCTGCCACCAATTCTCCACTTTCATCAAAACTCACAGTATCTCCAGCACTGTTGTTGAACAAGATTCCCTGCAGAAAATGATGGAGCTATGTTGAAAAAGAAAATTATGCAAATATTTTTATATTTATATAAATATAAAATTATGCAGACAGACATAAAAGTTTATCAAGCACATTCTCCTCCTAAAGTAGATGGTGCATACAGCAGCCATTTCCTAAGACTTGCTAAATTATGTGCTTCAGGTGATGGATCTTGAGGGATGGTGAATGTCACAAAGATCTCCTTTTGATACCACTGTTTCCCCAGCCAGCCAGTCATCTCTGGATGTGATGCTATCCTGCTCTGAGAAGTAAGCTTCTGACATGGCCACGAGTCCAAAAACTCCTTTCTCCCTCTTTCAACTAATTTTTCTCCTGTGGGGTTTGATGTTAGGGTTTTCAAGGAATTCTGTGTAGCCTCAAAGGCATAGTGGACACAGCTTTCCCCATCTCTGAATCATATGCTAGCCTGCTTTTTAGAAATCATGGGAGAATAATTACCAATTACCGCATCTTGTTTGGAGATGCCAGTTTTTCTACCTTTAACAACCTTCTATGTTCTAAGCTGGATATGCACAAAGCATGCAAACCATGTGTCACAACATAAATACTCTAGAGCCAATGTGGAGTGGTGGTTAAGAGTGCTGGCCCATGACTCAGGAGGGCTGGGTAACTTTGGCCAGTCACAGACACCCAGATTGACCAATCTCACAGGGTTGCTGTAGTAAGGCTAAAATGCAGAGCAGGAGAACATTGTAATTCAACTTGGGTTCTTTGAAAGAGGAAGAAGGGTGGATTCTAAATGCAATGTCATAATACTAGTGTTGAACAGAAAAGATCAGCAAGGGATTATACGATTAAGGTGAAAGGAAGGGCCCTCAGAAATTGATCAGTGGTGTTGGGTGGCAAATGCTCAAAACAATCAAGTGTGCATGTGTTGTTATCATTAATGCAGCCACTAGGATCCCTGCCCCATACACATACTTTCTCTTCTCCTTACAGAAAAAAAGAACCAAAAAAAAGGAGAAGATTCACTACTTTTGCAGAGGAAAGGTAGATGATCGTCTTTGGTGCAGCAACACACCAGGGAGTCAGAATGCTGCAGTGAGATGTAGCATAATATCTAAGGCCCATGGGGATGTGTGAGTGTATGTGTGTGAGAGACAAGGATGACCTCATTATGGAAAAACAATCTTCTGTCATTGAGCCATCCTCACCTGCCATGGCTCTGCATCATGACATGCCAGGTCCCCTATGCCTCTTTCACAGTTTGAACTCCATCTCAATGCAGCATGCATTGTGTGTGCTACTGCATAGACAGCGTTGTAGACATTGTAACTGTGGCCAGTCATCTTCCCTTCAAATAATGTACTTGGCAGTGTCTCCAACCTTTCCTTCGCAGTACATAAATTCCTGCTTTCCAAATATATCTGGGAAGAGTTGAATTGGCAGTGAAACACCTGCTCCCAGAAATTCTGAAAAAATATGTCTCCTTTTCTCCACTGAGGCTTCATAGTGTGCACAAGTGTGTGGAATCCAGGTGGCTGCTTTGAGTGAACAGCAAAGGTTATGGCACCATGGAAATGCTGGATGTCCCACATCCTTTGAATAGAGAGCGATTCAAAATCCCATTGGGATGTCGCAATCCATACTTTCTCCAAGGGTGGCCATGCCAAAACTGGTGCTGTCAAGAACATCATTCTCAGATTCTGCCAGGATGGGGGTTCTCCATGTACAAAACAAGCACTGACCTTTCTTTCCATGAGAACAGGATAATTTCCTATCACTTCTAAAAGCCGGCCTGTATATTCATCCATAAAAGTCCGCCCTGGCAAGCGAAATATGAAGGCATAGCAGATATCATTCTGGGAAAGTAGTGGGACCACGGTCTGCAAGAACTTGTCCCCATAGTCATCGTCCACAGCCAGGAGTCCAATCCATGTCCAGCCAAAATGCTGAAGTAAGCGCACAACCCCCAGATACTGATGGGATTCCTTGGGAACCATCTGGTACAGAAATGGGAATTGTGTTTTCTCACCATGTGCTGGGGAAAAGGACCCATAAGTGAGCTGAAATCAAAAGCATCAAAGTACAGGAATGGATTAGGAGATAATGTCAACTTCTGTTATGTGGCATTTTGGAAATTTGGAAAGAACATACCTGTGGGATCTTGTACATGGCAGTGATGACGGCCATAATTTCAGAGGCTTCAGTCACAAGTCCCCCAATGACAGCAGCTATTTTTTTCTGAGCACCACACTGGAAATTGGGGACAAATCTGTGGTATGTGCAAAGGAGGGTCATGGAGGCCTTGTATGTCATCCTTGCAATGTAGTAGCCATTGAGAATGTGGAAGCCCAGGGTGAAGTTTGGCAGGATGTTGGGATTCTTGTTGATCTCATCTACAGCAAAGGACAAGGCCAGGATGTGCTGGTACATCTTTGGCATGGAACTGCAGGGGGAGTTCTCAGCATAATGAAATAAGAAACTATTTATTTCGCCCCTATGTCATTCTACTTCAAGCTTCCAATCCCAAAACTCCACATCCAAGCACAATTATTTACATGAAATGTTTATTTATGTGATATTCTAAAAAGGTAAAATCAAGGGCGATAGGAAATTTGCCATTACACTTGTTCCCCATAATTTTTTTAAATCATTGAATATGCTTACTGTTTCCCACTCAAAATCTTCTTATGAAAAACTTGAGTCAAAGAAAGCATGAGTACATTCCACCTTATGCCTGTCCAGTAGCCATCTTATGTCCTTTGATTCAATTTTCAACATTCAAAGGGCAAGGCACACAGAATAAGTTACAACCTCTAATCTGAACTACAATCCTACTTTTCTTGCTCTGGAAAGCAAGTCTCATTACATGAGAATCTCCTGAATAATTCTTTTTCCCCAATTCCTATGACATTGACATGCTGGAAAAAATGGAAACAAGCATCCTTACACAGGTTCGTCAATGAGCATCTGTGTGGGTTCCTCTACGAAGGACGGGCTGTTGTGAAAGAAGTAGACCTGGGAGGCAATTGCACCTATGACAAAGTTGCCAGGCTCATACAGTTGGTGGGATATGGGAAGTGGATCACCAGGGACCACGCAGCCCGTAGAATGGGCCTTGCATGCAATAGCAAACTGCAAGACTGGCAGCAGAACAGCTAGTCCCACCATCTTAACATTGACCAACTGGATGCTGACAGTTCCTCTCAGGAATCAGATCTTCACACATCTTATTGGAGTGGCATCTGTTTCCGGTCATCCTTACATGAAAAACTTGCGATGCAGATGAGGAAACTCTTGCTCCATAAGCACAGCTCAGTTTCAGTGTCTCCACCACACAGTTAACCAAGTTGTAACCCTTCGTTACAACTTCTCTGCCAGTGCCTGAGAGCCATGCATTCCATACAGATTACGTGCACATGCAAAGCACTTCCCCAAACATTTCTCTGAAAGATTACTGCCTCTTTCCTTGCCTGTGAAATACTGGGAACTGCTATCAGTAGACCAGACAGCACGTTTATGTAACAACATGGACATATTGTTGTGGCTGTTGTGGGTGTCCCTTGGAAAAGTCCTGTTTTTCAGTAGTAGGAAGAAAGCAAGCTGGTAATTAGGACAATGACAAAGAGATAATCAAATCCCCCAGTGTCTTAGGATTTTCTCTTGCAGTGCACCTGAGAAATAACTTAATCCATCTGCACTGGGATTGTTAGGGTTTTGGCAGGGTGTGGGGGTTGTGGTTTGTTTTGTTTTGTTTTTGGGTCCTAGCAAAATGAATTGCACTGTACATTTTTTTCGTGACTGTTGTAAGAGAGAATTCAAAGCAGCAGCAAAATAGACTTTCAGTTTAACATATCTTGTGAAGGGCTCCCCATGTTCACTCCCACATCAAAATGTGAGGACCTTGCAGCTGTGAAAGGCCATGATGCTGAGAGGCACCATGCAGGCAATATGGGTATGTCATCCTATGCTGCGGCTCCTGGCAGATTCCCCAGTACACTGGTGCCAGAGTGCTGTCAGCAGAAGTTCTACACCTGTCCTTTCACTGCCACAGACAAATGGAGTCTGTGCATCAGAAGCTATCCTGCAGCTGAAGCCACTATTCCATATTAGCATACACAGCTGGCCACCAGCACTGTGCATGCTATCCAGAAGTTGGAGAGACACCATTAAAGACACACTACAACAGCATCACACAGTGGTTGATGCCACCAGAAGTGCAGGAGCCAGAACTTTGTATCTCCCTCAACACCAGAAGTGGTAAAAGAAGAGGAGGAGGGGGAGGAGGAGGAGGAGAAGGAGATTGGGTTCATAGTCAGAAAGGATGAGATCTCAACAGGAAAATACAGTATATAATGAACCTATGTCCTCCTTTGGCTTCAATCCACATATGCGTCGTTTCAAGAGGAGATCACTGGTCCCTTTTCCAAATCTTTGCCTCACCCAGAACCCAATAACTTTCTGAGCTTTTGGAATTTTTCTGTTGCACCCATATTTATTGAAAACACCATGAGGCAACCTCTATCAAGATAGTTTACAGGATGAAACTTAATACCATGAAATACAGTAACAGGGTAAAAGGTAGCATCAAATCTTCAGTTAAGAACAAATCAAAACCAATGTAGGAACAAGAGGAGTGCAAGGATCTAAAATGAACTTACCTTTTTTTTAATTGTAGGGATAATTTTTTTTTTGCAAAATAATGAAAGATCTTCAACTGGCACCTCAAAGATCACAATGTAGGTGCCTGGCAAGACTTTCAGAAGAGGTCATTCTTGAACTGGAAAGTCACCCCCAAAACAACCCTACTGTATTAACCCCCCCCCAACCTTTCTGACTGGGCAACCTGACAAGGGATTCAGGAAATGACAAGACCCGCCATATTATGTGGGGGTGAAATATCAGTCTTCAAATGTCCTTGGACCAGAACATTGTCATTTAAAAATATAAGCATTTTTTTCTTTGTTTATCAAACAGGTCAACATTCTGAAGAATCCGTAAATGAGTCATCATCATCATCATCCATATATCCGGATTCAATCCTCTTGAATTTAATTTTTTCCATTCACCAATTCAATCCTCTCCCTCTCTTCTCATCCATAACTAGGTTCTGATTCTGTGGACTAATTTCTAACCTAACCAAGTAGTTCTGTTCCCCGACTCCATAGGAAAAATATGGCAAAAGATAACGGGACCTCCATGCAATCAGGTATTTGAGATGTGAAGATATCACACATCCAAATAGCAGTCTGATACTTGCCTGCATGCCATTTTGCAAATTCCTTGTTTTGTAACCTCCTTCTCAATTACTCTGAACACTGTGTTTGCTGAAGTTCACATTTTGAATGTGATCTATTGTATCATACCAAACATGGCACTCTCCAGATGCATCAAACTGGACCCCCAGCCCCTGCATGTACCACACATCCATACTGGCTGGGACATGCTGCACCTTTTAGCCTAAGACATCCAGAAGGTCTCTGTTGGAGAAACTTGTTCTTTCTGTCCCAGAAAGGTTTTCCTATCAGTGCACAAATGCAATCAGGATTATCTATCCCAATGAGATGACCTTCAATCCTCCAAACTTTCTCTTAATATCCTCTAGGAACAAAATATTGCATAAAAATGGTCATTTTCCTCCAGGTATATATGATGGGTTGAATCAAAATATACACAACAGGAAAAAAAGTCTGGTGACAGTAAAGCTAATATAGTAGTCCTGTTCTGCACATTATTCTGGAAGAGCTCATGCTAGATTCCTTAAGAACAAGGACTTAGTGCAAGCATGCACTTGAGGTGTTTGAGACCCTGTGCTTATGCATTGTGCTGACAGAAGCAAACAGCTAAATGCTAGTGTTCTTTCCTTATGCAAGGATCTCTGTCTAATTCAACAATAGCAATTTGACACATTAAAGAGGGCAACACCTGGCAGGAAGCACCACTAGATCAAGTGGTGATACTGATAATAAGTGAACTACCATAAAGATGATAGCATAGATAATTATCCAATAATAATCAGTAATGATCCAAATAAAACAATAGAGTAAGTACTAAGAGCAATAGTGCTGCAATTGGAGCATGTTCAGCTGAAGGTCAACCTGCTGCAAGCAGTGTGACAAACTATTTCACATAAGAGGGCTGCAGTCTCAGAGGAATAAACAGCCAAGTTGGCTTTTCACAACTTGGTGTCCTCCAGGTGTGCTGATCTGCAAGTACCTGCATTATCACCCAACAAGGAGTGTGGCTTCTTCCAATTTCTGGACATCTCTTCTCCTATAGCACAACTCAGTCCATTCAACAGGATCCCCAAACCCTTAGTATTGCATTTTACTGAGGTGGGCCTGTGGTAGAGAAGAGTGGGGCAGAGGGCCAGTTGCTGGCAGAAATCTGGGTCATACCCTAAAGCTGAAATTCTCTACTTGCCTACTTGTGCCTAAGTCTCCTTGAATTAAATGGAATATATGACAGGGAAAAGCTTTGCAGAATTGCACTGTCACATACGTTCTGAAACAGGGTACCGTTTTCTTGCTTTTAATAAAGAATAGCACCACATGACCAGTTTCTGTCTAAGTTTGCAGTTATGAGAACCACAAAATGGAATGCAGGACTACAGCCAAGTACGAAGGCCTTCAAAAGTTGTGTGTGTTTCCTAATACTGCCTCCTGACCTCATAATGAAATGGCCAAGATGCTTCTCAAGCACCTGAGTGGCCTAAATAGATAGCTGGTGTTTAACCACTGACTTGGAGAATGCCTGGTTGAGTCATCCTGCTGTTGATGGTTCTCAGTGAAGAAAAGTTACTAATGTCTCCAATGAGATCAGAAGCATAGATACCTTTTAATTAAGCACTTTGCATCAGACAATGCCTCCTGAATCAAAACTCCTTAGGGAGGTCAGAATGAACCCTACCATTACTTCAAATCACCATGAGTCAACCTCCTTGGGTCCTAAAGTGTATAAAAGTTGCATCTCCACCATTAATATCAGCAACTGTAGTCACTCCACAGGGTTTGCTCAGGCTGTTCTTTGAATGTCCCCCTGCACTACAATTTACTGGGCAGATATCAATCAATTTTACTCAGGAGCCAGAGAAGGAAGAATACTGTATCCTGGCTGACACTAGATGAGAATGAGTTAAAAGCAAATATGGAGATTTAGCATGGAAAGAACACCAGGATCATGGCATGAGATCTGGGGAGATAATGGCATTTCTGTGTCTGTTGATGTTGTCTATGCTTCTTTTGCAGTGTAAGGCATGTACTACAATGTGCTGCATGAATGACCCGTTTCAGATCCCACATGAATATCATCAGAAAGGTGCATTCATCATTGGTGGGATTGAATCTCAGTTCTTCCCATTTCCTGATACAGTAGACTTCAGTCAATATCCAGAGCCATGGCTTTTTGAGTCGCCAGTGTATGTATATAGAGTTCTTTGATTACATTGAATCATAGAATAGAAGGGGCCATGAAGGCCCTCCAGTCCAACCCCCTAATGTTGCAGGACACCAATTTACACCATCTCATTCAGATGAGTGTCTGTTTTCTTCTAGTGTGGGAGAGCCCACCACCTTTCTAGGCAGTTGGTTCCATTGTTGTATTGCTGTGACAGTGAGGAAGCTTTTCCTGATGTCCAGCCTGGATCTGGGTTGTCGCAACTCAAATTGATTATTCAGTGTCCTACACTCTGGCATTAGCAAGAAGCGATCTTGACCTTCCTCTGCGGCAGCCTTTGAGGTACTTCTAGAGGGATATCATGTCTCTCCTCAGTCTTCTCTCCTCAAGGCTGAACATGCCCAGTTCTCTCAGTCTCTCCTCAGAAGACAATTTTTCCAAACCTGGATCATTTTTGTTAGCCTCTGCCAGAGCCTTTCTAATTTACCTGCATTTCCCTAGACCTTAAAAGTTCCCTCGATATAAAATATTGAAGCCTGTATTTGTACATGCAGCTTCTGTCCCTCAGAATTGGACAGCTGCAGAAGATAGTGTAAGCTTATGAAAATTGCTGCATTGATTATGTGTAGACATAATTGCAAAGTCCCTTTACTTGTACTTTAATATGAGAGTCCTGCAGCCCTCTAGAGCACACTTCAGAACATATGTGAGTGGGGTAGAGAAGGGAAGGGAAACCTTTTCTGCCAGCAATTTTCATTCTGCTGCCAGAGGGACACTACTGGATCCAAGATCCTACAAAATGCATTGATTTAAGTAAAACATCATTGGTACTGTGTCCATTTTGTTTTCTTTGTACCCCTGCATTCTCTGCTATTCCTCCAGTTTCTCTGTCATGCATATTTATCTTCACTTTTCATCAGTTCTTTTTCATTTTGACTTCTGGCTGCCTATTTTCCCTTAAGGATGACCATTTGATAAAAGAATGCAACTTCTCATTTTAGTGAAATGCCAATGAACAATCAACATGTCCTCTCCTTAGTATATGCTGTAAAGGAGATCAACAGGAACCCAAATATCTTACCAAACATCAGCCTTGGGTTCCTAATGTATAATAGCTATATTGATGCAAGAATGACTTATCTGAACACACTGAAGCTTCTATCCGGCCAGAAGAGGATTGTCCCTAACTACAGCTGTGACTCTCAGAGGAATCTAATTGCTGCCATTGGGGAATCTGACTCTGAAAGCTCTCTCTTGATAGCCAGGATTTTGTCCATCCACAAGATTCCTCAGGTATGGGGTGTGAAAGTCCCACCATCCTGAAATATCTCACAGCCTTCCCCAGTCCTTCCTGAAATTATTGAGGGGAGAAGGAAGTAGAAACATGTAAGATACCTTACTGTGATTTTATGCTGAAGAGTAAGGTTCTGCATATTGTTTCTGGAAAATATTTTGGATCTTTATAGAGTCTGCTATAGTGTGGTGACATGAGACTCTAGACTCATTAGTGTGGTTTTTATGGAAATACGTACACCAAAATAGTCATGCTGGATTGTACTAGAGACCTGTCTAGGACAGTCTTCTGTTTACAGAATTGCCAACCCAGTGTCTGTGGGAAGCACACAATCAGGACATAAAGTGTTGCAGGAACTGCTTTAAAGTGGAATATGCCTCTGATATTAGGGACAGCATATAACCAGAGTGACAATAGCCACTACACTTCATGGATTTGCTAGTATCCTTTTAAAGTCATTCATGATGGTGGTTCTGTTCAGAGCTAGATACTTGGGATGATTGTGTGAATATGCCAAGCTGCGGTAGAAGGGATAGTCACTCAGGCATTGCAGAAAGAGTTAACAGGATGGAGTGCTCTATTTGAAAACAGCCACACTTGCTGCACACACAAGTTTTCAGCCTTTCAGGGAAAATGAGGTCAGGAGGGGAGGGCAATGACCTGAGTCGGCAGGCTGATGGGCAAGCAGGAGATTCCCACTTCTACTGCAATTTCCACATAGAAATTAGGAGCAATTGAGAACCTTAATCTTAAATAGATCAAATATGAATGAAGATTCTGGCATGAAAAGTCCAATTTCTTTACATTTGAACCATCAGAAGGTGCTCTAGAACAACCACTTTCATGTGAGTATTTCTGCAATGGGGTGCATGTGCATAATTTATGTTCAAAACACATCATGTTCACAGCACCACAGAGTGGATATTCAGATGCACATTCACATTTTATGCACACCATTCCTGACAAGTAACATCTTGTTTGGGCATGGTGATATCTATAGCTGAGTTGGGAGAATTGGTTTTTTACCCTCATGCTAAGAATAAAATATTTTTATTTAGGTTGCCTATTGCTTTATCACTTCAGGAAAAGATGAGAGAACCAAGCTCCCGTCCTTCTACCGAATGGTTCCCAGTGAGGTGCATCAATTCACTGGGATTGTCCAGTTGCTCCTGCATTTTCAGTGGACTTGGGTTGGAGTCTTTGCAACCAATTCTGATAAAGGAGAAACTTTCCTACAGACCCTCCTACCAATGCTGTCCCGGAATGGTATCTGTGCTGCCTTCTCAGAGAGAATACAACCCCTCACTGACTCTTTTCACTTCTTTCGTTTGATAGGGCATATTCAGAGGACTTCACTTTTCTTTAAAAATACCCAGACAAATGTATTCATTATATATGCAGACACTCAGTCAATGTGGAGCTTCAAAAACATGCTACAACTGGCTGATGTCAGGGTAGGTAAGGTGTGGATTATAACAGCTCACTGGGATTTTTCATCACACCCTTTTCAAAGGGCAATGGAAATTGAAATATTCCATGGTGCTTTATCACTCACCACTCATACAAACATTGTGCCAGGATTCCGACATTTCCTTCATGTCTTAAGTGTTCATTGGCCAAAAGAAGATGGTATTTTCAAGCTCTTTTGGGACAAGGAAATCAACTGCTTTTTGCCACATTTTCATGTTCACCAAGAGAAGAAGAAAATTTGTAACCTGGAAAAGATCTCAATGCCTTCTTCAGAAATCAAAATGGCTGGTCAGAGCTACAGCATCTATAATGCTGTCTATGCCATTGCATATGCTTTTCATGCTATGTCCTCATCCAGAATGAGACTAAAGAAAATGAGGGCTGGAAAAGAAACTGAATTTCTGAATCTGCAGCCTTGGAAGGTAATTTATTTATTTATTTATTTGACAAATTTTTATGCCGCCCCCTTGCAAACTAGCCTCGAGGCGGCTCACAACATATAGAAAAACAATATAAAACAATACACAATCTAAAACTGGCCCATCTCATAGTCACAAAATTAAAACCAATAAACAATGTACATAACAATTTAAAATTTACAATAATAAATTAACAGTAAAAATATTTCTTAAATAAAAAGGTCTTCACCTGGCACCGAAAAGCAAATAATGACGGCTCCAGGCGGACCTCTCTGGGGAGCGCATTCCATAGGTGGGGCACCACCGCAGAGGAAGCCCTCCTCCAAGTACTCACCCTCCTCACTTCTATCACAGAGGGTTCCCAGAGGAGAGCATCAACTGCCGATCGTAGGGGGTGGGAGGGCATATGTGGTCGCAGGTGCTCCTTTAGGTAGCCAGGACCCAAGCCGTTAAGGGCTTTATAGGTAAGAACCAACACCTTGAATTGGGCCTGGACTTCAATGGGAAGCCAGTGTAGCTGACGGAGAACTGGGGTGATATGAGAACCACGCCCAGTCCCCGTCAGCACCCTGGCAGCTCTATTTTGCACCAATTGAAGTATCCAGACTGTCTTCAAGGGTAGCCCCACATAGAGCGCGTTGCAGAAATCTAACCGGGAAGTCACCAACGCATGTGTAACTGTCGTCTGGCAGTCGACTCCAGGAAGGGACGCAGCTGATGGATCAGCCGAAGCTGATGGAAAGTGCTCCTCGCCACTGCTGACACTTGGGCTACCAAGGCCAGCTCCGGGTCGAGAAGCACTCCCAGGCTGCGGACCCTGTCTTTCAGAGGGAGTGCAACCCCATTCAAAACTAGGGTCAGGTCCCCCACTCTGAAACCCGAACCACCCACCAACAGGACCTCTGTCTTGTCAGGATTGAGCCTCAGTTTATTGGCCCTCATCCAGCCCATTACCTTGGCCAGGCACCGGTTCAGCACAGCCACTGCCTCACCTAGATCAGTGGAGAATAAGAGGTAGAGCTGGGCATCATCAGCGTACTGATGATTCCACAGCCCACACCTCCTGATGACCTCTCCCAGCGGTTTCATGTAGATATTAAAGAGCAAAGGGGACAGAATGGAATCCTGCGGAACTCCATGGCATAGCTGCCATGGCGCAGAGCCATATTCCCCCACACCACCTTCTGGAATCGGCCATTGAGGTAGGAGAGGAACCACTGCAAAGCAGTGCCTCCAACTCCCAACCCCGCCAGCCTATCCAGAAGGATACCATGGTCGATGGTATCGAGAGCTGCTGAGAGGTCCAGGAGAACCAACAGGGATGAACTCCCCCTGTCCCTCTCCCTGCACAGGTCATTGTATAGGGCGACCAAGACAGATTCAATGCCAAAGCCGGGTCTGAAACCAGACTGAAATGGGTCTAGAAAATCAGTTTCATCCAAGAGTGCTTGGAGTTGTCCCGCCACCACCCACTCCAGCACCTTGCCCAGAAACAGGATGTTGGCCACCGGTCTATAGTTGGCGACCACCTCTGGATCCAGGGAAGCCTTCTTTAGGACTGGCTGGACTACCGCCTCCTTTAAAGGGGCAGGCACCCGGCCATCTCCTAAAGAGGCGTTGACCACCTCCAAGATCCAGGGCACAATCCCGTCCTTGGCACTCTTCAATAGCCAAGATGGGCACGGGTCCAGTAAACAGGTGGTTGAGCGTACCGGTCCAAGCACCTTGTCCACATTATCAGGCCATAAAAACTGAAATTCATCCATCAATGGAGGACAACCCAGCATGGTAGGCCCCTCCCCATGAGAGTCTGTATCAACAGCGGAGTCCAGCTCATGACGAATCTGAGCAACTCTCTCCTTGAAATGCATGGCAAAGTTGTCACAGTGGGCTTTCGAGGGTGGCACAGGATCTTTTGTGGGGCCAGGTTTAATCAGCCCCTGAACCACCCGAAAAATCTCCGCTGGATGGCATTGTGAGGAGGCAATGGACGCGGAGAAGAATTGCTTCTTCGCCGCCCTCACCGCCACAGCATAGGCCCGATACTGGGCTCTAAGTTGTGCTCGGTCGGATTTGTCCCATGATTTCCTCCACCTGCTCTCTAGCTGTCTACCAACCCGCTTCATCGCCCATAATTCAGGTGTATACCAGGGAGCTGGACAGGCTCTGCCCGGCTGGAGAGGGCACTTAGGAGCAATCATGTCGATAGCCCTGGTCATCTCCCCATTCCATACATCAACCAGGGCATCAACAGGAGCACCAGCCTTGTCAACCAGAAAATCCCCCAGAGCCCTCAGGAATCCATCCGGATCCATCCGACTCCGGCGGCGGACCATCACAATCCAGTCTGCACCCTTACAGAGGGAGAGGCCACTTTCGAGCTCAGACCTCACGAGGGAATGATCTGACCATGACAGGGGTGTCAAATGTAGATTCTTCACCCTCAGATCACCCTCTTCTTGACCCGTCAAGAAAACCAGGTCCAAAGTGTGTCCACATTCATGGGTCGGACCGCTGACATGTTGAGACAGCCCCATGGCCATCATGGCAGCCATGAAGTCCTGAGCCATCCTGGAAAGATCAGTCTCGGCATGGAGATTGAAGTCCCCCAGGACCAGCATCCTGGGGGTCTTCAACACCAGGTCCAAGATGACTTCTGTCAGCTCAGGCAGGGAGTCTGTTGGGCAGAAGGGTGCACGGTACACCAACAGAATCCCCAATCTCTCTCAGTCGCCCAACGCCAAGTGGAGACACTCCAGCCCTGGTCTCAAGGAGACAGGAAGCCCCGTGAGGGAAAAAGAAACTCAATAAACTAAAGTAACCCCCTCCCCTCCCCTCCGGGCATGGACGGTGCTGAACTAGGTACCTGGACGGGCACTGTTCCGAGAGGGCAACATCTCCCCCCTCTCCTGTCCAGGTCTCGGTGATACAAGCCAGGTCAGCCCTCTCATCCACAATCAAGTCGTGGATGAGAGTAGCTTTATTGTGGACCGACCTGGCATTAAGCAACAGCACCTTCAGGCCCGTGGGGCAGTTGACAAGACTACCTGGCACCCACCGGCTGGGGGAATAACCAGAAGGAGGGACAGGTGTTAACCATCTGTCCCGCCTTCTCCTAGGCAGGATCGTTAAACCCCCACTGCGACCATAGCAACCATTGCCCATCACCACCGCAATGTGAAAATCCAAAGCAGTCCACTTATTAAGCTATATTTATTTCCTTGTTTCTACTCTTCATTTCAAACAGTGATCCTCAAATAAATAAATAAGTAATAGGTGAATTAATATAATGAATTTAATACAACTATGTAATATAAAAATTATAATTAATGCATCAATTCAAAAACTGTAGAAGATCGTATATAATTCATAAAGTAAGAAGTACAAAGTCAAAGGCCAAGTTAGATACAAACATTTCAGTAGTGCTCCTACATGTAAGACCTTTCAAGAGAATAAATCTGAAGTTTTGTACAAAGAAAAAAAAATCAATGTGGTAGACCCAAGAACCAATAAATCTAAATGTCCTCCTCCTCCTCCTTCTCCTTCCAATTTCCTAGCTGCATCTTTTCCTAAGAAGTATATCATTCAACAATAGTGCTGGGGATCTTGTGTCATTGGATAGAAATGGTGAATTAAAAGCTGGTTATGATATTACTAACTTGGTTGCTTTCCCAAACAAGTCCTTCTTAAATATCCAAGTAGGAAAGGTGGATCCTCAGGCTTCAGCAGGAAAAGAGTTCACCATTAATGAAGACTTCATCACCTGGCACAAGATGTTTAATAAGGTGGGATCCCACAATAGTTCTAGGATACAAAGCCAAATCAGAAAGCATTGCAGCACTTAATCTTAAGTGTAGGCAATATCTCCATGGTTTCCACAGTTTCCACAATCTATGGAAATAGATCTTTCCATAATTCATCAGTTTTATATAACAAGATAAGCACCTTGGAAAGAGGACTGCTTCAAGGTCTAGTTCAAACCCTTAAGGTTCTGTTAGATTTCCAATTTGATATACTTAATGAAGGATACATTTTGGGGAATCAGTGAAAGCAATCACCTTTGTTATGGTACTGACTCTGGGCAGATTCACATGTAAGGACGAGCAATCCTGTCTGGTTACCACAGTTTCAGTGTGTGTGTGTGTGTGCGCACGTGCATACACACACATGCCACAAGCTATGTGACAAAGAATGTTTTGCAGGTTCTTGTGTTTTTCCCCCCTAACCACCTCCTGCTGTTGGCACATAGCCACTTGGCCATCACACTGTCCCAAGACATATTGTACCCTTCCTACTTTACTTACCTCTTCCTGAGTGGACTTCAAACTTCTCAGACTGTGTTCTCTGTTCACATCTCCAATTCAAATGTCTTTTGATTTATGAATCTCCCCATAGAATTCACTGGTTTCTGTTCCAATTCAGTTCCATTTTCCTGTTCCCCAAGCATCTTTACCCACCCTTCCTAGTATCCCCCACCTTTTCCTTGCCAAAGATATATTGACTTTACATGAGAAACATAGAAACATAGAAACAGAGCGAGTCAGAAGGGGCCTCCTGGGCCATCTAGTCTGACCTCCGGCACCAGCCGGCTCCGCTCATGACATGCCCACCATGTGCATGTCCAGCCTATCTTTGAACACCCTCACCGATGGGGCCTCAACGACCTCCCGTGGAAGCCCATAAACCATGAATGCATCAATGTCTCCTCCCATGTACTTATTTCCATGGAGATTGTGTGTGTGGACACACTTGTCCTCCATTTTGGCATGAGTGGATATCATGAAAAACAATGATAAAAAACCTCTGGCTTATCATGTCAGTCAAACCTACTACTATCCATGTGATTACTCATGGTTGCATCTGTTCTTGCGGGAATACATAAATGGAAAGACCATAACTGAGTAGAAGACAACAAGCTGTGCATGCAAAATGTGAATTGCTGGGTTGTGAATTGTGTTGTTCACCATGGTTCATTATCTTAGCTAGATTTCAGACAACATGATGCACTAGGTTTCATCAACAACCCACAATCAATGAAAACATACATACACTCTCAACCCAGTCTTTAAGTGTGTGTCATTGTGTTTTCTGAACCCAGTCAGTGGGACTCATCCTGGGACTTTTCCCAGGACATCACCATCCCTTGTCCCAAACTTCTGAAACATTTGCATGGAAAAGAGCTACAATACAAATTGCTCATAGAAGGCTAAGACATTTAGACATGGTTCTCGAGTGTCTCACAGCAGCCACTCCCATGATCCAAATGTAGCCTTACCTGCTAGTACCAATTATGTAAAAGCAGAACAGAAGTGACAAAACAGGATGGAATATGAAAAATAACATGTCCTTAAAGATCACAATGTGAAATATTTTATTTATGAACCCAACACATTTTGGAATGGAAACCATCTTTACCAGGAGTAATCTTACAAAAGCAAAGTCTAATTACAGACTAAGCCACTTTCCAAAGACCTTGACTATCTCTTTTATGCTACCAGATGAAACATTCTCAATCAGACCTCTTGATTTAAATTAACATGTTTCAAGCTTCAGAAAACAAAACTATACTGTTAAAACTATACTGTTAATGCATGCCCACAATTATAGAACTTGAAAGCTTCAAGAAGTTGTAAAGTGTGATGCAGAAATACTGTAGTAAAATTGCCATAATATTCATCAATAAGTGATAAGACTTAAGTGCTTCTTTCAGTCAGTGTTATTCAAATTCATATACAAACTTCTTTATCAAAGAAATGACACTTCTAATTGGAATCTGCATGATATTTTTTGAATCTAATTTAAAGTAGTGGATGCTCAGGAAGGCTTTCAGCTCTTCTAGAGCTGGATTTGTGTTGGTTGTGTAGACCTGTGGGAAGAGAATAACAGGGTTTCTGCAGCAGCCATTTACAAGTCTAGAGGCTCAGGCCTATTCTAGAAAAGAGTCAGAAAGCCATCTGGCTCCTTGAATGTCTCCGATCAGACCAGAAATACAAATTTCTCCCTCTGATCCGCTTCCTGGGCATAAATGGATGGCCTGGAACTGAGTTTCCTATACACCCACTCCTAGATTATGCAGGTATCTGTCTGCAGATGGAGACAATAATTTGACAGGGCTAGAGTGGAATTTTACTTGAAGTAATATTGGATCAGTAGTGTCTGGGTTTTGCCTTCCCCATAGCTAGATGACTCTGAGGTCATGAGATGAATTATTTCAGTTTTGCATATTGTTCATGGTCCTTCATGACTAGTTTGAGTCATGAGTCAAAACTTTGAGGGAAGGCATTTGACACATTGGACTGAAACAGTTTTAAGGATATCAGGAGTGGGATCCCTGCTCCCAAGGAGTCTTGCGCATGGGGTTTCAAGACCCAGAAGAGACAATGGGCTGGCAACCTGGCCATATGTAGTGGGTGGAGGAAGGACTCATGTAAACAGTTTGCACTAGGATAGGACTAAGCCAGTACTGCTTCCTGCCATGTCCTGGCGTGCAAACTGGGTTGCCATTGCTCACCAAATGGACTGCCCAAGCTCTGTTCAAGTTGTATGTTCCACCAAATCTGAGTGTCCCACTATTCGGTCTGCAATCAATAAATGCTGCAGCCATTGGATTTCAACTGTGCACAACCATTTGCTAAGCTTAATGATGTGTTTGTCAGCTGTTTCTTTATGCATAGGTTCCTCCATCTGCTATATGTAATGAAAAATGCCATCCTGGTTGCAGCAGAAAGAAGATAGAGGGGAAGCCATTTTGTTGCTATGATTGTATTGCATGTGCAGATGGGAAGATTTCAGACAGGATGGGTAAGAATCACTTGCACATTTGCATGCAATGCTACAACAAAGAGGCAATAAGCCACAATGGTAGTTGAGTTAGGGTTAGGGTACATTATTGGGCACCTGTAGGTGTAAAACTCCAAGAAACAGGTTGAAAGAGATGGGATGGGTGAAAATTCCACCCTTACGAGGAGTCTAAGCTTGAATGAGAAGATCAGAATGGGCGAGGCCCAAAGTGATTCACTTTCGAGACTTGTACCACTATAGCATTGTTAAACAAACCTACTACAGGGTTGATAAATTGATTGGTTGACATAATTTACATATTCTTTTCTAAAACTTCATGAAAACAACAATAATCTTCAGCACCAATCACTCTGAGAATAACCACAATATCAATACAGTTAAAAAGAGCCCGACTCTTTGTGACCCATGGACAACATTCCTCCAGGCCCTCCTGTCCTCCACCATCCCACAAAGTCCACGTAACCCACCTCTCCAGGTGACCCCATCCAGCCACCTCAAACTCTGCTATCCCCTTCTCCTTTTGCCTTCAATCGTTCCCAGCATCAGGGTCTTCTCCAGAGAGTCCTTCCTTCTCATTAGGTGGCCAAAGTATTTGAGTTTCATCTTCAGTATCTGGCCTTCAAAAGAGCAGTCAGGGTTGATCTCCTCTAGGACTGACCGGTTTGATCGCCTTGCAGTCCAAGGGTCTCTCAGGAGTCTCCTCCAGCACCACAATTCAAAGGCCTCAATTCTTTGGTGCTCAGCCTTCCTTATGGTCCAATTTTCACAGCCATACATTGCAACTGGGAAAACCATAGCTTTGACTATAGGAACTTTTTTGTCAGGGTGATGTCTCTGCTTTTTAGTATGCTGTCTAGATTTGCCATAGGTTTCCTCCCAGGAAGCAAGCGTCTTTTAATTTCTTGGCTGCAGTCCCTCTCTGCAGTGATCTTGGAATCCAAAAAAATAAAATCTGTCACTACCTCCATTTCTTCCCCATGTATTTGCCAGGAAGTGAGAGGCCCAGATGCCATGATCTTAGTTTTCTTAATGTTGAGTTTCAAGCCAACTTTTGCGCTCTCCTCCTTCACCCACATCAAGAGGCTCTTTAGTTCCTCTTCACTTTCTGCCATGAGAGTGGTATCATCTGCATATCTGAGGTTGTTGATATTTCTCCCAGCGATCTTGATTCCAACTGGTGATTCATCTAGCCCTGCCTTTCTCATGATGTGCTCTGCATATAAGTTAAATAGGCAGGGTGACAGTATACAGCCTTGCCGAACTCCTTTCTCAATTTTGAACCAATCAGTGGTTCCGTGTCCAGTTCTCACTGTTGCTTCTTGACCTGCATATAGGTTTCTCAAGAGACAAATAAGATGGTCTGGTACTCCCATCTTTAAGAACTTGCCACAATTTGTTGTGATCCACATAACAAACTGAGCCACATATCTAAACACAGTAAAGCTCACTTAGGATTTATTTTTTTCCTTCATATTTTTCTTGGGCATGGTTCATCATGCTTCTCTGAATCTGACATGGCAGCATCAGTTTTTAAACATGGTTAATTTGGAGAAACATAGAAACAGAGCAAGTCAGAAGGGTCCTCCCAGGCCATCTAGTCTGACCTCTGGCACCAGCCGACTCCGCTCACGACATGCCCACCATGTGCACATCCAGCCTATCCTTGAACACCTGCACCGATGGGGCCTCAATGACCTCTTGTGGAAGCCCATTCCACACCCTCGGGGTCCTAACTGTCAGGAAGTGCTTCCTGGCATCCAAATGGAACCTTGGCTCCCTGAGCTTTGCTCCGTTGGAGTGCATCCTGCCTTCCTCTGCAGGGGAGAACAGGTCTCTACCCACCTCCGTGTGACATTCCCTCACATACCTGTATGTCACCGACATATCCCCTCTGAGTCTCCTCTTCTCCAGGCTGAAGAGACCCAGTTCCCTCAGTCTCGCCTCATACCCCATCCCCTGCAAACCGGCCACCAACCTTGTGGCCCTACCATTCATGAATGTCCATTCATCTCCTTCTCTTCAGAATATACTTTTTAAGGAGTTAATTATGGTGCACCTAACATACCAAATTTTGAATGTTCTACTTGTCATATATTTGTTGGCAGTGACTTCTCTTTCAAAGACATCTGCACTGTATACAATTTTTACACCGCAGAGGAAAGCCTGTGAAAAGTGTTAACAACACCACTCCAGAGTTTTGATTGGCTTGACTGGATGCAGCAGCATTGATAGAAGTGGACAATTGTGTTATCCTGTTATCTCTGCAATGACATCTGCTCTATTTTTCAGATATGGAAGACTGCTTCAGCTGCCAAGAAGATCAGTATCCAGGCAAGAGCCAAGATCAATGCCTCCCAAAGCATTTCAATTTCCTGTCTTATAATGGAATTTTGGGCATAAGTTTGGGTGCTTTGGCTTGTTTCTTTGCAATAATCACAGCCATGGTGCTGGGAATTTTCATTAAATACAGGAATACACCCATCGTCAAAGCCAACAATCGGGATCTCAGTTACATCCTCCTCATTTCACTTCTGCTTTGCTTCCTCTCCTCCTTGCTTTTCATCAGCCAACCTGGGACAGTGATCTGCCCTCTACGACAAGTAACTTTTGGCATCATCTTCTCAGTGGCCATTTCTTGTGTGTTGGCAAAGACTGTCACTGTGGTTCTGGCATTTCTGGCCACCAAGCCAGGCTCCAGGATGAGGAAATGGGTGGGCAAACAATTATCAATCTTCATTGTTCTTTCTGGCTTCCTTAATCAAACAGGTATTTGCACAGCCTGGATATTCATTTCTCCCCCCTTTCCCTATATGGACACACACACTCTGGCTGAGGAAACCATCCTAGAATGTCACAAAGGATCTCTTGCCTTTTTTTATTGTGTTCTGGGGTATTTGGGATTCATGGCAATGGTCAGCTTCATAGTGGCTTTCTTTGCTAGGCGCTTGCCCAGTACATTCAATGAAGCCAAATTTATCACTTTCAGCATGTTAATATTTTGCAATGTTTGGATCTCATTTGTTCCAACATATCTGAGCACTAAAGGTAAATATATGGTGGCTGTGGAGATCTTCTCCATCTTGGCATCCAGTGCTGGATTACTGGGTTGTATCTTCTTCCCAAAATGTTATATAGTACTTCTTAGACCTGCTCTGAATAAGAAGGACCAAATAACAAAGTGAAATCAGTAGGGATCATGTATAAAAAAACCCTTTCTCCACCATTTATACTTTTTAATGGATATTTATTTCATGTATATTTTTCAATATAATTGGAGGGATTTTTTTTCCCCTAATACTGCCACAGTTGGATGAAAATGGAAAGGACAAATGCCCCCCCTGTGGGCAATGGGGTCATGCATTAGAGTGCTTGCTACAGAGTAATCTTTGCAGGAGCAGACTTGACATTCTGATGCTGTCTCAAAGAGCATCTACTTCTTCTACTATGTTAGGAATTTGCCTTATACTGAGTCAGACCATTGGTCCATCTCACCAAATCTTCTCTATTTCAATCTAGGACTGGGTTACTTGACTTTATATATGCTCCAAAATGTTACATAATTCTGCTGAAGTCTGAGTTGAATAGCAAGATTCATCTTGTCAGGAGGAAGAAATAGGAATCTCAGCCAGATAAATATATGGAAATCAGTTTCAGGGTTCCCCCACCACCTTCTGCACAAAGACCTGACCTAGAGGAGGCCATTTGGAGAGTGGGAACAATTAATATCCATTTGTCAATAAGCCAATCCTGCATATTCTGCTGTGCATATCTTGCCTGGAACATTCATTTTAATAAGAAGATTTATTTATTTATTTAAAACATTTCTATGCCACCCCATCACAACAAAGACTTGTGGTGGCTCACAACAAAACATGAGTACACAGGGATTGTCTAGCTATTGCTTTCCTTACTAAGAGACTTTTAGTATCAGGATGGCATATAAAAACTATAGATAAATAAATAAATACATTTCTGCATTTCATGGGTTGGGAGCTTTTCTTGGTATTACCTGACCGGAGAAAGATTTTTGCAAATATGAGTAACACAGCTTTTTCAGAATCACATCTGTATTGCATTTATAGAAAAAAAATAACAAAATGGAATCATGCTGCTGGAATATCAGAAATATATTCTACTTAAGAGAGAACATTTCAGCTTTCATGAAAAGCAAAGCCAATGTGTTTGTTGTCTATGGTGCTAAAAAA
Organism: Varanus salvator macromaculatus; assembly: GCA_023646645.1. Taxonomy (NCBI): domain Eukaryota; kingdom Metazoa; phylum Chordata; class Lepidosauria; order Squamata; family Varanidae; genus Varanus; species Varanus salvator. Next base: position 1,429,617 of record JAIXND010000792.1, read on the forward strand.
AACCAAGGGCTATTTTTAATATGCATCTTTATATGACACTCCTACATTCAGTATAGGTAAGGTATGGAATTCCAAGATGGAGTCGGAACGAGACGGATGTGATTAATGGAGTTTGTTTATCACACCAATATTACTTGGCAGCGAGTCATGGGAGACTCATCTAAGCCCTGTCAGGGTGAAGACAGATTGCCTGGGCATGCTTTTGGCTTGATGTGAGATGGCAATCTCATATCTGCTGAGAGCAATTCAGGTACTTCTCAACTGAGTAACACAGGGGGCGGTTTCAGCCCCTTCATGTTCTCGACATCTTGGAAGATTAGCTTAGGATTTTTATTAGCTGGATAAGCATTGGAACTGCTGAGTAAATATTTTTTACTTCTTTCACAATATTACCCTTGGAAAAGCTGTATTTGTTTATAATTTGGCATTAAGGGAAAAAAAACCCTGAGGCGGCGACTGAGAAGAGAGAGTGCTGAGATTTTTGTCCAAGTTGAAGCTGAAGAAAAAGACTTTTTCCTCTAACCTCTCTAAGGGTATAAAATTAGTTTAAATTTTTAAGGTGCAATTACGTGATATGGAGTTCAAATCTCTGACTGATCATTTTGGATATCTGTTTGAACTTCTGCCAAGATCAACTGGACACTCACCAGGATATTTTTCAAATTGTTGGATGCTTTCTTCTTTAATGTGATGACAGTTTGGGTGAGCATTCCTATTTTCCTTTTGCAATACTATTTGTGGAAAAGCCATATCTGTTGTTAATTGGCATAAAAAGGAAAAAAAGAGAAAAGGGAGAAAGGAGGAAGGATATAAGAATCTCCATTTCCTCTCCTGCATTTCTGGGACCTCTGCCAAAGTATTTGGCAACTTGCCAACCTTCTGACTGCTAGTGATCTAGAGAAAAGAAAAGTGGAACTGATTTTGGCTGCCACTTTGTGGCTATTGGAATTATTGCAACGATGGAAGAGCTGACAAGATTTTTTTTGGAAATACAAGAATCTTTAATAATTTTACAAATATCTCAAGAGGTGATGTTGAGACAGCAGGAAATCTTCTCAATTGTACAGAAAAAGCATTTTGATAAGCTTGATGCTTCTTTTAAGGAGATGGTGATTGATGTGGAATCCAAAACTGAACAGAATATACTAAGAAATGCAACAAGTATATGAAAAATGTGAAAAATTTGGAATTGTCGATAAAAAGAAACAAATTTGGCCACTAAAGGAAGGAATTTTTTTTGTTTTTTTTTTTTTTTGAAGGATGGATGGATCCTGAATTAACTAAAATTGATTCTGAGGAAGAAGAAACAGTGAAGGTTGATTTGCAGCAAAAAACACAGCCATTGGGAATAAATACTGACCTACAACAAATGCTACAATCACTGAAGATAAAGCAAGAAATAGTGAAGATTGAAATACAGACTTTGAAGTGGGTTGATTTTCAACAAATAACACCAAGGGGAGAAAGCTGGGCTGGAGATGTAAAGTTTAAAAATATTGATTTTCAACAAATTCTATTAAAACAAAAGCAGTTTGGAAGAGGTGTAAGAAAGAAATCTTAAGGAATGGTATAAATGGGTTGGCATGTTTATTGTAGTATGGAAAGGCTAAGGTATATGATTTTAACTGTGGAAGCTTTTCTACATTTAAATGTGTTGCATTATGAAGAGATTATAAGATAAGGTTTAAACTGAACTAAGAAGGAGAAGAATAGGAGTTGAGTCCCCCCCCCCTTTTTTTTTTTCCTCTCTCTCTCTCCTTTGTGGGTGATATAAGGGAAAATGAGAGATTCTTTTCTTTTTCTTTTTTTCTTTCTTTTTTTATCTTAAAAATGAATGACCAAAAGCTAAGTTGCATGACTCTTTTGTCTTTGAATTGCTATATAAGAAAATGACTATTATGGGAGTAGGAGGAGCTGTACTAAATAGATTTCTTTTTACAAGCGAGATAAATTAAAGATTGTAAGGAGCTGGACTCTTATAAGGAGTCAATTGTATGTGATTAAGTGAAGTGTCTCCTTCATGGATCACTTCCTTGTCATGGTGAAGGGGCTAGTGTAGCTCAATGAAGCTATGAGCTATGCTGTGCAGGGCCACCCAAGATGGACAGGTCATAGCAGAGAGCTCTGACAACACGTCATCCACTGGAGAAGGAAATGGCAGCCCACTCCAGTATCTTTCCCATGAAAACCCCATGGACAGTACCAAAAGGCAAAAAGATATAATGAGCCCCTCCAATATGCCAATGTGCTACTGGGGAAGGGCGGAGGGCTAGTACTAGTAGCACCAGAAAGAATGAAGCGACTGGGTCAAAGCCGAAAGGACGCTCAGTTGCCGATGTATCTGGAGGTGAAAGGAAAGTCCGATGCTGCAAAGATCTTACTCCATAGGAACCTGGAATGTAAGATCCATGAATCAAGGCAAGCTGGATGTGGTCAAACAAGAGATGACAAGACTGAACATCGACATCTTAGGAATCAGTGGACTAAAATGGACAGGCATGGGTGAATTTAGTTCAGATGACCATCAGGTATACTACTGCGGGCAAGAATCCCTCAGAAGAAATGGAGTAGCCATCATAGTAAATAAAAGAGTAGGAAAAGCAGTACTGGGATACAATCTCCAAAATGACAGAATGATCTCAGTTCGAATCCAAGGCAAACCATTCAACATCACAATAGTCCAAGTCTATGCCCCAACCACTGGTGCTGAAGAGGCTGAAGGTGACCAGTTCTATGAAGACCTACAACACCTTCTAGAATTAACTGCAAAAAATGATGTCCTTATCATCATAGGGGATTGGAATGCTAAAGTAGGAAGCCAAAAGATAACTGGAATAACAGGCAGGTTTGGCCTTGGAGTACAAAATGAAGCAGGGCACAAGGTGGTAGAATTTTGTCAAGAAAATATAATGGTCATAGCAAACACTCTTTTCCAACCCAAGAGACGACTCTACACATGGACATCACCAGATGGTCAACACAGAAATCAGATTGACTATGTGCTCTGCCGCCAAAGATGGAGAAGTTCTATACAGTCAGTAAAAACTAGACCAGGAGCTGACTGTGGCTCAGATCATGAGCTTCTCGTTGCAAAAATTAGGCTTAAGTTGAAGAAAGTAGGGAAAAGCACTAGGCCACTCAGGTATGACATAAATCATATCCCTGATGAATATACAGCGGAGGTGACAAATAGATTTAAGGAATTAGATCTGATAGACAGAGTGCCTGAAGAACTATGGACGGAGGTTCGCAACATTGTACAAGAGGCAGCAACTAAAACCATTCCAAAGAAAAAGAAATGCAAGAAAGCAAAATGGCTGTCTGAGGAAGCTTTACAAATAGCTGAGGAAAGAAGGGAAGCAAAAGGCAAGGGAGAAAGAGAAAGATACGAACAATTGAATGCAGAATTCCAGAGAACAGCTAGAAGAGATAAGAATGCCTTCCTAAATGAACAGTGCAAAGAAATAGAAGAAAACAATAGAATAGGGAGGACCAGAGATCTCTTCAAGAAAATTGGAGATATGAAGGGAACATTTCATGCAAAGATAGGCATAATAAAGGACCAAAATGGCAGGGACCTAACAGAGGCAGAAGAGATTAAGAAGAGGTGGCAAGATTACACAGAACTATACAAGAAAGAGCTTAACGTCCCTGATAACCACGATGGGGTGGTCACTGACCTCGAGCCAGACATCCTGGAATGTGAAGTCAAATGGGCCTTAGGAAGTCTGAGCAACAACAAAGCTAGTGGAGGTGACAGCATTCCAGCTGAGCTATTCAAAATTTAAAAAAATGATGCAGTAAAAGTGCTACACTCAATCTGCCAGCAAATTTGGAAAACTCAACAGTGGCCACAGGATTGGAAAAGGTCAGTTTACATTCCGATCCCCAAGAAGGGCAATGCCAAAGAATGTTCAAACTACCGCACCATTGCACTCATTTCACATGCTAGCAAAGTGATACTCAAAATCCTTCAAGCTAGGCTCCAGCAGTATGTGGACCGCGAACTACCAGAAGTACAGGTAGGATTTCGAAGAGGGAGAAGAACTAGAGATCAAATTGCCAACATACGCTGGATCATGGAAAAAGCTAGGGAGTTCCAGAAAAACCTCTACTTCTGCTTCATTGACTATGTTAAAGCCTTTGATTGTGTGGATCACAACAAATTGTGGCAAGTTCTTAAAGAGATGGGGGTACCTGACCATCTTATTTGTCTCTTGAGAAACCTATATGCGGGTCAAGAAGCAACAGTGAGAACCGGACACGGAACCACTGATTGGTTCAAAATTGAGAAAGGAGTTCGGCAAGGCTGTATACTGTCGCCCTGCCTATTTAACTTATATGCAGAGCACATCATGAGAAAGGCAGGGCTAGATGAATCACCAGTTGGAATCAAGATTGCTGGGAGAAATATCAACAACCTCAGATATGCAGATGATACCACTCTCATGGCAGAAAGTGAAGAGGAACTAAAGAGCCTCTTGATGTGGGTGAAGGAGGAGAGCGCAAAAGTTGGCTTGAAACTCAACATTAAGAAAACTAAGATCATGGCATCCAGTCCTCTCACTTCCTGGCAAATAGATGGGGAAGAAATGGAGGTAGTGACAGATTTTATTTTCCTGGGCTGCAAGATCACCGCAGATGGGGACTGCAGCCAAGAAATTAAAAGACGCTTGCTCCTGGAGAGGAAAGCTATGGCAAATCTAGACAGCATAGTAAAAAGCAGAGACATCACCCTGCCAACAAAAGTGTGTATAGTCAAGGCTATGGTTTTCCCAGTTGCAATGTATGGCTGTGAAAGCTGGACAATAAGGAAGGCTGAGCGCAAAAGGATTGAGGCCTTTGAATTGTGGTGCTGGAGAAGACTCCTGAGAGTCCCTTGGACCGCAAGGGGATCAAACCGCTCAGTCCTAGAGGAGATCAACCCTGACTGCTTTTTAGAAGGCCAGATCCTGAAGATGAAACTCAAATACTTTGGCCACCTAATGAGAAGGAAGGACTCCCTGGAGAAGAGCCTAATGCTGGGAACAATAGATGGCAAAAGAAGAAGGGGACGGCAGAGGATGAGATGGCTGGATGGAGTCACTGAAGCAGTTGGTGTGAGCTTGAGTGGACTCTGTGGGATGGTGGAGGACAGGAATGCCTGGAGGAATGTTGCCCATGGGGTCGCGCAGGGTCGGACACGACTTCGCGACTAACAACAAGTGAAGTGTAAGCTAGATGAAACTTTAATAAATTAGCTTAAAGAAAATTGGTTTAAAAGATATCATAGATAATTGTTGTTTATTAAATAGATTAGATAAGATGTCCTTAAAGATGCTAAATGGATGTTAGACATGTGAACATAAATTGGGTTAAAAGTCTTGGAACTTTTCTTCTCTTTCACTTTCCGTTTTAATGAATATTAGACTGGAATACTAGTAAGCAAAAATTGTATCTGATCGTATTTGTAATTATTATAATGAGGAGTTTTTCTGTTTAATATTAGAAAAATGAAAAGATCTGGAATTGTGTAGAGTTGGTTAGATTGAAGCTACTATTGAAGAAGAAAGAAGATATTGACTTTTATTAAATTTGGAGAGTGTTTCTTTTAATATTGGTCAGGAAAAACGGGGCTCTGTAAGAAATGGATGGACTGATCTTACCGCAGAAGGAGAAAGAAGATAGTGACTTCTATCAAATTTGGAACCTTGTTTTTTTTTAATTGGCTGGAGAAACGGGACTTGGTTTAGATCTAAAAATGTTTTTTAAGATTCCAGAAATGGATCTGAATATGATTACAGAATGTTAAAAGATATGTAGTAAGATGTTGACTCAGTAGTTCCGATGTTTGTGATGATTGTTGTTTTTAGTACTGTTTTAAAATTTAATAAAAAAGTATTGCAAAAGAAAAAAGTATAGGTAAGGTATTAGTTATGAGAGCAGAATGGGGTTTCAAAGGAAGCACCAAAGAGGATGGGATTTTCAGCCTTTGCAAAGTGCCTTAGCCCTGTTAGTTCACACAAATGAACCACTGGGTTTCAGGAAATTTCTTCAGAGTGTAAATCTTTTACAGGCAAAAGACAACAGCTTTATCAAGGATTTCTGGGAGAAGGCCTTCAATTGCTTATTGGAAAATAATACTGAGGGTAAGGAATCTCAGCTAATCTCAGTCAAGATTGCTGAGAGCCTTCCAGTACCTTTCTTGGAAATGAACATGATTGGAAATAGCAACAATGTCTACAATGCAGCCCATGTTGGAGAGGAGCTGAGATCCCAGGATCTGCACCAGTGGAAGGTAAATCACCCAGCTCTTCCCTGTGGTAGAATAAGAAAGCCACCCAAAGGACATATAAAGAAAGACAGCCATGTTGGCACCTAACATATTGAAAAAATACATGTTTTCAAGATGTCTTCATCAGGCTAGATTTACAATATGTAGGTTAGCTCAGCCAGGGGAATACAGAAGAAAGCAAGCTAATCCAGCTAGCTGTGAAACAAATCTGATCTGAGATAATGTGAACAAAGATAGATAATATTTTATTACAAGGAAAACCAGAATGCCCATTATTTTTGAAGCCTATCCCTGCTTTCAAACAGGGTTTCTTCTTCTTTTTTTTCATTTTACCACCAATCAGATCTTTGAAGCTGCAGTTCTTATCCCTATGCCAATTCCCCTATCAAGTTCCACTCCAGTTAATTGATATTTTTAGTTGAATGTCCATATGCTAAAATTGAAACCTTCTTTCCAATGAGGTTTGACTTCCACCTGGAACCTTCAGTCCTGTTCACCAGATTTCTCTACACATCTTTGGTTTGGTTCAGCACCTGGCATTCATGCCTCAGCTCTTTCCCTTGAAGGCCACTCCAGGATTCTTCTCTCCCCACTTGCAGACCTTCTTCAACTTCTGCATCATAAAATCTTTTATTGTATTTCTAGCATAAGGGAGTGTGATTGTTTTAAAGTTTGAGGCTGAATGAAAAGAGTCTGCATCTCTGGCCTGTGCATGCTTAACTAAAATGGCTTCTGACTACCTTGCTTGGTCCAAGGGTATGTTTGCATGGGTGCTTTAGGTCTTTCGCCCATGAAGGTAACACTGCAACTGATGGTCTTCTATTGGAGGAGTAGCTTGGGCCCTTCTCAGCTGTTTCTGAACTTCTCCAAGAGTACAAAATAGAACCAGATGCAATTCTCTCTTTGGAAAGGCAGAGAATCAAGGGCAAGCACCAGAAATTCAAAGACAGGCCAAGAGACCTCCCTTAAAAGAAATAAGCTGATCTAATTAGCCAGCTATACTGATTTGTAGCCAGCTATAAATTAGCCCAGCTGCAACCTGCCTTTTGTTGCAATTTGGTGTTTTTTCTTATCTACTGGAGAGGATGGAATGTTTGACTTCAATTACTCTTCTAAATTATTCTGTCAACTACCTCTGCCTGATTTAGGTGTTTGGCACAATGCAACCAATAACCTAAGCATGAAACAGGATTGGTTTCTCCCTTTGGTTACTTTCTGAAGATACTTAGCAATATAGGAGCAGGATACAAGGACTGGACTGATATTGAAAGACTTCTGTTGTCAGAACTCCTTGAATTCTGCTCAGGATTCTGTTGCAAATATTTGCAGACCTGCTAGCAAAGTCTTACTTGTCCTGCTCCCAAGGAGGCCTTTTCTACCTGAAGGCATGCCTTTATTTGGTCATCGTCTGAACCTGAATCTTTTTACTTTTTGAGGGGAAAGATATGCGGTCCTACTTCCTGAGGGCACAGAACATTTTTGGTTATCCCAAGGATACCCAAAACTTTTTTTTCTGCATTAGCTTCTGGCACAGGTGGCTCCAGATCATTGTTTCAAGAAGGGTCCTCTAGAGGGGACAAGACAGTCCCTGACTTTCAGTCTAGCCTACCACACAGAATTGTTGTGAGGATCAAATAGAGAAAAGGAGGATCATCTGACCTTGGGGAAATGACAGTTCATGAGTGTTCAGTCTACATCCCATCTTTAGGAAGTCTATTTTGCCTCTGGATTTTCAATTGTATGTATTGAGGGCTCTTTAGATATGATTGGAAATCCTTCTGAACTAATTACAGCAAGAAACAGGGCAATTTTCTTCTGATTACAGTGGTCCCCCGAAATTCACAGAGGTTAAGTTCCTAAAGCACCTGTGAATTATGAAAAACTGCAAATTTGATGCCAGTGATGAGTGCCGGCCACCAGGGTGGTGTGGGCGGGAGGCATGGGCTGAGCCAGGCTGGGGGGTGGGCGCATGCGCGTGGCGAGGCGGGGCAAGCGCATGCAGAGATCGTTTTCTCCAAGAGAGTCCAAATTCAGAGGACACAATCTCCTTGCAAGTAAGCCACCACATGGTGAGGTGCCAGCTTACTCGCAAGGAGATTAACTTGGACTTGCTCGGAGAAAAATCCCGCAAAAGACTGAAGCCGCAAACACTGAACCGCAACTTCACGTGTACAGACAAAAAATGGCTGGTGTACCAGTTCATACTTCTCCAGATACTTGCTTTTTTCTCTTCATGTCACAGCTCTGGGAAACAGATGGGAAGCTATCCTATAATTATATGTGTATAATTTTCCTTCCTACTGAACCCCAAGGAATATCTGAAAACCACCAAATAGCTATAAATGAAATGATAAAGTAAATATTAATTCAGAATTCTAAAATAGGGCCAGGAGAACATTGATAGGAGCATCTTTTATGTTAATAGAGCAATATAACAATGGGCTCAACATCTGTTCAAAACAGTTTGAGGACAAGCTGATGTGAAGATGTTAAACACAACTGAAGGAAAAGCAGAAATGTACAACTGGAAGGAGCATCTTGCCCTCAAAATTGTGTTATATTTGGTATTACTGCTTAACTTTTTGCCTCATTTCATGAACAAGACAGATTGCATCCTTCCCAGTTTGAAGATGTCTGCTATTACAGGCAAAGCAATTGACTCTTACCCTATTTTGCATGAAATTTTTCAGTCAGGAGATTTTGTCCTGGGAGAAATTGCTTCTGTATTCTTATTTTTCCGCTTCAATACAAATTTCAGCAAACAGCCTTCTTCACAGTTGATCAAAGAAGTCATGTAAGAAGTTCACTTTTACTTACTGTAACTTTATTTGCTTCACCAGTAAATGCTTGATGGACTCCTTTGCTCCCCCTCCCCACCTCTGGAAGATCACATCTGCACTGCATTGAAGTACTGTAGTCATTTTATTAGCTGCAGCTTCTTTTAAAAAAAAGAAAAAAAAAGATGAATTCCATTTTTTCTAGCACTTCATTCATTATATAGGACCATTAAATGTTTGCAGCTTTCTTGATCACATCTTCTATATGGCATGCTTGTTCCTTCTAGCTGCTATATCAGTACATACTTCCACATTTATTTTCAGTCTCTCCCTCTTCCCTACATGCTCCACTATACTGACTATGGCTGATGGGACTGCAGTCAAGCACTATCTGTAGGGCCACAGGTTTCCCATCATTGCCCCAGATGAAGGCAAATTATTATCTATTTGTTGATACACCATCCAAAAAAACTATTTCATTTTTGTGACAAATTATTGATCCTAGGTCAGAACAGCCTGTTTTTCTTTAGTGGGAGATAACAGATTGCAAATAATGGAACAATTCCCCACCACCACCACAATTTTGACTGAAATAGAACCCAAGCTGGAGAAAAGGACACTCCTCCAGTAGCAGTACTAAGGGGAGCGACAGATGTAGAGTCTGTATGTATGAGGAGTGTTCTTACTCCTCATGCATTGCAAACAGCAATTTAGGAAAGTTAGACAGCAACTGAAAATGCAAGCTGAGATGTGTCTGCTGTGTCCTGAGACACCTTCAGGATTGAGGAACTTTCTCTGAACACCTGATGTCTTACAGAGCAGAAGAAGCTCCAACTTCTTCTTGAGGAAATGCTTCTTTACCTCTTCTTATGCCCCAATAATGCATTTGTAAAATTTAACAAAGACAGTAGAAATCTCCAGTAAAAGTTCTGTTATATGCCACCAAACATGGGAAGCACTGCCCTAGAAACCTTTCACAGATTAACTACCGTATTTTTTGCTCTATAAGACTCACTTTTCCCCCCCTCAAAAGTAAGGGGAAATGTCTGTGCGTCTTATAGAGCGAATATGTGTGTGCAGTAAGTCTGTCAGATGTGCAGCCCATGGGGAAGTGATGGGGAATGTACCTGTGATTATGTGCCCATTTGATTCAGAATATTTTTTTCTTGTTTTCCTCCTCTAAAAACTAGGTGTGTCTTATGGTCAGGCGCGTCTTATAGAGCGAAAAATACGGTACATTTTTTCTTAAGCATTTAAAGAATTCCATATCTAATCTTTTAAAAACCTTTATAACAAACTTCACCATGTTTTCTGCAGCTAGACATTTCTTGATTGTGAGGACAGCCAATGTGCTTTGCAAAATTAATTAGAAAAGCAATGAATTGAACAGTCATCTAAATGGGATGGTGTAATTTAATGTCCTGCAACAGCGGGGGTTGGCCCTGATGGCCTTCAAGGCCCCTTCCAACTCTACTATTCTAGGATTCTATTGCATTCCATTTAGAATACTGCTATTACACATAGTTGAAAAAAATGATAACTTGTATATGACTAAAAGAACAGTATTTCTCCATGTCATTTCAGTACTTTTCCTTGTGTCACGCAAGCTTTCTTTTCCATTTTTCCCCTCCTTTCAGTGCAGTGCCAAAGAATTTTCAGGATATTCTGACATTGGCATTTGCTGTGAAAGAGATAAACCAAAATCCTACCCTCCTACCTAATGTCACACTGGGATTCCACATTTATGATGCATACCACAATAATCGGATGACTTACCGAACCTCACTAGATCTCCTGTCTTCACAGCATAGATTGGGCCCCAATTACAAATGTGGCATCCAGAACAATTTGGTAGCTGTCATTGGGGGGATGTTCTCTGAAACCTCCCTCAGCTTGGCCTCCATTTTGAATGCCTACAAGGTTCCACAGGTATCAAATCAGTGTTACAAAATCATGCCATTTAACATTCTCCTTAATGGATCATGGATCATTTTCTGGTTCAGAGGGAAAGTGAGGGTAGATGAGTGGGTGGACAGATAGACTGATAAGCACACAGACAGACAGACAGACAGACAGACAGACAGACAGACATAGTAGCCACTCAAATGAATTGCAAGCTGTATCTTGAGACATTCATTTACAATCTCATGTGCTCATTCCCATGCTAAGAGATTCCATCTGAAAGAATAGCAAATAGCTCTTGCCCTCCCCCCACCTCCCACTCCTCCCAGGCATTATACTCAGAAATATGTACTAAGTTTTAGATGTAGATGCCTAATCTGGTCCTTGGAATCTTCTACTTTGGGCAGAAAAATAAGATGAGAACAAATGTCCATTTCCAGCTGAAGTCCTGACTGACATATTGGGCTTTCTGTATTCTGTTAATATATCAAGCTACAGGAATTTAAACACACACACACACACACACAGAGAGAGAGAGAGAGAGAGAGAGAGAGAGAGAGAGAGAGAGAGAGAGAGAGAGAGAGAGAGCACATATTATACAATTTGTATTACTTTGTATGGTTACTGATAATTCAGTCCCATATCTATGCTATGAAATTGCAATCTCAGAATGGGATAGTAATAAAGATGTGTGATAATTATCTTTATTTCATATAGCAAATGAGCTGCCAATAAGTCTAAATGAAACTAGTATTCCGTGGCATAATAAGAAGTGCCGTGTTTCCTTAAGTGTAGGCTAGTATACAAAAACAGAGGGCGAGCCCTTCTGAAGGTAGATTAAGAAAGTCAACTCAGGTGGCAGATCCTGGCTGCTAGGTGTTCGAGGGACAAGCCATCATATGCATGCCAGCTGACCTGTTCTACTCACCTCCTTAAGTCATCCTGCTGCCTTCAGATGCAGTGGAAAGGTTGTTCTATTGTCAGTGTGAAGAAAAATCTGTCTGTCAGCTTGTCGGTCAGTCAAGAATGGGAACCATCTTGATGTTCAATTCAGGCAGCAAAATCTAACATTTTGCTGCCTGAACATATAGAACAAAATCTAACATATAGGTGCATACTCTTGAGAATAAGCTTATGAATATGCTACTTTTACTAGACTGTGTTTTTTTCTTTTGTTTGTTTGCAGGGAGAGGGGTCTTTTACACATTATGTTGGCATATCATTCCCTTGGCAATTTTTTTCAGAGTTAGCAATTGATTTAATGCACACACATAAGGCACATGCTATAAAATATATCTTTCCTTTTTTTTTTTTTTTAAGTTCACCTATGGTTCGCTTGACTCAAGGATGGAGGAGAAATCTCTATTCCCTCACCTGTACCGAATGGTCCCTAATGACATCCATGAGTACACCGGGATAGCCCACTTACTTGTGCATTTCAGATGGACATGGGTAGGGCTCTTTACTCTCGATTATATCACTGGAGAAAGATTTTTGCAAATATTACTTCCACTACTTTCCCAGAACCGCATCTGCATTGCTTTTATAGAAAAAATACTGAGATGGAAGTATGCTGATGGAATGTCAGAACTATTGAATTCTAAACTATATAAACTTTCAGCTCTCACTGAAAGCAAAGCCAATGTATTTGTTCTCTATGCAGATCCTTTACGAATGTATACTTTGTATAGGTATCTTTATACAGCAGTCCTGAATTCACCTATATGCAAGGTATGGATTGTGACAACACAGTGGGATTTCAAAAGAAGTACCCATCACAGGGGCTGGGATATACAACTCTTTCAAGGTGCCTTATCCTTTTCAGTTCACTCAAAGGAACCACCAGAATTTAGGCAGTTTCTTCAGAGTATAAATGCTTCATGGGTAGAACAAAATGCCTTTATTCAGGATTTCTGGGAAAATACTTTTAATTGCTCTTTGAAAAATACCAATATTCATGAGGAGACTAGAGAGGGCTGCACTGGGAAAGAGACTCTGGAGAGCCTTCTTGGACCATTCTTTGAAATGAGCATGATTGGGCAGAGCTATGCGGTCTACAACGCTGCCCATGCTGTGGCACATGCTCTGCAGGCCATGTATGAAGCCCACTCCAAATACAGATCCAGGGTGATTGGAGGAGAACTTTTGCCCCAGAATCTACAAGCATGGGAGGTAATTTTATCCAATGCATGATTTTCTGTTCTTGTGTTGATTAGAAAAACAGAACCTTCCAAATTTATGTAGAATGTCTCATCTGCACTTGCCTGGTGCTATTGAAAAGGGTTTTTCTTCACCATACTTAATTTGTGGAAGCTGATAAATGAATAATCCATTATGCTATTTCATACACTTCACTTCCACTAATTCATCTACTGATTGATCTCAAAAAGACAGCCTTTGCACGAGTACCTTCTCTTAATGACCTTTCAGGAAGAGCAGCGATTGCAGCACAAAGATGTGCTCCTTGTCCACACATTTTTTGCTGGTTTACTATCAAGCCAGAAAGAGAGACATTAGGAGGGAATTTTCACAGTGAATAGGGAAAACAGTGCTACCTCATGAGAAAGTAGTGTTTTACAGCCATTGCAGTGAAAAATAAGGCTGTGTCCATATATTGGTCCTTTACACCATGCAGAGAACATGGTCTAACTGATATGTTTCCATGGTGTGCCCCATGATGTGCCTCAATTATTGCAGATGGTGCATCATGCTAGAATTCCCCTAGGTGCTGGATCTTGGGCATCCCCACTGCTGTCTCAACAATAGAGCTACCATGTTCTCTTGGATCTCAAATTAGAGATAGCAGGGGGTGTTAGGCAATATGGTCTGTTCCAGGGAACAGAGCCACTTTTCCTTTTCTGGGAGAGTCCTGCCACCCTTCATGCCATTGCAATTTTCAATCTGATGTTGTATAGATCGGAGTGGCAGTCCATCCAGCAGTGGAGGGGGAAAACAAAACAGATGTATTTTCAGGAGAAATGCATGCTCCCTGATGTGATATCAAAAGTTGGGCCATACAGCTTGATGTCATCTAGCCAAGGTGTGGGGTGGGATAAACCAGCCCCACATCCCTAAACAGTTCTGTACCCCTGCATTAGGCTAAGATGTAGTTAATAGGAATGTAGCTGGACTTCTAACTGAAGTTGCATAAGAAACTGGAGAAATGAGAAGGCCTTTCTTGAGGAAGGAAAGTTATAGGTATTCATTGCTACTACCTATTATATTGGAACTCTCCCTGCAACAGTAGCAAATTAATTATTGCTCACCTTCATAATAATTAATTGTTACTCATTTTTATCGTTTTTCCTACCTCTGCAAAAAACTTAGGTTATAGTTTAGCATTTTAAAGTGGGATTAGAAGCAGCAATACACCAAAATAACATGTATCTGTGTCTTATTCTTATTCTTGTTCTTGTCTTTTTCTATATATGTCTATTTGAACTTAGCTCCATCCCTTTCTAAGAAGAATCTCATTCAACAACAGTGCTGGAGAGGTCATCCATTTTGATGAAAATCAAGAATCTGTTGCAGTACTTGATGTGACAAACTGGGTAGCTTTCCCAAACCAGTCTTTTCTAAGAGTCAAAATTGGAACACTAGATCCTTGGGCTCTGGAAGGAAAAAAGTTAACCATTCAGGATGAGCACATAGTTTGGCATAGAAATTTTAATCAGGTGAGATAAAGAGAGAAGTGCACTTCTACTTTTCAGCATAACCAGAAAACTGATTATTCACTGGTCTACCATGCTTTATCTTCTATTATCATCCACTGATAAATCTTTATACATTTGTGTTGATACTGTAAGAAGTTCTCTATTAAAGGGACAACTAAAAGTGTGATATTTACAAATCTGAGCTTTATTCATCTTCTAATAATTTAATTCATTAATTAACTTCTGTCTCGTGTTTCTACCAAAAATAGTTCTGAGTGGCTAACAACAAAAAACAAGTTAAAACAAAAGTATAATTACAGCACAGCATGATTAAAAAATCACAAAGAAACAGTATCAGTCAATTAAGATAGAAAGAGAGACAGACAGACAGAGCTTTCCTCTACAGAACAGCTTATAACACTGTGAAGAAATATCATGTTTGTAAAAGTCCTCTTTCTGTGATGTTCATTTTGTATGGCCTCTATGAGACTATGATGCATTTGTGGCAGCCCAAGGTCTTGGCTTGATTCAGTCAAAGGTCTATATAATACTTGTTTAGACATTCTGAAGGAGAGATTTGAGTATTGCTAGTTGGGGTCTGGATTGAGTAAAGTCAGTTCTGATTGACTGGGGATTATAGCTAAATAGAGGGGGAAATAGCTAGGCACTGAAGAGTCTGTCAGTTGTCAAAAAGGTTGAAGTCTGCTATTTGGTAGGTGGAAGGTAGAAGGACTAGGAGAAAGCTGAGGAGAGAGCAAATAGCTAAGGCCTCAATATTAGGCATGAAAATCCACTCCATTCAGGCTGCAGTCTATAGATGTTCACCTAGACACAAGTTTCACTTCCACATACACGTGTATAGGACTGCATTTTTGAAGTATCATTGATCTTTATGCCACCAAACAAATCTGTAATTCCTCTAAAAAATAGCAGATTCTTCTCAATCCCCAATATTTCTTTACAGGTTGTGCCAATTTCTGTGTGTAATGACAACTGCTATCCTGGTTACAGCAAGAAAAAGAAGGAAGGAGAGCCATTTTGCTGCTATGATTGCATTCGATGCCCAGAAGGGAGGATTTCTAAGCAGAAAGGTAGGACATAGTTGTCATTTTTACAATGCAGTTTACATATCATATCCTATTCAGCAAGACTGAAGTAATGATGATAACTAAGAACAAGCAAACAGCTAAGAACAAGCACACTGGCTGAATTATTACACTTCATCATAACTATCTTCACCCTTGTAGTATTGTCGTGCAGGAGAGCACAACAGTAGCTGCTCCTCGCGAGGCGAAGGTAACCGTGATTACTAGGATCAGGAAAGAGCAGACACTTCCAGAAGGAGAAGCGAATCAGTTTACTCCTGAGATTTGTAAGAGTTCCCCAGCTGCTTCACAGGAGGCTAGCCCTTTAAACCATACAGACTGTGAAGGAGAAGGGGGGGGGGATATTTTGCTGGAGGAGGAGGAAAGCAGCGGACCAGAAGGGGACGGGCAGCTCAGAGGCATTGACTTGATTGACGCTAACCAACAACAAATGATGCGCTCTTATCAGCTTCGCGAAGAACGGAGAAGAAAGAAACAGGGGGAGGGGGAGGGATGAGGTCATTGTCAGGGGAACATCGTTCCTTCACATACGTGCCTTGCCGTTAGGAGAGTTGTTTAACCATAAATCTTGTAGATAATGAGCAATAAACCATTTTAGAACCTCAGCTCCTGTTTAAAGAATTTATTGCAGCTAAAGCACCTCTAAGCGTGAGTGTGTTTTTACAACACCCTCACTACAAGTATTTTACAGAAAAATAAAATTAAGGTAAATAAAATTCCCATAAGCAATAAAATAATTTATAGTTCAACAAGTACAATGATTTCAAATATTCATATATTTCAAATTCTTGAACTGAATTGAAAAGGCTTTACCTATCACCAAACACATGACAAAACTGATGACAGATGCTCCTTCTATAGTGATGGCACCTTTACTGAAGATGCTATTTGCCTTGCAGATGCAAGTCTTGCCCTGCTAGAGATAGTCCACAGTGAAAGGTACAATCCAATGAGTTTAACACAGGAAAGCTACAGTTTCTTTAACACGCTGACTATAAAAACCACCCTTTTCCTCCCCTAGATATGGATGCCTGCACTAAATGTTCAGAAGATCACTATTCCAATTTGGAGCAGAACCAATGCATACCAAAGGTTATGAGCTACTTATCATACCAAGAACCTTTGGGGATCACTTTAGTTCTGTCTGGTATTTCTTTGGCTCTGATCACAGTTTTGGTACTTGGGATATTTCTGAAGCACCAGGACACTCCAATAGTCAAAGCCAACAACCAAGGCCTCAGCTACATTCTTCTTATCTCCCTTACTCTTTGCTTCTTTTGCCCTTTACTTTTTATTGGGCACCCTGAGAGGATTGCCTGTCTTCTTCGGCAAAGTGCTGTTGGCATTGTCTTGTCAGCCGTTCTTTCCAGTGTGTTGGCAAAAACAATCACTGTAGTTCTGGCTTTTATGGCTACTAAACCAGGATCCAGGATGAGAAAATGGGTGGGGAGAAGACTGGCAAACTGTATTGCTTTCACCTGTTCATTTACTCAAGCAGGGATTTGCACTCTTTGGATGAGCATTTATCCACCATACCCAGATACAGATATGCACTCCCTGAATGGAAAAATCATAGTGGAATGTAATGAGGGTTCCGCTTCTCTGTTTTACTGTGTCCTGGGCTATATGGGCTCCCTGGCCATTGCCAGCTTCACTGTAGCATACCTTGCCAGGAAGTTACCAGACACTTTCAATGAAGCCAAATATATCACCTTCAGCATGTTGGTCTTCTGCAGTGTTTGGCTATCCTTTATCCCAACCTATCTGAGCACCAAAGGAAAATACATGGTAGCTGTGGAGATCTTCTCTATCTTAACCTCCAGTGCAAGTTTATTAGTCTTCATATTTTTCCCTAAATGCTACATAATTATTTTCAGACCTCACTTGAACAAAAGAAATCAACTAATAAATAGAGGGGAAATTCCCTAACTAATATGAGAACTGAAATATTGAAACCCAATCTCCCTTTCTCTCTCTCATCCTCTCTCTCTCATTCTCTCTCAATCTTTCTCTCTCTCTGGGTTGACCTGGGTTGTCTATGCAGAATACAAATGCATGTAATGGCATGGCACGGCAATAATTCCTAGGTGGCTTGGTTAAATTTTAATGTTATTTTCTTCCAAGTTAATATCTACAACATGGAGATAATTAACTTCATATTTGTCATTGAAACACAGGTAAAATGTTAGAAAATCCCAAAATTTAAAAGTCTACTTTTTTTCATTTACTGTTACTTTAACAGTTAAGTCTCACTCAAGGATTCATTAGATGAGCAAAATCAACCTATCACACAATTTTTATTCCAATTGAACATGTTTGGGGTAGAGGTATCCAAGGAAAGAATGAAGCTGCTGTTCCTATGCTCCCACAAACTGCTGTTCTCTCATTTTAGTTCACAAATTTTTTCTTCTAGAAATACAAACTCTAGTGCAGTGTACAAACAACTTACATAAGGGTTCTGTGTAACTATTGTTTTCACTATATGTATTTGATCCCAAAGATTCTTGCTGAAACATAAGAGCAAGTGACCCTAATAGACTTACCCGACCAGAAATAAAAGGATAAATACTTAAGTCTAACTCTGTACTATAATGTGGTTGTCGTGTTGAATTTTGGCTGCATTACTTTATTTTGCCAAGTCCTCATTTGTAATAGCTATATGACAGGAATTGGACACAAAGTCTCACTGTGGAAGTCTTTTCCAATTGAATACTGTGCTCTATTTTTGACTTGTACAAAATGTTATATTCTTATGTGGAGGTGAATGGGAAAGACAATTTAATAGAGGACTGATAAGAAACTAGAGTATGAAAAGTGGGTGACTCATGTACAAGTTCCAATATCAGACACAGTTTTGTGAAAGAATCTAACTAGCATACTTTCTGCACAAGTTGATAAGTTTCCTGCTTAAGTTGATTGTTTCATTGTTTCTTTCTTTAAATTAGCTTTTACAATGCATGTTACATGACCTTTTGGGGGCTTTCATTCCTTTTATGTATTTGAATAATTGTCTTTCACTGCTAAACTTATTGATGCCTTTGCCTATTTGTCCTTTTCATTTAATTCTAGGGAGGGTTTGGATTTTGGGTTTTGGGTTTCGGGTTTCTGGTTTGGTTTGGTTGTTTTTTGCTTTTTGGTGGCTGTATGCACCCTTTCAAGCAACTAAAAAGGTGTAAAGTTATTCTGGCTTATTGGTTGGGTTATTCTGAAGCTTATATGTACTACATTCTATCAAAATGTTTTCTACATAATTTTATTGGGACCTAGATCAAATCAAATGCCTAAAAGCAAAAATGACAAAACTGAGTATGTTGTACTTTGGACACATAATGAGACAGCCTCACTGGAGAAGACAATCATGCCAGGGGTAGTTAAAGGCAGAAAACAAAGGGAAGACCAAATAAGAGATGGATTAACTCCTTTTTTAAAAAAAGCCATAGCCTTGAACTTTATATACCACCCTGAGACATAGTGAAGGGTGGAATATAAAAGTTATAAATAAATAAATGGGCTGAACAAAGTTGTCAAGACAGAACATTTTGAAGGGCTTTTCTTCGAACAGTTGCCATAGGGCAAAGATGACTCAATGGCACATAACACACATGCACACATGCACAGGTGCTAGGCAGCAGCAGATATACTGTGATTAAGAGATGAAGGGTTTAAACTACTTTAAAAATTAAGGGTGCAATTCTATCAGTTGCATTCTTGATGTTTTCTAGCCCCCATACATAGAGGCTTATAAGCATCCTACATATTCCAGGTTCCTCCCCACCCCACCCTAGACCACTCCTATTTCTCCCTATGGAAGTGCTTACCAGCACTTTAACTTGGCCTTCCAAATATACTGGTATCCAGTGCAGCTACCACAGTGTAGCTGTTATATTATCAAATCACATCCTGCACCAGCTGTAGATTCTGAACCACCTTCAAAGACAGCCCCATGCATAGCTGGGTGGCCTGGGAGTCACTAATGCATGAATAAGTGCTGCAAGGTCAGATCTTCAGAGAGACGGCTGCAGTTGGGCTACCAGCCGAAGCTGGTGAAGCACAATCCTGGACACCATGGCCACCTGGGTTTGCCCAAATAGCATAGAAGCAGGAGGACTCCCAGAGCAGGTACCTAGACTCCTATTTGGGTGCAACCCTATGTAAAATCAATTGTAGTTCCTTATCCACAGTGCTTGGTTTCCCAACACACAGTTTTCTCCCTCTTGTCTGGAATAAATGTGAGCTTGTATCTGCCCCAAGACAGCCCCCAGATGCTGTTTCATGAGTCCAACACTCTCCTTGGGCTATAAAGATGGAAACAAGAAGTAAAGCTGTGTATTATCTGTATACTGATAACACTTCTGATTACTTCCCCCATCCATTTTGTGTAATGTTAAAAAGTGTAGGGAGCACAGTAGAACTCAGAGGCATCTCACAGGCTAATGTCCATGGGATGGAACAAATGCCTCTAGCACCTCCTTTTGACACCACTTATCCAAAGAATAAGAACTAATTTAAAAATTAGTCCCCAAAGCCCAGTCCACATGGAAAGCTGCTGAAAAGTCCAAAATAACTGGAAAAAAGACTCCCCCTGCCACCATCCATTTCCCAGTGTAAACCATCACCCATGCTACATCCTCTCATCCCCCAACTGGAATGTTTTGGAAACCTCAATTGGAATGAATCTATATAAATGGCAGTATCCAACACTGCTTGCAATTGTGAGGCCACTACAAATGGTAATTATTTCAGCATGTCATTTTATTTGAAGACATTTTTAGAAAGCAAATGCTGTCATACTTTGAACACATCATGAGAAGGCAAGATTTGGTGGAGAAGAAAATCATGCTAAGGAAAGTCCAAGGTAGAAGAAGAAAAGGGTGACCAAATATGAAATGGATTAAGTCCATAAAGAAATCCACATCCTTGAACTTGAATTGCTGAGCAGGGCTGTCATGGACAGGACAAGTGGGAAGGCTTTCATTCTATGGGTCACCATAGATAAGAAATGACTCCATTTGACTTTAGTTGAGGACTACAGAAGTGCATGCAGGGAGGCCAATTTTGCAGTGCCAGGCTCTTCCTCAGTCTATTCCCATCCTTTAGCGTTTGTGACTAGGGCCACTGCGACTTCGTGTGTGTGTGTGTGTAGGGCCCCCTGGATCTCACTGGAACCCAAACAAATTAATTACAGCAGGGAGCAGTATGATCAAATTCTGCCTATGGGTGAAAAAGGCTACTGTAACCTGCTGCTTCTCTGGGTGTTACTTGATGGCACAGCAACATCAGCAGATGGGAAGCTGATTCTCTACCTTATAATCATCATTATGCAACTGTTCATCAGGCCCCAAAGAATACTGCAATACCAAAGAAAATAAATATCCTTTAAAAATGATTATATGAAAACTCTTTAATGATCTGAGCTGAGCCTATGCAGGCAGACAGGGAGGCAGGGCTCTGTCTGTGTGCTCTGCACAAACTTGAATAACCTGGAATTTAACCAGAGGGGACATGTTATAATTTGAGCAATTGAGACCTCAGGCCATCTATTAATTCACTGCATCTTCCTTATCAAGCAAATAACTGGTGAATAGGTTCAAAATGGTTCTGAGATATTGGGATGCATGAACCCACAGTGGGTAAATAGGTCCACAGCTTGGGAGTGCTCCTCGACCGGGAGCTGTCTTTACATGCTCAGGTGGCAGCGGTGGTGAGGAGTGCTTTCCTACAGCTTCGGCTGATACATCAGCTGCGTCCCTTTCTAGACTATGACTGCCTGGCAACAGTGACACACGCGTTGGTGACTTCCCGATTAGACTTCTGTAACGCGCTCTATGTGGGGCTGCCCTTGAAGACAGTCCGGATACTTCAATTGGTGCAGAATAGAGCTGCCAGGTTGCTGATGGGGACTGGGCATTATTCTCATATAACCCCAGTTCTCCATCAGCTCCACTGGCTCCCAATTGAAGTCCGGGCCCAATTCAAGGTGTTGGTTTTGACCTATAAAGCCCTAAACGGCTTGGGACCTGGATACCTAATGGAGCGCCTACGCCCATATATGCCCTCCTGCCCCCTGAGATCAGCAACAGAGGCCCTCCTCCAGGAACCCTCAGGGAATGAGATTAAGAGGGTGAGTACTCGGAGGAGGGCTTTTTCTGTGGTGGCGCCCCATCTATGGAATGCGCTCCCCAGAGAGGTCCGCCTGGCACCGTCATTATTTGTTTTTCGGCGCCAGGTGAAGATCTTTTTATTTAAATCATATTTTAATTGTTAATTTGTTTAATATTTATATTTGTTAATTTTGATTGTATTTTAAAGGGGTTTTGCCGAGATGCACCGGAGGGGTTGTAATTGAAGTTATATGTTAAAATTTTTATTGTTGTAAGCCGCCCCGAGGCTTTCTTAGGATGGGGCAGCATAGAAATGTTTTAATAGATAGATAGATAGATAGATAGATAGATAGATAGATAGATAGATAGATAGATATGGTGCAGGTAGACACTGATGCATGCACCTTCCTATACAGATTGGTCACTGTAGCAATTCCTTTCATTCAAAGCAGGCTAAAACCTAGATGATGTGAAGAAGTGGAAAGCAGGTGAAGAAAAAACTGGAATGTGTATCAGGAAGGGAGTTTCTGTCCTGCCAATGATGCTCTTATTCTTGCTGCTGCTTGGCCTTTTGCTTCACATTGTGAACAGAACATATTCCATATCTTCCAGCATGAAGACCTCTTCCATAAAAGGCAAAATAAGTGACTCCTTCCCTATCTTGCATGAGTTTTTTCAGCCTGGAGACCTTGTAATTGGAGAACTTGCTTCTGTGTTCTTTTTTCTGTGCTTAAGTGCTAATTTCTGCCTCCAGCCTTCTCCACAGTTGATCAAGGAATTAATGTAAGGAAGTTTGATTTTTTCCCATCCTTTTAGGCTTTCATTCACTTTGCTGATGCACCCAGGAACAAATAATTAAGCAATAATGCTTGCAGACCACCTTGCCTACATTTTAATAAGAAAAAAAAATAACATCCAGACCACTTTTAGGTACTTTAACTGTTGCATCTGCAGACTTTTTAAATAGATGAGAACTAGCTGTTTTTTCCAGCCCGGATCTCTTCTTCCATGTTGAGACTGTGAACCTGTAGCCCACCAGATTTAGATGGACTACAACTTCCATCTTCCCTGAATATTCACAATATTGGCTGGAACTGAATAAAGATTTATCCAATATCTAGAAAACTCTAAGTTCTCAATCACTGTCCCATATCATTTACCTAGTTATTTCTAACGGAGAGCCAGGACCACAATGTTTCAAATATCAAAGTTTAAATTTGACTATGGAAACAGTCAGTACTTTTGCATTCTGCATACATAAAAATACAATACACACACTGTGAACAAAAGGTAATGAAACAACCATTTGAATGCTTAGTAGACTATTCATAGTTTATCCAGTAATATATTAAATTCTTTCCCAGGACGTTTTCCAGCCTCCCCCATTCTCATTTGCATCCATAAGGGGGTGATAATAACATTAATCTTCATAACAAAATTGATATAAGAATGCCTGCAATTCTACATGCAGCACTTCAAATACTGAAGGGCATGATGTACATGCTAAAGATGGTTTAGCTGGTTGTACATTGGCTGGCTTCCCATCTTAAACCAATTATTAGTTTTTTAGTATGTTATCAGGCTTTTTTACACAGGGATGCTACAAACATATTCAGCTGAACACTCTGAATGTAAAAATGTTCAAATGGGTTCTGTGAACACAGGGCTTATAAGTATGCCCATGCCTGCTGTTTGGTTTAGCCCAACTCATATGGAAGTAAATACCTGCTTAAGGCTTTAAACTATCTCTTTGCCTCCTCATCTGCTACTATTATATATTCAACAATGAAGTATGACAAAATCATCAAAAGTCTTGAGTGCTCTCTTATGTGGAAACAAAACATGGATGGAACATATTCAAAACTCAGGAAAGTGAACTGTGTTTAACACTACCTTCTTCTGCAATGACCAAAAGATTGCATACATATCCTTCCCTGAAGAATTCTACAAACATCCATTTCCATGTGTTTTTGTAGCCAGGTATTCTTTGTTCATAAAGACCTGGAATGCACTTTGCAGGAAGAATTCCAGGAGCTGCAGAAACTTGGCATTGCTTCACAAAATGTAGAATATTGCTGCCACACATCATTCAGAATATCACCCCTTTTAAAAAAAAGTGGAGATAACAAAGGCTAAAATGAGGAAACCATATTCCTCTAAACTGCTTCCATGCTTTTATAGTTTTATTGCTTGTATTGCAGTGCAGTGCCAAAGAACTACCAGGTGATATCCTGGCCTTGATATTTGCTGTAAAGGAGATCAACACAAATCCCACTGTCTTACCTAACATCACTTTGGGGTTCCACATCTACAACAGCTACCACAATATGCAGATGACATACAAGAGCACCTTGAACCTAATTTCTGCACAGCGCCATTTTGTCCCCAACTACAAGTGTGAGATCCAGAACAATTTGATAGCTGTCATTGGGGGAATGTACACTGAGACCTCCCTCAACTTGACCACCATACTAAAGTCCTACAAGATTCCACAGGTAGATATTTTGAAGGGCCTCATGGAGATATGAAAACAACAGGCAAAATAAAACTAAATCCTTTTTCAGTGAGCTGCCTATAGTATGTAGCAAATGGGGAGAGATTAAAATGATAAAGGAGACACAGGAAGTGTAATCTTAATATTAGGGACACTTTTTGTCCTATAACTGCTTCAATTAAAGGATGATTAATGTAACTTTTAACCCTTAGTTTATTAGGTTGCATAAAGGCTTAGTCAAATCAGAGCAACTTTGTATGTATATAAAGTGAAATATTTTGTGCCATTTTCATACATGAAGAATTAATAAGATAAGCAGCATATGAGTTTTAAATTATGTAGAGTTATTTCATGGTCAAAAGAATGTTATTAGAGCCTTGTAGAAGCCAAAGAGGTGACCCACAGATTAGAATTGTGGTGGTGGTGGCCACAGCAAATTTCCAAAAATGCCCATGCATCCAAAAAGGGGTTGGGACCCCTTCCTGTTGTGGCCCTTGATCAGTGGTGCTGATATCTGTATTAGCATCACTGATCACCTTTCCACAATTCTTGAACTCTTGCAAGTAGCTCAGATATGACTCATCAGTCAAGAAGGTCATCCAAGTGTTTCCTGAGGTGCTGAAAAAAATCATTCCCTGAAACCAGGCAGAAATTTATTTCAGTCATTTTCTTTGAGCAATTCTACATGTGAGTCTCAAGGATCTTTTTGGTTCCCCGAAATGAGCTACATTGCCCTTTTACCAGAGATGCAAGATGAGGATGGGACTTTCTCATGGGTTATGGAACTGTACTGCTCAATCTTTGCCTGGCCTTTTTCTGCACTATTTTGAAAGAAATAAATGCACTGTTGAAAATAGTAGCTGCAATACTGAAGTGAGCAGTGGACTAGACTCAGGGATACCTGAGTCCTGCTTCCATTTGCTGAAGGATGGATCAGGAAGGATCCTGCCTTGACCCTACAGAAGGAAAAGCACAAACACCTTGAGCATTTGGGGAAAATAGTGTTTTGATGCCAAGAATGATTGTTTCTCTCATTTAGAAGTTACCACCAAAGTGACTTTTAACTATCTATTTATTTATTTATTTAAAACTTTTGTAGACCATCCCATTATCAAAGCCTTTGGACAGTTTAACAATACAAAATGTTTTTGAAAAATTAAAACACAGCATCCTAAAAGTTAACTAATAATAAAACCCAAGTAAAACAGTAAGGTCTTTAAACATTGGGAAAATAAAAAAGATCTGGCCTGGCACCAAAAAGAATAAAGTGACAGCGCCAGGCGAACCTCACTGGGGAGCAAATTCCACAAGCCAATTCCACAACTATCCATTTAATTAATTCTTCTCATTTAACTACCCATTACCCAGATTAGATTAACCATGCCTACAAAATATGATAAACCGTAGCCAACTATTCAAGCATCAGGACAAAATCTCTGTTAACCATGCACAGATATTGCCTATTTTCCTTCTCCAGTCATAACGTCTATCTTTCTTTTAGTTCTCTTATGGCTCCCTTGACTCAAAGCTAAGAGAGAAAGCTCTGTTTTCTTCCTTGTACCGAATGGTCCCAGATAACATCCATAAATACATGGGGATGGTGCACTTACTTGTCTACTTTGGATGGACATGGGTTGGGCTCATTGGCTGGGATTCCATCACTGGAGAAATGTTTTTACAAATACTGGGGCCACTGCTTTTCCAGAATGGCATCTGTATTGATTGTATTACAAAAGCACCACGGCTGAGTTATGCTGATGGAAGGTCAGAATTCTTTTATTCTGACTTGAATAAAATGTCGGTTCTCATGGAAAGTAAAGCCAATGTGTTCATTGTCTATGGTGGTCCTCTACCAATGGCTTCCTTGTACAGGTATCTTCATGTCGGATTCCTGCATTCATATGTAGGAAAGGTGTGGATTGTGACAACACACTGGGGGTTCAAAAGAAGCAGCCATCACTGGATCTGGGATATGCAAGCCTTCCAGGGAGCTTTATCAATGTCAATCCACTCCAGTGAACCACCAGGTTTCAAGACCTTTCTCCAGAGTGTAAATCTTTCATGGACAAAAGAAAATCAGTATATGCAGGATTTCTGGGAGAAATGTCAGTGTGGGCAAAGAGAGCAAGGAGGTCTGCACCAGAGAAGAGACTCTGGAGAACCTTCCTGGACCACTCTTTGAAATGAGCATGATTGGACAGAGCTATGCAGTCTACAATGCTGCCCATGCCATGGCACATGCTCTGCAGGCCATGTATGAAGCCCACTCCAAATACAGATCAAGGATGTCAGGAGGGGAGCCTTTGCCCCAGAATCTTCATGCAGGAGAGGTAATTTCACTCAACACACAGTTTCCTGTTCTTGTGCAGGTCAGGGTAACACATCCAGCCTTTTCTACTAGAGTTTTTGAAGACCTTTATTTACACAAGCATCCTGGAATGTGAAGTACATCCTGGAATGTGAAGTCAAATGGGCCTTAGGAAGTCTGAGCAACAACAAAGCTAGTGGAGGTGACAGTATTCCAGCTGAGCTATTCAAAATCCTGAAAGACGATGCAGTTAAAGTGCTACACTCAATATGCCAGCAAATTTGGAGAACTCAACAGTGGCCACAGGATTGGACAAGGTCAGTTTACATTCCGATCCCAAAGAACAGCAATGCCAAAGAATGTTCAAACTACCGCACCATTGCACTCATTTCACATGCTAGCAAAGTGATGCTCAAAATCCTACAAGCTAGGCTCCAGCAGTATGTGGACCGAGAACTACCAGAAGTACAGGCAGGATTTCGAAGAGGGAGAGGAACTAGAGATCAAATTGCCAACATACACTGGATCATGGAGAAAGCTAGGGAGTTCCAGAAAAACATCTACTTCTGCTTCATTGACTATGCTAGAGCCTTTGATTGTGTGGATCACTACAAGCTGTGGCAAGTTCTTAAAGAGATGGGAGTACCAAACCATCTTATTTGTCTCTTGAGAAACCTATATGTGGGTCAAGAAGCAACAGTAAGAACTGGACACAGAACCACTGATTGGTTCAAAATTGAGAAAGGAGTTCGGCAAGGCTGTATACTGTTGCCCTGCCTATTTAACTTCTATGCAGAGCACATCATGAGAAAGACGGAACTAGATGAATCATCAGTTGGAATTAAGATTTCTGGGAGAAATATCAACAACCTCAGATATACAGATGATACCACTCTCATGGCAGAAAGTGAAGAGGAACTAAGGAGCCTTGATGTGGGTGAAGGAGGAGAGCGCAAATGTTGGCTTGAAACTCAACATTAAGAAAACTAAGATCATGGCATCCGATCCTCTCACTTCCAGGCAAATAGATGGGGAAGAAGTGGAGGTAGTGACAGATTTTATTTTCTTGGGCTCCAAGATCACCACAGACGGGGACTGCAGCCAAGAAATTAAAAGACACTTGCTCCTGGGGAGGAAAGCTATGGCAAATCTAGACAGCATAGTAAAAAGCAGAGACATCACCCTGCCAACAAAAGAGCGTATAGTCAAGGCTATGCTTTCCCAGTTGCAATGTATGGCTGTGAAAGCTGGACCATAAGGAAGGCCAAGCGCAAAAAGATTGAGGCCTTTGAATTGTGGTGCTGGAGAAGACTCCTGAGAGTCCCTTGGACTGCAAGGGGATCAAACTGGTCAGTCCTAGAGGAGATCAGTCCTGACTGCTCTTTAGAAGGCCAGATCCTGAAGATGAAACTCAAATACTTTGGCCACCTGATGAGAAGGACTCCCTGGAGAAGAGTCTAATGCTGGGAACAATAGATGGCAAAAGAAGAAGGGGATGGCAGAGGATGAGGTGGCTGGATGGAGTCACTGAAGCAGTGGTGTGAGCTTGAGTGGACTCCGGGGGATGGTGGAAGACAGGAGGGCCTGGAGGAATGTTGTCCATGGGGTCGCGAAGGGTCGGACACGACTTTGCGACTAACAACAACAACATTTACACAAGCATTTCATTTATAGCTCACACTTTTTTGCCATATATCATACGATAAGCTGAGTTTATGATTCTTCAGGTGATATTGTTTTGCTTTTCCATATTTGACTTCTTTCTGTTCTATGTAGAGCACAATGTAGGGTCTATGTAGGGTCCTTTTAGTGGTGTCCCCCTTGCTCTAGAACTCTATCCCAACTGAATGCTTATTTGGCTCACTCTTGGTTGCCAGGAAATGGACATTCTTGGAAGGAATATATATCACTGTTCTTTTCTAATGCTTTAAATATGTGTTATATGTTATAATGTATGTGTGATGCTTTTTAAAATTTTTGCTGGGTCATGTAATTAGCTTCTCATTTTGCTGATTGTGCTCCCATTGCATTTGCAACACATATTAACTTTAAGCTCTCTTTTGACACAGACAATTAGAGTATCCAAGATGACAACTTACCCCCAGAGAGCCATGCTCAGATAAAATTGAAGAGGATACTGCTACGTTAGCAAATTTAAGATTAAGGGAAATTATTTGATGAAGAAATATGATCTTTTTCTCAAGAAAGATAGTGTTCTTCCATGAAACACAGGCTTGGACATCAGTGGATCACTTATTTTGCTAGTGATCCACTGAGCGGAGAGTGGTTTTAGGAGGAGATGCATTAAGGAGGAGAAACTAAGAGAATACCAAAAAGTCAGGGTCAAAACATGGAAAGGAGTGGAATGTGCAGCTGGGAAAGGAAGGGGAATTGTAAGGAGTGACTGCTGGCAGGAATCTAACTGATGTTTGAAGCATGCAAACATTTCAATTTGTACACCTGTGTGATTTCTCTGGTCTATGAAAATGTCTGAAACTTCCAGAGAGGAATAAAGTTCTGGATGTCTTTGGAAAGTCAGAAAGCTTTGATGATCAAGAAAAACTCCAGTAACTCACTGTCAATCTCTTGCTAAAAACCTCCCATTCCTCCAAAAACATCCTAAACATTCTGTTTCTCCTTTCAAAAACATGATCCCCATTTCTTCTCCCACATGCACCCCTACAGATCACTACAAATGTATTTAGCAAACTTTTTGATCCAGACCAAAGCAGTGGAAAAGGTCGTATCCAATATTCATTATTTGTCCTGAAATAACTGCTTGTAACTCCATGAGAATTCTCTTAATTTCCCTTTTCCCCACCCCTCTCACTTCAAACTTAGCTCCATCCTTTTCTAAGAAGAATCTCATTTAATAATAGTGCTGGAGAGACAATCCATTTTGGAAAGCTGGATCCTTGGGCTTCTCCAGGCAAAGAATTGATCATTCAGGGTGAAAGTATTGTTTGGCATGCCAAGTTTCAACAGGTGAGATAGAAATAACTGGAAATAATTACTTCTACATTGTTTGTTTAAAATGTGTATTTGATCAAAATTGTGGTACAGATCAGCTCCTTTGACAGCAGCAAGTAAAAATGGGATATTAACATATCACAGTATTAGCATGAATACATATGTTTTTGATTTAATTTAATTTCATCTTGTTTCATCCCAAGTCAGTTCATTTTTATACTACCAAGACAAGTTAAATAACTGAAATTTATTATATATTACCCTTTAGATTTCTGATGCCCTCATTAAAATACTGGATGATGCTTTGAGAGTTTTGCCTAAGATCAGAGAACAGTGGAATAAGGAGATGAAGCATTCCCCTCCTCATCAACACAATGCAACACAACTTAGCTTTGATGTTTCTAGGGGTGCTTAGTCAACAGCTTGGACAGCAATATTCCAGCCTGCCATCAATCCAAGGTGCTGCATTTCAAAGATTAGTCAGTTCAGTACCACACTTTCCTCTAGTCCTTGGAATGTCCTGGGTCACACTGCATGATCCATTGCTCTCTTGGTTCAGAAAGGAATTGCTCTTCACTTCAGATTATTGCTGGAAAAACTGTTGGGCTGAGCAGGCAAGTGTGCCTCTACCCCCAAGAACAATCCACATCCCCAACCCTCCTATCAAAAAAGTATCAAGAATTTCATATTTGGAGGGCTTAATGCTATTACTACTTGAGGCTGAGATACAATGCAGTAGTCTGGCAGTTGATAGACATGTCGAATCTGTTCTGCCTTCACTATCACCATCCTATAACACCCTCCCACAACTTTAATACAGCATCATCACGCCAATTTTGTTGCCCACAGGCCCTTTGCAAGATTGAATAACTAAAGTGTATAAAGCTTATAACCTCAGACACTGTTTAGCTGAACAACTGAGGGGAGATATGAAAAAAGGTGCAAAAATAATGCATGATGTGAGAAAGTGGAGAGACATTTTCCTTCCACTCCTATAATACCATGAAGCTGATTGGTAGAAGATTCAAAGCAGATAAGAGAAAGTGCTTCTTCACACAATGCATCAAGTATGGGGTGGGTTCCACAAGACCGCAGCTTCTGGACTCCATAAGATGCTGAAAAAGGAGTGCTGCAATGACATCTTCAAGCCCCACAGGTCCCTTAGTGTAGATCTGGAAGCCACCGAAAATACCCCTTTGTGTGTGGTTGATGATGTGTGCACAAAGCTCTGCTTTGTGTGTGGTTGGTGATGAGGGGGTACACAAAGCATGCAGAATGAATCCTGGAGTATGCAGAGAGGTTTTTCAAACCTAGTCTATTATCCACCTCCAGAAACGCCTTACGAGCATCCTTTGGGAGGGACCTTCTGCAAATGAGCACTAGCATCTTGAGGGAGATGAGGAGTCTATTGGGCAGAGAACTCCAGCCTCCTGAGGAGGTGAACCCGAGAGTCTGCTGTCACAGTTGTAGAGTGGCTCTGGGATCTCTGAGGGTGTGCCTGGTTCCACAGCATTCCTCACCCCCAGGAGCAGGTGCAGAAGGATTTAGAAAGACAGCTCTGAATGAAGAAAGCCAGAGAGGGTTCAACATTTTGCTTTGTGAAAACTTGAAGACTTATATGTAAAATGAAGATGTCTGGCAAAGAAATGCTGGTGACACTGTTACTGCTGGGAGGGGGAAACTCGGCTCACAACTTCAGGTCAACCTGCATTGGAGCTCATAAACACATCCAGTTTGCTGCAGATCCAGGGCAGTTTTGTGCGACATCTGGCAGCAGTACCTTCATGGAAAGAGCTCAGGAAAGCGCAGTCTCCCCCATTGCCGATCACCTGCAGCCTGGAAGACACAAGACAGACCCATGGTTTGACTCAAGAGTGAGGTAGTTTGGAAAGTTGCACATTGATTTCAGGAGAATACAGCACATGATGGGATGCATGAAAAGGACTCTTCAATGCTATATCCAGATTGGTCAGTCGAGGAATAATCTTTCTTTTATTTCTCTCTCTCTCTCTCTCTCTCTCTCTCTCTCTCTCTCTCTCTCTCTCTCTCTCTCTCTCTGCCTTTTTTTTTTCCTGTAAGGCACCCAAGGTAGGTTATCTAATTGTCCTTGTTTGATTTTAACAAAGATACCATGTGGTAGGTTAGGCTGAGGTGAGTGATGGGCCCAAGGGCACCCAGTGAACTTTATGGCTGGGTGGGGTCTAGGAGAGACCCTCTCCAACACTCTAACCACCTCACCACACTCATGTGACCACTTCTTGAAAGTCACCCAGCCAGAACGAAGTATTGCAACATGAGCAGGCCTGGTGGACCTTGGCAGAAGCCAGCCACATGAGGAACTACCCTCATGTGGGCCAGGAATGTAGACTCTTATTGACTAATCCAACTCCCAGTTGAAGTTAGTTTACGGGTGTCTGTGGAAAAAAACCCAGTCCAGGGAAACAGAAACTCACACAAACACGCAGAATGTCATGCATACGTAGCAGACATTTAAAATTTTGATTTTTTCAGGCAAACTGTGCTATTTCCACAGCCACACAAGCCCATCTGCTTATAGAAATGGTCTGGATGGATCACAGCCTCCATCCAAGGGATCATATAAAGGGCAGATTTGGGCCTGCACAAGGAGGATGCTGTTCACAAGCACAAAGAAAGGACTCTTCCACTTTCCCACTCCTCATGAAACATCCTGCACATGGATTCACTCTCAGGTTTCTTCTGTGGTAAGAGCTGAGATAAGCTTCACAAGTGCCAACAGAGAAATGGGAAACTGGATACACACACCACTTTTGTTTCATTCAGTTGGGGTTGCCTTCTGATTGTTTAAAGTTATTTTTCATTTAAAATAGTAATAGCCTCTTTAAGTTACATGGTAGTAAACATATGTCTGTCAATCAGTGCTCACTAAGCGGGCACAGCCAATCCCAACTTCTTGGACAGTGTGCCTATAAGGACATGATTATTGTGTCATAGGTCACATTTGGGTGTGGACCCAAATGATGCACAGGATGTGCCAGATGGCCATTGCTGTCTCTTTATTTTACGCAAAGGTCTATGGAAAGAAAGCAACTTTCTGTGGTTACTAATGCAGTTTCACAGTTTGGAGGCACATAGAATAGTTTTGATAAACTGAAAATTGAAATAAAAGAGAAAATGAATGAATTTAGGAAGATTGGATGATCATGGCTTGGTAGAATAGCAGTATTTAAAATGAAAATCTTGCTTAAGGTACTGTTTTTGTTTAAGATGTTATCAATTCAAATAATTGATAAATGATTGAAAGAATGGGAAAACATGATTAATAAGTTCTGTAATGAGGATTAAAAAACAACGATAAATTTTAAAAAAGATGGTCTAGATCACAGGGGGACTAGGTATTCCTAACGTAAAGTTGTATTAAGTAGCAAATCAAGTGAGGCATATACTGGACATTATTTTACCCAATATGGCAATATGGTTAAACTTAGAATTTTCTCAACTGGAAGGATCCTTGGCAGTTTTTTCAAATATAATAACAAAAATATTATTTAAAAGGTAGAAATTGCTTTCCTTAAAAATACATTACACATTTGGAATAAGTATAAAGAAAAGTTTATGCCATCAATCTCATCATTATATCCAATTACTGAATTAGAAGGATTTCTATCAAATTTGAGAAAAAATTGGGAAAGTAGTAAAGAATAAACAAATTATTAAGGTGAAAGATTAGTTAGAGAAAATGAATAAAAACAGAAAGATAAGAGCAGTATTAGGAAAAGAAACATTAACCTGCTTTAATTTGATCCAATTAGAATGTTGGACTAGAGATTGGTTAAAGAAAAGAAGCAGATACAGAGATTATATTAAATATGAAGCAGAAAAGGAAAACAAGATGAAAGGGATGGTGAGTAAAGATACTGCTAGAAGGGGAAGATCAATATGATTCACTTCAATATGATTCAACATGGGAAATAGAACTGGGAAAGAATATTAGTAATGAAGACTGGGAAAATATTTGGACTAAGAGTATACTACAATGAATGTCAGTAAGAGTAAGGGAAATTAAGTAAGGAAATGGTGCTTAAACCCACTAAAGTTGAATTGCATAGATAGCAAATATTCCAGTTTATGTTGGAGATGCGACCGTGGAGTGGGTTCATATTTTCATATGCACTGGGAATGTATGTAATGAAGGTTTGGAAAGATGTTTTTAAAGAGAGTAGTGAAATATTAAATATTGATATATGTCCTGTGATTGCATTATTTTCAATATTTAATATGAAACAATGGAGTTGGAATAATATAGAATTAAAAACAAATATAACAGCTGCAAGGTTAATCATAGCAGAGAAATAGAAAATAAAAGGGTATATAAAGAAAAATAATTTTAATAAGATTTGGGTTTCATTTATTGAATGTGTTTTAAAAGGGAAAGCGTTTGAACCTTCACCAGAGTTGTTGCAATTTTGGAATGAAGTTTCTTGAAAGAAATGTTGAAAGAGTTTAACATGTATCCCATGGTTATGGTGACAGGATGCACAATGTTTTTATGATTTATTTTATTTGTATGTTTAATGTTGTATATTCTCATTTTAATTTTTAAGTTTTCCTTTCAATTATATTTTACATTGTAACATTAATAACAATTTATTTTAAAAAGGATGCACTTAGCAGTTGATTTCTTTAGCACTTACTCTGCTTCACCTCCTTCATGGTGGCCATCAAAGATACTCTGGTTGTGTGAAGCTGTTTCACAGATCTGCCATAGAGCACAGGGACTGGATGCAGTATTATTAGATGAGGCCAACAGATTCCTTGAAAACTTGGGCTTCAGGTGATTGTAAGCGGAGAGGTCTAAGCAAGAACCTAAATTTATTTATTTATTTAAAACTTTTATATGTCGTCACCACATGCCTCGGCATCTCTGCTATATTATTAACTGTGACAATGTAATCGAGCCCAGTAACAGTGAATGGCTGACACTGAAGTTGCAGCAGCTTCACCAATGAAGACCAAAAAGAGAGACTCACGTTGAATTGTCTCCATTTGTTGTTTTCCAGTGCTGAGCTGAGTCTTTCTGGAGGCCAATCCAAAATGGGGGTTTGCCTTTGAGACGCATCACAACATCCTTTTGAGATGAAAAGCATGGATGTTAAAAGAACTGACTTGCAGTATCAGCAGGTGAAACATACATCAACTTTGAGAAATTGAGAATGTATTATTGCATGGAGGAAAATGTTTATAGCAGGAGGTTTCCTTGATCCAGCCCAGGAGTTTGGATTGGCCTAGACTAAGCGCAGATAGTCCACCCAGGATTTATCTGAGACCACTGAATCAAGGCCAAGTCTGCTTCTGGCTATTTACAAAAAAGAAACTATAAAATAAAACTGTATTGTGAGTGGGGAAGCAATGGCCCTTCTGATGTTGCTGGACTCCAACTCTCATCAGTCCCACCAACATGGCCTGTGGTCAAGTATTATGGGAACTGTAGTCCAGCAATGTCCAGAAGCCCACAGCTTCTCCATTCCTGCTTTACATCTTCTATCCTGTATGAATGCAGACTGTTCCTATGAAAAGTCCAAGGTCTCTGACCATAACACAGAGGACCACTTGACGGACAATTACAGTAGGTGCAACCCAGCTTATTTTTACTAGGAGGGGGCTTGATGGAAATGTTAGCCCGGCACCACTGACAGTCATAGACTAGTTTCATGGCAGAGGTGGGGAACATGCACCCTCCCTCTAGATGCCGTTGGGCTTCCTTGACCATTCCTGCTGGCTAATACGAGCCGTAGTCCAAGAGAATGTGGAGGACTGCAGTCCCCCATCCCTGCTCTACAGGGTGGTTGCAGCTACTAAACATTTTTGTCCTGTGTCACTGCAGCATGTGCTGTTCGTAAGACCTATGCAATATGTTTATGTTGCCGCTTGACAAAAAACATACTGTTTGCATACCCTGTTTTGCATGCATTCGCAGACATATCACCCATTTCCATACACTAACTAATGTAATGCTTGAGAGACAAACTATATATTACAAAGAAATGCAACAATGTCTTAATGGGATTCTGAAACAACAAAAGAAACTGCGGGCCTCTGGAAGCTGCTTTGTGAGCAGAAGAGGTATAAGCCTACTGACCACTTTCTTCACTGACCATTTTTCTGCTCAGACCTGCACAGCTGCAGCTGCTTTTCCCTCCAAGGGGTTCCAGATGTGTTTTTACTAGACAAGTAATGCTCTTCCATTGTTGGGTCACAAATGATAAGCAGTTCACCGCCTGACCTCATATGGGCTGTGGAACCATGGTCATCATTTTTTTATAACTGTTTTTAAACATTACCTGTATGGCCTGTGAGCATGCTTGCAAATGTACGCAGAGCTGACATTTCTAGGGCACGAAAGGGATGAAAAAGATACCCCTTTTTGTTGAG
Source organism: Varanus salvator macromaculatus (assembly GCA_023646645.1). Lineage (NCBI taxonomy): Eukaryota > Metazoa > Chordata > Lepidosauria > Squamata > Varanidae > Varanus > Varanus salvator. Next base: position 1,465,613 of record JAIXND010000792.1, read on the forward strand.
TCCCAGCTTGGGATGTTGCAAACAAATGCCTCTCTTTGATTACTCATGAGCAGGTGAGAGGCAACTTGCAGAGTGAGTGAGGCCGACTGCCACTCTTGGTGGGTACTCAGGGGCCAGCCTAGCTGGCTTCTGAAGAAGATGGCCTTGATACAGAGGAACTCTGGGAGAGCAGGCTGAGGCACAGGGCTGCAAAGTACCTTCAAGGTTCCCAGGGCAACCAGGAGAGCAGGAATATTTTTAAAGGGATGGGACGGGTTGAAGAAGAGTAGGAAGAACCATTGCCTTGCCTGGATCCTGACACCATGGCAAGAGGTCAGGAGAGATGAGCTCCCTGGCCAGAGGGCTTGCACCAGCCTCACAGCTTCACCCTTCAACGGCAGGAGCCACCCTAAGGGTGGAGTTCCAGAATTACTGAAGGGGAAAGGTTTTGGGGAGAAGTCCCTAGTTTGAATTCAACAATCATTCTTAGTATGCATAGAAGCTTATCTTCCAGTTTACTAGAGAGCTTTTAGAGTTGCTTTGTCTTGTAGCTGCAAAGTGCCAATAAGTATCCGCTTAAGGGCAAGAAGAGGAGGGCTGAGTTCATGACAAGCCACACTAGAAAGACCCATTATTGATTCCATTGCCCCAAACTTATCATGCCCCCTTCCCAAAAGCTCACTGCACCTATTTGGGTATGGGAACAGGGAAGCAGCACTGGAAATGGAAACTCCCTAGAGAAACAACTATTTCTACACAGAAGAGATGCTGGGTCTAGAATGCTAGTTACCCCAGTTTGCACTGATGGTACCCCAGCTACTGTCCCCTCCCTCTCCCCGTACCCCAGGTGAGTGAGTGGGCCTTGTGATGGGGGCACAGGACATGGAGGTGATAGGATGGGCTAGATTTTGTAGAAAATCTGTCATTCAAGGGGTAGGCAACATGTGGCCCTCCAGAAGTTTTGGTCTGCAACCCTTATTGAGCATAGCCAATGGCAATGGATGATGGACATGAGCTCAAGAGTTCACTCTCTCAAGTTCTCTACAAACAAAATGACCATGACACAGATTTGCCAACATTGATTCAATGTATTCAAGATCTGCAGTCTGACTTAGTCTTCACATATTTTTTGCTTGCCAATGGTTGCCTCACCCCCTTCCAGTACAGCAAACCTATATAACAAGCAAGATGACATGTGGGCAAAAGAATTCTGGCGATTACCTTTTCCTCACTAGCACTGAAAGCCATTAGGGAGGCATTATGTGACAGACAGAAGTCCTGGCTGGAAGTCCAGTTCCTTTTCTCTTCTGAAAAGTAGTAGCATTTCTCCTGATATCCAATCCACTTATTTGGACATGCTGGACCAGAGAGGGGTTGCTCAGAACCTTTGGAAAGCAACACTAAAAATGGAAAAGGGTATTAAACTTTTGCCTGCCCAGTACTCCTCACACCTCAGCATAAACACAGACGTGGCAACAGACATGGCCATACATGTCACCACAACCCAAAGTGGCACATTGCCTGACGCTGATTGGATTAATCAGAGTTACTTTTCATGGGGGCAAGTGCCACTGCCCAGCCTCTTGCTTGGGAGAAAGAGGTTCTGGCACACTCCAGCTGCCCCAGCTTGCTGCCCACCAGAGGGCCTTTCTCCCAAGTAGAAACCGGAAGAAAAGATGGAATGGCTGCACAATGCTTCTGACTGGCAGCTATGCAAGACCTCCATCTGGAAGGGCCGTGAATGGAGACCACCTACTCATCTGGTTGCTTCTGCCTCCACTTGTGCCCCATGTCAGTCAAAGGACATGTGATGCTTTCTGTCTCTGTGCTTCTGCAAAAATGCAAATGTATGTATACTCTCAAGTATACTTTACTATGCTGAAAGGTCTTCAGCTTCAGGTACTTCCCATATTTATCACTTTTCATCAGTCTGCACTGGTATTATCACCCTCATATCACACACCCAAGGCTTACATAAGTGTGCCTAGAGAGATTGAGGCAGAGGTAAGCTTTTGTACCAAGAACATCCTTGTTTACAACTCTGTTTTCCTACTTCAACTTTTCTTCTTAGTGAGTGAGCATTTCCCTTCACTCTTAACCCCTTTTTTCTATGAATGTTCCCATTTGGTTTCTTCCATTTTTACTAAACTGGAAAGAGTGGGAAGGCAATTAAGTGTACCAACTGCAGAGCTGCCATAGTTCTTCCAGAATTCTGGGGAACTGTTAGGTGAGTTGCTGCTGTTGGTTCCATCAAGTCAGCTTCAACTCAGAGAGACCCTATAAACAAACGCCTGCCAAAATATCCTGTGCTTGACAACTGCTTAGCTCTTGTAAACTCAAGGCTGTGGCTTCATTTATGGACTCAATCAATCTCATATTTGGTTTTCCCCTTCCTCCTCTTCCTCTTCTTTACTTTGACTTTCCTTAGCATAAGTCTCTTGCCTTCTCAAACTATGACAGCTTCAGTTTTGTCATTTTGCGTATTCACAAAACCATCCTCTAGCGCCATGTTTCAAATGCATCTGTTCTCTTTCCATCCACTTGCTTCACTGTCCAGCTTTCACACCCATCATTGTCATCGGGAATACAATAGTTGGCCTCAGGTTGAGCCTCAGGCCCTTGAACAACTCCCATCGAAATAAACCATTTCTTCTTCTGAGTCTGAATCAACAAAATTGGTGTGACTCACATCAGTGCTTTTTTTGTAAGAAAAAAGGTGCCAAAACTCATGAAATTATTTACCTTTCGCATGTAGTCAATCACTGTACACAAACCCACACACGTTAGTTGTGTAACGAAACATAACGGTCGCTGCCCGCAGCAAGCACTCAACACGCAACTACACGACCAATCACAAGCCGAGCAGTGCCACAAGCCGAGCAGTGTCATCACAACCAGCGCAGATGAAGTACGCATGCATCAGATTCAACACACAAGCAGCCCGCATGCACCATTTTAATGATTTTGCCACTGACCTGCTACACTCGACAGGGCGATTCAAATCCACGTGGACCAAACATCAAATTTTCACAAGTTACTTTTAAAACTTGGGAAATCTGTCAAAAAAAATGTGCCGGAACTCTGTTCCGGTGCATTCTATGACAAAAAAAGCACTGACTCACATCCTGTGAGAACACTCGCCAGAGCCCGCCATTATACTTCCTCTCAACGGTATGTAAAATCTTTCCTAATTTCAATTTCTTCATTGTTGACAGTAAGTGATGATGCTTCTTTTATTAAATTCACTGCAGTTGTTTTCGCACTTTCTTCTTTCACATTTATCAGAGATCATTTCAATGTTTTCTGCTGATAAGATGGTATCCTGCACATCTTAAATTACTGATGTATCTTCTGCCAATTTTCACTCCTCCTCCTGATCCTAATCCAGCATGGGAAACTACTGAACAGGTAGGCAGATAAAATATATTCTAGTCTGAATTCTTTGCCTGTAAGGAACCATTCTGTTCCTCCACATCCCATCCTTACAGTAGTTTCCTGTCCACGATGCAGGTAATGCATCAGGGTAATCAAGTGCTGATGCACACCCATTTCTTTCAGGACCCTCCATAGCTTCACATGACCCACACAGTCCAAGACTTTGCTGCAGTGTATAAAGCATCTCCTGAAATTCTTTGTTGTGCTCCAGCAGCCAATGTGTATTTGATGAGGAGTCTTCCTTTTTGGAATCCTGCTTCAGCTTCAGGCATTTCTTACTCCATATAGAATAGAATTCTTTGCTGAAATTTCTTGAGCTCCACTGCATGGGAAATTGGTGCAATGCTGCTATAGTTGCTGCATTTTGTAGCACTTCCTTTCTTGGAGTGTGGAATGAATGTTGAACAAAACAATAGCCCACAGACTGAAAACTTTCTCCATGTTTGTTGACATATTCTTGTTAGGTTGTGGACCAATTCATTCTCTGCAGCTTGGAACTGGTGTCCTATCTATTCTGGGAGCTTTATTCCTTCCAAGGGCTTTCAGGGCAGCTTTCACTTTGCTGTCTAGCCTTGCAGGGTCTTCCTCTTAGGGCTCCTCTGTGAAAAAGTGTGTTGTCCTTTCATCTCTTCTCTATAGTTCTTTTCTGTATATTCTTTCCACCTTCTCTTTATTCTTTCCTCGTCAGAAAGTGTGCCCCCCTGTTTGTCTTTTAGCATCTAGGCTTGAATTTCCCTTTTGTTTCTTGGATCTTATAGAAGAGGTCTCCCTTTTCCCTCTTTGGTTGTTGTCTTCTATTTCTTTGCACTGGTCATTGCAATCATTCTTTTTCTCTCTGTGGGATAGTTGCTGAAAAGTCACATTCAAGATTCTGACTCTGTTTCGGTCACCTTTTGCTTCTCTCCTGTCCTTAGCAAATAGTGTTTTTGCCATCATCCACCTAGGCTTTTCTTTTTTTTTTTAACTAGAGTAATTGTCCTTTTTGTATTTGGCCCTAGTACTGCCTTTAGCCCACAGTTCTTCTAGTTCATGGTCTATTGCCTTCACTTGTGCAAATCTATTCTTTATGTGGTTTTTTAAATTCTTTGGGAATGTTATTAAAGTTATATTTCAGTGCCATGCTTCTCTTTATTCATTTGTTTATTTGATGCATACCACACCTTTTTCTTACAAAAAACTCAGAGCAGTTTACAAAGTTCTCATCCTGCTGTTTTCCATCTTATCCCCACAACAACCCTGTGAGGTAGGTCGGGCTAAGAGTCTGTGACCAGCCCAATGTCACCCAGTGGGGGCATCATGGCTGAGTGAGGACTAGAACCCAGATCGCCAGAGTCCCAGTCCTGCACTCTTTACCACCCCACACCACCCCTCACTGTTAGTGATTCTTTTTAAGGTTCACCTGAATTTTCAATATTTATATTCATGGTCACTATGATTAAGGAGAAGTAAGGAAAGGTTTTTTCAAGGCAATTCAAGTAATTCAAATACTGGTCAACTTACCAAAAACAAAGGTAATGAGGATAATATTCCCAAGAAATGATATGGAAAGAAGTAACCATGCCATCTTTGTTTTATGTGGCCAAAGCTTCTGCAAAATGGCATTTGCTATACCAAACAGGGTAAGAAAACAAAGTGTTACTTTTCCAGTGGAAGAGAAATAAAAATTTGAGTTGTGAATACTTTTGCATGAACTACAGATGAAAACAAGATTTTACAAAGAAAGAAAGTTAGATTTTAGGACTTCAAGATCAAAACTGAGGCATATGTTTTAAAACTTCACCTTAAATAAACTTGAGTTTTAAGATACTGCTTTAATGCATTAGTTGGCCAAATTCTATACATTTGCACCTAATTAGCACATTTGAGCTAATTAGGAATGCTGGGGGGCAAGGAGGACACTGACAGAACAGATTTGCTTTCTTTTACTAGAGAAGACAAATCAGGAGAATTTATTGGAATCTATAAGGCTTTAGTGAAACATGTTCCCCCCCCAGCTGCCTAGCATAGGATTGCTCCCCAAGACTGAAACCAGGATGCCGTTACATTAGAGCACAGATAATAGACAATTTCTGCGGAGATGCCATGCTTGCTTTTGCTCAGGCAGCTGCTCTCTAAACACCCCTCATATTTACAGCCTCCACTCAGACTGAAAAGGCATCATTACCTGTTTTGTTTTGTGTTTCACAGGCTTCATGACAGTAATCAGGAGACTCCTTGCTCAGTCTTTCCTCAACAGTTATTACATCTGACATTTTCTCTCTCTCTCCAAATTCTACCAGTGGATGATCTTTTACAGATTCAGTTCCTGACAGATGCAAAGCTGGAAGCAACAGAGAGATGCTGAAGTCAGGAAAAAAGTGTGGAAGACGGAAATACTAAGCTGCAAAGCCCTACTTGCTTACCTGAATGTAGCCATCACTGACTCAGTAGGAGTTATTGCTGAGTATACATTTATTTATTTGATTTATGTGCCACTACATTAGGCATTGGCTCTCTGGGTGACTTACATACAGTCAAAATCAGAATAAAATCACCACTACAGTGAAAACAGTAGTGAAGGACTGCAGTGTAAGTCAACTTGAGAGTACTTTTGCCATTATGCAAAATAATGCTAGTTGTCACCACCACCACCCTCAACCTACATTCACAACCAAATTAGATGGAGAGAAACATCAACCCTAATTCTACATTCTGCAAAGATGACAGTCTGAGCTACTCAGTCATCCCAGCAGGAGAAAGGAAGAGGCACACAAACTGCCAGGTCTCCTCTTCAGTATGGGAAGAAGGCTGGATTCTCACAAAAATGCATAGACATGTTCATTGCTTACTTCTTAGGAGAGAGAAAACAATTCTGGGAGTCTTCTCTCCACCCCTCCAAACAATTCCATTTCCACATTCACCATTGCAAGATATTTGAAGAACTTTAGTTTTCAAAGAATAATTTGAAAACTAAGGCTCTTCCAATCTTCCTCTCTATCTCTCTAAGATATGATGGGAACAAACAAACATGCAGCCAGATCCTATTTATATTTCCTCAGAAGCACATGTTACTGATTTCAACAAGATACTTCCCAAGTAGCTCTGGTAGGGCAACTCCATCTTACTGACCCTTACCAAAAACTGAGGGGAGTTTCCAAGAGAGAGGAACCCAAACAGGGTTCCTCCTGACCCCCAACTGGCAGTGGACTACCTTGCAGGATTGTTGTAACTTTTCCCTCTCGGCCCAGACTCTGAGCAGCACTCTTGCACGCTTGCTGCCTGCTGCAGAACCTGCACCCCGAGGTCGCCAGGAGGCAGTGCTGCAGCCCTGCTGAGCGGGGGGGGGGGGTCCGTTGGGGGGAGGGGGGCAGCAAATGGCCCCGCCATGCTGCCCATCCATGCAGCACTCTTCACTCTTACAACATCTGAAGGCGGCCATGGTTAATTAGTTGTCACTCTGTCACAAGTTTTTACTCCCTCTGGAAAGATGCTGCTAGCACTGAAGCTGCTGAAAAGCACGTGTACTATACTAGTCGAGCCAGCAGGCGATGCTGTCCTCATTCACCCATCCCCCAGTCAATGAAAGGGACCCCAAGCCCCTCCGTCTGTGGGTTGCTTTGCTTTATCCTCTTCTCCATTCAAAGACACGGGTTTTGTGTAAAGGGGAAAACAACTTCCTTATTCTGCAAACAGACCTGGCCTACACAGACAGCAGGATGAGATAGGAAATGAGCTGTAAACATTTCCTGCACATTAAAAGGCAAGCTCCGTCGAAACAGAGCGCCGTTCCTGGTCTCACAAGCCTTCTAGCGAAAACCACATGGATGGGACGGTCTGATACATACAGCAGAGCCTTTTGAGCAAACTTAGAAGAGGTGCTTATTGTGGATTTGTAACTTGGCAAAGAACAGAAAGCAGAGATGGAGAGGTTAACCAGTGAAGTCCCACGAGAATCTGCATTCCAGATCATAAATGAATGAGAAATGATTCATTCATAAAGGAATTCGGAGCGAGCAGTAAGGTAGCCATGTTTGCTGATGACGCAATTAAGGACACTTAAAACACGAAGGGGCTATGTAAAGGATCTTTCTAAACTGGTAACAAGGGAGTTAACATTTCAAATGTGGTTTGATGTAAGTAAAGTGGTGCATATCCAGCAAAAAGTCCCAACTTCATAAGTGGGATCTGAGCTCGTCAAGAATTGTGCTGTTCAGTTTGATGCAAATGTTGATCTAACGGGAGCTGCTGTGGAAAATGGAAAACATCAGGTTCGGTATAATTAGGAAAGCAACTGCCAATAAAATCCTGTTCAACAAATCTATAGTGCATCCACACTTAGAATACTCTGTACCGTTCTGGTCACTGCACCAAAACAAGATTAATACAGATTTGGAAAAGTGCAGAAACGAGTGACTAAAATGATGGGATACCACAAGTGCCACTTGTGTGCTTGGACCCCACAAGCCTAAGATCTTCCAAAGTGTTGCTTTGCTACCCGGCGCTCATGCAACAGACTCAAACTATCACAATATAACACAGAAACAGAATCCGAACCTCCCAAGCCCCGAAAACGAATTGTCCCCCCGAGCGGCTTTGTTTTCAGTCACAAGAGCAAGAAAGAAGAACGGGACTTTCAAACGACCACTAACCGTCTACTCAGGGCTTTTTTTCCATCTTCCAAACCAGGCAGGAAACGAGGGCTCTGCAGGAGCTAAAGAGGTGCATGGGGACGCGAAAGCTAACAGGAGCGATCTGAGAAATCACGCGCCTATGCAAACGAGGCCGGCCGCTCCTCCCTGTCTAATAGCTGCGGCTGCCCCATGAGTAACGCGGAAACGTTTTGCTGGGTTCGAGGGTTCCTGTGAACTTTCAAGCAACTTGATGGCGTCATTCAGAATTGTTTCACCTCTCTGTTGCTGCTGCTCTTAGGTTAGCTGTCTTGATTTCACTCTGATAGAGAACCCTTCTGATGTTCTGACACTGAGATCTTCAGACATGCCACCAGAATAGGGCCGATGGGAATTGTAATTTGGCGGCATTTAGAGGGCCACGCGTTTCTCTAAGGAGGGTTAGAAAGGAAGTACTTCTTCACTCGGGGTATAGTTAAGCTAAGCTGCCACCAGAAGGGGTGATGGCCGCCAATTTGGATGGCTTTAAAAAGCGATTGGGAAGATTCCTGAGGGAGAAGCCCATCCGTGGCTTCGGACAAGTCTTGCTGGCTGTGTGCCACTTCCTTTTCCGAAGGTCGCATGACTGCATGTTGCTGGGAAGTCCCGATGGCAGCAGCAACAAGGATAACCAGCTTCAGTTAGGAAAGCCCCTTTCGCAGTTTTATTGAAAGATCAGCCAGGATTCCTGCAGTTACTTAAGACAGCATGTTACTGGGTAGTACATCTCACCGCCAACTACAAGCCTTTGGACCATACACAGAGTGTTTTGTAGATTCTGAGTCACATGGGTCCAGCAGCTGGGCAGTTGATGTTGAAATAAAAAGGTGAGAGGCTTGCAGAGGGGGCTCAATACAATGGCAATTGATTACAGGAGATTAGCATTACAATCACTGAGGCACAGGGATTATTGTGTGTCCTGGCATGCAAATGAGGATATTGCAATGCTGTTAACCTGGCAGTCTTATCAACGCTTACTAATAAGCAAAAACTATAGCCCTGGCAGCCGCTAAGCAAGCTATCAGTTCCCACTTCTTAAACTTAAGCAAATGCCAAACAGTTGTCACACCGATCCGCAATTCAGAGAGGCTCGGAAATCAGTTTCTTGCCAGGGCAAATAGGTTTATTTACAATTGAATGCATGGATCCATGGGTGCCTAAGAAGGATTAGGGTTATATAGAATACACAAAAGGGGAGTGAATACAATACACAGGAAGGTGATTGGATACTTTGATATGGATAGGAAAGTGATACACATCACAGCACCATAAAGAAAAGTTACATTTCACTCTAATTAGATGCCTTTGACAGGCCTTCTAAACTAAAGTTACCTTGAACAGGCTGGCCAAGTTAAGTAAACAAAAAAGTTACATGTGTGAACTTACAGGGGTAAGAATTGTTTTTCTGAGTACACAGTAACCTGGCTTAGAAATCAGGTGCCAAAAAAGCCGTGCAGATTTGATTTGAAAAACAGGATGTTGGCCACCGGTCTATAGTTGGCGACCACCTCTGGATCCAGGGATGCCTTCTTTAGGACTGGCCGGACTACCGCCTCCTTTAGGGGTGCAGGCACCTGGCCGTCTCTTAACGAGGCATTGACGACCTCTTAACGAGGCATTGACGACCTCCAGGATCCAGGTCACAATCCCGTCCTTGGCACTCTTTAGTAGCCAGGATGGGCACAGATCCAGTAAACAGGTGGTTGGGCATACCAATCCAAGCACCTTGTCCACCTAGGGACATATAAGCAACCCTTTTCTGCCACGATTTATCTGAATTTTCCCAACAATATCCCAGTTGCTGAAGAGCTCGGGCAGGAGGAGGTCTTGCTAGAGGGTTCCTGGGGGGCAGCTGCTCACCCGTGTGGGGGGAGTGCTGGACTGGATGGACCTTTGGCCTGATCCATCAGGGCTTTTCTTATGTTCTAGGGACCTTTGCAGGGTCAGTGGTGGTAGCCATTTAGCAAGACCAGCCACTGGCAGATTTCAGCACAGGCCGTGGGAAAGAAACCCACAATCAATCCTCACTCAGTTATGAAGTGTGCTGGGTGGCTTTGTCCAGTCCAGTCCAGCTCCAACCTACCTCATAGGGTTGGTTTGATACAAGGGAAACATTGATTCCCAGCTTTGAGCTCCTTGGGAGAACAGAGGGAAATAAATTCAATTAATATACCCATTTTTGCTTTGCTGCAGCCTGAGTTGTGTTTCATACAGGATCTCTTTTGTGCTCAGTATGTCTCTCTGGGCTGGTTTCTGGGGATGAGCAAAGCAATCTCCCCTGAGGTCAATGGGCCTTAATTTTGAGCAGACAAACACAGCATTTCTTAAACACAAGAGACTGGTTAAAGAAATGAATTCATTTCCAGTGCCATAATTTATGTAGTCTAATACGGTGGTATCTTGGTTCACGAACTTAATCCATTCCAGGACTCTGGTCATGACCCAAATTGGTCAAGAGCCAAATTAAATTTCCCCATTAGGTTCAATGTAAATAAGGTTAATCCGTTCCATAACTTTTTTTTTAATCAGAAAAATGTGAAGCAAAGTGACAAACAACAAAGATTCGTGGCCATCTGGCCCCCCCACACCAAGAACAAGCGCGGATCTCTCTCTGCTCCCCCCGCATGACCGCAATCGTGCCCATCATCCCGGCGTGCTGGGGGGGTGGGGACAGGCGTGAACGCAGGCATGCCGGGGGGAAGAGAGGGGTGCGAATGCAGGTGCACTCGTGTGGGGAGACGGGCATGATTGTGCTGCAGGGGGAGATGGCCGAGATCATGGGTGCACTCCTGCAGGAAAGATGGGGACAATCTCGACCATCTCCCCCCCCCACCGCCCACAGCACCATCTTAGCCATCTGCCCACTCAGTGGGGGTGGGGAGATGGCCACAATCGCAGTCACCACTCAATGTGGAGTTTGCGACCCAAGTCAAAATTTTTATGAAATTTTTGTTCACTACCTGATTTGGTTGTGAACTGAGGCATTTGTGAGCTGAGGTACTGCTGTATACTGCTCGTGTAGGACTGAAAGTGAAGATCTGCCACTCTCTTGTAAATGGCTATTGAGGACTTGTTGCTGCTTGTGAAGGGAACTACTCATGAGCTGCAGGCCAGGATGGCTTCTCCATGCTGCCATGGCTGGAGGAAAGCTTCTGAAAGTGGCTCCCACTTGAGCATTTTGCAGATTGCTGATGGCTAAGCTCACCGAGCTGCCATTTGTCAAAAGCAGCAAGGATTTTTGCTCTGGTCTCCAAGTGGCTCATTGGCTATTGGGGCCCACCCAAGGTGGGTCATGTTGTCTGGGTTCAGATGACATGGCAACCTACCATGAGTGGCAAGAACCCTGGAACAGTCCAGCAATGATGGACCAGATGGTGCTCTGGACACCTCCACTACAGGGCTACACTACCAACTCTGGAATTTAACTTGTGATGACTCTGAGTGACTTTATGCTGAAAGTTCTGTGCAAGTTCATCACAGTGGGCCACCAAGGGTTTGATAGGATCCATCTTGGGCCAAGAATGGAAGAGCTCCTCAGGATGGCACTGTACAGAGGCAACAGAGGTGCTTAAAACCAGAAGGAACTATAAGGAGTTCCAAAGGGATCTCTCCAAGCTAGGAGAACGGGCAACAAAATGGCAAATTTAGTTCAATGGAAGGTGTAAAAAAATGCGTATTGGGATAAAAAAAAAATCCCAACTTCAAGTGTACACTGATGGGATGTGAGCTAGCAATGAGTGAGCAAGAAAAGGATCTTGTGGGTGGGGGATGGGCAGCTCAATTAAAACATTGGCCCAGTGCTCGGCCAATGAAAAAGGCAAACTCCATGCTAGGCATAATTCTGAATGGCACAGAAATTAGGACTGCTGAGATCTTTCTCCCCTAATACAAATCCTTGCTGGATAATTCTGTTATCTTTCTTTCTCAACTAATCCAGGTGAGGCAGTGGCAGTTTTGAATTGGTGCCTGAATGGTGTGATGGTCACACCACAAAAATGCAAAACATTTCCTCTCTAAAAGGGGGGGAAATAATGTGGTTTGGCTTGCTTAAGCCAAATGATTTTCTGTTAGTGATTCAGAAATTCAGCACTCACATAGTCCAGCGGTGGCAAACCTATGGCACGTGTGCCGCAGTGGGCACACAGAGCCCTCTCTGTCGGCACGCAAGCCAAGTCACCCCAGCAGCGCCCCAGCAGCCGAGCGTCGGATAACAGCGCACACAGGGGCCATGTGCATGCACGGAAAGGAGTAGCAGCGCCAGATGATAACATCACAATCTGCATTAGCCATGACTCGTCTGAGCTTTCTTATGGCTGGTCAGTGTGCTGCCAAGAATGGATGGATTGATAGATTTATTTATTTATTTATTTATTTGCTTGCTTGCTTGGACTGGCTGTGAGTTGTTTTTTCTAAACTAAAAACAGTTTTTCTAAACTGACATAGTGAATTTTGCACTGATTGCACTAATAGAACTGTACTGACTAATTAGTCAATACTTTGCACTGTATTGACTAATAGAACAGGAATGATGTTTTTAAAGCCCTGAGAGAGTAACAAAAACAGCCTTTGCTTAACATAGCCAATAACCAACAGTCAATAAAACTGCAAGTTTTAGTTCTCGCACACCTGGTGCTAGCAGGAATTTATTCACTATTGAATAAGTGGAAGCCAAGAGAAGGCAGTGCACCCCCAGCAACACTCTTACTTGTTCCTGGCTCTTGTTCCTCACATTTCCCCAATGTTTGTACTTGGGTATTTATGTTAAAGGCACCGACCCTTGATGTGCTTACCCCTGACAGCAGGGGTGTAGCACCAGAGATCCCCTCTGGCACTGTCCATGTGCAATGCTGTTCTCAGACTTTCAGACATGCAGGGGGTAAACATGCAGTCCACACTCTACCCAGCCAAACAGTAAAAGTAAGGGCAGCATTATTTTCTTGGCCTACTGCCTGCCAGCTAACTCTGAATCTATTTCTCCTCTTATAGGCCAGAAGTCTGCCTATGGGTCTGGTGTATTGCTTGGGATTGTATATGCAGCAGGTTTGCTGCAGATCCACGGCAATTTTGTATGGCACCCTGATGAGATGGCTCTGGCGTCATTGTCTAGGTATGCACAGTCTCCTCCTCCCCCGGAGACCTCCATTCTGCAACACAAACACACAAACCTGGAGTTAAGCGAGATAATGTGTATTTCCAGCAGAAACAGACCTCAGCACTCTAAGAAAATGCAGCACAATCACTTGCAAAGAAAGAACCAACACAAATTATACCCATGAACCCAGCACTCTTGGGTGGCATGCAGGGCCTAACTGGGACTGGCCTCTTTCCTGCCAGAGCTCCAGTGTGTGCTGAGCAGCTTGCTGTTGCCAGTTTAACTTCTCATGGAGCACCCACGAAACAGTGGCCCTCCCCTGAGGCCCTGAAATGGTGGGACATGGAGAGGGGCAGGGATTTGTGGGAAATCCAAATAGAAGATGAAAGCTGCCTGGGATAATGTACATGACATACTGCCCCTTGTCTTTAACATTTTTCTGCTGGGGTGGGGGCAGCAGGTGGGGGCTGAGCCTGGTGGGCTTCAGCTGGGACAGTCACGGCTTGGAACCAGGATACCTGAAGGAACATCTTCTTCCTTATATGCCCTCCCACCCCTTAAGATCTGAGCAGAGGTCCTGCACCGGGAACCCTCCTTGAAGGAGGTTAGAAGAGTGAATACCCAGAGGAAGGCCTTCTCTATGGTGGCGCTCTGACTGTGGAATTCGCTCCCCAGAGAGGTTTGCCTGGCACTGATGTTATATTCTTTTCAGCACCAGGCAAAAACCTTTTTATTTGCCCAATATTTTAATATTTAATTATTTTAACTAGATTTTAACGTTGTTATGCTCAGCTATCCCGGGCTCCAAGATCACCACAGATGGTTACTGCAACCAAGAAATTAAAAGACACTTGCTCCTTGGGAGGAAAGCTATGACAAATCTAGACAGCACACTAAAAAGCAGAGACATCACCCTGCCAACAAAAGTGCGTATAGTCAAGGCTATGGTTTTCCCAGTTACAATGTATGGTTGTGAAAGCTGGACCATAAGGAAGGCTGAGCGCAAAAGGATTGAGGCCTTTGAATTGTGCTGGTGGAGACTCCTGGCAGAGTCCCTTGGACTGCAAGGCAATCAATCCGGTCAGTCCTAGAGGAGATCAACCCTGACTGTGCTTTAGAAGGCCAGATCCTGAAGATGAAACTCAAATACTTTGGCCACCTAATGAGAAGGAAGGACTCCCTGGAGAAGAGCCTAATGCTGGGAACAATAGATGGCAAAAGAAGGAGGGGATGGCAGAGAATGAGGTGGCTGGATGGAGTCACTGAAGCAGTCGGTGTGAGCTTGGGTGGACTCCGGGGGATGGTGAAGGACAGGAAGGCCTGCAGAAATGTTGTCCATGGGGTCGTGATGGGTCGGGCACGACTTTGTGAATAACATAACATAACAAATGTAACAGAGCATGTTATGTTGTATTTTGTTGAACTTATTTATTGTTTGATTTATTTATGGTTGCAAGCCATTCTGGGACATTTTGTAAAGGACGGGGTATAAATATTGTAAATAAATACATAAATAAATGCCAAGTGACTTTTGAAAAGCCACGTGGAACTCTTCTGACCTCTGCTGCTTCAGCTATGGCTGGAAGCCATGCACTGAATTACTGCTCAGCCATCATTGCCCTCAAGCTCCCACCCGTCGACCCCACTGCCCACCCATCCACGGAATAGGGATGGGAAAGACATTGGTTTTCTTCTTACCCTCAACTTGATCTTCTCTGGAATTCCCAAGCAACAGAGAAAAGCAGGCGGTTCACTGCTGCAAAGTCATCCTCAGAGACCTAATGAAACTGGGCTTTATGACCAATATTCAGTGCATAGAATCTGGTCCCCAGCTTGAGGTTAGTGCTCTTTTGCACAATTATACTGGCAAGCGCAGTCATAAGCTCCATCATATAAGCAGTGAATTGCAGAGCTGCCTATGGTAGAGCACCTTATGGCTAATGGGACAGCATATCAATCAATCAATCAATCAAAAGACACTCCAATCTCTGAGGACATAGTACCAAAGACTAAAGGAAAGGAGGTGACTCACACTGAATTTGCTTCATCTGACCATGTCCATGGCTTCCCAGGGTGTTTTTGGAGACCAATCCAATAAAGGTCTTTTCCTTTGAGACGCATCACAATTTCCTTCAAGTCAGAAAAGGTGACAGTCAGCATCGAGATCTGTGATCGGCCACCAAAACAGGAAACCAGTCGCTCCCCAAGCTGCTGTCTTCTACATGTGTTGGATGTCAACATCCATCACCTCTAGACAGCATGGCCATTGGCCAGGAATGCTGGGAGCTGCCATCCAAAACATCTGGAGGCCATCTGGCTGGGAAAACTGAAGGCTACAATTGTAGTAAATATCATTTCAGATAAAAAATAACAAGCAAAAGTATTGAAAAGAAGCCTTTGGGCTATCCGTGGATTTGATCCTCTGCCTGAAAGATGACCCATGAAAGATGACCCAAAGCTTGTGGCTATAGGTGTGGGTTTCCGTTCCCCTAAGTCCTAGGTATAAACTGCATTAGGGGGAATGCTATGGACCAATCCTGCTATTAAGCTTGGCATTCTGGTGAAAAAGAGTTAAAGTTAGGGCTGGATTTCATAACCTAATCAGGTGTTCCTGCCATCACCACAGGTTAATCGGTGCCTTCCATGTACACCTTATACTCACTGTCTTCTGAAACAATATTCAGAAGACAGAGCGGCCTCTCCCTCTGTAAGGGTGCGGACCAGATTATGATGGTCCGCCCCCGGAGTCGGATGGATCCGGACGGATTCCTGAGGGCTCTGGGGGATTTTCCGGCTGACAAGGCTGGCGCTCTTGTGGAGGCCCTGGTCGAAATATGGAATGGGGAGATGACCAGGGCCATCGACACGATCGCTCCCAAGCGCCCTCTCCACCCTGGCAGAGCCCGTTCGTCTCCCTGGTATACATCGGAATTACGGGCGATGAAGCGGGTTGGGAGACGGCTTGAGCGCAGGTGGAGGAAATCTCGTGATGAGTCCGATCGAACACATCTTAGAGCACACTATCGCGCCTATGCTGTGGCGGTGAGGGCGGCGAAGAAGCGATTCTTCTCCGCGTCCATTGCCTCCTCACAATGCCGTCCAGCAGAGATTTTTCGGGTGGTGCAGGGGTTGACGAGACCGGGCCCCGATAAAGAACTGGTGCCACCCTCGAAAGCCCGCTGTGACGAGTTTGCCACGCATTTTCAGGAGAAAGTTGCTCTGATTCGTCACGAGCTGGACTCCACTCTTGATACAGATTCTTTTGGGGAGGGACCAACCATGCCTGCTTGTCCCACGTTATTGGATGACTTTCAGTTTTTGCGGCCCGATGATGTGGACAAGGTGCTTGGATCGGTACGCCCAACCACCTGTTTACTGGACCCGTGCCCATCTTGGCTATTAAAGACCGCCAAGGACGGGATTGAACCCTGGATCTTGGAGGTGGTCAACGCCTCTCTGAGAGACGGCCGGGTGCCGGCCCCCTTAAAGGAGGCGGTAGTCCGGCCAGTCCTAAAGAAGGCTTCCCTGGATCCAGAGGTGGTCGCCAATTATAGACCGGTGGCCAACATCCCGTTTTTGGGTAAGGTGCTGGAGCGGGTGGTGGCGGGACAACTCCAGGCACTCTTGGAGGAAACTGATTATCTGGACCCATTTCAGTCCGGTTTCAGACCCGGCTTTGGCACTGAATCCGCCTTGGTCGCCCTGTACGATGACCTATGCCGGGAGAGGGACAGGGGGAGTGCGTCCCTGTTAGTCCTTCTTGACATCTCAGCGGCTTTCGATACCATCGACCATGGTATCCTTCTGGAGAGGCTGGCGGGATTGGGGGTTGGAGGCACTGCTTTGCAGTGGTTCCACTCCTATCTCAATGGCCGATACCAGAAGGTGGTGCTGGGGGACTATGGCTCTGCGCCATGGCAGCTATGCCATGGGGTTCCGCAGGGCTCCATTTTGTCCCCCTTGCTTTTTAACATCTACATGAAACCGCTGGGGGAGGTCATCAGGAGGTGTGGGCTGCGGAATCATCAGTATGCGGATGATACCCAGCTCTACCTCTCGTTTTCCACCAATCCAGGTGAGGCGGTGGCTGTGCTGAACCGGTGCCTGGCCGAGGTAATGGGCTGGATGAGGGCCAATAAACTGAGGCTCAATCCAGACAAGACGGAGGTCCTGTTGGTAGGTGGGTCTGGCTACAGTGTAGGGGACTTGACCCTAGTCTTGAATGGGGTTGCACTCCCTCTGAAAGACGGGGTCCGCAGCTTGGGAGTGCTCCTCGACCCGGAGCTGACCTTGACTGCTCAAGTGTCAGCAGTGGCGAGGAGCGCCTTCCAACAGCTTCGGCTGATACATCAGCTGCGTCCCTTCCTGGAGTTCGATTGCCTGACGACGGTGACACATGCGTTGGTGACTTCCCGGTTGGATTATTGTAACGCGCTCTACGTGGGGCTTCCCTTGAAGACGGTCCGGATACTTCAATTGGTGCAAAATTTATTTATTTTTATTTATTTATTTAAAAATTTTATAAATAAATAAAAATAAATAAATTTTATAATTTATTTTATATATAATTTTAAATAAAAAATATTTAAAATTTTATATATAATTTTAAATAAAAAATAGAGCTGCCAGGGTTCTGACGGGGACTGGGCGTGGTTCTCATATCACCCCAGTTCTCCGTCAGCTCCACTGGCTCCCCATTGAAGTCCGGGCCCAATTCAAGGTGTTGGTTCTTACCTATAAAGCCCTAAACGGCTTGGGCCCTGGTTACCTAAAGGAGCGCCTGCGACCATATATGCCCTCCCGCCCCTTACGATCAGCGACAGAGGCTCTCCTCCGGGAACCCTCCGTGCGTGAGATTAGGAGGGTGAGTACCCGGAGGAGGGCTTTCTCAGCGGTGGCGCCCCATTTATGGAATGCGCTCCCCAGAGAGGCTCGCCTGGCGCCGTCGTTATTTGCTTTTCGGCGCCAGGCGAAGACCTTTTTATTTAGACAATATTTTAATTAATATTATTGTTAATTTAGGTTTATGTTTGGTTTAGTTTATGTTTAATTTATGCTTAATTTATGTTTAATTAATTTATGTTTAATGTTTAATTTATGTTTAATTTAAGTTTAATTTAAACTTGTTATTATTTTTGTTCATGTTTTTATATAATAACCTGAGATGGGCCAGTTTTTAAATTTGCTATATGTTTTTAATAATGTATTGTATTATGCTGTAAGCCGCCCCGAGGCTATTGCAAGGGGCGGCATATAAATTTTTAAATAAATAAAAAATAAAAAAATATTATGAATGGTGGGTGATCCTGTGCAAAGGACTCTGTGGTAGCAGCTGTTCTGTGCTGACTCTTTTTTCCTAGGGGTAGATTCAAATTAAGCTGAATCCTGAACCAAACTGAGCTGATTCGGAAAGACTTGAGAGATATACAAAGCTCCTTCCCAGTAGACTTTGGCCACTCTGGATGTGGAGAGCCAGACAGTGTCTGTCAAAATGGAAGCACTTCTCTTCAAACTCCCCCAACGGACAAGGGAGTGTAGTTTTGTGCCGGGCCATTCCAGGTTCTGATCACACTGGGTGGTTTTACAAGGGCTCTCCAAACACAGTGCTTTGCTGCAGGGATGCTGAAGCAATACGTTTCAGGGCTGCTTCGGTTGTCAGTGCTTTTGGCTAGTTCTCTCTCACAAGAGCAGGGATATTACAGAATTGATTTTCTTGACTGTAAGGAAAATGAAGCTGAGGGTAAGGATCTGATGCCCCCCTAGTCCCAGTAGACTTTGCTAGCCTTGCCTTGATGAAAACAACTGCACCAATTCATTGAGGGGTACAAGATATAAATGCAATGTAATAATAATATCTGGCATAGCAGCAGACAGCCATCCAAACTGGTTCACAGGACTGTCCTGTCCCCAAACTTTATTGATTGTGTGTTTTATATGCATAAGCTCACAGAATTCTCTGACAATGGAATGCTTTCATCGCTTACCAGTTCTTCACCTTCAATCTTCACCAATGTGGCATTGTGCAAAGAACAGAATTTCTGACTGTATGTCCAGTTCCTTTTCTCTTTTGAAAAGAAGTAGCACTTCCCTTCATATCCAATCCAATAACGTGGGCATGGTGGACCACAGGTTGCAGGAGAATTCATATGAAGGGCCAGCTGCTGAATCATTTTTGCTGCCATTGCTAAGGAAGGAACAATATCAGCTCAGTTTTCTTCTCCAACAGACAAATCAGGATGAGAAGACTAGTTAAGTCCTTCCATCCATCCATCTCAAAAAAATCTCAGGCTCTCTGAGCAATATTTATAAAGTAGTCCACAGCTAGGGAGTGACATGTTTACAAAGAGCTGCTGCTCAGAGTGATACAAAACAGTTCAATAACACAGTGATGGATGGGCTCTGAGAAGTTATGGGATCAAGAAAATTCTGGTTCTGGCTTTCTGTGTGAATGCCACAGACTTCCCATAAGAATTTCAGCAAATCATTTGAAGCACACAACCTTATGTGTGTTGAGTGTGGCTGCCTGGAAAAGGGAAGCTTTGAGCAAGATAATAGCAATTAAGGGAATATTAGTGAGCAAAATTTTTTGGGTGGTCCTACACCAGGCTCCACATATCAGCCTGCTACTTGGAGGAAGTGTAAGAAAGTTGGAGCCACGTCACATATAGTTTAACCCTTAAAATCGTTTGTTTCTTGGATCATTTGGGATGACATTTTCCTGCAAGCAGAATCCAGCTCTTCTGTTATGGCAACTGAGGTGTCGCAGAACCGATGCCAAGCTAGCCGAGATTAGATTCCAAATCATGTGCAAGAAGAGACTACAGCCAAAATCATTGTCGCTGAAGTGGCTGAGCAACCAGCTGGGCATAATGCTCATGCAACCAAGTGTGCAAGCAGTTCTGCCTTAAGCCGGCGCCAGCCATTGCACAACCAGCTGTTTGCACATTATGTTTATGCACCACATTGTGCAATCGTTTGTGCACTGTGCCTGTGCAACTCATTGTGCAACCTGTTGCAAGGCATGATGTGCAACTGCTTACACAGCACTGAGAGCTGGTGGAGCTCTGTTAGCACAATTTGAATTTGTGGAATGACACAGTTGGGTCCTACCCTGTGTGTCTGTGTGCACAGCCATTTTTCTCGGTGAATGTTGTAAGACAGTCCCTATCACACACTGTTGAGAAGTAGTCTAAAATATAGTTAAATAATTTAGAAGATCTTAAAGCCTAACTAATCAGAAGATATCTTTTCAATTGATTAAAAAAGTAACAGAGCCCATTAGAACCCATCAATGAGAGATTTTGTTTTAGGTTAAAGAGAAATGTTGCTGGTGAGAAGATGCCTGGCATTTTCCTGCCATGGAGCTCTCAAAAGAAAGGACATCTCGCACTGAGGAAGCAGCTGGTCACATCCCCACTTCCTTGCCAGGGTCAAGTAACAGTTTGACCAAAACTATTAGATTATATTCATTTTCTTTCAAGGACTGGGAATATTGATTGCTTTCATGGGGCTCTGTAGGTTGGGATTCATCAAGTCCCCCCATCCCAAAGCATATCAACTACATGAAGAGGAATTTCAAGAGAAAAGTACCAAAGTTTGCATAACTTACCAACTGCAATGCCAATGCCAATGAGTAGGAATAGGATAACAACACGATACAGGAAGGCAATGACTCTGAGAAAGGTAATTTCCCCTGCAAGTGCCTTGATCTTGCTTACTGCACTGTCACAAACTGAGAGAGGAAACAACTTGTGAATCACCATTTACCACATAAAGTCTTCTTCAGCCTTTTTGGTTAACTTGAGAAGGTTTGTGGAACAAGCAGGACTGATGTGCACATTCTGTTTCGCCCCACCCCAATTTTTGAACCCCTGAACGAAGTTGCTCATGTTACAGTATCAACTTAATAGTTGATTAAGTTGCAGCTTAATAGTTTAGAGAAAAACTCCTTTGAAACCAATAAACAGCCATGTTAAGAGTGCGACGACAATCATTTCTTACTTGTACAGCCCATTATTGCAGCAGGAAGGCAACGGGCACACACAGTTTTGTTCTATACACTGATTCTCCTTATCTGCTAATATGAGTCTATATGAGTTTATCTGCTACTTGCTCCCAGGAAAATAAGTGGCCAGTACCTGTTCCCTTTTCTTTTTCTTCCTTCCCCACTCTTGGAATGCAAGGAATCCGTTCTCGTACGTCTCTCTCAGGAGTTTCTTTGTTTGCCATTTCACTCTGAGAACAGCAGCACTCCAGAAACAGTTCTGAGTTGTAAAACTCCTGTTTTTGGCTCTCCTGGATCAAAAGGAAACATTCAGAGCATAAAAGCATAGTTAAGAACAATTTGGTTAATAACTAGGGCAGCATTAATAGGAAATTTTACTAAAAATCCTAATGTCGTTTAGCTTCAGTTATATTAGCACAAGTATTGGTTTTAGTATTAATGTTGGTTTTATTATTTCTATGTGAAAACTCTGGATGATTCACAATAATAAGGCAAAACCACAGACCACAAACACAATAAAATAAAATATCACATAAAAAGCTTTTACAAAGTCCTTGGAAGAAGACCTAAACTTAATCAGGGGTGACTTGACCAATGTCAGGTGTTGGTCTAAAATCTTGACCAAATTAGCCTTTCCAGAGAGCACCTGCTTGCCTGTTTGAACCTGCTCATGATGCAGGTTGTGTTCTGGGACATTTTGATAAGCTTTTCCCATCCTCTGGCAGAGCAGATCTCAGAGCCTAGTGGTGGAGAATGTTGTATCTGCAGGCCAAATCCTTCTCTCCAGGTTTGCAAAGACGGATACGCACTTGGCCTGACCATTCATCAGTTAGTCTCCTTCCAGATTCGGCATATTTCCCCTCCCATCTGAAATGGTGAAAATGCCCCTGCTGAAGCTCAGTGAGAACCTTCAGCTAAAATATGCCAGTATGCTGGCCTCTTCCAATGTGCCTTTGACCCTGTCCCTTTTCTCCTTGAAAGCCAGTGTGGTGGAGTGGTTGCGAGCACAGGACCAGACTCAAGGGGCTCTGGGTTCGGGTTCCCACTCAGCCATGGAGCTTACGGGGTGCCTTTTGGCTAGTCACAGACTCTCAGCCCAACCTACCTCACAGCGTTGTTGTTGTAAGGATCAGATTGAGAGGAGGAGAATTTGTAAGCCACTTTGAATTCCTCGGAAGGACAAAAAGTCAGAATATAAATATAATAAATATATGAAAAAAAAGTATTGGCCCTTCCTACTACTGGAATACAGTCTCTGCAAGCTTCTCTTAAACTGAGCTCAGCTCTTGGGCTGAAAAAGGTTCCCTATTCCTGCCCTAGCACCTGGCTGAAGCTTTATTTCATTGGTGTTCTGGAAGGGCTTGATCCTGGAACATGGAGAAATGGAGATGTACAGAGACAATGGATACTGGAGAAATCATCAAATGAGTTTGATTTTGGAAGAATTTGGCCCACAGACTTTTCACTGGACTGATCTTCCTAAGTCACATGGATTCCACAGGCTTGCAGGCCATTTTATTTTTTTCCTTTCACATAATTTCACACAATATTAGTCACAGAAAATATGAAAAACAGATGCCAACTGTTCACTTCCCCCATGGACTAAAGTGTGAAAATGCATAGTGGGTTCAACTCCCCACTCAGCCATGGGGATTCATACTGGATACTGGAGGGATCTGCACAATAGCAAGAATGCAAAGTTGCTCACCACTGAATTTGCACAGACCTATACAAATGCACTTTTGCAAAACCCAATTCTGTTGATGAGCAGATGATGTAATCAAAGTCACCGGACCATCTGTAAACCATTGGCAGAATGGATTTTAGATCGTCCATGAATTCCTTATGGACAGCGCCAATCAGACAGGTGGAACAAGTGCAGTAACACAAGTCACCACATGGGACAGTCGCATATTATTCCTGTACTGAAGTGTATTCATTTTCAGGTGCCTTGGCTCAGGCAGCTCTTCCATGGTTTTGACTTGCGGGACTCCAGGTTACCCCATGAGGAAGTATGACAGATCCATTGGTTACTGCTGTGATAAAAGGTCAATGTGAGATATGCATCCTTCGCAGGCTTCAAAATCCATGGTCTAAGTCAGCGGGTGGACAACACTCTCCAAATATTTTGGTCTGCAACTCTGCTCATTCTTCACCGCTGACTTTGCTGGCTTGGGCTGAGGGGTCACAAATTGTGCACTTCCCACCCAAGTAATCAAAGCTCACCTCTTAATGCACAGCACTGCTGCCACATTGCTAAAGTGAACCCCCAAGGAACATTTTCTAACAATATTTGTTTTGGTGTTACATGGAGAGAAATTCCTTTGCTTTGCCACTCCTTTGCTTTGCCTTATCACTGATCTGAAGTAAATTTCTCTGCAGGTCACCTGGGCTAATCATGTGGAGTTTAAATGCACATTAAGTCAACAATTATGGGACAACTAGGTAGAGCAGAGAGCTGCTTGTGAATCACAAGCAATCATAAGCAGCAGCACTGCTTCTAGCAAAAGGAGTCGGAACTTGCTAGCATTCACCTGATACAAGCTGTATGAGTACTTATTTAGGTAGACAGATTGCTTATATGAATGGATATATATTTGGAATGGAGGAGTTAATCCATTTTTCTCTTGTTTGTTTTTTCTTTTCTTTTCCAGAAATGAAGAGATATGTTTATAATTTCTATATATTGATAGGTTTCATGAATCCCCCAGGTATTCACCTGCCATTCCCTTTTGGCTTTCCTGTTTTGTTTGTTGTTATGGTTTTGTTGAAAATTAAAAGTTGTAACTGAGGTAAAAATCTTTATTTGTTAAAAAAAAGGTTAAAAGGATTTAAGGATCCCCCAAAAGATAATATTTGCATTCAAAGATATATATAGGGAAAGACATTTTTGTTTTGGGGTTTTTTTCAGCTTTTAGTTTGAGAGTAAGCATACTTTAAGGGAGCTCTTGAGGGCAGGAAAGCAACGGTTCCAAGGAGAATAGCATCTCAGAGAAATTCTCATCGGTTCTTTTGCTTGTGTCTAATGTGCACAACTGCCCTATCCTTCCTTGTAGTTTTAATTTATTTTGACAGTGATTTTTTAACCTAAAAGTATAAAAAGAAAGAAAAAAAGAAAATGTTTGTGTCACTTCCCTCTTTCCCTCTCCTTCAGCAGACTCAAAATGGAACCTCAGAAGCACAGTTCTTTTATTAAAACATAGCCGTTTACAGAACTGACACTTCCATTCCTCCCCTCCATTTCAGGAAAGCTTCTGCCTCCACCCTTGGCAAGGCTCCTGCTGCTTGCAGGCTGGACAGCAGGAACGCGGGACAATTCGTAGATCGACTGCTCACTTCACCTGTTCTTGTCCCTGCATTCCTGCCCACTCCAGTTCTGAAAGGGGCCTCCCCCTTTCCAAGGTGGGCTAGTTTGCACCCTCTGCCTGGGCAAGTTCACGAAGCAGCCTTGAAAGCACCAAGTCCTCTGCCATCCCCCGCCGGCCCTCCACCACTGCCTCCTCCAAATTGGAGCAATCTATCTGAACAGCCTGCAATGTGCAGGAGACAACCCCCTGTGCGTGCCAATGATTGCAAAATGCACATATATGAAAATAAGTAATTGGGTGACCTATTATGAGTAAATTGCACTACAGAATGTGACCCTGGGGAACTCAGAGCCCCCAACATGTGGGATGAAGGCTAGCAGCCAAATCATACAGGTCTGGCCTAAAGACTGCTAAAAATAATGTATATGATATTCTGTGAACGCTTATGTGCCAAGCATGACTGTTGGGGATGAACTTGGAGAGGAAAGTGTGGGAGCAGGCAAAGTTGAGGGGAAAGAAAAGATCCCAATTTAACATAGTAAGTGTACATTTATTACTACTCAGGAGGGTAAAATACCAAAGTACTCCCCTAATAAAAAGCATTACAAGTTTAGTTGAAGGAACTCGATGGTATTGAAATGGAAATGAGGCAGCCAGATAGTTTCAGTCACTGGCTGGCTGTAGTTTAATAGAGCAGCAACAGATAAAATGCAGCAGGTTGCACTGCATATTAAAAAAACAAGAAAATGTCAGGGGGAAGGGGTTCTCGAGTCTCTAGGGCTGGCGAAGCAAAACAAAAAGCAAATCACAATGTACTTTTTATAACATTCTTCTGAGCTTTGCATTGCTAGAGAAGACATTTTTCTATTTTTCCCTGCTGTGGGCCCAGTGAAAACCACCTATTCTAATGGGAGCCTCAGGAGTAAAATTCCACTTGGGCTTTTATTTCAGGGCTAACTGCAAGCCAGGGATGGTTAAGAAAAGCTTTAAGCCCCTACCTGGACGCTGTTAAAACCCTGATATGGTTCCTGATCGTGAGTTTAGTGTCCTGTGCAGTGTGGCCCTTATTTAGTTTTCCAAGAAAAATAAGTCACTCCCTTCTTTACCATCCCATTTTCTGACAAGCCTCAAACTGTATGTCGGTTTTGTTTAAGGAGCCGATTTTACAGCCTGCATAGCGAGCAATGGTTGCCACGGTGGTGGGAGTTGTTAGGAGCGCAGAACTGGGCCGCAGGCGATCGCGGTTCTAGTCCCCGCTCAGCCATGGAGCTAACTGGGCCAGTCACAGACTCTCAGCCCAGCCTACCTCACAGGGTTGTTGCTGTGAGATCAGGTTGAGAGCAGGAGGAAGAGGAGAGCCGCTCTGAGTTCTTCAAGGACGGAAGGAAGGAAGGAGAGATAAACTCTAAAGTGAAGTCAGGAAAAGACTTACCCCCTCGAAGCTAAGTGCAAACGCGGCGCTACTGCTCAGCAAGGCAGTAGGTGGTTCCCTGGCAGCCCCGGCAGTTCCTCACTTCCACATATGAAGAGGCTTCTGCTAAAAAAAAAAAGACTAAAAGTGAGATCGGCTGAGCAAACAAGAGCAAAAGAGTGAAGGCTTTTTTTAAAAAAAGGGAGGGGAAGCGGAGAGCTAGCTTTTGATTAAGACATACGTGCCCAGCTACTTCCTTGTTTGTGCAACCCTTAGAGAAAGCTCCACCAAGAATGCATGCCGTTCTCTTATTTCCAGTTAATTTCCGGCTCCCAGTCAGGCTAGTAAGTTCGGCGAACTAAATTTCTGTTTGTGCGTTCCTTGTTCATACTTTTATGAATTCAGTGCCCCCTTGCAAAGCTGTCAGATCAGGCAGTCCGTTTCTGAGAAAACGGACATTCGCCTTTAAATCGACTTTGTATTTAAGTCGGCCCTCCACATTCATGGGGCGAGGAGCACAGGGCCCACATGAAAGTGGAAAAAGCACAAAGATCGTCAACCGCCCCACTTCCTGCTCAAGCTCCCCAGAGCCTCCTCTCTGCAGCAAGGAAATGCCAGGGAGATTCCCTGGTTGGGTGGGCAAAGCAGGAAGGCTTGCTTCGGGGCCTCCTTCTCCTCCCTTTGGTTTTCCCTTGTCACAGCAATCTGCAATTAAGGCTCAAATGGTCAGTTTCTTGCGAGGGTAAATAGGGTTACTTACAATCAAACACATGGATCCATGGGTGCCCAAGACAGGAACACCCAATGCTAATTCCATTAGGGTTACATAGAATAAACAAAAGGGGAGTGAATACAATACACAGGAAGGTGATTGGATAGGAAAGTGATTGGAAACACGTCACAGCATCATAAAAGAGTTATATCTTACTCTAATTAGATGCCTTTGACAGGCCTTCTAAACTAAAGTTACCTTGAACAGGCGGGCCAAGTTAAGTGAACAAACAAGTTACATGTGTGAACGTACAGGGTTAGGGAGGCACTTTAGCAAGCCTGTAAAGCACAGAGATTAGACTTTGACAGTTACCCACTAATGAGTGGGGTCACCTGGTCTTCACCACTAGACACTGAGGCATCTTTTGATGTGTTTAGGGCAGGGCGGTGGGGCAGGATGGCAATATTTGTTTTTCTGAGTACACCCTTTCTCTGTGGTGATGCTGATTGTCTGCTTTAATTTTTAAAAATTTATAGGCTTTTTGGCAGTTCATTTGTAAGTATGGGTTGTTTGTAAGTTTGATGTTTGCAACTCGGGGACTGTGTGTGTGAAAGTAATGTGGAGCTATTGACTTTTAACAGTGATTGAGTTGCAAATACACAAATACAGGCCAGGTTTCAGGACACAGATTCAGCTCTGCTCCCTCTGCAGTATATAACAACTACCAGCTCTGAAACTCCTCCATGGGTTTATTTGTGTCCCTGCCTCACTGCAACCCATGAAAGGTCGATCCTGTAGGTGGCAGACACTTATATGGGAGTCTGACTTTGGAGAGGTATCATTGACTGCATTTGTGAGTCATGACAACACATCATGGGTTATCATGTTGTGTGAACTCAAACTCTTCCTCACAGGGTAGCTTATTAATAGGTATCAGCTGTTCATGCAGGAATTGTTGCACCATCTGAACCTCATCAACCAACCTTATCATGCCTACCTCCATGGGAATAATCCATGGAGCTTGTAGCAAGAGTGTTAAAAAACCTTGCTGCTCTTTGTCAAGTGAGGGCTGCTGGAGGAGGGCAGGGAAGGCTTCTGGAAAGTCCAGTGCAGGCAAGTATATAGCTTGCTCATGTGCTATTTGGGAGGCTGTATCCCGAAAAGGATACAAGTAAGGGCTGCTAGGTCCATGCAGGTTGACCTCCTCCTGATTCCCCCATCTTCATCACTAAGTCCTGGAGCTTTTTGTGTTAAGGACGAAGCAGAAGCTTCTGTCTGAAACAGGAAACCCTGCTTCTTCAGGGTACCAGACTTTAGCCCAGTGGAACTGGAGGTACTCAGTATTCTGGCTGTTCTTTCCCTGCATGCCTTTGGCCCACCGAGACTACCTCACAGGTTTTCCTGAGGGCAAAAATGACCAAGCACTCTGGTATTACACAAATGAAAATAGGACTACACTGTTGCACTGCCATAAGAATATCTTCCACATATACACTGGTGCATTTTTAAAATTTGCATGAAAAGCCATATGCATTCTTCATGTGCATATCTCCTACTGCATGCACCTTGTGGACAATTTTCTCCAATTTGAAAATCAATTTTCCTAATATAGTGCATACTAATGTTATTTTCACCAATATGTCCGTCTTTCTGTATATTTCTCCCTAATATATGGATTTTTGATCAGTTTTAATTAAAGGATTCCCCTACAAAACTCACCAATGTGTGAATTTTGAAGTATAACTGAGATTCAAATTGCATATTGGTTCAAAAGTGCAGGATCCAGTAATTGTGCATTGTTCGGTGTGAACCAAACATATTTCTCACCTTTTCCTTCCCTGCTTTGACTATAAAAAGATGATGCATTATTTTCCTGCATGGGTATTACAGGAACAGAAATAACCCTGAACCCAGTCATACATTTGTTAAAGATTTAAGCATTGTGCTAGCAAAAGAGTTCCTTTATATATAAAATGTGGTTTCTGCTTGCAAAACTGCACCTATAGAGAGTCAATAATATAGTGATGCAATGACTTGTCATTCAATAGTGCAGAATGGCAGAATTGCCACACAAGCATGTAAATCTCACAAGAATTTGTTCAGCTTTGGCAACTGCAGCACCAACTGCATCTATTTTTAAAACATGCAGACCTAGTTGTGGTCACATCATGTGTCTTCATTTTTAGCTTCACTGAGGCTGGATTACAGCAATCTTTGGAAATGTTACTTGGTGTCAGTGGTGCCACTACAGCTCTGACCAATGCCAAAATCATTTGTGGATTGCACTGGCTGCTGGACTCTTCAATATCTGAGCTTCTGGCCTCTGGGAACAACATGGAATGTTGGCTGCCCCCTTAGAGATTGTATGTGGGTGTCAGTCTAGCAGAGAGTTTCGGCGCTCTGCCTCTTCCTGTGTGTTTTCAAAGAAGCACAAATGTTCAGTGATCAAGATGCTTGTCAAGATACTTTCTGGGCTGCACATTACAGGAAGGATAAACCCAGGTTAGAGTCAGTGCAGGGTAGGGCCACAAGGATGGTGGCTGGATTGTAGGGAAAGCCGTATGAGGCGAGATTGGGGGAAGTGCGTCTCTTCAGCCTGGAGAAAAGGAGACTTTGAGGGGATCTGTTGGCGACATATAGGAACGTGAGGGGGTATCACATGGAGGTGGGTAGAGACCTGCAGAGGAGGGCAGGATGTGCTCCAACAGAGCCAAGTTCAAGGAAACAAGGTTCAATTTGGATGCCAGGAAGTACTTCCTGACAGTTAGGACCCTGAGGGTATGGAATGGGCTTCCACGGGAGGTGGTTGAGGCCCCATCAGTGAGGGGGTTCAAGGATAGGCTGGACATGCACATGATAGGCATGTCATGAGTGGAGCCTGCTGGAGCCAGGGGTCAGACTAGGTAGCCCGGAAGACCCTTTCTGACTCAGTTTCAAAGTTTCTTTGTTCATGGAAAACCAGAGTCAAGGCAATGGCATGTTGGTTCAAGGTTCACAGAGTCAGGAACTCAATTCTATTTCCCACATTCAGTAATGTGGCTGTTGCAAGGGGCGGCATATAAATGTTTAAATAAATAAATAAATAAAATAATGATGTTGTGCAATGCCACTAACTCTGCTTTCATGCAACTTGTGCTCAAAGCACCCACCGCTTCCCTTGGTCTTTCAGGCCCAGGGAGGAGGAAATGCTTGGGTCTGATTTCATTACCAAAGGACTCCTCACGTCAGTGGATTCATGGCTGCTTGTTTACATCAGTAATCCTTAAATTTGGCCTTCAATGCATCTTCAGGGCAGGCTGCTGACTCCTGTACCAGAGTGGCTTCTTATTGATTGCAGCTTTTAATCTGAGCTTTATAAGAGCTGTTCAAAGTGCCAAACTGCATTCCCAAAGGAGGCTCCCTATGTTGGATCACCATGGATAGCTCCCAGAATAGAAGCTGCAAAGGAGCCCCACTGAGATGGGCAACACCAGCCACCCCTGTGTATTCACATGCATGTTAGACCTAGCTGCCTTTCCTCATTGCATTTAGAAATCTTAGAAAAAAATGTCCCTTCAGCTTGAGTCCGCAATGTGATGGGGGTGAAAGACAGGCAGATGTTATTAGAGGCTGCATTAACAGAAGTAATAGAAGTATCACTGCCCAACACCGTGAAATACTAGTTCCCTTTGACTCAGCAGTGGTTAGGCCTCATCTTAAGTCTAATTCTGGGCACCACAGATGCAGACAAGCTGTAAACGCTTCAGAGGAGGGCCACAAGGATGACTCAGGGCCCTATGAAGAGAGATTGAAAGAACTGGGCACGTTTAGCCTTGAGAAGCGAAGACTGGGGGAAGATCACCTTTCACATTTGCGCTATCCTGTCACAAAGAGGAAGGATCCCAGAGTGCAGAACACAGAATAATGGACTCAAGTTACAGGAAGCCAGATTCTGGGTGGATACCAGGAAAAATCTCCTATTAGAGCAGTACAACAATGGAACCCATTACTTAGTGAGGTTGTGGGCTCTCCCACACTAGGGGCATTCAGGACACAACTGGACAGCCATCTGAGAGGGATGGTTTAACTGGGAGTCCTAAACTGAACAGGTGGTTGGACCTGTTGGCCCTCTGGCCCTTTCAACTCTGCTATTCTATGATTCTAAGATCTTTCCAAGGTTTTTCTGTCCCTCCTGTCCATGCCTGTTCTCATACCTTGAGAATGGCCTTGAGTTTTCTGGATTGCAAGTCTACTAAGGGATTTTTGAGGTGGTATTGTCAGCAGTAAATAAGCCATGGACTCATCATGGATGCCACTAGAAACAGTCCACTGCTTTCCTGGAAGGAAGTGTATGAGTGGTTAACCCAAGAAGAAGGCCTTCAGCATGGCTACTTGCTTGTAAGTGTTGTGTCACCCTCCACTGAAATGCACAAGTTGGGTTTTCATCTGCTTCATTACTCATGGACCACTCAGGCTGCATGGAATATAATGAGAAGGAAGAAGTTTATGGTATGCTGCTCTGGGAAAGCTTTTCTCACTGGAAGAATTTCTGAATGAAGCCAGTGGGTTGATGTTCACTTACCTGGCACAAGTTAATGAGAGTTGGGGGATCCATGAGAATAAACAGAACATAAACAATGTCCACTGCATTCAGCCTGAAGGCCTGTGCACAGATCCGTGTGTGTACAGCGTGCTTTATTCTGTCAGGCCTGAACTGTGGTTCTTGGTCACCTTCCCTCAGCATGGAAGGGTAGAAAAATGCTTGAGATTCTGTTTTTGTGCACTTGATGGAACTGGAGGAACTGTCCTCTAGCATAACTCTGAATGAGACTATCAAAGAAGGGGGGATTCTTTAAGCAGACAAATAAACAAAAATATTCATTTGAGAAACAAAAACATTCTTTAAATAAGTCATTCTTAAAATCAATTATAGGCCTGTCTTCTACAAATGTGCTTAGCGACTTTCAAAATCTGTTTGTGGAACTGGCTGTGATAACATCCTGTGACACACAATTACACAAACAACACAGGTCTTATAACTTGTGCTTAACCATTTGTTGGTGGTTGTTTTGGGGTTTCAGGTTTGTTTTCATCCATTTCAGCAACTGTCGTGTGGCATTTGCTGTATGAGGTGGAAGTAGAAACTATCCCCTATGCTGGCTAGAGCTGAAGGGAATTCTAGGCCAAAACTTCTGGAGGGTAACTAATTCTTGCTGGGGTGCAAAGCAGCAGGGGTTGGTAACAAAAGGACAGAGGAAAAGAAAGCAATGATGGGGCTGGGGGTGAAGAGGGATATGTTGAGACCCAGACCTTGCCACTTTCTTCCTTGATGCCTGAATGGTTCTTCAGATTGATGGTTACCAGGGGGTGTTATCATATGCTAGAATAGTCAATCTCCTTTCTTGATGCATAATTGAGGAGGCAACTTACCAAAAAAGGAGGAACCAAACATCACCAAAAAGGAGGAGATACATCTCCCAAAAAGAAGATACCAGTTTGCATAAATTTTGCACATGTGGATTTATAAACAAAAGTTCAAAATTTTAAAATACTATAAGTTAAATTGAATTCTTCCCATAGCGGGGAAGAATGTGACCAGATGAGCTGTGTGCCTGCTGAATGCGCAGCTCAAATCCCTAACTATTGAGGGGCCATCAAGGTCTGACTCCCTTTTTGTTCTCTTTAAATCCAGTTTGGATGGGATTTTAATTCAAATAAATAACACCTGCAGATGGAGTACTGTCCTCTGTAAAGCAGGATACCTGCCTCTCCCTACTCTTAGGGTCATCCCAAGGCATTTTGTTTCTCAGGTGAAGGACAAGATACAAACTTCCGATGACAGCTATACAGCATCACAGTCAGTTGCATCTTAGTCCTGCTCTGCATCGAAACCTGAGCAAACGTGTGAAAAGGGAGTGCACTGGTCCTGCTCCTTTCTTAGGAGCTTGCATCACAAAAACCTATGGAGGCCAACTGCTTGAAGAGAGGTGGAGGAGCACCTCCTGCATCTTTGGCTCTCAGTATGCTTGGAAAATCAGCATTCTCAATCATGGGAAAGCCTTCTTCAGTTCTTTCTCATGAAAGCTCTCTTCAGAAAGTCACCCTCCAGAAGGTGTGTGAGGGCAGGGCTGCTGTGCTTCCCCTCCCCAGATGCTTGCTTGGTTCAGGTTCAGAATGCTTGCATCTTGGCTCCAACATGAGATAAATTGGGCATTTTTGTGATAGTGCTAGATATTATCTCCAATGACATCTTGTAGTTCAATGTCAGAGTATCTAATTTAATTGCAGGGAAAGGGAGAGACTGGGATTGTTGTAGTTGCTTTTGCAGAGACCAACAAGCCTACTTTGCAGC
Organism: Varanus salvator macromaculatus; assembly: GCA_023646645.1. Taxonomy (NCBI): domain Eukaryota; kingdom Metazoa; phylum Chordata; class Lepidosauria; order Squamata; family Varanidae; genus Varanus; species Varanus salvator. Next base: position 1,498,532 of record JAIXND010000792.1, read on the forward strand.
ATTTCTGACAACACTCATTTTTGAAAAACAAAAGCTATTGCCAATCTTCAGTCATCAAGCGTGTGACAGACGCGCTTAGAGGTGGTCAAGTCTTCCGGGGCCCTGCTTCCTGTGTAGGTCTCCTCTTTGCCTCTAAACAGTGGGCAGAACTGCTTCTCAGAAAGCAGGTGGAAACAGTCTGCCTCGATTAATCATTTTTTCCACCAAAAGTTAACTTGGGTTGTAGGGAACGCAAACCAGTGCGAATCTTGCCAAATGGAGGATGAGGAAGGCTACATGGCACTGAACTTCCAGCTGAGGGAGGAGCAAAGGAAACCAGTTCCTCCATCTCAGGTCCAAGGTAAATAACTGCTTGCTCATGGGACCTGGAGCTCCTTGGGCTGTTGTAACTATCAGGTTATTGTGACATTTTGGGAATCTCAGCTGACTCCAGCCGGAGAGACTGAGCTCTTTTTCCCACTCAGTCATTTTGCAGGTATGGTTATCCCATCTCCCAGAAGGAGGGAAATATTTTTACGCATGTACATTTGGCAGGGCTTTTTTTGTCATAGAATGCACTGGAACGGCGTTCTGGTGCCCTTTTTTGACAGATTTTTCCAATGGAGTGATTCTGAATTGCCTGCGGGCTGATTGTGTGTCCGTGCTGATTGTGAGGGCACTGCTCAGCTTGGGACGCTGCTCAGTTTGGGATTGGTCGTGTGGTCACACGCTGAGTGCTTACTGACGGCAGCGACCATTATGTTTATGTGTGTAGGGTGACTGGCTACGTGCAAAAGGTAAATAAATTCTTTATTTCAAAAAAAGTTGGTGAATTGAAAATCTTTTTTAGTGTAAAAGTGTGACTCCAAGACATGAGTTCTGGCACCTTTTTTTTTTTTTTTTACAAAAAAAGCACTGACATTTGTTAATGTGAATGAAGCGTGAAGAAAATTGGAGTTGAATTATGACTGGTCAGATGGTTGAAGAAAGCTTTCCTTTCTTGCCATTTCAACCTCATTTAGCTCATTGACCTACTTACTGCTGAGAAGCTGACCAGCTGCATTTGGAGACACACAAAAAGATTGATGGCACCATCTTGCCTCTGTTAACTGCTCCGATCCTGTTTCCTTTGCAAGTATTCCTCTGCAGTGGTGGCCATTGCAAGGTCTTTCCAACCCTTCAGGCAATTCCAGATTTCCCCGGCAAGTTGGCCATTGACCCAGGACCAGCAAGACAAACACAATCTCCCTATATGATCAGAATCATATACCTCATGTGTCTCAACAGCACAGCTGAAGGCAGGACCTTCTTTGCCCGAGATACACCATAGGGGGATATTCTGGCTTTGGCTACGCGGTTGAGCCAAAAATTACCCTTTTCCTTGTCACCTCAGTGAAACTTTGAAAACCACTGCAGGTGCTTGCCATGCATGATTCATCCTAAGCATTAAAATAGCTTTATACCAGTATCCCCATTTCGCAGAGGCTGAAGTTCTTTTCCCACACCATGACTCTTGCAGAAAAACCACTGAGACACCCCAGCCAGCATCAGCTCACTGTAAGGGTTGTGTGCGCTGTCATCCTCTTCCTAATTGGGGCCATGACTGGATTCAGTGTCTGGGGTGAGTAGTTCTCTGGGATGTACATTTCATAGGGTTGTTTCTAGCAGTGTCATTCTGTTCATACAAACACTGAGCAAGCAAATTTTGAATTATGCACAAGGGAAGAATTCATGTGTACAACTAGTTGCACAGCAGTTATGCAACTGCTTGCAGATCTTAGGTTTACAAAATGATTGGCTAGTGCATGTGCAACCACTTGAACAATTGGGGCAGGGGGGCGGGAGCAGAACTCGACTGGTATAGCACTGTCTTTCCCTAACAGTACATTGGATTTAGGCCTTGAGTAAATTAATATTGTATACTTTGTGCTAGGAATACCCTAGTTTGAAAATACCACGTTTCCAGTGGGTAAGAGAACTTGCAGCTGTGCTGCTTGTACAAAATTATACAAATGCATGCACTTCACATACACAAGAATGGTGGCTGGTTTGCAGAGTAAGCCATATGAGGCGAGAGTGCGGGAACTGGGTCTTTTCAGCCTTGAGAAGAGACTCAGAGGGGACCTGTTAACAGCATATAGGTATGTGAGGGGGTGTCACATGGAGATGGGTAGAGACCTGTTCTCCCCTGCAGAGGAGGGCAGGATGCATTCCAATGGAGCAAAGCTCAGGGAACCAAGATTCAAGTTGGATGTCAGAAAGTAGTTCTTGATGGTTAGGACCCGTGGGGTATGGAATGGGCTTCCACAGGAGCTGGTTGAAACCCCATCAGTGAGGGTGTTTAATGATAGATTGGACATGCACATGATAGGCATGTCATGAGCAGACCTGGTTAGAGCTGGGGGTCAGACTAGATGGCCCGTGAGCCCCCTTCTGACTCACTCAGTTTCTATGTTTCTAATAGATCATATTGTTGTTTCAAAGTCTACAGTTTTAGCTTCTATGTTTGTTTTAATCATACATATTCAAAATGTAAAGAATACACAACAGAAAGGGGTCTTATGTGAAGAACAAGGAAATGCTGGAAAAGACACTCGCCCTGATCCAGCGGCACTTGTGTGCAGCCTTCGTGAGATCAGTGGCCATTGCATCAACCATCCATTCAGGATGTGTGCCTTAGCTTTTCTGCCACGTGAGACATAAATATGTTTAAGTGTCTCAGAGTGTTCCCCAGCCTGGTTCCCTCCTTCTATGTTGGACTGAAGCTCCTAGTCTTCCTGACCATGGCCATAATCCATGGTCATCCAACACAGCCAGAGGGCACCAGGATGGTGAAATTGGTCTCAAGTATTGTGCTTGCTTACAGTTTGGCTCTTAGGCATTTTGCTGCAAGCCTCCCTTTAATCCTGCAAACAACCTTCCAGACTATTTAAATTAAAGCAGGCGTGTGCAGGCTGTGAGCTTCAAGCAGCATCTTTTTCTCTGCTTTTCCTAAATTCCCTAAAAGGATATTCATATTTGCAGTTTTTCACGTGAAGCAGCCTATGGATGTTCTTGAGAAAGACTTTGTTTCTCCAGAAGCCACCCAGGCAACAGGAATCATCCAGTGCCAGGAGACGATGTCTCAGTTGCAGAGGCTTCTGTGTAAGACACTTAACAACAGCACCGCCGGTAATGTCAGTCTTTTTTGCTGTAACAAGGCTAAATCCATGCAAGAGGACGACTTAGTACCTGCCTGAGGTTTTGCACTACATCACCCATAATCCCTGACTAAGGGGCTAATGGGAATTGCAGTGTAAAATATCTGGAGGACAGCAGATTGCTTATCCTTGCATTAGCCCGGGGTAGAACCAGCATATGGCGCAGTGGTCAGATTGTTGAGCTGGGACTCAGGAGATCTGGTTCTAGGCCCTGCTCAGACATGAATCTCACTGAGTGACTTTGGCCTGTTCACTCTCAGCCTGACCCACCTACCAGGGTTCTTATGAAGAGAATATAAAATGAAGAGAAGGACATCTTTGCAAGCCACCTTGGAGTCCTTGCAAGAAGAAAAAAAAGCCAGAATATAAATGAATTGCAGCACTAATTAGAACTATTAATCTCACTGGGCTATGCCTCTTACTTAAATTATAGAGTTTTTAATTATATTTAGAATTGTACCTGGATCTCAAACACCCCAAGATAAATAAATCTCGAATGCACTTTCCCTGCTTCTCTGAATATTGAGAAATTTCACAGGTGTGGCACTTTCGCAGTATTATTTCCTTTGGTCACTAGAGGGGCTCCCTGCACATTGCAAACTTTGAGCTCTTACATAAATATGCAGGAAAAGCAGAGGTAGAGAGGCAGCTTAAGCCAGACTTCCCCAACCTGGTGCTTTGCAGATGGGTTGGACTACAACTGCCATACTCGCCAGGCAGTGATGGGGATCATGGGAACTGTAGTTCTTTCCCTGGCCCCACTCCTTGGCCCTCAACCATCCATCATTACATGGTTTCTTGGCTTTTGTGCACATTGCCCCCCGTCTAAGATATTTCTTCATCATAGTTCCATTCCTAAAGTTTAATGACTAGCAGTAGGAGCTTTAAGAGAACATTTGCAATGTGGTTCTTTTTACTTTTTGGCCCTGCCCCTTTGCTTTTCACTGAAATGGTACCCCTCAGAGCTTCCTGAAATGCAACCCTTGGTGGAAAAATTTTCTACAGCCTGTTTTGTGCGGCAGGCACTTTGCTGTTGCTGCTGCGGCAGGCAGCTAGTCCCTTGAGTGTGCAAGGAGGGGGAATTCCACTTTTTAGAACTGACTCAAGCCACACCGTGCCTTTTCCTCTGCTTCCCTGCTCCCCTTTCAGAGAGTGCCCACTGCAGATTCTGCCCTCAGGACTGGTTCCTTCATGGGAATAAATGCTACTGGGTCTCAAAAGGAAAAGAAACCTGGCGTAAAAGTAAGGAAGACTGTGAAGGAAAGCTGTCTCAGATGCTAGTGATACAGAATCAGGAAGAAGTGGTATGTAACCTCTGCATCCCATGGAAACCGCTTGTGCAGGATTAGGTACAAGGGCGCCTTTTCGAGGCAAATAAGTAGAATCATAGAATAGAAGAGTTGGAAGGGGCCACAAAGGCCAACCCCCTGCTGTTGCAGGACACCAAGCTACACCATCCCACTCAGATGGCCATCCAGGTTCTTTTTGAATGTCTCCAGTGTGGGAGAGCCCCTCACCTCTCTAGGCAACTGGTTCCACTGTCGTATTGCTCTGACCGTGAGGAAACTTTTCCTGATGTCCAGCCTGAATCTGGGTTGCTGCAACTTGAAATGATTATTCCATGTCCTACATTCTGGCATTAGTAAGAAGACTTTGTGACAGCCTTTGAGGTACTTATAGAAGCATATCTATAAGTAAATATATATTCCAATATCATGTATCTCTTACAATTGCATTATCCCATATCCTTTATCTGTGGACTTGACTTTCATGATGACTATCGATTTCAAGGGGATGCATGAATCTTTCCCTCTCCTGGATGCTCTGGGCTCTTCCCATTGCTTCTCTCTGCCCACCTCAGTGCTGTTTAACACATCTGGGGGATTGCGCTGATGTAGCAGTGGATAGTAGCTTTTCCTGGCATAGTAATGCCGAAGTAGATCTCCAGGCTGCCCCCACCTTGTGGTGGTTCTCCATGCCATTGCGAGAGCTGAAATGAATGCTCACAAGCCCACACAAAAATGTCGATGCACTTTTTCAAGTATACACATTCCGTATACAGGTTTTCCTCAAATGTCCATTTTGTATACCAATTTTCCTAATATACGCAGTTGTTGGAGCAATATATATATAAATATATTGCAGTGTTTTCAAGATTATATGCATTTCTGTATTTCCCTAATATTTTTCACACTTATTTTTGTTTGGAGAACTAGATCACAGAATTCTGGAAGTGCAAATACTGAAAGAAAACTACATTCCAATTCATATATTGATTTGGAAAGTGCAGGCTTGCTTAATTTCTATTGCATTTTTGTGAAATTGTTGTGAACCATCCAGAGAGCTTGGGCTATTGGGTGGTATAGAAATCAAATCAATACTGATAAAAATTCTCACCTGTCCCTAGATTCAAAAAAGTCTTGATTCTTGTTAGATTCCATTCACAGTATTTAGAATCAGGGAGGGAGAAATTGTACTAATAGGAATGATCAGAAACTGAATGAGTCAAATTCTATTGCCTACAAAGCAGGTCCTGTGCTTTACATGCCAAACAGCTTTCTGCAATTCAGCATTGTAGATCTGATGTGTTGCTTACAGACTTTCATTCAAAGCATTACCGAAGGGGCACAACTGCTGTGGATTGGATTAGAAGCCTCATTCCCTGCAAGAAGATGGACCTGGGTTGATGGTTCCCCCTTACAAGACAAGTTGTAAGTACCCTGCATTATTTTCTTCTGTAGGTGACCCATGGTCTCAGCAGGCTGGACCTGCCAAATTTCTTTTTTGTGCCTACTGAAGTCTTTTTCTTAGCTTTCCATCATTGTTGCCTTCATCACATTCACTACCTACCTATGATAGCTTATGGTGCCCTTGGTCCAGCCAGCAAATGTCATTATTGATAACTAATGTTTTTATACTTTTCTGAGAAAAGAAACATCCAGAAAGGCTAACATGGCACTGAATCTCGGAGAAGGGACCCCAGTAAGATCCAGGACTCCTTTTTTTTAAGGAACATGTTTAGGACACTCTCTGGTGTCCTTGCTTTGTTTTTAGGGGAAAGGGGTGGAGGGAGCTGAGGAGGAAAGAAGGAGGATGATCTTGGTGGCAAGATCACAAGGAGGGATTTTTGCAGCTCTTGCCAGCCAGCTCTGTAGCCATTCCTGACAACCCACAATGAAGCCACCACCCTAGATTTGGATGGCATGACAAGCCACCTTGGCTGGCAACAACCCTGAAACAAGCCATGAGTTGGGAAATAAGACACCTTCAGAAACCATGATGCTTTCCAGTGATGATCCATCATGGCTGATCAACCACCATGGTTTGTCATGTCATGAAAACCAGATCATTGACTGGAACCCTGCCTTGCACAAAAGTTTAAGAGGATCAGGAAACCTGGGGAGGCTGGGTCTGGCCACCTCCCTTCCCCATTTTAGCAGGTTGAACATCTGCTTAGAGTTCTTGAAAAGAGGCATTGCGGGTAAGTGGGACTTTCAACTTTACATGTACAATTGTATCTTGAGCACCCTTTACCCTCAGGTAGGCCCTGAATGTCTGCACCCATCTTCTACCATTATCTTAATTTACAGAGAGCATCTGAGGGGCCGTTGGACACTTCAGATTCCCAGAGCCAAGGGCAACACAGCAACTCAGCCTCAGTGCTGCGAATCACAGCTCTGATCCACTTCCCTCTCCCCTTTGCAGCTGACCCTGGAAAGACCTGCACTAGCTGTTTTCAGAAATTAAGATGGGGAGTGGGGACATTTCAGGAGGCAGGGAGGGGCCAAAACTGGAGAAGCCAGCATATGAACTATCACAATGCCTCTCTAGCCTCCTTTCTCCTTCCCCACCCAAGATGCTCCTGCTAGACAGGCAAAAAAGCCCATCTAGCCAAAATGTGAGCAAGAGGACAAGGAGGTCAGGATTGCCTCTTCCACTCCTCCTACCCTGCACTGGATGACCATAAGCCTCCAAGTTTGTAGGCTTGTGGCCCTGAAACACCCTTACTTTAATTTATTTACATAAGTGAGTTCCAACTAGTAGGAACTCCCAGATGTGGGCATGCCAAACATTGTGGTGCAGAATTGCCACTGGCAAGATCTGCTGCATTTTGACAAGTGTCATTGGTTTTCTCCTTCATTCTGCAGTCTTCAAGAACTAAGCCCAGCTGAAGCAAACTTCTGTGGGAGACTGAATGGGAATCAGATTATTGCTGAGGCCTGCAGCAGTGTAACCACGTGGATGTGTGAGACAGAAGCTTTCCTGATATCACCAGCATGATGACACCGCAAGCATTATCCAGCAGGGCTGATCCGTCTTTTGTGCAATTCATGAGTGTTAGGTTGCCACCATGTGCATCTTAGGCAGAAGGGAAGTCTGAGAATTGGCTGGTTGGGCACGCTGAGCACTGTAGCACTTTTTTTCCTGTATAAACACACACAGCATTGCACTGTTAGAAACTTTTGCCAGCCCTCATTCTTGTTGGCATCCTCATTTCTTTGATGCCAGCACCTGATCTGCATATTGAGCCTCCTTTCCCTGAAATTCCCACCCAGGTCACCTTCTCCCCAAGAGGATCTAGACAGCCACAGATCTGGAATCCCATGGGAAGGATTTCAGTGGGAAAATGGTGGAGGAAGGGAGGGAGAAGCATCCTGTTGCTTTGCCATTTCTTTGCTAAAGTAGCATTTCTTTTCATGGAAGTTTACCTGAAGGAAGCCACCACAGGTGTGACTTATTATATCAGCTGACATGTTTCATTTGACACTCGGCAGCTGTATGCCTGGGGCAGTCGCGAGGTCTTAGAATTGGAGCTCAAGCAGCTTTTACTAAATATTGTATCACCAGCTGGCTGTGGACTCGGGTATAGCATCTTGTTGATATATGTCAGTAATGAGCTGTGGGGGAGGGTTGGGGGTTGTTTTGTTTTGTTTTGTTATTGAGGGATGTCACTGGCCCACTTAGCTGGTGCATGCAATAATGTAATGGAAGCATCATGTTTTGACTGACATAATTCACTGCACCAAAACAGGGATGATCAAGTATGTATAATCTGCAGCCTTCCTTGTCCAGAGGTCTTTTTTAGACATGCCACTGGTCCGGCGGCCTTCACACCCTTGTGATAAGACGATACCAAAGAAGGAAGATGCTGATGCAGTTGGGGGTGTGGGCTGTTCCTGCAGTCTCAATGCTCCAAGTGCGGGACATTTCCCACAAGATATAAAAGTAGTCATGTATCTGGGAGAGTATAAAGGTGTGTGTACATGGGGCAGAGGCAGGGGAGCTAAATCTGTCTATGGCAAGCCATTCTCTGAAATGAGAAACAGATATTCTTCCTCTTCATTTGGCTCCGCAGAACTGAATGGGATCCACTTAGCCTAGCTGCACTGTGCTGATTGTGCTGCTTGGTTAATTCATTATATACACTATAAGTGTGTAGCCTAATATAGTGATACAAACCAGTACATAAATTACTAGTACTGGCTCTAGGCTGGCTCATGGCTGGTTCTAGGTTTGAGGGGTCCCACAGGTAAAGTTCCCTTCCCAAAAACTCCAATATTCATTTGAAATATGCAAATTCACCTTTTTGTAAATTGTCCCTCTAGGTATCCTCTGTGGAGGAGTCAGGTGGGACTCCTGGACTTTTTAAGCCTCCTCTCCCCATAAGGACGCACACATTTATCCCCATGAACACTGTATTTACTTCAGTGTAGATACTCTGTACAATGCAAAACCCCAAATCTTTATTTATTATTATAATGAATTGTTATAAAACTTCTATTATTTTACCAACATATTCTTAAAGAAATTGCATCATGTTTATCAGGAATATTATTTTCAGCCAATAGAACTATTTTAGACACTCTAACAGATTAATTGAATAAATGAATTCAATAAATGAATTCAATTTATTGAATGATTAATTGAATAAATGATATAGCCCTACTACTAGATATGACAGTAGTAGAACATTGTTCATCTGTTAAGACATATTTTCCAGTTAGGCCTCTCAAAGCCATGATCATTTCAGAAAAAAAACCGGCATTACTCCTCAAAGTTATAGTACTATGTATGTAGTAACTTCAGTGTTTTTCTTTGGAATTATGCCCCAGAGTTATGTCCCTTGATGTCCTTTCCTCCTTTTGTTTCCCAATATGAATATCCAAATATTTAAATAAACCTGTACATACAGCAGCTCTGTAACTGATGCATTCACTGATGAAAATATTGGATCTTATTGATGTTTCCTGAAATTATGGGTAGTGTAATGCTACTGTCCTATTTCTCCTTCATGGATCACTGCCTTGTCGTGGCGAAGGGGCTTGCGTAGCTCAATGAAGCTATGAGCTATGCCGTGCGGGGCCACCCAAGACGGACAGGTCATAGCAGAGAGCTCTGACAAAACAGAATCCACTGGAGAAGGAAATGGCAACCCACTCCAGTATCTTTGCCATGAAAACCCCATGGACATGAAAACCAAAAGGCAAAACGATATGACACCGGAAGATGAGCCCCTCAGGTCGGAAGGTGTCCAATATGCTACTGGGGAAGAGCAGAGGGCTAGTACTAGTAGCGCCAGAAAGAATGAAGCGACTGGGTCAAAGCCGAAAGGACACTCAGTTGCCGATGTATCTGGAGGTGAAAGGAAAGTCCGATGCTGCAAAGATCTTTACTCCATAGGAACCTGGAATGTAAGATCCATGAATCAAGGCAAGCTGGATGTGGTCAAACAAGAGATGACAAGACTGAACATCGACATCTTAGGAATCAGTGAACTAAAATGGACAGGCATGGGTGAATTTAGTTCAGATGACCATCAGGTATACTACTGCGGGCAAGAATCCCTCAGAAGAAATGGGAGTAGCCTTCATAGTCAATAAAAGAGTAGGGAAAGCAGTACTGGGATACAATCTCCAAAATGACAGAATGCTCTCAGTTCGAATCCAAGGCAAACCATTCAACATCACAATAGTCCAAGTCTATGCCCCAACCACTGGTGCTGAAGAGGCTGAAGTTGACTTTCCCAAGGCCTCAAAGTCCCTGGTGATCCCGACCATACCCTGCCTGGCTACATCGTTTGTGCCCACATGGATCACCAGAAGCGGCTGGTGACCCCCGGAGCAAACAAGACACTCCACTCTGTCCTTCACATGCCGGATGCATGCGCCTGGCAGGCAGCAAACCTCCCTCATCTCAAGGTTGGGGTGACACACTGCCGGCTCAATGCCCCTCAGCAGGGAGTCCGTGTCTTCCCAGTGGTGGTGGGCGGCCGTGCCCCAGCCCTCTCCTCTCCTGCAGCGGCCCCCTTGCCTCCTGATGTCCCAGGCTGGGGGTCCTGCTGGTCCCCCGAGGCCTCATCAGCCCCAGCCTCCCCAAGTGGAGACAACCTGTTTCCCAGCTCCAGATTGGTGCCAGGAGAAGGAGGAGGCCGTGCTGGCCTCCTCCTCCTGTGGGTGACATGCCTCCATGTCTCCCCAGCTGTTCCTCCTGTGGCCCCTCCCTCAACCCTCTGTCCAGAGGGCGGCTGCTCCCAGGGGGCCTGGAGAGCTCTCTCAGCCCTCAGACACCTCACCTCCTCCTCTAGGAGGGTCACCAGCTTGCACCGAGGGCAAGTATATCCCTGCCTCTCCTGAGGGAGAAGGGTGAACAGGTCACAGCTGTCGCCGCGGACAGCAACACCCATGACTCCTGCCAAGGCCATCTCCTGGTCTGCCATTGGGAACCCTTCAGAGACCCTACCTTGGTCCCCGCCTTGTCTGTCCTGCAGTTCCTCTCACTCGCCCAGTTCTCCCAGACAAAAACCCACACGCACACACAGGATAAAATAAAAATTTTAATTGAAGGAAAAACAAAGCACAGCACAGCACAGCACCAAAAAACAAAACAAAAACAATAAAAACAAAACCATCACACCCCCCCCCACCCCCAGGAAAGGGAGTCCCCGGGCAGCCCGAGCCACAGCTATCCTAATTTATAGGATATTAATGACTCCATTAATATCCTATAAATTTAAGCAATTCTTCCTTTACTTGTATATTCTTTCTCAACCTCACATTCTTTTATAATCATTTCAAATTTTGTTAATTGTCTTTCTTCCTCTTTAAATTTATCCTCCATCTTTATCCATTTTTCTAACTGAATTAAATTTAACCAATTTAATTTGGGCTCTGCCAATGTACTTGTTTTCTTTTTTATCTTATTTTTTCCAGTCTTCCCATTTATATATATGATTATTTTTTAATTTATTAATCCAATCCTTTGATTCTATTTCTGGGAATTTCCCAATTTCGACCACTGGTGTTAACAGAGAAATTCCCAAGATTAACTGTTGTCTCCATTTCTCCAATACTTCCAGTGTATTTTTTAAAAAGGGTTTTGAATTCTCTTAATAATTTTTAATATCCTTTTTAAACCAATATATCTCTAAGTTCCCTTAATTCCTGTTTCCCTTAATTCTTTTAATTCAATATCACTCCACAAACCTCAGAAACTTTATTTTCCAGGGGGCAGGTGACTGCTTTTATTTTCCTGCCCTACCTCAAGATCCTTGCAATGCATCTGATGTACCATTTGGATTTGAATACACATCTAGTTTGTTGCAGATTGAAGATAATGTGTGGCATCTTGTCTTCTTTGTCCACATATGGACATTTTCCTCCTCCCATGACTGCAGTCCCACCACAGTTAGCACAAACCTGGAGTCAAACATTATCCAGAACTTCTGTATCACAGGTAGCATCATTCTGAATCCCAGGTGATGGGGAACATGAGCTGAAGTGGCTGTTGGACCCCATGCCCTGCTCATGGGCTTCTGGTGAGCCACTCTGCAAAGAGAACACCAGACTAGGTGGGCCCTTACTTTTTACTTCCCTGTATTCTTATATTCGGATCAATAATTATCTATAAGGGTGGGTGAGAACTAGAGGGTGGGCAGCCTCTAGTTCTCCAACCATGTTCTTAAGGCCCCTCAGTCTAATTTCAAAACCTTTCTGCATGTGATCAGCTCAGCTGCCTGGCAAGAGCGAGGTGTTCCTTCCCAGGCAGTCTGTTGTGCGAGAAGTGGGAAGCAGAGAAAAGTAAGGAGGGTGGAAGGAAGGGGAGAAAAGAGGAGAGCCACCCAGCAAGCTAGGGCCACTGGCTGGCTTTGGCCCTCCTCACTACTGGCATAAGGGCCCTGGCAAATTAGCTGCATGGGAGTGTTGCACTGGATGTGGGAACACTGGGCTGTAGTCCCCTCTTAGCCATGAAGTGCACCACATGTCTTTGGTAGGTGTCAGCCTAACCTACTTCATAGGATTGGTGTGAGGATAAAATGGAGAGGAGGAAGTACAGAATTATTTATACTGCTTTGGATTCATGTTTACAAAATTAACTGTTTTTCTTAAGGAAATGTAATGAGTAGAATAATACAGAAAAAGTTTCTCCAGTCCTTCCAATCTCAAGGGAGCTTTATGTAAATTCCTCCACATGTTCAGTTATTTCAAATGGTATGAGAGTAGTCCACAGAAAATTCTTCCATTTTCCATAAGAAGTTTTTTTTATGTTCCAGGTTTTCCATGGTAGGTTCTGCTCAAATGGACAGCTGTGGGGTGAAACATAGGAAAAATAAGGATATGATTCATTTTGACACTTGCAGTTCTTGGTATCATTGGGTATGATGTTCTTGTTGTTGTTATTGGTCGTGAAGTCATGTCCGACTCATCGAGACCCCATGGACAACATTCCTCCAGGCCTTCCTGTCCTCCACCATCCCCTGGAGTCCCTTAAGCTCACACCAACTGCTTCAGGGACTCCATCCAGTCACCTCATCCTCTGCCATCCCCTTCTTCTTTTGCCGTCAATTGTTCCCAGCATTAGGCTCTTCTCCAGTGAGTCCTTCCTTCTCATTAGGTGGCCAAAGTATTTGAGTTTCATCTTCAGTATCTGGCCTTCTAAAGAGCAGTCAGGGTTGATCTCCGCTAGGAAAGACTGGTTTGATCGCTTTGCAGTCCAAGGGACTCACAGGAGTCTTCTCCAGCAATCATTGGGTATATGAGAAAGCAACTGTTGGAAGGTATCCAGTATCGCAATCTGAACAAAATGTTGGCTCCATTCTGATCTGTAGCCTGAAAGATTACCAGCAGTCCAAAATATGTACTAACTTTTTAACTCTAACATGCAAAAACAAGCACAGAGTCTTGGTTGCCCTTGCAGTCCAATATCTAGTATCACAGATCTTCTGGAAGGGGTCAGAAGGTCATTGGGTCCAACCCCCTGCTATTGCAGGACACCAAATTACACTACCCCATTCAAATGACTGTCCAGTGAGGGAAAGCCCACAACTTCCCGAGGTGATAGGTTTGATTGTTGCACTGTTCTGACTGCCAGGAAGTTCTTCTTGGTGTCTAGTCTAAATTTGGTTTCTTTTAACTTGATTCCATTATTCTGTGTCCTGCACTCTGGAATAACCTAGAAAAGATCCTGTCCTGCCTCTTAGTGACAGTCTTTCAGATACTTGAAGAATGCTATCATATCTCCCCACCTGAGGCCATCTATTCACGTATGTGCTTATCACTGGTTTCCGTCTCCTCTGAACAACCCATGTTCCTTCTATAAGCATTAAGGTGGCTGCAGATCCACTTCCTTGCTACATGGCAAGGTGAAGGTACGGCAAAGTTGGGATGACTCAGGTATGCACAGTCTCCATTTTCTCCTCTCACCTCCAACCTGCAACAAAAGAGCCAAGTATCAACAGGTCAGGCTCAACATTCTCCCTGTTTCAAAGGAATGAAATCATATGCCAAAGCAGATTGCTCAAAACAAAAAGGTACTGCTTGTTCACTCTTTAGGAAGCCAGAAAGCAGGGTGTCTGGTGCTAAAGTGGATTCATATGAGAAAAGATGGACCTTAAGCTCTATTCTTGATCATATGACCCTGTTTGAACGTTAGAGTCACCATTTTTCCAGACATTTCACTGGCTAGTGCTAGGGACAGAGTCTTCTTAATGATGGCACCACAGTTAGGGAATTATCTCCCCAGGGGGATGTGATAAGATTTCCTTCCTTGTATTTTACTGAAAGCTGTTAAGCAAAGTCCAGTAGGCATTGTATAATAACTGTTTTCAAAAGTATAACTGAGAACCATTTTGTTCTGGTTTTAGCACTGCCTTGCTTTTACTGGCTGTATTTTTTCATAGGTTTTCACCATTGGTATAATTTTATATGCATTTGTAAAGTAACTTTGATAAGTTGGTTTAAAAGCTGGCTGGAAATAGTTTTGAATAAATAAAATTAAAATTTGAATACATTTCAATACATTGGGAATACAATGGGAAAGTTCCCATTTCATCTGCCCCACATCCTTTCCCCAGAGGAAGAAAGTCGACATGAAAGAGTCGACTAATTCTGTAAGTAGAAGACAGAGCTATGCTTCCTTGACATACTTAAAACTGTATGATTTGAAGCTAGTTTCAACTGGCTAAGAGATAAAGTATTCCAAAAGACTCTCCAAACCATCACGACTCTCATTCCAACTCTCTCTAATCTCATTCAATACATTCCCTTAAAATACTAGTTTAATTCTTCCAGTGGGTTTCACAATGTCCCACAGAGGAATTCCCAAGAATGATAACATACACAGTGGTACCTTGGCTCACAAACTTAATCCATTCCACGACTCTGACTGTGACCCAAATTGGTTGTGACCCAAGTCAAATTTCCCCATAAGGTTCAATGTAAATAAGGTTAATCCATTCTATAACTTTTTAAAAAAAAATCAGAAATTTTGAAACAAAGTGACAAAGAACAACAAAGTAACAAAGTACTGTACAGTACAGTACAGTGGAGAACACTAACCTAGGTAGGGGGGAAATTATTGTTTTGAGGGAGAGTCCCCCTCCGTAAGGACACTGGGGAGATCTCTTTCAGGGGTTTCCTCTCTTCTTTGTCTCTTAGCTACAGGGTCAATTTTGGTGAAAAATATGTCTATAGTCACTTGTTTTTCCTGCACTGCATAACCCTCTAGAAATGAGAGACCACATTGTTATTCATCAGATTCAACACTCTGTTCGTTACATTTATGTTGGGGTGGTGCTTCTCAAAGAAATCCTGGCATGGGTACGCTCCTGCAGGAAAGACGGGCGCAATCTTGGCCATCTCCCCCCTGCCCCAACCAGCATGATCGTGACCATCTCCCTCCCATCCCTGAGTGGGGAGATGGCCAGGATCGCAGTTGCGTTCGTGCAGGAAAGACAGGCGCAGCACAGCACAGCCATGATTACACGTGTTCCCTGCATGAACACGATTGAGATCATGGCCAACTCCCCACTCGGGGGCGGGGGGGGGGAGATGGCTGCGATCTTGGTCGCCACCCAAAGTGGAGTTTGTGACCCAATTCAAAATTTTCATGAAATTTTTGTTCATGACCCAAGGCGTTTGTGACCCAAGGCATTCATGAGCCAAGGTACCACTGTATAATGGGACCTGGGCAACTGTGGCTTTCCAACTGTTGGACTCCAGTTCCCATCAGACCCAACCAGCTTGGCCAATAGTAAGTTATGCCAGCAATAGTTCATCCACATCTGCAGGGCCGCAGGTTCCCCAGTCCTGACAAAGCAGCATGGACCCTCCTGTAAGATATTCCATATCCAGAGACATTGGCATTTGCAGGAAAATGCCAAATCCATCTCTAAGGAATGGCTTACTTTGCTCTCTCCATTTCAGACTCTTGAGATGTAGAACAAGGACTCACGTGTTCTTGAATTCTGTTCCATCTACCCATTTCCAGGCTTGGCCAGAATCCTTGGCCAGACCAATCCAGTGACCCATAGTGCCCATATAACGCAGAACGAATGCCTGAGATGGACAGAAATGCCGGTTCAAAATGCTGTCTTTAAAGGAATGCCTTTCTCCTTTAAAGGAACTCTTCGTCCTTCTGTGTGCTATATTTTAAATGCCCATCTGCCTTTGAAATCTACATTACATGAGCCCGGAGGACAAGACTATAAGAAAACCTGTTCAATGCATGGCAGTCAGAACACAAGTCCCCTCACAGACTAGAGACAACTGAGAACACTCCCATTTCACCTGCCCCACATCCTTTCCCCAGAGGGAGAAGATGAGGGGCTGGTGAGGCTGGTTCCCAGCAGCCACGTCAGGGGTGCTTCCAACATGGCTGCTTGGAACCAAATGCTGTTGGGACATGCTCCTACCCCCTGGTGTCTTTTGGCCCATGGAGGGTCATCTGCCCCCACACATTATGTTTGCTTACCCCTTCCATAAGGGAAATGGAGGGTTAGTACAAATGACAGATTCCAGTAAAATTGAACCAATTGGGCTCTTTTAAATGACACTGAAATAGCATTTTTAACACCCCTCTTTTCTGGGGAAACAGCCCCATGGTGGATTATTTCTTTTGATGAACCTGAAATGAACTTGATTCCAGGAACTCTGGAACTCCTGTCTGAAATGTCCACACACCAGGAGGGTTCTTTTAACCCCTGCAGCAGCATGTGAGCCAAGCACAGACTGCAGTATTTTTGGTATCTCACTGTGAGTGGATGATGGAGCAGATTATGCTTGACAATCTGCAAAACACTGTCCACACAGCACCGGCCTTCCCCCAAATACACCCTATCTGGACTTTATATAGCAATTGTGTTACATTTATGGCTCTTCAGGATGTTGTGTACTCTTAAAGTTTGTGCAGAAAAGAGAATTTCTGCAAATGCACCACCTCATCCTTGCAGCTTTAACCCAACCAGCTGAATGGTGCTTTAGCAGCCACAATGGAAGATATATTAGTGTCATGTCATGGCAATGCAAGTTTTATCAACAATTAATTTTCTGCTTATATCAGAAGACCTTCCGTGGTGCTGCATGGAACCATTCTCTCTTGCATGTAAAACGTTCTCACGCATTTGCTCATCTCACCTTTTCTGGCTCAGTTTTTATCAGAGCTAAAGTGGCATCTTGAGAATCACAAAATTGTTGACTGTCAGACCAGTTCCTTTCTTCCTCTGAGAAAAAATAGCATTTTCCTAAATAGTAGATCCAGTCACTTGGACACACTTGATCAGGCAAATTGGAGATATCCACATCGGAGGAGGTTTCCTGAGGGTTAAGGCTTCCCCATACTGCAAATGTAGAAGGAAAACTGTCTTTTGAACTGTGTTTCCCTGTTTGGGTGCATGAGAATTTAAAGAGATAAACTCACCACCCCTGTACCTCAGGCACTCCCCAGTAAACACCTGCCAGATCTTTTCTTGAAAATCTTCAAGGATGGGGTCCCATCTCCTCACCCAGGAATCCCTCTCCAAGAAATTCCATTTTACAAATGGGATTTTGCATCCTCACCTCTGTGAGGTAGGACAAATAGCTAAATATACTTTGTCTATATTCTAGCACCATTCCCATTTTTAAAAAAGCTTACATGCTGGACACACAACAATTTAGGCTTTTACACTCATAGAAAAGGACAGGCTGCTTTCCTGGAACTTCCTTTTGACTCTTTGAGAAAAAGAAAAGTCAGATCAGCCTGTTTGCCAAGCTGTCCTCTTAAATAAGACCACCTTTAGGCTAGACAAAATGGACAAGATCAGCTTTATTTTCCAACTGAGTATATTTACTAAAGAACCAAGCAGATAAAAGTTCAGAAGTAGTCAGTTGTTTGGAAGATTAAATGGAACAGAATTATCTAATTGAAGCTTACCTGGGACCTAATTCCCGGAAACAGCTTGTGTGCTGCTGGGTGAGACACCAGAGAATCTGCAGCATGACCTAATCCTGACTTGACTCTTTGCCAGCCAAAGACAAAGGAAGATTTTCTAAACAAAGGTATATCTTACGGGACCTGAGCTACTTCCAGAAAGGTAAATTCAAAGTGCTCCATCAGTTTTCTGGAACGACCTCACCATGTATGCTGCAGATGATTACTGCACCTGCCTATAAGGCTGGGCAGGTTTGCACATCACAACAAGCCACCCTGCACAGAAAGCCACGCAGGGTGGCTTGTTTGCTCTGGGGTCTACCATGTGCCTGTCAGACGGTTGGGCACAGCTGGGGTCCTGAGACACCTCCTTGCCCCTCTTTCCCTACAGGCACACACAGGGTTGTGACTTGAAAGACACAGGGGTAACACCGCAGGGGATGCACTAATTTGCATGTGGTGTGAACTGAGTCAGGGGCCAGGAGGGCGGGGATGTGGAAGGGATACACAAATGGGAAACACCAACATTTAGATTCCTTGTAAAATTCGGTGACTTGCCTTTTCATTCCATTCAGTCACTCTGGCCCAGACCACTTAGCCGTTTGGCAGAACCATGAGAGAAGCTTCTCCTGGGCTATTTTCATGTTGCTTTTGGCAATCCTAGGATGTGGATCCAAAGCTTATGTGGGCAGGGCCAGCCTTGTTGTTGCATCTCATCCAGTCTGGGTAAGAGGCAAGGCAAGGACTGGGTGGGAAGGAGCCCCTCATCCCGACTCAGATGCTTCCCAGTAAGGAGGAGCCAGAAGGCACAGCTGTCGCTCCATGTGGATGGGGCCACAGAAGCCAACTGCTGGAGTCAGAGAGAGGGATGCTGCAGGAGGACTGCTGAGATACATCCCAAAGCAAACAGCGATGATAACAAGGAAGCTCACCTATCCACACTATAAGTATGATGATCAGGAGACTTATCAAAAGCCAGTTAAGAAATCTCCCTGAAAAACAACAAGGCACAAAGATTATGCTGATGTCACTGCTGAGAGCGGGGCAAGGAAGATCTAAACTGATATCAACTGGAGCAAGCATTTTGCGGCTCTGGTGGAATAAGCAAGTTAGGAAAGGCAGTACAAATGCAGGAAAGCGATGGAAGGAATCTCCAGGTTGCCTCCAGCATAGTTCAGTCTTTCTTTTTTCCTTCAAGACTGTGTACAATATAAATGACTATAACATCATAAATTGATCTAAATTATTGTGATAAGACATGACTGCAAAGTTCAAGGACATCACTTTCAGAACTGTTCTCAGTAAAGCAAACTATGTTGCCAAATATAAGGTTACAAAGCATTAAATAAAAAAGCAGAAGAGTGACACCTGCATAATTAACAATGGCATGAACTACAAAGGGGAGCAACCCAACAATCCTCACAAGAGGAAAAGGGGAGCGGGGGAGAGAAAGAAGAGGAAGAAGAAAAAGAAGCAGCAGCAGCAGCAGCTTAACAGACCAAAGAGGGGAAAAAGTGTAAAAGTAAACAATGGGACTATAAGGACTAAGATGGGACTCACTAAGAATCCACTTCATAAAAATGGCTGGTGACCTGGAACACCCTCAAGGGATTCAGCAGCTTCTGACTGCCAAGCAGCCATCCCTACAGATGCTTACATGTGTGAATTAGACCTGCAATTCCACAGACTTTGTAAAGATCTTCTGTGAAATTGTGACTACATGCAAGGCACCACAATAACCCAAACTCAAGGGTGCCATTTGCCATTGAACCATGGGTTGCTGATGAAACATGGGTTATCCTGCTGTCTGAACCCATTTGAAATAACAAGCCATAGTGAACAACCCACAGCTTACAACCCACCATGTGATTTACAAGCTTTGGCTTAGTAGCACAGCTGAGTTCAGACAATGCAATAACCACACTTCAACAAGGATCCACACTCAACCCACAACCCATTGTTCCAAAATAGGGCTGCATGTCTGATGCCATGTTTGGGTTCATGTGCCACATAACACCTATTCTGTATAAATTACACAAATTGGCATTTGAAGTCTGGGCCCAATTTAAAGTGCTTGTTTTGATGTACAAAGCCCTAAATGGCTTGGGACCTGGTTATTTGAAGGACTACCTTTTCCAATATACTCTTACCCAACCATTGAAATCTGGGAATGTATCCTTCTGGAAGAGCCATTCCTAAAAGAAGTAAAAGGGATGACAATTAAAAGAAGGGCCTTCTCAGTGGCTGCCCCCCACCTTTGGAATGGGCTCCCCACCTTTGGAGTGGGTCTACCTGGTGCCATCACTACTTCCATTTCTGCACCTGGCAAAACCTGCCCTCTTTCAAAAGTATTTCAAAACCTGATTTTAATACCTGATTGTAAGAGTTTGCTTTGCTTCCAACAGGTTTCCCCCCGCTCCTCCCCCTTCTACTTATAATTGTACTGTTGGCCTGTTTTTAATACTGTTAGCTACTTAGAGAGCCCTTACAGGGCTTTTCAGCAGCCTATAAATTTGAAAATACGAGGGGTTTTCAAACAGTTTCTGCATTTTTATATTTTATATTTTATAAATATATTTTATGTATTTTTTGCAGATGGCATTAAAAAGTCAAATGCATCACAAACAAAGGTGGCTATGAAGAAAAGTGATGTAATTTGTTTTTGAAATTCTTAATAAATAGAGTTTTTTAAAGTGTGGAAACTTTTTGAAGAACCCTCGAAAATAAGTAAATGAATAAACCACACATTCTTAGGACTTAGTAACCAGCCCAGCAATAGGCTGGACAAAAATTGAGTTGCCTTTTGGAATAGATTTTGTAGCCAAAGCGTGCTCCTTCTGACTTGCCTTGCCTTTCTTGGAGTCTTGCAGCTCTGGATAAGTCACCAGGGACTTCTTGTCTATTTCAACAGAGAGAAGCACACTCGATCAGCTCAAGGGCCTGACAAATCCAATACTACCGCCACCACCAGCCTTTCCCTGCTTTGCTGCCTAGCAATCCACCCAAGTTGTCATGTCCACCTCAGCCCCAAGATCATTTGGAATGCATCAGTTGGTCCTACAAGTCCATTTCTCGTATTCAGCGACTGACTGGATCTCAGGCAGCAGATACTGGAAGAGGACAGCAAGGAGAGAGGTGGGTCCCACCCTGTCTGCCCTAACCTTGAACTTTCAATGGAAGAATATGGCTCAGCCATGGAGCCAACTGGGTGACTTTGGGTCAGTCACAGACTCTCAGCCCAACCTACCTCACAGGGTTGTTGTTGTGGGGATAAGATGGAGGAGACGTAAGCTGCCTTGAGCCCTTTGTAGGAAAAAGGCAGGATATAAATCGAAATAACAACAACAACAACAACAACAACAACTATCTTGCCTGTCCTGCACTTTGATCCAGAAGGATTCCTAAGCAGTGGCTTATGCAAAATCATACATAATTGTTAGTCTGAGGTGGTTTTTACCTGTTCCGATGAACCACATTGCCCCGGGGTTGCATATCATCTCTTTCCGCAGGACTACGGGTATCTTCACTGTCCAGGGGCAGAGAAATAAGAGTCGGATGCAGTCACAACTAGGTCTTAAGAGCTGTCAAACAACCGTTGTTGGCTCTTCTATGGTCCAGGTGATGGTTTGGTTGCCTATTTGGCTGTCTTTTACACTTCCTCTTTCAAACTTTAGATTTTAGAAAAAATTGGTGCAGGCATGAGCATCTTGCCTGGCACTTTCTGATGCCTTGAACATTCTTTGGCTCCATGTCCTCTCCCACTGAGCAACCCCAGCCCACCAAGTCCCCCTTTTCCCATTTCCCCTTTTCCTGCCTTCCACGCTGTATGTTCTTGCTCTCAAAGAATAATTATTCCTCATACTCATCCTTTCCATTGTTACCTGTATCCCTCTTGTCTCAGCTCCCTCACCCCATTCCAGCCCTGATCTTACAAAGTCATGAACAGGGAAGCCTCCCAAGTTTGCTGCATGTAACTGATCTATAGCCCAAGAGTTTCGTGTTGCACTGAAGACAGAATGGTATGTAAATGAGCTGGGCGTGGCAATACTTGGCTTTGAAGGTCAAGCTAGGAAGTTTGCAAGAGCTGAGCAAAAGCAGGCGTGCAGGGAGAGGTCACAGACCAAGAAGGGTGGAGCCTGTTCTAGTTTGTGGCTTGTACAGTCATCCAGTAACTTCTGTTTTAATTGGACTATTGTGTAAGAAATGCTCAGGGGCAAGCCTGGCGATACAGCCTTCCTAGATGCTACAGAGGGAGGGTTTTTCACGAAGAGGGTCTGGGAGGTGACAAGGGGGAGAAATAAGCTTGACTTGGTTTTGACCAACAGGGAGGCGCTAATAGATGGGGTGCAGATTGTGGGAGCTCTGGGTGTGAGTGATCATTCCATCCTTTGCTTTGAGATGAGGGGACTGGGGATGTGCAGCAGGTCGAGTACTAGAAGCTGGGACTTCACGAGGGCCAACTTTGGCCAATTGAAGGCCAGACTGGGGCAAGTCTCCTGGGAAAGGATACTGGAAGGCAAGGGAGCTTAGGAGGGGTGGATGGCACACAAAAGGGAAGTTTTGGAGGTGCAAGCCTTGGCAGTACCTCTAGCTAGTAAGTGGGGGTGCAAAGGAGAAGGCTGCCAGGGATGCAAACGGAGGTGTTAAGAGGGATTAGATGCAAGAGGAACCTCCGTAGGAAATGGGCACTGGGGCAAATAGACAAAGGGGTATATCAGGAGGAGGAGGCCCATTGCAGAAGGATTCTTCACAAGGCCAAGGCTGATTACAAACTGAGATTTGCAAAGAATATCAGGAGCAACAAAAAGGGTTTCTTTCAGCATGTAAATAGCAAGAGGAAGGGGAGACAGGTGGTGGGACTGCTTAATAAGGAGGAACGGAATTCAGTAACTGATGTGAAGGAACAGACACAGATGCTAAATTTACTAGAAATCCTAATGTCATTTAGCTTCGGTTATATTAGTATAAGTATTGATTTTAGTATTAACATGAGTTGTATTATTTCTATGTGAAAACTCTGGATAATTCACAATAATAAGGCAAAACCACAGACCACAAACACAATAAAATAAAATATCACATAAAAGGTTTTTACGAAGTCCTTGGAAGAAGACCTAAACTTAATCAGGGGTGACTTGACCAATGTCAGGTGTTGGTCTAAAATCTTGACCAAATTAGCCTTCCCAGAGAGCACCTGCTTGCCTGTTTGAACCTGCTCATGATGCAGGTTGTGTTCTGGGACATTTTGATAAGCTTTTCCCATCCTCTGGCAGAGCAGATCTCAGAGCCTAGTGGTGGAGAATGTTGTATCTGCAGGCCAAATCCTTCTCTCCAGGTTAGCAAAGATGGATACGCACTTGGCCTGACCATTCATCAGTTAGTCTCCTTCCAGATTCGGCATATTTCCCCTCCCATCTGAAATGGTGAAAATGCCCCTGCTGAAGCTCAGTGAGAGCCTTCAGCTAAAATATGCCAGTATACTGGCCTCTTCCAATGTGCCTTTGACCCTGTCCCTTTTCTCCTTGAAAGCCAGTGTGGTGGAGTGGTTGCGAGCACAGGACCGGACTCAAGGGGCTCTGGGTTCGGGTTCCCACTCAGCCATGGAGCTTACAGGGTGCCTTTTGGCTAGTCACAGACTCTCAGCCCAACCTACCTCACAGCGTTGTTGTTGTAAGGATCAGATTGAGAGGAGGAGAATTTGTAAGCCACTTTGAATTCCTCGGAAGGACAAAAAGTCAGAATATAAATATAATAAATATATGAAAAAAAAGTATTGGCCCTTCCTACTACTGGAATACAGTCTCTGCAAGCTTCTCTTAAACTGAGCTCAGCTCTTGGGCTGAAAAAGGTTCCCTATTCCTGCCCTAGCACCTGGCTGAAGCTTTATTTCATTGGTGTTCTGGAAGGGCTTGATCCTGGAACATGGAGAAATGGAGATGTACAGAGACAATGGATACTGGAGAAATCATCAAATGAGTTTGATTTTGGAAGAATCTGTCCCACAGACTTTTCACTGGACTGATCTTCCTAAGTCACATGGATTCCACAGGCTTGCAGGCCATTTTATTTTTTTTCCTTTCACATAATTTTTATTCATTCATTCATTCATTCATTCCCTACAAAGGGCTCAAGGCAGCTTACATCTCCTCCTCCATCTTATCCCCACAACAACAACA
This sequence comes from Varanus salvator macromaculatus, assembly GCA_023646645.1. Taxonomy (NCBI): domain Eukaryota; kingdom Metazoa; phylum Chordata; class Lepidosauria; order Squamata; family Varanidae; genus Varanus; species Varanus salvator. Next base: position 1,522,572 of record JAIXND010000792.1, read on the forward strand.
ACCCTGTGAGGTAGGTTGGGCTGAGAGTCTGTGACTGGCCCAAAGTCACCCAGTTGGCTCCATGGCTGAGCAGGAACTAGAACCCAGATCGTCTGAGTCCCAGTCCCATGCTCTTAACCACTACACCACACTGGCTCTCACAACATTTCACACATTAGTCACAGAAAATATGAAAAACAGATGCCAACTGTTCACTTCCCCCATGGACTAAAGTGTGAAAATGCATAGCGGGTTCAACTCCCCACTCAGCCATGGGGATTCATACTGGAGGGATCTGCACAATAGCAGGAATGCAAAGTTGCTCAACACTGAATTTGCACAGACCTCTGTGCACTTCTGTCTATAGTCATGTCGGCCACATGACCACAGAGACTGTCTGCGGACAAGCGCTGGCTCCCTCGGCTAGGAAACGGAGATGAGCACTGCCCCCTAGAGTCAGGCATGACTGGACTTAATGTCAAGGGGAAACCTTTACCTTTATACAAACCTTTACCTTTTGCAAAACCCAATTCTGCTGGTGAGCAGATGAGGTAATCAAATTCGAGGAGCTCCTCAGGGCACTGGACATTACAAAGACGCTGGGCCCTAACAGGTTACAACCGAGAGTACTTCAGGAGTTGGCAGGGGTTCTCTTGCACCCACTGGCCTCCATTTTTGAGGCCTCGTGGAGAACGAGTGAGGTTCCAGAGGACTGGAAGGTGGCATCAGTGGTCCCAATTTTCAAAAAGGGTAGTAGAGGGGACATGGGGATTTATATATTGCTTAGCCTTATGTCCATTGTAGGAAAGACAATGGAAAGGCTCATAATAGTGAGAGATCTAGTAACTCTAGATAGGGAAAGGGGGTTGGCAGTCACGCAACACAACTTCCACAAAAAAAGGTCCTGCCAGACAAACCTTGTGGAATTCTATGACAAGGTTTTGAGGTGGCTAGACAGAGGGGATGCAGTGGATGGATTTACCTGGATTTCAGCAAGGCCTTTGTCGTGCCTGACACCTCAACAAAGGCAGCACCTCACGGGGAAAGGCCAAACACCCAAAGAGAGAATCAGACATCAGAACAGGAGGATTTATACCTGAGACCCTGTGGCCAAATGTCCCTTCTGCAACCTGACATGGGACTAGCTGAACAGATAGCCATCCCACATCCTGACCCTTTACCCATTGGGCAAACAGCCGAGCCTCTGTCAGACCAAGAGGGCCCCGAGGGAAAAGGCACTATAAGTTCTGCTCTGGGAGAGTTTGGGCAGACAGCCCCCTTCCTCCTGACGTTGAGCCTCCTGGACATGACACAGGAGGCACAAGAGGTGGGGTAGATTTGTCCAATTCGTCTCTTAGACATTCTCTATGCCGATTGGAGCAGAAGGAAGCTTTGTCCTGCCTCAGGGGGGAAAGGCGGGGCGAAGAAAGCTAGTCCCATGTAGGTTCCCTGAGAGACGTCACTAAGAAGTTAGCAACTGCCTTGTAAAGACCATTACAGTAGAGCTTATCTGTAGCATTGTAAATCTTGTAGATAAATAGCAATAAAAGACATTAGTTTTATTGCCTGCGAAAGTGTGGGTCATTTATACTGTGAGTTGTCACTCACAACAGCCTTTGACAAAGTGCTGTATTATATCCTGGTTGAGAAATTGAGGAGTTTTGGGATAGACCAATGCACTGTTGGATAGATTAGGGCATGGTTGACTGACTGAAAACAGAGGGTAACCATTAGTGGGGAATCATCGGGATGGTGGCCAGTGACAAGCGGGGTACCCCAGGGCTCTGACCTGGGACCGATCCTGTTCAATCTTTTCTTTTTCTTCTTCTTCATGGAAGAAGGGATGACAAGTCTGCTGATGAAATTCATGGATGATACTAAAACAGGGGCAGTGGCCACAACTGAGGAGCAGGTACTCCAAATCCAGAATGATCTAGACAGACTGTGGTAGTGGGCAGCAGCAACAGGATGGTCTTGCACTTGGGGCATAGGAATGGTGTCATAAGTACAGGTTAGGGGACAAGTGGCTGGAGAGCAGCACTTGTGAAAGGGACCTCGGGGTGCTGGTTGACTGCAGGCTAAACATGAGTCAGCCGTGTGATGCGGTGGTCAAGAGGGCGAATGCCACCCTTGGTTGCACAGCCAGAAGTGTGGCTTCTAGAGTGAGAAGGTATTACTACCACTCTATATGACTAATGGAAACTGTGACAGCCAGATCATTTCTTTTTATCCTGCCGCCCTGACTTTCAAGAAGCTCAGTGTAATACACAGGGTACCCCACTGCCCTTTTATCCTCACAAAACCCCTCTGATGTGGGCCAGACTGTGAGAGAGTGACAAATCCAAAGTTGCCTGGTGAACTTTGCAGCGTGAGGTATGAACTTGGTTCTCCATCCAACACTGTAACCACTTCCCTGTCAGAGTTCTCACAAAATCACTGCTTTAAATAAACAACTGGACCATAAAAAAGGCTGAGCGCTGAAGAATCGAGGCCTTTGAATTGTGGTGCTGAAGGAGAGTCCTGTGAGTCCCTTGGACTGCAAGGAGATCAAACCAGTCAGTCCTAGAGGAGATCAACCCTGACTGCTCTTTAGAAGGCCAGATCCTGAAGATGAAACTCAAATACTTTGGCCACCTAATGAGAAGGAAGGACTCCCTGGAGAAGAGCCTAATGCTGGGAACAATAGATGGCAAAAGAAGAAGGGGACGGCAGAGGATGAGGTGGCTGGATGGAGTCACTGAAGCAGTTGGTGTAAGCTTAGGTGGACTGGGGGGAGGGAGATGGTGGAGGACAGGAAGGCCTGGAGGAATGTTGTCTGTGGGGTCATGATGGGTTGGACAAGACTTCACAACTAACTACAACAACAACAACAACCAGAGTGTTCACTCTTAAGGATCATAATTTACAAATCTCCACACCTCCTCTGACACTTTAGCCACAAGGCAGGTTTCATCTGTACAGTGAGTCATTGAACCCCAACAAAACTCCTTTGCTATTTTTCACATCACACCTTTGTCTAGCCAGCTGGAGAGCTTTGGCTCTTGGGTGGTACAGAAAGGAAGACATCATCATCATGGGTGCATTTAGTACATAAACTGCCCAATAGTCAAAGCCAATCTGCATTATCCCTGGCCACCCTCTCCTTCCAGGGAACCCTACTTCAAGTTTCTGCTAGCTTAATACTACTTACCCCACATATAAAGCCTGGACAAGCAGGGAATCCTCACATACCTCACTTGTTTGCGTGCGGACCTTTAGTTGAGGGCTGCCTTATATAGCATCTTCCCACAGCATCATTTCACAATAAAATCAAGGAAGTGTTTCATCATGGAATTTTCAAAGAGTTGTGGAGATCAGCTATTTTTCCCAAGGCAAAATCATCATGTAGCATCTGTAGCAGATCACAGGATCCCACCTTTCCTCTGATTTTCCTTTGGTTTAAAATTTAAAAGCCATTCCGCTATGAATCGGAGTGCCTATGCAAAGCTGACCGTGTTGGTTGTTTTTTTGTCTTGAGTCAGAGCGGCAGACAATTCTCTCAGCTGGTTGCTTAGACGAAAAGGAGGAAGGAGAGTAATATTTGCTCTTCAAGGGGTGTTGCAGGGCGTCGCTAAGCAGACACGTATGATTCTTGCTGCTTTGTCATGCTGGACCTACTTGCCATGATGTAAGGGTCACATTCCATTGCCACTGGACGGCACAAAGTCCAAGAATTCGCCGGCATGGTTAAGGAACATTTCAAGGAAGCAATTAGCGAGAAGTCAGCCGTCCATACCTCCTGATTAGATTTAATCCACATTGTAAGAAAGGCACGCAAACAAAAGAAGGGGTAAAATGCTAGAGGGCTTCTGTTCATGGAAGTTTGTGGCGCTTTTTCACGTTGTCGAATGGTTGCACCGCCCCTCCCCGCTTTTAGCTGCTTCTCCTGCTCCCCGCCCCCCATGGGAAGAAGTAGCTTAAAAAAAAAAATCTCTCTTGTTTCTACAGCGGGATGTTCCACTGTGCCTTGGGGCGGGGGGGGGGGCTGTTGCGGTGTCGGTGGGCCGAGGCAGCGGCAGCGCGCCTGGGGGGCGCCCAGCTTTTCCGAGCGCTCGCAGCAGGCTGCCGCGGCCGTTTCTTGCTGCGCGGCTGATTCCGCAGCAGCGCTTAGACGGGCGGCGTTGCGGGGCGGCGGAGGCTGTCTTGGCAGCAACAGGAGAGCCTCGATCTACTGGACATTTGGTGCAAAAGATTCGGGGAATGAATCGAAAAGAAGGAAGAAGGAGGCAGGGACATTCGTGGGGCTTGCGCCACTCTGAGGCTCTTCAGTTGCCTCCCCGCAGGCCCCGCTCGCTTTTCTCTCTGAGTTGCACAGTCTCGCTTCTCTCCCCTCCCGCTATGAGGGAAAAAACAAAAACTTTGTACTGTCCTTTCAAGCCTTCCTGTTTTCTCTTGCTGGAGAAACAGTGAACTGGCCTGCACATCTGCTCTCAAGTCTTATCTGTCACACCGATCCGCAATATAGGCTCGGAATCAGTTTCTTGTCAGGGCAAACAGGTTTATTTACAATTGAATGCAGGGATCCATGGGTGCCCAAAATAGGAACATCCCATGGTATTTTCCTTAGGGTTATATAGAATACACAAAAGGGGAGTGAATACAATACACAGGAAGGTGATTGGATACTTTGATATGGATAGGAAAGTGATTGGATACACGTCACAACACCATAAAGAAAAGTTACATTTCACTCTAAGTAGATGCCTTTGACAGGCCTTCTAAAGTTACCTCGAACAGGCTGGCCAAGTTAAGTAAACAAAAAGGTTACATGTGTGAACTTACAGGGTTAGGGAGGCACTCTGGCAAACCCATAAAATACAAAGATAGCAATTGACAGTTACCCACTAATGGAGTGGGGTCATTTGGTCTTCACCACCAGACACTGAGGCACCCTTTGTGATCTGATCATGGCAAGGCAGTGAGGCGGGATTATATATCTTGTTTTTCTGTGTACATATCAGATCATCTTTCATGGCCTTACTCACAAGTAAACTACATTGGTGTCGGTGGGGTGGGGAAGAGACCACGTGGAGATGGTTACCCTTGCTTGCTTTTGGGAGGAAGGAATGTTAGCTGTAGCAAATGACATAATCCAGATTCTGCGCCCCTCCCCCAAAAAGGTTCAACTAATATTGAAATACTGCCATAATGATCTTATATAACAGCTCCCCCTTCTCTCTCTCTCTCTCTCTCTCTCTCTCTCTCTCTCTCTCTCTCTCTCTCTCTCTCTCTCTCTCTCTCAGAAGAAATAACAGGAAGCTCGCTTGCTCTTTCTCAAGCAATAATAGAGGAAGTCATGAAGGAAACTGCTAAACTTTTCCAGGATGCCTTCTGACCAGCTTCCCTTGCATAAAACAATGAGATGAAACTACAGGACCGCTTGTATAACGTTTGGTTCTCCCTCCCTGCGTCCCATCCTGAGAGCCAAAGTGGAGTAGCCGTTCAGAGCACAGGACTGAGGCTCAGGTGATCCAGGTTCTAGACCCCACTCAGTCACAGAGCTCAATGGGCGAGTTTGGGCCAGTCGCAGACTACCTCACAGGGTTGTTGTTGTGAGGATAAATTGGAAAGGAGAATTATGTAAGCTGTCTTGAGTCCCTTAGAAGGGAAAAGAGGCAGGATATAACAGCAGCAGCAATAACGTGGATACGCACTGGAATACCGCAGTGCCTGGCTGTGCTTCCGATGTCACACTGTGCGCAACACAAGCATCCATAGCTCAGCCCTGGTGGCTGGGTTCTTGCTAGGGGAGGCGGCAAGGTGTGGTGGCAGCACAACCCCCAAACTGTGACTTCCCTCCCCGTGAAAGGTAATGTTGTGCTCCCAAGGCGAAGCATTTCGGAAGCACCTCCATATATGAAAGGGTTCCAAGCATGTAGTAAGAGCTTCGTGTATGATCCAGAAGACAACATTGCAGGGGCAGTGCTGAAACAAGCACTCCCGTAGAGAAGCCCCAAGTTGCTTCACTCTGGGTGTTTCGTCCTCTGTCCTTATCAGGAATACCAGTTTGTCTCCTGCACAACCTTCCCTTTGTCTGGCCCAGTGGAATCCAGAATGACTGTGAAGGGTGGTAACCTTTCGGATGCTGATACTTTAACCCTTTCTTCCCTGAGACCAAATATCCAGGGGAAGCTGGTGAGGCTCCCATCCATTGCTGCTTTTCTTTTGAACTTCATTCAAGCTGCCCAAGGACACTGAACTTCATCCCCGAACTAGCATCACCACCATGAAATATTGTTATTCCACATCTACAATTCCCATCATCCTGCTGGTGAGGAACAAAGAAAGCTGTAGTCCAACACGTATGGAGGACACCAGGTTGGGGAAGTCTGGTCTAGTGCATGAAGTGAAGTGGTTGATCAAATTGTCATTCAGTTTGGAGCAGTGGGTGGACAGGAGAGGTTTCTGGATCTAGGAGATCCAGAATGAATGCAAGCTGCTGAACTGGCAGGACATGGCAAGGGCTCAAGGATGGAGAAGCTGGCAGGGCACATCCTTCTTCCCCGCCTCAGTTTGCAGGGAGGGGATGAGCCAGGTGTGTGAAAGCAGACAACCGCTGCTGAATGTCAGAGATAGCAAAGGTGAGGGTGCAGACAGCTCGTCTCTCATTCCGGAAGCGCCAGGCAGTTCTCGGGGTTCTGGTGGAAGACTGGATTTGCTTTCTGTCGGATTAATCACCTAGGTCCCCTTTGCATCATTTACAGAAATGCCTGACGTCTCAGCTCATGTTTTCCTCCAAAAGAGGCCAAACCCAAGTAAGCACTGCGCCCCAGAATGCCTCACTGCTTGAGGAAGTGGGGTCCACACATTGCACGGGGGGATACTTCTTGGGAGGTGGAGCTTGTGCTGATGGGGGCTCCAGCTCCGTCCTGGCTTGCACTCAGCTGCTCTGCTCTGCGGCTTTTTCCTTTTCTAGCCGGTCAATCCCCACCACACCCCTTGTACACGCCTGAGGGAAGCCCTTCATGGCTGAGTGGAAGGGGAGAGAATCAGCTGGGCAGCGGCGCCCGGCTGAGGACTGCACATTCCCCTGCACATTCCCCTGCCAATGCCCCTTGGCACCCGGCCTACACGAAGTTCTCTCTGGAAGGCTGGAGCAAGAATGGGGGCACATGCCACCAGCTCCTCATTGCTGCCGCTCGCCAGAAAGGTGCTTGAATGGGCAACAGGGTGGGGACACAGACATCACCTCTGTCTTTCATGCACATACACACCTTTTCCATACCTGTGCATGCACAGGTCCTGCACAGAAGCTTCTGCGCATGCCCATAAGCATGCTCCTCAGCTGTTCTGAGCACCAGGCATCTGGGTCAAGGGGATAGGCAGGCTATTTATGCAGGATGTGCCTCCATGTGCATTGCCTTCCATAGGTAAATCACTGCTCTTGCAGTTTCATTTCGTGAAGGTGTGGACACCAAAGAGCATGGGTCAAGTGCTGTTTCAGCCAATTGTGCTTTATTGCTGCTGGAAAGATGCCCAGAAAATATTGCATATGTTTGTTTATTGACTTCAGGTATTTCTTTGCTGTTTTTTCCCCCCAAGGCAATTCAAGATAAAGCAAGAAGAGAAGGTAAGAGGCAGACCTCTCAAGGTAGGGCAGAGATAAAAGCAACAGATAAAAAGCAGATTAACCAGAGGCTTAAACAGTCTTCATGTGGAACCCCCAAAATAGCACAACTGGTATGAGGAAAACCTCTCTGTGGAAGCCGCAGCCTTGAATTTACAAGTGCTGAGCTGGACTGTTATGGACAGGGCATTATGGAGAGGACAATGCGAGGTTACACTCATAGGGTCATCATAAATCAGAGATGACTTGACATCAGGTCCCAACAAACTAGGCTAGAGAAAGGTGCATGGATGTACAAGGAGGACAGGGGCTTCTTACTCTTCTGTGCTCAAAAGCCACAAAAATCCAGTGGCACCTTAAGGACTCACAAATTTACTAAAAGTGCTTTGGAAAGGTGCCATCTTTCATGCAGCAGGAGCAAAATAGTGCTTGCTGAACTAAAGGTACCAGAAACCTGGTGATCGCTGTTGCATCTGAAGCCCCTGAATTAGCTGGCTTTTTGCCAATATGCATGTCCCCTTCTGCTGCCTCTCTTGAAGTTTTCTGTCCAAGATTTTTTTTCTGAAATCAAATGCTCTCCTCTGCCCTGTCCATACGTGCCCTTTCACAAAGAGCTGTTTCTCTAACTGACAGGATCCTTTAACGATGCTCACATTTGAGATGCAGGAGGAATCTGACTGGGGTGTTGGAAATCCATCAGATTTTCTCAGTCCAGCCCTGTGGATTTTATCCTGTCAAACCACTGTTACTGCTGAGCCAGACAGATACACATTAACCCAGTACAAAGATTTCAGTCTTGAAAATGGGCTGCAGTTTGCACAATTAAAAAAGATGTCTGGAAAATTTACACAAAATTTGGGTCTTCAGTTAGATTTTCTGGTTTATGGACCCCAAGAACTCTAAAACATGTTCTAGAATACAAGCAACGACCAGAAAAAAGCCTTATGAAACAATAGGGGGAAAGAACTGGAGGGTGGGGGGAGAGAACACCTTACAGCTGCTTGGAGGATGTGTGGATTTGTAGAAGGGAGCAGAAAGAAACAAGCAGCCCAAAGAGGACTGTGCATGTACAGAAAGCAGAGAATTATGCCATGCAGAGTAACCAGGTTAGTCTGTTTCAGCAACATTGAAGCGTCTTGTAGAAGCTCAAAGATTTACAGATTGATCATGGCATAAGCTTTTGTGTACTGGAGTCCATTTCATCAACTTTGAGAGATGAGGTGTCAAGCGAATGTTGAGAGTATTCTTGGAAAATAAATATGCCATATTTGAGGAAGAAGTAATAGAACAGCCTGCAGCAAAAGGGCATGGCCGACTGGTACCCTGAAAATCCCATGGCTGGCTGGGAAATGCTACGAGTTATTAAGATTTGTTCTGTCTAACCTTGCATGAGTTTGCACCATAAGAGAAGTAAGGACCAGAGTCCCTCTAAGTGCATCCTCTGCTCACAGTCTGTACATCCTACCAGAGTGGTGCTCACAAGCCCTTTCACACAGAGACAACCAATTCTTCTTTCCCTCCACATATTCTTTTTCTGCAACCCAATGGGGAAAGTGCAAGGTGAGGTGTAGTTATGGCTACTCTCAGGCAAGCACTTTAAGGTTCTATAAAATCAGGCACTTAGCTGATCTATTGCTAAGTGATGGACCATCCATCGTAAATCTCCCAGTGATGGACCATCCATCGTAAACATTAAGACAAAGGAGATGCTTGTAGGAAGGCAGGGCCAATTGGTACACTGGTGGTCATGGTGGAGCTGGGATGCCTCTCTCACCCTTCTGTGTTCCTAGAGAAGAGGCTGGACTTCCAGAACTTTCAAAAGGGTCCTTCCAGTCCAGCATTCTGTTCACACAGTGGCCAAACAGCTCCAATGAGTGTATGACCATCCATTTTTTTCACCAATCTCCTGCATGCATGACCTCTATTCTCCTATTTCACTGCTGGTGCTGGACAGTAAAGGCACAGAGCTTGTACCTTGCCAAAATCCCCTTAAGTCAAAGAGTGACCAGCCAAAGTCCGGTGTGCCACCGTGCACTGTTGAATGGCATACAGGTTTGCACACTCTGCCTGCAGTTACTGGCTTGAATAAATCTTCTGTGTGCAGCTTTGGTCCCTATCCCTCTTTCACAATCTTTATATAGGCTTATTTCCTGCTTCTTCCATGAGTACAATCAAAATTTCAGCTTCTGCAAGACTTCAGGCAGCATAGTCTACAGCAACAGAGACAAGGTTGCTTCTTTTCTTATCTTACTTTTTTATTTAAATTTTATTAAAAATCCATGAAATCATGTTCATCATTTCCTACAAAGCCCTGTTTCTGTTAGACAGTGTCAAGGGGAAGCATCTCCAGACTAAATAAAATTACAATATTTCCTTTCTTCTTCAATGGTGAATTTGACCTAAACATTTCTGGACAATTCAAAATCTTTTTAATTTTCTATTAGCAAATAACTTCCTCACTACCACAGATACATATGCATCAAAAATATCCATCTAGCATCTATACAATTTTCTTACCTACTGTACTTGATAATGAGCAGTACCTATAATATATGAATCACCCTTTTATCTGTTTACTTTTTAGAGTAGAAAGAATTTCCCTTATCTTCCCTTTGCATCCCTACCGTGTTTATTTTTTCTTCTTTTTTACTCCCCTAGCAGACCATTCTATTTTCCTTCCATTAGACCACTGTAATGTCTGTGATGGAGTCTCCAGGTGCAGCCACATGAACATAACCTCTTTCAGACGATCAACTAAATTGCCTTTCTCTAAGATGAGATGCAGATCAGTTAAACTTATTTTCTTTCCAGTTTCAGATTTTCCTTCTGTCTGCAGTGAAGTCTTCATCTGCAGCCACATAAACGTAACCTCTTTCAAATGGTCAACTAAATCACCCTTCTCTGAGATAGCATGCAGATGCCATGGAAGCTTGCTTCGTAATGACTGCAATAAATCATGTGTCTTGATTTGTGGCCAAGCTGTCTTCTCCTCCAGCGTATCAGAAAAAACAGTTGCATTTTCTTTCTTTCCAGTTTCGGATTTTATTTATTTTATTTATTTATTTTACACATTTGTATGCCGCCCCCTCACAAAAAGCCTCAGGGCGGCATACAAATTTCCTTCTACTTGTTGGATATTTTGCATATTCTGTCCAGATGCAGGTTGTTTATATAGAGCACAATTGATAGCAACACTTATTTTGTCAAAGCCACTTTTCTGTTCAGTTAAAAGACAGTCAAGTCGCTCTAAAACAGTTTTCTGATGATCGCCTGCTGGGATAACTGAACAGCTATTAAAGAAGATCGTATTGTCATGAATGATTGTTGCAATTCCTCCATGATAGCAGTAAAATAGACTTGGCAGGTGTCCAAGGATCCCAGGAACAAAGAGAAAGATGGCCGCTACTTTTTGGCAGCAGTCCAACACAGTCCAATTAAAGAAAAAGATCCTCTATTACTCAATTACACATCACAATAATGCGCCCTTGAAGAGATTAAAGAAGATAAATCTTTTCCTTACTTACAAACAGTTCTGTCTTCCTCTCCGTTATGCCGTTCTCTGCTTTTCAACTCCGTGAGGGGGTAGGTTTCATTCCCCCCTCATCCGAAGGGCTTTTTAACTAACAAGAAATACAGCTTATTCCACGGGTATCGTTGCAGAAAAAACAAAAATACTTTCCAGTAGATCCGGTGTGTTCACAAAAGCTAAAACAAAAGCTAAAAAAAAAAGCATGTCGAGAACTTACGGAGAGCAGCACTCTCTCCTGTTTTGTCCGGCTGAAAAAGCTTGATTTCCTCCCACTAAAGGTGGAGTTGCCATTCCACATCTCGTGGGGGATTCGCCAAGCAATCTATCTAGCTCCTACAGAGCTTAGACCAGGCATTTACCAGCGTGATAACGGAGGATCGTTAATCACGTCTGTATTGTTCCGATGTCATACCTCTTTTCTTTTCTTATCTTTCAGCGTAAGAGAGTGATGTGAGAAATAGTAAACAGGAGACCTTCCTCTGCATAATCACAGACCCAGAAAAATGCATTTCACAAGGAAAGGGCAAGGTGCAGGGAGAGACAGAGAAAGAAGAAATAATAAACCTATTTCTTTGAAGCAACAATATCCATGGTGCCTCTCAGTAGCAGGGGAAGCCTATGCCTCACTCTTCTTCATGTTTCTTTGTGATTTCAAAAAAGACCAGCTTTGATGCAGATCCACTGGTGTTCAATGCTGCATCGTGCAGAGCTTGCTTTGGCTTCATCATTTAAATACGCACAATCTCCTCCCTTTCCAAGGACCTCCAACCTGAAATACAAGCTGGAGTCAAGCAAGTCCGCAATAGCAAAATGTAGGCATCTTGACATCTTGGAAAGCATTAGTTATTCAGGAAATGGAAACACCATGTGTATAGTAAAATCCCATCTATGTGTCTTACAGGAATGGGATTTCAACTCTTGTGCTGAATCCTATTTTCCCACCATGTTCTGTTCACTGTTCTATCCTATAAATGTTTAACAGAAGAGTTAAGCCTCATTTCTATCAATTAAAAGAGGATCTTTAAAACATTTTGACTTCTGAAATACTTTTTCACCAAAGGAACAGAATGCCTGCCCTTCTTGTAAAAGGGCCTGAGTGTTTGTTCTCCTTGGCATCTCTACTTAAAATGAACATGTAGCAAGTGAAGTAAAAGGGTTCTATGTGAAGCTTTGGTGAGACCAAACAATTTTAGGAAAAAAAGAAAAGCAGGTCCTCTACTTTTTCTAACAGGATTATTGCCTTCTCCTTCTCTTGTGTTTTTAAGGGGCATTAATTTACAGGCAGGGACTGCAGGTGGCAAAGTGGTTTAAACTGCTGTGCTGTTGGGCTGGTTGATCAAAAGGTCACCGGTTCGAATCTGCACAATGGAAGCATGACTGGATGTAACATCAAGGGGAAACCTTTACCTTTTTAATTTACAGGCCACAAGACAATTCCCTGTACTTCAACTGGCAAAAAGGAGACCCTACAACATACTTCCATTTTTTACATTATTAAAAGTATCCAAAGACAAATGTAGTGTGTGTATGTGTTTCTAAATACAGAATTCAATGCAGTTTTAAAGAATGATCTAACAACCATTCTTAATCAGATTTCTTTGAAATCTGGCCAGATTTTAAACCCACCTCTCAGAAGACTCTCCATGTGCAATCTGATAACGACAGAACTAAGTGGGTTGATCTGATAAGGAATAGACTTTTCAGTTTTTATAACAGTAGGATGCTAAAAAATAAAACAACAAAGCCAATAGCACAAACCTGCTCAGTACAGTGACATTAACTTTCTAGCATGCATGCACAGAACTGCATAGAAATAATGAGTACATTCAAATAGAGCTCCTAGTACTAACTAACAAAATGCATTGTGCAGTGATTGCATCTTGTCTGTCTGAAGAGACTTGATTCTGATGGGACCAAACCTGGAAGAAGTAGTGTGAAAACATGGAAGGTCTATCAATGGAAGGCCATCTGTTCAGCATCAGGTTAAGACTTGCCTCTACTCCCAAGTACTTAATGCATAGGATGGGCAATTTATCTCAGCTGTCTTTAACGGGGCCAAAATTTTAGTGAAACTGGTTAGCTGTTTAAATTGTTGCACTATCCTGTATCTGTGGCTTGTGCCTTTGTGAGTTGTTGTGAAGCACCAAGAGAGCCACAGTTATTGGACAGTGCAGCATATAAATGAAAGCAGCATTCCAGTCCCCAGTAAATTTCTCTGCATAAGGCAGGGAGATAGCATATTAAACTCAGGTCTATATCAAACTTCATTCCTGTCCATACCAAATATCTTTCTATGTGGTGCCTGAAGTTTTTTTTCTTTAAAAAAATATTCTGATGCTACGATGATCTTCGAATGCTCTCAGATACCTCAATCATTTTCATGTTCACTGCCTTCCTTGACCGAGACCAAGCCATGTGTTTTTCCCAGGTATTTTTTAAGGTTTGATACTGGTGAGTACAACTGAATAGTCTTAAGTTGCCCAGGACAGTAAGTGAAGGACTTACGTTGCGTTTTCACCATTTGGCCCCTTCCACTGCTCACTAGGATCTCTCCGGAGACCAATCCAAAAGATGTCTTTGCCTTTGAGGCGCATCACAAAATCCTGCAGAAGCCAGAAGGGATGGGTGATGTTAGAGGCCTTTGTCTCACCGGATGAAAAGGCAACATGGAGCATATGCAGACATAGTCTATAACCATCACCACAATATTGCAACAAATGATACATTAATTTAAAATATATATTTATACATATATCTGATGTGCTGGAATCCTATACTTCTTTTACACTCTTATACAAATCTTATATTCTCTGCAAGAATCCTAAGAGTATTTTTTTAAAAATACTGACTTTAGAAATATCTTCCAAATTATGCTAATTTTCATTACCATAAACATTTGACTTTCTTTTTACTCATGTTTTTCTCTTGTAAATAATCCCTCATGAGAAGGCACAATGATTTTCTTGTTATATTTTATTGTGTGTTTGATGTATTGTCTGAGTTGTTGTAAACTGCCCAGAAAGCTTCACTATTGGGCAGCATAGAAACAGAAAGTATATATAAATAACATATGCTGAGGACTGAATCTTAATTAATACTTTTTATTTAAGTGTTATTTTAATTGTTAATATTATTTTTATTTATTTATTTGACAAATTTCTATGCCGCCCCTTGCCAACTAGCCTCGGGGCGGCTCACAGCATATAGAAACAAAATAAAACAACCAACAGTCAAACAATACACTATCTAAAATTATACACAATCTAAAATTGGCCCATCTCATAGTCATAAATTAAAACTATAAATAATCCATAAACCTTAAACTTTACAATTAAAATATTTCTTAAATAGAAAGAAAAATATTTCTTAAATAAAAAGGTCTTTACCTGGCGCCGAAAAGCAAATAAGGACGGCGCCAGGCAAGCCTCTCTGGGGAGCGCATTCCATAGGTGGGGCGCCACTGCAGAGAAAGCCCTCCTCCGGGTACTCACCCTCTTCACTTCCCTCACCGAGGGTTCCCGGAGGAGAGCATCTGTCGCCAATCGTAAGGGGTGGGAGGGCACATATGGTCGCAGGCACTCCTTTAGGTATTTATTTATTTTATTCTTTGGCCAGGTCAACTCAAATTATATTGTTTTTATATTGTGATTATTTATTTATTGCTGTGAGCCGCCCTGAGGCTTCGGCGAATGGGGCGGCATACAAGCTTCCTAAATAAATAAATAAATAAATACAGTCTTCAGTTTCTTCATGCAGCATAACAGTTGAGCATCAACAGTTTCTCTACATGAAAGGACCTGCAGTCTTTGACAGACAAAATATTGGCGGTCTCACCTTTTCCTCATTTTCAATTATAGCCAGGGAAGCATTATGTGATGAACAAAAGTTCTGACTAGCAGTCCAGTTTTTCTCTGCCTTTGAAAAATAGTAGCATCGACCTTGATGCAAAGTCCAAAGGCCCTGGCACTTCAAATTAGAGGCTGCTGCGGATTTACAATCACAGGTTGGTTGTTCACCTCGGCCTACTAGAGCAGAAGAATACAGAGGGTTACAGAGGGTTACAGAGCATTTCATGGCATTCTGATCAAGCAGCATGAAGAGAAATGGAATGAATCGGACCAGGCCATGTTTTCTACTGAGGGCCTCTCCAAAGACGGTTTTGGTGGGAGAAGGTAATCTGTTGCAGTCCGCAAGTACAAAATTCATCCGTCCCATGGTTTCATTGGAGCTGTCTGTGCATGCTAGCTCAGTGATGCCTTTGCAATACTGAAATTGCCCCATTCCGGCCATCTGAAGCAGTTCCTCATTCCCTCTACCCACCATCATGGGAGGCAAAAGGAACCTCTCACGCACACGCACACGCACACTACAGGCAGGGCATTGGGGTCCCCCTTGAGTGAATTACCAGAGTGAACTGCAGTCCCATTGTAATGGTGGCCGAGGTGCAATTCCATGTGTAGGACATCCAAGAAAACTTGTGAGAAATCAAGGTGCTCTCCAACCTTTTGCTGATTGCTGCATTAGATGCATGTGGGTGGCTGGGAGGAGACAGCTCAGGCCTTTACCTCACTCTAGGCAGCAAGGTTGAACAAGACCAATTGGAACTGGGTGCTTGGAAGGATACTGTCATGCCTGACGGCTTGACAGAGATGTCTACTCATGAGGAAGAGGCAGGAGCTAGCAGTGAGAGTCGGGCATTGGAACAAGGGGACTTATATTTGAGGCCAGGTGCCCAGACGGCCCCTCTGCAGCCTGGCTCTGAGACTGCTGAGCAAGGAACCTCTGTACAGCCTGACCCCATAGCCTCTGAGAGAATAGCCTCTACCAGATCACCCCCGTCCGTGTGCTTCTTGATACTCTTAAAGAACTCTAATAGGTAAATGAGATAGGACTTATCTTTGTGGAAGCCATGCTGATTCTTTTTCAGCAAGGTTATCCTTCTATCTGCTTCCTGGTTCAATCTTTAATAACACTTCCAAGCAATTTACCCAGAACAGATATTAAGCTAACCAGTCTGTAATTTCCTGGATCCCCCCTGGATCTCTTTTTTAAAAATTGGTGTTACATTGCCTGCTCGTCAGTCCTCTGATAGAGCATGATCTTAGGGACTTCTTAGGCATTTTTGTAAGAAAGTGAGCAATTTCATATTTGAATGCTTCAGGAAGTCTGAGATGAATCCCTCCTGGGCCCCGTGACTGATTCAGTTTGTCAGTATGGTTGATGATGTCACCATTTTTCATTAACACCAGCCTTAATCCCTCAGACTCCCTTCCTGAATACATAAGTTCAGGAACAGGTATCTGTTCTGCATCCTCATCTGGGAAGATCTCTTTATCCTCCTTTGGTGGTCCTTTTATTCCATTATCATCCAATGGTCTAGCTGCTTTTGTAGCTGGTTTCTTTTTTCTCATATTTTAAAAGAATTCTTTATGGTTGGTCCTGATGTTAGTGATATGCTCCTCAAAGTGCTTTTTCATCTCTTATTTCTGCTTACATCTCTTTTTGTTTTCCTCATTTAGGAAAACCTTCTCTCTAAACACTTCTTCGGCACTGCTAAATAACCATGCCAATGAACACTTGACCTTTGTGTCAATTTTGCTGGCGTATGGTATATATACTTTCTCAAATTCTATTATTGTGGTTTTGCATAGTTTCACAATGCAAAATGTAATCTTGCATTACATTTCCACTCACTGGAAGCTGATTTTGTGCAAATGTACTTGTATACATTTGTGCAAGTTCAGATTCTCAGAAACAAGCAAATCCTCCCAAATACTCAAGTCCTTAAAATATGCATATTTTCATGCTTTAACTTATGGGAGAAGTGCATGTTTTTGTTTGTTGTTTTTAATTCTGTGCATTTTTCTATTTTTATCCATATATGGATAAATTACATATATTTAAAAATCTGCTGATGGATGATGGAAACCACTCAACTTGGATGAAGACAATCAGCTGCAGAACCTAAAGGTTGGATTCTTAGAAACTAAAACTGAATAGAGACCATGATGGAGTCTTCCCTATTCTTAAGCCTCAGTTGAAACAACCCTCAGTAACCTGAAAGAGACCCAAGGGTGGCCAGAAAGGAAGTGCTTCAGCCTGCTTGACAGTTGCTTTACACACTTAAAACTGGAGTGTGCACCTTGGGCACTAGTACACCTACCTGAGCTCTTTGCCTCTCCTGAGAATTTCTCATGGGTGCAACCCTACACAAATCTAAACAGAAAAATCTAGAGCCTCCAGCATGCTCCAGCCACTACGGCTGATTGTAGCTCATCCTAGGATTTCTAGCTTGTCCCCCCGCCCCGCCCCCACACACTCTCACAGGTCTTTTTATAATATCCTTTTAAACTGGGATGCTGACATTCTGTAAATGCCCTTGAGTACCATTGTTATTTTGGTCCAAAAGCGTGCTTTTGTCTTTTAGCCTCAGCTCACACCCCACTCCTGTTCTTTGGTTCTTGTGCATGTTACTTTTCTTTTAGTCTCACCAGTTTGCCTTTTGGGAAATTATTTGATCCAGCCATGCTCAGCTATTTTCTGAATGAATAACAGTGCCTACCATGGCAACCAGTTTGGGGGCCTTCCCATGACCTCAGAATTCTCAATCACCCATTTTAAAGGCTGATTTGCCTGAATCATAGAGGAAGGCTTGGAGCATAATTTTAAGAGCAAAAAGAAGCAGAACCCCTTTCCTCAAGCAACTCCTATTCGGCTGATCACATTTCCAGCATTTGAGTTCACCTGAGAAGAGGTTCTCTCCTTCCTGTTGAAATGGAACATATGCTTCTTTCAGAAACTCACTCTGCATCAGATTCAAGGCCAGAGGACTAGAGTCAGATCAGATTTTTTAAAAGTATAGACTGAATCCTATATATTCATCAACTCTCTGTGTGTATATGTATATGTGATGCATCAGACTGAGCTTGAGAGCAAGGAAATGCCACAGGAAGAAATAACTTTGCTGTACCCTCACTTTTCCAATATCTGAAGTCTGCAGATGGGACTGTGAATTAGCAAATCTCTCTCCCTCTTTCAGTCACACACACACCCAGGGAAGTTCTAACCAGGGAATTTTTCATCCTCAGTCCATATTTTTACAGGCTTTGGGACGGCTGATTCGTTGCTTTGGCAAAGCTCTCTGATGTTACAGTACCTGAAAGCCAGACTGTAAGTAAACCCAGACAAGTAGGAAGTTGACTGAAGGCAGGCAGCTGTGTCAGCTCCCAGGGACGTTTAGAAAATTGACATCGATCAGGCAACTTACCTAGTAAGTAGATGATGACGCCGAGAAGGACAAGCACAATCAAAAAGAGGCAAGCTATGGTGAATACCAGCCTTCTATTGAACCGGGAACTTGCTAGAGGACAATAAAAACGAAAAGCCCTTATCATCAGCACTCGTCAGCCTGATTCCCTGAAGCACTAAAAGAATTTAGAGCACCATCAGATGCATGTGCCTGGGCCATTTTTGTAGCCCTTTTTCCTATCTAACTTGCATAGGGTTGTACCTTAAGGATCCTTAAGATATATAAGGGATGCTACAAGGAACAGAATGGGGGCACCCCTGTGTTACAGTGGCAAATGGCAATCTAATGACAGATGTTTCAGAAGGCCTAGATTCACCTGGAGGGGAGCATGAAAGCTGGTGTTGGAGCACTCACACACCACTGCCTTTGCAACATGTTGCAAAGCTGTGGCTGATCTCTCTGTCAAAGTCAATACACCAGCTTCTGCTAGCCTGCTGCCTTCCCTATAAGTCTGACTTCAATTTCCAACCAGCCCAGCACGCATGGCCAGTAGTCAAGACCATTGTCATTCAAGTCATCTGGGGAAGACTGCACTGTTAAATCTGCCTCACTACCTGTCTCTGTCCCATTTCAACTTTTCTGGGACAACCTGACATCCAAAATGCTTGATGGGCTTTTTAGATAATGTAGTACAAAGGAGAATGTTTATAGATGACGAGGCCATTGCATCTGTTAGCTGTTAGACAGGCAGACTGCACATGACGTGTAGAGAAGCCCAATCCCAAGTAAACACATCTCTTTAATGTTCTTTGTATCTGGCATGTGAGGGATGCTGTTCCCAGCAACTTGCTGCTTGAAAATGGCAGGCGAAGGCTGCTCCTTAAATCCTAATTCACACACAGCAAGCAGCCTGGACTCTCCATTCAAGTGCCAAACTGACTACTAGGCTTATGAAGGGATGGCGTGGGGAGGGGAAGAAAAACCACGATTCTATCCCTTCTGGGACAATAGACACTACTGGGACAAAAATCTTTATGTTGGACCGGAAAGGTACCAGTCATTCCAGTGAAGCAGTTGGGTCACAGAGGTGTTGGTAGATAAAGAAAGAATCTAAGGACCAGGCCCACAGGAATGAAATGTGGACATTTGCATCTAGTAATTGCAGATGCACAAAAGTGTGTGTGTGTTTAAAGAACCCTGTCTCATAAAGGCCTCCCTAGCTAAAAATCCTACAAAAATCTACCCTCCTCCACCCAACTTTCCCCCCTCTTAGCCACCCATCCCACAATCTCCCAGAAAATTGTAGAAACTGGCACTGATCTCAGTCCCTTGGTGGCAAGGCTTACCTGCCATTTCTGTAACTTGGGGCTCTCACATGTATTTAACAGCAAATGCACCTGAGAAATAACAAATGAAAAGTAGATTTAATTCAATAATGGAAACACAACAATAATGCGGAGCACTGAGGGGAGACAAGTATGGCATCGGGACGAGACAGATGTGATTAACGAAGCTCCATTATCACGCTGGTAACTGTCCGGTGGTGGGCCATGGGGGCCCAATCTAAGCCCTGTAGAGGTGAAGATAGATTGCTTAGCAAAGTTCCCAGCAGGTGTCTGGATGGCAATTCTGCGCTTACTGCGAGAAAATCAAGCTTTTCTCAGCTGGATGGTACAGGAGAGAATTTCAGCTCTCTCTAAGTCCTCGGTATGCTTTTTTGTCTAGGCTACTTTAGTTATTAGCATCGGATCTACTGGGAACTATTTTTATTTCTTTATTTCTTTTTTTTTTTTTTTGCAATGATACCCGTGGAAAAAGCTGCATCGTTTGCTAATTGATATAAAAGAAGAAACAGAAAGCCCTTCGGATGAAGGAGGGAAAGAATTCGCCCCCCCCCCCCGAACTGAAAGGCGGTGAATTACATGAGAGAGAGAGAGACAGAGCTCTTTGTAAGTAAGGAAAAGATCTTTTTTTTCTTTAATCTTTCCAAGGGCAAAGAAATAAAATAACAAATTAATGTTTAATTGAATGATAGAAGTATCTTTCTTGTGTGTTGGACTTCTTCCAAGAAATAACGGCCATCTTTGCCCCTTTGTTCCTGGGACTCTTGGACCCCTGCCAAGTCTGCAAAATCACTGCCAATATGGAAGAAATTAAAGAAATACAGAAGACACTTTTGGAAATACAGGCCTCTTTAGCAGTCTTGCAACTATCCCAACAGGCGATAATAACACAACAGAAGACTGTTTAATTAAGCAACTTGACTCTTTCCTAACTGAACAAAAAGCTGGTTTTGATAAGTTAGATTTTTCTATTAATCAGGCTTTGATCAAATGATTTGTACCTGAGCAGAATATGCAAAATATCCAGCAAGCAGAAGAAAAATTTGAAACTGAGAAGATAACAGGTGAATTATTATGGGATGGGCCTATAAACAGACAACAAGCAGATGGATATTTGGAAGCATCAGGAAAGTCAATACAACCAGTAAATTTAATAAATAAGCCTCCACGTGATCTTGTTGTTATGCTGGAAAAAGAGAAGATAGTTGGGCTACAGTCTAAGACACATGATCTACTGCAGGCACCACATCATTCTAATCTAAACAAAGAAGCAACAGGAGGACATGATTTATTACATGATTTATTGCAGGCATCTTGTTTTGTACGAGCGGAAAAGTTGGCACAATCTGTGGAGCTAATGAGCAAGAGTAACCATCTAAGAGAGGCTTTGTTCATGTGGCCACATTACAGGTATTACGACGTTATAATGTAAAGAAAACAGAAAGGTTTGGTAGAGGTGTAAAAAAAAAGAAAAAGAAAAAAAGGAGAAAGGAATCAGAGGGAAGATAAGAAGAACTTTCTTGTTATTTCAAAAAGGGATGACGTATATAGGTTGGTATGCTTATACGTAACGTAGAAAAGCTAAGCTACTGTGGTTAGTGAAGCATTAGTAATTCAGTTTAATGAAATTTTGGCTAAAAGATATTATAGATATTAGTTATCATCAAATAGACCAATTAATGATGCTTTTAAAGATGTTCAGTGGATATTTCTGATTTTATTTGTATCTGAAAATAAGAGAATTTATATAGGTATTAATAATCACCAAATAGAGTTGCTAAGCCGCTTTTAGAGATAAAAAGGGATTTTTAGGCTAATTCAATATGGTTGGTGAAAACGTAACAATCTAGTCTAATGAAACATTGTTAAATGGGTATCTCTGACTGTATCTGTAACTGAAAGTAGGAGAACCTATCTTAAAAAGCAATGACTTATATGGGTTGGCAAGTCTATATGTGATATTGTATGGAGTTAACTATATTTGATTAAATGGTGTGTAAGTCTAGATGCAACATTAGTAAGTGAGCTTAAAGAAAATTGGCTTAAAGTTATCACCAAACAGAGTACTTAGGATGCCTTTTGAGATGTCAAATAGGGTTTTCTTTTTTTTATGTTACTTGTAATCGTGGGTTTGGATGAACTTATCACTGAAGAAGAAAGAAGATGTAATTTCACTCAACTTAGAGAAGCTTCCCTTAAAAATTGGTCAAGAGAAACAGGACTTTGTAAGAAAGGATGGGGTTGATTTCACTGAAGAAGGAGGAGGAGGAGGAAGATAGTGACTTCTATCAAATTTGGATTTACTTTTTTATTTGGCTGGAGAAACGGGACTTGGTTTTGATCTAAAGATGTTTTCATGTTTTTATAAATGGATTGTTGTATGATCATAGAATGTTAAAAGATATCTTGTAGGGGATTGACCCAGTAAATCTGATGTGTGTGATGATTGATGTTTGTAGTTTTAGTTTAAAATCTTAATAAAAAAATTTTTAAAACAACAATGCGGAGCACTGGCTGCTGTTTTTCTTGGTTCAGTCACAAAACCCCACACAAGCAAGGAAAACGCCCTCAAAGTGCAGGTGAAGGTCTACCTGGCAGGGTCTACCCAAAGGTCTGCTGCTGTGCGAGTTCTGCATTTGCAGCAAGTGCTCAAAAGATAAACGTTAAAAAGGGGCCCCGACCTTTCTGAAAGCCCCGAACTCTGCTGCCTCCTCCTGCAGCTGTGCAGACCTGGGGCTGTTCTTCTGGAAGGGGTCTCTGTTTCATCTCAGCAACCCGCGCTCCACACAAGAGCTTCTCCTTTCCTTCTAGAGGTTCAGACCTTTCTAGCCTAACGGATGTTTTCTATGTTCTTCAAAAAAAACCCAGTCGCACACGGTTCTACAAAGATGCCGGGCAAGTGGGCTGGAACAAAACGAAAGCGGAAACGAACCGAAAACGATACCGGAGCACCTCTATCCGCCCTGAAGCGCCAGGAGGAGGCAACGACCGGCGAGTGAGAAACGCTTTTCGTAGAGAAGGCTCCGAGCCGGCCCGTGCTCCTGAGCAGGAGAAGGTTGCTCGGGACGGACAGAAATGACGAACGGGCTAAGAAAGCGTGCCGAGCGAGCCCGGCTAGAGCCTCGCCGCGCAGGAAAAGTAAAGCAAAGCATGCAAAAAACAAACAAACAAAAACCCTCGTAAACCTACCCCAACGGCCACCTTACGTATGACACAAAATTTCCCTCGTTTCACGATGTTTTACTTTGAAACTGAACAGCAGTGGCACCGCCTGCAGTATGAGCGGAGCACTGTAATTTGCTGCCAGTGCCATCCCTAAACTGCTTTCTAACTTTTCCCCACCGGTTAATAATCGCGCAGGAAGCGGTGGTGGATACAAAGGGGTGACATCCTGCTCACCCGTTTCCCCCACCCCCAACGCTGCACTTTCCTTTTCTGCTATTTATTTATTTAAAACATTTATATGCCGTCCTTCATGCCAACATCTCAGGACGGCTTACAACATTAAAATCAAAATCCAATACAAACAGTGAGGGATAAGCAAAGTTTATAAGACACAACAGTCTGACTGGTGTGACAGCACAACCCGAATGCCCACATTGGCGTTTGCTTATTCAGAAGGGCGGCTGCACATCCTTGGCATGCACAATGGCTCGTCCTGGGTCAAAACTCACAATCTCGTGCAGACTGCAAATCTTCCAGGACTGAATCCCCCGCATCTCCAGGCTGGCGCGGGAAAATCTCTTGCCTGAAGGCTTGGATAGCTTGAACGCGGTGGGCCAAAAGGATGAAGAGCCAAGGGCAAACCGCTCTGGCCTGAACGGAAGCCTGCTGGAATAATGCTTGGAATCCTGCAACGGTCTCCTGGAGCTGCCCGCCCTTCGCTCCAGCTGCCAAAACTGTGTCCATTGGAGTTGTTATAGGAACTGGCTGGAGGTCCTTCTCAGGGAACCCTCCTCCAAAATAAATGAGTAAGCGAGGTGGTGATCAGGAGGGCTTTTTCAATCCGGCATCCCATCTTTGGAACATGCTCTGCAAGGGAGTTGCACCTGGTGCCATTTCGCTCTCCTTACAGCACTAGGTGAAAACCTTTTCCTTTTCTTGCTATTTTAATAGGTAAGGGTTGTTTTAATACTGTTTTTATTTGTACTGCTGCTCTGCTGTGTACTAATCTTATTATAGTTGCTGTGGGTTGTTGATCTGATTGTATTTGGTTTTGTTTTATTTAAATATGATTATTTTATAGCTTGTTTATAAGTCTTTTAAATTTGGAAATTGCCCAGACAGCACGTGGGCTATGGGGTGGTATATAAGTAAAGTAAGAACTGCAATTTTAAGAAGTGGCTTCTGAGCTTGCTTCTTTACCATTCCTCTTTCCTCCCCATGCTTTCTTCCTCTCCTGCTGGCTTATAAAAGCTACCCAGCTATTTACTTTCGTAGGCCCCGCTTTTGGCAGCAGAGCCGTGGTGGAAAATGCCTGTAACGCACGCGGTAAAAAAAAAAAAAAATCCTGGACATGTCTCCTCTGCTTCTCTCACCTCCGCCCTCCCACCCGCCCGTCCGCGACGCTCGCCGATCCTCCTGGCGGAGCAGCGCGCAGAAAACGGCGGAACCGAGCGCGCGGCAGGCGCCCGGCATCCGGAGCAACCCTGAAAGCGACCCCGCCGGCCTCCGGCCTGATCCCGGCGGGCCTGATCGAGGGCTCGCTCTCGCCCCCACGACGGCGACCTGGGAGCGAGGCCTCTCCTCCCGCAGGCGCTGCGCGCTCACCTCCGCGTCCTGGGCGGCCGGGCCCCCGGGGCGTCCTCCTCCCGCTCTTCCCCGCGCTCGCCCGCCCGCCCGCTCTCGGAGCGCCGCCGGCAGGGGCTTGTGCAGCGCCTCGGCTGCTCGTCAGGCGCCAGCCAAACAAATCCGTCGGGGCTCCGCCGCGGTTTCGAGTCTGTGTTTCTGGGAAGTGGGGAGAAGCTTCTGCGCGCGTTAGCAAACGCCTTTCGTGCCAGGATGTCACCTTCATCCCCCACCTCCACAACAGATCTTTCGAGCTCGGTTGTGGGGGTGGGAGGGACTCCGCGCACCCGTTTGCATGCCCTGACATGCCCACGGGGAAGTTTCCAGGAAACGAACAGATTCAGGACTCAGGCCTTTAAGGACAAAAACCTGCACCAACTTTATATGCTGATATGTATAGGCAAATATACCATATTTATAATGATATAATATATATTAATGTGCTGTATTATATATTATGATATATTACTTATATTAGAAATAAGAATATTTAAATTTTATAGAAGACGAGGTAATTCACTGTTGCTTGCTTTACGGACAGGACTGTGCAGTGTCCCAAATTATGCTGGCTTCACACATGCCTGCCTCTGCGCGTTCATACTTTCCCTGGATCTTTCGGACGCATATCTGGGGAAGGATGGCGTGCCTGGAATCGGCAATGCGCTGCATGGCGCCTTAAGCCGTAATTATTTCATTGCGAACTGAACGAGGCACAGTGGCAATGGGAAGTGCACAGTATGTATGTATGTATGTATTTAGAATTTTTGTATCCCGTCCCATCGCAAAAGCCTCGGGACGGCTTACATACAATAGACGGCAATAACTCGTGTTCTAGGTTGCAAACGTACATGATCACTGCCACCCCCCATTAAACCAAGAGGCCTCCCTGGCACCCACATCGCCAGCAGCAGCAGAAAGCTGAGCCCCGGAGCTGCTTGCTGTGCCTGTCCGTGGGCACAGAGGCAGCGGCCAGGCGCTGTCCTGCATCCCTTGGCAGCCGGTGCCCCGCACCAGGCAGAGGCGCGCTGGGACGTTGCTCCGAGCCGGCGAGCGGAGCTGCAGCCAGAGCCGCCCCCTTGTTCTTCAGCCTTTTCAAAATTGTCCCTTTTCACTTTCTGAGATTCTGGAAGACATGCTGCAACATTCTTGGTTTCTAAACTTTTTTATATACCAAATGTTACTGTAGCAAATTCCTAGCAAACTCATCATCACAGAATTCTTAAAACAGCACAATGCAAAGTCGGATAGCTTTATTAGGATCAACCAAAATCTCTAATACAGGTATTACCCAGCTTTGGATTTTTTTTAATTTTTATTTTTTTGCGGGGGGAGTCCTTTCATGGACCAGCACCACAAAGTTCGTTTGTTTCCTTGCTTTTCTAATTACCTGAATCGGCATCTCAACGCCTCTCTCCAGATCTCGCCCTTGTAACTTCCCCATGGTCAAGGCAGGTTGCAGCGGTTCCAGTACCACCTACACTGACTCTTGAATGCAGTACGATTTACTTCCGAATAAATATGTTTTGGATTGTTGTCGTTATTACATGCCAGCAAGTATTCCTTCATTTATGGCAACCCTGTGAATGAGAGCCCTCCGAAGACGGCCCTTGTCAGCCCTTGTCCTTGACGGCCCTTGTCAGCCCTTGTCCTTGACGGCCCTTGCGAACTTAAGGCTGTGGCGTCCCTTGCGGTACTGATCCATCTCACATTTGGTCTTCCGCTTCTTCTTCTGCCTTTGACTTGACTGTCTTCTCCAGGGAATCGTGCCTTCTTATGATGCGCCTGAAACAGCCTCAGTTTTGTCATTTTTGCTTCCAGGCTTGATTTGAACTGGGACTCACTTGTTCATCTTTCTGTCAGTCGAGGGTATTCACAAAGCTTTCCTCCAGCACCGTGTTTCAAGTACATCCATTTTCTTCCTGCCAAGCTGCCTTCACATCCACACGTAGTGATTTGTGGAAGACCTTGCAGCAAAGCATCCCCACACTTGATATTTTCTGATTCTTTCATTGCTGCCCTTCCAACTTTCAGTGTTCTTCAACATTTTTGTTTCCAGTCTCCCTTTGAATTGAGGAATGAGCCAAGGTTTGTGAATTTTTTTGCAATTTCAATTTCTTAATTGTTGAAATTTCACAATTCTTGTGTAATCATGATTCCCCCCTAACGTTAACAGCACTCCTGCTTTTGCACTTTCTTCTTTCACTTTCATCAGGAGGTTTTTTGTTGAGTTCTTGCTGGTTTCTGCCAGTAATGCCTGGTATCAGCTGCACTGAATTACTGGTATCCTCCAATTTTCATCCCTTCCTCTGATCCTAATCCAGCTATCTTTATGCTATGCTCTGCATACAGCTTGAGTTTACAGGGAGATAGAATAAACCCTTGTCTGACTGCTTTGTTCTGTTCTGAAATGTTCTGTTTCTCAGTATTCTGCCTTAACCACAGCTTCTTACTTGCCTAACAGTTGTTGCTGATCAGGGTGAAGCACCCTCGTTTCTTTCAGGACCATCCACAGCTTCTCATGAGCCATACAAAGGCTTTGCTGCAGTCCACGAAGCATAAACTGATCATCTATAATTCCGTGGTGCACTCCAATCTCCAGCACATATTTGCAATGCTATCTCAAGTGCCTCTTCCATTTTGAGATCTAACTTGAATGTCAATAATTTTTCACTTCACAAACCTGTTTTGGATTCCCCAATACAGTTTATGTAATCCTGAATATGTCCTCCCCTTTCTGTACCAAGATCACTCTGTACCCTAATCTTTCCTGCTTCACATGATTTCCTGCACCATCTCACCCCAGCTCTCCATAGCCACGTCTATGCGATCTCTCTCTTATTATTTATTTATTTATTTAAAGCATTTATATGCCGTCCTTTACCACAGCATCTCAGGACAGCTTACAACATTAAAATCAATAAGCAATAAAAAGAATCAATAAAACAATACAGTAAAATAGTATATAACCAGTAAAAAATAAATGTGAGTGTTAAATTACTAAAATTACTAATTTTTAAAATGATGTTTAAATAAAAAGGTTTTGACCTGGCTCAGAAAAGAATATAGGCTCTGCGCCAGGAGAACCTCTCTGGGGAGCACATTCCACAATCTTTTCCCCACATCCCAGAGAGATCTGCAAATTTGTTGTAAGTAAAACATATCCCAGATATGCCAGTGAATTTGTACAACTGCTCCTTCAAATATATTACATATATAGCTGCTCAGAGTGTCCAGTTGTGGGCTATTGCAGTGGCAGGAGGGCCTTCTCTGGGGTGGCACCCCAACTGTGGAACACACTCCCCAGAGAGGTTCATCTGGTCCCATCCCTACTTTCCTTTCAGTGTCAGGCGAAAACCTTTTTATTCTCCCAATATTTTAATTGCCAATTTGTTTTAATTGATAGTTTTATACTTAACATTGGATGCTGTGCTACTCTTAATGTTATTTCTATTTTTATTCTATTTTATTAATGGTGTTGTAAACTGTCCCGAGACAGTATAGAAAAGTTTTAAATAAATATGAATTGAAATAATAATTTATACTATATCTCATTCTCAAGTTGCCTTTTCTAGGAGTTCTGCTATCCACCTAATTGAATGCCTATTTACTCAGAAGAAGCCCAGTATTTTCAACAGGGTTTATTTCTCCCAGGTTTGCTGGCTCAGTATAAGATTTTAAGTCAATAATTCCTTAGTAATGAAGGTAGTGCAGTCTGCCAAAGCTGATTTTAAAAAGGTATATGCAGAACATGGCACAGTTTGGCATTTAAAACTCACTTAAATCATTGGGCCATTGTGACTTTGGGAATAAAATAGAATATGTTTCTGCTTTCCTGATGCGAAATACTTTTATGTGAGAGCAAGCACAATGGAAAATGTGTGTCTGTGTGGTTTAAAGGGTTTTTTCGGCAATGTTACAAAGAATTCCACCATGGTAATAAGACATTTATATCATCCCCCACACCTGATCCTGATCCTGACCCTGCTAAGGCAATCCCCTTTACTGAAAAAGGGTTCTTAGTGAGCAGCAACATTCAGAATACTTGCTCTGACTTGCACATCTAGAAGAACCATGTGATGGAGATTCCAAAGAGCTAGGACTTGGATAGTCCTGTCCATCATGAACTAGATGGACAGGACTATCCAAGTCCTAGCGATGTTTCAGATGCTTCCAGTCACTCTTTCGATTATACTGGAACCTATGAAACAGCTGCATTTTGCAACAACATAAGGTATTATGAAACCACAGATTATTACAACAGCCGTTTTAAGCAAATTGTGAAGCCATCCCCTACATCAGGAAACCAGCTAAATATAATAGTTCACCAGGAAATAGGGGTAGCATGTAAGTACCTTGTACAACTTCTTGAAATTGTGCCTCCGCTTCTACTACCGCACAATGGAACCTCACAGGAATTAGCATGTACACAACTTTGTGTCCCAACCAAAGCACACAGATTTAGGGACAGAGCAGGAGTATATCTTTTCTGGAGGTTCAGCTTTAAACAGCCCAAAGGGATGGCAGTCCACCGACTTTGGAGACAGGAACCATCAGCTTCTCCTGGCTCAAAAATGCCAGGGGGACTAAGTGGAGCCTTCCAATAGGTTTATGCTCACACATAGTCATCTAGCTCCTCTCCTTCTTAAGGAGTCTGTTTCAGCTCTTCTTTATTTATTTCTCACATTATTCAAGGTAGTCTGCAGATCACTTGGAAATGACCTCCTTATCTCCACATAAGGAAATTTCTTCTTATGCAGACCTTTGCGATGGGCAAGACAGGACAACCTTTCTGTTAAATCAAAATTTGAACTTGAACTCCAGAATTTATTCCAATGGAAATTATCTTTCCCACAGGGGAGAAATTGTCAGGGCATTCACCCTGCCCCCCCCCTTTTCTGCAGGTTCAGAGGTTTCTTACACTGAAACTCAGCTTTTTGGGGGGAATTTTCACATGCCATAGCTCTCCAAAAAAATCTGTCACTCGATTTAAGGCTCATAATGTTCTTCAGTGCAGCACATTCCTGTAAAAGAAAAGACTTCCACATGTTTCATTACAGCTTTACAGTGGTGTTGAGAGGGGCTGCACTGCCCTTTCTTTTTGTCTGTATACATTTGCCTGTATTTTAGGCCTCACAAGTTGGGCACATGCAGCAATCGTGTTAAGCTAGAATAAGAAAATCTGGTGCCAGTCAATCAAGCTTCACAGTTCATGCTGCCAACTCTCAATGTAGTGTAAAACACACCCTTCAGTTACCTGGAGTCTTTTTCTCTACCTCTTTAACCAACTGCACCAGACTTCTAATCACAGGTACAATCCTTGCATCTCCCACAACCTTGCTTTCAGCCTGACTGACTAGCTGGTGAGCCTAGCCAGACATGTGGCAAAGTGTGTAGTGCTTTTCCCTGAGGAATCCACAACGTCTGTCTTTAATGAGAACCCCACACACAAAGAGGCTGGAAACTTCTTTCACACCAATGAATAGCATTGTGCTAGACAAACCACCAAAACCAACACACCTAAGAATGATTTGAATAACAAAGAAACCGCTTTTCTCCCTTCTCTTCTCTCTCTCTGTTCCCTCTCAGCATGAAAGGGACCACTGCAACTATTTTAATAGGCACCAACACGAAAAAAAGATAGCATGCAAAGTCAGGAGAAAAAATATCACTTAGCATATGTCATGGCTCTACTGAAATTATATTAATCTTAGGACAAAGGAAACCTGTTTCTCTCTCTCCTTCTCAGCTTTTGTCGGTGTAGACAGGTCCCAAACCCACCACATACAGGATCCAAACCTCTACCAGAGATGTTCTTCCAGTCTCACAAGCTGAAGGACAATGAATGATGCACTGTTCTGGTTTGGCAGTACAGGAAATAAGGAACTTCTGGATATAAAATGTAGTTTATTTAAAACATCTGTATGCCACCAAGCACCTCTTCTAGAAAGGGCTGAAAAACCCCAAGAAGGTTCCATATGAATGCATGATTTTGTTTAAATAAGTTTGCTAAATGCTATTTTTGTGGGTGGGTGCTTTCCATAACCCTAATAAAATTCCATACCAAT
The DNA here is from genome assembly GCA_023646645.1 of Varanus salvator macromaculatus. Taxonomy (NCBI): domain Eukaryota; kingdom Metazoa; phylum Chordata; class Lepidosauria; order Squamata; family Varanidae; genus Varanus; species Varanus salvator. The sequence goes on from JAIXND010000792.1 coordinate 1,553,131, forward strand.
TGTCATGGCAAAAACTTCATGATTTTTTTTCATTCCTTAAAAAACAACTTGAGGATGTTTTCTCATATATATGGGAGAAATCATGAGAGATGGGAGAGTAGAATATTACTAAGAGCATCCTACTTCTCATGAAATGTACATAAAATATTTGCAGGCCACCAGTTAGGGTAAAAACCCCCCACAGCAGCTTCACCATATTTATTTACAATGTATAATCAAAAGCAAATTTTAAAACCATATAGCACCATATAAAAATTAAAAACTAAAGGGAACTAATAGGAGCCAGCAGTAATATTAAAACAGGTGATTTTATTTATGTATTTATTTAAACTTGTATATCCCATTCAACTACTAGTGTCTCAAGACAGTTTTACAATAAAAGCAACACAAATGAAATGGAGCACAGCATCCAATTCTTCCAGTATAATAAAACCCACATTAAAACCTATTAAACATTAAAATAATGAGAAAACAAAAAGGGTTTCACCTGGTGCCGAGAATGGATGACCCAGTAAAAGCAACAAAGAACTGCAGCTTAAATGCATCTGAAACAGTCTAATGAAATCATTTCTGAGAAAGAGCAAATGTTATGGACAATATGCTCAATTTAAGGGCCTGCCAGGAAGAGGTCTGATCCGCATTGCCTAGAACTGAATTCTACATATGTGGGACCACCACCACAAAGCCTCTGTTCCTGGCACCCCCATGACTAAATTGTATGTGAAGTTAGCCAGTTGCTGGTCTAAGAGTATGGACAGCTCAATGTGAGTGAAAGGGGTCCTTTGAGCAACTTGTCCCTGTATGGTTTCTGGCTTTAAATGTTAATACTAGCACTTTAAACTGAGCTAGGAAATGCACCAGCAGCCACTGCAACTAGTATACCAGTTTGGGGGCAATGTGCAACTGTTATAAAAATTTTGCCTTAGAACCTGTTTTCTTTACAAAATAGAAATACTTGCAGAGTGAGGTCAGGATCTCTTTATTGCAATAAAGGGAGAAAGACCAAAGTGATGCTCAATGTCCTTCCCCTCAAAAAACCCCTCTCAATTCATGTCTTTTATTCCTTTCCACAGCTTCATAACCCTTCCCCTTTTCTCCTCATTGGGTGGGATACTCAGGAGTTACATTCTTTCTACCCACCTCTTACATGCTGTCCATCCCCTCATGGTGATTTAGGTGACTGCTCAGTGGATGTGCAGCCAGTCACACTGCCAGATGCACAACTGAAGGCCACAGTCCTAAGGTTGTTTTCTTCCTTAGCCAGCTTGGTCATGCAATGCTTCACCTGCTTATCTCTGCAGAGCAAGCTGGTCCTCTATTTCCTCTGTTTCCCAGCCACCTGAGGAGCAGCAAGAGCAGCATTTTGTGCATTTGCTCTTTCCTTAGTACTAAAAAGGCGTTACTTAGAAGTATTCTACTGCCAAGAGCTACTGCTCAGAGTGACAGGCAACAGTCCAGTAGCAGAATGATAAAGAGGCCTGGAACCAAAATGGCTTCAGAGAAGTTGAGACTGTGGCTTTCAGTATGCTTGTCTGTAACAGACTTCCTGTGTAAATTTCTACAAACCTTTTTGGTCATCCAATTCATGTTTAAACTGGGGTGTGGGAGGGGGGACCCCTACATGCTAGCTAGAGAATGCTGGGAGTTGTAGGATTGTATTTTATGTGTATAAATATGTGTAGGTTTTCATCCTTAACCTGGGCATTGTGAGCATAATGTGCTACAGATCAAATGAAAAGTTTGAATATACTATCTAACCTTATCACTTATAACTAACTCTTTAGAGGTGTTACATGACTGCTAATTTGTAATACTTCGTGATTTGTGTAAATCGTGTAATTTGTGAGTGCAATCAGTAGGAATTTACTAAATGCTATGAGAATGCCTGCTAAATGCGAAATGTTACGGTATGTCAGTTCTCTAATGCTGGAGGGAAATCAATGTCTTCTGCCAGATTATATATCATTACATGGCACCTGGCAAGCAATAGATGTCTTTATTAGATATGTTAGATATAATATACTATTATATATTTAATAGATATGTTGGCAACATACAGGTATGTGAGGGAGTATCACATGGAGATGGGGAGAGGCCTGTTCTCCCCTGCAGAGGAAGGCAGGACGCGCTCCAATGGAGCAAAGCTCAGGGAGCCAAGGTTCAATTTGGATGCCAGGAAGCACTTCCTGACAGTTAGGACCCCGAGGGTGTGGAATGGGCTTCCACGGGAGGTCGTTGAGGCCCCATCGGTGAGGGTGTTCAAAGACAGGCTGGACATGCACATGGTGGGCATGTCATGAGCGGAGCCGGCTGGTGCCGGAGGTCAGACTAGATGGCCCGGGAGGCCCCTTCTGACTCGCTCTGTTTCTATGTTTCTATGTTATTTATTGTGTTTGTATTCCATCTTTCCTACAAGGAGCTGAGGGATGGCCATGCATGTGGTTTTCTTCTCCTGGCATTTTATGTTCAGAGTAAACCCATGAATTAGGAGTCAAGAACTGAAGTCAAAAGGGATGCTGTGGGTCATTCTGACCAACCCCTGGCCTGGAACAATACACAGTCAGTGAACGGAGTTCTCGCTACAGAGGTTTTTGCTTTTTCACATTTTTCCTACATCGCCTCTTATCACAATGTTACAGAACTCTCCCCAAACCACAAAAGAGCTGGCTACACCCTGTTGGTGGCTGCAGTTACTCAGTGCTGACTAGCTTGCACATTTTTTGCAAGGGGCTCTCTCCTGGCTGTCTGTTCTTAAAGGGTGGTTGGCGCTATCAAGGCAACAAGCACGATTTCCTGCTGGGCTTTGCATGGTCAAGGTTTCTCCAAAGCAACAATCCACCCACTGCTCTGGCTCAGTCCCCTGCTGTGGTTTGGACTTAGCAGGCAAGATACCACTGGGGCTGATTTGCAGGTAGATGTGATTCTTTTCTGCTTGGTGGAAAATGGCGTATAGCCAAGCTTGCCACTGATCATGAAACTTGGCTGTGTACAAGAAGGAGCGCAACTGTGCATTTCTGGGAATGAAAGTGATCTCACTGAAAAGAACTGCATAGCACCTCTTCCAGTCTCTTGAAAGCATTTTAGGCTCCAACAGCAACCATTTTCCCTTTCCTTATTCATACATGAAGTCTTCCACTCCCAAGTTGCACTGGGCAACTTGAGTTCCACGACATATATCAAATGAAAGATCAGCAGACGGTAGCAAGATTTTCTTATTAAGGAAATGCATGGCTAAGCCCTCAGTGCAGGCAGTTTCATTTTTTCAACCAACCCACACTGCCTTTGTACGTATTTTCTGCCTTGCCCACTAAGAGCCTCTGGGGATAATCTTCTGAAACTTACTTCTGTTGTGACAGTGTGATAGAAATGTATTGACTCTAGTGGTAGTTATAGTCTAGCTAATATCAGTAGGCATAATATTTATAGCCTTTGGCTTTTGTATAAACGCTTGAATACCTTAACAAACAATTCAGTTCTGTTCCAGAGACTAGGGAGGACATGCCCCAAGGTTAAAAAAAGGAATGCCTAAGTAGCCTTTGCTCTGAGCGACCTCTGTTTGAATAGCCCCTTAATTGACACAGGATGCTTAGCTTATCAGCATTCTCCCAGGGAAATACACAAAGACCTGACTAAGGAGGCAGACAGTGAACCGTCCCTGGCAGTCTCTGGTCTGTAAATCAGCTAAAAAACAATTGTATCCACAGGTGTTGATTTCGGGGCCAAAAGGTAGTAGTAAATCTCAGCTTACGCTGTAACAGGAATTACACAAGGTATAAAAGGGTGATAGTAACGTTTTTTGGGGCTGCATGATTTTTAGGCAGGACTTGTTGCCTCATGCAGTCGCCGGCTAAAATAAAGTATTTTGCTTTTGACTAATTGGGCGTTTGAGTGGTCTCTGGGTGATCTCCGGGTTACACTGTAACGCTATAAGATGAATGTCTACCACCTCGAGGTCTTTTTAGTGCAATGCGCTGCATCCATGGCAGCAAAGAAACCGATGCGGCCGCTCCCTCCCCTGCAGTGGCTGGCTACTGCCCCCTCCTTGCGGCCACTGCACTTTGGCCAGGAGCTCCCGTCCAGGTCTGGAGCGGCGGCCTCGCTAATGAAATTGCACGTGACTCCGCGGACGCAAGGCCCGCAGCGCTTCGCCAGAGGGGAACGGCTTCCCGCTGCTGCCGCAGGGGCGCTCTCCCCTTACCCGGGAAAGGTGTGCGGCGGGTTCAGCCCTGAGCTAGCCAGCGCAGTTGGACCCCTCCCTCCTCAAGGGCGGCGGGGGAGGGGCGGCGGCGCCCCCCGCCCGGCCACGTGCAGCGCCGCCGGCAGCATCGGCCTCCCTCACGCTGCTTGCTGCTTGGCTCGCGCGCGCGCGCTTTCCGCCAGCCACGCTGCAGCCTTTCTCTCCGTAGCAGGCCAGCAGCAGCAAATCCATTCCCGTTTTGCTTCTCCCTTACCCCGCTGGCATTATCCGTTCTATTATCCATGTGCCGCTGTTTAAACTTTGAGGATTTCAGGGGACGGGGCAGACCCGTCTGCGCGCCAATGCCCCAGGGGCTGAGGGGACACGCAGAGCAATCGCAGGCACGGCTTCCGATAGAATCTCGGTTGTCCGTTTGCGAGGAAATGAGCACTCGGCTCTGTGGGAAAGATCAAACGTTTGAACTTCTGCTGCTTTATTCATCGGTGGCTCAGTACCTGTCACTAACAGTCACTAAGGGTACTATATTACCGGGTAGAGGCAAACTGAACCACAAAATCACAGGCCATTTACAGACACGTTCATAATCTGCTAGTCACATACACCAATAGAGTGTTAAATTTCCAGATAATGTTGGAGCAATAGCATTCTGATGTCTTTAGGCATGACATAATGTTCTAAACCATTCAGAAATACTGGTAACAATGGAAAACATTACTAATTGCTTTGTTGATGAATTAATTCTTGACTTTGAGATCAACAGATATATCTGAACATGCAAATGTGTCTGATTCAGGAACTATTCAGGAAATCTGGTGTGACAACTACACTGTGCAGGCACTTGCCTCTGTGGGACTAGATGCTCAGGTGGGCCCATTCAGAAACAAATGGACACCATTGTTCCAGTTTTTCTGCAGCTGATGAGAACACAGGTATTTCCCCACTGATAGCCTCCAGCAGCTTCTCAGTCCAGTTAAGAATGCCATCTTCTTAAACTAACAGCAGCACTAAACAGTGACCTGGCTTGGAAGTCAGGTACTTTCTGAGAAAGGGGTGCAGATTTGATTTTTAACACAAAGGAACATATAAGCAACTGTTTTATTCCAGGATTTATTTGGATTTTCCCAACACTTCTCCGAGCAGAGTCTCACTGGAGTCGGTGGGGCTTATCCCCTAGGACTGAAGCCTTCAAGTGATGAGACTGAGAGCTTTCTCTGGTGTGAATCCTTGAAGGGAGGGATGTATGTGTGTGTGAATGCCTCAGAGGAGGGTTGCGCATGCCTGAATAATGTCTTGGGAGTTGTATGTCTGTCTGTGTGAATGGGGGGCGGGGGTGCCTCTTTTTTTCCTTTTTACAGAACTTACACATCTATGCCAATCATGCAAAATGTGAGCTGGGAAGGGCAATTTTCAACCCTCCAGCTGTGTCAGATGACAACTTGCATCATCACCCCATGGTCAGCATGGCCTTTGCGCATTCTGGCTGGGGATGATGGGAGCTGTTGTCCAGCAAACTTAGAGGTGCCAAGTTGGAGAAGGTTCTTTTAAATCAAATGGGGTGTTGTAGATGAGTCAGTCCCTCTCTGCACTCACCACTTACCCTGTCATATCCCCCCAAACCCCCCCCACAAAACTTCCTGTCCCAGACCAGCCCATAAGGGACTGTAGTTCACCTGAGGATGATAAGGCATTTGGGGGAAGATAACACATGTGGGGGGGGGGGGCTCTGCTAGATGAAACCCACTTCCAAACAGGAGCCAGTCACATGCCTTGAGGGAAACCACAAGCAAGGAGGCATGTAAGAAGTCCCTGAACCCGTGGCCATCAAGGCACCTCGGGAAGGGTGCTGTACAGTTGGAAAAGTGCAGCAAGGGGCAACTAAAATAGTCAAGGAGATGCAGGAAAGGACTCCACTGGGCTCTTTCTTGTATTATGTGCAAGGGAGAAAAAATGTGTCCCTATCCACCTTCCTCACACCAGGCACCATTTGGCTTTCCGGTGTGTGCCTTTTTTCTAAGCTGAGCTGTCCCAGCTGCTGTGATCTGGCCTCACGAGGGTGCTGCTGCAGCTCCTTGACCATTATAGTTGTCCCTTATGTTGACACAGATATATAGAAAATGACAGAGTAGGAGAGAAAGCATATGTGAGTGCTAGACACTGTAAGCCTCTTTTGTCTAAGCAGGAAAGGACCACAACAAGACATGAATTCCAAATACAAACCATGGATTTTAGGAAAGACAATTTTAATAAACTCAGAACAGCGATCAGCAAGACCCCATGGCAAGTGACTCTAATGAGAAAAGATGGGTGTGATTTTTAAAAAAAGAAAATCTAAAGGCACAATTCCAAACAGTTCCAAATGACCTAGGGAGGTTATGGGGTCTCTCACACAAGAGGCATTCAAGATGAAACTGGACAGCCATCTGAGCTGGCCAACTTGGTGTCCTGTATTGAGCAAGGGGGTTGGACCCAGTGGCCTTCTTGGCCCTTTCCAACTCTGCTATTCTCCTCAAATCCAGCCTTTAGAGCAGCAAAGGAGCAATCACTATACAAGCCATTGTGTTGTGTAGGAATCCCTAAGAAGCACCTTATAGGTTTGAATTGTCAGGTTTGATTTTCTCTCCACAGGCAGCAAATATCCTCCAGCAAATATCTTGACCTGAAAGACTGACCTGGCTGTAGTAGCTAAGGCTCAGCACCTTGAACTGTGTTTGTATACAAGCTGAAAGTGAATGCATGGTTTAAGACTGGTAAAATATACTGAGGAAAGCCAGTCAGAAGTTCAGGAAGCAAAATTTATCAAGAGCAACTGCAGAGGCCAACAGCTAAGAACAGCCTAAGTCCTCCATCACTGCTTTCTGAAAGTGCTCATCACAGTGGGACTAGAACCACTGCAAAACTGTCTCCAAGATGCATTTGGATGACATATGTGCAAAAGTCTTACATTGACCTCTATGTACCTGCATAGTTTCTTGTAAAAGAAACTTTAAAAAACCTATCTTAGCTCCTAATTTAAAACTGGAGCTTTACTTTTGCTAACTGTCAAATTTTAATTATTCCCACTAATGAGACAACTTGCATTGTCACATGTTCCCAAGCAGGTAGAAACTTGGGAACCAATGTAAAAGTGAGGGTCAAGTTGAACTACTGTGTGAGGATCTTGCCAGCACCTATTTTTAGTGATTGCAGATCACTTGCACCTATGGCTATGGCAAACAGCTTGGCTTTTTGCAGCCATCAAATGTACCTGAAGAGAACTATCTGTTCCTGTTGCAGATAAAACAGATCATGCATTAACCAATTTGCTGTAAAAAGGATGGGGAAGATGGGGCTCATGAAAAGCATACAAGGTAGGGTTACCCTGTGAGGTGCAGGTGCCCATCACAACAGTCCCATACCTACACCCTCACGGAGGTTCAAAAAAATTGCTGACAGCTGTGTTGATCCATAACAACAAACCAGTTCCAGATGTTCTCATCTGCTAGGAGCATGCCATTGGTGCACTACCAGGCCATCCCCAAGAGTACTTTACACACAGCCATGTTCAGAGGGAATTCTGAGGAGGGGTGGCAGAGGAAGTCCACGTTCCTGCTAGTAGGAAGGTGTCAGCACCGTGTCACTCCAAGCCCTGGCTCCACACCATTACATTTCTTGAAGGTGCTGCAATGTAGGAGCAGGTATGAGATGTGGGTGGGCAAGGGTGGAGGGTTCTCTCTATGGATGGATTCTATCTGTATTGATTCTATTTTATTGTGATTATTTGCTGCACAACTACATGTACTTTAAATTCTTTAGTGTTATATTGTTATTTGTTTTGATGTAAGCCATTCTGAGAGCTCTGTTAGCTGTGTATGGTACACTAAAGCAGTAAATACATACACACACGTGCACACACATGCACACAAACAGCCGAAGTACCGGTAAGTCCCCAGTTCCCCCAGCCTACAGTGGAAATTGACTTATTCTCTCCCTGACCCTGCAACTGGCCAAGGTACTAGAAATAGCACATGACTCACCCAAGCTTGTGGGATACGTATTTGTTTATTGAAGTAGTAAAATATAGGGGTGGAAGGAAGACTAAAAAACCTAGAATTAGGAACATAGAAACAGTGAGTCAGAAGGGGCCTCCCAGACCATCTAGTCAGAATGTTACAGTGTAACCTGGAGATTACCCAGAGACCCCCCCTAACGCCAAATTAGTCAAATGCAAAGTCCTTTATTGAAGCTGGCAACTACACGGGGCAACAATCCTGCCCAAATTGCTGTAACCATCTGCCTTTTATACCTTGTGTATTTATTATTCTTGTGTGACTCATTATCACCTTTTGTTCCCGAGACTGATATTTGTGGTTACAGTTGTTTCTATTAACTGATTTACAGAGTTAGGGGCGGTTCATTATCTGTCTCCTAGTCATGTCTTTGTGTATTCGCGGTGCTCTTCTAGGAGAAAAGTCTTATGCTAGCCTAGGCAGTGTCCTAGCCATCCTGTGGCTATCAAAGGCTGCTCAGATCAAAGGCCGCTCAGAGCAAAGGCTGCTTAGGCATTTCTTAACCTTGGGACATGTCCGCCCCAGTCCCTGGGACTGAATTGCTAAGGCATGCAATTGCTATACATCTTCTATATACAGAAGCAAAGAGCAAAAACATTCAGTATGCCTATGGATGTTGCATTAGCTTGAATGTAACTCCTCTAGAGCCGATAAGCTTTTTCACAGCTCCACTCATGTAATCCCCAACATGTGGTTGTCCCATCTTTCCTTGCAGATTGGACTGATGGACTGATTCCTTTCACTGATGGGGCCTCAACCACCTCCCTATGAAGCTCATTCCATATTTTTAATAATTTTAAAAATTATTTTTAAAAACCATCTGCAAGCATCTTGAAGCAAATGCAGTGATTAAGAGAAGCCAGAATGGATGTATTTATTTATTAAAACATTTCTATGCCACTCCATCGCAATAAAGCCTCAGGGCGGCTTACAACAATAAATTAAAACATATAAAACATATAAATTCATTTAAAAACCTCCCTCCCCCCGGTGCATCTCGGCAAGAACCCCTTAAAATACAATCTGTATTAACAATTTAACAGTAAACAGATTAACAGATTAACAGTTAAAATACGATTTAAATAAAAAGGTCTTTGCCTGGCGCTGAAAAACAAATAACAACAGCGCCAGGCAGACCTCTCTGGGGAGCACATTCCATAAGTGGGGCGCCACCACAGAGAAAGCCCTCCTCCGGGTACTCACCCTCCTAATCTCATTCACTGAGGGTTCCTGGAGGAGGGCCTCTGTTGCTGATCTCAGGGGGCGGGAGGGCATATATGGGCGTAGGCGTTTTGATTTTTTATCAAAAATAAATCCTGTCAAACTAATTTAAGCTCATTTTTTGACTGGGTAACCTCCCAAATGGACAAAGGGAACACTGTGGACATAATCTACCTAGACTTTAGCAAAGCTTTCGATCTAGTGCCACATGACATTCGGATAAGCAAATTAGCAAAGATTGGACTAGATGGAAACACTATTAGATGGACCCCAAATTGGCTGCTAAATCAGACACAGAGCATGCTCATCAATGGCACCTTCTCAGATTGGATGGAGGTAGCTAGTGGGGTGCCACAGGGTTCATTCCTGGGCCCAGTGCTCTTCAATACCGTTATTAATGATGTGGATGAGGAAGTACAAGGAAAAATAATCAAATTTGCAGATGATACAAAACTGGGTGGAATAGCAAACACCCTGGAAGACAGAATGAAGATGCAGGGCCATCTTGCTATACTTGAACACTGAGCTCAAAGCAACAGAATGAGATTCAGTAAGGACAAGTGCCAAGTTCTCCACCTAGGAAAAAAGAAACCAAATGCATTGACACAAGATGCGGAATATGTGACTTAACAGAACTGAAAAAGAAAAAAGATCTTGGAGCAATTGTGGACAGTAGGCTAAACATGAACCAACAATGTGATGCAGCTGCCAAATGAGCAAATCCTGTTTTGGGATGCATTAACAGAAGTATTACTTCCAAATCATGAGAAGTAGTAGTTCCTCTATACTAGTCAGACCTCACCTGGAATACTGTGTCCAGTTCTGGGCACTAAGATTTAAGAAAGATGCAGGAAAATTAGAAAGGGTCCAGAGGAGGGCACCAAAAATGATTCAGAATTTGGAAACACTGCCCTATGAGGAGAGAATGAGAGAACTGAGCATGTTCAGGCTTGAAAAGAGAAGACTGAAGGGGGACATGGTATCCCTGTAGAACAGGGGTGTCCAAACTTTTTGCAAGGAGGGCCAGATTTGGTGAGGTGAAAATGTGTGGGGGCCAACCATTCAGCCTGACATTCTTTGAACCATTAACATTAAATGCAAATGAACTATTTTATGAAAGACTAAACAAACAACTTAACTGCACTAATGTGAAGGGAGATACTGAGATCTCGACTGCATTATATAGGCCTGGTCTGGCTCAAAAACAGTGGTTTTGATGCGCAAGATGTCACACAGGTGAAAGTCACTTAGTCGCGTCCTCACGCGGTTCTTGTTAATGTTCATAACCGAGAATGTCTTCTCGCACAAGTATGTCGAACCAAACAAGCTCAGCATTTTCTTAGCAAATGTTCAAATCTCTTGGAACCTGTCTTTATCCAGCTGGCAGTAAAAGTTGACAAAAGGGAGTTGTTGGTGCCGACTGCAACACTCGGCATCACACTGCAGCTCAATGAGCTCCAGCTGCAGGTGGTCTAGAGTGTCATCAGGGTCCACAGAGAAAGGAGATGAAAAAAGCGTGATCTCCTTTTCAATAGCTGCAAAATCCCAAAAGCGCTGTTGAAACTCCTCAGCCAGAGATGAGATGTCTGCTTCATACCTCCTTATTTGCACACTCATATTGTTCTGTGGAAAACTGGTCATTATTTTCTGCAGCGATGGGAAATGTGTGGTATTGGGCTGCGTTTGTGACAGGTGCCTTTGGAAAAGTAGCAGCTTGGTCCCAAAGGCTTTGCTATGTGAATACAGTTGGCTTACCACTGCATTTTGCCCCTGAAGGCTCGTGTTCAGCATGTTCAGATGTTGTGTTATGTCAACTAAAAAGGGAAAAAAAGCTGGCCTGCAGGGATGAGTGACAGGCTGAACTGGTGGGGAGAAGAGGCTGCGGGCCACTCGAAATTTGAAAACGGGCTGCAGTTGGCCCCTGGGCCGGACTTTGGACATGCCTGCTCTAGAAGTACCTCAAAGGCTGTCTCAAAGGAGGTCAAGATCTCTTCTAGCTGATACCAGAGAGTAGTCATAGAATAATCAAATCAAGTTGTGACAACCCAGGTTCAGCCTAGATACCAGGAAAAGCTTCCTCACTGTCAGAGCAATACGACAGTGGAACCAGCTGCCTAGAATGGTGGTGGGCTCTCCCGCACTAGAGGCATTCAAAAAGAAACTGGACAGCCATCTGAGTGGGATGGTATAACTTGGTATCCTGCAACAGCAGGGGGTTGGACCTGATGGCCTTCTTGGCCCCTTCCACCTCTACTATCCTATGGTTCTATATCCTAGGGTACTTCCTGGCATTCAACTTGAAACCTGGTTCCTTGAGCTTCGCCCCATTGGCACATGTCTTGTTCTCCACTGCAGGGAAGATCAGCTCATGGCTCTCCTCAACATGACATCCTCTCACATACCTAGAAGACTCTAAAGATGCCCTTGGAGGCTCCTCTTCTCCAGGCTGAAAAGATCCAGTTCCCTCAATCTCTCCTCATATGTCATCCCCCCAATAAGTAGAAAGGGAAAGGATGAGGGAAGGATGAGGGAAGGTGCATAGCAGCAACTAAGAGCACATTACTTAAAGCTGACCCTGCTTCTCCTCATCTCACTCATGCCACTCATATATACTACCTTCAGATCTACAGTACTCGGCAGTGAAGCAACTTGGTCTCCTCTTCATGACAGCCAGGCAGGGTCTCAAGGAGAGGAACAAAGAACCCCTCCAACTCTCAGGCCTTTACTCTCCCCACTCCACCTGCTGAGTGAAGTGATGACCAGTCTCCCAATCACTTCATACCAATCCCAGCTGCCCACAATAAACTGTTTGGTCATCCCATTCCTGGGGCAATTGGGTCATTGATGCTGGATACCATGAAGATGTGAATTACTCCCTGAAATCTTGACAGCCCAGTGTGAATTATTTAATATTTTTATACATTGTTTTCTCAGCACATTGCTCTCAGAATGGTTTACAAATGGTTATAAACATTAAAACAATATAACAAGTATCCATAGAATCTGTACAAGAATACAAACGACAGCCAACAGATGAACAAATGTAACTCAAAATAACCAATGCAACCAATATTTATAGTAAAAACCAATATTAAAACACCTCTAATTGACAGTTAAAATAACAGGAAAATAAACAGCTTTTGACTTGGCACTGAAATGTATAAAGTGTCAGTGCCAGGCACACCTCCCTAGAGAGTTGGTTCCATTAAATGGGTGCCACTATCAAAAAGGTCCTTCCCCTTTTAGTCACATTCCTTGCTTCATTTAAAGGTGGCTCTCAGAGAAGGACCTCTGCTGAAGATCTTAGGGTCCAGGTAGGAATATATGGCAAGAGGTGTTCCTTAGGATATCCAGGTTCTTAGCCACTTAGGGATTTATAGGTTAGTATAAGCACCTTAAAGCGGGCCTGGACTTCCATTGGTAGCCAGTGTGATTGATAAGATAACAGGGTTTCTGTGCTCCTATCAACCTGTCCCAGTCAACAGACAGGCAGCCCTGTTCTGCACCTGAAGCTGGATTCTCCTAGTCATAGGAATTTCTGAGTGCTCTTATCTCCACTTTGATCAAAGCCATCTGGTTCCGTTTGCATCCCCAGGAGTTTTAGCATGTGACAAACATGCACAATATCAAATAGCACCCAAACGCTCCATACTGCACCCCAAAGCACTAAAACAACAAGGCTAGCCCTACTCTACTCTTTATCTGTATGTAAGTGTGCTACAATGGAGTCTCAGTCCAGGGTTGGGGTTGTCATGAGGCAGAGTCCCTCCCTCAAGTAAACACACTGCTTCAGAGTTCCTTTTCTCAATGCTTTATTGTTACACATCCTTGTTATCAAACAGTAAAGTGCTGAACCCTTCCTCAGCACTCCCCTTAATCTTCCTCCCATTTAAGAGACATTCCCCATGGCCAGCTCAGAGGGGGGCGCTGGCTTCCCCACCTGTCTCTGCCTTTCCCGCAGCCCCAACAACTGAATCTCCCCCCTGGGTTGCCTCCTAGCAACTGGCAACACCTCCTCAGGGAGGGGCCTCCACATCTGACAGAATGTGCAGCTCTTGGTGCACACCCTGGGCAGACCCTGAACCCGCCTCCCATTGGCAGATCGGAGCTCTCATCATCTTCCACCCCGGCTCCCCGCTCCCATCCTGCTGGGCTGTCTCTTCATTCCCATGGGATGGTTGGTTGCCACCCCCACCCCACTGGGGCAACCATGCTTGAACTGTACAGACATTCCCTGGCATTAATCTGATACTAAAATTTGCTGACATTCCAAAACTGCTTTGCCTTCACTGTCTGAGCTCCAATTCCCATCAAATCTATCAACAGACCGCAACCCTTCTGACCACTTTTCCCTGTGTGTGCACACAACAGGGGTTTCTGGTTCTCACACCAGACCACAGCTAGACAAGAGACAAAAGAGGAGGTGGGTAGAGATCTGTTCTCCCCTGCAGAGGAGGGCAGGATGCGCTCCAATGGAGTGAAGCTCAGAGAACCAAGGTTCAACTTGGATGCCTGGAAGTACCGTATTTTTCGCTCTATAAGACACACTTTTCCCCCCCTCAAAAGTAAGGGGAAATGTCTGTGCATCTTATAGAGTGAATGCGTGTGTGCCCGACTGCTCCGCCCCACCCCTCCAGCGCAGGTGAGAGCTGTGCCGCTCAGGGGGAGGTGTGCGGAGGAGCCGCAGCCTTTAACCCACTGGCCACATGGAGAGACGGAGACTGCTCACCCCCAGCGCCCGGGAAGAGCTGCCGCTGCCACCGCCCCTGCGCCACCCGGAAGACCATCGCCGGCACGCTGCCGGCCTGCACCACGTGGCACCACCAGGCCGGCATGCGCTCAGCGCGCCCTGCTCCGCCCCCCTCCTCCGGCACAGGCGAGAGCTGTTAATCAGAGTTTGGTGTGTGTTTTCAAATGGCAGTAGTTAAAACAGTAACTTCGGACAAGGGGAGGAATTATTCCTTGTTAAATCAGTTTCCCCTGTGACCGCTGCTCTGTGTGCACAATATAATTTGGATCAGCTTAGTGAGCAAATGTATCTTTCTCTAGCAGCAGTGGATGTTGCGTGTTCTGTTTGAATGGCGATCACCTTGATAGTAATGCCAGCATGCGGAACAGAAAGGAACAGTATGTCCAATTGTTAAAGTCTCTCTTTTGTTAATGGCAGTGATGATGGGTCTTAATGCCACTGTTGACTGCTGTTCACTTTACAAGGTTGAAATACGGTATTACTGTATTCTGTTATAGTTTATTAAATAGTTTAGTAAACCATTTGATTCAGAATATTTTTTTCTTGCTTTCCTCCTCTAAAAACTAGGTGCGTTTTATGGTCAGGTGCGTCTTATAGAGCGAAAAATACAGTACTTCCAGACAGTTAGGACCCCCAGGGTATGGAATGGGCTTCCACAGGAGGTGGTTGAGTCCCCATCGGTGAGGAAGTTTAAGGATAGGCTGGACATACACATGGTAGGCATGTCATGAGCAGTGCTGGCTGGAGCCAGGGGTCAGACTAGATGACTGATGACCCCTTCTCACTCGCTGTGTTTCTATATTCCTTGGATCCAGGTATTTTCAATCCTCCCCAACCATTTCCCCAAGTTTGTGGGGTGACAGCAACTTTCCCAGCCATCACAGGGCTGAGTTTCCTCTTCTATTATCCTTGGGAATGGCCGAAGAGATAATCCACGATGTTCCCTTCGGCTATCAGGATGTGACTCTCTTGCTGCAGAGAAAATGGTGCTTTGTGCTGCATCTCGAAGAACTTGCTGAAGCATCTTCATTCAGATAAGCACAGTTACCTCCATCTCCAATGACCTGCAGGCTGCAACACAAGCAGGCGCTAAGCAAGGGTTGTGTCCATTGCTGTTAGAAGTAACTAAACAGGGCAAATGCAGCTCGGTATGTGTTGAAACAGGCAGTAACAGGAAAGCTTCATCCTGATTGGTGAGCCATGGGTATCCGGGAGGAATGAACCCTTGAGCAGGATTGTGGTCCCAAGCATGTATATAGCCTCAACATTATTAGCCGCTGCTAGCCTTATCCTCCCTAAATTTGCCCAATCACCTTTTAAATATAGCAGCCATCATTGGATCTTTCAGCAGCAAATTCCCAAATTTGACTATGAATGGCATGACGAAGTATTTCCTTTTATCTGGCCTGCATCTGCCACCAATCAGCTTGGATGTCCCCATGTTTCTAATATTACTAGAGAGCGTTTATCCCTATTCACTTTCTCTTCCCCATGTATAATTTTGTACATTTCTGTCATCCTTCCCCTTACTCACCCTTACTCATCTCTTTTCGAAGATAAACGGTTCCAGATATCATTTTGGAACAGTTCCATCCCCTTTATCCCCCCCCCTTTATTTATTTATTTTTATTTGCAAAGATGGATGCACAAAGCTGCCTTATGTTGAATAGACAAACTTTTGGGGCCCACTGGCATATCTGGGCTGGTCACAAAAGACAAACAACCTGCTTAAATGTCAAAATACAAAGCAGGGATGGAGGGGCAAAGCTGCAACACACTAATCAGCTCCCCTGAACTCCTAGCTTTCAGTGCCAACAGAAACCTATTTCACAGAAGGCAAACGCTTTTCCTCGCTACACCATTTCCTGCCAGCCAACTCTTTCCCCACTATTTCTTTGTTTCACATTCAATCATCACTCATGCACTCTGTCTCTGAACTGGTTTACAGCTGTTTAGTCCCCCATTCTGCATGATGAGAGATTATTACATGACACTCAAACCTAGACACCTAAATTAATCTAGTTAATCATGGGTTAAACAACCCATAGTTAAACTACACTTAGTAGTTAGGCTATCTATGGATTGTTTGACCCATAATAGACCCATACTGTCTGAGTTCCAATATCATTTAGCAATTCCTGATTAGCTCAGTTGGGCGTTGAATATTTTAAACGGTTCTGGAATGCACATGGTATTGCACTGTGACAAAATACTGTGGGCTGGATGAGGACCAATAAACTGAAGCTCAATCCAGACAAGACGGAGGTCCTGTTGGCTGGTGGATCAGGCTTCGGGGAAGGTGAATTGAACTTAGTCCTGAATGGGGTTGCACTCCCCCCTAGGGACAAAGTCCGCAGCTTGGGAGTGCTCCTCGACCCAGAGCTTTCTTTGGAAGCTCAGGTGACAGCAGTGGCGAGGAGCACTTTCTTTCAGCTTTGGCTGATCTATCAGCTGCACCCTTACCTGGAGAATGACTGCCTAGCAACAGTGATACATGCGTTGGTGACTTGCCGACTTGACTTCTGCAATGCTCTCTACATGGGGCTGCCCTTGAAAACGGTCCGGATACTTCAATTGGTTCAAAATAGAGCTGCCAGGTTGCTGACGGGGACTGGGCATTATGCTCATATGACCCCAGTTCTCCGTCAGTTACACTGGCTCCCCATTGAAGTCCGGGCCCAATTCAAGGTATTGGTTATGACCTATAAAGCCCTAAACAGCTTGGGCCCTGTTTATCTGAAGGAGCACTTACATCCATACTTGCCCGCCCGCCCCTTGAGATCGGCGGGAGAGGCCCTTCTCCGAGAACCCTCTGTGAAGGAAATTAGGAGGGTGAGTACCCGGAGGAGGGCTTTCTCTGCAGTGGCGCCCAACCTATGAAATGCGCTCCCCAGAGAGGTCCGCCTGGCGCTGTCGTTATTTGTTTTCCGGCACCAGGCGAAGACCTTTTTATTCGAACGCTATTTTAATTGTTAACATTATTTATTAGTTTTAATTTCTGGCCAGGGCGACTCAAATTATTTTTATATTTATTAATATTGAATTATTTATTAATATTGAATTGTTAATTTTGAATTATTTTTTATGTATGTGAGCCGCCCCGAGGCTTCGGCGATGGGGTGGCATAGAAGTGTGCTAAATAAATTGGACCTGTGATTATGTGAAAAAGTATTGGATTAAAATACATAAATGGCTTGAGAAAATGCTAAAAAAATCTTTAGCCTTTAAACCTGAAGTTTTTTTGTTAGGCATTATACCGGAAAATGTTAGTAAACAAGAAATGTATTTGATATTACATTTAATCACAGCGGCGAGGATCGCGCTTGCTCAATACTGGAAGAGTGAGGAACTACCTACTGAGGAGCTGACTTTGAAAAAGATTCTGGATTGTGCAGAAATGGATAGACTGACTCTATCACTGAAGGAAAAGGATGATACAGACTATTATCAAACCTGGAATTTCTTTTACAACTGGCTAGAGAAACGGGACTTGGCGTAGATTTAAAGATGTCTTTAAACTTTTATAAATTGATTTGATTATGATTATAGAATGCTAAAAGATATGTTATAGGGGGCTGACCCAGCTTGTCCGATGTACTTGATGACTGATGTTTCTTTTTTTTTTAAATTTGTAGTTTAAAATTTTAATAAAATCTTATTAAAAAAAAGAAGTGTGCTAAATGAATGAATGAATAAAATGTGCTTTAAATTTACCATTCTTAGAGTGAACAGTCCCCTCTGTCTCACAGACATATACATACACCATGCCCCCATCCATCTATCCTCTATCCATTCACACCCACAAGTGCCTCATGAATACTTATATTCAGTTATATAGAAATGCTTCTTCTCCTCACTGCAAGCATACAAACACATCCACTTTTTCTTTGGATCTCTTCAAAATACCCCCAAACTTTTATCTTTCCCCCTGACTTTTTCCACACACATGCAGTGCCCAGACACACAAACCCTCCCCAACTCCCAAGTTTCTTCCTAGCAACTTCTCCACTCCCTTGCTTGCTTCCCACATTTGCACTTCCACCCCAAGTGTGAGTCCTCTGTTCTTTCCAGCTGTTCCCACTACCTTCTCAAGCTCATGTCCTACTTAGAGCATGATTCATCTGAGGAAGAAAAGAAAAAGAGCCAGTACTCCAAGCCCCCCAGTCAGAGCCAGGGGAGGAAGTGGAGGCTTGAGTTGATAGCCCTTCCCTGGAACATTTAAAAGAGCTATCTGGTATTTTGCAAGGTATTCCTGAACTTCCCCAAGTATAGGAATCAGACCCCAAGACAATTTATTCCTTGGAACAGCACAAACATTAACAGTGGAATTTCAAATGAAGACACAGCATGGGGCCTCCCTTAAAAGTGATCTGCTGACCTGATTAAGCAGTTCTGCTGATTTATCATCAGCTATAAGTTAACCCCAGGGACTGCAGGTGGCACAGTGGTTTAAATCGCTGTGCTGCTAGGCTGGTTGATTGAAAGGTCGCCGGTTCGAATCTGCACAACGTTCTGTGCACTTTGGTGTTTAGTCATGCTGGCCACATGACCGTGGAAACTGTCTGCGGACAAATGCTGGCTCCCTCGGCTAGGAAACAGAGATGAGCATCACCCCCTAGAGTCAGGCATGACTGGACTTAATGTCAAGTGGAAACCTTTACCTTTTATAAGTTAGCCCAGTTGGAGCCAGCTTGCTGCTGCAAACAACAGCGTTTCAACTCTATGCTCTGCCTTGCTGTATTGGACCTGACAGATTCCTGGACTTATGACTACCTACCTGGACCACCTTCCTGGATACCCGGACTGATGTGGATGCATGATATGGTAAATCTTCTAGAATGAACTATAGACTGTTTTGATCTCAGCTCTGCCTCTTCTCATTAGTTATATTGAAACATTAAAAACTCTGGACTGGGCTGGTTTTTCTCTTTGTTATTTCTGAGGATATCACAACCTTGTCCAGGGTTCTTGCTGACCTAGTTTTTTCTAGCTCTTCTGTCTTCATCGCCTACCATCCATTGGCAGAATAGAGGCTGTGTTTCATGATAACTAGTCCTTGATAATTGGTCCTTTGGGACCAGTTTGCTCGGGTTGATACTGCGGTAACTATTCTGCAGATTCAGCTAAATCAACCACAGGCTGTACTCTCTACCATCTCCTTCTCCAAAATGAATAGCACCCTCAAAAAATGATGGGATTTCTGAATATTTCCTGGCTTTCTTGGCATACTGCCAGTTGTATTTGCAGCTCCAACCAGAAGACTTCCCAACTAGCCAAGTAAGGGAGGTCTTCATGATCAGCTTGCTTGCCAGCCAAGTGGCCATAAGGGTTATGCCCCATCCCCTCTAGAGTGGCCTTCTCTTGACTGATTTTCCAGACTTTTTGGAGGCAATGTGGACTTTTTTGCATAACACGGCCCAAAAAGGGGCTACCAACTGCCACAACGAGTGCCTTTGCTCAGGGACATGAAGAGTGTGCATATATGCCAGTAGTTTCTGCTTGCTGGCCCAGGAATTGTGCCGGAATGAACCTGCAATTCTGGGAAAGGCTGGCAAGTGACATCCGAGAGGGGCTGGCCTGCTTTGATGCCCCCTGCCCTGTCTCCATGGCTTTGCAAGCCCTTGCTATGAGAGTGCTTACAGCCTGATGAGTGACTATAAAACCCACCACCAAGCTTTGGTCTCTAGAGCAGTATAGCCACCTGTGGACCAGCATAGAACCACGGAATCTGGATCTCTGCTATCAGTCACACTGGAGTTGTGGGAAACAACACTGGCCCAAAAGGCAGAGGAGCAAAGCTGATGACAGAGGTTCTGCTTATATTGTGGTACTGCAGGGCACTTTGCCAGAAGCCTCCTCTCCAAGACAACAAGAATTTCATTGCTGGAAAACTACCAACCCCAGGCCTAGATGGGCTCCCTGGTCTGAGGTGGCAGCCCTTGATCCCCTTGACTGAAAGCCACCAAAAGGGGCCACAATAGCAGAACCTGCAGGCAGGGACGGCGGTAGACTCCAGGGCCGCTGCAACTTTTATGGATGCTGAGTTTGCCTCCTGCCATCCAATCCCCACATGCTTCCTAAATATGCCATATCCAGCACAGGCCCCCATGGGCATATGCTCCATGTATGTCCTATCACACACACGGAATAGTGCCTTTGACCTCCTGGGCTCTTCCTGAACTTCCCGAAATACAGGAATCCAAGCTCGAGATAATTCACCTGCTGGTGTAGGATCAATTGCAAGCAATGGACATCCACACAGAAAGTAGAGCATGGAGGCCCCCCATAAAAACAATGTGCTGACCTGATCAACCAGCTCTGTTGATTTACAACCAGCTGGCTATACGTTAGTCTAGCTGGAGCTGACTGGCTGCTGCAGAGAGCACTTCAGGTCTGTGCTTTGCCTTACTATACAGGTTCTAACAGATTTAGAGACATTTGGCTGACTGCCTGGACTGCTCTCCCAGACACCCCTGACTGGCCTTGATGCTTGGTATGGTGGACCTCATGGCCTGGCCTGGTTTCTCCCTTGGTTGTTTAGCTCAGAAGTGTTGACCGTGCATCTATTTCATGTGAGATCTGCTTCTTTGGGACAGAATTATAATAGAAACTAAGAATGCAGGAGGAATCCACTTTGGGAGTAGAAATCAGCCCCATTCCCTCAGCATGGCTTTCTGGACCCTGGCTGACTTGCTTAAGACCATGAATCCAGCTTGGCACTGAGTGTTCATGTGGGGAGTCTGTGTGAACACATAAGCACTATGCAAGCAGCATCCCTCTTCCATGCACATGACCTGCACCCTTTCTTTGTACTGCATGTGCTGTGGGAAAGGGTTACTGGTTGTGCAGAGTTCTGTGAGCATTTGTGGACTTCCTCTTGGATCACTTCCCAAAGCCATTGCTGAGCACAAGAAGAAGCCTGATGAAGCAGACAGTCACATCCTAAAAGGTGGCTAAAATGACTAGGTGGTCATTTTTTTCTGCCATAGGAGACTTTCCTTTTTTTCTTTTCTCTCTTTTTCTTTTCAGTCCTCATTGCTGAAGACCAAAAGAAAAACAAGACTCACCTTGAATTGTCTCCACTTGTCCATTTCCAGCCCTGACCTGGGCCTCTCCTGAGGCCAATCCAAAAGGAATCCTTGCCTTTGTAACGCATCACAAACTCCTTTAAAGACCAGAAGAGAAGAATGTTAGAAAATAACTCATGGATTTAATAGAATTTTACTTTCTTAGATTCTCCACCTAATGTGATCTTCAGCAGGTCATCATGCCTGGGGTTTGAAATGTGCAATATACGTGCATTTAAGAAATAAGTATCACAAATCTTCTTTGCCAATATCCATTTGACATCCATTTAAAAAGGGATCCAGGGGGAACGAGAAAATTACAGGCCAGTTAGCTTAACATCTGTTCTGGGCAGACTGCTTTAAAGCATTATTAAAAATAGAATCAGTACACACATACAGGGATAAGCCCTGCTGAAAAAAATAGCATGGCTTCTGCAAGGAGAAGTCTTGTCTCACCAACCTATTTGAGTTCTTTGAGAGTGTCAATAAGCACTCAGGCAGAGGAAATCCTACAGACATAGTTTACCTGGATGGCCAAAAGGCATTTGACAAACTCTGCCACCAAAGGATCCTGAGCAAACTAAGCCAGTCATGGAGTAAAAAGGGGAGGGTCCTCTTATGGATCACTAACTAAAGAACAGAAGACAGAGGGTGGGAATAAATAGCATTTTCTCCCAGTGGAAAGAGCTAGCCAGTGGGGTCCCACAGGGTTCTGTATTAGGGCCGATGTTTTTCAACCTATTCATAAATGATCTGGAATTAGGAGTAAGTAGTGAAGCGGTCAAGGTTGCTGATGACACTAAACTTTTAAGGGTGGTTAAAACCAAAAGGGATCATAAAGAGCTCCAAAGGGATCTCTCCAAGCTCAGAGAATAGGCATCAAAATGGCAAATGCAGTTCAACATTAGGAAGTGTAGAGTTAATACATGTTGGGACAAAAGATACTAACTTCAAGTATACACTGATGGGATGTGAACTAGCAGTGACCAAGCAAGAAAGGGAACTTGGAGTAGTGATGGACAGCTTGATGAAAATGTCAGCCAAGTGCTCAGCTGCTGTGAAGGTGCAATCTATGCTAGCATAATTAGGAAGTAGGAACAGAATCCTACTTCCCTTATATAGACCATGGTATGACTGAACTTGGAATATTGTGTTCAGTCCTAGTCACCTTACTTGAAAAAGGACATTATTAAGTTGGAAAAAGTACAGCAAAGGAGAACAAAAATGCTCAGAGGGTTGGAACAGGTCCCCTGTGAGGAGCATCAACAAAACGGGGAC
Organism: Varanus salvator macromaculatus; assembly: GCA_023646645.1. Classification (NCBI taxonomy): domain Eukaryota; kingdom Metazoa; phylum Chordata; class Lepidosauria; order Squamata; family Varanidae; genus Varanus; species Varanus salvator. The sequence goes on from JAIXND010000792.1 coordinate 1,575,691, forward strand.
TGTTCAGCTTAGAAAAAAGAGAGGCATGACAGAGGCCTGTAAAATATTGCATGATGTACAGTAAGTAGAGAGGGAGACATTTCTCTCCCATCACTGCAGAACTCGGGTTCATCCCATGAGACTGATTGGTATGAGGCTTAGGACAAATAAAAGAAAATATTTCTTTCAACAGCATGTAGTTAAAATGAAGGAATTCCCTGCCACACAAAGTGCTGATGGCTGCCAATCTGGATGGCTCTAAAGAGGGATTGGAAAGATTCATGAGGGAGGCAGCTATCAGTGGCCACTAGCCTTGAGGGCTGTGTGCTTCCTCCTTTATCAGAGGTGCCATGCCTGGATATACCAGTAATTGGAGAACTTGGGCAGGATGAGGTTTGCACCCATCCTGCTTGGAAGATCCTGTGGGCAGCTGGTGTGCCACTGTGTATATGAACCACTGGATTAGATGGACCTTTGGTCTGATCCAGTGTGGCTTATGTGCTGTGTGAATTGCTTTCGACCAAAGAGCCAAATTCTCCTTGGGAGAAGTTCTCAGTTGAGCTGAAAGCAAAAAGCACAGGGCAAAGGTACCAACATGTTCTGCCCTGAAATACTTGTTTCCACTAACTAAACCTTAGCACAGGTACTGAAGCCTTCTAGAATACAGTGAGGAGAACTACAGAAAGGATTGGTTGTTGAGCATAAGAGGCTGGGACCAGTGTAATAGGTCATTAGAGAACTGTGAAGGGCCAAATTTAGCCTTGATCTTGAGGCTCTATTGCCCTGTGCTAAAGATTTTCAGGTAAGTAACGAAGAGGTTTTGGATCTATTTATGTCCAGCAGGAATCCCTTTGGCTTTCTCATATTACCTAAATGCCCAGCATTACCACAATTTAGGCACATAAGAGAAATCCTCAAAGAACACAAATGAATTCAGATTTCTCCAAGTCTGAGTCATGGAATCTGCAGTCGACTGACTTTCTCAGGTCATGTGATTTCTGCCAGACTTCTAGACTGGCATTTTCATTTTGTGCATTTTTGTGCCAAGTGAATTGCAGAAAATAACACTAAAAAACCACTGACCCAAAATTCACAGATTTCGCTTTCATAGAATTATGTATAAAAATATGCATTTTCATGGGAATTGGACATCTCGGGACAATTTTGTGCATTTGGACTCATCATTTGTGCAAAATTTGAAACTGTGCAAATAGGCTGACAACAGACCAAACATGGGCTGACAACAGACCAAGCATTAAACAAAAATCTGCAAGGTTTGAGCAGAGCAGATATTGGGAGGTTTATAGATCCTTATTGATATTATAATAAAACAAATGACTGGCCTATGCAGCCAAATATCTATGAATCTCTCACCATTTCTGGATTGTCAATGGTCGCCAAGGAAGCACCATGTGAAGTGCAAAAGTCCCGGCTGGAAGTCCAGTTCTGCTCAAGTTTTGAGAAGAAGTAACATTTCTCCTGGTATCCGATCCAATCAGGTGGGCAGCATGTAGGACCACTCCTACAACAGATTCTCCATGTAACTAAGAAAAGCACAGAAGATTAGACACAGTATCTGACCAAACCCACTTCTGCTGTCAAGTGTGGGCAAAAACTGTAGGCATCAGGCTGAATTAAAGTGCCCCTTTGCTTTCTGTTAGTAGGCTCCAGAAAAAAAACACCCAAAGGAATAAGAGTCTAGGTACAGCTGGGATAAACCTTTTTCAAATCTGTCCCTCCAGCAGCTGTAGATTTGCTCTTGAGCTGGGCCTGGTCCTGCAACCTGAGCCAAACCAAGATGTCTGCAACACTCGTGGGCCCCTGGCCGAGCAAGTGGCTGCCTACCTCAACGAACGGCTGCATGATGCAGAACAGGAGTGCTGTGAGGAGTTTTGCCAGGCATCATTCTTAATGCTCCACTTGCTTACCTAATAAATGGGAGTGCTGGAGCCTTTGCTCACCTGTTTATTCCTCTGAGCAGGCCCAGTCTCCTTGTTGATGTTAGTCACGAAGTCGTGTCTGACCCATCGCGATCCCATGGACAACATTCATCCAGGCCTTCCTGTCCTCCACCATCCCCCGGAGTCCACTCAAGCTCACACCAACTGCTTCAGTGACTCCATCTAGCCACCTCATCCTCTGCCGTCGTCTTTTTCTTTTGCCATCTATTGTTCCCAGCATTAGGTTCTTCTCTAGGGAGCCCTTCCTTCTCATTAGGTGGCCAAAGCATTTGAGTTTCATCTTCAGGATCTGACCTTCTAAAGAGCAGTCAGGGTTGATCTCCTCTAGGACTGACCGGATTGATTGCCTTGCAGTCCAAGGGACTCCACCAGGAGTCTCCGCCAGCGCCACAGTTCAAAGGTCTCAATCCTTTTGCGCTCAGCCTTCCTTATGGTCCAGCTTTCACAGCCATACATTGCAACTGGGAAAACCATAGCCCTGACTCTACGCACTTTTGTTGGCAGGGTGATGTCTCTGCTTTTTAGTATGCTGTCTAGATTTGCCATAGCTTTCCTCCCCAGGAGCAAGCGTCTTTTAATTTCTTGGCTGCAGTCCCCGTCTGTGGTGATCTTGGAGCCCAAGAAAATAAAATCTGTCACTACCTCCACTTCTTCCCCATCTGTTTGCCTGGAAGTGAGAGGATCGGATGCCATGATCTTAGTTTTCTTAATGTTGAGTTTCAAGCCAACATTTGCGCTCTCCTCCTTCACCCACATCAAGGCTCCTTAGTTCCTCTTCACTTTCTGCCATGAGAGTGGTATCATCTGTATATCTGAGGTTGTTGATATTTCTCCCAGAAATCTTAATTCCAACTGATGATTCATCTAGTTCCATCTTTCTCATGATGTGCTCTGCATAGAAGTTAAATAGGCAGGGCAACAGTATACAGCCTTGCCGAACTCCTTTCTCAATTTTGAACCAATCAGTGGTTCTGTGTCCAGTTCTCACTGTTGCTTCTTGACCCACATATAGGTTTCTCAAGAGACAAATAAGATGGTCTGGTACTCCCATCTCTTTAAGAACTTGCCACAGTTTGTTGTGATCCACACAGTCAAAGGCTCTAGCATAGTCAATGAAGCAGAAGTAGATGTTTTTCTGGAACTCCCTAGCTTTCTCCATGATCAAGCATATGTTGGCAATTTGATCTCTAGTTTCTCTCCCTCTTCGAAATCCTGCCTGTACTTCTGGTAGTTCTCGGTCCACAGACTGCTGGAGCCTAGCTTGTAGGATTTTGAGCATCACTTTGCTAGCATGTGAAATGAGTGCAATGGTGCAGTAGTTTGAACATTCTTTGGCATTGCCCTTCTTTGGGATTGGAATGTAAACTGACATTTTCCAATCCTGTGGTCACTGTTGAGTTTTCCAAATTTGCTGGCATATTGAGTGTAGCACTTTTACTGCATCGTCTTTTAGGATTTTGAATAGCTCAACTGGAATACTGCTGCCTCCACTAGCTTTGTTGTTGCTCAGACTTCCTAAGGCCCATTTCACTTCACATTCCAGGATGTCTGGCTCGAGGTCAGTGACCACCCCATCGTGGTTATCGGGGACGTTAAGCTCTTTCTTGTATAGTTCTTCTGTGTAATCTTGCCACCTCTTCTTAATCTCTTCTGCCTCTGTTAGGTCCCTGCCATTTTGGTCCTTTATTATGCCCATCTTTGCATGAAATGTTCCCTTCATATCTCTAATTTTCTTGAAGAGATCTCTGGTCCTCCCTATTCTATTGTTTTCTTCTATTTCTTTGCACTGTTCATTTAGGAAGGCATTCTTATCTCTTCTAGCTGTTCTCTGGAATTCTGCATTCAATTGTTTGTATCTATCTCTTTCTCCCTTGCCTTTCGCTTCCCTTCTTTCCTCAGCTATTTGTAAAGCTTCCTCAGACAGCCATTTTGCTTTCTTGCATTTCTTTTTCTTTGGGATGGTTTTAGTTGCTGCCTCTTGTACAATGTTGCGAACCTCTGTCCATAGTTGTTCAGGCACTCTATCAGATCTAATTCCTTAAATCTATTTGTCACCTCTACTGTATATTCATCAGGGATATGATTTAGGTCATACCTGAGTGGCCTAGTGCTTTTCCCTACTTTCTTCAACTTAAGCCTAAATTTTGCAACCAGAAGCTCATGATCTGAGCCACAGTCAGCTCCTGGTCTAGTTTTTACTGACTGTATAGAGCTTCTTCATCTTTGGCTGCAGAGCATAGTCAATCTGGTTTTTGTGTTGACCGCCTGGTGATTGCCAGTCTCCTTACCTTGGAGGAAATTAAAAGCAGGCTCACTTGCAAAAAGGGTTTGAATGAACAGCAGTACCTGAATTTGGGGCATGGTTATGCATGAGTGTTCAGCTTCCCCCAGTTTGTTGAGTGTGCCTGGCACTCCTTGGCTCACAGTCTTTCTAGACTGTTCTTGCTTTTTACATGATCCAAGTGGCCAGACTCTGGGAGGTGTGTGGTCCTTTTTGGCATCATGGGTGTGCACCAGGCTAGAGAAAGGTACCCGGCTGTGGGAGGGGGATAGGGCTTCTTGCTCTTTTTGTGTTTAAAAGCCATCGCATCTTGGGGCATAATCATGGATTGAAGTTGACTGTACAGAAGTTATTTTGAAAGACATTGCTTTTCACATAACCAGAGCAAAATGGCACTTGCTGAACCAAGGGCACAGGAGTTCTGATGAACTTCACTGCCTTTATCTCCCAGGACTAGCTGGCCTTTGGCCCACGTGGGCTTCCCTTCCTGTTGCCTCCCTAGAATCTTTCTGCGTGAACTTTTTACAAATCAGGGTTTCCTTAGGAGGCACGTTCCTTTGAAGACACACATACTTGGAGCATGAGGCTGATGCTCATGACATGGGACATCATGAATAAGCACCACATGGTTTATTGTGGAACGCATTAAGTATTATTGTATGTTCATTGCCAGGGAAATGGAGAAAAGTTCGCAGAATTTTCTGCCCCTGGCACTGCAACAGCTTTGAGTACTATTATTCAGCTTGATTGCGGTTGTGGGGTGGGTGGGGGAAAAACCCGCTCTGTCCCTGCAACAAAGCCACTTGGGGCAGCCCTGAACATGTTTGTATTGACTGGTGGGATGGGAAAGGGTAGCTGAGATCATACAGAAAGGTAGGTGGTATAGGGAAAGAACTGGAGCTATAGAGGGATATGTGGGCAGAGAAACCTGTTCAGGATTGCATCAGATTTACTGTGTGATCCTAAACATGTTTATTCAAAATGATTGAGCTCAATGGGATTTGCTTCTTGCTAAGTGCAGGACTGAAGTCTTACTCCTTAGTAAAGACATTCAGAGCTGTGATGTATCTTATCCACCCTCAATACAATCCTAGCATTTGTGTTGAAGAGAAACCTGGGGATTGATACTTTTGGTAATTTAAAAAAATTGACAGAATAGGCATGCTGGTCCATGAGAAATAAAAACATGATGCCGCAATTGGGCAATACAGAAGGACAATTTGAGACATTGCCCAGTTCTTTCCTGAAAGCAAGTAAGAGACTAATTAACTTGCCATCTTTAGAATTTAAATTACAGTCATTGTTCTAATTATGCATATATTTATCTGTGTACAGCTGTGCAGTTTTTTGTCCTATGGCTCTGAGCCCCACATCTTTTCAGTACCAAGTACTACCCTGTCCCCTCACCATATATTTACTGTGATATAATTCAAGTTTCAGCTGCACTACTCTCAGCTACACAAGGGAAGTATCACTGAGAAGGTCACCCCAGTGTGGGTGCGGGTGTTTCCAGCCTCTTGTTTCAGAAGATACTATGGCTCACCATCACTGATTCTGTACTGAATCTGGATAATGGTCCTTAGCAGGGCTATGGGAACCTGGGAAGAGTTTGGCCCAAGTGTTGGAACTAGTCACTGCAACAGAGGACTGGCTACAGCAAAGCTCTGCCAAGCACATTGCAATGACCAAAGACCAGGCAAGGTCCACATGTGAGACTCTAACCTGGACATACAAAACATACCAACAAATGAACAGGAAATTTTCAAGGAAACCACATCAAAATTCAGGCTACATACCAAGTGCAGTAATAATGATGGAGATGATGAAGGAAATCGCAATTATAACCTTTTTCCTTGGTGGACATCTCCGATGGTTGTTTTCTGCTCCAGCAGAAGTCCTTGCTTTCTCATTTTTTCTCCTCCTCCTCCCTAGGAAGGCATCAGTTCAGCATTGGTTAGAATGCTGGTCTTTGACTGGGGAGGTCCCAGTTTACATCCAGAAAGCTCCCTCTCCACCTCAGGCCAGCCACTGTGCCTCCGCCTAACCTGCTTCACAGGACTGCTAGGAGAATAAAATGAGTGCAGACTCCCAGAAGCCGGCCTTGGAGGAAAGGCGAGAGAAAAACATATGCATAAAATTGGATGAGCCAACCTTCCCTGCCACTACCTGGCTCAGAGGTGCCTTCCTCAGGGGACCCACTCCATGCACCTCACCCAGCCTTGCACTCAGCTATCACTGTGCAAAGGGGCATTTCTAGGCACCCACACACCTTTTTTCAGGGGTGTGGATTTTTCCATTGGGTTTAATTCTAGACTCTTTTCTAAGCCTATCTGGCATTTGGGGGGGGGGGGGGGCAGCTGGGGAAGTGCAATATCCTGGGAGGGAAGCTCTAACCCTTCTTTCTCCAAATGGATCACTCTAAAATTCTCCCTGCTTTTGGGGGGGTGGGGGGACAACCCTCCCATTAGCACTGGAGCAACGGTACACTTAAATGCCATGGAGAGGCATTGCAGCAAGTGAGGAGAAGAAGGGGTTAATCCTTCCCTCTCCAGTTTCAGCCCCCCCCCCCCACTACCTACCTCCTGGATACTAAGCTGAAAGAAAACTCCATCCCTTTGATACCAATGGACACTTAGGGGTCTGGGGAATAGAGCTGTGGCCATGGGAAATAGCCATGAGACTGAAGACCCATGAGTCCCAGCCTAGTGACCCCTTGTACCAGCTTCATGCTGGTGGTTCTTCCACCTAATGAAAGGCAGACTGTGCATCATTCAGGAACGTATCAACTCATGAATTAAAGTCTTCCTGCAGTGGAAAACACTGGCAAAAAGTGGCTTGACGGAGGGCGCCTGAGTGAAATGTGCCTGCTGAAGACTTCCAGTGCTCTGCAGCTCTCTTCAGTGCAGGTCAATGTATGAAATGCAGCTCTCCCCACCTCTCCTGCTAGCGGCTTTTGATACCATCGACCATGGTATCCTCCTGGATAGGCTTGCGGGATCGGGAGTTGGAGGCACTGCTTTGCAGTGGTTCCGCTCCTATCTCAACGGCCGATTCCAGAAGGTGGTGCTGGGGGACTATGGCTCTGCGCCATGGCAGCTATGCCATGGAGTTCTGCAGGGATCCATTTTGTCCCCACTGCTCTTTAACATCTACATGAAACTGCTGGGAGAGGTCATCAGGAGGTGTGGGCTGCGGAATCATCAGTACGCTGATGATACGCAGCTCTACCTCTTGTTCTCCACCAATCCAGGTGAAGCAGTGGCTGTGCTGAACCGGTGCCTGGCCGAGGTAATGGGCTGGATGAGGGCCAATAAACTGAAGCTCAGTCCAGACAAGACGGAGTTCCTGTTGGTGGGTGGCTCGGGCTTCAGGGTGGCGGACTTGGGCCTTGTCCTAAATGGGGTTGCACTCCCTCTGAGGGACAGGGTTCGCAGCTTGGGAGTGCTCCTCGACCCTGAGCTGTCACTGGAAACTCAGGTGACAGCGGTGGAGAGGAGTGCCTTCCTTCAGCTTCGGCTTATCCATCAGCTGTGTCCCTATCTGGAGAACAATTGCCTGGCAACAGTGACCCACGCTTTGGTTACTTCCCGACTAGACTTCTGTAACGCGCTCTACGTGGGGCTACCCTTGAAGATGATCTGGATACTTCAATTGGTGCAAAATAGAGCTGCCAGGTTGCTGACAGGAACTGGACATTGTTCTCATATAACCCCAGTTCTCCGTCAGCTTCACTGGCTCCCTATTGAAGTCCGCGTCCAATTCAAGGTGTTGGTTATGACCTATAAAGCCCTTAACGGCTTGGGACCTGGTTACCTAAAGGAACGTCTGCGTCCATATATGCCCTCCCGCCCCCTACAATCAGCAGAGGATGCCCTTCTCCGGGAATCCTCCGTGAAGGATATTAGGAGGGTGAGCACCCAGAGGAGGGCCTTTTCTGTGGTGGCGCCCCACCTATGGAATGTGCTCCCCAGAGAGGTCCGCCTGGCGCTGTCATTATTTGCTTTTCAGCGCCAGGCAAAGACCTTTTTATTTAAAAGTTATTTTAACTGTTAATTTATTATTATTGTATTTATAGATTTTAATATATATAGCCGAGATGGTACCAGTTTTTAAATTAATTGTAGTTTTTATGAATGTTGTGAGCCGCCCTGAGGCTTTGTTGCAATGGGGCAGCACAGAAATGGTTTAAATAAATAAATAAATAAAATAAACGTGCCCAGAAAGACACTGCCTGGGCTTCCCCTGCTGCAGTCCTGCAGTGTCTGGGAATTCTGGGTGGGATTTTCCCTGCTTTGCATCACTTACATACATGGGCACTTCTGGCAGTGGGGAGGGGGGGGGCTGCCTCTGCCTTACACCTTGTTGGCAACTTGTGCAGCTCCCTGCAAGCCCAGAAAGGAATGAAATGACTCACCCAAAAGAAGAAAAAAGCAGCCACAGGATTGCATGTAATTTATATGTCTACATTAAACATTTAAAAGAACTACTGTGATTTAAACATTCAAATTTAAATTCTCTTTACCCCTCAACCCAAGCTGAACTGGACAGAGAGCACCTTTCATAGAGGGCTGTCCTCCGAGAAGTCTTTAAGCAGAGCATTGTGTTCCATAATACAGGACACACGGACACTCTTTCAGGACGGGACCATGTGCATACAGTGACATGGCGGTGGGTGGGGACAGAGGAAGGCAGGGACTGGAGCAAGGAGACTTTGGAAACAAGTGTTGCCCTACCAGGGAGGGAGGCATTTCGGTACCAAAGTGTGGAGATGGCAGAAGGAGGGGGACCTGAAAATTCAGGATTTCTCCCTCATTTTGAAAAAATCAGAAAAAACTGGGGTCTGTCTTCCTTCCCACACAGAAAAAAGGTTTTGTCATGTCCTACCCACCCCCACCACCCCGGCTTTTCTTTTCCCAAGTTTCTTTCCAGGCCTTCACATCCCTGCTTCAGCATGAAGTGTCCTACACGGACCCCGTCTGAGGATGGGCTCCTGGCACACTCAGGCCTGCTTGGCTCCCTGCCCTACAGTTCCCTTACTGATCCACTCCCTTCCTGCTCACAACCCTATAGCAAGTTTTGTGCCATCCTATATTTGCCTTAACCCTGCCATGCTCCCAAGCCAAGCCACTGTTCCTATTTCCTCAAGCCCAGGAGTGGGGCGGGGCGGGAGCAAAATGGGGCAGAGAGTGACAAGGACATCAGCCAAGGAAGGAAGTTCAACAAGGTGCACAAGACACTCCAAGCACCTCACGGCTGGGCTCATGGCACTCTGAGCACAGCGCCGTGAATTCAACATTCTGGCAACAAAAGCGTGTTTCCCGAATAAACTAAGAGCATAGAATGCTGACACAGCTTCAAGCCACTGCTTAGAAGATCAGCCTCTTTGTCAGCCTGCTGAAGAAAAGGGAGAGAGGCGGCCCAAGCACTTCCTTTCTGTATGTTCTCCCCACCATTTCTTTCCCCCGTGGTACAAACTGTCGCCCTACCAGGCTTTCTTACTGGTTTTCACCAATCTTCTTTCATTAGCTTCTCATTTTGCCATCCTTTTCCTCAAGAAGTCTACCACATATACCTAACCTGTCGCTCAGTTTTCTGTTTCTCAATAGGTTATTCCTTCCCATTATTTTTTGTCTTTGGGTGACTGGTTTTTTAAACTTCCTGTGCCCCGGGACTTTCCTGCTCTTCACTCTCCCCTCCTGCACTTGTGCCTCTGTGTGAGGGGCATTCTGCTTCAGCAGACCAAGCTGGAGTGGAGCAAATTTTATTTATTTATTAACAGATTTATATGCCGCCCCTTGCCACAAGCCTCAAATGGTGGGCAGTATTAGCTGCTTCATGCGTGATATGCACAAAGGGGGTCCCACGTGCCCTGGTGCTGGTCCCACCTTTGTTACATTGCACCTCACTCCTGCCTGCCGTGTACTGCAGGCAGACATAGAATCACAGAACAGCAAAGTCCAAAGGGGACAAGAAGGCCACTGGGTCCAACCCGCTGCTGTTGCAGGACACCAAATGAGACCATCCCACTCAGTCTCTTTTTGAATGCCTCTAGGGTGGAAGAGCCCCCCACCTCTCTAGGCAGCTGGTTCCACTGTCCTATTGCTCTGACAGTGAGGAAGCTTTTCCTGGTATCTAGCTTGAACCTGGGTCGTTGCAACTTGACTTGATTATTCTGTCTCCTACACTCTGGTATCAGCCAGAAATGATCTTGACCCTCCTCTTTGTGACTGCCTTAAGAAAATCATGTCTCCTCCCCCCGCTTCACTAGCCTCCCAGTCATCTCTTTGTAAGGCTGAACATGCCAAGTTCTCTCAGTCTCTCCTCACAGGGCAGTGTGTCCAAACCCTCCTCTGGACCCTTTCTCATTTTTCTGCATCTTTCTTAAATCTTGGTGCCCAGATTTAAGCCTAGATGAATATTGTGCTCAGAAGAAACCTACACACAGAAACCTCTGTGCATGTAACCATCAAAATGTAATTTATGGACATGGGGGAGGCAGGGGGCTGTGTAACGTCTGAGGCCAGAGCTGAAACCCCACTGCCCCCACATGTAGAGCCCCCTTCAAATGAAGGAAGTGTGAAAGCAGCTATTGTCCTTCAGCAGATGGAATGTTCACTAGTATTCCATGATATCACAATGGCTGGGCAGTACAAGTCAGAGGCCCAATTGCTGCTATGACAGTGATAGAAACATAGACACTGAAGGAGTCAGAAAGGGTCTCCTGGGCCATCTAGTCTGACCCCCTGGTTCCAGCTGGCTCTGCTCACAACCTGCCCACCATGTGCATGTCCAGCCTGTCCTTGAGCACTCTCACTGATGGGGCTTCAACCACCTCCTGTGGAAGCCCATTCCACACCCTCGGGGTCCTAACTGTCAAAAAGTATTTCCTAGCATCCAAATTGAACCTTGTGATGACCATCAGAAAATTAACTGAGACTCAAGCAACATGATGTGCATAATCCAGTACTCCAAACGAGAAAAAGAACCCACACTAATGCATCCAGTTTATAAACTGCACATAAACTATAAAAACACAGATTAGCATTATGTTAATTAAAATATCATAAAATCTTAAATAGTGATCTCTTTATATGTTTATAGATCTGCAATTTATATATATAAATATGTTCATATAGCTATTTAACAATTTTATCATTTAAAGAATTTTAATTGTGATCAATGAATTTTATTGTTTAATATTTATTATCTAAATTTACTTACAAGTTTTTAAACTGGAGGCATGATGGTGGTGGTGGTGGGTGATCTTGCTTCTCATCAGAAAATCCCTTAGTGTCATCTACAGTAGAGATCTTCATGCATGTGCAAATCAGCTCTTGGGGTGGTTACAGCATGGCGAAGGGCAGGTCTGACACCACCCACCCTCATTTTCAGTGCATCCTTCCAGCTGGAATGGAAAGTCTAATTCCACGTATAAATCTGAAACCTCTTTGTTGATCCAGCAGATCTTGCCTCCTTGCTCAGAAGGCATAATAATCTGAGGATTAACATCCTGTCTAGGGATGTGCCAAATGAATCAATTGTCTAAATCCTGTTTCTAGGAAATCAAAAGCATTTGCAAGAAGGAGACTTTTGGTGTTGATTTCACGTGTGCTATAGCTGCAAACCTACCTGAGGTTTCTACCGAGCAGGCACTGACAGTTTGTCAGCAAGAAAAACCTCAGGCTTCAGGAAATGATACAAAAACCTTTAGCTTTTAAACCTGAAGTTTTTTTTATTAGGTATTATACCGGAGGACATTAGTAAACAAGAAACGTATTTGATTTTACATGTAATCACTGCAGCGAGAATTGCATTTGCTCAGCATTGGAAAAGTGAAGAACTACCCACCGATGAAGTGATTCTAAAAAAGATCCTGGACTGTGCAGAAATGGATAGATTGACTTTATCATTGAAGGAGAAGGAAGATACTGACTTCTATCAAACTTGGGACTCTTTTTATTATTGGCTAGAGAAATGGGACTTCACACAGATTTAAATATGTTTTTTAGTTATCATAAATAGAAAAAGAAGGGTGTGGGGGCTGACCCAGCGGGCTCGATATTTTTGATGATGGACTGAGTCAAAATGATCCATACAGCACAGCCTGAACCCTCTAGCTTTGGAAGCCCCGGTCTCCTCTCCTCCTCCCAGAACCATGTGAGCCGTCCTTGTGGTAAAGCAGCACCACAGCAGTTCCCCACAGGAAAGCAGCTCAGTGTGGACTGAGGGTTCCATGTGTAAGCCTGATTTACACATAGGCATCCTGGCTCACCCACAAAGACGTTCGTCGTTCCTTTTCAATGAGGACAGACTCTCTGGCAACAAAACCTCGATGTGGCACCCTAGGGAGGTTCCCTGCTAAGACGACACCGCGGCCTCTCTCTGAGGATCTCAAAAGTCAAGGTTTGTCACACACAAAGGGTGAAAGCAAAGGGCAGCCAGCTACTCCTAAGCATGGCTGTTATCTCTAGAAGTACTCTTGCTGTACGCAGACAGTTTTGCTCTGGCAGCTGCTGGTGACTTTAAAGCCCCCTTTTCTCTGCTACTTGCTCCCAGATGGTGATGCAGCAGTTACCTGATCGTGGGTGTGCCACTGATTGCCCATTAGGCTGAAGATTTATGCTTTCCTCTGGTTTCCCTTGGATTGCCATCCTTCTCCCAAGATGCTGGGCAGGCTGAGAGTTCTTTCACACTCCCAAGCTTCTGAGGAATAGCTTCTAGAATCTGTTCCGGTTGCAGGCAGACCTCCCGACCTTGGGCCACCTGGAATCAGAACCAACACAATCGATTTCTACAAAAGCATATGTCAAAACAAACATGTTGGTTTTTTAAAGTGTGATAAGCTGTTTTATTTTAATGTAAGTGAAATGCATAAGTGGCTACCCTTCCAAGAAACAAAGAGGAAGTGGCCCCATAGAGGTTGGATGTCTTCTCTTTTCACAGAGAAAGAAGCCCTTGCCTGTTTCTTCAGTCTGAGGAACTGAACCCTCTCCAGGATATGATCTCAGTGACCAGGTTCACATGTTATGACAACCCACCATGGTGGACTGTAGAAACCCAGCACAGGTTTGTCAGGGTGACCTATTATTCACATGCAAGCCACCCTGAGAGCCCATGGCTTGTTCTGCATACACATGGTGGCTTCTAGTTTAACCTGAGCCTGGCAGGGCAGTTTCTTCTTGAGTTGTTGGGAATAGCACGGGAGCCACCTGGTGAGAGCAGCAAACCCCCCTCCTTCTTTTTGTGGTCTGGCTGGGGCTGCCACCATCCTCCCTCATTCCTTCTCAGTGTCTTCCACCCAGGAACACAGAAATGTTTTTTCTTTCTTTTCTAGTCTAGCATACACACACCAAACAGAATGTCTGTTGCTAAGAAATTTCTGCAAATGTTCCCCTCCATTTTACTGCTCTGGCATGAGATTTGTGCAGTTTCCCTTCACAACTGCTTGCCACCTCTATTCAGTCTCCTATGTGGCACCCAGAAGTGCTTTTTAGGGTCATCTGGGCCTAGTATCTGCAGGCCCTAAGACCCATCTGAGGCCCACTGCAAACATACTTGCTAGGCCCTGATATCATATCACCACCATAACTACAAGACTACACAAAGTTTACCAGCTCAGGTGCTAATCTGTTTGCTATTACCCACCCCCACCCCGCCAATTGCTGCTCTTTGGGGAGTGATCAGGCCACAGTGGGGAACTTCAGCTCTGAGAGCCAACACCAACTGCAGGACTGCATGCAGAGATGCATCAGAAGGTTCTCCCAGGTGGCACAGCTGTGTGTGTGGTGGGGGAATGATTCTGAATGGAAACTGAAGGGACAAGAGTTGATCACGCACACACATCACCCAAGCACCGTGACCCCCTACGAGCAGTTCTACCACAAAGGATTCAAATGCACCCAGACTCCTATGAATCCAGCCTAGAGATTCTACAGCAAAATAGCTTTTTCTGCATCAAGAGGAGATGCTGCAGATATAGAAACCAGTTTTTCACCTTGGAGAAGGTTTGGGATAATTTGCATGTGGCGTGGTGATTAGAGTATTGGATCAGGACTTGGGTGATTCATGTTCCAGTTCTTATGTGGACATGAACCTCAATAGATGACTTTGGTCTACTCACTGTCTCTTGTCAGGAAATCTCGGACTCACACAACCAGAAGAAAGTGAGTTTGGATTCACAGGAAGATGCTATGCTCAGTCTCAGCAGTTTATTCGCAGAACACTCAGGTACCCCTCTCTGAAAGAGAAAAAACAACAGCGCTGTCAGGTCACCAGCATACCAAAGTGGCTATGAACTCCCAGACCACAGACAGTTTTTTATAAGTCATGGGCCATATATGCAGTTTCAAGGCAGTGCTGAGATACTGAATGGGTGAGAAGGCGAGGACAATGGGGAATACAGAAATATTAAGAAATCATTATAGGCATCAGGAAAAAACATCATGACCCATCACAGGCTTAGGTAACAGATAACAAATAAACCAATCAGGTGTTACAGAAATCTAACAGGTTTAAAATATTGTGATTTTTGCAATCAGAGATAAATTCCTTGAGACAAAGCATGAACTGACTAGGTATTTTTAAATTGCAAAGGAAGTTCAGCTGCCCAAAATCTGCAACACTGTTTCAAAATTGTTTCTTAGGGAAACAGTTGCCCAGTCTGAAAGGGGGTGGATCATTAGCACAGCTTGAGGATGTTTTCCCTTTGCAGATGAGGAGGGGGAGCAAGGCTACTGCTGCCAGATTTTACATTAAAGGACAGGCAAAAGCCTATCTTTTTATTTGAGTATTTGGATTTTCCCAACATTCTCAACCTAATCTACCTCACAGGGTTGTTGCTGTGAGAATAAAATGGAGTGGAGAAAGATGATGGAAGTCACCTGGGGCTCCTTGCAAGGAAATAGGTGGGCTATAACTACAATGAAAACATAATATTAATTTTTAAACCCAGTTTCATCAAGAAGAAGCCACGATATAAGTAACCAAGGGGAATGGATTTAACAAAATGTCAAAACGCATCTTTGTCCCCAGCTCACCACAGTGCATTGACAGGTCTGGGCATGTCCCGCTTCAGAGGGAAAGCTGGGCCAATAAGAAGAAAAGGCAGAAGCCAACCCCTCGCTCTCGCCACCGCAGCTTCAAACCTCCCTCTGAATGAAGCACACCGCGCCAGCGCGCCTTCACTTGCCCCCTGCGCTCATTGCAGCGAAACGCCGCTCAGAGACTCGCTGAGTTTGCAGGGCTCGGGCGCGTGATCCGTAGGCGAGCTGCGCTCCCGCCCCCGACGGACCCAAAGGCGTGCGGGGCCCTGTCCGGGAAACGCAGCAGCGAGCAAAAGCGCGCCCAGCGGCTGCAGCGGGCGGCGTGGACCGAACCGCGCGCCGCGCGCCTTCCTTCCGCCAAGCAGCCCGCGCCGAATCCCGTCCTTTGCCTGGCCCCGAAAGGGGCCCGCCCGTCGCGCCCCATGCTGGTACCTGGCGCGCCTGGGGGCGGCGGCAAGGGGCAGAAGCCGCGTCTACCCACCTGGCGGGGGTCTCCTCCACGGGCGGCCACGGGGTCTCGCGCCCTGCTGGCACTGGCAGGCTCTGGGTGCGCCTGAGCCTCGCGAAGCCTCGGTGCCCGTTTCCCGCTACTACGAATATCTTTAAAAGGGCGGGGCGGATGTGTGGGGAGAGAATAAGGCCAGCCCTCCCCGCCGCGGCTCCCGGAGCCCTGGCCCAGTGTGAACTTCCGCGAGTACCGTGACGCAGGAGCTGCGCCTTCGAACCGGCCCGATTCGATCGATCGCAGCCTCGCTGCGCGTATCCCCGGCTAGCCCAGAGGCTGGGCAGCCCGGATCGAAGGCGTTCTCCTCATGAGCCACCCTCTGGATCGCTTGGAAAGTGGAATGGACACTGTTACGGCTGTCCCGGTGGCATACGGACAGTATGTAGGCACAGCAGTTGCTGGGGAATGTGGGCAGGAGGGCGCTGTTGGACTCACAGGCTGCTTGTGGGTTGCCCGTGGGCAGAGTACTAGCAAAGCTCTTCTCCGGCAGTCACATTCTATGCCTCCTTTTCTCTCGCCTTGATCCTATTATGAGAAGGAACAGAACGCTGGCTGAATCGAGGGACAGGGGATGCTTATCAGATTTGCAGATGACACAGAACTGGGTGGGATAGCTAATACCTCAGAAGGCAGAAAGAAAAATTGGAGTGATCTTGATCGGTTGGAGCTCTGGGCTGAAAATAACCGAAAGAAATTTAACTTGGAGGGCGGGGGGGGGGGGTTTGGCAAGTTTTGCACCTGGGAATAAATGCACAGTTTCAACAGGCTCAGCAATGTCACAAGTGAGCATTGCAGTAGATCATAAGGTGAATCTTGAGTCAACAGTGTGATGTGGCTGCAAAAAAGAAAAATGCCATTTTGGCCAGTATGAATGGGTGCATCACTTCCAAATCACATGAAGTGTGTGTTCCCCTCCTCTCTGCACTGGAAAGGCCTCATCTTGAGTACTGAACCCAGTTCTGGCTTCAAACCCCAGTTTATTATCACTGAGGAGAGAGATTATCATACTTTTCAAATACTTGAAAAGCTTATCACACAGAAGAGGGCAAGGATCTGGTCTCTATCATCCCAGAGTGCAGGACATGGGAAAATGGCTGAACATGTTCTTTCTGAACATCACCATGTAACAACAACAATTCCGCCAAGCTTTTTATTGATCTTACCTCCCAGCCCAGGATGAGGTGGCTGGATGGAATCACTGAAGCAGTCGGTGTGAGCTTAAGTGAACTCTGGGGGATGATGGAGGACAGGAAGGCCTGGAGGAGTGTTGTCCATGGGGTTGCAACGGGTTGGACGCGACTTCATGACTAACATAACATAACCATCCAGCCCTCCTTTTAATCACATTTGCTCAGTTGTTTTGCTTTTAGCATTTTTTTAATTGTGAGCTTGCTTAAAAAGGTGGGGTAGGAATATATTAAATATGTCAAAGAAGGCAGGTCTGTCTTAAACTCTATACTCAACTACACAAAACTTGGTTCCTGCTGCACATTATTTCCCTGCTGAAAATAAATAAAGTCCAATTGCACATGAAGTAACCATCCTCACCTGGACTGCCTTCCTGGGCTCTGCCAGTATCTGTAGATTGCTGATACCACAAATATTTGCTGGTGTTGTGTGAGAGAAGCACACGTACACAATCCTAGCCTGTTTCTGTTTTGGAATGCAGATATACAGAGGGCATGCTTCCGATACCTGCTACTTTGTCCCTGAAGGTTTCGTCCTCAAGATCGGCTGGCCAGGGATGGAGGGCAGGTGGCAGCAAAGAAGAGACAGGGATGTTTGAGAACAAGCTGTCGTTATTTGTTTTTCGGCACCAGGCAAAGATCTTTTTATTTAAAACGTATTTTAATTGTTAATTGTATTTATTGTATGGGTTGGATTTTAAAGGTTTTTCCCGAGATGCACCGCGGGGTTGTGGGGGAAGGTTTAAATGAATTTTATATGTTGTTAATTGCTGTTGTAAGCTGCCCCGAGGCTTTATTGCGATGGGGCGACATAGAAATGTTTTAAATAAATAAATATGCACAACCGAAGTCTACCTTTGCAATTACAAGAAGTGCATCATGTCAGCCCCTCCAGAAAGGCGCTGCAGATCGCAGGGGCTGGGTGGAGGTACTCCAGGGAAGCCAAGCAGTGGACTATGTCGTTAAGCCTATGTGGTTGAGCTCAGAGGAAATGTGGTGTGACAGAGCAACAAACTTCTGCACTGTGAAGTTCAAGAGTTTGTACAGGAAGGGGGCAGGCAAGAGCATGCAATTCATTTCCAAACAGGTAACCACAGCAGAGCATTTCTCAAGTCAGCTCTTTGCCCATGGTGAACAACCGAGCATGCACAGAAAGGCAAGAGAATACTGTTTTTATTCCTTTTGTACCCTTTTCCTCCAGGTTACTGATGCTGATTCCACTTCAGTACAGCCTCTGAAATGCACTGAACTATCCTCTCCCCATCCCACTCCTTCAAATTGTCAGAGAAGAGTGCACAAGAATGAAACAGAGCAGTGCTGGATCTGAGCAGAAAGTAGTCCGCATTCTGCTCCCCCAGTAGTCATCCTGGTGCTCCATGGTGAACCCTGCACACAGGCCATGGCTTTTCCAGCTACTCCTCTGTTCCTGCCCCCAGTCCTGGAGCTAATGTGTAGCCTTCGTGGCCAGGGCTCCTGGAAACTAGCAGCTCTTCTCTGATTAGTGGATGGTCACAAGTAGAAGTGCCTTTTCTGTCTAAACATGCTTAAAAGGGGGCATCATCTGGATCCCCTTGAACTTCCTGTGAATGAAGCATAGGGATAGCGCCAAAAACATCTCATCTGGAAGTGCTGGTCATCATACAGTAGAATGATAAGTTTTCTCTTATTTGTGTCAGATTTTCTCTTATTTAACCAAATAGAATGTGGGAGTAGTTGGGGGTTGGGTCTGTGTTGAAACAGCGTCAGAGATTCAGTGAGTATTCAAGTTCTCATGGGGACTGAACCACACCCAGCAAGCGTACGACAGTGAAGTCACAAGGCAAGAACTGCAATAAAGAGTGCAAAGCATGGATTAAGACACGGGACAGATTGTTTCAAGTACAAAAAGGACGACACTGCAAGCTGTTAGTCTGAGGAGTCATGAAGCACGGTATTATTGCATCCGGGTCAAAGGTAAGGACAGGGACAGGGACAGGAAGTATAAGAGCAATGTGATATTGTCATTGGTAGTTACAAGCACAGTATTTGTATACTAACTCTATAACACAGATCCTGGCCTGAACTTTCTGTCCTAAGATTGGAAAGACAGTTTTGGGAGTGTTGAGGAAGTGGACTGCTTGCCACTGTAAGAACTGGCTGCAAGCTGCCCCACGCTGCCATTGGTCTCCCAAGGTCAGGTGACATGCAGCAATTGGTTTTCAGGATGACTTCCTGTCCTAAAACATGCCTTCCTGCAGAAAGTTGACTGAGTTCAGACAGCACCGTAACCTACCATACCTAGTTACCCATGATGGGTTGTTATGTGCTATACATTGGTACCTCAGCTCACGAACTTAATCCAGTCCACGACTCTGGTCGCAACCTGAATTGGTCGCAAGTCAAGTAAAATTTCCCCATAAGGTTCAACATAAATAACCTTCTGTATTTGTAGTTCTGTAAATATTTTTTCATCACAAAAATTTGAAACAAAGTAACAAAGAACAACAAAGTACAGTACAGTAGCGAACACTAACCTAGGTGGTGGGGGGGAGGTTATTGTTTGGAGGGAGAGTCCAAACCATAATCGTGCAATTGCTATCTTGCTTGGGTGGGGGCGGGGGGGAGATGGCCATGATCATGCTCATGCTTACAGGGGGGAGATGGTCGTGATCGTGGTTATCACCCAATGCGGAGTTCACAAACAGGCAAAATTTTTCTGAAATTTCTGTTTGTGACCCAATTTGGTTGTGAACTGAGGCATTCATGAGCTGAGCTAATTTCATTAGCGAGGCCGCCGCTCCAGACCTGGACGGGAGCTCCTGGCCAAAGTGCAGTGTCCGCAAGGAGGGGGCAGTAGCCAGCCACTGCAGGGGAGGGAGCGGCCGCATCGGTTTCTTTGCTGCCATGGATGCAGCGCATTGCACTAAAAAGACCTCGAGGTGGTAGACATTCATCTTATAGCGTTACAGTGTAACCCGGAGATCACCCAGAGACCACTCAAACGCCCAATTAGTCAAAAGCAAAATACTTTATTTTAGCCGGCGACTGCATGAGGCAACAAGTCCTGCCTAAAAATCATGCAGCCCCAAAAAACGTTACTATCACCCTTTTATACCTTGTGTAATTCCTGTTACAGCGTAAGCTGAGATTTACTACTACCTTTTGGCCCCGAAATCAACACCTGTGGATACAATTGTTTTTTAGCTGATTTACAGACCAGAGACTGCCAGGGACGGTTCACTGTCTGCCTCCTTAGTCAGGTCTTTGTGTATTTCCCTGGGAGAATGCTGATAAGCTAAGCATCCTGTGTCAATTAAGGGGCTATTCAAACAGAGGTCGCTCAGAGCAAAGGCTACTTAGGCATTCCTTTTTTTAACCTTGGGGCATGTCCTCCCTAGTCTCTGGAACAGAACTGAATTGTTTGTTAAGGTATTCAAGCGTTTATACAAAAGCCAAAGGCTATAAATATTATGCCTACTGATATTAGCTAGACTATAACTACCACTAGAGTCAATACATTTCTATCACACTGTCACAAGGTAGCACTGTATTGTCACTCAGTGAAAGATAATGGTCCGGGCAGGGAGATCCCAAGTTAATGAAACAAACTTAGGCAATTGCTGATTCTTTAAATCTTTCCCAGTGACTAATGTACAGATATAGAAAATGGTAGGATTTGTGCGGTAAATCAAATTATAACCACATCCCCTTTTTGTTGCCCCATAAATGCACTATAGTAACACTGCTACTTCCTATTCGTAGAAGCAATAGAGTATTTGTATCATTGGTTCCCTGTTATGATTCTTTCTTTTGGGCATGATTCAAAAGCAAAGATTAGAAGTAATCTCAAAGCAAAAACCCTATAAAGATCCTTGGGCTATAATTATTGTTTAAGGAAGCAATGGACTCCCTTTATATTCAGGGAAAATCAAGTCCTAGTGAAAGCATGTTGCAGATCATGTGGGAAAGAAGTGGAACTGCCTTGTTCGTACTCATTTCTAAACCCCCAAGCCTCAGTGCCATACCCAGCACCAGTGGGAGGTAAAAAAAAACCATCAAAGAATAATAGAGTTTGGAAGGCCAAAAAGGCCATCAGGTCCAACCCGCTGTACAATGCAGGACGCCACCTGAAGGTTCTACTAGTAGCATTCAATACCATCCACCATGGTATCCTGAATAGGCTGACCAAGTTGGGAATTGGGGGCACTACTCTATAGAGGTTCCGCTCTTACCTGGCTGACCGATTCCAGATGGTGTTGCTGGGGGGAATGTAGTTCTGCACCATGGCAAGTGTGTCATGGAGTACCACAGGGCTCTATTTTATCCCCCAAGATTTTCAACATTCACATGAAGCCACTGGGAGAGGTCATCAAGGGGTTTGGGGTGAAGTGCCATCAGTATGCTTCATGGCACTCAGGTACTCAGAGGTACTCAGTGGTACCTCTCAAATTCATCAAACTCAGGTGAGGCGGTGATGGTGCTAAACCATCTGACTGGGTAATGGGCTGGATGAGGGCCAACAAATTGAAACTTAATCCAGAGAAAATAGGTATTGTTGGTTGGTGGCTCCCATGTCCAGATGGAGAATATCTGCCCTGTCTTGGATCAGGTTGCACTCCCTTGACAGGACAGAGTCCGGAGCTTGTGGGTGCTTCTAGACCCTGAGCTGTCCGTGGAGCACCAGGTTGGCTCAGTGGCCAGGAGTGCCACCTATCAGCTCTGATTAATTCATCAACTTCGATCGTATCTGGACAGGCAGGACCTGGCCAATGTGCTCTACACTGGGCTGCCATTGAAAATAGTCCAGAAGTTATAGTTGGTGCAAAATAGAGCAACTAAGCTGCTGATGGGCACTGGTAATACCAAACGTATTACATCTGTCCTCTATGAATTACACCAGTTGCCCATTGAAGTCTGAGTCTGCTTCAAAATGCTTGTTTTGATGTATAATGCCCCAGATGGTTTAGGACCTGAATATCTGAAAGAATGTCTCCATCCATATAAGCCTACCCAGACTTTGAGATTGTCAACAGAGGTCGTGCTCTGGGAGCCAGCTCTGAAGGAAGCTAGGAGGATGGCTACCCGAGGCAGGGCCTTCTCAGTTGTGGTGCCCCATCTATGGAATTGACTTCCTGGGGATATTTGCCAAGCACCGTTCTTATACATATTGCAGCGCCAGACTAAGATGTTTTAATTTAAGGAGCATTTCAATTGTTGAGTATTTTAATTGGAATTTAATTTTAATTATATTTTAATGTAAATTGTATTTTTCTTAATTATGACATTTGAGATAGCTCCAATTGATTAAGCTATTATTTAGTGCTCCTGCTATGGTGTTATTTATTATTGCTAGTCTGGTTTTAACTGTCTAAATTGTGTGTATTTAGGATGTATTATCCTATTGGTTTTTATCATGTGGATTGTCTACAACAGGGGTCCTCAATTTACAGCCCATGGGCCAGATACGGCCTGCCAAGGTCATTTACCCAGCCCACCTCAGAGCTTTTGGACTCATTTGGAGAAAATGATCTCCAAACAAATCCGAAAGCGCTGAGCCGTTCAGAGACTAGCAGAGAGCCAGCACATGCACCAAATCGTGACAGCTCCCATCAACCGTGCATGCGCTGAATCTCTCTCCTAGCTCTGGCAAGCTCCTGCTGCTGTGCTGGTCTTGCAGCATGAATTGCGCACACGCCAGCTCTCCCTCCTATTGCACGCATGTGTTGGGTCTGAATACAGAGCAGGAATACGGAGTGTGAATACAGAAGAAAGGAGGGTGGTGGGAAGAGAGAGAGATGGAGACACTAAAAAAAGATAGAAGGTAAGAAAAATATAACTTTTTAAATATATTTTAACTACATAATACTTTTATTAATTAATATTTCTGTGTCAGATTTATTTTATTTCCTAAATACAGTGGTACCTCGGTTCACAGACTTAATTTGTTCCACAATTCTGGTTGTGAAACAAAATTTCCCATAATGTAATAAGGTTAATCCATTTTTTTTAATCACAAAAATATGAGCCATGTCCCCAGGCTGTGGGCCAAACTGCCAAGGCCAGGGTCAGACAGGCCGAGGCAGAGCAGCAGTGGGGCCACGGCCTTCTCAGGGCAAGTCACCGCCACTGTCAAGTGGCCACCATGCTTCTTCGCCCCACAGCAGGGAGAGGCAGGAGGCGCCCCTGCTCAGTCAGCCATGGCCCCGTCCTTCGCCCCCCTCACCTCAGCCCACAGAAAACAGCCATTACCTCCCTCCTCATGGCCCTCTCCTGGATGGGGGAGCCACCCCGTGCCCACCTCTCCGGCCTCCCACTCCTGCTCCCCCTCCTGGAGCTGGGCGAGCGCCTGTGAGGGGACCTTCCTCCGGCTCGGTAGTGGGGTTGTGGCGAGGATCCGGGAAGGCCTCGACCAAGTCGAGTGCACCCTCATGGCTCCCCCACGTGTTGTGCTCTCCCTTTCGGTGGGCGGCGTGGCATCATCTTGGGCTTCTGCTGCAGCCCAACTGAGCAGAGCAAACATTTTTCGATTTGGCGACAAATACCATCTATAGAACATTTTATATAAATTTTCTTTATATGAGGTTGCTAAGGTTACCTTAATATTTCTTTCCCACAGCTTTTGCCACTTTTCTAATTCAATATTATATCCAAAGTTTTGTGCCCATGTTATCATAGTGTCCTTGACCTGTTCCCCTTCCATTTTCCTGTCAAGCAAAAACTCATAGATTCTTTTAATCATTTTCTCATCTATTTTTAACATCACTTGATCAAAGGCTGTTAGATCTTTATAAAACCCCCATATTTTGCAGTCTTTGGCATATCTTGATTGCATCTGCACCTTATACGACCACAATATATTAAGTCCCTGTTCTTGCATTTCTTGCTCCAGTTTTAGGCCTCCATCCTTATCCAAAATATCATCATATCTTATAATCCCTTCAAAATTCAATACATTTGGATACACAAAGGCTTCCATAGGTGAAAGCCATCTTGGTAACTTATTATACAATTTTAGCTTTAACTTTTCCCATACTGACATTAGTGATCTTCTAATAAAGTGACTTAGAAAAGTCCCCTGTGACTTAACCTTCTCATACCACATATAAGCATGCCAACCCATTTGCAAATCATGGCCTTCAAGGTACAAAATTCTCTTATTTCGCAAGATTATCCATTCTTTTAGCCAAGTACAAATAAAGGTAAAGGTAAAGGTTTCCCCTTGACGTTACGTCCAGTCATGCCTGACTCTAGGGGGCGGTGCTCATCTCCGTTTCCTGGCCAAGGGAGCCAGCGTTTGTCCGCAGACAGTCTCCGTGGTCATGTGGCCGGCATGACTAAACACCAAAGTGCACAGAACGCTGTTACCTGCTCACCGAAGTGGTACCTTTTTATCTACTTGCATTTGCATGCTTTTGAACTGCAAGGTTGGCAGGAGCTGGGACGGCGCACGAGAGCTCACCCCATGTGCAGATTCGAACCGGCGACCTTTCAATCAACCAGCCCAGCAGCACAGCAGTTTAAACCACTGCGCCACCTGCAGTCCCTTCAAGTACAAATAGATGCTTGATAATACAACATCCAATCCGGTAGACCAAACCCCCCATTCTTTTTGGTTTCCTGAAGCATTTTTAGTTTAATCCTTGCTTTCTTTTTTTTCCAAATAAATCTCGAAATTTGAAGGTTTACGTCCTCAAAAAACTTTTTATCAATTTTTACAGGGATCATTTGGAATAAAAACAAAAATTTTGGTAGAATGTTCATTTTAACTAGTGCTATTCTTCCCATCAAAGACAATTGTAAATTGGCCCATCTCTCCAGATCACTTTTAATGTCTTTCAGTAATTTATCATAATTATCTTCTTTCAAAGTTGTACATTTAGCTGTAAGATAAATTCCCAGGTATTTTACCCTTTTGACAATCTGTAAGTCCACTTGCTCTTGGAGTTCTTTTTTCTGCTTTTGCGTAAGATTTTTAACTAAAAGCTTCGTCTTTTCTTTATTTATTTTCATCCCCGTGACCTCACCATATTCTTCAATCCGTTATAAAAGTTTAGGGATAGTTACAAATGGTTCCTCTATTATGAAAACCAAATCATCTGCAAATGCTTGCAATTCATATTTTTCATCCCTAATTTTAGTGCCTTTGATGTCTTTGTCATCTCGAATGTTTCTATTCAAGACCTCTAAAGTCAAAATAAACAATAGGGGTGACAATGGGCATCCCTGCCTTGTACCCTTTTGTATCTATAGCTCTTGTACATTCTCCATTAATTAAGATCCTGGCCGATTGTCTTTGATAGATGCTTGATATCGCATTCATAAATTTAATTTAAAAATATATATAACACAGGTTTAAAAAAAAGAGAGAAACTCACTGAACATTCATGAAGTCCTGCAACCTGAGTCCATCTTAACAAACTATATGCAGAGACATAATTTGTAGAGATGGACTTGGGTTGCAGGACCTAGTGGATATTCAGTTAGTTTCTCTTTTTTTTAAGCTGTTTTATATTTTTAAAATAAAAAATCATAATTTTTAGCACATTCAGAAGTTGCTCCCCTCCATCTCTCCTCCCCATTTTTGCTCATGAAAAATAAATTGTCGTGCAAATTTTGATGTAGGATGCCACACGTCATGTATTTTGTGGGAAGTGTAAAATCTGTATCATTTAAAATATGAGTGAAGGATTGTTCTTTCTTAAGTGTAGAATCTGTATCTTTTAGAATGAATAAAGGCCTGTTCTCATTGTCTCATCCTCCCCACAAGAAACATTTTGGCGTCGAGTAAGAATTTTCAAGGCCACTTCGGCCTGTTGGCCTCTTAGAAGGTACTGCGCATGCGTAATAAGTTTATGAATAGTAAGTGACACACCTCTCATAGGTAATAGGCTCATTAGCATGAACATGGGATATATGAGCAGGAGGGGGGAACATAGTAAGGAGTAGTATGATATAGGCGGATGAGGAAGATTGTGACTTCTTAGTAACCAGCCAATGGCGAAGTGGGGATAGTGTTGAGCATCCGGGAAAGGAATGTATAAAATCTCTTGTAAACAGTAAAAGATTGCTCTTTGTTTCTCAGACTACTGAGGCATTGAGCCAGCCTTTGCAAACGCTTTTTGTATGGAATAAACTGCTTGTACTCACTCGAATCCTACCTCAAGGAGTTTTAAATCTCACAATTTCTATGGGTGTGCACTGATGTGAGTGCAGAGTTATTAGTGTCATTTGGTTGCTATTGGAGATGGCGGTTAAAACAGGTGCTGGGGAGGCGGCAGATCGCTTCATCACCGCCTGTCCATTGCTTTCCAAAAAGCGATCCCCTGTGGATCACAGTACCACATACGTAAATGAACTCTGTGCTCATGATGAGCTTATGATTGTTCTCTGCAGAAATGGTCCTAATTGCATCAGTTTAATATTCATTGTGTTGCTGTGGACACATTTCTGGGATGTCACCATCTCATTAGCCAAAAGCAGGCCCATACTTTTCATTGAAATACTAATTATTATAATATTTGTATGCTGTCCAATTACTTGCGTCTCTGGACGGCTTACAACATAAATAAATTGACCATCCACACTGGCTGCAAATTAATAAAATACAACAATAAAATGCAGTATTAAAACATATTAAAATGTTGATTAAATAAAAAGATCTTGCCCTGGCACTGAAAAACATATAATGACGGCACCAGGTGGACCTCTCTGGGGAGTGCAATATAAACTCATAATACATTTGTATTGATTAGAATTGTTCTTCATTTTAAATATTGTATTGTTTTTTCCTTTTTTTGCACTACAAATAAGATATGTGCAGTGTGCATATGAATTCATTCATATTTTTTTTCAAACTATAGTCCAGTCCCATAACAGTCTGAGGGACAGTGAACTGGCTCTGTGTTTAAAAAGTTTGAGGACCCTTGGACTAGAGAGTCATGTGGCATACAAAGTGTTAAATAAATAAATAAAAGCATCCCTGGACAGATGGTTATTCAATCGCCTCTTGAACGCCTCCTCTGTGGTTCTTCTTCTCAGGTGCTTCTGAGTTTTAGGATTTAGCTGAAAAGATTGGTTCAGGTTTGAGACCTCAGACGTGGGAGATCCACACCGGAGCCACTTCTGCTTATCAGAAATGCTTTTGTGGCCTTGATGCAAATTGCAGTTACCACAGACAGGAATAGAGCATGGCTGTCAACTGGTATTTCACAGATATCATGAACACCCAGAGAGGTTCAAAAGAGGATGCATGCTGGGAAATCCTGCAAACCAACGGGATTTTTGAATTGTTTCTTTTTGAAATAAGGGGGGAAATACTTGACAGCTCCTCCCGCTGTGTCATGGGGAAGATCAGTTGCTGCTTGCACAAGACCTGTGTTATATATTTTTTTTAATTAAAAGATGTTTGCGCTGCTTGGTCGGGCTGCAGCAGAAGCCCAAGATAATGCCACGCCACCCACCAAAAGGGAGAGCACAACGCGAGGGGGAGCCATGAGGGTGCACTCAACTTGATTGAGGCCTTCCCAGCTCCTCGTCACAGCCCCACTACCAAGCTGGAGGAAGGTCCCCTCACAGGCACTCGCCCAGCTCCAGAAGCAGGAGCACAAGACTCAGACAAGCAAATGGATGCCAGCAACTCTCTTCCCTGTACTTGTTCCATAGCACCATTACAAACAACAATGCAATTTCAGGCAAACAGTTTCTGTTACACTAGCATTTCATTCATACACACAAAAATGTTAGTTTCTGTCTATTGCTGGCACAAAAGGGTTACAACTTGAAGGGATTCTTGTCTGTTCTGTAGATTGGAATGAGTTTAAGCCACTCTTTGGTTGATGCCTCAGCACGGTTACAAAGAATTCAAGCACAGAGAATCAGAAATTTATATCACTCCTATTAAAGTGGCAACTTAACTGAAAACCAGAATGTTATGTTACGTTCCAAAAGAGGCAGCTTTCTACCTGATCACGTGAATTAGTGCATCAACTGAAGGACTGGAATCACCAGCCACAGGAGAAGGCACTGAAAAGGAAGTACTGCATTCTAGTAGTTTCTGATGTGTGCAGAATTTTCTAAGCTGAACTAACTTTAACTGAAACATGCTTACTCTTATGAAATGGTCCTGATTATGAAACATGATTCATTTATTACTTTGGTGCTACACTGCAGGAGTCGAGCTTCAGCTAAGGGCCAACCCTAAGACAGGGCCTTCTTCCTTCCCAAACTGTCTGGGCACTGAGATCATTGGCCGGTGTGCTTCTGGTGGGTCTGCAGAGACCTATGGCCTGAGCAGAATCAGCCCAAAGAAGTGCCTTCAATGTGGAGGACCCCTTTCTAAGGAACTCCCTTCCTCTGAAGGTCAGGCAGGCACTCATGTTTTCAGCAGCAGCCTTTATTTCAGCAGATATTTTATTTCAATAATCCTTGAATTCATGAGACATGGTTTTACTAAATCATTTACACTGTGTTTTTAATATACTGTTTTATTCTTTTATCTGTCTATCTTTTATTACAAAGTGCTCTGAAATTTCCATTCTCGAATATTTATTTTATTTATTTATTTAAAATATTTCTATGCTGCCCCATCGCAACAAAGCCTCAGGGCGGCTTACAACAAAGGAAACAATACAAAAAAATTTCATTAACCCCCCCTCCCCAGTGCATCTCAGCTATGATCTTTAAAATTCAATAAATAATTTAGCAATTAAAATAGGTTTTAAATAAAAAGGTCTTGGCCTGGCACCGAAAAACAAATAACGACAGCGCCAGGTGGACCTCTCTGGGGAGCACATTCCATATGTGGGGTGCCACCGCAGAGAAAGCCCTCCTCCGGATACTCACCCTCCTGATCTCATTTACAGAGGGTTCCCGGAGTAGGGCCTCTGCTGCTGATCTCAAGGGGCGAGAGGGCATATATGGGCGTAGGCATTCAGTCAGGTATCCAGGTCCCAAGGCATTTAGGGCTTTATAGGTCATAACCAACACCTTGAATTGGGCCTGGACTTCAATCGGGAGCCAGTGGAGCTGACGGAGAACTGGGGTTATATGTGAATAATGTCCAGTCCCCATCAGCAGCCTGACAGCTCTGTTCTGCACCAACTGAAGTATCTGGACTGTCTTCAAGGGTAGCCCCATGTAGAGCGCATTACAGAAATCTAATCGGGAAGTCACCAACGCGTGTGTCACTGTCGCCAGGCAGTCATACTCTAGGAAGGGACGCAGCTGATGTATCAGCCAAAGCTGCAGGAAGGCACTCCTTGCCGCCGCCATCACCTGAGCTTCTAATGACAGCTCTGGATTGAGGAGCACCCCCAAGCTGCAGACCTTGTCCTTTAGAGGGAGTGCAACCCCATCCAGGACAAGGCCCAGGTCCCCTATCCTGAGACCCGAACCGCCCACCAACAGGACCTCCGTCTTGTCTGGATTGAGCCTCAGTTTATTGGCCCTCATCCAGCCCATTACCTCGGCCAGGCACCGGTTCAGCACAGCCACTACCTCACCTGGATCGGTGGAGAACAAGAGGTAGAGCTGGGTATCATCAGCGTACTGATGATTCCGCAGCCCACACCTCCTGATGACCTCTCCCAGTGGTTTCATGTAGATGTTAAACAGCAAGGGGGACAAAATGGACCCCTGCGGAACTGCATGGCATAACTGCCATGGCGCAGAGCCATAGTCCTCCAGCACCACCTTCTGAAATCGGCCGTTGAGATAGGAGTGGAACCACTGCAGAGCAGTGCCTCCGACCCCCAATCCTGCTAGCCTATCCAGAAGGATACCATGGTCGATGGCATCGAAAGCCACGGAGAGGTCCAGGAGAACCAACAGGGACGCGCTCCCCCTGTCTCTCTCTCTGCAGAGGTCATCGTACAGGGCGACCAAGGCAGATTCAGTGCCGTACCCGGGTCTGAAGCCGGACTGAAATGGGTCCAGATAATCCGTTTCATCCAAGAGTGCTTGGAGTTGTCCCGCCACCACCCGCTCTAGTACCTTGCCCAGGAACGGGATGTTGGCCACCGGTCTATAGTTGGCGGCCACCTCTGGATACAGGGAAGCCTTCTTTAGGACTGGTCGGGCTACCGCCTCCTTTAAAGGGGCAGGTACCCGGCCGTCTCTTAAAGAGGCGTTGACCACTTCCAGGATCCAGGTTCCAATCCCAATATAGAATAGTATGTAAATTTTTGTAAATTAAAACAAGAGCAAATACAACACGAACGCGCGCACACACACACACCCCTCTGATTCCCCAGAAGGTAGAATGAGTTCAAATGGGTTTGAGGCACAAGAGGGCAGTGTTGTGGTTAACTACTTATTGGATTCTTCCTAGACTTCAGTACAATGCAAGCAACAAACAACCTCCTCTCCATGTTGTCCTGATGCAGACTCAGAGGGGCAAATCTATATCGTGCAAATTCCTCAAACCTAAATTGGTCATGTTGTAGTTTACATTATTTGGCTGCCTGCAGCTTGAGAAAGTTCCTCTATGATCATTAGAATGTTCTGCCCTTCTGCTCTTTGTTACTGGGAGTCTCTAAACGTATTGGGTCAGTGAGCACTGTCAGAATCCCGGAATCTCAATTTGAGAAGAGGGAATAAAACTCGGGTTCGTGGGAAAGACCAAGTGTCCAGACCATCTGAGGCTTTATTGTATTTACCACAAGGTTCCTGCGGTACTCACGATAATACATGTATTACCGGGCAGGCAGATGTGAACTCTGCTGCAAAGCTTCAATACCATTACAGGGCATTTATAGGTACACAGGTACAGAGCAATTGATGACAGAATGCAGAGATTACAATAAGATTCTGAGGTCATCACATACAGAACAGATAAAGAAATGTCAGTCAATCTCACAGTAACAATGAGATTACAGTATTTCTAATTGCCTGTATTGACACTTTAGTTCAGTAGCTTGAACCCATCTCCAGGTCTGCTTAGACATGTAAATTCAAGCTACTGAAACTATGCATGAACTCAAGACTCTTATCTACACTAGACATTCTTAATTGGCCAGGGCACATGGAGCCTCTGGGCTATCAAAAGATACTTCCTTGTAAACTGAATTCCAACAATGATTATTTAATCATTGTGAAGGTATACAATGTAAATTTGGACTGAATGGCCTGTCTACTGTAGCCCACAGCTAAAGGTGAGAGAAAGGAGTGGGGGAGGAATGCCATTTTAAACAGTGACAGCTTGGTTTTGAGAAGGAAGACAGGATTTGATCCCACAATGGAAAAAGCACACAGAAGTAATGTTTTTCAGATAGGATTTATTCAAATTTTCCCAACAGCACCATGGCACTTTTGGAAAATATCGCAGACTACTCTGATGAGGGGGCGTATGTTGGCAAAAATCATAGAAGTCTCATTCTCCAAAACAAACAAGAAAGTGAGAGGCTTTGCAAGTAAATCTCTGCTTCATTGGGCATCCTTTATCTTAAGCAACTTTTCCAGGGCCATGCTGATGAATTAACGGTTCATTCCAAGAGGCCATCGGTACCAGAAAGTTCTGCAGCAAATGGAGGGTAGATTTTAGTTGAACGTTCCAGATTGCAGAGCCAGAAAAACAAAGGCCCCTGGAAGGCTGCTCTGCCTTTCTCCCAGGAAGGTCATCATGGAAGTGAGGAGACCAGTCTAGCCCCACACATCAGCCAGAGAAGGAGCAGCTGCAAACTGATGCCTCAGTGTTGCTTTATTTCTTCTTCTCTCCCAATCCCTTTTTTGTGTTGTGTCCTCTTGATCATAAGTCTAACGTCAGGGACTGTTTTTGGTTGACTTTGGGGGATGGTGGATGACAGGAAGGCCTGGAGGAATATTGTCCATGGGGTCACAATGGGTCAGACGCGACTTCGTGACCAACAACAACACCATCAATGTTGTAAGTATTAAAGTCAAACAAAATAAACTGGGAGAAACCTTTTAGCAGCAGGGATTTTCAGCAATGGAACAAGTTACTCACAAGCAGTGTGCGTTCTCCACCAGAGGTTTTTGAGCATAGGCCAGCTATAACTGCTGGAAGATTTGTGAGGGAAACCCCATGTTGGTTGCTCTTTGTCTTTCAACAGCAGGTTATAACATGTTTCCCCTCTATTACTCACTTTTTTTGCATCATAATGGCATTTTCAGTGATCCTCAGTCAAAAGAAAACAGGCTGCTTTCAGATGAAGATGCTAAGATGGTGATCAGAAGGCATTATGATTAATGTTGTAAACTGCCCAGAGAGCTTTGGCTATGGGCAGTATAAAATATAATAATAATAATAATAACAGCCACTCTGTCTCCTTTTCCTTAGAGCAGAGGTTCTCAACCTTTCCTTCACCACAGACCCCCTTTAAATACCTTTTGTGGCCACAGACCACCAAGACCTAACTCAAGATTTAAAGCACTAGACTGCATCAAATATTTATTTCAATATTCTCATGAAGGGCCTTCACATTTGGAAAGAAGGGGAGATAAGTTAATCTGTTAATGCACACACTCCTATTATAATATCTTTATTGCAATGATTCCATATGAATTTCAAATAATAATATCAACACTCTTTTCACTTAAATGGCCCATTTTATGGTATTTTGACATGCTAATTCCAAATTTGATGTCAATTTTTCCATTAAAATTTAATGAAAAGTTTTTACAGTTCTTCTCATCTGCTCCCTTGTTTGTCTGTGTTCATTCACCACATATTTTTGTTTACTGGTCCAGGGGCCACTCAGAGTCCTTCACTTGCAAGTTCTCAGCATGTGCAGAAATACCAAACGCAGCTACTTGCCATCAGACAGCTACTCTCATAATTGATTTATACCTCTGTTTTTAATTGAGACAATAGGCTAAAAAAGCCAAGTTTTACAAAACAAGCATGGAAAATTAAGATTTTGTTCTATTTCCCATTCGCTCTTGCTTTCATCCATTCACTCATTAATTCATCCATTCAGATCTAACTGTAAAAACATTTCTTCAAATCTTCACAGGCCCCCTGTGACGACATTGTGGCCCCCCAGAGGTCTGTGAACCACAGGATGAGATCCACTGCCTTAGAGGATTTCCTGAAATAAAGAAAAAGAGGGAAGTGGTGAGGAAAGATAGGAGCTTTGTTTGTTTGTTTGTTAGATTTATATCCTGCTTTTTCATTTTATTATTTATTTAAAACATTTGTATGCCACCCAGTTGTGCAACTGTATCTCTGGGCGGCTCACAACACAAGATAAAAACACAATAAAACATAATAAAAACCATACTATATTACACATTAAAAACAACAATAAAATATAGTAAATCTGTATTTTAATAACACAAGGCTTCTTACATCATTCTCTTCCTCCTGCTCTCAGTCATATCCCCACCTGTGAAGTGGGTTTGACTGAACATCTGTGACTGGTTCAAAGTCACCCAGTTGGATCCATAGCTAGGCGGCAACTAGAACCCAGGTTGCTTGAATCCCAGCCCCACACTCTTCACCATTGCAGCACACTGGCTCTCTACAAGGTGATGATTATGCCATCTGGGCACCATTGGAAAATGCTAGGGATCATAGAATCAGAATAGTAGAGTTGAAGGAGCCAAGAAGGCCATTGGGTCCAACCCCTGCTATTTCAGGTCACCAATTTATACCATCCCACTCAGATCACTGATAAGAAGGTGCATGAGGTAAGAGAAGGTGTATGAGGTAGAATGAATCATGCAGCTTCTGAAATTGCATCTTCGGAGCCTGGTCTGTGAAGAACCTTGGTCTGCCCTCAGATTTTCTGGAGTCACACCCAGCTCAGATGCCTGTAAAAGATGCCTTGTATTGTGAGCCGCCCCGAGGCTGTTGCAAGGGGCGGCATATAAATATTTAAATAAATAAAATAAATAAATAAAAGATTTAGACATCTCCTCAACATTTGCAATGGCTTGAAACTTCAGACCGCTGAAGTTCACAAAATGTGAAGGGAACTTTGCCAGTTCTTAAACAAACAAACACCAACCCCAGCTCCACTGTTGATAAGCTCATAGGGTCAAAGCACTGGGACTTTTTGGTAACAGGCATGGTGAACTCAGCAACACCACTGAGCCTCCTCTGTCCCTCCGGGGTTAGCTACAATCCTCACTCTCTCTGTCTCATACACAGAGAGAGCTCAACACAGCTACTTAAATTTTTGAACTCTCCATTGGGCACTATAATCTAGAAAGCCTGCACTTCAGGTTCTTACACTATAGAGCCAACTAAAACATCACAGAAAAGCAAGGAAGCCTTTGAATTCTCCAGAAATCTTCCTCTGAGAAGAGATTAGCTTAACTTTCTGCCTGATGGAACATTGTAAAGAAATTGTAAGCTTGTTCATTGTTTGATGACTTCCGATTGGGCTAAATAAAGGTATTGAAAGACTAGAGTTGCTTGGCTTATCAGATCTCTTTTTAACACAGCTCTGAGGGCAGCCAATCCAGGCTGTCTTTGTCTAATCAAAGCTCTTCCGCAGTGGTGTGTTTTTCTCACCTCATCCAGTGCTCCTACAGCAACGGACTGCTGAGTCACAATGAGGAGAGAGTGAGGAGGTGTGGGGAGAGACCAAACAAACTAGCAGTCTTTGTACGCCACACACCTCCTTTACATGCATCAGTCACTCTTAAGTATTATGAATTTGGACCCTTCATTAAAGACTCGAGCTTTTGAGTACTGTACCACTGAGCACACATTTTGGGACTGAGATCCCAAAAGTCAGTAGGCAGCAGGTGGTGGGGAGGGGGGCTGGGGAGGAATAGGAACAAGATAAAGGGGAATGGTGTGAAAGTTGGAAAACCATTACGCCTGTGAGTCAGATCCATGTCTCTCTAAAGGGAGAGGATCTATCATGGATGTGCAGAGCTAGTAATAACAGATGAAAGTCACAGACCATTGTGGTTTTCTCATCTCCACTAAAGGAGTACTCTCAATGATTTGCCAGCCAGGGCTTTGAGCAGAACCAGAAATGTGTTGTTTGTTGTTGTTACATGGGGTTAGGTTGTCTCTGATTTATGGAACCCCTATGTTTGGACAACCTCCAGAATGCCCTGTCTTTGAGAACTCTGCTCAGTTCTCCCAAACTCTAGGCTGGGGCTCCCTTTATGGAATTTGTCCATCTCATATTTAGTCTTCCTCTTCTTCTGCCCTCGGTATTCCCTAGCATGATTGTCTTCTCCAGGGAGTCTTGCCTTCTCAAAATGTGCCCAAAGTACAACGGCCTCAGTTTTGTCACTTTTGCTTCTAGAAAAAGCTCTGGCTTGATTTGATCCAGGACCCACTTGTTCATCTTTCTGTCAGTCCAGAGTAGTTGCAAAGTTCTCCAGCACCATGTTGCAAATGTATTCATTTTCTTTTCTCTCCAGTTTCCATACCATACATAGTGATTGGGAATATAATAGTGTGGATGATTCTGGTCTTGGTATCCAGTGAAACCCCCTTGAACTTTTTGTTGCTTCCCTCCAAGTCTCAAGATTCTTCTCATTTCTCAGCTGCAGTCTCCTTTTGGATTGATGCTTGAACCAAACTGTGCAAAAACTTTCACAAATTCAGTGTCTTCATTTTCAACATTGAAATTGCGTAGTATTGGAGAGGGAATCCCAGGTCACCCATGGGGTGTACACATGACCTGGAGCTGTTATCCTGTCTCCTGTCCTCATGCTAACCTATTGAACAGGATTGTTGTTGTAAGGATAAAGACGTGTGGATGGCAGGGATGGGGTGGTTTGCATGCATGTAAAGACAATCATGTATGCCTTCCTGAGCATGTTAGAAGAATGTGCATATCCATAAATATTGCACAACTTTCCATCTCACAGTATCTGAGCATTCTCAGCCTCCAGTTCTTTGAATGCAAGTTCTTGCTGCAGCTACATGTATGATGCGCACTTGCTGATCAAAACCACGTGTTCAGTTTAGAAGACAGAGCACAGGATCGAGTTACTTGGCACAATCCTGCCTTCTTTCTATTGCCCTGTTAAGGCATTATCTCATCATGACTATCATAAACCCACAAACTTGGAAGCTGATGGACATCCAAGCAGAGCAAAAGGAGCAGCCGAAGCGATCCTTGCCTTCCTGCTGCTTCAGATCTGCAGTTCCAGGAGATGGGCTTTTTTGCTGTCTAACTGGGTCACTTCTGAGGGGGTGGGAAGGAGGCCAGAGTGGCCTCAGAATGGCTCATATCCTAATCTCTCCAGTCTCCTCCCCTCCCTGCCCACCAAAGTGCCCACTTTGCTTGTTCTCTGCAGTCAAGTTCCCAACCATCTTGGCTCTTTCTGTACCTGCTGTGAGTGGGAGTGGGAAACTGAAGCTCTAGTTTCCAGCCGCAGGATTGGAGTGTGGTCTCTGACCTTGAGCTGGGGATCTGCAGTGTTCTGTGGCCCCACATGCTGTCTGAGGCCATGGCATTGCCCCCACAATGATCTGACGGGTTTTCTTTACCACTGGTTGTTTCCATCCTATATGACTGAAGCACCCTGTTTGCTTCAAACATTTCCAGCAATTAATTGAATCAGTTTTATCATTTCAGTAATAATGCCTGGTATCATGGGGCATTTTGTCAAATTTATATGCCAGTTTTCTCTAATTTTATTTATTTATTAGCAATATTTATATACCCCATCCTTTACAAGATGTCCCAGGATGGCTTACAACAATAAATAAGTCATAACAATAAATAAGTACAACAAAATACAACATAACTTAACAAGCAGAACAGAACTGACATACTGAATGATAATTTCTCATCTTTCTTTCACAGGCGTCAGAATATCCTTCCCAACACTTTGTGCCTGTTTGATCTTACATACTTTCACTTGCACTGGTTCCGTTATTTGTTATGTTTATATTCTGCCTTTTTCCTTTTAGGAACTCAAGGAGACTTTCAGAATTCTCCTCCTCCTCTCCATCTTCTCCTCACAACAGCCCTGTGAGGTAGGCTGGGCTGAGATTCTGCAGTGGTCCCAAAGTCACCCAGTTGGCTCCATGGCTGAGTGGGGACTAGAACCCAGATTGCCCGAGTTCCACATCCTTAACTACTACACCACACTGGCTCTTAAAAGTTATTGTAAAAGCGGTGCACCCGCATGAGATAATAAACACTGTTTATCTTAAGCTATGACTTTTCCGTGGTTTGTGAGATCTCTAAGAGACCTCATGAGTTTAGATCAAGACTTGTGGTTTCATCTAAGCTGAGCCAACCTACTCCCCACCCCCAGTGACAATATAAGCAAGGCTGGAAGCACTGCTTTGGGAGAGCAGAGTCTGAATTTGTTTTTGTGGTTCAACAGCTGTCTTACATTCTGTATGGAGATTGCTATTTTACTGCATTTGTCTGTTTATATTTTATTGATTGGATGTACTGTTGTTAACATTCCAGAGAGCCTCACCACTGGGAAGTACAGAAATGCAAATAAACATAAAAGGATAATAAACATCCCCAAATTGTGTGTCTAGAAGATTTAGGCATGAGCCAGAACCTCAACCCCAGGAGCCAAATCCACCCCACCAGGATTCCCCAATAGTCACACTGCTTTCCCTATTTTCCCAGCTGCCACCCACTTAGTGGTTTCCCACCTTTGCTTATTTTACTTTTTCTATTCTAAAAAGTTGAAATGCCTTCTTGTAGCTATTAGCAATAAGTTTAGTGCCATCCTATGGGGCGATCCATGAAGTTTAGTGCCATCCTATGGGACGATCTGCAGCCACCAGATTCAGAGACTGCCAATCGTCCTAGTAGTGTGGAAGGAGCCACCACCACCTCTATGCTCCTCCATGGCATTTTGCTAGATGGCTGTTTTCAGAAGGGGAGAGAAGACTGCCATGGTTTCAAGCATACTGCTGCTCTTTGTGTGGGGTTTGAAGTTTGTGTGTGGGTTCAAAAGAATCCTTGCTTTTATTTTCGAGTTCAGACCATCTCTGCTTTGTACTTAGGTTCTTGAACAAGCAGCATGTCTGTTAGTTGATTCAGTTTGCCTTGTGGGAAATGAGCATTTTGTGACTGGGCATGACCACAGAGGGAGCCATTTTATGAATGAACAAGCCCCTCTGTGGCAGCCATTTTGTGAGAGTGCCCACAACATGATCAAAATTCCAGTTGTGCCCATCATCCCATAAAGGTTAGGGACCACTGCTCTAATTAAAGAACACTTAATGACAAGCTTGTTAATTTTTTTCCCCTCCTCCGTCCATATGCCTCTCAGTCTTCTTCCTATCCTCTTTCACACTTAACTTGCACCCTATCCCTCATATCTGCCTGCCTGCCTGCCTGTCTTTCTTTCCTCCCTCTCTCCTGCTGCTTTTATATGCACCTCCTCTGATAACAATTTCCCTCCTTTCTCCATTTCTTTTTTATTTCCAGCTTTAAAAATGGCTGCCGCCACTGCTGCTATTGTAGAAGTAAGAGATGTTCAGGCCTCAACTATTTTCCCAGTCAGCTTGGCCTGGTGGGAAAGTAGCCACACATGTGTCGAGAAGGCAGTTAGTACGCAAGTTTGAGTGGGCTCAGGATGCAGCAACTCACCTCTGTCTGCAATGTAGTCCAGGTCGGCAACATCTCATGCTGTGTTTTTGATACAAGATGGGGTCTGTGCCTGCTGTAAATTCATATCAAAGCAAGCAGGTAAGTGTGTTTTAATTGGTGCCTCTGTAATAGTTCTAAGTTGCATACATAATCACTGGATAGGATCCGCTTTCCCTCTGTATAACCAAGGAATGCAATACAATCAAAGTGGTTTCTTTGTGGGGAGAAACACTTGTTGCTTTCAGGGGGTGTCCTGCCAGTTTCAGCTCTCATGCAATTGCTGACGTGCCTGGTGGATTAAAGCAGCTCACTTGGATGAACCTACAAGCAGAGTGGAGTTCCTTTTCTTCCACACTGTTGAAATTATTAGCCCTGCTTTTTACAAACTCCTCCCGCCACACCTGCAGGGCACCTGTTGCTGCCAAAGCCAAGGTAGACCAACAAAGAGGCACAGAACACTGCTGCACTGAGACCCACCTTATGGGGAAATGAGGCTCAAGCTGGGTCCCAGCCCACAGTTTCTCCACCAGGATATGCAGGGTGTGCCAAGAAAAGCCCTTCACTGGCCCTTCCCCCTCTCACACTCCTTCAGAAGCACAAATCCACCTGTTCTCTCACAAATGGCACACTTCTTGCCACCTTATCACTCTCAGTCCTGCACTTTTCTTTATTTACATTTTAGCAAACAAAGTTAGGCACTGCAGGCCAGGCTGTAATGTAACTTTCAGATCGTCAAATCTAAAAAAGGATGAAGAAGGGATGTCCCCTCAATTCAGAGCTCAGTGCCTATAGGAATTTAATGCATAGCCACCCTGATGTTGCTATAATCCATTTCCCCAACTGACCTACTTTAAAGCACTTTTATTATGGTGAATGAGATTAACAGCCTTGTACTGGGTGCACATAAGTCTCTGTGTTCAGAGGGTTATGTACATTAAGGGTGGAGGATATTGGATCATGTATTTATTTATTTTTCAATTTATATCCTGCCTTTTTCCTACAAAGGGCTCAAGGCAGCTTACATCTCCTCTTCCATCTTATCCCCACAACAACAACCCTGTGAGGTGGGTTGGGCTGGCCCAAAGTCACCCAGTTGGTTCCATGGCTGAGTGGGGACTAGAACCCAGATCATCTGAGTCCCAGTCCCATGCTCTTAACCACTACACCACACTGGCTCATGCTCTAAAAGGCTTTACCAGTCCTTCAAGATACGGCAATCCCACTAAAAGAAAAATTATTTATGAACACAGCATCACTAATGCATGTAGCACTTTATGAGACAATATAAACAAGAGAGAGGAATCTGATCCAAGGAGTCCACAAGCTGAAGTTAGCAATTTAATAAATGCAAATGACTCAAAAAGCTGCAAGCTACAGAGGAATTGGAGAAGCAAGGCAGAAGCTCACCAGTATATCAGAAGTGGGACTTTATCTCCCCAGAAGTGATGTTCTGAACCTGAAACGGAAAACTATTTGATTTCAATTCTTAACACTTGCTGTTGGCAACCTTGAGTAATCAAAAGCTTCAATCAGAGGTGTCAACAGGTGGTCAAGAGCTCAGAGGCCCCACTTCCTGTAAGATCTTCTTGCTCACCTCAGAGAAGTTGAAGCTGCTTCACATGCAGAGTTGAGCTTGGGATTGCAGGAGGCTCCTCCACCTCGCTTATTTTATACCATGATTAGGGAATCACGTCCTGCTCAGGCTGCTTGTCAAATGGAAAGTACATCTTGTTACTTTAACTTCCGCCCAAGGAAAGAGCCATCAAGACTCCAACCTGAATCTCAACTGCAAGGTAAGCAACAGCATTTGTAGGAATCTGAGATGTCTGGGTTGTTACCATCCAGCTATTCCAACATAGGAACCTTGCTAGGGAACTCGGCATCTTGGGGCGAATGCAACCAACTTACCATGCAGCAAGGTTTCCCACTGGTAGGTTTCATGGAAATCTGTATCTAATGCAAATACAGCATGGATCCTTTTCCTGCTGTGCATTCTAATATGGAATAAATGTTGGGTGTCTTCTCAATGACTAGCAGTCCTGAGCTATGCTAGCTCCACCATCAGAAACACATGTCTATGTACACCAACTGCTGGGGAACATGGGCAGGAGAGCACTACTGCACTCATGGCCTGCTTGTGGGTTTCCCATGGGCAGCTGGTTGGCCACTGGGTGCAGAAGATGCTGGACTACGTACAGCCAGCTGGGCTCTTTTTCGGTTCTTCAGGCTTCTCTATATTTCCCACCTGACTGGGTGGTCATCTGTATTACTGATCAATGGCTGGAGAGAAAGAAGTCTCTTGAGACACGAGTGTAAAAACCCTTTGAGACATTGCTGGGGCTGTACAATCAAAAGAACATTCACAGTTTATTCAGACATACAGGAAATAGATGTGGCAAGAAGGTAGCCCCCGCAAAGGGACTACCAAGATGGAGTGTGTTCTATTCTGTTGTGTTCTATTTATTTATTGTAAGCCATCCCTAGATGTTCTGTAGGGGACGGGATAGAAAAGCTTTTAATAAATTAAATAAATAAGAAGCTTTTATAACTGATTAATTATGTTCAGTTTGGAGGAGGGCCCAGGGGCAGCTTCAAGGCCCCTGCTGCGCTCTCCCTCTTTAGGGTCCCTTGGCTTTATCCCAGGCTGCACCTACGCACCCTTTCAAACAGTGGGCATCTCTTCGGAAACAGGACAGTGCTGTGTAAAGTAGGATACTGAGCCAACCAACACCTTGGCAGCCCCATTCCTCTAAACAGATGCACCCACACACCTCACCTCAGGGCAAGAAATGCTTATCCCCACACCAGTATGCAAGTGCCATGCGGCAGTGAAGGACTGGCCCTCATGGCTGTGTAGGAATGGAATTTTAGTCCAGACTTAATTCTCCTACTGGGAAGCCCGTCTTCACACAGGGATGTCCATGACTTCACTTACTTCAGACTGTTGGAAGTGAGTCTTGATGCTTTGTGGGCCCTTCTGCTGAGAAGCACCTTGGACATCT
Organism: Varanus salvator macromaculatus; assembly: GCA_023646645.1. Lineage (NCBI taxonomy): Eukaryota > Metazoa > Chordata > Lepidosauria > Squamata > Varanidae > Varanus > Varanus salvator. The sequence goes on from JAIXND010000792.1 coordinate 1,617,130, forward strand.
GCCCCAGAGTCCCACCCATACAACACCACTGGTTCTTCTTTCCGATTTCCTGTCTGCTGCCCCAAATGCTTCCCCTTTCTCAGTCCTGAGTCACTCTGCCAAGATGGGGGCAGCCAAGATGCAGCAAGTGATTTCCAGACACACACCAAGAGCAGAGGAGCGGCCTTCTTATGAGAAGCCAGTCTCCGAGGATGCAGGATTGCACCAATTGTGACTGTGTGTGATTAAACACTGAGATCAATCAGCTTTTAGTTCACTGCATCAGCTTTCTATTCCAGCACAGAAATTCGATCTAAGCACCACACAGGGAGTGTTTCCTTTCCTGTTTTCCCACCACATAACCTTTAGGTGGCATTGGGTCATAGCGGAGTAACACAAATACACAAGAGTAAACAGCACTATCTTTCTCTTTTACAATACTGCATTTTCTCTGCTCTAAAAATGCTTGCTAAAGCAGTCTGTAGTCACACCAGTTAAACTGTAGGGTCACAATTTTGTCTTAAGAACCTGTATACCACTGTTAGTAAGGTATAACAACCACGTGATAAATGCCTAGTGTAGAAAGGCTTCACATCTTTCCTTCCATATTTTTTCCTGTAATAAAAAGATAGATAAAACTATAGGGATACACATTGGAAAACAATGTCAGCTGGATGTCTATGCCCTCCATACAGTGATGTAAATGAGTCAAGGTCAGAGTACAGTAAAAAAAAAAATTCCATCAAAAAGTACAGGGAAGAGAAATCTGCGTTAATATTGCTATCCCTGGATCCTGCCAATGGATGCCATTTGAATGGCTCCTAGCAGTTTTGGTATTTGTCAACCAGAAGTGGTACCATGAAGACACAATGAGTTTTGACAAGCTTCACAAGTATATTGTCAGAATATCTAATTCCTTCTGTTAACCCACAAAATTTGGTAGCTAGAGCAAAAATGTTGCAGAAAATGGAAGTAGAGTTTTTTGAGAGTTGTAACCTTGACAAAGTCTTTGGCATGGATGAAGGTCTGTGAAACCTGACAGTGACAGGCATGTGAGCAGCCCAAGCATACAGACACATTCATTTGGTGGTCAGTTATAAGCAAATTCAAAACTGGGCTGATGGAATAAATTCAATCTGATTTGGAAAAAAAGAAGTCCAAAGCAAGAGGAGAAGGGCGGGGCAGAAAGCAAGAGCGAGAACAATTGATGTTGGACTGAAAGTACATGTTATGGAGATGTGAGGCAGCTACCAAAAATGGTCTTTTTCCATAATGGACCCTTCCCCAAGTTGGTACTTTTCAGGCCACAGCTGAAAAACTGTGTTCTAGACTACAGATCCCGTCATCCCTAATCATTGGTTGCAAAAGCTAAGATTAGTGGACACCTATGCTCATTCTATATTCTGTAATGTAAGGGTGGAGACAGAAAAATATTTTTCAGAGCAAACAGAACTCTCACTTGATGGTTTAGCACTTGTCAGTACTTCAAATGCCAACTCCTCCTTTTTCCTTTTTGAAGACACTGTGGGTAGACATGAAAAAATGCTCTTGTTATGACATGTTGACACAAGAGATGCTAGGAAAGAATTTGCCCCCTGATGAAATTGACTCTTGAGTCTGAGGGGGCTTTTCTCATTTCCTGTAGAATATGGAGCAATTTTCCATTCCTTGATCTTTTTTTCTTGGTGCAAGTGTGTGTCACAGCAGGGGTGGGCAGACTTCAGGATTTCAGGGTCCACCTTTACTTTTAATTAGGACACTGAGAACTTGATCTGCATGCAAAGTATTGGAGTAGGCAGACTTACACGAGAAATTAAAGAACAAGGAGCTTCTGGGCACATGTTCAGCCCAGGATTTATGATCAGTACAGAAACCAAATATTCAAATCCCTTTTTGAGACCATAAGAAAAAGAAAAGCCATGCTGAATCAGATCAATGGTCCATCCAGTTTGTCACTCTATTCACATGGCTGAAGAGCTGCCCACAAGTTCAATCCAGATTCAGGTGAGACATCAGGAAAAGCTTCCTCACTGTCAGAGCAATATGACAGTGGGCTAGAGAGGTGGTGGGCTCTCCTGCACTGGAGATGTTCAAAAAGAAACTGGACAGCCATCTGAGTGGGATGGTGTAAACTGGTGTCCTGCAACAGTAGGGGCCTGGACCCGATAGCCTTCTTGGCCCCTTCCAACTCTGCTAGTCTATGATTCTGTGATTCTGCAATCCCTTGAGCAGGATGTGTGCAAGACTTCCTCCTTCCAAGCTCCTCAGAAACTAGGGGAGGAGGCTGGTCAAGGAGGCAGCACACAGCCAGCAAGGCTAGGAGCCACCGATAGCCTCCTTCCTCATGAATCTATCCAATTCCTTTTTAAAGCTGTCCTGATTGGTGCCCATCACACTTCCTGTGGCAGCAAATTCCATAGTTTAACTATATGCTGTGTGAAGAAGTGCTTCCTTTGATCTGTGCTAAACCTCCCACCAATTAGCTTCATGGGATGACCTCAGTGTCTTGTCTCATCAGAGGGGGGGAAATGTCTCCCTCTCTGCTTTCTCCACACCATGCATAATTTTAAAGACCTCTATCATACCCGCCCCACAACTAACTGTTTTTCTAAGCTAAACAATCCCAGTTATTGCAGCTGTTCTTCGTAAAGAAGTTGCTGTAGCCTTTTCATAATTAGCTACCCTTCTCTGCACTTTTCCAGCTCAATAATGCCCCCTTTCAGGTAAAACAACCAAAACTAAAGCAACATTCCATGTGCGGCCAGACCAGAAATGTGTATAAAGGGATTATGATCTCAGAAGATTGGAGGACATATGAAAATGCTGGGCTGGGGTTCTCTGTTAACTATAAATCTAGAATGTGCCCTTTTCCCATTTGTGAGTGGCAGCCCAAAACCAGCATAAGAGGGGATTAGCAGATTTGGAGTAGTACATGCTCCTCATCCCAAAATATTCACTTTTCACTGTGCTTGCCTGCCTGCCTGCTCAGAATGAATATCACATTCGTACCCTTTGCAGGTACAAATAAGCACAGACATGTTCTCACAGTCTAGGAGTTTGCAGGAAGCAGTCGTGACTACCAGATTCCCCTGTTATGAAAGCAGCCACACATACAGACCAAGATAAAGGCAGGCACCTGTTGGTTCAAATACATTTTGGCAGACCACATACAGACCTTCTGCTTTGGGGGAATGCAGTGCACACTCGTACCAGGTCTCTTGTATAAACTTAGAACATGGTTTTAAATGCCTTTTAGGTTTAATATTCAAATTTCATACACGAGTATGCAAGACACATTCAGGGAATAAAGATTAGAGATCGCTTTTTGTTGTTCCAATGTCTGGCCTGGCCCATGAAAGCTTATGGCACAATAAGAGCTCAGTCCTATACATGTTTAGATCCTGCAATTCTGAGCTGGCTAGAGTTGCAGGGCTTTTTCCTGTGAAAACATGCATAGGGTTGCACCTTAAATCTGTTAGACATTAAAATGTCATTTTTTTTTAATTGATTAGCATGCTTTGACACAAGAGATAAACGGGATGCATGCCAGACACATTCTGTGTTGACCACAATTTTTAAATTAAACCACAGTTCAAAAGCTGAGAAGAATCTTTGCTGAATCTTTGCTTCAATGATAAAGAATCCTATCAGCCATAATTTCTGACCTTTCGACTTACCTTCTTTTTCCATAATTGTAAATCAGCATTCCTTTGTAAGGTTATTTATCATGGGGATATGAATTAAACTGTATTCCATGTTATAGATCTTTAGATGTCTCCCACAGTAGGGATTGTAATTAAGAATAAAACTTCAGTATTGTAATTTCTTTATGCAAATCAATGTTGCGATCATTTTCTCAATTCTGTGTACTGTCACCACACCTCAAAAAAGGACACTGTAGAACTCAAAAGGGTGAAGAAAAGGACAACCAAAATGATCAGGCGGGTGGAGCAATTCCCCTATGAGGAAAGCTTGCAATGTCAAGGGCCTTCATCTTTAGAAAAAAGGGCAAATAAGAGGAAGATGGGATTACAGAGGTTTTACAAAAGGAGGTATGATGTACAGAAAGAGAAGAGTTTTTCTCCCTTGCTCACAAGATGAGAATTCAAACCATCTGATGGAAATGATTGTGAGGAGTGTCTGGAAAGACAAAAGAAAGCACCACTTCACATAGCATGGAGTTAAACTAGGGAATTCACTGCCACAATTTGGTTTGGGTGGTCTTTCCTTGCACTATGTTTATCTATTAGTGATTCAGCACACAAAAAGAAAAGAGAAGCGTGTCAGGTAAGTCACCACTGCCATACTGTGTGGAAGGAAATGGAGGAGGAGCTATTTTTCTCCCCTCTCCTAATGCTAGAACCCTCTGGGAGCATCCCATGAAACAGATTTTGGGAAATTCAGGACTGATAAAAGAGAGTCCTTCACACAATGCATAGTGAAACTACGGAATTCACTATCACAAGATGCAGTGCCGGCCACCAATTTAAATGACTTTAAAAGGGGTATTAGATGAATTCCTAGAGAATAAGGCTGTGAGATTTAAAACTCCTTGAGACAGGATTTGAGTAGGTACAAGCAGTTTATTCCATACAAAAAGCATTTGCAAAGGCTGGCTCAATGCCTCAGTAGTCTGAGAAACAAAGAGCAATCTTTTACTGTTACAGTGTAACCTGTAGATCACCCAGAGACCACTCAAAACGCCCAATTAGTCAAAAGTAAAATGCTTTATTTTTTAAGCCGGCGTCTGCATGAGGCAGCAATCCTGCCTCGTACATGCATGCAGCAGCCAATTAATGTTACTATCAGCCTTTTTATACCTTGCGTAATTGGAATAAACATCTGTGGATACAATTGTTTTTGTTGGCTGAGTTACAAGCCTAGAGACTGTTCACTATCTGCCCCCTAGTCATATCTTTGTGGATTCGCAGTTTTTCCCTGGGAGAATGCTGGTAAGCCGTATGCTGGGCTTCCTGTGGCGATCAGGAAAGGCTTCTTCAAACAAAGGCTGCTCAGAGCAAAGGCTACTTATGTATTTTGGCCTCTTGGCAGAGCGGCAGAGCAGCAGAGGCACAGGCTGGGAGAGAGCGCTGAGTGGCCAGGGGACTGGCACAGGCAAGGGAGCAGCTGGGCAGGTGGGAGCAGAGGTCCAGGAGCAGCAGAGAGGGAGGGGGTGGGCCAGAGAGCGAGAGCAGCCAGGGGGAAGCAGGGGGCGGGGCCACTGGCCAGAGGGACTGAGCAGGCCCAGCTCGGGCGTCATCCCTCGTCTGCGTCCCTGAGCTGCGGTCCGGACGGTCCAGGGACTCCCTTCCCTGAGACACAGAGGTTGTTTGTTTGATTGTTTATTTGTTTTTTGTTTTGTTTGTGTGTTTTTGTTTTGTTTTGTTTTGTTTGCACTTTGCTTTGCTTTGTTGTGCTTTTTTTTTTCTTCCAATTTAAATTTAAGTTTATTTTCTCCTTGTGTGTGTGTGCAAGTGGGGTTTTTGCCTGGGAGAACTGGGAGAGTGAGAGGAACTGCAGGACTAACAAGACAGGGGACCAAGGTAAGGTCTCGGAAGGGTTACAGATGGCAGACCAGGAGATGGCCTTGGCGGGAGTCACGGGTGTTGCTGTCCGCTGCGAGAGCTGCGACATGTTCGCCCTTCTTCCCCAGGAGAGGCAGGGATATACTTGCCCTTGGTGCAAGATGGTGACCCTGCTAGAGGAGGAGGTGAGGTGCCTGAGGGCCGAAAGAGCTCTCCGGGCCCCCCTGGAGCAGCCCCCCTCTCAACAGAGGGCTGAGGGAGAGACCACGGGAGGAGCAGCTATGGAGACATGGACGTATGTCACCCACAGGAGGAGGCGGCCAGCACGGCCTCCTCCTCCTCCTGGCACCGATCTAGAGCTGGGAAACAGGTTCTCTCCACTTGGGGAGGCTGGGGCTGATGAGGCCTCGGGGGACCAGCAGGACCCCCAGACTGGGACATCAGGAGGCAAGGGGGCCGCTGCAGGAGAGGCGAGGGCCAGGGCACGGCTGCCCACCAGCACCGAGAAGGTACGGCGGCGGGTGATTGTTGTTGGGGACTCCCTGCTGAGGGGCACTGAGGCGGCGGTGTGCCGCCCCAGCCTTGAGACAAGGGAGGTTTGCTGCCTGCCGGGCGCACGCATCCGGCACGTGAAGGACAGAGTGGAGCGTCTTGTTCGCTCCGGGGGTCACCAGCCACTCCTGGTGATCCATGTGGGCACAAACGACGTGGCCAGGCAGGGGGTGGTCGGGATCACCAGGGACTTTTCGGCCTTGGGGAAGAAACTCAGGGAGCTGAAGGCCCAAGTGGCCTTTTCGTCAATCTTACCTGTCCGGGGATTTGGGCCAGGAAGGGACAGGAGGGCCTCTGAGGTGAACGACTGGCTTAGGGTGTGGTGCCAGAAGGAACGCTTCGGGTTCCTCGACCACGGCACTCGTTTTCTTGCCAATGGACTTCTGGCAAGGGATGGGTTACACCTCACGAGGATGGGGAAAAGGTCCTTTGGAGATGCTCTAGCGAGCTTCATCCGGAAGACTTTAAACTGAGCCAGTGGGGGGTGGGTTCAGGCCCCCCAGTAACGTGTCTGCACTGGACAAGTGTGCGGGGAGGATCGGGGCTCTGGGAGCAGGGCTTTAGAGATACTGCAGGGACTGACAGAACTTCTACAGAGAGGGGCCAGGTACCAGGGAGGATGGGAGGAAGGAGGATGCTGGGCACTCCAAGGAAAGGAAGCGGTGGGAAGGAGTTGAGGTGCATATACACCAATGCTAGGAGCATGGGTAATAAGCAGGAAGAGCTTGAAGCTCTCCTGGGAATAGGAGGATATGATCTGGTGGGAATCACAGAAACTTGGTGGGATGAAAGGCAAGTCTGGAATGTGAACATAGAATGGTATCACCTTTTTAGAAAGGACAGGAAGGGAAAGAGAGGTGGGGGTGTGGCTTTATATGTCAGGGAAGGGATAGGATGCAGTGAGATAGAGTGCAGCACAGATGGGGATTCGGTAGAGGCAGTCTGGGTGAAACTTGGGGGTTTTGACAGAGAAAGAGACCTGACAGTGGGGGTATGTTATCGCCCTCCAGGTCAACTTGAGACCCTGGATGATGTCCTGACAGGCCAGATTCTAAGGATATCTCGGGGGAGAGACACAGTAATTATGGGGGATTTCAATCTCCCGGATATTACTTGGGAGACTCACTCGGCGGTGACAGCCAGGTCACGTCGCTTCCTAGAAGCTCTAGAGGGTGGGTTTTTCACACAGAGGGTCCGAGAGGCGACGAGGGGGGGAAACATCCTGGACTTGGTCTTGACCAATAGGGAGGAACTGATAGATGACGTACAGATTAGGGGAGCTCTGGATGCGAGTGATCACTCCATCCTTTGCTTTGAGATCAGAGGACTGGGGCCGTGCAGCAGGGCGAGCACTAGAAGCTGGGACTTCAAGAGGGCCAACTTTGGCCAACTGAAGGCCAGACTGGGGAAAGTCTCCTGGGAGAGGTTACTGGAAGGTAAGCGAGTTGAGGAGGGGTGGATGGCACTGAAAAGGGAGGTTTTGAAGGCACAAGCCTTGACAATACCTCTAGATAGTAAGGCGAGGAGGTGGAGGAGAGTGCCGCCATGGATGCGAAAGGAGGTGGTTAAGGGGATTAGACGAAAGAGGAGCCTCCATAGGAAATGGGTACTGGGGGAAATAGACAAAAGGGTATACCAGGAGGAGGAGGCCCGTTGCAGAAGGATTCTTCGCAAGGCTAAGGCTGATTACAAGCTGAGACTTGCCAAGAATATCAACAGCAACAAAAAGGGCTTCTTTCAGCATGTAAATAGGAAAAGGAAGGGGAGACAAGTGGTGGGACCACTAAATAAGGAGGAAGGAGATCCAGTGACTGACATGAGGGAACAGGCACAGATGCTAAATGACTATTTTGCCTCTGTGTTCTCCCCAAAGCAGGACGGGGGATATCCGTATAGGAGATTGGATGAGGCTGGGGACTTAGGGGCAGAGATTAGAGTCACCCCCCTTGAAGTCGAGGGGCTCCTCAGGGCATTGGACATTACAAAGGCGCCAGGCCCTGACGGGTTACACCCGAGAGTACTTAGAGAGTTGGCAGGGGTTCTCTCACGCCCGCTGGCCTCCATTTTTGAGGCCTCGTGGAGAACGGGTGAAGTTCCAGAGGACTGGAGGGTGGCATCGGTGGTCCCAATTTTCAAAAAGGGTAGTAGGAAGGACATGGGGAATTATAGACCGGTTAGCCTTACGTCCATTGTAGGAAAAACAATGGAAAGGCTCATAATAGAGAGAGATCTAGTGATGCTAGATAGGGAAGGGAGGCTGACAGCCACACAACACGGCTTCCGCAGAAACAGGTCCTGCCAGACAAACCTTGTGGAATTCTATGACAAGGTTTCAAGATGGCTAGATGGAGGGGATGCAGTGGATGTGGTACACCTGGATTTCAGCAAGGCCTTTGACAAAGTGCCCCATGATATCCTGGTGGAGAAACTGAGGAGTTTTGGGATACACCAAAGCACTGTCCGGTGGATTAGGGCATGGTTGACTGACCAAAAGCAGAAGGTAACCATTAGCGGGGAAACGTTGGGATGGCAGCCAGTGACAAGCGGGGTCCCCCAGGGCTCTGTCCTGGGGCCGATCCTGTTTAATCTTTTCATTAACGACATGGAAGAAGGGGTGAACAGTCTGCTGATCAAATTCGCAGACGACACTAAAACTGGAGCAGTGGCCACAACTGAGGAGCAGATACACCAGATTCAAAAGGATCTGGACAGACTATGGAAGTGGGCAGGAGACAACAGGATGGCGTTCAATGTGGAGAAGTGCAAGGTCTTGCACTTGGGGCATAGGAATAGCTGTCATAAGTACAGGTTATGGGACAAGTGGCTGGAGAGCAGCACTTGTGAAAGGGACCTCGGGGTACTGGTTGACCGCAGGCTAAACATGAGTCAGCAGTGTGATGCGGTGGTCAAGAGGGCAAATGCCACCCTTGGTTGCATAGCCAGAAGTGTGGCTTCTAGATCAAGAGAGGTATTACTACCACTCTACATGACTCTGGTGCGCCCGCAACTGGAGTATTGTGTTCAGTTTTGGGCCCCTCATTACAGAAAGGATATAGCCAGGTTGGAGTCAGTGCAGCGTAGGGCCACAAGGATGGTGGCTGGTTTGCAGGGGATGGGGTATGAGGCGAGACTGAGGGAACTGGGTCTCTTCAGCCTGGAGAAGAGGAGACTCAGAGGGGATATGTTGGCAACATACAGGTATGTGAGGGGGTGTCACATGGAGATGGGGAGAGGCCTGTTCTCCCCTGCAGAGGAAAGCAGGACGCGCTCCAATGGAGCAAAGCTCAGGGAGCCAAGGTTCAATTTGGATGCCAGGAAGCACTTCCTGACAGGTAGGACCCCGAGGGTGTGGAATGGGCTTCCACGAGAGGTCGTTGAGGCCCCATTGGTGAGGGTGTTCAAAGATAGGCTGGACATGCACATGGTGGGCATGTCATGAGCGGAGCCGGCTGGTGCCGGAGGTCAGACTAGATGGCCCAGGAGGCCCCTTCTGACTCGCTCTGTTTCTATGTTTCTATGTATTTGTCTTTTTAACCTTGGGGCATATCCACCCTAGTCTCTGGAACAGAACTGAACTGTTAAGGTATTCAAGAGTTTATACAAAAGCAAAGAGCTAAAATTATTATGCCTACTGATATTAGCTAGATTATAACTACCACTAGAGCCAATACATTTCTATCACACTGTCACATTACTGTTGTCAAGAGATTTTATACATTCCTTTCCTGGATGCTCAACACTATCCCCACTTCGCCATTGGCTGGTTACTAAGAAGTCGCAATCTTCCCCATCCACCTACATCATACTACTCCTTAATATGATCCCCCCTCCCGCTCATACATCCCATGTTCATGCTAATGAGCCTATTACCTATGAGAGGTGTGTCACTTACTATTCATAAACTTATTACGCATGCGCAGTACCTTCTAAGAGGTCAACAGGCCAAAGTGGCCTAGAAAATTCTTACTTGATGCCAAAATGTTTCTTAAATCTCGTGGGGAGGATGAGATAATGAGAACAGGCCTTTCTCCAGGCTCGTCATCACCAGTTGTAAAGTAATCTATTGTCTGCTCTCCTCCACTGAAGGTGACAGTTTTACCACTGTCCCCCAATTTTACCCCTTCTGTATTTTTCAGAACTTTTTATATAAGAAACATTATCACTCTTAGAACTGCTATTTACATGTTTTGATTCTCAGGCTTTTTTTGCCTTAAGAGACTTCAATGATCCTGTCCTATTCCTGTTTTTCACCCTTAACACTAAGTAACAGTAACATTTCATTTCTCACAAGGCTATCTATGACTACCAGTCATGAAGATTACGCACGGCCTCCTGGTTCTCCAGCAGCTGGTATCCAAGATGCAACTCAAGACAGATCTTTCCTCTGAGCCAGCAGGGCTTTTCTCATGTTTTCAAAACCAGTTTTAAATTCTTAACAGTGCTGCTGCAAACAGCCCAGAGTGTCAGTTATTGGGCAGTACAAAATGCAATCGAAGGAATAAATGAAATTAAACTGATCCACCTACCCTTGGCTCTTGCAGGGATCTTCCTGAGACACCCTCGATGCCATCGATGCCTTCTTGGGTTTGGATGCACCACAATCCTTGTTCTCTTTGCAGCCGTGATAGTGCTGAGCATTTGGGGTGAGTCATTTGAGGCCTAGATTTCATGGTGTCTTTCATGAAAGGTTATGTGTTCTCCTTTAGACAACTTCTGAGATCTTGTGCAGTGCCTCAGAAAATAAGGCTTTGGAAACCTTCTCACTGCCTCAGAATTCCCAACAACTCAGGAAAGAACAGGGAAAGCACTGACATGTCAAACCAAGTTGTGCAAGCATGGCATAAAACCAAGACTAGCAGCGTGCCCACATTTTATGTATTTATTATTTATTTACTTAAAACTTTTCTATACCATCCACTACCAAATAGTCTCAGGATGGTCTTACAATAAAAGTATCAGGATGATCTTACAATAAATAAAGGCTTTTCATGTGTTGCTGCCCTGTTGCAAATGCAGAATAAGAATGGATTCTATTTGTAAGCCCTTTGTGCCTTTTCTTACCACAGAAAATCTGTTAGGGAAGGAATGGCAAAATGGCCGCCCTGGGCCTTTTGACTGGGAGCAGCAGGAGCCCTCCATCTGAAAGCATTCCCGGGCAACAGCAGCAGTGTGGCAGGCCAAGGCATAGCCCCTGTATTTCCTACCGATGTGCTGCCCGATTTGCTTCCAAGGACTGAGGACTCAGAACTCAATAACCCATTGAAGGGTCTAGAGATGGAATGAGATGAAACATGGTTTTTATTCAGCTTTATGAATAGAAAGAAAGCGGAGCATGGAATAAATCCCAAATCATTCTCCCTGAACAAACACTTCACAGGTTTTTTTATACCTTCCTTCAAGCACAGTTTCCTAAAAGGCCCCTATTGTATTCCTTTCATCCTGCCATAATTCTTCTTATCTTGATCATAAATCGATGTTTTAATTCCTGTAGTTTTCCTCCCGTGCCATCAGACTCTAGTGCAGTCATGCCCTGTTGATCACCTTCTGTGCTTAAACCAGCTCAAACTTATCTATGCTACAATTAGTTCAGCCATAACTCATCTAGCTAGGGTTGATCTCTAGTTTGCCAAGAAACCCACCCCCTCCCTCCTTAAGGGGCCTTCAGCCTCTGACCCCAAGTCAGGCCAACAGATGTGCCTTGACTTTCCAACATTGTCAAATAGCCTGGGTCCCTTCCAGAGGATTGTAGTTTGGTGAGATGGCGCTGTGGCATCTTCTTTGTGACTCATCCCTAGTTGGCTGCCCCCCATTACAGAACTACAGTTCCCAAGATTCCCCAGCAGAGAGGGAGTGGCTGTTTTTGTTTGGGAAAAAAAAAGTTTTAAGTCTGTTGTGTGCAAATGTCCCCAGAATGGGTGAATTCCGATGGTGTACCAGATAAATTATTTTTGGCATGTGCCCAGGATTTTCTTTGTGGAACAATGAGGGCAAGTCCCTCCCCTGCATCTCACTGTAGGAGGAATCCTGGCTGCCTTCATAGGTACAACCAGTTAGCTATTTTGGCGCTGGATCGGAAGTTAGAATGGTATGAGAGAATAGACCTTTTGCCCTACAATACCTGCCTGTACTAAAGTTGTGAAATCACAAGTTCAGATGGGAGGCTGCCCATTTCTCTAATGAAGGAAGCTGAAGAAAGAATGGGTGGATATGGCTGAGAAGGGGAAATAGTTCCTTTCTATGGTCAAGATGGTTTTGAATTATTTTTTTAAAAACCTGACCTAGGTTGAATTTGTATTACTCCACAAGGGAGTAGATCCTTAGATCCAAAAATAGCTGCACTGGTATAAGAGTCTATTGCTTCAAGACTGGTTATGCTTGGCTATGAAATCTTCAGGGAAGGGTTTGTCTTGAACCAACATTTATTTTAAAAACAAATAAACAAGCTGTTTATAATTAGCCATGATTTTCTCTCATACTCAAAGTTCTTGTTTAATATGCTAAATAGTAGAGTGATGATCCCCTCGAAACAAAATTTAGATTTTTAATAATTGTTGACATTAGATTAAAAAAAAAAAAACCTGGCATGTTTGCTGCTCTGCAAGCTATGAAAATTCCAAGCAACCAATAACAGTATCTTCACATATAAGAACTCAAGCCATTGCATTAAAAAAGTAGATGCAAAAAGCTGAAGGGGGGGGGGGCAATTTCACAGTCAAATTGTCAGTGATAATGAAAAATGGCTGCAGCACTTTGTGACTAGGGTATTGTTTTCCAGAATTGGAAGCAGAATTAAATCTGTATACAACATTTAATATAGCACAATATTTTCCAGCAATGCCCTTTCCTCTGGTCAGGATTCTTTTATCATGCTCTTTCAGAAGTCAGTCCCACTGAAGAAAGACTGTCTCACTGCAGCTTCTGCCCCTATTGTTGCTTCCTGTGCAGCATGGTTGGGGAATTAGTTATAAATTGTCTCGTAGTCAGTCAGTCCCTGTTGTCCATGTGCACAATAATTCATAGAACATAGAACATAAAACAGAGCAAGTCAGAAGGGGTCTCCCAGGCCATCTAGTCTGACCCCCGGCTCCAGTTGGTTCTGCTCATGACATGCCTACCATGTGCATGTCTAGCCTATCATTGAACACCCTCACCGATGGAGCCTCAACTCTCATGGAAGCTCATTCCACGCCCTCGGGGTCCTAACTGTCAGGAAGTGCTTCCTGGCATCCAAATGGAACCTTGGTTCCCTGAGCCTTGCTCTGTTGGAGTGCATCCTGCCCTCCTCTGCAAGGGAGAACAGGTTATGCTATGTAATTAAGCATGAATTTTATAGGTACATTATATCATATTATTTTAATAGGTATTTGGTGTGATGATTACCAAATACCAATCGGGTGATTCGAGCTCCTGGGTAGGTGACTTGGGCCTTGCCCTGGACGGGGTTGCACTCCCTCTAAAGGACAGGGTCCACAGCTTGGGAGTGCTCCTCGACCCGGAGCTGTCCTTGGAAGCTCAAGTGACAGCAGTGGCAAGGAGCGCTTTCCTTCAGCTTCAGCTAATCCATCAGCTGCGTCCTTACCTGGAAGAAGATTGCCTAGCAACAGTAACACATTCATTGATTACTTCCTGGTTGGATTTCTGTAATGCACTTTATGTGGGGCTGCCCTTGAAGACAGTCCGGATACTTCAGATGGTGCAAAACAGAGCTGCCAGGATGCTGTCGAGGACTGGGCATTATTCTCATATAACCTTAGTCCTCTATCAGCTCCATTGGCTTCCCATCGAAGTTCGGGCTCAATTCAAGGTGCTGGTTATTACCTATAAAGCCCTAAACTGCTTGGGACCAGGATACTTAAAGGAACGCCTTCTTCCCTATTTGCCCTCCCACCCCCTGAGATCGGCAGCAGAAGCCCTCTTCTGGGAACCCTCTGTGAAAGCTATTAGGAGGCAAAGTACCTGGAGGAGAGCCTTCTCTGCGGTGGTGCCCCGTCTACAGAATGTGCTCCCCAGAGAGGTCTGCCTGGTGCCGTCATTATATGTTTTTCAGCACCAGGTTAAGACCTTTTTATTTAATCAATATTTTAATAAGTTCTAATATTGAATTTTATCATCATATTTTATTTGCAGCCAGAGTGGGTCATTAATTTATGTTATGTTAGATATTTGTATTTTATTTGTGTAAGCCGTCCTGAGGCTCTTGCAAAGGACGGCATACAAATATCCTAAATAAATAAATAAAATGATTAAATGAATTATCTGTTTTGAGACAAATACTGTTGTATTGGGTTTTTCCCTGCTGGCTATATTTGCTTTCTTTGAGAAAGAAATGTAGACTATAAATATTAAATGAAAAAAAAAGAAAGCTCCATTTCTGCCGCCACAAAACAGCAGTTGCCTAATGCAGGGACAGTTAACACCAAGAAACCCCACCACACACACACTTTGAACAGAAAGCAGAAGGAAACTTGAGGAGGAATCTTTTAATTAAAGGCACAGTAGCCCTGAAACATTTCAATAACATTTTGCCTGTCCATAGGGTCGGCTCCAGATATCAGTAGACGCTTGGCATGGGCCCTTCTGGTTCCCCCTATATTTTGTGGGGGGCACTAGTCCCTTCTATGTATTCCCCTCGGATGCAGGGATAGGTAGACAAACACACTTGAGGTAAAACAAGGATAGTGACTATGGCAGTAGAAGCTTCCTTTCAAAGAACTGCAGCAGTGAACAGCTACTACTGCAATTGCCTTCAGGGCTTCCAGTACACCCAGAATGCCATTGTGAGATACTGCAGCTGCATAACACCCATCAAAGCTCCACTGGAAAAGGTGATCAAGGACAGTTGCAGTAAACTGCCTGCTAATGTAGTACAATCCAGTTGCATTGTTGCTTTCATGTGCATATACAAAGAGAGAGTGTACAAATCAGGTCAGGTCAACACAGTACAATTAGTTTAAAAAAACATGATAGAACAAGACAGAAAACACTGGAAAGAGGCATCAGATCAGTCTGCCTTCACCATAAGAAGATGTGAACAAAAGATAGCAATTCCAGGGGACAGGGTTAATATGAGATAACATTTTCTATAATTCCACTGGAGATGGATTAAACAAAAAACTCTTGAACACATCATCTTTATTACTTAAATAGAGGTCTCATTCAAAGTTTTGCAGAGGAAGGAAGCTATGGATGCTCTGAGGAAGACCAGTTCCTTTCAAGGACCCAGCAATGAAATGCAACCGAACTCCTGCCCAGACAACTGTCAGGTTTTGCGCAAGTTTCTCTGCAATTCACATCACCAAAATCATTCAGCAGGTAACTCCAGTGCTTTCGCTGACCATTTTTAGAACAGCAGCACTGGTACAACCCAGTTCAAGTTAAGATGTTTATGTTTCAGCTTAAACTTTAAGGTTACATTTTACTGGTGAGCACCATCAAGTTCCATTGATTCCGGCACAAGAGAGCAAAAGGGAAAGAAATAGATGCACTTAACTTTCCCACTGAAGTCAACAGGACTTTAGCAAGTACTGATTGGGCTTGCATTCTGGCCCATGCACTGTTTGCTCTTTTGTTTCTGAACCTGGTATGTGCTGAGGTTGTTTGCATGCAGAAATGAAGCTATGGAAACTTGTAGGACTTGATTTAAATTGGGCAGTAGGGACTGGGCCTGCTCTGCATAAAATGCAGTATTTCAAGAGGGATATCTCAGACCCTGAATCTGAACTGAGGGGTTGTTTTGCCCACAGCTCCCATCCGTCCTAGCAAACATAGCAAAAGATAATGTTTTGGAGTAAAAAATCTCTCATCCATCTCAGGAGCCACAATCCCAGATATAAAGGGTTGCAACCAACATTTTTATGGCTGCTGCTGTTGCTGTTGCTGTTGCTGTTGTTGTTGTTATAGGAAGAAAGGAAGAAAAAGATACTTGTGCTTAAGAAAGTTGCCATCATGTCTAATTTCATGAATTGGCTTATGACAAGTTGGAGATCAATAGAAAAACCTACAATATTTTGAACTAAGTGTGCAAATGTCAGTCTTCATCTCCTCCTCCCTCCACAAACAGATAATTTAAAGTGCAAACTCTGCCCAAAAAACTGGATGCTTTATGAGAACAAATGCTATTGGACTTCTGATGAAAAACAAACATGGAACAAGAGTCAAAATGACTGTGCAGCCAAAAATTCACAACTTGCAGTGTTCCACAACAAGGAAGAACTGGTAAATACTGATGAATAGCTTCATGCATAGATGTGTCTTGTTGGGAGGGGTGTTGTTTTCTGCACCACGAAAATAATCCATTATCTAAGCAGTCCTAATTGGGTGCTAAGAAAATCTGAATCCCATGACCAGTATAAATTACTCAGATTATACTCAGACTTGAATTATACTCTGAGTTTCCACAACACTGCAGGTTTTACTGTTTTGGGGTGTGTGCACAAGATACATGCACATTAAAACACGGGTGATAACACACTCCAGGTACCATCTCAAATCGGAAGTATTTTATTTTTAAATACATGGACTCTAGGGGTGCAATCCTGAAACCTACATAAGTGAGGAGGGTAGAGAAGTGGCTTCACATAGGAAGAAAGTATAAACCCAGAAAGTATAAACTCCAAATCCTGAACTGCCGTAGGAATGCCACACAGGAAGGCAACCAGTTATGCAGTGCCAAGAAAGGGAGCAAATGGTTGATGGGCAGCTTCAAGACCCCTGCTGTGCTCTCCCTCTTTAGGGTCCCTTGGCTTTATCCCAGGCTGCAGCCACTCACCCTTTCAAACAGGGGGCATCTCTTTGGAAACAGGACAGTGCTGTGTAAAGTAGGACACTGAGCCAACCAACACCTTGGCAGCCTCTAAACAGATGCTCCCACACACCTCACCTCAGGGCGAGAAATGCTTACCCCACACCTGTATGCCAGTGCCATGCGACAGTGAAGGACTGGCTCTCGTGGCTGTGTAGGAATGCAATTTTAGTCCAGACTTAATTCTCCTACTGGGAAGCCCGTCTTCACACAGGGATGTCCATGACTTCACTCACTGTTGGAAGTGAGTCTTGATGCTTTGTGGGCCCTTCTGCTGAGAAGCACCTTGGACATCTGCCCCAGAGTCCCACCCATACAACACCACCGGTTCTTCTTTCCGATTTCCTGTCTGCTGCCCCAAATGCTTCCCCTTTCTCAGTCCTGAGTCACTCTGCCAAGATGGGGGCAGCCAAGATGCAAAAAGTGATTTCCAGACACACACCAAGAGCAGAGGAGCGGCCTTCTTATGAGAAGCTAGTCTCCGAGGATGCAGGATTGCACCAATTGTGACTGTGTGTGATTAAATGCTGAGATTACGGCTGCAATGTTATGCATGTTTAGATAGGAAAAAGGCCTACAATTCCCAGCATGCTCCAGTTAGCCATTGCCAGGATGTCTTGAGTCACCAGCCATGAAAATGTACACTCAGGTTCACAGGGAGACAGATTTTGTTACAAACCTCAGCCATTTATTAGATTGAGCCCTCAGGTACCCTCTGAGGAGACAAACCTCATGAACAGTGCTGCCATGTAGAGGCTGAAACCAACTACAAGCTTCTAGAACATGCGTTTTAGAAACTTCTAGTCACATAACAGGTACAGAGTAGCTGAGGATAGAAAAATGACATTGGATCACAATGACAGATTGAAGATTTCATACGTGGAACAATACTGAAGATCAGCTAGCCGTTCGTGGAATAATAGATTGAAAAATATGACTAATTTATTTTTATTAATTTATTTTTGGATTTATATCCTGCCTTTTTCCTACGAAGGGCTCAAGGCAGCTTACATCTCCTCCTCCATCTTATCCCCAGAACAACAACCCTGTGAGGTACATTGGGCTGAGAGTCTGTGACTGGCCCAAAGTCACCCAGTTGGCTCCATGGCTGAGCAGGGACTAGAACCCAGATCGTCTGAGTCCCAGTCCTATGCTCTTAACCACTACGCCACACTAATGGCAGGATATTGACATGACAAAACAGTAAATTCTGGAAACTTTATGGAAAGGTGCTATCTTCTTGTCTGTTTCAACTTGCTAATGTGAGCGGTTATGAAATCATTCAGAAACTGCCCAGCTGCCACATTTCAGGCTCTCTGCTTTGCAGCAAATTCCTGCACTCTGATTGGCATAGCTGCTTAGCTGGATACATCTTGCATCAGCTGTGAGATCCTAAACACATTGAGAATACTTTGTAGAGATGAGTTACTCTGTAAAAGAGGGCTGCTTCTGATTAGAACCCCAGAGTTCCCTGATATTATTAGCCTGCACCAGAGCTCTCTTGTTCTGAAATTGGGAAAAGGCTGCTTCTAGCAGTCTCGGCTTCCTTCCAAAATGGATACCAAGACCATACTGAATCTTATGCAAACCACACACACACACACCTGTGTATTTTCCTCAATAAGCTTTACTTGGATCTTTATTTTCCAACACCATGCGTAGCTTTCTGCCTTAAATTGTGGTCTGTCTAACCTAAAAACCAATTGCCTTGAATACACCGTGGTGTGATGGAGAAGGAATGCAGCTTTGGACCCTTCGGATAATGAGAACTTCCAGTTCTGTTGATTGTGGCAGATGAACATCCATGAAGGCAGAGGAAAGCCACCAAACAGAGGCTGTGTGCATCTTTTCTTTGGGGAGGTTCCCATTTCACATTAGCCTTTAAAATCCACCTTCCCCAACCTTAGGCCTTCCAAACAAGTTTGGTCTGCAACACCCAGAATTCCCAGTCAATGGCCCTGCTGGATGGGAATTTTGGGAGTTGCAGTACGAATGCCCGTGGGGGCCACCAGGTTGGGGAAGGCTGTTCTACATGCTAAGTTCTTTGCAAAGGGGCTTGAATTTCTCATTCAAGCTAAAGATCGCATTTCAGCTGGCTGGAGATTTGCTTAAGCTCTGTGCACTGTACAAGTTGAGCCTTGCAGTCAGAAGCAAGTCCTACTGAGTTCCGTGGAACTTACTCCTAGGCATCTACGCACAGGGCTGCAGTTGTGCTGGCCCATTAAACAGCTGCAGTGGTACCTTGGCTCACGAACTTAATCCATTCCAGGACTCTGGTCATGATCCAAATTGGTCATGAGTCAAGTTAAATTTCCCTATAAGGTTCAATGTAAATAAGGTTAATACGTTCTGTAACTATTCTTTAATCAGAAAAACGTGAAGCAAAGTGACAAAGAACAACAAAGATCACGGCCATCTCCCCCCCACACCCTGAGCATGAGCGCGGCCACCCCCCCCACACACACACAGCATGACCGCGATTGTGCCTGTCATCCCGTGCCCGTGCTGCGGGGGCAGGGGGGGAGGAGATGGGCACGATTGTGGGTGCGCTGCGGGGGGAGAGATGGGCATGAATGCGGGTGCACTCTGGGGGGGAGACAGGTGCAATTGTGTTGAGTGGGGAGATGGCTGAGATCAGTTGCATTCGTGCAGGAAAGACAGGTGCAATCGCAGGCATGCTCCTGCAGGAAAGACAAGTGCGATCTGGCCATCTTCTCCCCCCCCCCCCCAGCATGATCATGGCCATCTCCTCACTTTGGGGGGGGGAGTGGGGAGATGGCCACAATCGCAGTCACCACCCAATGCGGAGTTCACCACCTGAGTTAAAATTTTTATGACATTTTTGTTCACAATCCAATTTGGTCATGAACTGAGGCATTCATGAGCAGAAGTACCACTGTATTATGTTATGTATTTCCGCCCTTTGCTTTGGGCAGCTTTTGGGACTCCAGGTATTTTGACCAGTCCTTCATCATTGGCTGTGCCTGCTAGGCTTGATGGAAGTGAGAGGTCAAAACATCTGGAGGGCCACACATCCCAAGTTATGATGAGCTCCTGCTCTTCAACATTTATCACTAAACTGTTGTAACATATGAATGCATATTCTAGAATCTCTAGGTTTATTAACATGTCTACAACAGGACTTCATTCGACGCATCACTGATGGAGCGCATCTTCTGTGGATTGGCCTGACAACCATATCAGCTGCACAGGAATGGTCCTGGATAGATGGCTCCCTGTTAAATACAACACTGTGAGTATTTTTCTCCTACCATTAATGTGAGTTTTGGCAGGTAAGCTTGGTGTGTTGGAAGAGTCCACCTTCCAGATTCCACGTCAAATCCTTACTCTTACCTTCACTTTGGATGTACAACTACCTAAACTTCAAGTTGATTATCCATTCTATGACAGGGGCAGGGAACTTGCAGCCCTCCAGATGTTGTTGGACTCTAGTTCCCATCAGCATGGCCAATGGTCAGGGATGATGAGAGCTGTAGTCCAACGTCAGTTAGAGGACCACTGATTCTTCAGTTCTTCCGCTATACTCAGCCGAGTTTTTCAGAACAGTTTTGAATGCTAAAGTTCAAGCCTTTCATGATGGCAGAAGGTGGACTTGAGCCTTCCTCCAGCCCTTTCCTTTTCATCTCAATCCTGAACCATGGAGGCCAGCGCCAAGCAAGCAAACCGGAGGGGACTTCTGAGCAATGCTTGGAATATCAGTGTGGCAATTGCTCAGAAGAAGAACTTCAGAATGTGTAAAGGGCTGAGTGTTTGTAGAAAGCTGTGCAGTCACCTGGCACCAAGGAGAGGTGCTGCCTAAGTAAAGCCAGTCACACCTCTTTTGGCCTGATGGTTAGCTTATTGGGTGAACTCAGGACCGGACCGGCCAGAGGTGATGCAAAAATGACTCACATCACTGGCATCCCCTTTAGGGGGACATTTAAGGACAGGAAAAGTCCCCTTCAGTGTTCTCACTGCAGAAATCTCTAACCTGTGGCTCTCATCAGCTCTACCATGACATCACCCTTTCACTCTGCCATGGCTCTGTAAGCTCCTTTCCTTCCACTCCCCCAGCATATAAGAGCAGAGTGGGAGGGCCTCTTGCAAACTCTGTAGGCCTGGAGAGAGAAAGTAGCAGAGCTACGCAGTCCTCTGCACTTGCTTCCCCTTGAGCTGTTTTCTCCTATGCAACACCTTTTTTATTTTTCAGGTGCTTACAATATGATTGATCAATCAATCAATGTTGTGCTGTGGACTGCTTTTGTTGAGGGTTCAACACTTGTTCTGTTTATTCTCTCTCTCTCTCTCTCTCTCTCATGCACATGTGCACACACACACTTTTTCAGTTTTTGTTTTCCACTTCCGAGAGTTTATCAGAATTCCAGTTCTGCAGCAAGAGGGTAACCAATTGATAATAAGTCACTGCAGGTATGGCCAGTGAGGAGCCAAAGCATCTACATGCTGCAAAATCAGTGTCCGTAAACCACGCATGTTACAAAGTAAACCCCACCTACCACTGTGGACATGGAGGAAAATAGCAGCCAAGGCTTGAAAGCTCAAAACAGTCAACGCATGTTGAAGAGGCAACTTCCCTTCAAGGTGAGGAAGAGGCTTTGACACTTTGAGTTTTCTCTTCTTTTTTTTCCCTGCAGATTGGAAGTAACAGGCCCTGCTCAGGCAAACAGCTGTGGGATGCTGAAGTTGAACAAGGTGATATTAGAAGCTTGCACTGCTGTAACCAAATGGATTTGTGAAAAAGAAGCTCTTCTTTTGTAACTGAGAGCAATGAAGATTATGGAAAGGCACTGCCAGCAATCCCCTCATGTCTTCCTCCATTTCCTCTTAGGGCTTATCTAGATTGTAAGCTCCTTGTGAGCTGCCTTAGAGTATAAGGTCACTGGTCCATCTAGCCCAGGATCTCTGACAGTGGCCAGTGGCAGATCTCCAAGGTTTCAGGCAAGGGTGTTTCAGTGGCTTTTTATTATTATTACTATTATTACATTTTGTACAGCCCATAGCCAAAGCTCTCTGAGCCATTTACAGCAATAATCATGGAATCATACACTCAAGTCACCTATCCCAATTCTGACCAGGCCTGACCCTGCTTAGCTTCCACAATTAGACAGGAAGAGGAACTTGAGGCTACATGGAAGTTTCCTCACCCTGTCTGAACATTCTGGGGCCTTCTTCATGCAGGAAGGTTCAGATGCCTCCAGGAGGCCTCCCACAAGTACGGCACAAAGTTGATGCCGTTCGTTCTCAGTTTCTGCTACTCCAAATGATACTCTGTGATATACTCCAAAGTACAGAACTTTTAACCTGTGTCAAACAGCAGCCAGCAAATATTTGTTGATAGTTAAGCTTCACATACTTGGAGAGGAAGAAGAACTATTTGAGAATTATTTTAGGAAGACTTTGGCTTTTAGGCAGTTGGTGGTTTTTTGGGGGAAGGACTGAAAGTTCTTGGTTGTTGGAGTTTTAAGTAAATTCATTGTTCTCTAGTCTTCAGGTACTGTATCTGTGGATTTAATTCCACGCAAAAATATATTCTCTGTAATAAAATGAACACAAGTATTTTGTACACCTATTCGAATCCAATGGTTTAATTGTTATGGGTTGTGCTCCTGTTAGAGCTTCTGGACTCTTTGACGGCATATTACGTCCAAATTCATAGGCAGCGGCAGGGTGCAATTGCACCCATATTCTATGTGTGGGCAGCTGGTGGGCCACCTTGAGCATGGGATGCTGGGTAGGACCTGCATGGCTCTTCTTGAGTTCTTATTAATTACTTCAGGTATTGGTGCTATTTTTTTTTCCAGCCAAGGAGGCAAAGAAGTAGAGCCAGTGTGGCGTAATGGTTAAGAGCCTGGGACTGGGACTCAGACGACCTGGGTTCTAGTCCCCGCTTGACCATGGAGCCCACTGGGTGACTCTGGGCCAGTCACAGACTCTCAGCCCAGCCTACCTCACAGGGTTGTTGTTGTGGGGATAAGATGGAGGAGGAGAATGGTGTAAGCTGCCTTGAGCCCATTGGGGAAAAAGGCAGGATATAAATTGAATGAATGAATGAATGAAGAAGTAGCTGTGGGCTTTTCTGTCTCAAGGGTGGAAATAATTCAGGAAACCATGTGCCTTGATTGGAGGGTAGCGGCTGGGCTCATCTTTACTGCTGAACTTCAGGCAGCAGCATGTCTTGGGCTGGCCCCGACTGTGATGGAACAAGATCCGTTTTGCCATGCATTGTTCCTTTCAATGGTCCCACGCAGCTACCAATCACCCTCCGAGCATCATGAGAGAAATCGAAACATTCCCTTCCCAGGGCCAGCTCAGGACATTTTCTTGATGGAGGCAAGTGGCAAGATAGCCCCCTCTCCCATTCCACATATAAAGGCTAAATGAACTGGCAGCTGAATTGCATCAGTAATGGCAACGGGAGAGCATCTTCCACTACACCTGAGGCAGCAGGTTAGCTTAGCAGGTGCAGGGCCGGCCAAACGGCCCACACAGTCTCCTCCAGCCTGAAGCCACTGCCTCATCCTGCCTTGTGGCTGGGCTGGCCCTGCTGCCTATTCGCGTGGTATATTTTCATAAACCTCCTTCATAGTTTTCTTAACCTGGGGAGAAGGTTGCTTTAACCCTGAGTGATCAGTTCTGGTGGTGGCGATCAAGAAGACATGGACAGAATGTGTGCAGTATACACACATTCATAGAAAGCAGTGGGAGGGAACGTTCAAGGGGAAGTGGGCCACAAAGCCCATTGACCCCAGCCAGCATAGCCAATCAGTAGGGATTATGGGAGCTATAGTCCAACGGATTTGGAGGATACCAGGTTGACCATCCCAGTATAAACTCATTACAATTGCCTTTCTTATTTTCAACATGGTTCCTATCACTGGAGTTTCCTTTTATCACAGTGTTGTTAAGGAAGTTTCCCACCTAATCCCTGAGAACAGCCAGTTAAGGGTCTATTAAACAGCATATAAATTCAATAGAAAAGTGGAGACCTAAATGCATGCATGTCTGGGATGGGATTCCTGGCAGGTGCTAGTGAGCAACATTAACAGTAACAGATGTTACAAAAGAGGCTTCAAGGCAGAAGAGTCTCCTGTTGGTGAGATTTTCTTCCTGCCCCCAGCCTTCTCTCTGGCTGACAATCGCAATTCTGACTTGGAACATCATTACAAGAGGCACCTATTTATTTTTATTTAGTTATTTAAAGTTTTTATATGCCGCCCCAGTACTAAGTACTGAAAGTCTCTGGATGGCTTACAAAAAACTAACAAAAAAACCCCCCAAAGCAACCATATACAACAACCAACACATAGCACATTGCCTCCAATAAATTGTGATAAAAACAAGGATAAAATCAATTAACTCTTAAATAGTGGGAAAATAAAAAGGTCTTTATTTATTTTATTATTTATTTATTAAAACATTTCTATGCCGCCCCATCACAACAAAGCCTCAGGGCGGCTCACAACATATAAAAAATACAACAATCTATTTAAAACCTATCTTTGCCCAATGCTGGAAAAAATAAAGCAACAGTGCCAGGTGAGCCTCCCTGGGGAGGGTGTTCCACAGTGCTTATGATTGTGAGCTTAAGTTTTCTTGTGTTTTACCCAACAGTGTGATCCTACAGGGCCTCTCCTGTGCTTCACAAACATTTCACAGCATTTTTCTAGAAATGAGGTATTGCTCTCAATTATCACATTATCTCCTGTAATTTTGCAATCTTGCAAATCTGCAGCAGCACTTGTAGTTGTTGTGCATGTGTGGGAGGAGGCGATCCTTCAGATAACCTGGCCCCAAGCTGTTTAGGTCTTTGAATGTTAAGACTAGCATTTTGAATGGGCCCAGATTTTAACCTGCAGCCAGTGCAGCTGGGAGAGGCCTGGAGTAATGTGTCCAAGTAGCTTAGATTTTGAAAACTTAGAGCAGCACTTTGAATTGTACTTAAAAGTAAACTGCAAAATTTCAAGCTTATCCTGGACAGACTTCAATCGTAGATTGTGTCTGAGTCAAAAGTGCTGCTTTAGGCTTAGAAAGTGCAAACTGGGTAATTTCTGAGCAAGAACAAACTAAGACTATTCTTTTGCTCAACCCTTACTGGTAATGCAAGATGTGTTTGACAGAATAAACACCACAGCACATTATCTGAGTGGTTTTCCTTTGGTATAAGGCACTAGATAGGGGAGACATTCTATTATTGTTATATAATAAATCAAACAAACGAATGAACGAATATATATATATTTATGTATGTACTCAGAAAAACAGGTTTTGCCATCCTGCCCCTCTGCTCGGCTGTAAATACATCAATACACGGTCTTAGAAGAAACTTCAGTGTCTGGTTGTAATGATCAAAGAACCCACTTCATTAACGGGTAACTGTCAAAGTGTAATCTCTGTATTTTCTAGACTTGCTAAAGTGCCTCCCTAAGTAAGTTCACACATGTAACCTTTTGTTTGTTTGTTTGTTTACTTAACTTGGCCAGCCTGTTCAAGGTAACTTTAGTTTAGAAGGCCTGTCAAAGGCATCTAATTAGAGTGAGATATAACTCTTTCTTTTATGATGCTGTGACCTGTATCCAATCACTTTCCTATCCAATCACCTTCCTGTGTATTGTATTCACTCCCCTTTTGTTTATTCTATGTAACCCTAATGGAATTAGCATTGGGTGTTCCTATCTTGGGCACCCATGGATCCATGTGTTTAATTGTAAGTAAACCTATTTGCCCTTGCAAGAAACTGATCATTTGAGCCTTAATTGCGGGATTTTGATATATATTCATTATATATATTGAATGCATATATTCATTTCTACACTGCTCACAGCCAAACTCTTTGGGTGGCTTGCAACCAACCAACTTAAAACAGTGTACTATAATAGACAAAAACATTAACAGACTTAAAATTAATTTAAAATTGCATTAATATTAAAAGACAGGGAAAGAAGAAGAAAGAAAGGATTGCTCTGCAGTGTTTTCAGTTCTGCTGCTGCACCACAGCCATTGCCTTCCCCACCATCCCCGAAGCTCCATGTCAGTCCCAGTCCCAGTTCTCTGTGATGGTGCACAGAAAAGCACCACAGGAGACCATTAGCTTTATGTCTGAGAAAACAGACAGTGCAAAAATGCAGTAGTTTCTCTCCTTTGCAATATCTTTTCTCAAATACCATGCAGACAAGTAGACGCAGCTGATTTGCGACAGATCCAACAGTGTTCTATGTAGCACCTTGAGGAGCTTGCTTTGGCTTCATCATTGAGATAGGCACAATTGCCTCCATCACCCAAGACTTCCAAACTGCAATACAAGCACCACAAAGCTTGAGTCAAGCTTTCCCCAGTAGCAGCTGATAGTTATCTGCTTTCCTGGGAAAATGCAGTCTAATAATTTGCTGAATTAAAGCACATACTATTGGGAAAGTCTTACTCAATCAAACAGATCCCCAAACAGATCCCTAGATTCAGGAGTATCAATGGGTGTCCCTGGCCCATTCGGAGGGAAAAAAAACTATGTAACCCTTGCATATATTACAGCATATCTAAATATACACATCTAGAGAGAATGACTAGGATTTATTTAAATTTAACAGAAGGCAAAACCAGTAAATTGATTTCCCACCAAATAAAATACATTCTTTAATCAAGTTGCATCCCACACCCCAATCACCCTAAATCTGAAGTTAGATTTAGTTTAGTTCTCTTCAGTTAGAATTGATTTGCAAAGGCTGCAAACAGGTAGGAAAAATGGCCAAAGGCATTGACTGGGACCAGTGGGCCCCCTGCCTACAATCAAATTCCAAGCCACAGGTGACTATTGAGAAGGAAAATAGGTTCTGTGAATGAGAAGAATCGCTGCTTGAATCTGCCCATCTCTCTTCTACAAAAGAAGGCTGCAGCTCAAAGCATTTGGAAGTCACTTGGTTAAGCTCAGTCATTCTCCAGACTGGGAGCTCTCCATTCGGGAAGCTGGGAGAGGGTTTTTTTTAGAGAAATCCCTGAGGTTTGCATTATCTTCTCTGGAAATAGGGGTATCAAGGGATTGAGCTCCTGGATTTTTGGGAAAGCTCGTTATACATTTTTCCAAAGTAGTGGAAGTCAGTTGACACACTGACAATATTTGACTGGAAGATTTTAGCAGAAATGTTTAATGGGCCAGTGATTAGAGGGTATGGCAAGATAAAGGATTGGTAGATCATCCAGAACACTCTTTATTTTAGCCCTTCATCCTAGAATGCCCACTTCTTTTCTGCATGTTGAGGTGGGGTTACCACTAGAATGAAAGCAGTAATTCTCTTCTTCTTGAAAATGCCTGATCATTTTTTGCGCAAACCTGGCTACCTAGAATTTGTGAATAGTCACATCTCCAGTGGCTCATCTCTCACCCCATTACCATTTCTTGCTTATTACTGAGGCCTCATTGCTAAAGACAAATGGAACTTGGAACTCACGTTGAATTGCCTCCATCCAACCATTTCCAGGGCTGACCCGAATTTCTCCTGAGCCCAATCCAGCAGGATCCTTTGCCTTTGTTAAGCATCACGAAATCCTTTCAAAACCAGAAGAGATGGATGTCAGAGCCCTGAGCTGTGTCAGTGGCTTGCCAGCAATGAACCTTGGGAGATGTCTTTCACTGCCTGTGTCCCAGTGCTGGGTGCAACCAAAGGCAAGCAGGGGTGGGGGAAAGGAGACAGGGTCAAAAATACACAAAGCCAGCACAGTTTTGCTGAAGACTTTTCCTGCCAGCAGCTAAGCTTCAGGAGAGGCAGTGCAACTTAGTAGAGTGGGGAAAGAAATACAGAAATGCAAGAAAATGCCACGCAAAGTGGGTGGGGCATGGAGCACGGCCATCTTGGAGGGCTGGCCTGGGACCCCGGCAAGCTGGATTTGGCCCACTGGCCTGAGATTCAACACCCCTGAACTGATCAGTTCTCTCTGGGTCCCAGTAGGGCGTTTTGGGTCACACAGGAATGTTTGGCAGCAGGCATGGAGAAACGGCTCTGACTGAGCACCTGGAGCATTGCATGCCAACAATGGGTGGGGCTGCCCGTGTCCCCCATGCACAGAGAGGCAAACTGGGCAGCAGTGGGAGAGGGTGCCCCTCCTCCCCTGTTCTGCTGATGGAGGTGGGAGGGCAAGGAGGGCCTTTTGCACAACAGACCAAAGGGAGGTCCTTTCCAAAATGTTAGTCCACACTGCAGGACTTTTGGAGTGGAGGGGGAGGATAAGGATTCCAATTTGGCTTAGTTTGGCTTGGTGTGCAGGTCCAGCTGAGGTCAGTAAGGAACTAAGTCTAGGCTACGTTGGTGAACACGTGCGGCAGCCTAAGAAGACTGGGCTGCTGACAACTACTTTTCTACCCAGAACTGCTGCAGCTACTTGCAGTTCCGCTGCAGTCATGAGATCCAAGCTCTTCTTTCCCCACATTTCTGCCATAGGTGTGCAATGACAGAGTAGCTCAAATGTGCAAGGTGCCCTCCAGGTGCTTTGCACTACAACTTCCAGAATCCCTGACCAGTGGCCATGATGCCTGGGGCTAATGGGAGTTGTAGTTCAAGACATCTGGCAAGCACGTGGTTGCTTACCCCTGATTAAGTAGAAAACCATGGATCAGTTGATGACAGATGTGTGAACTAGAGCCAGGCTCTGTTCACCCAAAATAAGGTAGAGTAGGGTCTAGGCAGACCAACAAAAACAAGAATTAATCTCTTTTAAATATAGATTTTATGTATCCACAGCAATGAATGCATATGATATGCCTATATAGGCAAATACAGTTTGCAGCAATTTTACATAGCCTTGCTATTTCTCACCACCCAATCTCACATCTACCCTAGCTTTCTAATTACTCATCCTAGCCCCTGGCCTGGGTTTTCTTTCCTGTTCACCCCTTTATCATGCTGTTTCTCTCCATGGCCCATTCTCGCTTGCTCCTAACTGTGCTTGCTGGTTTTCTCCTCCGCCTTTTTAACCCACCCCCCTTCTTGCTTTTAACTCCTTCCTGCTCTTTAGACTAGCCAGACCCCTGTGGCAGCCATTCAGTGACTCACCTAACCTTCCCCAGAACCATTTTGCCGTGGTACCCTCACATTTCTCAAATTTTGAAATGTGCCCATGAGTCCCAAAGGAATAAAAACCCCTGAACTATCTAGGCAACAGGAAAGTGCAGTCCTTATACATACCTCAGAACAGGCCTATAGCCATAGGTGGGCAAGGGGACATTGCCCAACTAAATTTTCTCTGCCCCTATTGTTTTAATGAAGACATGATTAAAAAGCAGCTTTCAATTTTGTCTTTAAAAGGCCTGCAAACCAGAAGAACTTGGTTTTGACACCCTGCCCTTGAACATGTTGGTTGTCCACAGGCCTGCATTACAAGCTAGGAAGCCCCCATTGCCCTGGATGGTGGTAAGCATGACATATAATGCTGTTTGTGGAGACCTGCAGGCTTATAATTTGCAGCTCAGTGTTAAATCCACTTTCTGTTCCACATCTTTGTTTGTGGATTTGGATGTGGAACGGAGGCAAAAGGGGGCTGCAGGAGGCTTAGTTGGAGCAAGGGGAGAAAGAGAAGCAAATGATTGGGTCAGTGAGTGAGAGCAGAACCAAGGTAAGGGGTCCACTCGTGGTGTACTGTGACCTCCTAGTTTTGGCTCTTTTTTAACCTGAGCCAAATTCTCTCTCCTGCAGCAAATACTTGCTCTTTCTCTAAAGAAGACTAATACTGGGCACCCAGTTCACAGCAAAAGATTATGAAGAGCAGATTCCTTCTGTCTCTCACCTGATCCTTCTCTTCAATCCTAGCCAGAGAAGCATCATAGGAAGAGCAAAAGTTCTGGCTTGAAGTCCAGTTTCTTTCTTCTTTTGAAAAATGATAGCAGTTTTCCTTATACCCAATCCAAGATTGTGGGCATGCTTGAATAGGGGGACAGTTACACTGGTTAATGATTGCGAGTACTAATATCCCTAAGGAAAGAATTGAGAATAAGACATTCAAGGTTATTATTTTTTACAGACACGGATTAGCACCATGCAACGTGTTCTCAGGACAGCCATCTCCAACCTAATTCTTTGGACTACAACTCCCAGTGCCCTGTCTAGGGCCCACGCTAGCTAGAGCCAATGGGAGTTAAGATCCACAACATCTGGAGGACACCAAGTTGAGAAAGACTGGCATAGCCCTTGCTGTTCTCACTTCCTTGCTCACTTATTCCCCTGGCCTTTCCCTGCTTAAGTTTTCTTGATCGAGTGGCAACTGCTCTTTGCTGCAGGTTCTTGCTTATGTATGCTGGCATCTGCTATTTTTGAAACAATTGCTCTCTTTATTACTGCACCAGCAGTGGGGGGGGGGGGCTTTTATGAATTTTAGTATTTATTTATTTTAAAGCTTTTATATACCATCCCTAGACAAGTATCCATTATACTGCTGCATACAACTTGGAAAGGCTCCTGCCCTTTAAATCAATACACATAGAAATCAAAGTGAATAAATGCATTAGAGGAATAACCATCATCGGTGTCTTTGGCTTAACCAAGATACACCTGTCTTCCTACAAAAAATAAAAATAAATCAGCTATTTTGCTGTCTTGAGATTCATTTTCTTGCCAGAAGTTTCTTCAAGATATCACAGCAGTCAATGGAGAGGCTCACACAAAACCTTGCCAGTTCTACCAGATGCACTTTGGATCTTTTCAGATCTGCACCTACAGCCACAACCCTCCTGGCCAAGCTAACTGCAATGTGAAGCGCATCTTTGCATTTAATTCACTCTCTGTTGGTTGGCCGGTTTATTTTGGCAATGCACACAGCAGGGGATAGGAGAGCTTCTAATTATCAGCTTAGCTGCAACACTTGCCCAGAGATGGGGATGATTGACAGCTGGCTTTAGCAGTGCCTGAAAGCCAAGCAGCAGCCCAATCCTGCAGCCACATCAGCTTCAAGATGGAAAGGAAACTTCCTCTGTTGTATGAAGAGGATCTGCCACTTTTTCCTCGGATGTGCATGCAAGACTTTTTACTGACCGATGGAGAGAGAAGCTGACTGAGGCATATTTCAGCACTGGCGATGGGACAGCATCCCCATCACACCCGAGGGGGGCAGCCAGCTAGTTCAGGGGGTGCATGGAAGCCAGCTGGGTGCAGGGAAGTGCAGCACACGGTTATGCCCCACAACAGACAGGAATGGCCAGAGGCAGCAGCTGCCCCCTTCGCAGAGCCAGTGTGGTGCAGTGGTTAAGAGCTCAGGCTGGGACTCAGGCAACCCGGGTTCTAGTCTTCACTTGGCTGTAGAGCCAACTGGGCATCTTTGGGCCAGTCACAGGCTCTCAGTCCAACCTACCTCACAGGGTTGTTGTGAGGATAAGATTGAGAGCAAGAGGAGGAAAATGATGTTGGCTGCCTTGAAAGGAAAAAAGGCAGGATAAAAACGATGATGATGATGATGATGATGATGATGATGATACTACCCAAGGCAACTGCCACACTCTGCCTAATAGTAGGGTTGTTTCTGTGTGCATTCCTCTCTCTTATGGGTATAAAAATCAATTTGGGATGAGTGATTTGGAGAGAAAACCTGCCCACTGGGGTGAAAACAAAATCCACAAGCAATTTCATGCTTTCATCAGTCCACCAGATACTAATGAAGGACAGACAGACCAAAGTGGAGTGTTTCCTGGATGTGGACAGCTTACCAACTACAAGGCCGGCACAAACAATGGAAAGGATCCAAATGACTTCATTTTTATGTGGTTGCCACTTGCACGTCCTGGTGTTTTCTGGTGCAAAAAGGAAGAGAAAGCAAGAAACGTGAGTGCCCATCAGCCTCATTCAATGACCCGCTGGAAGAACTCCGTGTGGCACTGCAACTTGAATAAAGGCAGTCTTACAGGAGAGTAAAGTCCGGCTGCTTTTCTAGCAAGACAGCTTTTTGTTTAGAGTCATCTCTGCGCTCTCCTACATGGGGTGGATCAGGAGGGAAGGAGAGATGTGAAAACCGTTTGCAGGAACCACGATTGCTGTGACTTGGGGAATCTCTCTCTCTGCCTTCCGCTCTGCCCCCAGCAAAGTGTGACACATATGGGGCAGGGGGTGAAGGGAAGGTGAGGGGCCACTGGGTGCAACCCGGCTAGCAGCAGCCGAAGGAAGCCTGCATTCAGGGCCAAGCAAACCAGGCAGCCTCACACATCGGCCTGCATTAAGAAATCCTCTACTGCCACATCGACCCCAAGTGGCTTTGCATGGCACATCTTCAGCCAGGGATGGTGCGGGCCTAGGCCTGGTTCGTCACCCGCTCAAGGCCCACACTCCAGGAGCGGCCCACTGCCAAGAACCCCTTAGATCTGCTCCTCTTCCTCAGCCTGGCCCAGACAAGGGTGGTGGTGAGGCGAAGGGGTAGCCACTTCCTCCTTGCTGTCCAGCAAGCCAGTGGCAGTCCTAGTGAGAAAGAGGGAGGAGGTACAAGAGCCGCTGGGGGCATCTGCACTGAGAAGGTCAGCTGCTGAGAGAGGTGTGACTTGCCCAAGGGCCCCCAAAAACCTGGACCCAGCACTAATTTCTGCCAGGAAAAATAGAAACAAAGCATGAAGACAAGCAAGGACTTAGGAGAGATGGGGAAAGAGAAGCAAGCTCTGACAAATTAGGAAAGGTTGGAGGCTCCATCTACTCCTGGAGCAGACTCATTGCGGTATGGGCATAAGTAATGGTACACACACTGCCGTTTCTCTGAGCAGTCCTTTTCAACAACACGCAAGTGTGATTCCACAATGTACATTTTCTTTTGCACATTCCAGTGAGGTCTAAGGAAAATTGTTGGATGTGCTATTTGACCTTGAATGTCCATTAACATCCTGCAGCTTCCAGTTTTAGTAGGTGTCCACGTCTTATTTTTCATGCTGTGCCAAAACTCTCCCCCACGTTTTTCTGACCATTTTTCTGGTTTTCTTATTCAGCTTGATGGAAAGAAATTGCTTTGGAAAAGCAATTCAAACAAAATGAAAAATTCAGAGAAATTCTCATGCATTGCCTTCTGACAGCCCTCCAACACAGAGGAGTGTCCTCTATAAAATAAGGCACCCAGCCACCCTACTTTCCAGTAGGGTGACCATTTGTCTGTTTTACAGAGAATAGTCCTATATTCAAAGGGAAGCCCAGTCCAAGTCTGGTTTATAGATAAAACACCATAGGAAGTGGGAGCATCAGGGACTTTGACGTTCCCCTTCCACAGGTAGCACCTGGATGGCCAAAGGTACTTATACCTCACATGCCAGAAATCTGCAACCTTGCAAGCCCAGCAGTGCCAGAAGCTGCGCTAGAAAGAACACTGTGAATCTACCTTTACCTGTTTGGTTTGCTTGCTCAGGTCCAGGCAAATGCTCCTGCTCATTTGAATTACTCTCAGCGCCATTTTGGGATAGCATCTTCCTTTTTTCAGGAGTGGTGTCCTACTGTTATTTTCAGGCTGTTTCATACCTTATGAAGAAAACAGTGCTCCTGAATCACTTTCAGACACATGAAAATCACCAGGCATTTGTTAATCTAGAATCACAGCAAAGAGGTAAAATAAGCAACTGAACTTGAAATGGCACTCATCTGACTGCATTCAAAGCTGCTCCTCTACCAACAGAACACAGCTGGCAGGATGGATTTCCCCTCCCTCCTTGGCTTCCACCTTAACTGCCAATTCTGCTCCAGTGGCCTGGGCTGGAGCTCTGTGGGAGAGGAAATGCAGGGAAAGTCCTAATGAGGGAGAGCACAACTTGAACAATGTTGGATTCCACCCAGTAAATACCATTTCGGAATACAAGAGCCTTTTTAAGAACACAGTGAACCTCATCATTCTAATTTCATGTATCTGCACACGTAGCAAGGAATACCTTCTACAGAATGAATTACTCCATGGCCCATTATTGTATGCATCAAATTTTAGATGCCACCAACCAGGTGCCCAGCGTATTGTACAATAACAGCATTCAATGCTCACATAAAACAAAGAATCACAGGAGAAAAATGTTCCTCCACCATACAATACAATTTAAGAGTGGTATTAAAGAGCAACAAAGCATTAAATACAAGAAGTCCATAAAAAGGCAATAGTTTTTACTGCCCTCCTAAACCAAAACAAGGAAGGAAATGATCTCACCTTTCCTGGGAGGGACTTTTATAATTGAGGTGCTGTTCCCCTAAAGGTTCTCCCTCAAATACCCACCAGGTGGCTGGGGGCACAAGCAAAAGAGTCTGTGGTTATGACTGTAACATACAGGCAGTTTCACATGGGCTTGTGATTACTCAGGGGGGTTGAAGGAAGAGGATCAGTGCAGTGAGTCAAGCTTAACAGAATTATGAGCTCCTTGATCTAGAGCCAAGATCACGGCATCATGCTATACAAGAAATTTGTTGTTGCTAGTTGTGAAGTTGCATCCAACCCATCGTGACCACATGGACAACATTCCTCCAGGCCTTCCTTTCCTCCACCATCCCCTGGAGTCCATCTAAGCTCACACCAACCGCCTCA
This sequence comes from Varanus salvator macromaculatus, assembly GCA_023646645.1. NCBI lineage: Eukaryota > Metazoa > Chordata > Lepidosauria > Squamata > Varanidae > Varanus > Varanus salvator. The sequence goes on from JAIXND010000792.1 coordinate 1,651,501, forward strand.
GTGACTCCATCCAGCTCCATTCCATCTGCCATCCCCTTCTTCTTTTGCCATCTATTGTTCCCAGCATTAGACTCTTCTCCAGGGAGTCCTTCTTCTCATCAGGTGGCCAAAGTATTTGAGTTTCATCTTCAGGATCTGGCCTTCTAAAGAGCAGTCAGGGCTGATCTAGGACTGACCGGTTTGATCCTCTTGCGGTCCCAGGAACTGGCAGGAGTCTCCTCCTGCACCACAATTCAAAGGCCTCAATCCTTTGGCACTCGGCCTTCCTTATGGTCCAGCTTTCACAGCCATACATTGCAACTGGGAAAACCATAGCCTTGACTATACACACTTTTGCTATTGCCCAAAAAGAAGGGTTCTGGTGGAGGAAAGTCAAAACATTTGCTATGCAAGTCTAATTCATTTATGACCAAGCCTGGGAGCATAACTTTCAGTTCAAGTATTTCATTGTTACATTTTTAAACCACCTAACGACCAAGATTTTAGATGGTATGTAAATATTTATTTATTTATTTACACATTTGTATGCCACCCCCTTGCGACCAAGCCTCGGGGCGGCTCACAACAATAAATAAAACAGCAACCAATTACATTATTTAAAACTAACATTAAAAACTGGCCCATCTCGAGGTAAAGGTAAAAATACAATAAATAACATAAATAAACAAATATAAATTAACAATTAAAATAACTTTTAAATAAAAAATAACTTTTAAATAAATTTAAAACTTTTAAATAAAAATAAATAGAATAAACTCACAAAAAAGATGAGATATTGTCAGGAAATCTCGGAATCATACAACCAGGAGAATGTAGGTTCGGATTCACATCGAAGATGCTACATTCAGTTTCAGTAGTTTATTGACAGGACACCCCTCTCTGACAGAGAAAAACAACAACAACAACAACACTGCAGGGTACCAGTGAACCAAACAAACTACAAGCTTCCTGAGCATATACAGAATATTCTATAGGTTGTGGGTCATATACACAGTTTTGGGGTGATGATGAGGGATGAATGGATACATTTACAGAGGATAATATAAGTACAAACAGAACAATGTAAGGCTGGCATCAGAAAAGATGTTACAAAATGTTCCAGAGTTATAGGGTAATGAGGAGACAAATAGTTGCGCGGTATGAATCATAACCGATCCCAGGTGTAGAAAGAGATTACATCAGGACAAAGAGAATCTATTCAGTGCTGCTTCTCTCAGCTGGAGAGCTAGCGGGATACTTTGTCTTACTTTGCAATTGCACGATAAGTGTGGAATGTATCACCGCAGCTTGAAGGCGTGTGCAAGCATTCCTGAAAGGGTTAAGGGTTCTCATCTAGTGATAGGATGCATCTTGCAGCCTCCCCTGTATGATTGCTCTGCAGGTGAATGGATACAATTCTGAAGCCTCCAGGGCTATCTGCTTTCCCAGGCATATGGAGCTGGGTGAAAAGTTCTAGTCCCTTCTAAGGGAGAGGAGTAAGGGCATTTTAATAATAAAAAGACTCACAATAAGCATATCTTTTTATGTAAGGCTCTATTTGGACTTTCCCAACAATATCAAAACACTCAAGGTTGGTACTAGATAAAACCAGAGCGAAAGAGCAGCAAAGGATTCAAGCAGTGCTATGATCTGGACATCCCAAAACATTTTTTAAAGGATTGGGAAAATAAGGTCTCCACTTGGCACTGGGATGACCACAGTGTAGGTGCCAAGTGAGCCTTTCTGGGAAAGGAATGATGCAGCACTGAAAAGGTTCCCTCTCTCATAGCCACCTGCCTTGCCACATTCGATGGCGGGCCCCGCAGGGCTGAAATGATGTCCTTACAAACTTGGAAGAGTTACATGGCAGCAGACTTTCATTTTGGTAACCTGGTGCTAAGCCATTCAGGGTTTTAATATTGCCCTCTTTGAATTCAACATTGAAATGGATGGGCAGCCAGAGCAGATAACAAAGTACTGGCATAAAATGACCAATCTCAGTTAACCATCTGCCTGTCCTATTTTGAGCTGGTTTTCCAGGCAGCCCCTCATTTAGCAGGTTGCAAGTTAATCCTGAGTGTAACGGGAAGTTACCGGAGCCAGAATGATGGTCTATTCTTGTGCAGGTAGCTGATATGAGGTGCTGTGAGCTACCACAGTGTCAAAAGCACCCCCATGCCCAGCCAACAAACTTTAACTTTTAGGGAAGTGCAATGTGCCCCAGAACATGGTAAGCACCACTCAGCTGGACAGACAAGCCAAGCATCCATAGTGCTTTCATTTGTCTGAGCTGGGGCTCACCTTTTTGGGCCTTCTCTGGTCCATTTCCCTCCCCCAGAACTGGCTCAGAATACCAGCTGCTTCACAGGTATTAGATGGAAAGGCAGCTTGGGGGAGCAGTGGGAGGGAACAGGAGAGTGAGAGCTGGTATCATTCACTTCCTGGTGGTACTCCAGCCCACATCTCTGAATAACCCCTCTCTGTAGTTTTGTGCCTCATTCAAGACTGGGGGTAAAAGAGAGCCCTGTGGAACCCTAGAGGATAACTGCCATGGTGTGGGAGAGCAAAAATCCCCCAGCTGCAGTTTCTGAAACCTCCACAGCGCAATGCCTCTGCACCCCAATCAGACAGACAATGCAGATCAAAAGCTGCTGAGTAACATAGAAACCTCCTTCATGGATCACTGCCTCCTTCATGGATCACTGCCTTGTCGTGGCGAAGGGGCTTGTGTAGCTCAATGAAGCTATGAGCTATGCCATGCAGGGTCACCCAAGACGGACAGGTCATAGCAGAGAGCTCTGACAAAACGTCATCCACTGGAGAAGGAAATGGCAACCCACTCCAGTATCTTTGCCATGAAAGCCCCATGGACAGTACCAAAAGGCAAAAAGATAGGACGCCGGAAGATGAGCCCCTCAGGTTGGAAGGTGTCCAATATGCTACTGGGGAAGAGCAGAGGGCTAGTACTAGTAATGCCAGAAAGAATGAAGTGACTGGGTCAAAGCCGAAAGGACACTCAGTTGCCGATGTATCTGGTGGTGAAAGGAGAGTCCGATGCTGCAAATATCTATACTCCACAGGAACCTGGAATGTAAGATCCATGAATCAAGGCAAGCTGGATGTGGTCAAACAAGAGATGACAAGACTAAACATTGAAATGGACAGGCATGGGTGAATTTAGTTCAGATGACCATCAGGTATACTACTGCGGGCAAGAATCCCTCAGAAGAAATGCAGTAGCCTTCATAGTCAATAAAAGAGTAGGAAAAGCAGTACTGGGATACAATCTCCAAAATGACAGAATGATCTCAGTTCGAATCCAAGGCAAACCATTCAACATCACAATAGTCCAAGTCTATGCCCCAACCACTGGTGCTGAAGAGGCTGAAGTTGACCAGTTCTATGAAGGCCTACAACACCTTCTAGAATTAACTCCAAAAAATGATGTCCTTATCATCATGGGGGATTGGAATGCTAAAGTAGGAAACCAAAAGATAACCGGAATAACAGGCAAGTTTGGCCTTGGAGTACAAAATGAAGCAGGGCACAGGCTGGTAGAATTTTGTCAAGAGAATACGATGGTCATAGCAAACACTCTTTTCCAACAACCCAAGAAACGACTCTAAACATGGACATCACCAGACGGTCAACACAGAAATCAGATTGACTATGTGCTCTGCAGCCAAAGATGGAGAAGTTCTAAATAGTCAGTAAAAACTAGACCAGGAGCTGACTGCGACTCAGATCATGAACTTCTGGTTGCAAAATTTAGGCTTAAGTTGAAGAAAGTAGGGAAAAGCACTAGGCCACTCAGGTATGACCTAAATCATATCCCTGATGAATATACAGTAGAGGTGACAAATAGATTTAAGGAATTAGATCTGATAGACAGAATGTCTGAAAAACTATGGACGAAGATTCACAACATTGTACAAGAGGCAGCAACTAAAACCATCCCAAAGAAAAAGAAATGCAAGAAAGCAAAATGGCTGTCTGAGGAAGCTTTACAAATAGCTGAGGAAAGAAGGGAAGTGAAAGGCAAGGGAGAAAGAGAAAGATACAAACAATTGACTGCAGAATTCCAGAGAACAGCTAGAAGAGATAAGAATGCCTTCCTAAATGAACAGTGCAAAGAAATAGAAGAAAACAATACAATAGGGAGGACCAGAGATCTCTTCAAGAAAATTGGAGATATGAAGGGAACATTTCATGCAAAGATAGGCATAATAAAGGACCAAAATGGCAGGGACCTAACAGAGGCAGAAGACATTAAGAAGAGGTGGCAAGATTACACAGAAGAACTATACAAGAAAGAGCTTAACGTCCCTGATAACCACGATGGGGTGGTCACTGACCTCGAGCCAGACATCCTGGAATGTGAAGTGAAATGGGCCTTAGGAAGTCTGAGCAACAACAAAGCTAGTGGAGGTGACAGTATTCCAGCTGAGCTATTCAAAATCCTGAAAGACGATGCAGTTAAAGTGCTACACTCAATATGCCAGCAAATTTGGAAAACAGCAGTGGCCACAGGATTGGAAAAGGTCAGTTTACATTCCTATCCCAAAGAAGGGCAATGCCAAAGAATGTTCAAACTACCGCACCATTGCACTCATTTCACATGCTGGCAAAGTGATGCTCAAAATCCTACAAGCTAGGCTCCAGCAGTCTGTGGACCGAGAACTACCAGAAGTACAGGCAGGATTTCAAAGAGGGAGAGGAACTAGAGATCAAATTGCCAACATACGCTGGATCATGGAGAAAGCTAGGGAGTTCCAGAAAAACATCTACTTCTGCTTCATTGACTATGCTAGAGCCTTTGATTGTGTGGATCACAACAAATTGTGGCAAGTTCTTAAAGAGATGGGAGTACCAGACCATCTTATTTGTCTCTTGAGAAACCTATATGCAGGTCAAGAAGCAACAGTGAGAACTGGACACGGAACCACTGATTGGTTCAAAATTGAGAAAGGAGTTCGGCAAGGCTGTATACTGTCGCCCTGCCTATTTAACTTATATGCAGAGCACATCATGAGAAAGGCAGGGCTAGATGAATCACAAGCTGGAATTAAGATTGCTGGGAGAAATATCAACACCCTCAGATATGCAGATGATACCACTCTCATGGCAGAAAGTGAAGAGGAACTAAAGAGCCTCTTGATGCGGGTGAAGGGGGAGAGCGCAAAAGTTGGCTTGAAACTCAACATTAAGAAAACTAAGATCATGGCATCCGGTCCTCTCACTTCCTGGCAAATAGATGGGGAAGAAATGGAGGAAGTGACAGATTTTATTTTCCTGGGCTTCAAGATTACCGCAGACGGGGACTGCAGCCAAGAAATTAAAAGACACTTGCTCCTGGGGAGGAAAGCTATGACAAATCTAGACAGCATACTAAAAAGCAGAGACATCACCCTGCCAACAAAAGTGCGTATAGTCAAGGCTATGGTTTTCCCAGTTGCAATGTATGGCTGTGAAAGCTGGACCATAAGGAAGGCCGAGTCGTATGTTTCTATGTTGTTGCTGGACAAGCCCACCATGGGCTTGTCCAGCCTATCTCTGAATGCCCTCACCAATGGGGCCTCAATGACCTCCCGTGGAAGCCCATTCCACACCCTCAGGGTTCTAACTGTCAGGAAGTGCTTCCTGGCATCTAAATGGATCCTTGGTTCCCTGAGCTTTGCTCTGTTGGAGCACATCCTGCCTTCCTCTGCAGGGGAGAACAGGTCTCTACCTATCTGCATATGACACCCCCTCACATACCTGTATGTCGCCAACATATGTATGGTTGTATTTCTGTATGGTTATTTCTGTATGGTTTGGTTTTGTAACACACAATAAATGTATATTTTTAAAAGAATAAAGGCCCAATCTTCTATGAATACTGCTATTTGATGGTGTGGGTGGGGGTGGAGGTGGAGGAGGAGGCATGAACAGGAGAGAGGAAAGTATTTGATTTCAAGCAAGAACCTCTGGCAAACACATTCAAGGGTTGGGCATAAAACTTATGCATCCAGGGAGCCCAGATGCAACAGAGATTACGAGGGTCACTCTATTTTTATTTCAGCAGGTACCCAGGGACAGCAAGGTGATGGGGAAGATGGGTTCCCAGAGATCTGGAGCACCAACCCTCGTAGGTCACCCCCCAATACTGCCTCTGAGTGGTAGCATCTCCCCTCATTCATGCATTTCTCACTTTGGAATGACAAGCTTAAGACCATTTGTTACCCCAGGCAGTGCTGCCACATAGTCTTACTATGCATTTATATTTCGCCTTTTTTCCTGTTATGAGGAACCCAAGGTAGCTTCCATCACTCCATTTGATCCTCACAACGATCCTGCAAGGCAGGTGAGCTGAGAAGCCATTTCTGGCACAAAGTTGCCCAGTGAGCTTCATGGCTGAGCAAGATCTAGAACCCTGGTTGCCCAAGTCCTCAGTCCTCCACTCTAAGCACCATGCCACGTTGGCTCTCATATTTTTATAATCGTTTTGTTTTGATATTTACAGCAGCTTCAGGAAAACAGCACAGAAAGACAGCACAGAGTAAGCTTGGCTCCATTTTGGCCCTGCTTGTTTTTTGAAAAATGACAGCACCAGTTTTTAGCAAGCTATTTTAATGGGCACTTAAAGCAGCCTTCCTTGAACTGGGTGCCTTCCAGATGTGCTGGACTTCAACTCCTATCATCCCCAGCAGCCCAGGTTCACTTTGCAAGACAGACTGATTGCTTCAGGACCCCCAGCATTGTTGGGTTCATTTCTCTGTGGATCCTTTTTAGAGCCTTGACTCCCTTCCTGTGCCAGCCCTATCATTCGGCAGGTGGGACAGCCGCCCCAGGCAGCAGTTGCTGGGTGGAGGGGGGCAGCAGCTTTTGCCCCCATTAGCAGCCTCGGCTGGAAGCCAGACCTGTGTGCTGCAAGCAACCTGCTCTGCACTCCCTTGATGAACCTGCTGCCCTCAGGAATGCCAGAGGATGTTCCTCAGTCACCAGGGCCAAAGCAAGGCTCACCCGCCTGTCCCGTAATCTGCTTTTGGTAGAACAGGGAGCACCATCTTGTTCCACACCCCATGCAGGAAATTATCTTGCACTGACCTGCTACTCAGGACCAGGCTTGGGCCCTACTCAAGCTTTTAGAGCTTTTAGCCTACTGCTTCTGGGTTTTACTTCTCAGTTTTATTTCCAACCCACACGTCTCCTTGTTCTGCCCTTCTCTTGTTTCTCCTCTTGTGTCCATCCTATTTACTTCCATATTTCGGCGAATGGGGCGGCATAGAAGCTTCCTAAATAAATAAATAATATTTCTCCTTTCTCATCTGACTGCTCAGTCCCTTCACTCTTTCCCCCATGCTTACCTGTTAAGTTAGAAGAAGAGGAAGGGCACTCAGCACTTTCTCAGAAGTTCTTTCCTTTTCATCTGAAGTAAACCATTTCTCTTGCCCAAGCTTTATATAAAGCTGTGCTAAGCTCAGTAGGCTCACAAATACGACTTCCTTCCTCCGGAGAACACCGCCCACTGTCAGCCGGACTGAGGGAGGGAGGGGGGAGGCAAGAAAGCAGGATTGGTAGCAAAAACCAAGTGCCAAACTTGACAAAAGGGAGGCCAAAGCTTCCTTGGTGCGTGAGCCCTACGAGGGTGAGGGGAGGGACAAGGGCAAGTTTGATACGGGACACGGGTGTCGGCTCCTGACACTGACACCGTTCATCACTTCACACAGCAGAAGAGAAGCCTGGTGCAGCCACCCTTGGAGAGGAACAGCCAAAGGGTTCAATTTGTTTTACTAGCTGCTCGGATGCAAGGGATCCATGGGCGAGCCACCAACCCGAGCACCCGCTAGTCCACCCCCTCGGTACGCACTGGATAAGTGCATGAGTGCACACAGAACTAGCAATTGTGGGCAGCCAAGCATCTACTCTGTGTTAGCATTGCAGACTCCTGGCTAATTGTTCCATTGCCATATGCTAAATAATAATAACAACAACAACTTTACAATTAATATTTTAATAATAATAATAAATAATAATAATAATTGTTTTACAGTCAAAACCTTAATCCACTTTAAAGTAATTGGTGTGTGGCATGGTAATAAATTTACCATGATGCCCGATGTGAAGTGCCTGCTTCTCTCAGTCTGGGATCTCCCACTGGGCTCATGAAAGGAAGAAACATGTCTTCCTGTCCACTTTCTGCATACCTCGCATCTCTGTCATGTCTCACCTCACTCACCCCCTTTTCAAAGCTGAGCAACTTTGAGGTTCTATATTTGGAATCTTTTCCATGCAGGGGAGTTACTCCAGCTGATCACTTTTGTTGCTCTTTTCTGCATTACCCCCATCCAACTCCAAACGAGTAAAGCGGGGGTGATTCAATGCCCCTTCCAGATTCGTCCTTTTTTTTCAACTGCCATCTGAATTTCTTTGACTTTCATTCTGCACTTTGAGTTTGGAACCACCTGGGCAGATTCAGTTTCATGCCCAGTGGCCACAATGGACTTTCATCAGGATTCACCTAGCTAGGACCTCCCTTTGATGACAAGATCTTTCCTCGGGGACCACAATGCGTGTTTGTGTCCAGATTGCTATTGTTGGGAAAATTCAGCTAAATCCTGGTAGAAAAGGGGTGCGTATGTGCTTTTGTGTTATAAAATGCCTGTACTCCTTTCTCAAGGAAGCACCCAAAAATTCCAAGCCAGGTTACTGTTTGGCATTTGCTGTTACTTTAAGAAGTGGGACTTGATGGCTTCCCCCAAGAAGCTGCCAGGGCTATTGTTTGGCTGATCAGCAAGAATTGGGCAGGTTGCCAGGTTAACAGCATTGCAATCACCCTCATTTGCATGGCAAGACTCACAATAATCCTGTGATCCTTATGTTAATATCCTGCAACCAAATTTTATTGTATTAAGCCCCTCTGGAGACCTCTCATCTTCTCATGGAGACCTCTCGTCTATTGTACTGAGCCCCTCTGGAGACCTCTCATCTGACCGAGTTACCTGAAGGAGCGTCTCCTTCCTTATATACCCTCACACCCCTTACAATCAGTGAGGGAGGCCCTGCTCCGAGAACCTCCTTGAAGGAGGTAAAAAAGAACATCTATTCAGAGTAGGGCCTTCTCTCCGGTGGTGCTCAGATTATGGAAAGTGCTCCCCAGAGAGGTTCACCTGGAGCCAAGGTTATATTCTTTTCGGCACTAGGTCAAAACCCTTTTATTCAACTGTTATTTTAAAAATTAGTATTTGAATACAACAGTTGTGTTTTATTGGCTATATGTTATTTATTGTTTCAATTGTTTTAATGTATTTGATTTTACTGATTGTGAGCCATCCTGAGATGCCATGCATAAGGGACTGCATATAAAAGGTTTTTTTATTTATTTATTTGTTTGTTTGTTTATTTAAACACTCTGTGTATGTTCTAAAAGCTTGTAGTTGGTGGTGGAGACCTCTACCGAGGCGCATGCTGTAACTGCAGTGGTCCTGGCTGATCTTTCAATAAAACTGCTGAGGTTCAAGGCAAAAGGGGCTGTCCTGATTGAACCTGGTTTTCCTTGTTGCAGGTGCCATGGATGCTTTCCCGACGCTGTCACCCGTTTGCCCCCCTGTGCTCAGATTGTTTTCTTGATATTCAGCGCAGTCCTGCTTTTGTGCTTTTTACCTTTTCTTCTTCACCCTTGGAATGCTGTACAAGATTAGGCATGAACACTCCCCATTTGTGTCCTGGGACTGCAGCATCTTTGCAGCTTTGGGGCACTTCAGTATTGCTCCTCTTGGGGACATCTGTGCCAGTCATAACTAATGCAGTACTGAATTCCAAGGGTGCAAAAAAAGGAAAAAGGGGGGACAAGGCAGCTAGCAAATCCTCCATTTTAAAATTTGTGAGGACTGGAGGGTTAGTCACCATCTATCTGCCGGAAGCTGGGAGCAAAACAGCAGACAGTCGACTGCTGGTCTGTGGTTCCAGCTCATCTTTCTAAAGCCACACAGGAAAAAGAACAGGAGTCCTTCAAAAGCATATGTTTCGGGTGTTGTTGCTGGCACGACCTGTGTTCCCTGTGTCTCCCTGCCAAGATGTCATGAGCAAAGCCTTATTCCCTGATTGTAAGAAGGGGGGCAGCCCCACTGGTGTCTGATGAGCCCACCTGCCTGCTCTCCTACAAGCCACCCCCCCACCCCCACTTCCCCTTTACCCTCTGGGGAACTCCCATGGGCTACCGAGTCACAGATGCGGATTTGTGCAACAATAGGATTGTTTTGCTATATACCTTTGAGCAAATGAGATGGCTTATAGAAATCAATCAATCCATCCCAAGACTGGTCACAAAAGCCCAACAAAATGTGCTTACTCCCCACAGATTAACTACAGCAAAACCAGAAAGCAGGTGAGCCATCAAGTAAGACCTGATTAATTCCTAGCTTTCATCCAAGTTTTAGCACTGCTGAGGCTTTCCTCAAACAACTCTGTGGCTGTACTGTAATCTGACTGCATGCTTACTCAGCAGAAAAGTCCTATCTAACTCACTGGAGCTTGCTTTTGAGTAAAAATGTAGAAGAATACATAATAATAATGTGGTTTTCACTGCAGCTGTGGCACTTTGATAACCTTTGAGAGGAAGTTCCCTGAATGCTCATACAGAAACACACATGTGCTCACACTCCATTTTGCAACTTGTTTATAGCAAGTTCTCTGCCGGTGGAAGGAAGTGCAGCTAAGAACAAGGTGGAGCCAATGAAGACGTTATGGGAGAGGAAAGACATAAGCCCCGAGGCTTCTTTGCAAGGGGGCAGCATATAAATATAGAAAGAGAGAGAGAGAGAGAGAGAGAGAGAGAGAGAGAGAGAGAGAGAGAGAGAGAAAGAAAGAAAGAAATGAGAGACCTCACTCTTATCATCCAGCATCATAAAGACAATAGTTAAATTATTCAGTCCGAGCTTTATGTCTTCTATGAAGAGGTCTGTTTTGTTTGCCAAGCTCACACTGCTTGCTCTCAGGAGGAAGGAACAGGCATTGTGGGGCAAAAAGCAGGAGGATGCTTGGAAAAGTGTAGGGCAGACTGAACTTCAGCAGCTCTTAGCTGTCACACCAATCCGCAATATAGGCTCGGAAATCAGTTTCTTGTCAGGGCAAACAGGTTTATTTACAATTGAATGCATGGATCCATGGGTGCCTAAAATAGGAACACCCCCATGTTAATTTCCTTAGGGTTATATAGAATACACAAAAGGGGAGTGAATACAATACATAGGAAGGTGATTGGATACTTTGACGTGGATAGGAAAGTGGTTGGATACACATCACAACACTATAAAGAAAAATTACATTTCACTCTAATTAGATGCCTTTGACACACCTTCTAAACTAAAGTTATCTTGAACAGGCCTGCCAGAAAAGGTTACATTTGTGAACTTTATAGGGTCAAGGAGGCACTTTGGCAAACCCATGAAATACAAAGATAGCAATTGATATAACTAAGAAGCTAATGTCAATTCTTGGAAGGATGATTTGGAGAGGGGTGTGAAATGAAGGCAGAGTTTTTAAGCACAATGAAGTGCACACACGCTGCAGCTCACTATCACTCATGCTCAGTTGCTTCCCAGTTCTCTACTGCATGGGGGTGGAAGCAGCTGATCTCGGAGCTTTCAGTCTCTGGATGAGTAAAGCAGGAGCAAACCGTTGTGCCACGAAAAAGCAGGGGCAGAGCGTCCCTTCCTGCAGCTGCTGGTGGAAAGGAAAAGCACCTTTTAGCATTTTTTCCTCCCTGCAGCGGGCACTTTCTAGAAAGTGCCTGGTCGCTTTCTTCTTACTATGAGTCACATGCTGCTTTCATCCTTTTCCTCCTCTCTCTCCTTGATAACATGATCTCCCTTTGCCCTCCCCAAAATCATCCAGGCATGCCGCCACCGCCACCGCCAGGCCTGCGCGCAAGAGAGGTGCAACTGGCACCTACCTTACCTTGCTTTTGGCACCAAGTTAAGACTTTAAAAAAAATTAGTCTCAGTTCTTAGATTTGGCTATTGGTTTGCTGCTGGTTTATTGTTTTATTGGTTGTTGTTTTATTGATTATATCGTGCTTATTTTCTCCTATTTATATGGTTGTATTTATATTGTATTTTAATCCTGTTATGTTTTATGGTTTTGCTTGTTATTGTTATTTATTTTATTTGTATTTTCATATTGCTCTGTGAGCTGCCCAGAGAGCTTCTGGCTGTGGGGCAGCATACAAATGCAACAAACAAACAAACAAACATGCTGTCTCTTCAACACCAAAAAAACCCAGGAAAAAAAACCAAGGGCTTATGATGCCACTGTAGTCAGGCGGGCTGGCTCACTTGCTCTGCATGGGGGTCTGGTGCAGTGGCGGTGGCAGCTACAGCAGGGAGCAACCAAGTGGGCAGGCGGAAAGAGGGGGGTCTTGTGATGAGTGGCAGCAGGGGCCAGTGCAGCAAACCCGGCCCGGCTAGCAGCACAGCCCATGCACTGCTACACCGTGAAGGGCAGCATTTGTATAGGAGGGAGGCAGTGGCAGGGCCAGTCAGTCATTCCTTGCTGCACAGCACTGGATGTGAGCATCTCACTGTGCATAATGAATAGCCCAGCTCTGCCACTGATAGAAGTGTAATTTCAAAATCACGGGAAGCGGTAGTTCCACTGTACCCTGCACTGGTCAGGTCTTGCCTTCAGTACTGTGGCTGGTCCTGGAAACCTCACCTGAAGGAGTCAGAGGCACTGGAGCAAGTTCAGGGAAGGGCAAAAAGGGGCCTAGAAAAAAAACCTACAAGGAAAGACTGTAAGAAGTGGGTGTGTTTCATTGTGAGTGAAGATTACAGTGAGATATGGTAGCATTTCTCAAAACCGCAACCTGCTGTTTGCCATCCAAGACTGCAGGGTATGAAATAGCAGGTTAAGTTATGCGCAGCCAGATGTTGGCTTCCTCATGGTCAGAGCTTTCAGGTGGTGGAACCAACTGCTTAGGGAGGTGATGGGCTCTCCATCACTGGGGTGTTCAAGTGGGAACTCCACAGCCATCTGCCAGGAATGTTTTAAACTGGTTCCTAGGAATGAGCAGGAGTTGGATTCATTGGCCTAAAAGGCCCTTCCCAGCCCTGCGATTACATGAAAAGGCTATTCCTGCTGTAGCTTGTTCTTGAATTTAAAAAAAAAATGTTTTCATTCATTGGTGGCAAGAACTATGACACAACTGAAGTCTGTCAGTGACACTTTTTGGATGAACCTAAGTGGCACTTTGGCTGCAAAAGTGGCTATGCATTGTAAGGCCTTGGCAATTATAGGTGGCCTATAAATACATGTAAATAAATAAATAAATAAATAAATAGAATGGCTGAATCCAAACAGTTTGCAGTTTTGTCTTAAAACTGTTTGCAGACCATTCCTCCTTTACTTTTTAGGGAACCTCCTTGAAATATTAGACCAGCTATGGACCTGAGTAGGATGCAAGTGAATAAAAAGGCATTCCTGGAAGGGGTTTTTTTTGGGGGGGGAGGGGAGTAATGGTTTAATGCTATGCCTCCCTGCAGTTTTGGGATTTACTTTTAACATATTGACCATTTTTTAAAATATGCCTCTTTTAACTTCTAGATCCCCAGCCCTGTTCTGCAGCAAACTTCTCCATAGTGCAGTGTTCCTCTGAGTTGACCATTGGTAATAAATCAGCCAAGTTCAATATGTTTGTTTTATGCAAAATGAACCATTCCTCCTCTGCTTGGCAAGGGGTCCTGGTCATAAACAAAGGATACTTGTGATACATGTTGAGTGGACACAAGGGTCACTTTTACATAACAGATCATCATCTTGCTGTCAAGAATGCTTGTGAAGTGCTCATCAGACAGTTGTTGTCGTTGTTGTTAGTTGCAAAGTCATGGCCAACCCATCGCAACCCCATGGACAACATTCCTCCAGGCCTTCCTGTCCTCCACCATCTCCTGGAGTCCACTTAAGCTCACACCAACTGCTTCAGTGACTCCATCCAGCCACCTCATCCTCTACCGTCCCCTCCTTCTTTTGCCATCTATGGTTCCCAGCATTAGGCTCTTCTCCAGGGAGTCCTTCCTTCTCATTAGGTGGCCAAAGTATTTGAGTTTCATCTTCACTATCTGGCCTTCTAAAGAGCAGTCAGGGTTGATCTCCTCTAGGACTGACCGGTTTGATCGCCTTGCAGTCCTGCTTATTTCATTAATGAGTGTTGCATCCCTCCGTTCCCTCCTGACTCCCCAGATAAGGCACTCTGCACACACAAACCCTTTGTGCTGAGAAGGGGGAGGATTCCCACAGGATGCAAGTGGGGTGGATGCTGCTATGAGGTTGTATGAGGCAATCAGTTAGTCAGGGAAGGGTTGAGGAGAGGGAATAAGCCCTTGGCAAAAAAAAAAAAAAAAAGGTTATTGGCCTGTGAAACAGGTTTCTTAATTGGCCCAGTAATGAGTGAATAGGGGTTTCCTTTCCACCATTGCTACTGTGGCTTTGTACTCTGATTCAGGCCTGGTACCTCTTGCACCTTCAGCCCAGGTTCCACCAGCCTAGAGCTCTTCTCTCAGTCCCACCACCTTCAGAGGCACGTTTGGTGGCAAGGGGGGCCTTCTCAGTGGATCTGCTGGAACCCTAGGCCAAGGGAGGCCAGGGTAGCTTCTTCTCTGTTGTTCTACTGGCAGGCAAAGAAGTTTCTATTGAGGTAGGCCTTTGGTGTATGTTAGGGAAATCCAAATAAATTTTTACAGAGAAAGGTTGCTTATATGTGCCTTTGTAGTATAAGATCAAACCTGCAGTGTCCCTGCTCCTCTTGCCCAGAAAGAACCAGAAATCTCAGCCAGGCCCGCTTTTCTCTGAAGCTTTATTAGTCATCTGTCCCTCTAAGAGACTAAGACTCTCCACTGGCCTGAGGCAGCTGCTACATTTAGTTGCAAAGTTAATCCTCTGTGGAATGCAGCTCCCAAGGAGAGTTGCTTTGTGTCCATTCTTCTGCTAGCTGCCACAAAGCTGCTCTGACTGGCTTTTCTCCTTCTGCTGCAATCTCATTTGCTTACTTGTTCAAGCTCAGACCTCTTATGATTCATGTTCCTTACTGATTATCATATCAATACTCTGCAGACACTGGTATTTACTGTAACATTATGTCACAGCCCTCTGCAGTTAACTCATATTGTTCTATTTATGAATGCATTATCCTTAGAAATGCACCTATTCTTTCCTCCTCAGCAATCTGCTCCTGTGTACGTGACTCAAAACCTATAGAACACTCTGTGTATGTTCTGGAATTTTGTAGTTGGTAGACATATCTCTACCTGGCACTGCTGTGGTAGGTTTGTCTCTGCAGAGGGGTTTTTCCTGGATCTTCTCATCAATAAAACTGCTCAGGTTCCTAACACAGAGGTCTCCCTGTGAATCCCAGTCTACATTCTGCTCCCCATCTTTGGAACTCCCTCCCTAGGGAAATTCACCTGTGCCATTTTTATTTTCCTTTCAGCGCCAGACAAAGACATATCTTTTTAGGATTTTTTTTAACATTTAGCCTGCATGCTGTGGCCCTTTTTAATTGCCTTTATAGATGTTTAATTTGTTATGTTTTAAGTGCTTTTAATGTGTTTTTATTCTGTTACTGTGTTTTATGCATTGTAAGCTGCCTAGGAAGGCCTCAGCAATTATAGGCTGCCTATGAATACATGTAAATAAATAAATACGTTCTCACAGGCTGCAAAACTGTGAATTCCCTGACATAAAAGTTACTCTGCTGCTAAGGGAGCTTGACTAAGCTGGGTGTTCTTTATTCCTTCTATTGTGCTTTTAATGGGTTTTAGGTTATGCTTTTAACTAAGCGTTTGTTTCTAATTTTGATTTGAAGGTTCACTGCCTTCAGGTCCATTTTTCTGGCAAGAAGGTGGGATAAATAAAAATGCTCTGGTAGATACGGCCAGGTCTTGAGGCTGGAACAGCAGATGTGCCATGATACTGCTATGGCATGAGTGCTGAGGGGCTCTCCAAATGTGAGAGGAAGCAAAGACCAGGATCAAATGACAATTCCCACAATGGAACAGAGGTAAGAACTGAGGTAAGGGGCAAAGATCCATCCTGGAGCAGTTGCTGTTTGTGTCAGTTATAGATGATCGGGATTTAGGTGAGAGCACTGAAGGAACTTAAATTTGCAACTGACAACCAGTTATCGAAGGTAGCAAAACTAAAAAGGGGTTGCAAAGCGCTTCAGAAGCTTCTCTCCAAATTAGGTGAACGGGTGCTTAATGACAAATGCAATTCAGATATGCACCAACTGTAAACTTTTCACATTAGGGTCTGAAAATCATATACCCACATGCTGACTGGCTGCCTGCTGGCAGTATGGATCAAAAATAGCGCAAATATACCATTAAAAGAAGCCCTTGCATGCCCTCCTGCCCCCTAAGATCTGCAATGGCGGCCCTCCTCCGGGAGCCCTCCGTGAGGGAGGTTAAGTGGGTAAGTACCTGGAGGAGGGCTTTCTCAGCGGTGGCGCCCCAACTATGGAATGCACTCCCTGGAGAGGTTCGCCTGGCACCGTCGTTATCTGCTTTTCGGCGTCAGGCGAAGACCTTTTCATTCAAGACGTATTTTAATTGTTAGTGTTGATTTCGTGTATAGTTATTTGTGTTTAGATACTTATGTATGGTTTAATGTTTGTTGTATTTGCTTTAGGTGTGTTGCATTTGGTTTATAAGTGGGGTTTGTTCTTATTTTAATTTATTTGGTTTTGATTTGTATTTAAATTACTTATATTTTAAGTTGCCGAGATGCACCGAGGGGGGAGGGATAAATTAATATGATTTACTGTTTTATTGTATTTTAATGATGTTGTGAGCCGCCCCGAGGCTTCGTTGCAATGGGGCGGCATATAAATGCTTTAATTAATAAATAAATAAATAAATAAATAAATAGTAATACCTCTCTTGATCTAGAAGCCACACTTCTGGCTATGCAACCAAGGGTGGCATTCTCCCTCTTGACCACCGCATCACACTGCTGACTCATGTTTAGCCTGCAGTCAACCAGTACCCCAAGGTCCCTTTCACAAGTGCTGCTCTCCAGCCACTTGTCACCTAACCTGTACTTATGACACCTATTCCTATGCCCGAAGTGCAAGACATTGAATGCCATCCCGTTGTCTCCTGCCCACTTCCATAGTCTGTCCAGATCCTTTTGGATCTGGAGTACCTGCTCTTCAGTTGTGGTCACTGCTCTAGTTTTAGTATCGTCTGCGAATTTGATCTGTTCACCCCTTCTTCCATGTCATTTATGAAAAGATTAAACAGGATCGGCTCCAAGACAGAGCCCTGGGGGACCCCGCTTGTCACTGGCTGCCATCCTGATGATTCCCCACTAATGGTTTCCCTCTGCTTTCAGTCAGTCAACCATGCCCTAATCCATCAGACAGTGCTTTGGTGTATCCCAAAACTCCTCAGTTTCTCAACCAGGATATCATGGGGCACTTTGTCAAAGGCTTTGCTTAAATCCAGGTAAACCACATCCACTGCATCTCCTCCATCTAGCCATCTCAAAACCTTGTCATAGAATTCCCCAAGGTTCATCTGGCAGGACCTGTTTTTGCGGAAGCTGTGTTGAGTGGCCTCCAACTTCCCTTCCCTATCTAGCATCACTAGATTGCTCACTATTATGAGCCTTTCCATTGTTTTTCGTAAAATGGACGTAAGGCTAACTGGTCTGTAGTTCCCCATGTCCCCTTTACTACCCTTTTTGAAAACTGGGACCACTGATGCCACCCTTCAGTCCTCTGGAACCTCACCTGTTCTCCATGAGGCCTCAAAAATCGAGGTCCGCGGGCATGAAAGAACCCCTGCCAACTCTCTAAGTACTCTCGGGTGTAACCCGTCAGGACCTGGTGCCTTTGTAATGTCCAATGCCCTGAGGAGCCCCTTGACTTCAAGGGGGGTGACTCTAATCTGTGCCCCTAAATCCCCAGTCTCATCTAATCTCCTATGCAGATATCCCCCGTCCTGCTTTGGGGAGAACACAGAGGCAGAATAGTCATTTAGCATCTGTGCCTGTTCCCGCATATCAGTCACTGGATCTCCTTCCTCCTTATTTAGTGCTCCCACCACTTGTCTCCACTTCCTTTTCCTATTTACATGCTGAAAGAAGCCCTTTTTGTTGCTGTTGATATTCTTGGCAAGTCTCAGCTCGTAATCAGCCTTAGCCTTGTGAAGAATCCTTCTGCAACGGGCCTCCTCCTCCCGGTATACCCTTTTGTCTATTTCGCCCAGTACCCATTTCCTAATGAGGTTCCTCTTTCATCTAATCCCTCTAACCACCTCCTTTCACATCCATGGTGGCACTCTCCTCCACCTCCCCACCTTACTAACTAGAGGTATCGTCAAGGCTTGCACCTCCAAAACCTCCCTTTTGAGTGCCATCCACCCCTCCTCAACTCACTTACCTTCCAGTAACCTCTCCCAGGAGACTTTCCCCAGTCTGGCCTTCAGTTGGCCAAAGTTGGCCCTCTTGAAGTCCCAGCTTCTAGTGCTCGCCCTGCTGCACGTCCCCAGTCCCCTGATCTCAAAGCAAAGGATGGAGTGATCACTCGCATCCAGAGCTCCCCTAATCTGTACTTCATCTATCAGCTCCTCCCTATTGGTCAAGACCAAGTCCAGGATGTCCCCCCCCCTCGTCGCCTCTCGGACCCTCTGTGTGAAAAACCCTCCCTCTATAGCTTCTAGGAAGCTACGTGACCTGGCTGTCACCGCCGAGTGAGTCTCCCAAGTAATATCCGGGAGATTGAAATCTCCCATAATTACTATGTCTCTCCCCCGAGATATCCTTAGAATCTGGCCTGTCAGGACATCATCCAGGGTCTCAAGTTGACCTGGAGGGTGATAACATACCCCCACTGTCAGGTCTCTTTCTCTGTCAAAACCCCTAAGTTTCACCCAGACTGCCTCTACCGAATCCCCATCTGTGCTGCATTCTATCTCACTGCATCCTATCCCTTCCCTGACATATAAAGCCACGCCCCCACCTCTCTTTCCCTTCCTGTCCTTTCTAAAAAGGTGATACCCTTCTAAGTTCACATTCCAGACTTGCCTTTCATCCCACCAAGTTTCTGTGATTCCCACCAGATCATACCCTCCTATTCCCAGGAGAGCTTCAAGCTCTTCCTGCTTATTACCCATGCTCCTAGCATTGGTGAACATGCACCTCAACTCCTTCCCACCACTTCCTTTCCTTGGAGTTCCCAGCATCCTCCTTCCTCCCATCCTCCCTGGTACCTGGCCCCTCTCTGTAGGAGTCCTGTCAGTCCCTGCAGTATCTCTAAAACCCTGCTTCCAGAGCCCTGATCCTCCCCCCACACTTGTCCAGTGCAGACACGTTACTGGGGGGCCTGGAACCCACCCCCCCCAGCTCAGTTTAAAGTCTTCCGGACGAAGCTCGTTAGAGCATCTCCAAAGGACCTTTTCCCCATCCTCGTGAGGTGTAAGCCGTCCCTTGCCAGAAGTCCATTGGCAAGAAAATGAGTGCCATGGTCAAGGAACCTGAAGCGTTCCTTCTGGCACCACACCCTAAGCCAGTCGTTCACCTCGGAGGCCCTCCTGTCCCTTCCTGGCCCAAATCCCTGGACAGGTAAGATTGACGAGAAGGCCACTTGGGCCTTCAGCTCCCTGAGTTTCTTCCCCAAGGCCTCAAAGTCCCTTGTGATCCCGACCACGCCCTGCCTGGATGAAAATCAATTATATATAAATCAGAAATTATTGGTTATAAAATATAACTCTATTGAGAGCCAGAGTGGTATAGTGGTTAAAAGGATGGGACTGGGACTCAAGCAACCTGGGTTCTTGTTCGTGCTTGGTCATGAAGCCAAACTGGGTCACTTTTGGTCAGGCATAGGCTCTCAGCCCAACCTACCTCACAGGGTTGTTGTTATGGGAATAGGACTGTGAAAAGGTGGGGGACAATTTTGTGAGCCTCTTTGAGTCCATAATAAAAAGTGGGAGATGAATCTAATAAATGCATACATGGTTTACATCAATAATCTAAATAATACATATGCCCTAGACATATAAAATATCTTGAAGTTGCTATCACAAAAATGGAAGCCGCTAAAGAAAATGCAGCTTTAATAAAATGCTTTAATAAAATGCTTTAATAAAATCTATTAGAGCTAATAAAAAGAAAGGAAATAGTCACAAGCTATCCTAGTTGGGGAGAACAACAGCAGTGAAAATGATGGCCTTACTTCATCTGAATGACTTCATATATCAAAATATTAAGGAAAGATTCACAAACAATGTTGTTTTCAAACCAATGCACCAGGGAGTGCTTAAAATGCCATGATTCAGCACATATAGGTAATGTTGTTGTTAGTTGCAAAGTCCTCCGCAACCCATCACAACCCCATGGACAACAGTCCTCCAGGCCCTCCTGTCCTCCACCATCCCCCGGAGTCCACCTAAGCTCACACCAACTGCTTCAGTGACTCCATCCAGCCACCTCATCCTCTGCCGTCCCCTTCTTCTTTTGCTGTCAACCATTCCCAGCAAAATTTGGTGATACATTGCTAATAATAAAGCATACCTTGCAATGACCCGAACTCTTTAAAAGCAGTATGTAAAACAGGACCAAATGGTAACATAGAAATCTCAGACTATGGCAAAAACTATGGGAAAACTGCCATTCAAATAGGTATGAGCAAAAATACAAGAAAACAATATAAAAACAGCACATAGGTGGCACTGTGTTCCTATAAAATGTCAGATGAAATCCTCACTCTAGCTCCCTCTATTGGGGAGGATGTCAGGAAATGGGTCTGTATGTGGTAGAGCTGCAGGAAGGTTCATTCCTTTTGAGAACCGGTCTCCGTTATCACAGGACAAAATGTTCCTTGTGGGGAGGATTTAAAAGAGCCGTGGTTGATTTTCTAACCCTTTTTATGACTGCAGCAGGCTGATTCTAGCACAGTTGTTAATTGGACACTGGGAGCTTGGATGGGGAAGGGTGAGGGTTACTATGCAAGGCTGCCCTCATGGCAACTTAAAGCATTGAAAACAGCAAGAACCCAAGATGATTGGGTGAGAAACTCCAGGACCCAAAGGCCCAAGTGACCTTTTTCTCTATCTTGCTGGTCCAGGGATTTGGGCCAGCCAGGGAAAGGAGGGTCGCAAGGGGAATGACTGGCTCAGGGTGTGGTGCCAGAAGGAACACTTTGATTGCCAAGGGACTTCTGGTGAGGGATGGGGTGCACCTCATGAGGATGGGGAAAAGGTCCTTCAGAAATGCTCTGGTAAGCTTTGTCCAGAAGATTTTAAACTGAGCCGGGGAGTCGGATCAGGACCCCCAGAAACTTGTCTTCATTGGACAAGTGAGGGGAGAGGATCAGGGTTTGGGGATCAGGGAGTTAGAGGTACTGCAGGAGCTGGCAGGACTCCTATGAAGATGGGGCCAGTATCAGGGAAAATGGGAGGAAGGAGGAGGCCAGGGGACCCAAAGAAAGGGATCTGTGGGAAGGAGCTTAGATGCATGTGCACCAATGCTAGGAGCATGGGCAATAAGCAGGAAAAGCTTGAGGCTTGAGGCTCTCCTGGGTATAGGAGGGTATGACAAGGCGGGGATCACAGAAACTTGGTGGGATGAAAGGCAAGTCTGGAATGTAAACATAGAGGGGTATTACCTGTTTAGAAAGGACAGGAAGGAAAAGAAGAGAGGAGGCGTAGTGTTATTGTCAGGGAAGGGATAGGGTGCAATGAGATAGAATGTGGTGCAGATGGGGATCTAGTAGAGATGAGTTGGGTGAAATTAAGGGGTTATGACAGGGGGAGGGACCTGAGAGTGGGATATGTTATTGCTCTCCAAGTCAACTTGAAAGCCTGGACACCAAATTTGAAGGATATCTCAGGGAAGGGACACAGTAATTATGGGAGATTAGTCGGCAGACTCACTTGGTGGCAACAGCTAGGTCATGTCACTACCTAGACACTACAGAGGGAGGGTTTTTCACACAGAGGGTCTGGGAGATGACGGGGGCGGGGGTAACCTTGACTTGGTCTTGACCAACAGGGAGGAGCTGATAGATGGGGTGCAGATTAGGGGAGCTCTGGATGCAAATAATCACTCCATCCTTTGCTCTGAGATCAGGGGAATGGGGATGTTCAGCAGGTCAAGCACTAGAAGCTGGCACTTCATGAGGGCCAACTTTGGTCAATTGAAGGCCAGGCTGGGGGAAGTCTCCTGGGAGAGGGTGCTGGTAGGCGAGGGAGTTCAGGAGGGGTGGATGGCACACAAAAGGGAGGTCTTGGAGGCACAAGCCTTGACAATACTGCTAGTTAGCAAGGTGGGGAGGCAAAGGAGAGCACCACTGTGGATGTGAAGAGAGGTGGTAAGAGGGATTAGACCTAAGAGGAACCTCCACAGAAAAAGGGCACTGGGGCAAGTAGACAAAAAGCGTATACCGGGAGGAGGAGGCCCATTGAAGAAGGATTCTTCGCAAGGCTAAAGCTGATTATGAGCTGAGGCTTGCACAGAATATCAGAAGCAATAAAAAGGGCTTCTATCAACATGTAAATAGCAAGAGGAAGGGAAGACAGGCAGTGGGACCACTAAGTGAGGAAGAAACAGATTCAGTGACTGATGTGAGGGAACAGGCACAGATGATAAATGATTATTTTGCCTCTGTGTTCTCTCCAAAGCAGGATGGGGGAGATCTACACAGGGGACCAGATGATTTAAGGGCACAGATTAGAGCAACCTCCCTAGAAGTCAAGGAGCTCCTCAGGGCACTGGACATTATAAAGGCATCAGGCCCTGACAGGTTACACCCAAGGGTAATTTGGGAATTGGCAGTGGTACTCTTGTGCCTGTTGGCCTCGATTTTTGAGGCCTCGTGGAGAACAGTTGAGGTTCCAGAGGACTGAAGGGTGGCATCAGTGGTCCCAGTTTTCAAAAAGGGTAGTAAAGGGGACATGGGGAATTACAGACCAGTTAGCCTTACGTCCATTGTACGAAAAACAATGGAAAGGCTCATAATAGTGAGAGATCTAGTGATGCTAGATAGGGAAGGGAAGTTGGAGGCCACCCAACACAGCTTCCGCAAAAACAGGTCCTGCCAGATGAACCTTGGGGAATTCTATGACAAGGTTTTGAGATGGCTAGATGGAGGAGATGCAGTGGATGTGGTTTACCTGGATTTAAGCAAAGCCTTTGACAAAGTGCCCCATGATATCCTGGTTGAGAAACTGAGGAGTTTTGGGATACACCAAAGCACTGTCTGATGGATTAGGGCATGGTTGACTGACTGAAAGCAGAGGGAAACCATTAATGGGGAATCATCAGGATGGCGGGCAGTGACAAGCGAGGTCCCCCAGGGCTCTGTCCTGGGATTGATCCTGTTCAATTTTATCATCATTGACCTGGAAGAGGGGGTGACCAGTCTGCTGATCAAATTCTCAGATGATACTAAAATGGGGGTGGTGGCCACAACCGAGGAGCAGGTACTCCAGATCCAAAAGGATCTGGACAGACTATGGAAGTGGGCAGGAGACAACAGGATGGCCTTCAATGCGGATAAGTGCAAGGCCTTGCACTTGGGACATAGGAATAGGTGTCATAAGTACAGGTTAGGTGACAAGTGGCTGTAGAACAGCACTTGTGAAAGGGACCTCGGGGTACTGGTTGACCGCAGGCTAAACATGAGTCAGCAGTGTGATGCAGTGATCAAGAGGGCGAATGCCACCCTTGGTTGCATAGCCAGAACGTGGCTTCTACATCAAGAGAGGTATTACTGCCACTCTATATGACTCTAGTGTGCTCACAACTGGAGTATTGTATTCAGTTCTGGGCTCCACATTACAGGAAGGATATAGCCACGTTAGAACTGGTTCAACATATGGCCACAAGGATAGTGGCCAGTTTGCAGAGAAAGCCATATGAGGCGAGACTGAGGGAACTGGGTCTTTTCAGCCTGGAGAAGAGGAGACTCCAAGGGGATCTGTTGGCGACATATAGGAACGTGAGGGGGTGTCACACGGAGACGGGTAGAGACCTGTTTTCCCCTGCAGAGGAAGGCAGGATGCGTTCCAATGGAGCAGAGCTCAGCGAACCAAGGTCCAGTTTGGATGTCAGAAAGTACTTTCTGTCAGTTAGGCCCCCCAGGGTATGGAATGGGCTTCCACGGGAGATGGTTGAGGCCTCATCAGTGAGGTTGTTTAAGGATAGGGTGGATGTGCACATGGTGGGTATGTCATGAGCAGAGCCAGCTGGAGCGGGAAGCCCCCTCTGACTCGCTTTGTTTCTATATTTCTATGATTTGGGGGAAACATGGCATGTGGTTACTCAGTACATTAGAAGTACAACAGTACCAGCAGCTCATGCCTCTCTCTGTGGAGTAACTTGTTAAGAATAGACAAATAATACTCAATAATTGAAACATAGAATCAGAGCAAGTCAGAAGGGTTCTCCCAGGTCATCTAGTCTGACCCCTGGCTCCAGCCGGCTCCGCTCACAACATGCCCACCATGTGCATGTCCAGCCTATGTTTGAACACCTGCAGCAATGGGGGCTCAACCACCTCTCGTGGAAGCCCATTCCACACCCAAAGGGTCCTAACTGTCAGGAAGTGCTTTGTTGTTGTTGTTGTTGTTAGTTGCGAAGTCGTGTCCAACCCATCGCAACCCCATGGACAACATTCCTCCAGGCCTTCCTGTCCTCCACCATCCCCCGGAGTCCACTCAAGCTCACACCAACCACCTCAGTGACTCCATCTAGCCACCTCATCCTCTGCCATCCCCTTCTTCTTTTGCCATCTATTGTTCTCAGCATTAGATTCTTCTCCAGGGAGTCCTTCCTTCTCATTAGGAGGCCAAAGTATTTGAGTTTCATCTTCAGGATCTGGCCTTCTAAAGAGCAGTCAGGGTTGATCTCCTCTAGGACTGACTGGTTTGATCCTCTTGCGGTCCAAGGGACTGGCAGGAGTCTCCTCCAGCACCACAACTCAAAGGCCTTAATCCTTAGGTCATACCTGAGTGGTTTAGTGCTTTTCCCTACCTTCTTCAATTTAAGCCTAAATTTTGCAACGAGAAGCTCATGATAGGAGCCACAGTTAGCTCCTGGTCTAGTTTTTACTGACTGTATAGGGCTTCTCCATCTTTGGCTGCAGAGCACATAGTCAATCTGATTTCTGTGTTGACCGTCTGGTGATGTCCATGTGTAGAGTCGTCTCTTGGGTTGTTGGAAAAGAGTGTTTGCTATGACCATCGTATTCTCTTGACAAAATTCTACCAGCCTGTGCCTTGCTTCATTTTGTACTCCAAGGCCAAACTCGCCTGTTATTCTGGTTATCTTTTGGCTTCCTACTTTAGCATTCCAATCCCCCATGATGATAAGGACATCATTTTTTGGAGTTAATTCTAGAAGGTGTTGTAGGCCTTCATAGAACTGGTCAACTTCAGCCTCTTCAGCACCAGTGGTTGAGGCATAGATTTGGACTATTGTGATGTTGAATGGTTTGCCTTGGATTCGAACTGAGATCATTCTGTCATTTTGGAGATTGTATCCCAGTACTGCTTTTCCTACTCTTTTATTGACTATGAAGACTACTCCATTTCTTCTGAGGGATTCTTGCCCGCAGTAGTATACCTGATGGTCATCTGAATTAAATTCACCCATTCCTGTCCATTTTAGTTCACTGATTCCTAAGATGTCGATGTTCAGTCTTGTCATCTCTTGTTTGACCACATCCAGCTTGCCTTGATTCATGGATCTTATGTTCCAGGTTCCTATGAAGTATAGATCTTTGCAGCATCGAATTTTCCTTTCACCACCAGATACATCGGCAACTGAGCGTCCTTTCGGCTTTGACCCAGTCGCTTCATTCTTTCTGGCGCTACTAGTACTAGCCCTCTGCTCTTCCCCAGTAGCATATTGGACACGTTCCGACCTGAGGGGCTCATCTTCCGGTGTCATATCTTTTTTGCCTTTTGGTACTGTCCATGGGGTTTTCATGGCAAAGATACTGGAGTGGGTTGCCATTTCCTTCTCCAGTGGATCACATTTTGTCACAGCTCTCTGCTATGACCTGTCCGTCTTGGGTGGCCCTGCACAGCATAGCTCATAGCTTCATTGAGCTATGCAAGCCCCTTTGCCACGACAAGGCAGTGATCCATGAAGGAACAGGAAGTGCTTCCTGGCATCCAAGTGGAACCTGGGTTCCCTGGGCTTTGCTCCGTTGGAGTGCGTCCTGCCTTCCTCTGCAGGGGAGAACAGGTCTCTACCCGCCTGCATGTGACACCCCCTCACATACCTGTATGTCGCCAGCTATCTAAAACCCAATACATGAATTTTACTGTTACTTACCTGTTTGGAACTAAATATATACACATGGGGGTTGTTTTTTTGCTGGAGGGAGATTAGAAACAGGTGTTATATACTTGCACTTCTATTATATTTTTGAAACTGTAAAATAAAGATTCAAAAAATCAAAAGATGTGTAGCACCAAAACTTCCTGCATCTATTTCTCCCTGAAATTGGCAGCAACAATTTATTCCAGAGGTGAAATTGAACTTGCAGCTACCATTCACTTTTGCTGGGGGAGGGAATTAAAGGCATTTTTAAATTTCTGTGATAGCCATTGGGGAATACAAAGCCTTAGATTATGTCACCTTGAGTTCAGTACTGAGTCAAACTGGATGAACTCCAAATTGTCTTCTTTGATTATTTTCAAAGCAGACAGAGCTGAATCAAGCCATTTTCTATATCATTAAATGCAGGTCTGCGTCAAAGTGGTAGATTAGTGCAGATCTCAACCATTTCACACTAGTAAGAACTCATGTTTGCTTGGGCTGAGGAGAATTTCATTCAGTTCAGATATTGATTTTAAAAAAACACCAAATTTGCATTTCCTCATTCAACATGCAAACCAGAATGCATTCAGCACTTCATATTTTAAGATGCAGTTTTCCAAACTAAAACACCTTACAAAATGTAAATGTAAAAGAAAACGGCACACAAAAATTAGGTATTAGTGAGAGGAATATACAAACTTATATGTAATATAGCAACGAAAACCACTTGCAAAAATTGTGCATGTTAGGATAATGGCATACAAAAATCTCTACACATTTCCAAGTAAACTTTTGAAAGGGCTGCTCCCAGAGCCTGGGGAGTCATGCCCAGGAAATCCAATGGAGTTCCATCCCCAAACAATTCCTCATACATCCTTCGGTGAGAGGCTGAAAGGATGACTGACATCTACAGGCTAGAACAAGAGATGAATGCAGGGGGAAAGGGGAACATATGGAGGAGGAAAGCCCTTTGGCAGGATTCTCCCTTCCATCATCCTTAAGATACCCGTCCTTTTCTACAGATGCCTACTTCTTAGCATACCACTTACTCTTCCCCTCCTCTATCCTTGGCTATATGCTGCAGTTCCTCTGCCTCCTAGCCGAGACTGCTTTTGCCCACTTTCCTTTCCCTTTGCCTCTGCATAAACTTTTATAAAGGTCTTTTCCTTTCTGCACTGAAGCAGTTTGATTTGCTCTTTTACTGAGCAGTCAGAATGTTTGCAAATATCCCCTATGACATCGCACCAGTTGAGCCAATGGCTACTGGGTGGGATCCAGTCAACAGCATTTTAGTTGCATGTGTGATCAAAGAAGTTCAGGCTCCATGTAAAGGACTTTATTGGGGTGGGCAGGGTGGATTCAATATTTTTTTTAAATAAGTTTTATTCAAAATTATAATCCTAAAAACAAAGAAAAACTGAAAACAACATCAATCATCAGAAACATCAGGCCTGCTGGGTCAGCCCCATATTTTTTTTCCATTTATGATAACTTAGGTAAAGGTAAAGGTTTCCCCTTGACATTACGTCCAGTATGCCTGACTCTAGGGGGCAATGCTCATATCCGTTTCCTAGCCGAGGGAGCCAGCGTTTGTCCACAGACAGTCTCCGTGATCATGTGGCCGGCATGACTAAACACCGAGGTGCACGGAACGCTGTTACCTTCCCACCAAAGTGGTACCTTTTTATCTACTTGCATTTGTATGCTTTTGAACTGCAAGGTTGGCAGGACGGAGCAACAGGAACTCACCCTGTTGTGCGGATTCGAACTGGCGACCTTTTGATCAACCAGCCCAGCAGCACAGCGGTTTAAACCACTGTGCCACCTGCAGTCCCATGATAACTTAGAAGCATATTTAAATCTATATGAAGTCCTGTTTCTCTAGCCAATAATAAAAAGAGTCCCAAGTTTGATAGAAATCAATATCTTCTTTCTCCTTCAGTGACAAAGTCAATCTATCCATTTCTGCACCGTCCAAGATCTTTTTTAGAATCAGTTCGTCGGTGGGTGGTTCCTCACTTTTCCAGGGTTGAGCAAATGCAATCCTCACCGCAGTAATTACATGTAAAATCAAATACATTTCTTGTTTACTAATATCAGCAGGTATAATGCCTAATAAGAAGACTTTGGGTTTAAAAGATAAAGGTTTTTGTAACATTTCCTCAAGCCATTTATGTATTTTAATCCAATACGTTTTCATGTTATGATTCAATATTTCTTGAATTGATGCTTTCTTGAATTTATCCGGTGTAACTGTGAAATTCAAAGGAAAGTTAGAAAATGGATGCATTACGAGCACAGTTACAAAGGACATATATTTATACACATATTTATGGAAAGGATCATTTTTAGATAAAAACCTGTCCCTTCAAGCTCACTGAAATGGGATCTGCCTTTTTCTTACAAGGCTTCTGTGCTTCTTCCCCAGCACAGCTTACACCTGTTTAGACTTAATCCATTTTAAAAAATGGAGCTTATGATCTAGTTTGCTTTTTGAAATGTGAATGAAGTTTTCTGCAATCCAGCAAAAAGCAAAACAAAACAAAACTGCCCAAATAACTTTGTGTGTGGTAATAACCACTATTATGACTTTTTAAAGGGCTGAAAAACCTCAGCCCTTTCAGAAGTCATAACAGCGGTGAGTCCAAGTACAAGTGATCAGGCCACAAGACTGTTCTAAGTGAAGCAGGGCACCCGGCCACCCTAGATTATATTCTGTCTTCTGCTGTGTCAGCCTGGGTACCTGGCCATTGGGAGGCTTCTCTGGAGGATCATCAAAGCAAGGGGGCACCAACTGCCCCCTACATTGGTCAGGGAAAAGCACCTGCAAGGGCTTACCTCCCCTACTCTCCACCAGAAGCTACATTCAGCAGCAACTGTTTGTAGTCCAAGACCTGGAGCAAGCAAGGTGCAAGTGCATTGTGGCCTAAGGAACAGGCATGGCCAAGTGGAGTTCCACAGCAATGGAAGGTCAGGCTGGCTTGGATTGGATATAAATGCCCACCTGTAGTTTACCCTATTGGCTTTGAAGCACTGGTCTCCCTCTTCCCCTCCACTACTCCCCTTCCCTTGTGTATCATCTATTTTGAGTCTGTAATCCTTATGCTGGGCTCTCTCCTTTAAATTGAAGTTATATGAAAACAAGCTGAGCTGGATCAGATGAAGGGTCCTCCCAGTCCAGGATTCTGCTCGTGAAGGGGCTAACCAGCTGCCCACTGGGAACCCAGAAGCAAGACTCGATTGCATCCTCCACTCATGTTCCCCAGCAAGGGGGCTACCTGGGCACACTGACCCTGATGCCGGAGGAAGCATAGAGCCATGTGGGTTAGTGACCATCGAGAGCCTTCCCCTCCTTGAAGCTAAGTAGACAGTAATGATCTGAAAAGCAGGATAAAATACAGTAAGTAAAGGCTTGTTGAAATGGTATAAGCAATATCTGATTACTCTCAAAGTAATATCTGGTTACTGTTAAAAATGGAGATTGAACTTCTGCATGCAGAAAAAACACGTGTGTGACTTCTGAACGACTGATCCCCCAGCAAGCACTGGATGGAGGAGAAAAGCGATCTATGCATCCCAGGGGTGCAGTGAGCAGGACTCTTCCCTCTTCATCAAACTCACAATGAAACCCTGGAAATACAGCTCTTTTATTGAAACTTAACAGGTTACATAACGGTTAGACTCAAAGGGTTTTTCCCCTTGAGATGTGAGAGAAGCGCCTGCCCATGTAGAGAGCTGAATCCAAACTCAAACTCCCCCTCTTCCCCTTCCTTTCAGAAAAGCTCCTGACTTCGCCCTCAGGGTGGCTCTTGCTACTGGATGGCAGGGAAATGGGAGACTTCATAACTGGTCTGCTTGCATTTCCCAGTGGTGCTTGACTGGCTCAAGGAGATCTTCTGGCATCTGCTTCCCATTCCACCCTGAAAAACCTTCTGTCCTTTCCAAGGCAGGCAGATTCTCATGTTCTGCCTGAGAAACTTTGCTAGGTAACCTTGAAGCTGCCAAGCTCCCCCATCCCCACTTGCTCCTCCACCTTCTCCCCTGCATCAGATGAATCTATCTGAATAGATAGCAATGGGCAAGACACCCCCCCCCCAATACGGTGGATACCAGCACCACCACCCTCCTACCCAAAACCAGAAGCTAACTCTTTGATCCTCTTTCACCTGGTCCCACCCTGAGTGTGACCAAGACAAGAAATAGGAGAGGGAAAGAGAAGGGAGTTTGAAACCTTTGAGCAGCCTGCAAGAGAAAACGGTTAGGGGAGGCTGTGTTTTGCGTGCTAGGAAACTTCCTTGTAGGTGCAGAAAAACCATACTTTCACAAAGGGCTGTCTCAGCTGGCAACACATGCAACACATTCTGAAATTGATCACAGAAGAAAAGCAATCTATCCCCTTGCCTGAGCAGGATTTGGTCGAGGTGATATGTTTGTGGTTAAAAAACAAACAAACAAGTTTCCATTGCAATAAGCAGGCCTAAAAGCTAAGAATCAGAGTGTTCTAAAACTACCATCCCAGAATGAGGCCTTTTTGTGGTCCCTCTGAATTTGCTTGCATAGCAATAGACTTGGGACAATAAGAAATTTGCTGCCCAATCATACATTACATTTTCTGCATTGCAGTCAAGCATATAGGGAGTCAGTTAACATGCAGTTCTTTACTGCATGTTTGTACCTCAGTCTCAATTTAAAGGGACACAGGATCAGGGAAATTACAGGTTAGTTAACTTAGTACCTGATTCAGGTAAATTGGCCAAAAGCATTATTAGATATAAAATGAGTAAGCATATGGAAGGACAAGCCCTGCTGAGAAAGGAATCAACATGGCTTCTGCAAAGTTAAGTCCTCTCATCAATCTTTTGGAGTCCTTTGAAAGTTTTAATAAGAATGTGGAAAAGGGTGGAACTTGAACTTCCAAAGGGTTTACTTGGATTTCCCAAAGCCCCTCGTCAAAGATTAAGGTTGGGACAAACTTTAGCAGCATCCATCCCTCTAGTTTTCATGGACTTCCTCTCCTGCTCAGCCCAGTCTTACAAAGAAAGTTGAGATAAGAGGAAGTCTGTGAACATTCTCTGAACAAAGGTTGTGCAACCTGCAATCTTCTTCTGCATCAGGTGCAGGAACACAAAGGCCAATGCAGGTGGCATGGAAGAGGGAGGCTGCTTGCCAGTGGTCACACAGGGCTCCCTTCCTGATGAGCCGTGTCAGATGCAGTAGCCCAAATGTCTGTGATGCATGGTGTGGAAGAGGGACACTGCTAGCATTCTCCTAGAGCTTGATGCACAGTGAGCATCCTGGAAACACTGGAAGCACATGCCAGGAATTCAGTCCCAGAGCCACTTCAAAGCAGGCCAGTGTCCAGGAATCTGGTAGATTCCCACCCACAAATGGATTCCTCACTCATTCTTACCAACATCTCCTGAACAAGCACAGTAGTCATGGAACAAAAGGAAAGATCCTATTTCAGGTAGCTGAGGTGTCTGTATTGGAACTTACCAAACAGTGCTCTGCAAATAAGAATAAACAGTGAGATGGCCAAGTTTGTTGATGACACTACATTATTTAAGGTGAGCCAGTGTGGTGTAGTGGTTAAGAGCATGGGACTGGGACTCAGACGATCTGGGTTCTAGTCCCCGCTCAGCCATGGAGCCACCAGGGTGACTTTGGGCCAGTCACACACTCTCAGCCCAACCTACCTCACAGGGTTGTTGTTGTGGGAATAAGATGGAGGAGGAGAATGATGTAAGCTGCCTTGAGCCCTTTGTAGGAAAAAGGCAGGATATGAATCGAAAAATAAATACATAAATAAATAAATAATTGTAATTAAAATAGTGTTTCTGAAAAAGCCCAGAAAGAAATCTCCCAGCTGGGAGAATGGGCATCAAAAAAGCAAATCTATTTCTCATTTCTGTGTAAGCAAGGGCAGAGAGCTCCACACTGGGGCAAAAATTTAAAAAATACAAAATCCCACCTTGAAACATAATCTCATGGTGTCTGAACTAATGGTGACCAACTAAGAAAGAGATATTGGCATTGTGGTGGACAGCCAGATGGAGTGGAGACAGCAACTTGATGTGCAGCAGCTATATAAAAGATGATCACCCAATCATTGGAAATAGTTAGGAAATAAACTGAAAAGAAACTTCCTCTCATGCTTGTACTGCTCTGCAGACCCCAGGACCCCCAGCTTCTCAGCCCCAGTGACAAAACATCAGCACACAAGCAAATTAAGCCACTGTGTGAGAAGAGGGTGAATGCTATGTACTAACCTATCTACCTACCTATATCCAGCTAATCATCTAAAACATATAGATTATCAGCTAGAAAAAGACACAGCAAAGGGAGTGAAATTCCAGAAGGGGAACCTGTGTAAACTTGCAAATGGGAGCTAAATCCCAGGGAGGAAACCCAGCAGCAGCCTTCCTCAGAGAGCCCATGTTTAAACTAAATCCAAGGTTAGAAACAGAAAGAAAAGCAATACCAAAGAGCTACTGTCTAGGTCTAGCTAGTGGAAAAGATTGCTTATAAATGCAAAGAAAAGGCTAGCTTCACTTTGAGTCAGTGTAGGTTCAAATTTTTAGGGCTTATAGAGCAGGGGTCTCAAACTCACGGCCCGTGGGCCAATTGCGGCCCGTGGGACGATATTTTGTGGCCCCCACTTGATATCAAAGTTTAGTGATAGTGCGGCCCACGCGTTTTTCTCACATGGTAGTGTTGGGAAGGGGGAAACTAAAATGATCAGGGTCAGCTCCCCTGTGACAATGTCTCAGCCATCCTGACATATTTATATAATAGCTTTTAATAACAAATAAATAAATGGCTATAATGTCTAGGCCTGTTTAGCCAAAGCAAAGGTGAGTAAGGGGAGCCATAACTGCAGCTCTGCAAAATAATGCATGGTGTGTGGGATTCATTTTTCATAGCAATCCAGCTTACTTCTATACAGTGGAAACCACATGTGGTAATTGTATGCCTGGGGAACCCACCCTCTGCACCAACCTCATATGTGTCTGAAACAGTTTATAAACTCTTTGCACATTTAAAGTTTAAATCTGCTTTCTTGGTGATAATTTTCTGATGTGAAAGAAAAAATATACTGGCTGCTGTGTATATTCAATTCCTCTTTTAAATTCTCTAGAAGTGTTTATACATCATCCAAAAAGTGTGAGATACACTCATATATATAAAAAAAAAATTCTTAATGCAACTTTGCTGTTTTGATTAACATGAGCAGTGACTTCCTGCTCTACTTCATTCAAGGTGGGTTAGATTTGGTTTTGTAATTAGTACCTCCCCACAAAACACCTACTGTTCTTCTTTAATCATCCTACAAACAAGAATAGTTGGTAATAGGATAGAACTGAATGATTTCAAGAACTCTGAGCAAAATGACAATGCAAAACCCAGTTTCACACAGAACACACTTAACCTCAAAAGGTTGTCATGCATCCAAGATCTTAGCTTTCTGAAGCCAAAGTTAAGAACTTCCCTATTGCATCAGAGCAGGTAAATCAGTGGAAATCTGAGGGATTAAGACACATCCAGGACATACTCTTGCTGGAGTGGATCAAGAGAGAAGGAGAGAGGTCAGAGTTAAAAGTTGGAAAAATGCTGGGGAGGGTCATTGACACTTAGGATCTATTTTACTAAAGAAACTGTAGCTGGTATTTTATTTAACATTACCTGTTTTCCAATTGTGTTTCACAACTATTAGTTTATACCAAACACATACATTGTAATTTGACTGATGAATGGCAGCTTTTTGGAGTTGCCACTCAATCTTAAAGCATCTGTAGGATGTATCATGTTTTGAAATTCTGCCAGAAAAGGATTTCAAATTCCTTTTATTTCATTGGAAGGATTTCAGCATGGACTTTGCCATCTCCCCATTGGAAATGATAAATTGTAAAACAGGCATGGGCAGCATGTGACCCTCCAGGAGCTATTAGACTCCAGTTCACATCATCCTTGACTTCTCTAGTTGAAACTAAGGGGAACTGGATGGCCACAGGTTCCTCACCCTTTAAAATGTTTCATTTTTGCTGCCTTATGCCTATGATGTTCTGTGGAATCTAAAAGTCAAAAATGTCATTTTAGCATAGTTAATATTTAGAAAACTCTCAAATGACATGATTTTGCCAGATCCATCTTGCAGCAGGTAACTCACACTGCTTGCCTGCCACACCACTGTAATTTGCTCATAAAGTATTGCAAGCAAAAATTACTTTGTGTGAGAAAAAGGCCAATAAGCATTGCATTCAGTGGCATTTGACACATGCCCCTTCTGGGGTTTGGGTGCATCTTAATTTACACATAGGTCGTTTCTGTGTTGATTAAGCCGCAAGTGCTGAACACTTCCTTTATGTTCTCTTGCCATGGCTGATGAAATAGTCTACGCTGATCTGAACCTCCCTGAGACTCAGCTGGCAAAATCCAGAAGTAAGTGTGGTTTTCTTTAATATTTTGAAATAAATAAATGAAATGTACTTCATGCTCTCTTGTATGGTTTAAAGGCCAGATTCCCATTTTATCTTAATGTAACTCAGCTGAGAAAGAAATACAGGGATGCAGCCTGAGTTTGTCATGGTGCTCTTAGTGAAGGAACTTCTATTGCTTAGAGATTGTAAAGGTACTTTTGAAGAAACTGCAAAGATTTTTAAAAAAAATCTTCTTACTTCCATCCACACCATCTCTAGAATCTAGATATGAGAAATGATATCTAAAAGATCAAACAAATAAGCATGAACAACTCCAAAAGAAGGTAAATATTGGAGACACCCTGTAAAGGTTTACTTTAAAGACAGCTTTAGATCTTTACTGCATACAGGATGAGACTGTGTTTGGGAGAACATGAGGAGTAAAGTCTATTCCACTGGAAACTGGTTGAATAAGATATTTTATTTATGGAACAAGAACATTCCTGAATAAAAGCAGTTTCCTAACATTACATTCTGGAAAGTGTGAGATAGTTTTGAGATGTCTGAAAGCATTTTACCGTTTGCTTAGAGAGTACCACAGTGGCCTTTATTTAATTTAAAGATTTATACCAAGCTTTCTAAGGTAGTTTCCAACAGGTTCGAACCATAACCACCTCCCTCCCAAGAAGTACTAACAGCCCTTGTTTTAGTTTGGGGAAAGCGTTCCCCAATGCTTTAGGTAGCAATTGATGTGGCCGCAAGCAAATGCATCAGAAAAGAATAAACCAAGTCCAGTGCAAATGTAATAAAGATCAGGAAAGAAATAGGAAAGGCAGTGAAAGATCCCCAATGCCAGGCAGTCTCAGAACTGGCTGACTGGCATTGCTAGCAGATATGGTCAGAGGCAACCCACCAATATAGGAGAGGGCCCCACAGAGAGTGCTTTTCTGAGGACTCCTCAGGTCTGGAGTTAGCCCTGTGAAGACACACAATGTCTTAAGCTTGCTGAAACCAAGCAGGTCAGAAGTCTGGACAATGCCTAGATAGTATATCTTGTGCATTCCGCTTTGTTTCAGGGGAGAAAAGCAGTGAATAAGATTTAAATAGAAAACACTCAGGGATTTAGCTTATATGCTTAATTAGTTGCAGGGTTGGGATTCTTTGCTTTAGGCTACCAAGTAGCTTTGACTGCAATTGAAAATCTAATTTTAATTATCTGACAACATATCTAAAAACATGTACACCTAAGGGTGTGAACAGACTAGAATTAGACCTTATCCCCTCTCTAACCCCAGATCACATTCAGTTTCTTCTTGCCTTTATGATGTAAATGGCAGACATACACACCACTGAATCCACTAGTTGAAGTATCTTTTTTTCTCTCCAACCATGTTTTAGCAGTCTGCCTTTAAAAAAAAAAAATGCCAATGCATGTTTATTGAAATAATCATCTGTCCCATTAGTACCCTTTTGGAAAGGATTACGATTCAACTTTGGGAACATTGTGTGGGTAGGTTCACATTTAACAGCAGCCCATTGTGGTTAGTTACCATGATGGGTTGATTGAACCTACATGCGAGGGCAGTTCCCTCCTCCTCTTGCAGGGGAAACAAGTTCCCTCACCCTGCAATTGTGTGCTGATTGCAGCTTGCCATGGCTGTCCCTTTATTTGTTTTGCCCCCAAGATCACAAAAGCCGGTAGGAGCTGATTCTTATAACTCCTTAAGAGGCAGGAATAAGCTGCTGTCCAGTGGCA
Organism: Varanus salvator macromaculatus; assembly: GCA_023646645.1. Classification (NCBI taxonomy): domain Eukaryota; kingdom Metazoa; phylum Chordata; class Lepidosauria; order Squamata; family Varanidae; genus Varanus; species Varanus salvator. The sequence goes on from JAIXND010000792.1 coordinate 1,687,960, forward strand.
TCTTGAAGGGGCTTCCCATGCCTGCTCATTTCTCTTTTTATTTTTGTTTCTATGAAGGGGTACTTTTTTATTGTCTCTTCTCTGTCCTCATTATTCATACAGGACTTGTTCCCTGAAGTGCAATGAGGAGCAATTTCCAGCCGTGGCTGGGACAATGCACAAGCTTGACCTCAGGGAAAAAATCCTACCAGATCAGCACACTCCTAGCAGCTCCTCTTGCAAATATTACAGTTGTGCTCACTTAAGAGCTCCTCAGGGTTTGCTCCAAATTATTCTGATGCACCTCAATTACATCAGATGAATCCGGACATGAATGCTTTTCAAAACAGAGCAAGGATTAATTTTCTATAGCACCTGCTTGTTTAAACAGATTGTTGCTTAATTTATAGCCCATTGCAACTACATTATCAAATGAGACAATAATGGCAAATTATTTGATGTGAACCCTCCTTTTATGTTATATGGGTCTGACCAGATTTCCACAGATGCCCAAGATGGCACCAGATTGCTCTGAGAGTTGGAGGTGTAGGACAGCTTGTCCTGCTGCTGGCTGTTGTGGTGCTTAGTGTTTTGGGTAAGTTAACACAGCTACATGTGGCTTCAAATATACATTCAACTACATGCTTGGGCTACCAAAATGCATGCTATATGATTCTCAAATGTGGAGAGATTAGCTTGCCCTTGATAAATAAAAAAAACAGCCAGTGTATTCCTAAGTGTCTTGGTCTTTTGACAACACCCCAGGAAACATTTTTATTAGGCAATATGACCTCAAATATATTTAAGAGTTAGGCTTGTGTTCAATCTAGGGTACTAGCTGATAAGAGACCTAGCAAAGCAGAAGGTATCCCCAGTTTGAATCTTGTCTCTTCCCTGTTAGTAGCTTTCAACAAGCTACTTTTTCTTAGCCTTGGCCCTCAAATCTGAAATATGGGACTGTGAAGAATCTGGTGCTGGGGTGGGACCTGGATGTTAGGGCAAACTCACATTTATCCCATGGGGTGGCATATAAGTTGTCTAATAAATAAAATAAATAAATAAATTCCCCAATATGAAGGATCTCTCAGTTCATTTCTGCTGCCACCATTAAACACCCTTGTATTTAACATACTTCTGTCCCCTTCAATCATTGATTATCAGGCATGAGACAAAATACATCAGAGGTGTCAGAGAAGTAATCTCATTGCTACTTTTAAATAAGGTTTCTGTACAGTTGCCACAAGCCCCAGTTCTTATTCCTAACCAAAGTTAAACAAGCATCGCCCTAACCTTCAAATGCCTCCTCAGCAAGCTCACAGGTGTAAAATGAGAACATGAAAAGTCAGTTCTGGTGGGATTTGGCTTCCACCTGGACTCTTAAATATTGTTCAGGAGGTTTCCCTTGAAGCTTCCACACCACCCACACAAGCTGACAGTCAGGCTTCCACTCTTTCTCCTAAAGGTTGCTCCAGGAGTCATCTTCTTCCCCGCAGAAAACCCTGCAGCTTCGCAGGTGCACTTCTTCAGGCTTCCTGTCACACAGGCCCTTCCCCAGGCACCCCCCTGCTTTATACCCATTCTAGTCAGATCCCTCCAGCCAATCAGCTGTGTAAACTTTCAGCCAATAGGCATCTTTAGAATGGTGAGCACTTCCCCAATCAGATGGTGCCTGTTTCAGTCCTGCCTTCCCATATAAAAGGGGGGGGGGGCTTATCTTCATTTTTGCCTTTTGTTAGTAAGAGGAAGTACAGCTTGGCCAGCACTCCATGTGCAGGTCTCCTCAGGAATATGCCTACATTTTTCTTCTCGCTTTAATCCCTTCAGACTGTTAGTGGTTGACAGTGCTTTTTTTGTAAAAAACAAAAAGGTGCTGGAACTCCCGTCGCCGCCGGCAGTAAGCACTCAGTGTGTGACCACACACACCAATCCCAAGCCAAGCAGCATCCCAAGCAGGACGGCGCGGACACAAAAGCAGCCCGCAGGCACTATGTTAATGATGTTTGCTGCTGACCTGCTATGCCGACAGGCAATTCAAAATCACTTGGTAAAATCCATTGGAAAAAATGGTGCCGGAACGCTGTTCCGGTGCGTTCTATGACAAAAAAAGCCCTGGTGGTCAAAATAAAACATAATAGTTAAACATTTACCTCTGTTGGATTTTAGTTTCTTCTCAGGGGCATAATACGAGTCTTTTCAGGATTTTGTGAGGACTGCAGTTAGTGTGTATGAACCTGTTTGAACCTTTGAAAGCGCTACACAAATATTGTTGCTGTGAAAATACCACCCTCGTCACTCATTTCACTCCTGGCTCCATTTATTGCAACTTGGGGCTTGTGAGGAAGAACCACCAAGCTATTCGATATGGCACCGTTGTCAGAACTGGTATTCTGAGGGTGATGGTTTGGACACAGTAATCTCAATATCAGTGAAAGGATTTTTTAAAAGGGTGGAAAGGCCTTTTAATCCACAAGCCAAGAACAACAACTGTTGATTAACACCTCTTCAGAAGAAGGCATGTCGTAGTTATACCCTGTTCAGATTACTGTAATGCCCTCTCCTTGCGGGTGTCTCTTCTGTGTTTGGAGATTTGGGCTGGTTCAAAGAGCTGCTGCTGGACTGCCAGCTGGGTACAGGGAGCATGCACCTCAGCTCCTCTGTTGAAACAACTACACGGGCTCCCAGTCTGTTTCTGGACACAATTCAAAGGGATGGAGATGGCTGTGTAAAGCCATATACAGCTTGGGCCCAGGCTATCTGGAAAACCATATTTTTCTGTATGAGCCTGCGTGGGCTCTAAGATCTTCAGGGGAGGCCCTTTTTTTGGTCTCACCACCCTCAGTGGCAGCCTTGGCAGGAATGCAGGAGAGGGCCTTTTCAGTAGCTGCCCCAAGGCTGTGCAATTCCCTACCGAAGAAGATTTATTTATTTACTCACTTACTTATTTAAATATTAGGTTGGCACCTTCCCTGCTAGGTTTTTGTAAGCAGGCAGGCTTTTGTGAATGGCCTGCAAGTTTTCCCTGGAGTGATTTTACTGTTTATATTTTTGTAGTGTTTTTAATCTGGGTAGTGATTCCATTTTAATATTTAATTGAATTTATTATATTTTAAACTTTTGTATATTGTTGAATGTTTTGATTGTATGAATTGTAATGTTGTGAGCTGCCTTGAGTCCCAGTCACTGGGAAAAGGTGTGATGTAAATAAATAGATATCATAATAATAAAGTAGTCCCTGATAACCACAATGAGGTAGTCACTGACCTCGAGCCAGACATCCTGGAATGTGAAGTCAAATGGGCCTTAGGAAGTCTGAGCAACAACAAAGCTAGTGGAGGTGACAGTATTGTGGCAAGTTCATAAATAGATGGGAGTACCAGATGATCTTATTTGTGAGAAACCTATATGCGGGTCAAGAAGCAACCGTGAGAACTGGACATGGAACTACTGATTGGTTCAAAATTGAGAAAGGAGTTCAGCAAGTCTGTATGCTGTCACCCTGCCTATGTAACTTCTATGCAGGGCACATCATGAGAAAGGCAGGCCTAGATGAATCTCCAGTTGGAATTAAGATTTCTGGGAGAAATATCAACAACCTCAGATATGCAGATGATACCACTAGCATGGCAGAAGAGGAACTAAAGTGAAGAGCAACTAAAGAGCCTCTTAATGTGGGTGAAGGAGGAGATCACAAAAGTTGGCTTGAAACTCAACATTAAGAAAACTAAGATCATGGTATCCAGTCCTCTCACTTCCTGGCAAATAGATGGGAAGGAAATGGAGGTAGTGACAGATTTTATTTTCCTGGGCTCACAGCAGATGGGGACCGCAGCTAAGAAATTAAAAGACACTTGCTCCTGGGGAGGAAGCTATGGCAAATCTAGACAGTATACTAAAAAGCAGAGACATCACCCTGCCAACAAAAGTGCGTATAGTCAAGACTATGGTTTTCCCAGTTGCAATGTATGGCTGTGAAAGCTGGACCATAAGGAAGGCTGAGCGCCGAAGGATTGAGGCCTTTGAATTGTGGTGCTGGAGGAGACTCCTGCGAGTCCCTTAGACTGCAAGGGGATCAAACCAGTCAGTCCTAGAGGACATCAACCCTGACTGCTCTTTAGAAGGCCAGATCCTGAAGAGGAAACTCAAATACTTTGGCCACCTAATGAGAAGGAAGGACTCCCTGGGGAAGAGCCTAATGTTGGGAACAATTGACGGCAAAAGAAGAAGGGGACAGCAGAGGATGATGTGGCTAGATGGAGTCACTGAGGTGGTTGGTGTGAGCTTGAGTGGACTCTGGGGGATGGTGGAGGACAGGAAGGCCTGGAGGAATGTTGTCCATGGGGTCGCGATGGGTCGGGAATGACTTCGCAACTAACAATAACAACAACAACATGGAAACTTCAGAACTGGGATCATACTGGCAATTATGCCACACCTGTGACTTCTTGCTCAGTGGCACACTTGTGATTTCCCATGATGGTGTATTACATCCTGGATTACACGTGTTGTGCAGCACTTGTACATGTTTGCAAAAGTATCAGTATAAACATATCCAAAAAGAAAACAGAAAATCTTTTCTACTCAACTCTATTCATCTGCTCTATGTATTTTCAGTTTTGTTGCAGAATTATTTTTATCCACACAAAGAACTTTTCCTTCCTGCTCTTTTGCTATATAACCTCTAGGTGGAGTTGTGCCATAGCAGAATGATACAGTTGCATAAGAGCAAAAATACTTTTTTTCCAGTTTCAAAAATAATACTCCATTTTACCATGTTAGTACCCCCTGCCCCACAGTACCCTTAAAAAAACATGCAGACCTGGAGGGTGACATCACAGACTATGGAACTTGGAGGCAAGCATGAGCAGGGAAAGTAAGTGCAAAAGAAATGCTTCATGTAGAAAGGCTCGTGGTTTCTCTGAACGGAGAGCAGACTGCTTTGTTGGGAGCTTATTTAGAAATTCTCAGTTCTTCCAGATGAGCTCTGCAATATGCAATTACCCTGCTTCATTCACATAACTTTACTGGGGATGATGGTCCAGAAGCCATCTCACATTTTTAGCCCTCCCATGGCATCCGGAATTTTTGTCTTTTTTCCTTATCTGAAAAACAAGGAAGGGGAAAAAGGGAAGAACAGCAAATGCCTTTAGATTGTTAGCACTCAGACTCCCCTGTTTTGAAGTCAGGTGACTTCTTACACACAGAGAATATACATTGGAAAAAAGAAAGAAAAGATGGCTGTGATTTACATATGTTAATTTTTTAGTATAGAATGCTCATTCATTCATTCATTCATTAGTTCGTGACCCCAGGCAAAATTTTTCAGAAATTTCTGTTCATGACCCGATTTGGTCGTGAACTGAGGCGTTTGTGAGCCCAGGTACCACTGTAGTAACTAAGGTTGTGATGAAGCACCCCGGAGTCCATCCCTCTTTATGTCATGTACTTCTTCTGCTTGGCCCTTTCTTAGAAAGTGAGCCAAGCTGAAAGAAAATCTGAGCACACTCATGGAGGTCTAATTGTGCACCAAGCAGCTTCTTCTATGTTTCCTGGAGTATGTTTCCCTCTGTGATTCATGGCTGTGAGGACTTGAGCCAGAGTATGCAGAGCTTAGTTCAGAGAAGCCAACAAATCACATACCTCCCCTGAAAATGGATTCCTCACACATCCCCAGTAGTAACCATCTTTTATGTCTATGTTGTCCTGTGAAGTTTTTCATAGTCAGACTACAATGCCTCGAACTGCTTCAGAGATATATCTTAGTGAGGCCGCTACCCAAAGACGTGGAAATGGAACTGCCTGCAATGCTAGCTTGGAGAACATGGTGCGTTGCTTAAAATATCATTTGTGTCAGGCAGAATCCAGACAACTGGAAGGTAAGTGTCTTCTCCTACAAGTGTCTTCTCCTAGTCAGTTATTGCTGGAAGCTAAATGCACCAAAGATCTGATTCAGCGCCACTTTCTAACCTTGGCACTGCCATCCATGCTGACATCTGTGGGAGAGGGGATAATGCTGCCTGAGCGTCAGACCAAAACTTAGATATTTATTTCCAGCAATAGCACACAAATGCATGTGGAAACTTGCATACAGAGATAAGAGAGAGCCAATGTGCTCAACTGTTTGTTGCAACAGCTGATGATCAGATGCATTCATTTTTATTTGTTCCTGAGACTGAAACTGCTTTGGCTGCATTTTGTGTTGATGTATTTGAGGTCTAAGGGACTGCAGGTGGCGCAGTGGTTTAAACCGCTGTGCTGCTGGGCTGGTTGATCAAAAGGTCGCCGGTTCGAATCTGCACACGGGGTGAGCTCCTGTGCACCGTCCCAGCTCCTGCCAACCTTGAAGTTCGAAAGCATGCAAATGCAAGTAGATAAAAAGGTACCACTTCGGTGGGCAGGTAACAGCATTCTGTGCACTTCGGTGTGTAGTCATGCCGGCCACATGACCACGGAGACTGTCTGCGGACAAACACTGGCTCCCTCGGCTAGGAAACGGAGATGAGCACTGCCCCCTAGAGTCAGGCATGACTGGACGTAATGTCAAGGGGAAACCTTTACCTTTACCTTTACCTATTTGAGGTCTAAACCACCTTGGGAGCTGTTGTGCCCATACAAAAGGTAAGTAATTAACTGGAAGTTGTTGATAGATGAATTCTTCCTGTATTTTTGTTCTATGCCCTGGCTCTAGCAATGGGCCTTCCTGCACCAGAGTCATATCATGTAGGGGTAATATTTATTTTTTATTCATTTATTTGGGTATTTTTATCCCATCCAATTATGACACATCTCTGGGTGGCTTACAAACAGTACAGAATATTCCAGAAGAATTAGCAGGTGTGTAACATGCATTACCTGCTACTGCTAGAAAAAGGCTTTGCAGATTTGGAAGTCTGTAGAAGCTGCAATACCATGAATTCCTCCCCCACCCCTTTTTTGTCCCTTTGTTCTGTCCTTCCAGAGGAAAACACTGGTCCTTCCAATGAAGCTGAGTGCAAACTGTGCCCCAGAGAATGGCAGCCCCATGGAAAGAAGTGCTACAAGGCTTTTGATCAGACACAAAAGACTTGGAACGAGAGCAAGGAAGAGTGTGCTAAGAAAGGCGCTCAGATACTAGTGTTACATGACAAAAAAGAGATGGTAAGAAAACCAGTAAAAGGTCTGGACAATGCAGAAGAGGATGAGAAACCTGGCACAAGAAGGGACTTCATGGTTACTTTCAGTAAAAGAATAACAGTTCCTATGGCCTGTAAATCAGAGCGTCCATCCCTTGTAATCTGTCTTCTTCTCAGGATACTTGCAGACGGAAGGTCCCAAGATGGAAGGTCCCAAGAACTAGATATTGTGAAGTTTCCCCCTTTTTTTCACTTGAATGGATTTTCTTTGTTAAGGAAGGAAAGGAAGAAGGTGGTAGGAAAATTCAGGGGATTTGCAAGTACAAGATGGCCCCATCTGAGTGCCCCCATAAACTTCTTTGAACTCGGTAGAAGTATGGCACCATCAGAGTCTTGTTGAAAGCCCCCAGACAAGCCCTACACAATTTTAATCAAGATGTGGTTGGTTTGCACAACAAGTATTAAGAGCTTCTCTATGCAACTCTTTCAACTCGCCACTTAACCAAAGCTTCTGTTTCCAGATGTTTTGCAGGATTAAGACTGAGTTCCGCACAGATTTTTTTGGCATTTTTGTGAGCTTTGTGTGTTCCACCATCCTACTAACAGATGGCACTGTGGTACAGCACAATTGCATAAACACACATGTGTTTCATGGCACCATTTCTAAAATGCCAGACTTTCCTCACTCTAAAGGAAGACATGGGAAGGGTTACAAAGCATGGGAGGGGGCCCAGAAGGTGTGCCATAGTGCTATGCACCCAACAGCTGCTGTGAGTGAGGAATGACGGCAGCACAAGAAATGCTTCTGGGTGAAAAGGTGCCATAAGTAACACTTTCTTCAGTGGGTATTTTTGTGCAGCAGGGAGGGAGAGGGTGCAAAGGGAGAACCTGTTCATCTGACTCAGTGCAGTAGCAGTGGCCCTCTCTTCTGGTGCTGGACACCATTTCCTCAGACAGATCTCTGTACCTTCGTATGAGCAGAAAACACTTCTTCCCACACGCAGGGATTCACACCCACACCAAGAGAGGTGACATTTCCTTCCATGGCAGGTGCATAATTTCCACATCTGGGTCTTGTCTGAACCAGCTGATTTGCTTATTCAGCATTCTTCTTATGTCAATGTGTTTCAGTCAAGGAAGCGCATTCTTGAGTATCTGCATTCTTTTAAAAGAGGGACAGCCCTGGGGTTGTCCAAGTGAGAGGGGTGGCCAGCAGTTCTGCAATACAACAGAGTATCATCATGGCTGGAGTGCTGGGCTGGGACCCAGGAGATCTGGGTTCTAGTCCCCACTCAGCCATGGAGCTCACTGGGTGACTTTGGGCCAGCCACCCATGTTTGGCCTAGCCTACCTCACAAGGATGGTGTGAGGATACAGTGAGAGGAAGAGTTCTCTCTGTCTCTCTCTCTCTCTATATATATATATATATTCCGCAAAAACAGGTCCTGCCAGACAAACCTTGTGGAATTCTATGACAAGGTTTCGAGATGGCTAGATGGAGGGGATGCAGTGGATGTGGTATACCTGGATTTCAGCAAGGCCTTTGACAAAGTGCCCCATGATATCCTGGTGGAGAAACTGAGGAGTTTTGGGATACACCAAAGCACTGTCCGGTGGATTAGGGCATGGTTGACTGACCAAAAGCAGAAGGTAACCATTAGCGGGGAATCATCGGGATGGCAGCAAGTGACAAGCGGGGTGCCCCAGGGCTCTGTCCTGGGGCCAATCCTGTTTAATCTTTTCATTAACGACATGGAAGAAGGGGTGAATAGTCTGCTGATCAAATTCGCAGATGACACTAAAACTGGAGCAGTGGCCACAACTGAGGAGCAGGTACTCCAGATCCAAAAGAATCTGGACAGACTATGGAAGTGGGCAGGAGACAACAGGATGGCGTTCAATGTGGATAAGTGCAAGGTATTGCACTTGGGGCATAGGAACGGTGTCATAAGTACAGGTTAGGGGACAAGTGGCTGGAGAACAGCACTTGTGAAAGGGACCTCGGGGTACTGGTTGACCGCAGGCTAAACATGGGTCAGCAATGTGATGCGGTGGTCAAGAGGGCAACTGCCACCCTTGGTTGCATAGCCAGAAGTGTGGCTTCTAGATCAAGAGAGGTATTACTACCACTCTACACGACTCTGGTGCGCCCGCAACTGGAGTACTGTGTTCAGTTTTGGGCCCCTCATTACAGAAAGGATATATCCAGGTTGGCGTCAGTGCAGCGTAGGGCCACAAGGATGGTGGCTGGTTTGCAGGGGATGCCGTATGAGGCAAGACTGAGGGAACTGGGTCTCTTCAGCTTGAAGAAGAGGAGACTCAGAGGAGATATGTTGGCGACATACAGATATGTGAGGGGGTGTCACATGCAGATGGGTAGAGACCTGTTCTCCCCTGCAGAGGAAGGCAGGACGCGCTCCAACAGAGCAAAGCTCAGGGAACCCAGGTTCCATTTAGATGCCAGGAAGCACTTCCTGACAGTCAGGACCCCGAGGGCGTGGAATGGGCTTCCACGGGAGGTCGTTGAGGCCCCATCGGTGAGGGTGTTCAAAGACAGGCTGGACATGCACATGGTGGGCATGTCATGAACGGAGCCGGCTGGTGCCAGAGGTCAGACTAGATGGCCCAGGAGGCCCCTTCTGACTCGCTCTGTTTCTATGTATGTATGTATGTATATATATATTTCTATATAAGCCACCTTGGGTTCCTCAGAAGAACAAGAAGACAGGATGTAAGTGTGAGAATATGAATAACACCAACAGAATTACAGTATTTCTGCAAAATTCAGCAAAGTTCTTATGCGTTGGGCTACCTTACTTGGCAGGAGGCTGAGGAGTGTGGATGTCTATTCTTATTTCATTGAACAATCATCTCTCCATCAGCATGGAGCTTCTTTGGCTTCCTGCACTTCCATTAAAGCCCAGGGGAAGACATAAGGAGGTAATTCTTCCACAAGGGCTCTTTTGGATCATGATACATGGGCAGCCTGGGAAACTGCAGATCAGTGGAGACATGTGATCAAACAAGTGCATGCACATGCAGTATCCTTCAGCCACCCTGCCATAAGCTCAAAAGCAGCACAAACAGAAATTCAAAATAATGTATTGCATGCTCTATGAGTCTTTGAATGAAAGACATTTTTCAAAATCGGAGGAGCAGTTTTGGTGTAGCACTAGGGCTGCCTCTTTCTCAGAGCTGAGCACAATACTGCAGTATGGAGGGGGCAAAATGGGGGCCAGGTGGCCAACACACAGTGCATTGACCATTTGTGTAGGGCAGCACGAACCCTTGGGAAAAGAGGCAGAAGCTGTCAGGAATCCTGCTCAAGAATTGCCAGTGAGAAGCTGTTGAGGTATTTTTCCTTTGGTTGGAGAACCTTGGCTAAATTGTCCTCTCAATTTCCCTTCCCACAAACAGGGTGGAGAATTCCGAGGGGCCTTTTGTATGCAACTCTAATTAAAGCTTTACTGCCTGAGTTAATGTATCACAGCAGATGAGTATCAGATGTGTGCCCCACATAAGCTAGACTGCTGCCCCCAAGTGAAGTGGAAGATACTGACCTAAAGGTTCAACAGTCTAGTCAGCTTCAGGCAGTAAAATGGCTTCAGATGTTCTCCAAGAAGGATGTTTAATAAAATCTTGCTATAATATATTCTACAGGAATACATTACAAATAAATTAAAGCCTAAGAACTCTGTCTGGATTGGGCTTCAGTTCAACTCAAAGGAGAAGAAATGGTTGTGGGTGGATGGCTCTCCCTTACAGAAAAACCAGTGAGTACTCTCAGAATTTATGCATTTGGAAAATGATTACAGAAATGGAAGTTTAAGGTATACTATTTTAATCATGCAGGGTATTTTTCATTAGTACAGTGCTCACTGCTTTGTATTTAGATTAAAAGAGCATTTCAGTTTTGGGATCCAATGACCTAAAATTGCATGGAAAGTGTATTTGTGGGTAGTATCTTAGATTCAGCTCCCTGCCTGAAGGAGAAAGCCCAAGATTTTATGGTTTTTTTAAAAACAAATAAAGTTGTTCCATTCATCAACAATGAATTTGCTTAGCACATCAAAGTGACATATTTCATCTTATGCCCTGCATAAAGACAGTACTATGCACATAATAAACAAGTAAATTGTTATTAGTATCAACAACAGTAGTTCCTCAATTTCTTGAGTTTCTGGCCAATTTAGACATTGTCAGCATGTATGTGAAGTTTAAGAATTTTGTCCCAGTGTACTTCATTTTGCATTTACAATCCCATTGGCTTGGGATTGATAGATACCTTCATGGAACATGACTGAATAAATGACAGAACCATAAACACACAATAGGACCTATCACTAAACCAATCCAGATTTAAAGAAAGAAAATGCAACATCCAAATCTTTTGTGTCTCTGGATATGTTGTTTAATACATCAAAGGGCCTAATTTAAGGTGTTGATTTTGATATACAAAGCCTTAAATAGCTTAGGGCCTGAATGTTTGGAGGAACATCTCTTTCCATACACAGCTGCCCAAACTCTAGGATCTTCCACTGAGGTCCTTCTTTGGGAACCCTCTCTGAGGGAGCTTGGCAGACTGGCTACCTGGAGAAGGGCCTTCTCTGTTGTGGCACCCCAGCTTTAGAATCTGCTCCCTGGAGAGGTGAGCCTGGTGCCAACACTTTATTTTTTTGGTGTCAGGCCAAAACGTTTTTATTCACCCAGTATTCTAAGGGCTGATTGTTTTATTATATAATTGGAATTATTCAATTGTAATTTTTATTGTGCTTTAATTTGCTGTTACGCTTCTGGTTTGCAAGCCATCTTTAGGTCTGTTTTGAATAAATACAGGATAGAAATGTTTTAAATAAAGAAATACATTATAGAAATGGGGAAGTAAGAAAACAACCTCAGTGTATCCAGCTCCTAGTTCCTCTGATTGATCTAGCTAGCTAAATGTTCTGTTCCACAGGTTGCATGAATCTGTAGAAGATAAAAGCCAACAATGTGGAACCTTCAAGACTCAGTTGGGAACTGACCTCTGCTCAACTAGGCTGACATGGATTTGCCAGAAGGAAGCTCTAATAATATAGAAAACGGCCGAGCTGTTTTGCATTCATGTAACTGAAAGCTGTATGGGCTGCACTTGTCATTTAGGAACTCTAATTTTTAAAAAGATGTGTCAGCTCTAGAGAGTTCTGGAAAGCTCTGGAGCCTGGATAATTCTTTGAACAATCATGCTTTGCCAGGAAGATGGATAAAAAATTACGTTCAACAGGCTATCCCTGACAGAGTTAGTTTAAAAGATCTTTGAAGGGAATTCTATGAACTTGCTGATTTCTGCCACTGCAGGATTCTGCTTTTAACTTTTAGGCATTTTTAGTGCCTACTAAAAGTATATTTTAGTTCTTCTAGAGAAATCATCTTGCATTTGTAAGAAATGATTATCTTGTTAGCCAGTCAACTCAGAAAAGGTGGAATTGAGCATTTACTACTTCTGTGCTTTTGGCTGCAGTAAATATAAAACCATATTGTACCGCATGACATGAAACTATGCAGTTGAATAATACACCATGCAGGCATATCCAAACTGCGACTGAATCATAAGCACGAGAAAAGAGGGGAAGCAGGTGTTTTACTGGCAAAAATCCCCACCCCACCCCATCTCCCCCCGATCATTCTCAGTGCATTTAATAGAAAGAAAATTGTGCTTGAAAAATTATTCAGAAAAAATCTTATGAATTGGATTCACGTTCTTGTGCTTCCTTTACATAGGAGAAGATGTGAGGAATGCACACAATTGCTCTGTCTTTTATTGCAATCATCTTGCTAGCAGCCTTTCACTTCCCCAAGTTCCTACTTTCCAATGGAAGTCCAGGGGAAACACAGTGTAGTAATTTCCTCCATGTCCTGCACTCTGGCATGATCCAGAAGAGACCCTGGCCTTCCTCTGTGTAGCCACCCTTCAGGTCCTTGAAGAATGTTATCATATCTCCTCTCAGTCATTTCTTCACCAGACTAAGCATGCCCAGTTCTTTCAATCTCTCCTCATAGGAGTTTGTTTCCAGACCTTGGTCATCCCTGTCGCTCTCCTCTGAGCTGCCTCCAGCTTGTCTGCATCCTTTCTGAAGTGTGTTTTTCCAGAACTGGGCACAAGATGGGGCTGAGCTAGTGCCAAAAAGAGAGGAACCAGTACCTCACATGATCCACAAGCTGTACTTCCATTAATGCAAATAGCATTTGGGATTTTTTTTTTTTTTTTTTTTTGCAGCCATATCACACTACTGGCACCTATTCAGCTTGTGATCTACAGCAATGCCAAGGTCCTTCTTGCTTGTAGTATTGTTGAGCCAAGTATCCTCCATCATGCAATTGTGCATTTGAGTCTCTTTCCCTAGGTACAGAGCTTGGTACTTGTTTCTATTATATTTCATTCTGTTGCTTTGAGTCCAGCACTCCAGCCTATGACAATCAATTTGACACATTAACATAAGCATCTCTTGCACCATCTCATCCAAATCATTAATGAAAGTGACATAGAGCCCTGGACACAGGACTGAGCCCTGTGATATCCTGCAGATGATTTCTCCCATGAAAAGGTACTATTGATACTCAAAGGTACTCTTTGCACCGATTTTAACACCAAATGTGGATCCGCCTAACAGGTCTTCTACCTCGGCCATTTTTAGCTACTTTGCTGATCAGAACATGACGAGGTACTTTCTCAACATCTTTACCAGTGTCAAGATATGTTATGCCCACAGCATCCCTTCAGTTCATGAGCTGTACTCAAAGTGCATACATTGGAAGAAAGTGGTATAGAGCATCTATGCAGATTTTCAAGCAGTTTTTTTTTAACAAATCCCAAACTGATATAGAACTTGGATGGAACAGACACATGACTGAATGCATGTGAAACTGAAATGGACCATCACCAATCCCTATATTATCAGGGAAGTAAGCTGTGAATGAAGATGGAGGTAGCATTTATATACTGTAGAAATTGCAGCAGACATGAAGTGTGAGTTACAGTTGCATGACATTGGAATCATGTTCGTCCCCCTGCACATAAAGGTCTGATTTGCTGCAAATCCAGTTCTTCTTGGTCTTACACCATGAGGACATGATGGCCTTGTCACTCAGGTAGGCACAGTCTCCTCCTTTATCAATGGGAAACCTGTAAAAAATTGACAAATCCAGTTGATGTAGCCACAGCAAACTCCAAGTGTGTAGGCAACTGTCATGACTGATTTTGCAAGAGGATGCTTTAACTCTCGGCTCTTATATATCATTGTTATGCAGGTTTTATTTAGGTTTTATTGTTATATTGTCTTATCATGTGTTGTGTTGTAAACCACTTAGAGAGTGCCATGGGACTATTAGAGCAGTATACAAAATTAATAATGAAAGAATGTATGAATGGTGGGAAGCGGAGGCTGCCCATGGTGTAGCTCACATTAATTCCATCCCATACCAAGACAGATTCTCAATTGGAGAGGTCCATCGTACAGTGGAAAAGTGCATGCATTGCACAGAGAAGGTCTCAAGGTCACCCCAGGCATCTCCTGAGCATTCATTCATTCATTCTCCCAAAGCCGAATAGAAGGCAACTGTCAGAATTGTGGCAAAATGTGCATTTTTTTTCTCTACAGCGCAAGCTGCTGGACAAGCTAACCAAGTTTATTCCATCACTCGGTGCGTGTGTGTTTCATAGACAGGAGCAGCCGAGCTGTGTCAGAGAATTGGAATGGTCCTAGCTTATATGAAGCACAGGGAGTGATGCACACAAATGCAATTGTCCAGCTTATTCAGAGAAAGGCAATGCACACTTGCACTGATTTCTGGCACCAACATATTATAGCTGATTATATTTGGAGTATATGAGGCACAGAATCATAGAATAGTAGAGATGGAAGGAGCCAGAAGGCCATCGGGTCCAACCCCCTACTGTTGACAGACAGTAAGTTGCAGTTAGATGACTGTCCAAATGCTTTTTGAATGTCTCCAGAAGGGAGAGCCCACAACTTCCCCAGGTAAAAGGTTCCATTGTTGTACTGCTCCGACAGTGAGAAAATTCTTCCTGGTGTCTAGTCTGAATCTGCTTTCTTTTAACTGAAGGCTCTTATTCCATGTCCTGCACTCTGGAATGAATGAGAAGAGACCTTGTCCTTCCTTCTTGTGAGAGCCTTTTAGGTACTTGTGGAGTGCTGCCATATCTCCCCTCAGCCTTCCCTTCCTGAGGCTGAACATGCCCAATTCTCTCCACCTTTCCTCACAGGGCTTTGCCTCCAGTCCCCAAATCATCCTTGTTGCCCTCCTCTGTTCACTTTGCTGCTTTGAAGCATCTTTTTAAAACCTAGGTGCCCAAAACTGGACACAGTACTCCAGGTGATGTCTGACCAGCACTGAACTAGTACTTCTTGTGTTTTGGAAGTGATGTTTCTGTTAATGCATTCCAAAATAGTATTTGATCTTTTTGCAGCTGCATCACATTGTTGGCTCCTAATTACCTTGTGATCTACAACCCCAATAGTGCATCTCATTTGCACTATTGTTGAGCCAAGTGTTCCCCATCTTGCAGCGATGCATTTGGTTCCTTGTTCCTAAGGGGAGGACTTGGCATTTGTCCCTGTTGAATTTTGTTCTATTGTTCTCTGCCCAGTGCTCTAAACTATTGAGATCATCCTGTGCTTTATCTCTGTCTTCCAGGGCATTTGCTATCCCAGCCAGCTTTGTGTCATCTGCAAATTATCTTTCCTTATACGTCCTCATCTAAACCATTAATAAAACTATCGAAGATACTGGTCCCAGGCAGAACCCTGCAGCACCCTACTTGTCACCTCTCCCTAGTTTGACTCCAATTTTGCAACCAGTTGTGGATCCGCTAGACACACATGGACTGCTACATATTGAGTTGTTCAGTCAGCTTCTGCCAAAGAATGAAAAAGAAAGAACTCACCTGTCGTTGAATGCTTTCCCATTAGCCCATGTCCAAGGCTTGCTTACATCCTTGCTAAGGCCAATCCAGTGATAAATCGAACCCTTATAACGCAGGAGGAATTCCTACAGAGTGAATAACAAGTTTAGATTAATAGTGTCTCCTTACTAATGTAACTTGATTTGTACCAGAAAGAAGATACTACCTGTAGGACTTGGATACTACTTCAAATTAATGGGGCACTAGCAGGATAAGGAGAGTGCAGAGAAGGTAATGTATGTATGTATGTATTGCCTCTGCTTTCACAGGAGAGAATACAGAACAGATACCTGTTCCTGATCTTAAATATTCCAGAAGGGAGACTGAGACATAAAGGCAGATTGTAGTGACAAAAGATGAAATTCTCAACCTACTAATGAACTGAAAGTAAATGACTCATGGGGCCCAGATGGTGTCCACCCTAGAGTTCTCGAAGCACTCAAATATGAAATGGCTGACCTTCTCACCAAAATATTTACTATGCCCCTAAAATTAGAAACTGGTGAATGGCCAATATAATACCAATTTTTAAAAAGGGATCTATGGAAATCTGGGGAATTACAGGTAGGAATCCATCAAATTCCCTGGGCTCAGCTCCCCTGAATCTGGTCTGCTTTGACACATCTGAGAGCCCAAGTTCCTCACAGGTGCGCCCAGCATTTGTGCCGCATAGAATCATAGAATAGAAGAGTTGGAAGGGGCCATGAAGGCCATCGAGTCCAGCCCCCTGCTGGTGCAGCACTTGCCAGGAATCCCGCCTTGCACGGATGCTGCACAAGCAGTGTCCCTCTGTCACAGCAGGTGCAGCAGCCTTAGACACAGACATGCAGTGTGTCCCAGGAATGGTGCCCTGTGCGAATTCTGCGCATGCAGTGTCCCTCTTCTGCACCACGTGTGGGGGGCATGTCTGCATATGGCAGTCGCTGAGGAGCTGGGCAGGAGGAGGTCTTGCATCCCTCCTGCTTGAGGGGTCCTGTGGGCAGCTGGTGTGGCACCATGCATATGGAGTGCAACTAGAGGGACTCTGGGTCTGATCCAGCAGGACTTTTCTCATGTTTTTATATTCTTCATTTAACTGTGAAGATATAATATGTGAATTGTAAGTTCTCAATTTATTTCTAGATTTTAGGTGCCTTCCTTGCATTCCTGTTATTTGTAGTGTGTGTGTGAGAGAGAGGGGCAGGAAGGGGGGAGTTTCCAGCTTCTTGTGCCAAGAACTGTTTAATTCTACAAAATCATCAGTATTTTTAAATTTATACACCAAGGAAGGATCCAAACCGTAATCCGTGCTAACCTCCTTGACCCTCTCCTCTGGAAACCAACACTGGTGCAATGCCAGCAGTACTTGCTAGCACAATGGGGTAACGTGCTGTGCCATGTAGCCACTAGTGATGTTGTGCAGCTGTCAGTTTCACTACTGCTGCATTCATAGTGTTGTGCATGTGCTTGAGCACCACTCGCCCCTTCTCCAAACGATCCCAGGAACACACACTCATGACCTCAGAAATCTTCCTTTTCCTCAGCATTCAGTTACTTAGTGTGACTTGAACTGCACTGCATGCCGGCTTCAGCAGAGGAACTCAAGTTTAAACCAGGGCATTTCAAAATCATGCAACCAGCCATGAAACCCACAGGTGGCACACCTCACTTCAGGGCTTCCTGCATCTAGCTGGGAGCCCTCGTGAGAGACAACAAAGCAATGGTTTGAGCATCTCTCCTCACCAGTTCCAGCTCGGTTTCTATCTCTGACAGGGAGGCATTGAACGAAGTACAATTGTCCCGGCTGCCAAACCAATCTGCTTCCTCATCAGAGAAGTAGTAGCATTTGTTTAGGTATCCAACCCAGCCACGAGGACAGAGGGAGCCAGTGCTGCCTGCCTTACAATCTGGAAGTTCTTTTCGTTGCATAACTGAAAAGGAAAAACCAGAAGCAATCATAGAAATGGAGCGAGTCAGAAGGGGCCTCCCAGGCCATCTAGTCTGACCTCCGACTCCAGCCAGTTTCATTCATGACAAGCACAAGTGTCATTGTGTGAATGCAGTGGAGCAGGTTAACCAGCTGCAAGGAAATGTTTCAGTCATGGGACCCCAGTTATGGAACAGGCTTCTCAGAACACTTCTGGCACCAGGCAAAGGCCTTTCTGTTCAGCCACCCCTTGGAAATAACTCATGGAGTCTGAGTCTCCCAGTTTGGAATGCTGCGAGTTTTATTTTGCTTTAAGGGGCTTTTAATCGTATGGTTTGCTACACTGTTTCAGGGCTGGCCTAAAACACCTTGCTGCCTGAGGCAAAGGACACGATGGTGCCACCCGCATTCCACATGCAGGGGCGGCTGGGCTGGCAGCGGAGGCCTTCCATTGAGTGGCACGCACCAGGGGATGTTTGGTGGGATTCACAGCATGCCCAAGTCTCTCCTCCAACACTTCGCCACGGCTCCGTCTCACCCAAGTGGTTACCTCGCTCAGCCTCATGAGAGGGCTGCCCCTCTTTCAACTGCTCTTAAATTATTCACGTAAAGACTTGCTTAGCTGCTCAGGGGCACAAGGGGACTACACATCCCAGGAGTTTTTTTTTTCTTTTGCCAGGGTCTTTTCTTACTGCATGTTTTAGCTATTTTAAAATCATGTTAATATTGCTTTGATTTTATGGTATGTGTATTGATTGGTTTTATGCATTGCTATAAACTGCCCAGAGGGCTTCAGCCACGGGCAGAATAGAAATAAAATTAACAACGAGAGCAGCAGCAGCAACATACAAGGAACTTACCTGTCCAAGCAGTTGCCATGGCAATTAAAGCAACACAGAGAAGCGCAATAACCGCACCATGTACTGTCTTCCTGGACACATGAGAGGTGGCCAGGGCTCGAAAACCTAAGAAGGAAGGGAAAAATGTGTTCTTGGGACAACCCATGGAAGGCATCTCTATTGGGTTCACACATTATGATAAGCCGTGGTGATTTGTTGGGTTGTCTGAACCCTGGCAGAGCAGTTTGTTTGTGGTCAACAGACCATGCTGCTGCTCTCACAGCAGGTAACAGACTAAGTCACAGAACATCCCACTGATGAAATGAAATGCATCTGTGCATTGATGAATCACAGTGCAAAAAGGCATCCTAGTGCACTTGTGTAATTGCATCAAGACCCCACCCCCGGGTGATGATTTAACCCATGGCTGCATGCCCTTATGCACATTAAGAACCTGCAAAGAAAGGGAAGACACAAACTAAAACCTTCATCAGAGTGGGTGAATGTTCTGAAGCTGAAATTCGTTTCAACAATTCTCTAAGTTAAATCAGACAAACTGAAGTAAAGACAGGTTAACAACAGCACATAAAAAGTAGCAAAATGGAGCAGGAGGCATCAGGAGCCCTCTGTACCACTGCTGACATTTATTCCAGTCTGTGAACATTGCATTTGTCCTTTCCCTTGTCACATTACCTTTCTCTTTTATGCCTTCCTCTTGTTTATTATTGTTGCAATGAATGATAATTTCCTCAGATTTGCTGGAGTTTAGTGGCTTTGCTCCTTCATCCATCTTCTTATTGAGAGATTAGAACAGATCCTGCTTCACATCATGTTATCATTTATGAGGAGCCTGAGGTCCGACATGACTGTCAGTATTGTGTTCTCTGTAAAATAACAGTTCATATGCAAGTTTGAGGAACACATTTGCTGTGCCTGTGAGTTTCCCTGTTCTCAGCACTGCTTGTTATCTCTTTTTCTTTTGCTCTTGAGAGTGAACAGAAACAGTAAGCAGGGCAACATGCAAAGCAGAAGTGAGGAACTTGTTTCTTTATATGAGTTGTCAGCTGTGTTGGGAAAATTTGGATAAATCCTGGCAGGAAAACATTGCTTATATGTGCTTTTGTGTTATAAAATCAAATCTGCACTCTTTCTCAAAAGCATCAGCTTTCCAAGCCAAGTTACTGTTTAATATTACTGTTGCCTTAAGAAATTGCTCTTCCTCTCCCCTCTAGCTGTAAGCCAGAGCAGACAGGCCATTCGGTCAAATACACAATCACTGCTACAATGTTGCTGCATAGTCCCTGTAGGAATTCAGTTTACCAAGAAGCATTTAGTTAGCTAGCCCAGAGCACTTTCCACACTATAACCAATCAGAAAGGTGTGGATCCATTACTCAGGGTCTAAGTCTTCCTGATAGCAGAATGCAGCAGATGAGATGAGTTCACAAATGGTTTCTCAATAGCTGGAATTTACATGTCCAAGCAGACCTGGAGATGGGTTCAAGTTTCTGGAATTTATTCAACTGAAATGTCAATAATACACTGCAATTAGAAATATTGTCATGTGTATGTTTGGCTGATCTTCCTTATCTGTCCTGTATATGATGACCTATATTCATTGCTATGACCTATATTTCATTGCTATGTCTGCATTCTGTCATTAATTGCTCTGTTCCTGTGTACGTGACTGGGAGAATATAAAAGGCTCTGTACTTGTACTGAAACCTCACAGTTGAGTTTGCCTCTGCCTGGTAGTGCATTATCATGAGTAAAACCTGCAGGGAACCTGGGGTTATGTTAACCAGTGGAGGTTCGAAAGTTTGATCTTTCCCATGAACCCAAGTTTTTATTTCCTCCTCACAAATTGAAAACTGAGATTCTGTCAGCTGCTAAAGAGGAGATGGTCTGCAACAGTAAACAAGGGGCTGAGTGGCAGCTTGTCTCCCTTTTATACTGTCCTGGGTGTTCAGGGGCTTCTCTATACAAGGCATTTATTTTGCACTCATAATCCCTCACTCACAGAAATTTGCAGCATCTTTTCATGAAATTGTCAAAAGAGTTTTCCAACCATTTTTGTAGCTTTTTTTTTAAGTGCAAGGAAGTTCTGTTTGAAGGATGCTCTCATCCTCTAGCAAAGAAAATGGAAGAAGCCATCTTGGATTAGCATAAGGTTATAGGCTTCATGCAAAGTTGTTCTGCTGTCTCAGCTCAAGGAGCAAACTGGCGGTTGCAGGCACTTTAACTTGAGGAAACCCCAAAATCCTAATGACCTCTGCTCTGATTTGCAAAAGGTTTGTCCAGCAAGAGGCCCAAGGAGATAACAAAGTTAGCTGGAGGTTCAACGGGAGGTTAGAGGAAAGACTCAGGATAAGAATTTATCTATGAGCAAGAAACTACCTTCTTGTTTGGTTGGAGTGGAAAGGAAATGGGCTGTTTTTATGATATAAAAGCCTGAGGCTGAAGGGCAAAACTTAGATTTGAGGATAAGAAAGCTCAAAAGAGAAAATCAGAAAGATAGAAAACAGAAAGAAATCCAAAGCCCAAGAGGAAGGAAAGAGTGACTGCAAATAAGGAATTGGTCAAGAGAATGGCTGTGGCAGAAGGTATTACAGGGAGGGGAGATCACCTGTCCAGGTTACCTAAATGTGTTTATCCCCAAGTATTTTATTACCTTATTGCTATAATATGTGCATGTGTGTGCATTACATTCATGGGCAGATAAAATGCTTTTTCCTATTAACAATTTCCTAAATAGCCATTAAAGGTAAATGTGAATACTTCATTATTTGAAACAAAGTGGGGGGGGGGGAGTTCTTGTTGGCTTACCTATGTCAAATAGCCCACCTCACCAGACACACACTAGGTAAAATAGATACCTGGAGATCCAAAGAGTTTTAAAGTTGGTTTGATGGAGGGAGTCATGGATGGGGAAGGGAAAACACCAAAGGAAAGGAAGAGCAGAAAGGAGTCTGGCACACAAGTTTGTCTGGGATTCCTTCCACAAATGGAAAAGAATACCAGGCTTCATGACACCAGCAGCAAGAATACTTGCATCATTGTTACTGCTTTTGAACAGTCAGTGCAACAATTTGACATATACCGTATTTTTTGCTCTATAAGACTCACTTTTTTCCCGCTCAAAAGTAAGGGGAAATGTCTGTGTGTCTTATAGAGCGAATATGTGTGTGCAGTAAGTCTGTCAGATGTGCAGCCCATGGGGAAGTGATGGGGAATGTGCCTGTGATTATGTGCCCATTTGATTCAGAATATTTTTTTCTTGCTTTCCTCCTCTAAAAACTAGGTGCGTCTTATGGTCAGGTGCGTCTTATAGAGTGAAAAATACGGTAGTTAAGCTTTCACTCAATTATCACAGTCCGTACTTTTTTCCTTTCCTTTCCTTTCAAAATCAGGGTTTCTAACCCCCTTGTCTCCCAGGTCCACATGATTGATTCTCCGTGTGTGTGTGTAAAATGCTGGTAATTTCAGCATCCAGCATATAACCTTGAATATGTATGTATTTATTTATTTAAACCCTTTTTATCCCATTCTATAGTAGATCGGAATCTCAGGACAGCTTACATTAGAATATACATACGTACATACAAATAAAACAACAATAATAGGGCAATGAAATTCACACAGCACTTAAATGAAATTACAGTATAAAATATATACTAAAAAGATGTTGGCATGGAACTGAAATGAATAAAGAGTTGGTACCAGGTGCACCTCTCTTACTCCACAGTTGTGG
The DNA here is from genome assembly GCA_023646645.1 of Varanus salvator macromaculatus. Taxonomy (NCBI): domain Eukaryota; kingdom Metazoa; phylum Chordata; class Lepidosauria; order Squamata; family Varanidae; genus Varanus; species Varanus salvator. The sequence goes on from JAIXND010000792.1 coordinate 1,710,505, forward strand.
GGCTGCCACTGAGAAGGCCCTTCCCCTAGTAGTCGCTCTTCTGACCTCTTTCAAAGAGGTTCTGGAGAAGGACCTTGGCAGAAGATCTTAAGATCCAGGCAGGTGCAAATGTTCCTATCCCCTAAACTGTTGAGGACATCATGTGTCAATATAATATAGTAATTATATAATATATCCCTATATTATTAGGGATGTATCTGCTTTTGTTCCATTTTAAATATCATACATACTATTGAAAAATATTTTGAAAGAGTTCAAAGATCACGGGTCCCAACATTTGGGATTGGCCCAAAGGAAGCCTGGCTAAGCTCTTAAAAGGCTGAAAAAGCCCTAAGCGCATCCCATTCTCCTCTCACTGCAATGAGCGCACGGCATTCTGCTTACCTACCTCCCCGTTGCTCTGCTGCTTCGGAAGACTGCGGCTCTGATAAATCACAACAAAATGTGCATCCTGTTTTCTTATATTGAAAGACTGTGATGATTGCCGGTTATATTGCTATTACAGAAACCAGAAAAGTTTCCGTTCCAAGTGCAGTGTTGACAAGTCAGGATTTCCAGGTTCCTGTGTGAAAAGTCCGAATAATGCTGTGACATTGAGATCTGCTTGCGATTTGGCTGAACTCAGAGCTGCTTCAGATTGATTCAAAAGCTGTTCAAAACAAGGCAAGGCTTTTCCAAGGCAGGCTGGATCCAAATCCTCCCAAAGCTATACTAGGGATTTGGATCCAAAGGGACAAGACTCTCTGCCCTGCAAGAACTGGGACTTTTCTCTCCAAGCATTCCATTTTTATGTGGTTTTATTTATTTATTTATTTATTTATCAACAATATTTACACTCCCTCCTTTACAAGACATCCCAGGACAGCTTACAACAATAAATCAATCAATCACAACAATAAATAAGTACAACAAAATACAGCATAATATAGCAATCATAACTGAGCATAACAATGTTAAAACCTATTAAAATAATTTTAATGTTAAAATAATTAAATATTAAAATGATGGGCAAATACAAAGGTTTTTGCCTGTTGCCAAAAAGAATATAATGTTGGCTCTAGGCAAACCTCTCTGGGGAGCTCATTCCACCATCAGGGTGCCACCGCAGAGACGGCCCCTCTCCAAGTATTCACCCTCCTAACCTCCTTCAAGGAGGGTTCCCAGAGCAGGGCCTCTGCCTCAGATCTTAAGAGTCCAGAGGGTGTATAAGGAAGGAGGCATTCCTTCTGGTATCCTGGTCCCAAGCCATTTAAAGCTTTATAGGTCAACCCCAGCACCTTAAATTGGGCCTGGACTTCCATCAGTAGTCAGTGCCATTGATAGAGGACCAGCATTATATAAGAATAACGACCGGACCCCATCAACAACCTGGCAGCTCTATTTTGAACCAATTGAAGTATCTGGACCATCTTCAAGGGCAGCTACACATAGAGCGCATTACAATAATCCAACCGGGAAGTTACTAGACTGTGTGTCACCATTGCCAAGCAGTTAACTGGTATGTCAGTTAGTGTGTTGGAACAGCACTCAGGAGAGCTGGGTACTAGTCCCCACTAAGCCTCGAAATCACAATGTCTGGTGTGAAAGCTGGACAGTGAAGCTGGTGGGAGGACAATGGATGCATTCAAAACATGGTGCCGGAGGAGAACTTTGCAAATAACCTGAAATGACAGAAAGGCAAACAAGTGAGTCCTAGATCAAATCAAGCCAGAAACAAAAATGCTTTGGCCACATCATGAGAAGGCAAAACTCACCAGTCATATGAGGAAAAGTCAAAAGCAGAAGAAGAAAAGGATGACCCGATATGAAATGGATTGACTGCATAAAGCCCTGAGAGTGAGCAAAGTAGATAGATACTTCTTTTAAAGGCAGAATATGGGGAAATACAGATTTCCCTGTCCTATGTACAGTCTTACACCTGAGATTTCCTATAGTTCCAAGCATTCTCCAGTCAGCCATGCTGCAGGAGCTTGGACCCTGAACTGAAGCTAGCGATGATGGGTATTATCCTGCTAAAATGGAGTACTTTTGTCTTAAATACATTTAATTTCATCCCACTGAAATCCAAATGCTTTAATTTGGCTGGATTTTATCCTGTGTTTTATATGTATTTCCCTCTCCCATAGGATGAAATATGCTATTGTATTTGCATCCAAACACCAGCGTCTATCTAAAAAGTGATACAGTGAAGGAATATTTTCATGCTGTTCCTATGAAAAATATATCGACTATAAAGTACAGATTCTGCTCTTCAATGGACTACAAAATACACCACATACACTTCTCTATTATTTCCTGGTGTGTTACCAGCGATTCAACCAGTTCCACAGTGCCCAGTTCAGTCAATGCAACCATCCACGAGACAGCTCTGCTGCCCTCCTGCTTTCAGCCCCCAAGCCCACCCTGGGAATCCATTGGCATCAAATGGGAATTCACCATTCTCTGGAGAAATATTCCTTTCCTCTTGTACCTCATAGACAATTGCAATGGAAATGGAAGCTCCCACCAGGTGTGGGACAGGGAATCTAACTTGGAGGAAGAGGTGCATGAGAGATACTGGCAGCAAGCTGATACCTTCAGGAATGGCACAGTGATGATTTTCGTGTAGGTGTACAAGATGCCAGGATAGGATCCTCAGATACATGAACCTTGCATGCAAAGAACAGCAGAACAGCAAACCTTACAGTGAGGAGACCAAGGGGTAGGAGACAGAAGTTAGTGCAAGCAAATGCTCTGGCCCTCACACTTTTGAAGCAGCACTTTCCCCGTGTGCGCTAACTCAGTTGCTAGAGCTGGAATCCTCTGCATGATTTCATCCAGGTAAGACTTCCTCCAGAGCACACTGGCATAGAAACCCCTCTTGTCCATTCCATTTGCCCATGGCAAGCCTCCCCCTCCAGACTCCTGCTTCCTTCACTGACTCCAGGCGCCCAGGGATGCCGTTGCCTTGGTCTGGTTGAGACGGGTTCGGCTGGACCAGTGGAACGACATGTCAGGACAGGCATGCTCTCCTTTGGAGTATTGGAAACAGTGAGTTACATAGCCCAGGTGCACACAACATAAGTCGTGTGGGCTGTGAGTAGGGATGTGTGAGGAATCCATTTTGTGGGTGGGAATCCACTGGATTCCCTGGGTTTGTCTTCCCAGGCTCTGAACCGCTTCCTTACATCTATGAGTCCAGCTCTCTGGTGAGTGCACTGAGCATCCACGTGGGCTCCCACCAGCAAGTGAGTCGAAGGCTGGGTAAGTGGCACCCCTTTTCTGCACATGCAACTTGCAGCCTTTGTTTCTGTTGCACGCACTGCAGGAGGTTTCTGGTTATACAGCAGGATTTCATGTATTTCTGCTCACCTTACTTCCTCAGTGAGGTCCAAGCAGAAGAAGAAGCCTGAAGGACAGAGCAGGGCCAGATTCTGTGGCAGATCATCACAAGCACAGTTATGAATCGTGATTCATTTTAGAGCAGGTTGTCATGCTGTCTGAACCCAGCAGCATGGTTTATCAACCACATTGAAGCCACCCAGCTGGGCTCATAGAAAACAGAATACTGCTGTTGGAGGGAGCCAGTAAGGCCTTGGGATTCAACCTTCTGTTCAGTCAGGACTCCAAGTTAAAGCAGCCCTAATAGATGGTGGCCCAGCTGTATTTTGAACGCCTCCAGGGTGGGAGAGCCCACCACCTCCCTAGGTAAATGGTCCCATTGCCATGTTGCTCCAACAGTCAGGGAGTTTTTCCTGATGTCCAGCCCATTATTCTGCTGAAGAGTGCTATTATATCTCCACTCAGTCTTCTCTTCCCCGTCCTAAAAGGACCAAAAGGTCTCTCTCATGGGGTTTGCTTCCAGTTCCTTGATCATCTTTGTTGCCCTCCTCTCAGCCTTTCCCAATTTGTTTGCACCTTTCTTAAACTGTGGTGCCCAGAACTCCAGAGGAGGCCTAAGTGCTGAGTAAAAGACAAGTTCCTCACATGATTTAGAAGTGACTCTCCTATTCATATAGCCCAAAATAGCACTTCCCTTTTTTGCATCACAGACAGGCATGTGATATGCATGAATTCCGAGTTTCTCGCATGTAGTATCATTGAGTCAAATAGATGCCATCATGTGACTGTGCATTTAGTTTCTTTTTCTAGGTGCTGTGCATTTAGTTTCTTCTTCTTTTTCCTATTAATTTTCATTCTGTTACTTCCAGACCAACCTATCAAGATCACATTGATTTTTGCTTCTGTTAGCTAACTATCCAGTTTTGTGTCATCTGCACATTTGATCAGCAATCTGTGAGCTTTCTCATCCAAAACATTAATAAAATTGTCAAAGAGCAGTGGCTGCAGGAGTGAACCCTGCAGCACCTCATTTGTTACCCCTACTGAGTTTGAGAAGGTGCCATTGATAGGACTCTTTGGATCAAATTCTGTAGCCAACTCTGGATCCACCTGATGGTCTTTCCATCTAACTCACTTTTAGCTAGTTTGCTGTCAGGATATCATGGGGCACTTTGTCAGCAGCTTTGCTGAAGTTATATTATGCCCATAACACTCCCACAGTCCACAAGGTTGGTTACCTGATCAAAAAATGAGATCAGATTAGTCTGGTAGGATTTCTGAAAAGCACTACATTGTTTTCAAGGCATTTGTAGACTGACCACTTTATAATCAACTCCAGGGACTGATGTCTGACCAGCTGGACTGTAGTTTCCAGGTTCTGGCTTTTTTTCCTTCTTGAAGAAAGGGACGGTACTAGCCCTCCACCAGTTAACTGGCACTTCTGCTGTCCTCCATGATTTCTCAGAGATAACAGACAAGGGTCCTGAGAGTTCTTCTGCCAGTCCCTTTACTACTCCAGGATGCAGTTCATCAGGTCCTACAAATTTGAACTTCTTCAAAGTAATGACGTGTTCCTTGACTGCTTGTGAATGTTACGCTGCACTCCTGCCCCTTCACTGTGTACTCCACCTCTGCCGAGGAGGTCATTGACCCACTTCAGAGAGGCAACTGAGCCTAAGTAGGAATTGGACACTTCTGCCTTCTCTTGTCATCTGTTATTGTTTCTTACTTACTTATTTATTTAGTAAGAACGTTTCTATCCCATTCCCTACAAATGTCTCGGGATGGCTTTCACTATCTTCATTAAGCAGTTGGCCCTCCCCTTCTTTCTTCTGCGTTTTATGATCAGAGGCCTGTTTTGTTCCTTTTGTTTAGCATCTCCCACTAACCTCAGCTCATTCTCAGCTTTAGCCTTCCCGATGACATCCTTGCAATTCTGTGCTGACTTCCTGCATGATTCTTTGGTAGCCAGTCTTCATTCCACTTGTCACACACATCCTTTATTGTTTTCAGATAATCTCTACGCTGTTTGTGAAGCCACATGGGCTTCTTCAATTGTCCTCTACCTTTTTTTCAGACTGCATAACAAGCCATTGTGAAAAAAAAATGCATCTCACAAACCGCTGAGGCTTATTATTTTGTGCAATCCCAAGACGCAGCCTTAGCTGGAACAATAAATTCACCACAACTTTGCTTTTGCTAAAATGGGTGCAGCGGTGGCACAGAGTGTGGCCAACCTGCCAGCCACCAATTCTCCTTTCCTGGTCCTCATGCCAGGAGAGCTGGTGGTAAGTGCAGCCAGGAGCTCACCACAACCAAGAACAAAAATGCAAATCCCTTTCTGCCACTCTGGATGTGGCCAGATGGGAGCTCCCATAGTGGACTGGTCTCAGCTCCACACCCTGAGGTTCCTTGCTGGAATATCCACCATGGGAGAGCAGGGAGCCCAATCCTGCTTCTCCTCATCAGTGACCCCAGCCTGGTGTCTATCACACCTACCTTGTTGTGCCAAATGTTATAAAATGAAGCATCAGCAACATTTTCTAACATTTATTTATTTAAAACCTTTCTATACCATCCCATACTTAGATGTGTCAGGACAGTTTGCAGCAAATTAATCATAAAAATAACAGTTGCCCAGCATCCAATGTTAAAATATAAATCCATTAACTAAAACAAGTTAGCAATTAAAATACTGGGAGAACAAAAAGGTTATCACCTGACACCAAAAGGAAAGAAGTGTTGGTGCCAGGCGGACCTCTCTGAGGAGTGTGTTCCACAATTGGGGCACCACCACAGAGAAGGCCCTCCTCCGGGTGACCACCCTTCTGATCTCTTTCAAGGACGGCTCCCGGAGGAGAGCCTCTGACTCAGATCACAGGGGGTGGGAGGGCACATAGGGGAGAAGGCGCTCCTTCAGGTATCCAGGACCCAAGCCATCTAGGGCTTTATAGGTCATCACCAGCACCTTAAATTGGGCCCGGACTTCAATCGGTAGCCAGTGTAGACGATAGAGGACCGGCATTATATGTGAACACCTGCCGGTCCCATTAATATCCTCTCAGCTCTGTTCTGAACCAATTGAAGTATCCGGACCAGTCAAAGTCCAGATCAACTTATTTACATTGGAATTGATCTTGCAATGGGACAGGCAAAGAGCCCTGCACCACCTGTGCCAATTGATATGCCAGCAAATTCCCTCCCAGCCCCATTAACTGCCAACTACTTCTGTCCGTGCAAGACATTTTGTCAGTTGGAGTGAGCAGATCATAGAATCACAGAACTGTAAAGTTGGAAGGGGCCAGAAGGCTCTCAGGCACAACCCCCACTAAGTTACACCATGCCATTCAAATGACTGTCGAGTCGCTTCCTGGATGTCTCCAGCGAGGGAGATCCCACAACTACTCCAGGTGGTAGGTTCCACTGTGGTACTGCTCTGATGGGAAGGTCTGCACTGCTGCCATTTGGAAGTCTGCTTTCAGGGGCTGAACCAGAGGGAGAGCGAATGAGAGTGCTCTCACTCCTGTAGGCCCACGCCTGTCAGAGAGCCAACAGGCCCAGCTGGGGAGGTTTGGCCATCATGGTTGAAAAGCTGCTCCTCGCCCGCCTGTTCTCCCTCCCTTCACTGCTGCTCTGCTGATCTGAACGAAGCCCAGCTCCCCAGGAAGCAGGGAAGCTGCTTCCATGCCCAGTTCAGAGTCTTAGCCATGGCCTGCCAACTTGGGATGAAGGCAAAGTTGGAACCACTCCACAGATATCAATGAAGCTTCCATCCTTTGGCTCAGTCTTTTAAAATTGCATTCTTCATTGGCAGCATGTTTAAAGAAGCGGAGAGAAGGCCTGGCTATGTGCTGCTCTCCCTTTGTCTCCTTTGTTAAATCAAATAAAGGGAGAGAGGACTTGCTAGATGGCCTGGCCAAAAGTGAACTGACAGCTTTGCAGGGAGTGCTGCTGCTTGCACAGCGTTCGTCCTCTGCACTCTCATTGCCCTGTGACTGATAAGAGGAGAATGAAAGCCCAAGTCTGAGAAACAGGAAGAAGGACTCAGAACCAGAAGGACAGAAACAGTTGTTCAAAACAAAAACTAAAGCAAGACAAGAATAAAAAGGAAACTCACAAGCAGAAGTCAAAGCCAGGGTTTTAGCCAAAGAAACTCCATTGATTGCAGAAAGGGGAAGGGGGAGTCTCTCCGTGGTCCCTGTGCAAAGCTCATGCTTCAAGACAAGCTCAAGCCATTCCTCTCAACATACGTGTCTTGCCAAAATTTGCCCTTTTAAGAACATAGGAAGAGACCTCCTGGGTGAGGCCAAAGGTCATCTAGTCCAGCATTCTGTCCCCATGATGGCCAACCAGACACCCAGAGGAAGCTCACAAACCAGTCTTGAGGCCAAACGCTGGTGTTTTCCCCCAGCAAGTGGCATTGAGAGGCATAATGCTGAAGCAGGATATGGTCATCATACCTAGTGCTTGCAATGGGCTGGGACTGAGTTGAGCTGGGGGGAGTTGAGCTGGGAGGAAGCATGAGTAGTTAGAGAGTTCACCCTCCTGAACATAAGAAAGGTTACTCCAATGTTATCTGGAAGGGAAATAGCCAGGCTTTTTTCAAAACTTTCCAAGAATGGAGAAAAAATTCAAATCCTGCTCTACACAGCAGAGTTTGACATAGATTATTTTTATTTACTTGAATGCAGAACAACGTCTCTGTTCATGAGCTCCCTTCTGTCAAATCCAGGCCAGATGAGCTGTGTGGAGGTCAAAATCAACCTGATTCTCCTGTAAGGTCCTTTTGACATTCGGGTGTTCCAACAACCAGCAGAGCAGCAAACCCCATGATTCAGTCGATTGGAACAACCTTTTCGGATGCTGGACTCACACAGACAGGCAGTGTTCTAATTTGTACATTATACATAATGTGTACATTTATTCTTAATAAAACTGAAAAGAGATACTACTCTACTACTCCAGGAGTAGAAACATTAACCTGGGGAAAGTTGCCACTGAAAATATTGTTCAAATGATTTTGTCCTGCCTTATCTTGCACTTTCTTCAGCTGTTGGTGGTGGAGATGAGTGTTGCAGAAGCAAAAGCTTTGTTTGGAAAAAAGTTAAAAAGGATGTCGGTTGTCTTGGATCTCCCTTTTTTCTTCCTGTGGGAAGCACTTCTGGGTAAGAGAAACAACATTTTGGTGAAAACACCCACAGTCACATTTCTAGGGCTGCACAAGCAGGAGTGGGGGCTGCCGTGAGGCACCCAGTCAGTGAGTTCTGCCCTGAAAAACTGTTCAGCTTGGAGGAGAGCGATAGAGAAGGGGGTAGAGAAGGCTACCTGGGCCCAGGGCCCTTGAGTGGGATAAACGAGAGGAACAGCAAGGGGCAACATCCAGTCTGGCAACATTCAGGGGTGGGGGCTTCTTTCCACCTGCAGACAGAGCAAACTTCTGCTTCTCGCTTATTTCCAGCCAATTTGAAAGCAAGCAGGAAAGGTCTTCTGCATGACCTTTTAAAAATGCATTTACTTTTATGGGATAATTATGCATTTTATGGAATACTAAGAATTATCAGGCTGCACTTTAAAGCAACACTCCAAATACTTCTGCTTGGCACATCTATGCAGAAGTAAGCACAAACAGCACAAATTTGCTCACATAACCAGGGCAAGTCTCTGCGTAGCTGCTCAGAATTAAGTAGGACTGTTTCACGGGGCAGACTTCCTCTGCAGGCCCTGCCTCCTCACCTCTCCTCTTGTTTTTGGTCAGCAGTTGACTGGAAATAAGGGCAATTCCCTGCCAATATGAGAAAGGGAGTGGGGGAAAGCATCTGATCAGGTGCTATGTTACAGATATGGGTTTTTCCTTGCTGAGGAGAGGAGCAGGCCCTGGAGGAGAAGCTGGCAGGGCAGATGAGGAAACCCTGCAGGCCATATCTGGCCCAGGGGCCAGATGTCCCTCTTGCCTGCAGATAGTCCTCTTGCCAGCTGCTATTCCTGTCAGACTTACTTCCCAAAGGGGGAACACTGCATGCAGTTAAGCTGAGGAGAGATCCCCCTCTCAGCTTCTGACCATCTCACCTTCACATTCCTTCTTCGGGTATCTGGCTTTTGCCTGTCGCATCACCACTTCTGCCCTTTGACCTGGTTGACACTGCAACAGCTCATCAGTTTAAGTATCAGTGACCCATCAAACACAAGTGGGGATGAGCCATTAGCCCATGCCTTGTTGTGGAGTTAATCACTGGTTTGTTTTGCCCTGAAACATCCCAGTGATCCAGGTTGGCATTTTGTTTCTTTCTCTGATTGTTTGTTTGTTTAAAGCTTTTATATACTGCTTAATTAGCCATAGGATCTCATCATGCAATAAAGGAGCCAGTTGAGGGTTGTGATTTTGTAAACCAACAGATTGTCATTACGTGCACACAGGGACAATATCAGTCTCTGACTTTTCCTTCCAATCTGTTAACACTCCCAAACTTGGGTTGTAAGCTGTGTAGGCAGGGAAAGAGCATGATTTCTACACTGCCCTCTTCCTAGTAAATTGTTGGTACAAAACAAGGCGGGATCTATTTCAAAACCTCTATAGTTTGGGGGCCAGATGGGATTGAAAACTTCCCCCTTTTTATCTTAGCATGTTTATGAATTGGAAAATGGCAACATCTACCACTGAAGGAAGATTGTGGGCCATCCTTGGAGATAACATGTTCACTGAGCATGAGTGGGGGTTGCCACATGAAGGCGACAACAGGACTGGTATGAAAGAAGATATTTACTCTCCATGGAGTGCCACATTCTTCAGAAATTCCCATGTTTCTCTACAAGTGTGAGGGAAGGAAACTTTCCCCTGGGGTGAAGCAGGAAAAATAAAAGCTTAGAAACTGGGGTACCAGGGGGCATCAGACTGAATGGCAGGAATCTGAAAAGTTCCCAGATCTGTGTTCTGTTCAGGTGCTCCCCCTCATGGGTCACTCCTCAACTCATGGGAGTTGTAGGACAAAACTCTGAAGGGCAGCGGTTTTCTCACCTCTGCTCTGGGCAATGGAAGGACATAACCTGAGAGCAAAAATTCCTGGCTCTTCTGAGAATTTTTTTCTGGTTCGGCATCCACATGTGACTTGGTGCCTGATAGCAAAACATGACACGCCTTGCATGGACTTCTGCAAACTTTTTTTTCCTCCTGCCATGCACCTGAACAAGCAGCCACAAAGAGAGTCTACAACTTCAGGCAATAATTGCATTTCCCCAGTAATTACCAGAATCATAGTGATTGATTTGCACTGCACTGCTAGTACCAAATTCTCAGTGGGTTTCCAGAAGTCACTTTTTGGTGGTGACAGCGGCAGTGAGGATGATAATGTTGTTGATAGATTGGAACCCAGAATTATTAATAATTAGAAAGAGAGCTATGTGAAGAAGGTGTAATGTGGCGTTCTGCAACAGCAGGGGGTTAGACTCGACGGCCTTCATGGCCCCTTCCAACTCTACTGTTCTATGAATCTATAAGATGCGTGCAGGGCTATGAAGGTTCAAGGCTGGCTTCAAATCAGCTGGGAGGGGTGTGTGTGCCACAACTGGATATCATCTCCAATTGTGCTGGCACCAGCCTTGGGTTCTGCATCCGTGAAGTCCATCTCAGGATGGGGCTGGCAAGGGAAGTGGGCTTGCACAGCTTTCTTGACAGAGTCCTCTGCAAATGCTCTTCCTGAGCAGTTCCCTCGTGTCCTGCCATCCTCTCAACATGCTGCTGTTGCTACTACTGTTGCTTTATTTGCCCTTTGGGATTGTGAGGCAGGAAAGTCTACGGATGAATCCGTATAATTATTACAGTCCAGGAGATTACCTCCTTGCTGGTGTTATACCCACACGGGCAGCCGTGCAACCAAGTCATCCTTTCAGGCATGACCCCATCCATGACTTCTTCCCGTAAGTGCCGTTAGTTCTGCTGTTGGTTTTCACTCATGATTTCTGCCCTTGCTTGCTGCACTCCACATCAGTCTCCCCCAGTTTGGTTCCTACCACATGTCTTGGACCAAAACCAACCCTCACTGCACCAGCGTTAAAGGCTATGCATATAAAGGAAGAGCAAAAATTAACAGCCTCCTGATTAAGGAAGCTGCCTTGCTGAAAATGAATGCTCTCCAAGGATATTGCTATTACCAGTACCGCTATTCTTACTATTAGTAGTTGCGCATTACTCTAACATTAATCTAGGATTTTCAGATCTAGCATGACTGCTTTCTCTGGAGTATCTAGAGTGGTGTTGCAAGGTGTTGCCACATGTCTGCAGTGTGCAAGGTGTTGCCACATGTCTGCAATGCACTCTGGCACGTGTCTTTTGAAACAGGTGGCTAGAGACAGCCTTGCTGTGATTTCTTCTGAAGTGATCATGGATATGGCAGCTGGGTTAGTGATAGTTAAATATTGGAAACAGAATTGGGTTATGCAAAGGCATGAATGGTATTATGAAATATGGAATATGGTAGTTAATGATAAATTGACAACAGAAATAAAAATTTTAAAGGGATAATAAAAGTAAATAAATATAATGAAATATGGGAAGACTTTGTAAAAGCTGTATTGATAGAAGGTAAAGGTTGTAAGCCTAATCAAGACTATATGAATTTCTGCAGGGGATATGGGTATAACTGAAGTAATTGTTAATTGTTATAATATGTGAAATGAAATGGAGGTAACAACTGGTCTCCTGGGGAGTGGGTGCACAGTGTTGATTGTTATTTTTAGTTATTAGTTGGGCTCTAGGTGTTAATATTATTGATGTATTTTGAATGATATGTACTTGTATTGTATGTACTTATGTTCTTTTTTTCTGTTAAAAAAGTTAAAAAGGGGCGGAAAGAAAAAAAATGTAGCGATCGTGGATGCTCAAACTATTCAGGAGAGGATTACATGACCCGTGCAGGAGCAGATTTGTAGCCTGGGAATATCCTAGAGTTGTGCTTGCCACCTGCAGCTCAGGTGGCCTCAGGGCACACAGTTCCTTCGACCAGCTTGGGCTGATGTCCCAGCTGCACCTCTGTTCAGACAGAGATGGCCTGGATTCGGTTGCCTGCACTCTGGTAGCCCCCAGGTTAGATTACTGCCATGTGTTCTGCATGGATCTGCCTTTGAGGTTGGTTCAAAGCTGCAGCCTATGTAAATCCATACTCAGAACCATGGATATAAAGTACCCAATTAGCTTTCTTGAAATGTCTGTAAACAGAAAAGAACGTTTCAAATAGAAAAGCAGGCAGTCACTCTGCAACCCTGGGGGTGGTGGATGGGCAAGAGGAAGTGTGTATTTATCTTGCAAACGGTGAAGCCAAGGAGAAAGCCGGTCTCTAACTGGAGCCCTTAGCTAGGAGCCATCTGGCAGATGTTGCCAGACACAGGATGCTGGACAACAGAAGAACATAATGGAGTGGAGAAGTGATGCATCAGGCCAAAAGCCTCCCTGCTCCCTTGATCTGTTCTCACAGCAGCCATGGATTGATCGTTTCATTCAAGACGGCAGAACTTAACTCGTAAAAGAATGTAAAAGTGAATAGACCTCCAGATGCTCAGCTCACTGGAAATCGGCCTGCCACTTGCAGGCAGTTCAAGGAGCAGGAAGTGAACGCGGCACTTTTAAGCAGATAGTTGATATTATACTTAACTATCATTGTAGGTTATTGGAGAGGAACTACCAGCATGTTCTGGCCATCTTGTTGGCCATTAAGGAGATCAATCAAAACTCGGAACTCTTACCAAACATTACTCTTGGCTACAACATCTATGAAAACTGTTTCAGCTTCAGGATAGTCTATGAAGCCACCATAGACCTGCTCTCTTCTGTGCACTGGATGGTCCCTAATTTCCAGTGTGGAAGGCAAGAAAAACTTGTGGCTGTTATTCAAGGAGGGGACTTTGAAACTTTTTTCCAGGTGGCAACCATGTTAAACATTTATAAGATCCCTCAGGTAAGGGCAACCAAGAAGGTCTCAGACCTCACTCTTAACACTGCTGTAATTGCTGTATCTATTGGAAGTAGGGGTGGGGAATGGTATCATGGAGCTGGAATGTCCGGGTGCCCTGCTTTACAGAGGTTAAGAACAATAAAAGTGATTCATGGTCACACAGACTTTGTGCCAGCTTGCCTAGTGCTTCATGGAATACCTCCTTTCTCAGTATTTGTACTCCTAGCGATGATGACGATGATGATGATGATGATTTCTTTAGCCAAAGCTCTTTGGGCATTTTACTACAAAATATAAAAACAATAAAATAGAATAGATAAAACATTAGCAGAAATTAAAAAAAAAAAAAAAAACAGGTTCCAAATAGTTAAAGGCAGCTCCACAACCAAACTTTAAGAAGAGGCAAGAGGCTTCTCATTGAAAGCCAAGTCCACATGACTGCTCTAAAATAAATAAATAAAAGCAATACCCTAATTACTATTTCACTATAACTACCAATGCTCTTTGTAAATAAGGTTGCACTTTGAAAAGCATTTGGATATTTTGAATCAGTACATCAGGAGAACAGATAAAAGGGCAGTATATTCTTTGTCAGGCAGGTATTCAATTCTGAATATGCATCCTGTTGCATAGATTTGGTAGGTTTGCTAGAAAGCCCATTTTCGCTTTGTAGGGGGCCTGCAACTACAGCAACCCTGTGCCTGAGGTTCTCCCTGTAGTGGAGTTCTGCAGAAGAAGCTTCTTTCAGGATTTCTTGAAGTTCCTCTGCATATGACCCATCCATTGCTGCTCTCTGACTTTATATACAAAAGAATAAAGAAGACCTACAATTACCAGATACCAGATGAGAGAGGAAAACAGACTAATCACCTATAGACATTCATAAATAAATTCCAAATGGCAAAAATGCAAAACACACCCAAAAAAGTGAAGTAAAACATTTTCACGAATGAATTCATAAACAGCAGTAACATATAACGTAAGTACAAAAAGGCAAAACAAATGCTGAATGTGGAAACACCAGTTAGAGAAGAGTGGGGACAGTGGTCTCCATCAACCCTGCCCTGTGTTTCTTCTGTAGGCCAGCTTTTCTTGACCTTTTTGCCTTGCAGGAGCCCTTGGAATAATTTACATGTCTTACAGAAACCATGCATAAAAAATTATAAAAGTAGACCTTGGATTTAATGTAAGTAAAGATTTTAAACTGATCTTAATTAGTGAATTTTTTTGGCAATTTTGAATAGTACAGTGCAGTTAGTACAGTTACTGAAAACCATACAATAAATCTAAACAAAAATATTGGCTGACAGTGTTATTTTTGAAACTAAAATAAATAATGAAATTTGTCTCTGTATTTATTATTGCTTATTTATGTTATTTAACTTGTATGCCATTTCCTTAGCCATAAGGCTCTCTGGGCAGCTTGCAATATACTGTACAACAATTAAAACAATACAATTCATAATGCATTTAGACATCTCATGACATAAAAGCCAACAATAAAAATAAAATCAATCAATAAAATAGACGTAAAATTGGACAATCAATATATTAAACTATTTAAAATAATGCCTGAAACCTGTGATGTGAAACCTGTTAATGTGAAACCTGTCAAGATGAGGGTCTGAACTTCTTGTTTCATTTTAGATTGTTTCATCATAATGTTTTCAAGGTAAAACGATTAAGAAGTGGCTTACCATTACCTTCTTCTACACAGTACTAACCAGAGTTAGCATGTGCATCACTGCTGCTGTCTGAGAAAGGTCCTCCACCAGTGTTGCCTTCAGCTACCACTGCTGCCCAGTAGCTGCCCCTCAGAAGTTTCTCTGCCCCATCACCATCAGAGATCTCTATTCTTTTCTGCTGATGTGACCAGTATTCCCAAAGAGGGTGGCTGCATCTTATTCTGGCATCTGCTTTGTCCACGTTGCCTGGGGTAATCCTGCTAGGAGTACAGCCTAGTGGGAGAGGCTGGCCACCTGGCAGCATCATTCTCAGCCCCTCTGACACGCTCCGTTCCCCTCACCTTGCTAAGGTGTGCAGCCACAAGCGGGCATACTTTTAATCTACCTTATACTTTAGATGCATTTTTGGCCATCTAGATGAAACACTGCAGAGAGTGAGAGAGCAAAGCTAAGGTGCTGTTTGGATACAGTGTAAGCTCTTGACCCCAGTCTCCTCCCCACTCTGCCCTGGACTCATGACCTTTCCTCCTCTCCGAGGCTGATGTTCAACCTTAGAGTGACAGCAACCAAGATTTTTCCACCCTTGCTGTATGTGTGTGTGGGGGGGGGGGGGCAGGGGGATGCATGCTCAGAGTCCCAGCTGCAGGGTTGCAGGACCTTGGAATTGAGATAATCCTGCAACCCACCAAACAGTGTTGGGAGGCCATGGGATTGTACCCTTATTGTATTTTCTTAATTTATAACTACGCTACACTCAGCTGTTTCATGATCTTTCCCTACAATCCTATATATGCTACTCAAACCTAATGCAACTTAATTAGATTAATCCCAGGTAGGGATGTGCAAGGAATCCCTTTTGGGCAGATAGTCCACCAGATTCCTTGGTTTCCCAGACTTTGATCTGCTTTGCAGCAGCCCAAAATCCGAGTTCCATGATTCCTGGGGTGTTCACCAGGAATCAAGCCCCACCTGCTGCACAAGCAGCACCCCTTTTCCATACCCACCAGTGCCACCAGCAGAAGCAGGTGAGCAATAAGGTAGGCAGTAGGGAAGGAGAAGTTTGCCTGTTGTGCAACCCGGGTTCTGCAAGTGTTCATGGGCTTCCTGATGGCTCAGTTTGCTTTGCAAGACCAAACGGAGCATGAGAGAAGTCTGTGGATTCTGGAGGGGCAGATTCCAAAAGGTTTTGTCCCAGCCCTGCTCCTCAGAAAGTGGGAGTACAGCTGATGCCCATATACTTGGGAAGAAGTCACACTGAAGTCAATGAGATGTATAGATTTGTGTTGTCAGGACTTTTGACCAGCAATCTTCAAGTGTTTTTGTTCGCTTCCATTACTAGCTCACTTACAGCTTTCTCAGCCAGATTCTGAGTGATAAAACTCTGTTCCCCTCCTCCTTCTGGATGAGCCCAAAGGAAACTCCACAGTACCTGGGGATAGTCAAGTTGCTCCTGAATTTCAGTTGGACGTGGGTTGGTCTCATTGCTCCAAAAAATGACGGTGGAGATCAGTTTGTGAGAACCATGGAGACAGTGGTCTTTGGGACTGGGATCTGTGTAGCCTTCAGTCAAGTGATTCCACTAATGTTTAATGACAACTTCTATCCTCAGAAATTCTCATATTTTATTGCACCCTTTATACAAAGGAAAGCCAATGTGCTTGTTTATTACGGGGATTCCGACTCCATGCTTCTGTTGCCTCTTGCACTCTTTGAAATTGGGAAAGAAAACTATGCTTCTACAGGGAAAGTTTGGCTCTCCACAGCTTTGTGGGGCTTCACATTAAGCACATCCTTCGGATACGAGGATGTAAAGTTCTTCCACGGTGCATTGTCCTTCACAAGCCAAACAAAGAAGTCAAAATTCCAAGACCTTGTTTTGATTTCAGATGAAACTTCCCTTGAACATCTTTGGTTAGAAACATTTGACTGCTATAACTCCAACCACAAACTGTCAAGGAAGACATGGAGAAGATGCACAGGGAGAGGGGCACAGGAGGGCCCTTCCCCAGACTGGCTGAACAAAGGAATGTCTGCTGAGAGCTACACCATTTACAACGCAGCCTATGCTGTGGCACATGCCCTCCATTCCATGATCACGACCTTGTCTAGCCACATGGGGACTGCAGAAGTCGACCTACTGGATTTTCCAAATATAATGCAGCCATGGCAGGTGAGAAGAAGAGCCTTTGTAATTGCAACTAAATGAGCTATTGCTTTCCTTCCTGATGCCATTTTATTTCACTCAGATTGTATGACTCTTGGGCTCCTGAGGCACATTCGCCATACCTGCTCCCCTGATTATGAATGGTAGGTGCTTGGCATGCAAAAGGGCCCATTTCTGTCTCTGGCATTTCCTGTGAAACAGATCCAGATAAGCAGGCCCTGCAGAGCAGTCCCCCGTCAGACTAGACAGCCTAGATGCTGGCCAAATACTCTGATCTAGTATGGATCTTTAAGTCCCTAAGTTGCATTTGATTATGTGGCCTTGCAAAATGAGCAATTACAAGATAGTGTGCTGGGCCCAAATGTAGCATAAGATGAGAAAAAGGGGAATTATA
The DNA here is from genome assembly GCA_023646645.1 of Varanus salvator macromaculatus. Taxonomy (NCBI): domain Eukaryota; kingdom Metazoa; phylum Chordata; class Lepidosauria; order Squamata; family Varanidae; genus Varanus; species Varanus salvator. The sequence continues at coordinate 1,728,010 of JAIXND010000792.1, forward strand.
TCATAAGAGGTTTTTGAGATTCAGTCTAAATGACCCACTCACACAGGGGCTTCTCTGCAATCACTGTGTAGGTTCTACTGTTCTGTGCTTTCCATTTCCCCAAAACTCTTTCGACTTTTCCATCAGATGGCACTTCAAGGTTTAGGGTGCAGCACCATCAGTCTCCACTGGGGCTGCTCATTCTGTGACATCTCTCCACTGGGGAGTGATTCTTTGAATTGGCCACTAATTCAGCAGTGGTGCCTAAGGTATTATTCAATTTTGGCTTCACGGTCTTCTAGGAGGTGTGTGCGTGTGTATGTGTGTGGGGGGTGCATTTGCATTGCTTACTTCAAAGTGTGTTATGCCAGTCCTGCTATTTTTGGAAAGGCAGAAGCCACATGCCGGATTTTGCAAATGTATGCATTTTATCTCTGTTCCTAGCTTCACCCTTTCCTGAAAAATATCCACTTTAACAGTACTGCCATGGATGAGGTGTACCTTGAGGATGGGGAGCTGGTGGCCAACTATGATATTGTGAACTTGGTTATATTTCCGAACAACTCTGCCGTAAGAATGAAAGTGGGAAAGCTGGAGACTCAGGCTTCCTCTTGTCTCACACTAACCATTCATGAGGAAGACATTGTGTGGCCCAACTGGTTTAATCAGGTGGGAAATGTACCCATCCCTTATAAGCTGCTGTAAAGCAGTGACTAAACATGAGAACTTTATCAGGTTGCTTTATGCAAACTGTGGTCTCTTATTCTCCAGCCCTCACAGATAGACACTGTTTGCTAGATCCTTGTTACGTCTAGCAGGGAGAGGGTGACCAGCTTGCCATCAGCTGGGTCCAGGAGGTGACTGGCCTGACTGGAGTCCAGCAGGAGAGAAGCCTTCACAGTGGCAGTTTTGGAGGTCAAGCACCCTCTGTTTCAGCATCTGCTGAGGACATCTCTGTTCTGGGAAGCCTTCTGTGTCCACCAGACATGATTTATTGTTGACCTGTTTTCATCTACTGTTTTCTTTTATCTAGGTTATTGTTCTTCACTTGGGAATCAGCTAGATATGGAGTGGTATACAAACATTGTAAATAACGCATTTATTTTAATGCCCTACAAAGCTTGGGGCCATACTGAACAGAACACCCCCCACCAACCACCATCTACCCAGACACTATGATCCAGATCTGGAACCTGGCTCTGATTGCCACCCCCAGGGGAGGGTTTGTTGGTACCAGCAACAAGAAGGGCCCTTTTAGTGGTGCTCCCTCCCCCCTGCCCCCATCATTGTGGAATGAACTTGCCACTGAGACCAACCCTAATTAGGGTTTACATTTTTTAATGTAAACTTTTCATGAAGTTTTACAATGTGGAGCATTTTATAATGTATTTTTAATGTGTTGTTGCAAATCGCCCAGAGAGCTTTGGCTATTGGGTGGTGCAGAAGTTAAGTAAATAAATAAATTTTACATTCCTCCTTGCAAGAGGGAGTGGCTCCAGTTTCCTTAAAGGAGGCGTGAGTGAGACCACTGCTGCAGAAACCCTTGCTGGATCTGGAAGATCTGAATAATCATAAGCCAGAGGCTAACAGTCCCCTCCTGGAGAAGTAGGTAACAGTTGATTAAATCTCAATAAACTCTGATTAAATGAACTTTCTAGGCTCACCAATAAGGTTTTAGGCCACTGGAGCACTGAAACTACCTTGACTGCCCTGTGGGATGACCTTTTCCAGGAGAGAGAGTGGGTGCACAACCTGGCTGATTTGCCTGGACTGCTCAGTGGCTCTGATACTAAGGCCATAGTACCCTTCTGGAAAGTATGTCTGAGCTGAAACCAAGGAGGGGATCAGTGGTTGGTCCTGAGGTTTCCATGCTTCATCGTGGCCCAGGATTGCCACGCAGCACCATAGAGTCCTAGGAAAGAGTGGCTGCTTCCAGCTTTCCATCTCTACTGCCCTCAGCATCCTGGCAATTGGCTCACCATTGACACATTTTATTCCCATTGGTGGAGCAATGTGTCTGTCTCCTGGTTTACTTCTGGAAACAGAAACAGTGTGAAAATGCACTAAGGGAGAAGGAAGGAACTGTGGCAAAACAGTGGGTTTTTTTCATTGAATAGAAATCTCAGTGGGGGCTGGAGCAGCTGGGAAGGGCTACAGACATGCAGGCACTCTCAGGAGGAGGAAGTGGAAACCCACCTCAGGCCCACAATGGACCAAGCAAGAGGAGGCTGCTCAGCCCACAGGCACAAGTAGAGAAAGGGCATGGATTTTGCTCACAGGGGCTGCCGAGATGTGAGGCAGTTCTGGGAGGTCAAAGCAGGGAGCCTGGAATGACACTGCTCAGGTCCCCCCGTGAACCTGTGACTGGTGGACACAGTGCAAAGTTGTTTGCCATGTCACATGAACCCAAGCAAGGGCAAGTTCAAAATTCACCCACTTACACCACCACCTGCTGGGTAAGAGCTGCTCAAGCTCTTTGGAAGGTGCTGCACTCCTTCCAAAGGGCCAGTTTTGTAGTTCAGGCATGTTCATCCATTCTTTGTAATTTGCGAAATGGAGTGTTTTCTGCTTCAGGGCCCTGCAGCAGGATGTGTGGCTAGCCAGAGCAGGACCTTTTCAGAATCAGCCCCCAGTTTTCCCCACAGAAGTCCACCAGGCAGCTAATTGTTACATTTGGGGTGCCAGACAGTCTTTTTATTCTTTCAGAATGAAAAAACCCCATTCATCCTCTATTTCTGCTCTAAATGCTGCATTTTGAAGTAGCTTTACCTTTCATAGTATTCACTACAATGTCTGTTTTTACCCTCTGCTGCCTTTGGTTGCTTGCTGATTTTAAATGATTCTTTTATTCTGCTTTTATTTTTTCTTTGGCTTTCAGTTATGTTTTATTTGTTGTACATTGACCTGAAAACTACCAGTTATCACCCTGTCAGTAAATCTTGAGGTGGGACAGGGGGAGAGATAGTTGAATTTTGGAAAATATTGGTGGCTTATTATGGGTTAACAACTCCGACCACATACTTTTTAATTTGTTGGCAGCATCTTAAACACTAAAAGCTTAAGCTTTTGTGGACTAGATGCAGATGAATCCAAGCATGTGCATTCCAGTCCACATATGTGCAAATATGTTAGTGTTTGGGGTGTTAGAGAACTTCTTTTTGCTGCATCGAACTGATGTGGCTATCTCCTAGGGCAGGAGTCAGCAACCCACGGCTCCGGAGCTGCATGTGGCTCTTTCATCTGCTGTGGCTCCCTGTCACTCAAAATATGTGTCACAACCGCCAATGTGCAGCACCCACTGCCACATGATTTATTGAGCTTTTCGACCCCTGGTAGGCCAACCATGGATAAATCCAAGAAAAGAAAAGTTGCAGAAGAAAATAGAACGTTTAATGGTACATGGGCAGATTCATTTGCTTTCACTGCTGATGAGACTGTTTTACCAATATGCTTAATATGTGGTGAGAAATTGACAAACAACAAAAAGTTGAATGTTGCAAGACATTTCCAGAATAAACACACAGCCTTTGCTAAAAAATATCCGGATGGAGATGAGAGAAAAAAAGCCATTTCAGAACTGATGCAGAAGGTTGATCTGAGCGAAAATCATTTCAAGTGGATTAAGTCTGCAAATTCAACTACATATGCTAGTTTTGTGGCTGCTCAGGAAATAGTCAGGCACAGGAAGCCATTCACAGATGGAGGTTATATAAAAGAATCATTCATTGATTTCATAAATGCAACACACTATAGTTTTTTTATACATAGCATAAAGGTAAAAAATAATATATGCAGTGTTATCTTCATTTTAAATGTCAAAAGGGTTTTGCGGCTCCTGGTGTTTTCTTTGCTGTGGGAAATGGGTCCAAATGGCTCTTTGAGTGTTTAAGGTTGCCGACCCCTGCACTAGAGCTATGTATTTTGAACACAATGCAGAAGGAGAGTGGGGTGGGGGAGAGAAATGTCAGTTGTTGTTCCATCAGCACAAAAAGATATTTTACAAAGAAAGCACAAATGCTTCTGATGCTGTTTATTTTCTTAATGACCTTTAGACAAGACCCCGCTCTGCCTGTGCTGAAAGCTGCCAAGCTGGAAGCAGCAAAGTGATCCCAGAAGGACAGCCACTTTGCTGCTATAGCTGTGCCCCATGCATGGAAGGGACCATTTCTACCCACACAGGTCAGTGGCTCTGAGGAAACAGCAGGTACTCGGGAATAATGAGCAGTCTCACTGCAGATGTCATTATGCCAGGTGTGAAAAGACAATTTTGCATCAGGTAGGGTCATCTTTGCAAAAATTCAGTGCAAGGATTAAACAGCAAATTTTCTTTGCAATCAATTTAAAATGTAATATTCAGATCATGTGAATCAATGTAAGAATGATCATTTTCCAAATGCAAGAATAGTCCCTAGGAGTCTCGTGTTTTGTTTATTTATACATGTATTTATATGCTGCCTATAATTGCCAAGGCATTGCTAGGTGGTTTTAGCCTGTACCTCCGATTGCTTGCGGAGAGATTCTACAGTGCTGTCACTTTCACCATGCAAGTCCCTCAACATGCTGCAGTTGGTTTGGACTACACAGCTTGTGGTTTCACAACCATCCTTTACAGCTGTAGTTTTGCAAAAGCGTGGAAGGACTCTATGGTCATTTTACCATGGCTGAGTCTCTTGTTCTGTACCCATGCATTTGTTATAAGATGCTGCAGCAGTATCACATCACCGCTCCTAGCACTGCTATAGCGCAAGAGAGAATTCAGGCTCGCTAGGTTCAGTTGGTTTGTTTTTTACTAGAATCCCCATGTCCACAAACCAGAGCCACGTGCAAATGACACACACCTAAAATTGAAGAGCAGGCTTCCTGTGAGCACAGCCTGAGCCCAGGAATATCTTTTCAGAACTGAACTGAACTAACAGTCTTTTCACAGCAAAGTCCAGATGACCTCAACCTTTCCTTATTTAATGTAGGTGGAAAATGTCACTTTGTTGTTGCCATTATTAATCAACAAGGAGTCCAAAATGGTTGATGATCTATTGCAATTCATCCTTTCCCGATCCCCTGGTTTAAGAGCCCTTGTTTTAGCACTACTCATCTTTTGACTTCCACAGCATCACACCTCACAAGGCTGGTCCTTCACTACACTTTGCTTAAGGGTTCATTCTCCCATCCTCCAAGGGTGTTTATAGATTCATTTTATTTATATATTTGCACCCTACTTTTCCCTTGCAAGGAACCCAAGGCAGTTTACATAACCCTCCTGCTCCTTTCCTTGTTATTCTCACAACAAGCCTGTAAGGCAAGATTAGGCTGAGAGTCAGTGCCTGACCCAAATAAGCTTCACGGCCAAGTGGGAAATAGAACACAGAGTTCCCAAGTTCCAGTCCAAAAGACTGACCCCTAAGCCATCCTGGATTACTGAAAATGGTTTCCTCTTTGATTTGAACATGGCTGTAACTGCACAGTGCATCTGACACTTCCACTCTCTGCCTCAGCACTGGGCCTGGTTCCCAAAAATTGGCTCTCTGCAACAGCTTGCCTCCATTCTTGATTCCCTGAAGATGCACTTTAGAAATTTCTGTCAACAGCAGACTGTTGAATAAAGCAATATCCATGAAAGACAAAAAATGGAGAGAGAGAAACAAAGGCAAGAAAATGCCATGCTTTGCCAGTCAGTGTATAAGGAGTTATGCACACATAGATGGAGTCTGAACTAATGAAATCCTTGTTTCTTTCAGATGCAGAGCATTGCCAGGAGTGTCCTGAAGATCAGTACCCAAACCATAACAGAGATCAGTGTATCCCCAAGAGCTTGGTCTTCCTGTCTTACAGAGAGCCATTGGGGATGGCCTTTGTTCTCTTTGCTCTCTTCTTGTGCCTGACCACAGCTTCTGTTTTGGGAGCGTTCATCAAATTCCAGGACACTCCAGTTGTCAAAGCCAACAACCGCAACCTCACCTACATCCTCCTGGTCTCCCTCCTCCTTTCCTTTTCGGCACCCTTCCTGTTCATTGGCCCCCCTCAGAGGGTGACCTGCCTCCTCCGGCAGATGGTCTTCAGCATCATCTTCTCAGTTGCCGTCTCTGCTGTGCTGGCAAAAACCATCACTGTGGTGCTAGCATTTGTGGTCACTGAGCCAGGGAACAGGGCCAGGAAATGGGTGGGAAAGAGCATGGCAAACACCATTGTAAGTTTCAGTTCCCTTATCCAGATTGGCATTTGCAGTGGCTGGATCAGTGTCTCTCCCCCGTTTCCAGAACTTGATGTGGCTTCCCAGAGGGGACAGATTGTGTTGCAATGCAATGAAGGCTCTGTTGTCATGTTTTACTGTGCCCTCAGCTACATGGGCTTTCTGGCTGCCATTTCTTTCACAGTGGCTTTCCTGGCCAGGAAGCTGCCCGGGGCTTTCAATGAGGCCAAGCTGATCACCTTCAGCATGCTGGTGTTTTGCAGTGTGTGGGTGTCCTTTGTGCCAACCTACCTGAGCACCAAAGGGAAATACATGGTAGCTGTGCAGATCTTCTCTATCTTGGCTTCCAGTGCTGGGCTACTGGGTTGCATCTTCTTTCCCAAATGCTACATAATTGTACTGAGGCCTCATCTGAATACAAAGGAGCACCTAATGGTGAAAAAGAAAAAGAAATCTGGTCCATAATAAACTCTGCAGTACTGTGATATTCTTTGCAGAATATACCCGTAACAATACCAACATGATGGCTATTAGGGATGCGTGGGGAATTTGGTAGGATGTGCATAAAAGTCTCATGGATTTTCATAAATTATTCCCTTGCATTTCAGATGGTGCTCAAACCACATGCATTCCTTAATCATATATCATCTATCCCCCCTTCCTTTGACTATGGCCTTTTTCCCTACAGAAAATTCCCTCTCCTGGGGGGCTCAGCTGACCTAGATTTCCATTCCTTAGAAGCCAGTGCAGACCCACCCGTAGCTGAGCCACAACCTCCCTTGTTTTTCAGAACATGCCCTCTAATGTGACTTGCTGAAATAGCAGAGGCAGCAAGCTAGCAAGAACTACCCCAAGAGGCAGGTTTGCTAGGGAGCCAGCCCTCCAAGTGTGGGGAGTCCCAGAGACAATGTATGTTGACTGACAAAGTGCCAACACAAACTGATTTAAGCAGGCATGCAAGTTTAGCAGCAGGATGAGAGATCAAGGCCATCAAGACAGTGGTTGTGGTGCGTGTTAGTGCCAAGGCCACTGTCGTGAGGCCATAGCAGTTGTCCCAATTACTCACACAGATGCAGGCAATAAAAGTTTAAATTCCTTTTATTCTAAATAACTACAAGATATGCAGGCAACGGATAGTACAGGAGCTGCTGTTGATAGTTCTAAGCAACACAGTTGCCCCCTCCTTTCCAACCTCTCTGAGTTTTACAACGTTGACCTAACCCTGCATGTCCGTCCCTCCTTCCAGGGGCTAGATAAACTCCTCTCGCTCCCACTTTGCCTCTCTTCTAATTGGTCCAAGCGATGAAGTCTCCTCCTCAGCTGGGCATTCTCCATGGCAACGGACTGTTCAGCCACATTACAAGGAACTTGTACAAAAACTTCAGAGTCAGGTGGCGAGGGGGTGGTGTTTGTGCCATGGGCGCCAAGTAGAAATCTTCCTGCTCTAAAGCATGATCCTCGCTGGAGGCTCCTGGCTCTCTTTCACTTGCTAATGACTCCTCCGAGTCGTTAGGCATGACAGCCATGAGGAAATGTAGTTGTGAGGTCTGGAAGTTAAGCTCAGGTTTATAGATGTGTTGTTACATGCCATCAAGTCATCTCCAACTTATGGTGACCTTATCTTGGAAAGCCTGCCAAGATGCCCTGTCTGTGACAGCCCTGCTCAAAACTTGGGGCTGAGGCTTTTTTATGGAATTGATCTGTCTCATATTTGGCCTTCCTCCTCTTCTGCCTTTGACTTTCCCTAACATGATTGTCTTCTCCAGTAAGTCTAGCCTTCTTGTGATGCACCTGAAGTACAGCAGCCTCAATTTCATCAGTTTTGCTTGCAGGGAAGGTTCTGAATGGATTTGATTTAGGACCTGCTTGCTCATCTTACTGTCAATTTTTAAAATTTCACATTTAAGTATGCATTCTATATTGCCCATTTTTATATTTGCATTTCCTAATTTATGCATTTTAAAATGTGTGCTTTCCGTGTTAAAACATGAAATTGTGACTATTTAAAAGTGAGCATTTTGTGCACACATTGTGCATTTTTTAAAAAAGTATTCTTCTAAAATACACCTCAAAAAATCACCTTGTGCATTTCTTAATGAGCACATTTCAAAGTGTACATTTTTGAATTTGAATGAAAGTTCAGATAATTTGCCAACATCCAAGAACATTCATTCCAGTTTGTGTCGATGCTCAGGGTCAAAAATGTGCCATTTCTGACTGGTGTGAGAACAGAAATTTCCATACCTCTGCACTTGTTTCCTACAGATGATCTCTGCACCTAGCACCCCCTACTGTTCCATTCCAATTTCTCTGTAAGATCAAGCCAACCATTTCCAAAAACATTTTTTTCAGTTAGGCTAGTGAATGAACAGCAGACAGGAATAAAATGTCCATATACCCTTTAAAAAAATGCTGGTGAGGGGACAATAGAATGAAGGACACTCCAAGAAATGCAGACAGAACAGTTAACAAAATCCATACATCCCTGCATGCTCCCTTCGCACATTCAGGGGAAATGTGAGAGGAGACTGTTCATGTTAGTTACCTCCATAGCAGATGTGTGCTTCATGTTGCTGTGAAGAAGGCTGGCCCAAGGTATTCTCCTGCTTGAAGCAAAGGAGAAGACAATGTCCTCCACCTTCCTTTGATCAGGAGCTGACCTGATGGGTGGTGCTAACTCAGAGGGCTGGCCAGAGCTGGAGGCCTAGGAGGAGCAGCTCTGGGTGAGGGTGGGGATTTAGGAAGATAGTTCAGTGGGTTGCCCCCACTGTTCCTCCGTCCCTCAACAAAACATCCACTGCCACACCATGCTGAGGGCTAAGGTCAGCCTGAACCTAACATGTGGAGTCCGGTCACCAGGAATGTCAGTGCTCAGGCAAGGCTGGTGGAACAATCCTGCTCCCCCTTCACATGCTCTCTTCATACAGGGGAGGTGACTCACGAGTTGGGGGACAACTGATGGCTGGCATGAGAGCAGATCTCCTTTTGACTTAGGGTCAAATGGCATGTGCTGCTAAGGGTGCATAGCAGAACTATGTGTGCCTGCTTTACTTATCTCCGTGTAAATACACATGGCCCTGCTTTGGATCGGGACCATGGCAATTTGGAAGCAGAGGACTCCCCAAGTTCCATGTTTCTGATGTTCTTCTGTTTCAGCATCATGGCACCAGATTTGGAACCCTGGAAACTAGTTACTGTAGTCCCCAAGTCTATGTCGTATTTGAGAGTTCCCCATCATGTTCCATTGAGCTCTACCCTCCCACTCTCTGCAGACTGGAAGGATACATCTGGAAATGGGGGATGCAATTAGGATTGCTATGATCTTCTCAGGATCTGACTCTCTTCCCCTCATTAGACTTCTCGTGCTCAGCCCTGGCTTTGGAAGTGAGCCAAGCCAAAAGGAATTCCACGTATACTTGCAAAACTCCAGTTGCAAAACCAGCAACCATCTTTCACAGTATGTGCATCCCAAACAAAGGCCACAAGCCGCACACACAGAAGGATGCCACTTGTGCAGCATTCACATGGCCTTGATTCCTGCAGGCACCCACATGATTGCTCAGTGTGCTCCATGCCAACTTGGATTCATGGCCACAAGGAAATGAGCTGGAGTTCAGGGAGCCAAGCTGATGGATTTCCACCAAAATTGATTCCTCTAAACACATATCTAACTTCCATTGCTTTCTTCCATCAGAGAATTTGCCTTCTCACTGCAATTCTCGCTCAATGCTATTAATCCTCCTCTTTTTTCTGTCATTGCTTCCACCTGCTTGCTTGGCAGGCAGTGATCCAAGGAGCAAGTACTGTCCTTCTTCTCACTCCCACTGTTGTCTGGTCCACAGTGAGAGGCAAGTGAACAAGCAGGTTGCAAAGGTGAACAGCAGAGGCAAATCCAAGGTCTTGCTGGTGGGCCCCTGCTGTGGTATGGGCCCTTGGCAGGTTCCCAAACATAATGACCTTTGTCACTGGGCCTGTGTCTTTCTCTCAATGTGTAGATGGCTGACAGATGGGAATTGTGGGTATATGATTGTGGGTACAGTGGACATGACCTCCTTTCCTCCTCACAGTAACATTCATCACATGAAAAGGAAGGCCCAACAGGACTCCGTTGTGTAGGTGATGCATGAACATGTATGGAAATGATGTTCCTTGCTCTTCTGAGAACTTTTTCTGACTAGGCATTAGATCATGTTCATACTCACACTGGTGGCCATAGCAAAGCATGGCATGACTCAGATGGACTTCTGCAAATGTGTTTCCTCTTGCTGTGCACCTGAGCATGCAGCCACAAAGAGAGTCTACAATTGTGGGGAAGGGATCAGCAAAGTCATAATGATGGTTTTGCATCCCTCATACCAAATTCACTGGGTTTTCCGAAGTCACTTTTGGTGGTGGCGGCAGCAATGATGATGATAATGTTATGGATAGAAGCTAATACAGATTTCAGGCATTAGTTTTAGAAGGAGAGCTATGTGAAGATATATGCAGGGGTATGAAGGTTCAAGGCTGGCTTCAGATCGGCTGGGAGCATGTGTGTCTGCCATTCCACTTCCATCTTCAGCAGAGCTAAAACTAGCTTTGGGTTCTACATCTGTGAAGTCCATCTCAGGATGGGGCTTGCAAAGGACGTGAGCTTGCATGTCTTTCCTGACAGAGTCCTCTGCAAATGCTCTTCCTGAGCAGTTCATTTGTGTCCTGTCATCCCCACAATATGCAGCTGCTGCTACGGTTGCTTCATTTACCCTTTTGGGATTATGAGGAAAGAAAGTGCATGGATGTGCCCATATAACTACTACAGACCAGGAGATTCCCTCTTTGCTGGGGTTATATCCATGCAGACAGCTATGCACCAAAGTCATTCCTTCGGGCGTGACCCCATCTGTGACTGCTCCCCATAAGTGTGGCTTGCTGTTATTTTTTCATGATTCAGCCATTTCTGAATTGCTGCCTGCCACAGTCCACGTCAGCCTTCCCAAATCAGTTTCCTTCTGCTTGTGTTAAACTGACAACTTCATCGTCCCTGTGCCAGATGAAATGTAATAGAATGGCATAAATTAACAACTTCTAATTATGGGAATTACCATGTTGAAATGAATAGTCACCGATAGATAGTCTCTATATTGACAAATGTACAAAGTTGAATTCAGCTTTATTGCTATATCTGGAACTTGGTGGGGAATACAAAATTTGAATTTCTGGTCAAATTTCATGATTCTTTTATCTATTTATTTCATTTTTATACCACCCAATAGCCAAAGCTCTCTCTCTTTTATCCAGCAAAGTCACATATGAAGCCACAAATGTCAAAGGTCATGAATTTGTACTCAGAGCAAACAGGGTTTGTTTGTTTGTTTGTTTGTTTTTTGCAACTAAGATCCGTGGAACATTCCCAACCCGAGGAAAAGATTCTGCATGCTCTTTGGTGCCCCATGACCTCAGTTTCACATTTCTGAAGGAGCTACAACTAGAGCAGTTCAGAGTCTGAGATTAGATTGACCTGGTTCCCAATACCATGTTACTGAGGGATCTTATTAATGTTTAACCTGGTTGCCTTCTGGAAAAAAGGCCTCTAAGTCTCCTTCCTCAATAACAAGCTTTTCTTGCCTTCCACACTGAAATTAGGGACCATCCAATATGCAGAAGAGAGCAAGTCTATGGTGGCTTCATAGAGTATTCTGAAGCTGAAACAGTTTTCAAAGATGTTGTAGGAAAGGGTAATGTTGGGAAATTGCTGTGGGCTTTGATTTATCTCCTTAATGGGAAACCAAATGGCCAGGACATGCTGGGAGTTCCTCTCCAATAATGGAATGATAATTAATAGAAATATCAGTCTACTTTAAAAAATGCCATGCCCTCTTCTGCTCCTTGAACTAAAATGTCGGTGACATGTAGGTTTCTGATGGGTTAAGAACATGGAGAACTAAACTATAAACTTTGATCAGTACCTTCCTTAGTAGATTGTGGCAATACTTTGGATATGCTACATCTTGACTTCAGCAAAATATTTGGCAAGTGCCCCATTATACCCTGATCAGCGAACTAGTTCAGTATTGGCTGGATGGCACTCCTCAATGGCTCCTCATTGGACTGGATGGATGTACTCTGTGCGGTGCTGGATGGATGGATGTACTGGATGGATGTACTCAGTGCGATATACTCTGTGCGGTGCTGAAGCATCCAGTCCTGGGCCCTGGACTTTCCAGCCATTTAATTAATGATTTTGAAAAAGGAACAGGGGATGCTTGTCAAATTTGCAGTTGATGCAACTTCAGATGATAGCTAATACTTTAGAAGCAAAACAATATTCAAAATGATCTTGATAGGATTGAAAACAGGACAGAGAAAAGCAGCATTAAATTTAACAGTTACAAGTACAGAATTCTCAGGGAAAGGAAAAGAAATGCATAAAAATGTAGTTTCAAAACTGTGGGAAGTAATAGTTTCAAAACTCCTCTGTGCTGGAGAATCTTCCCCTTTTGACTGCTACGCTTGTTGCTAGCTGCAACATCTGAAAGTTCAAAAAACTAGAACAAGTTCAGAGAAGGGAAACAAAAATAATTTTTGAGTTTTAAAGGGAGATTCTGGAAACCCTTCGGAGCGCTCGTCTAATCAAATGGTATAGAAAGACCACAAACAAACAAATAAATAAATAATCAGGGTATTAGAAACTAAGGCTTTCAAGGAGCTTGATAGGTTTAGCCCTTGAGAAGAGGAGTCTGAGAGGGGAGATACGGCAACACGTTTCAGTTGCCTAAGGATTGTCAAACAGAAGAAAGCTGCATCCTGTTTTCTCATCTTCTGGAATTATAGCAATAACAGCCTTAACTTACAGGAAGGGAGATGCCATATGAATATCAGAAAAAAGTTCCTGACAGTTGGAGGAATCAGGAGGCGGTGGACTTCCTCTTACTCAGGGAATTCATGCAAAGGTGAGGCAGCCTTCTAATTAGGCAAGCTTTAACATGAATTCCAGCACAAGGGAGGAAGCTGACCTTGATGGTCCAAGTGGCCCCCTCGGCTTTGTGATTCTGCATCTCTTTAAGGATGAGAGAACTGCCACATGTTCAGTTTATATTATTCAGTGAGAGGTCACTTTTCAAGTACATTTTGAAGTTGGCTTTCCCTTGCCCTCACTGCTCTAAGCCCAAGTAAGTGAGAAGCTGAAGTCTGGGGTGAATTCAGGGTCCAGGAAATTTCATGCAAGAAGTCTCTTCTTAAAGAAATTAGACTGATCCATTATCAGTAATCCGTTATCGTTCAGTTTCAAGCAAGATGTTAAAATGTGTATGAGACAGAGACATAGGCAGACACAGAGACAGACACACACACAGATAGTATATATAACCATATATAGATTTAATCCACCCAATAAGCTCTGTTCTTTGGATGGATTACAAACAAAGTTCTGTTATTTCCAATGGCCTTTTAGCAGTTTGAATGTATTTGTTCCACACTGTTTTCTTTGTTTCCTGCTCTTATTCAGCTCCATACTGTGTTTTTAAAATGAGCACCTGATGTTGCCCATGCACTGACAGGACTTGCTGCTCCCAAAAGGGGAACCTAGCAGCCTCCAAGGCAAACAGCAAGGCATGGAAATGCTACTTTCCAGAAGGATGTAAATCTGCACAGTTGGCAGAAGGGACCTGCTGACCAGTCTCATTTCTGAAATGAGCGTTGCCACTTGTCTGGGGTGTTTCTTTTAAAAGCCCTAGTTCCCTTCCTGCATAAGCAGTCTGCCAGAAATAGCACAGATGGGAAAAAACAAAACAAAACTGGATGCTGCCCATAGATTTTTAATCATTCTTAAGAAATTTCAAGTGGTCTCTAGGTCTTAATGGCATTGCCCCTGTTGGGAAAATTTGGGTAAATCCTGTCTGAAAAGTTATTACTTTTGTGTGTGCTTTTGCACTGTAGGATCAAATCCTGTGCTGCTTCTCAAAACCAAGCTGACACTGTTTAAAATGGCATTCCCCCACTCCCTCTCTCTCACCTTTAGCTGTGGGCTACAGAAGACAGAGCCATTCAGTCCAAATATACATTGTAAATAATCACTGTTGTAATTCAGTTTACCTGGAAGTATCTTCCTAGCCCAGAGGCTGGATGTGCCCTGGCCAATTCAGAATGCCTAGAGTTTAGATTTCCTTCATGGATCACTGCCTTGTCGTGGCGAAGGGGCTTGCGTAGGTCAATGAAGCTATGAGCTATGCCGTGCAGGGTCACCCAAGATGGACAGGTCATAGCAGAGAGCTCTGACAAAACGTGATCCACTGGAGAAGGAAATGGCAACCCACTCCAGTATCTTTGCCATGAAAACCCCATGGACATGAAAACCAAAAGGCAAAACGATATGACACCGGAAGATGAGCCCCTCAGGTCGGAAGGTGCCCAATATGCTACTGGGGAAGAGCGGAGGGCTAGTACTAGTAGCGCCAGAAAGAATGAAGCGACTGGGTCAAAGCCAAAAGCACACTCAGTTGCCGATGTATCTGGAGGTGAAAGGAAAGTCCGATGCTGCAAAGATCTTTACTCCATAGGAAGCTGGAATGTAAGATCCATGAATCAAGGCAAGCTGGATGTGGTCAAACAAGAGATGACAAGACTGAACATCGACATCTTAGGAATCAGTTAACTAAAATGGACAGGCATGGGTGAATTTAGTTCAGATGACCATCAGGTATACTACTGCGGGCAAGAATACCTCAGAAGAAATGGAGTAGCCTTCATAGTCAACAAAAGAGTAGGGAAAGCAGGACTGGGATACAATCTCCAAAATGACAGAATGATCTCAGTTCGAATCCAAGGCAAACCATTCAACATCACAATAGTCCAAGTCTATGCCCCAACCACTGGGGCTGAAGAGGCTGAAGTTGACCGGTTCTATGAAGGTCTACAACACCTGCTAGAATTAACTCCAAAAAATGATGTCCTTATCATCATGGGGGATTGGAATGCTAAAGTAGGAAACCAAAAGATAACCGGAATAACAGGCAAGTTTGGCCTTGGAGTACAAAATGAAGCAGGGCACAGGCTGGTAGAATTTTGTCAAGAGAATACGATGGTCATAGCAAACACTCTTTTCCAACAACCCAAGAAACGACTCTACACATGGACATCACCAGACGGTCAACACAGAAATCAGATTGACTATGTGCTCTGCAGCCAAAGATGGAGAAGTTCTATACAGTCAGTAAAAACTAGACCAGGAGCTGACTGTGGCTCAGATCATGAGCTTCTGAGGGATGGCAAAATTTAGGCTTAAGTTGAAGAAAGTAGGGGAAAGCACTAGGCCACTCAGGTATGACCTAAATCATATCCCTGATGAATATACAGTAGAGGTGACAAATAGATTTAAGGAATTAAATCTGATAGACAGAGTGCCTGAAGAACTATGGACGGAGGTTCGCAACATTGTACAAGAGGCAGCAACTAAAACCATCCCAAAGAAAAAGAAATGCAAGAAAGCAAAATGGCTGTCTGAGGAAGCTTTACAAATAGCTGAGGAAAGAAGGGAAGCGAAAGGCAAGGGAGAAAGAGAAAGATACAAACAATTGAATACAGAATTCCAGAGAACAACTAGAAGAGATAAGAAGGCCTTCCTAAATGAACAGTGCAAAGAAATAGAAGAAAACAATAGAATAGGGAGGACCAGAGATCTCTTCAAGAAAATTAGAGATATGCAGGGAACATTTCATGCAAAGATGGGCATCATAAAGGACCAAAATGGCAGGGACCTAACAGAGGCAGAAGAGATTAAGAAGAGGTGGCAAGATTACAAAGAAGAACTATACAAGAAAGAGCTTAACATCCCTGATAACCACGATGGGGTGGTCACTGACCTCGAGCCAGACATCCTGGAATGTGAAGTCAAATGGGCCTTAGGAAGTCTGAGCAACAACAAAGCTAGTGGAGGTGACAGCATTCCAGCTGAGCTATTCAAAATCCTGAAAGACAATGCAGTTAAAGTGCTACACTCCATATGCCAGCAAATTTGGAAAACTCAACAGTGGCCACAGGATTGGAAAAGGTCAGTTTGCATTCCGATCCCAAAGAAGGGCAATGCCAAAAAATGTTCAAACTACCGCACCATTGCACTCATTTCACATGCTAGCAAATTGATGCTCAAAATCCTACAAGCTAGGCTCCAGCAGTATGTGGACTGAGAACTACCAGAAGTACAGGCAGGATTTCGAAGAGGGAGAGGAACTAGAGATCAAATTGCCAACATACGCTGGATCATGGAGAAAGCCAGGGAGTTCCAGAAAAAAATCTACTTCTGCTTCATTGACTATGCTAAATCCTTTGATTGTGTGGATCACAACAAATTGTGGCAAGTTCTTAAAGAGATGGGAGTACCAGACCATCTTATTTGTCTCGTGAGAAACCTATATGCAGGTCAAGAAGCAACAGTGAGAACTGGACATGGAACCACTGATTGGTTCAAAATTGAGAAAGGAGTTTGGCAAAGCTGTATACTGTCACCCTGCCTATTTAACTTATATGCAGAGCACATCATGAGAAAGGCAGGGCTAGATGAATCACCAGTTGGAATCAAGATTGCTGGGAGAAATATCAACAACCTCAGATATGCAGATGATACCACTCTCATGGCAGAAAGTGAAGAGGAACTAAAGAGCCTCTTGATGCGGGTAAAGGGGGAGAGCGCAAAAGTTGGCTTGAAACTCAACATTAAGAAAACTAAGATCATGGCATCTGGTCCTCTCACTTCCTGGCAAATAGATGGGGAAGAAATGGAGGTAGTGACAGATTTTATTTTCCTGGGCTCCAAGATCACCGCAGACGGGGACTGCAGCCAAGAAATTAAAAGACGCTTGCTCCTGGGGAGGAAAGCTATGGCAAATCTAGATAGCATACTAAAAAGCAGAGACATCACCCTGCCAACAAAAGTGCGTATAGTCAAGGCTATGGTTTTCCCAGTTGCAATGTATGTCTGTGAAAGCTGGACAATAAGGAAGGCTGAGCGCAAAAGGATTGAGGCCTTTGAGTTGTGGTGCTGGAGAAGACTCCTGCGAGTCCCTTGGACTGCAAGGCGATCAAACCGGTCAGCCCTAGAGGAGATCAACTCTGACTGCTCTTTAGAAGGCCAGATAGTGAAGATGAAACTCAAATACTTTGGCCACCTAATGAGAAGGAAGGACTCCCTGGAGAAGAGTCTAATGCTGGGAACAATAGAAGGCAAAAGAAGAAGGGGACGGCAGAGGATGAGGTGGCTGGATGGAGTCACTGAGGTGGTTGGTGTGAGCTTGAGTGGACTCTGGGGGATGGTGGAGGACAGGAGGGCCTGGAGGAATGTTGTCCATGGGGTCGCGATGGGTCGGACTCGACTTCGCAACTAACAGCAACAACAACAGAGTTTAGATAAGAGTCTTGAGTTCATGCATAGTTTCTTAGTGGCATCTCAGCAGTCTTGGAGATGGGTTCAGGCTTCTGAACTAAAGAATCAGTTAGAAATATTGTAATCTAATTGTTACTCTGTGATAGACTGACATTTCTTTATCTGTTCTGTATGTGATGACCTCAGAATCTTATTGTAATCTTTACATTCTGTCACCAATTGCCCTGTACCTGTATGTGAGTGGGAGTGTATAAAAAGTCTCTAGTTCTGTTGAAGCTTTGCAGCGAGCTTAACTCTGCTTGCCCGGTAAGGCCTTATCGTGAGACCACCCGCAGGGCCTGGGATAGACAATAAAGACATGGAGGTTCACAACACTTGATCTTTCCTACGACCTCGAGTTTTATTTCCCTGGTCAAATTGAGATTCCGGGATTCTGACACCCCTACCATATGGTTGCATCTTCTTTCCCAAATGCTACAGAATTGTACTGAGGCTTCATTTGAATACAAAGGAGCCCCTAACGATGAAAAAGGTGGGGGGGGGGAGCTTTAATAAAGTCCATAATAAAGTCTTCAGTATTGTGATATTCTCTGCAGAATATACCTGTAGTGATTCCAACAGGATTGCCTCCGATATGATTTGCATGCTATAATGGAATCCTTCATTTATTCTGAATATACCCCAGTAAAGGCATCAGGAATTATCTAATGAGCTCATATCACTGTGAGTGATGCAATGCCTTAATGAGACAATTTAAATTCCAAGATCCTCAAAGCAGGGATATATATTTGTTGCTGTAAAGTGTCATAAACAGTATTCATACTATATAAATATGATAACAAAATAAAATAAATGCCTCCAGTTTAGAAAAAGGTTGTGGCTTTTACCAATTCAGCCTCACTCCCCCCAGTGAGGGCAGGGGAAGCAACTTCTGAAGTAACTTGTACACAAAGGGCAGCAATCCAAGTCTTAGCTGCTGCTAGATCATACCCAGGTTCTGCAGCAGAAGAACAGGAAAGAGAAAGCATTTTGTGGAGAGCCCAGATCTCAGTTCTGCCACAAAACCAGAAAGGAGATAACCATCGATTACAAGTCTCATTTAGAAAAGCTCTTAGTAACTATGCAACTTAATAGCTGACTGTCTCTCCCAGAAGTGGTTTCCAACAGTAGTTAGGTATAGGGTTGGGTGCAGCTAGGCCCTTTCTACTGGCCACACACACACACACACACCACACACACACCTGCCTTTCCCACTCCATTTCACTCCATTCAACAAATGCGCCGGAGGTAAGAGTTAATGGTCCTTCAATTATTTCACTCCGAAGTATGTGGGTGTGTTTCATTCTGATCAGATAGCAAGTTGGCTTTTGTGGCTGGAGCCACAAAAGCCTGACAGATAAGGTTTAACAAAGCTATGTTTGGCACTACTCAGATGCTTAACAATATGGAATAACAATGAAAAATCTTTAGATGGCTAGAAAAAGGCAGCTGTAGAAGCCTCATAAATTTTAGCCCAGTGTAGATTGAAATACGGAGATGACACAGCATGCTTGGTGTGATCCTTAGATGTTTACTCTGATGTCAGTCCCACTGAATTCAGCAAAGTCGGTGTAGGGTCATTGTCTTAAAATAGCCACCTTGCCCTCCTACGCAAAGGTGTACAAAATATGTGGAACTTCCCCCATGGAGTGAGAGACAAGCAGGGGAGCAGTAAAAAGTGTGGGGGAAGATTTATGCACCCTTTCCTTTGCCTGTCCAATTCACATACCAAATCGTATCATCCCTCCTGCACATTCCAGAGCAGAGATGCAGCCACGAAGCTGCCAAGTTCTGGTTTGATCAGAAGAGATAGGAGAGGAATGTTTGCAAGGCTGTCATCTACATAACTGGTTCGCTTGGATGGCTTTCAGTGCACAGAATTAGCATACTCTCAGCTTTTGCTTCTAGTATACTGCGTAATATCTCTGTGCCTTGGGATTATGCCACGATCATTGAGTGAATCCCCTAAATGAGTAAGACATTGGTGTCTGTCAGAATACGATTGAATCTTTGCAAGCACCACATCAATGAAGGAGAACTGAAAATCTTGCACACAGAGACTTGACATTGAGCAAGATTTCCATGCATCAAGTTTTGTGTTTCCAGGTTGTTCAAAACTTGTTTCCAAAATTAGACTGGACTATATTTATTTTAAAAGATGGCTTGCACCATTTGAGTTCACTTTAAGTTTAACTTTAAGTGAACTCAAAGTCTCATGTAGGAAAGGGATCGTGCAGGCTTACCTTTCCTGCCAAGCACTTGAACCCCTAGCCAAATGTGCCAGTAGTGTGGCGATCATACAGGTGCACACATAGCCATGAGCAGTCAAAGACCTAATTCTTTCTGGGGTGCTGGGCGCTCATGTGAATGGCTACCTTTTTGGGAGAGGGAAGGCTGAGCATAGAAAATAAGCAGCACAGCACAATAATTTTAGCCTAGTCATTCTTGCATAGGCTTTTCCTTAGCAAGAAGGGCTTCTGAAGAGAGCAACAGCCAGACAGTGTGCAGCCTGGTATAGCATAGGGTTACCAACAGGGTGTAGAAGGTCACAAGTAGTCCTTCCATGCTGCTATTCCAGGCTATTCCTTCCAATGAATAAACTGCTTCTGTCCACCCTTTCCACCAAACATGCCCCCAAATGCAGCTTACCAAATCCATAAGAATAATTATAAATCTGCAATTGTAGCCCCATTCAACAAATTGAAGATTTAAAAGATGCTTTGCTCTTCACGCTTTGATCTACACCGTCCCTCGCGATTGGCTATGCTAGCTAGGGATGATGGGAACTGCAGGCTGAAATAGCTGTAGCCCAGAAGCTGCCCTCTCCTAGGCTAAAAAAGTATAAATGAGCCAAAGGTACAGCCGCAAAAATGACTATCAACCTCCACAAGAGGGAGTGCCACACTCCCACAGCTGTGGAACAGAAGGGGGAAAGCCCTGGTCCCTGGCAGCCTCGCACAGCCTCCGAAGGTGGGGAGAGCCAGAGAAGAACTGGGAGTCAAGCATCCCCGCTGATGAGCGAGTGCACAGGAGAGAAGGCATCCCTTTGGACACCCCAAGCAAACGTCCCACTCAATTAGGGTCCGGTCCAACGTGTTGAGGGTCTGCTGGGTTTACAGTAGGAGCAGATCGCCCTGTTAGCGCCACCCTTTTGTTTCACAGAGCGCAGCAAGGCCTGAAAACTGTCGGAGTTGCCCTAATAAAAGTTATATGTTTTATACTTTAGAATATAGAGAGCTGCCTGTTTTACTCCCCCTCCCCCCATCCAACCTGCAGGGTTTTTCCCTTCAGGTTCGTTCTATGAGAAAAGGAGACAGGTTCCAGGATATGCAAATAGTATCATTTCCAAAGGCAATCTTTCCTGGAAACACCAATCGTATTTCCGCCAGCTCCCCCTTGGTCTTCCTGCAGTTCCCACTTCAGACTGTAAGAAGGAAACCCTTGAGGCACCGTGTGATGTTTTTCCAAGGCTTCTCAGTGTTTCTGTATGTTCCTTTTGTGCTTCTATTGTTCTTGCGTATCGCTCATTCAAGGTCGCATCTCATGTGAATGTGGCTGCAAGTCCATAAAGCGCTCTGTTCTGTCCTTCAAAGTCGGTCTTAACTGCTACCCTTCAGCACTGTTGTAATTTAGGAATTTCTGTTGCTGTAAATAGAACAGTTTCATGCTTGATTAATACCCTTCCACTTAACCTGAGTATTCATTCCAAGCAGGTTTGTAATCTTGACAAAGAGCAGGAAAAAACTCTCAGTTTGCATACCGATCCTCTTCCAGGTATGCAAAAGTGCTGTGCCTGATCTCCTTTTCCCTCTAGAAATTTTAACCCAACCCAGAATTCCCAAGGAGAGCCCCTCCAACAGGCACGGAGCCACAGGCATGGAAAAGGAAAGGCCAGGAAGGAACTAACCTCCTGCCAACAGAGCTGATGCTGTACGAAGAGGGCGCAGTCTTTGTTCATGCAGGCACATCACACGGAATCTGAAGGATCACACAGAACTCACTTCTTTACTCCCTATCTGAAGGGTGTAGGCTTTGATAGGTAAAAGCTACTCTGAGCTTCATTTGTACCTTCTGGTAATCAAGAATGCTGTTGCAAAAGCCATTCCTGACCAGCCTGCACCCTCCTGAAGGATCCAAATGTTTCTACCAGGAGAGTATGACTTGTCTGCACTTCACCAAACGTCCAGCATCTTTTGCTTCATCACAGAATCTAATAAAATCCAACAATTTTATTCCTGCTTGCATTATATACACTTGTACAAATCTCTGCCCTGCCTCTTCCAAAAAGAAAGCTCTAAACTGGTCCAGGGAATCGACATGGTTCAGAAAAAGTTGCTTGCTACAGAGTCTTCAGATCAGATTCACTGAAATCCAAACTTATCTGCAAGTTTCTCTAACATCCCAAATTGCTGTACAGTTGCACAGACATGGGAGTTCTCTTTGCTCTCTGTACTACGTAGGATCAATTCAGCTGAGTGAATGCTTTGGACCATTATTTCTTGTCTCACACTGAATCCCCAAACAGGAATATTGAAGCGTGCACATCAGTCACCTTCATGGGAAGAGTGACTGCCACAAGAGAGGTCTCTCTTTAAAAAAATAAATAAAAGCTGGCCTGCTGCTACACTTTATAGGTACTTGATGCACAAAAAAAGGAGCTGGAGCTTCTCTCATCAAGAGACCAGTCTGTAAAGGTAAATACCTGTTCCAGGTGAATTCCTAACTCTTCCAGTTGGCCCTCCATCTGCACTAAGCCAGTTGCCAGGAAATCCTGGCAGAAAGGCATCCACCCAGCCAACCGCGCCCTGCACTGGCTTGCCTGATCAGTTACAAAGAAAGACGCGGAGTCTTCATGCTTATTTTGGATTCTCCAAGACTGAATTCCACCTCTGGAATATTCTTTGCATCTTTTGTCTATGGAATTCACAGCCGCACCTTGCAAAGTTTGCCACTGGCTGAGACGGCTTCAAAGGGGGTTAGACTCTGAGGAGGAAACCCTGAGGAGCTCTGTTGGCGACATATAGATACGTGAGGGAGTGTCACATGGAGGTGGGTAGAGACCTTTTTTCCCTTGCAGAGGAGGGCAGGACACGTTCCAATGGAGCAAAGCTCAGGGAACCAAGGTTCAGTTTGTACTTCCTGACAATTAGGACCCCCAAGGTATGGAATGGGCTTCCACAGGAGGTGGTTGAAGCCCCATCAGTGAGGGGTTCAAGGATAGGCTGGATATGATAGAAGGCAAAGGCTGTAAACCCAGTCAAGATTATATGAATTTCTGGAGGGGATATGGAAGTAATTGAAGTACATTATATATTATTAATTGTTATAGGATATGAATGGTGGTAGCATTGGTCTCTGGGATGATGGGGGCACTTTATTATTTACTTTCTTATTATTGTGTTTTGTTATATATTATTATTATTGTGATGTATTAATGGGGTTTTTTGATCTAAAAAAATAAAAAATGCAGGGGAGGGGAAGGATAGGCTGGATATGCACATGGTAGACATGTCATGAGTGGAGCTGGCTAGAGCCAGGGGTCAGACTAGATGGCCTGGGAGACCCCTTCTGACTCACTCTGTTTCTGTTTTGACAAATGAATGGAGAGTAGTGCTATGAATATACAGGATAAGCCCCGCTTACAGGCCTCCTGGAAACATCAGGCTGACTACAGGATGCTGGCCTCGTTAGACCTTTGGTTTGCTCCAGCAGGACGCTCCTTATATTCTGGGTACAGGGTGTATGCAGCTGAGGGATGAAGAATTTGCCCTCTGCAGCTCCAGGTGTTGGAAGCAAGCAAAGGGCAGGACTGGCCCTGCAGAGGGAAGCGGCTGCCTCAGGCAGCAGAGGATGTGGCAGCAAGGTGTGCTGGAGGGCAGAGCTGGCATGTCCCACACTGCCTGTCCTTCATAGCCCAAGTTGCCCTTGGTGCAGCAAAGGCAGCCAGCACTGAAGGGAGGTGCTGATGGACGGGGGGGGGCAACCTGTCCTTCACCTCATGCAGCAAAATGTCTTTGGCTGGTTCCGATGTTGTAAGATGCGCATAGAAGCTGAGATGATGCACACCAATTATGCAATGCTGTCTGGTTATGGCTGCATGACCACAGCCCTTTAAACAACTAATTAAACAGGAACTGCAGCACCCACAAGTTCTTCTGCTTCTTTCCCAATCCAGCCATCTGGTCTCTTCAGCTACCGTGCTGCACACCTGGAGTCTTGTTTACTACGGCAGATCAGGAAAAGGAAGCAAAAGGCTGTTTGTATACACTCTATCACCCGATGTGAGTTTGGAGCCTGAAGAAAAGATATCCTCTATCAAGCTGGTGGTCAACTGCTAGTCAAACTTGGCCTGTGGGCCACTGGATGCCCCTCACGAGTTTTAACTGACGAAAAGGTTGGCCGGTGATTTGAACTGAAGGAAACGGACACACTTATGCAAACCAACTTTCATAATTGCATCAGGCTTGTTATTTCAGGATTTAAGGAGTTGTCAGTTCCTCTTGTGAGGCCCATCACACTTTCCACCAACACTGAGCAAGAGCTCTGGGAGATGGAGGATGCAGATGGATATATGAGTATAGACCCTGGAAGAAGGGAGATTTTCAAAGCAGAACCGGCTTCCAAGGAGACCAAAGGTATTGACTTAAAGCTCTCCCTTGTTGTCCTTTGCCTGTTCCCCCATTCCCACCCCAGGTAATACAGTTCCAGTAACTTAAGGAAAGTTTGCGGAAAATTCTGTAGACATGACTTAAAACAAAAGTGACCTTGTAATGAATCTTGTCCATAGGTATTGTTTTTTCCTAAAAATATATTTAAATTAGAAAGCATGGATGTGTTTGTGTGTGTGTCTGTGTGTGAGAGGGAGGGAGGGAGAGGGGGGAGAGAGAGAGAATGTACTTTGTCCCATCTAGAGTCCGGAAAACTGGAAAATCAGCCACCATGACTGATATGTATTTAACACCGTGAAGCTCAAACTGGTCATCTATCGGGCCTAGCCTGCTGTTTATGCAAGAGGCAGCCAGATGCCCATGGGATGCCCACAAGCAGTCCATTTCCCGCTCCCCCTCTGCCTTCCCCGAAATAAGATCAGATTGGGCAAGGCAGAAGACAAAGAGCAAAGGGATGGGATGCAGCATGGTGTCCAAATAACCGAAAGGCTGTGCAAGTACGTCCTTGCTCACATCAAGACAAGCCATTCAGGTTTGGTGGGAAAATGTGTAGATGGCCGCGCTGTACATGATATAAAAGTAGTATCTGGCAGGAGAGGAGGACTGCAGCCCCCAGCTCTCTTTTGCCTCGTTGTTTCCAAACTGCCCCCTGTCCAAATGGCAGTGATACCACTATCAAATGAAATGGGCTCCTTTCATTTTCTTCATCCTTGGAAGAGTTCCCAACCAGTCAGGGACTATGGACAACAGGATCCCTTACTCAGTCATCACACTGAAAGATGTTTGGAATCTTTTTTTTTTTTTTTGGTAAATTTATTATATTATATCCCACCTTTATTCCTTCAAGAAACCCAAGGCAAGATATGTAATCCTCTTCCTTTCCATTTTATCTTCACACTAACCCTGTGAGGTAGGTTAGGCTGAGAGTCAGTGGCTGGCCCAAGTCACTCGGTGAGCTCCATGGCCAAAAGTCCGAGTCTATGGCTCCATGGCCAAAAGTCCCATGTGGGTTCTCGCCTTAACTAGGGAAGCCACATCTGCGATAACTTATGTCCTCACACAGTATAACACTGAGTGTGTTCTGCTACCATTTATTTATAACTGGGACATCTTTTCACTTTCAAGTCATAACAAACATTTGGCTGCCTTATTACAGGAAGCTGCTTAGGATGAGCTTGATCAGAAAAAAGATCACCTTAGGAAAGCTGCATTTTAAAGGAGGGCTGACTGGGCTCATTTTTCCACCCAGCTCTGAGAGGAACAGGCACAGACTGTAGACTGAAATATAGAATTCCTGCTCTGGGAACAAATGGTGAAATAATTTCACCAGAACCACCAAGAATTTGGGGAGGGAAGTAAAGATTTAAGCAAATTATCCCCCACAAATATAGTGTCAAACATTCACATGTACGACCTAAATGTTTGGGTTTTTAAGATGCCAGCATTGTGGGGTATCCAGATTTAGAAGCATGCAACTTAGCTAGCAGAAGTGGACTTCCCTGCTCCCCATCACAGCAGCTGTTCCAGTCCCTGAAAATGCCACATGGGACTTTTGGAAACCCTGCTGAGTGGAGCAAGCTACAGTGTGCGGGAAGATACCTGAAAATCTGGCAGAGGCCGCTTTCATTAGCAGAATCCTTCCATCCATGGAAGGTGGACCCCAGCCTGTTCTAATCTGGAGATATTGCAGAAGGCAAGGGTTATAAGTGGACCACTTCAGCCAAATGTCGCAGTGTATCCCTGGGGGTGGGAGTGTTACTTGAACTGGAAATGGAAAAACCAAATTCTCATCAAAGACATGAGCACCTTCCCTAACTTGGGTCTTACTTCATGTGTAAAACATATTTAATTATTTAGTGAGCAATCCTGTAGCTCCTGGAAGAGTCCCTAGGAACACATACTACTTCAAACTCCCTCTCCCAATGCCCTGTCATTAACCCTTTACTTCCCACTCTTGTTAGTAGACAGAAACATGCAATGTTAGTGCAAATGATACATTTACCCAACAAAGAGGCATTTGGCCTAGAAGCAAGGAATAAAGCAGGATAAGGACTCATAGAATTCTGTGAAGCCAACGTTCCAGATACATACTGCAGGCAACCAATCAGATGACTGTATATTGGGACATCACTAAATAGCCAATATAAAAATCAAATACATTATGTAATTGGAAGTATATTTTCACTGTCAAAACAAGACCAGGAGCAGATTGTAGGAGTGATCCTGAACTATTAATGTTGAAAATTAAAGTAAAGCTGAAAAAAGCTCACTAACAAAAATCTAGTGCCAAAGTATAACTTACCGTATTTTTCGCTCTATAAGACGCACCTGACCATAAGACGCACCTAGTTTTTAGAGGAGGAAAGCAAGAAAAAAAAATTCTGAATCAAATGGGCACATAATCACAGGCACATTCCCCATCACTTCCCCATGGGCTGCACATCTGACAGACTTACTGCACACATATATTCGCTCTATAAGACACACAGACATTTCCCCTTACTTTTGAGGGGGGGGGGGAGTGCGTCTTATAGAGCAAAAAATACGGTAAATAACATTCCTGAGGAATTTAAAGTCCATCTAAAGAACAAGTTTGCATTACTCAGAGGGGGATGGGAAAAAAACCTTTTAGCAAAAAGAAAGAAAAAGACTACATGGGTGACAAAAGAAACTTTCACATTGCTAAGGAAAGGTGAGAAGCAAAAGGTGACAGAAATAGGGTCAGAACTGTTCAGTAACTATCGCATAGAGACTAAAAGAACTATTACAGTGCAAAGTGCAAAGGTATTGAAGAGAAAAACACAAGAGCAAAACAAGGACTTCTTCCAAGAACTCAAAGGCAAATTCATACCTAGATTAGGAATCCTGAAAGACAAACAGGGAAAAGTAATAGCTGACCAGGCAAAAATAAAGAGAAGGGGGAAACAAGATACAGAAGAACTGTACAGAAGATATAAAAAGATGACAGACTGCTTGAAAGAGGAATCCTATGAGGAAGTACCTGCAATAGAAGAAAGTGAAGTGAAAGCTGCTTAGAAAGCACTTAGAAGGAATAAAGCACCCAGAGTAAATAAAATACTAATAGAGTTATTCCAAGCCGCAGAGGCTGAATCACTCCAAACCCTAAACAAATATGGAAAACAAAACAATGGACCACAGACTGGAAACATTCAATATATGTGCAAAAAGGAGATGCAACCATAGGACCATTGCACTAATTTCTCATGCAAATTGATACTAAAGGTGTTACAACAAAGAATATTACTGTATATGAAGCAAAAAAATGCCTAACGTTCAAGCTGGATTCCAAAAAATCCACTTGAGATCATATTGCAAATCTATGTTGGCTACTGGAGGGCACCAAAGAATTTCAGAAGATCAGCAAAGCCTTTGCCGTGTTGATCATGAGAAGCTGTGGATGGTCCTGCAAGAAATGGATGAGCCGCAGCACTTGATTGTCCTGATGTATCCTGATGGTACAGCCTGTATTGTGGACAAAAAGCTACTCTTAGGACAAACTATGGAGAAACAAAAAGGCTTCCTCTAGGCAAAGGCATCAGACAGAGTGCAATTTATCTCCCTATCTGCTCGACCTGTACACAGAACATATCATAAGGAGAGGAAAGCTGGATTGGGATGAGAAGGATGAGTGAATATTAGTGCAAAATATATCAATAATTTAAGATCTGTAGATGGTACCATCTTACTGGCAGAAGGCAGCAATGACTTGAAGCAAACTGAAAGAAGAGAGTACAAGAGAAGGACTGCAGTTGAATCCTATGCCCTCCTCAGCCCCAGACAATGAGGGTGGGCCATAGGATTGCCCCCAAAGTGTAGGACCCGTAGGAAGGTGCAAGGGAGCAAAAAAAGCTGACAAAGGAAGGCATCAAGGTTTTTATGCTCTGTTTTCAAATTTCATGGTTTTAAATTTTGTTTTGTGAACCATCTGGCACCTGGCAGGAATTGAGTGGGCAGCAGCAAAGGGGAAGAAGGTTGGCCACCAGGAATGGCAGCTGGAGAAGGCTGGTGTTTGTTGCAGGGTTAAACAACTCTTGCATAGCCCCTACTGAACATCATGAATTGAGTGAGGGTTATTACATGACCCACTAGGAGCCAATCCTTTATGTATACTGGATTGTTGGGTTTCACTTGGGCCTCAGGGGCCTTTGTCATGGGAGCAGCCACAGCTGCACACCCAGCTGGTGTGGGTAGGAAGAGGCCTTGCTGAATTTCACCACTGCCTTCCAATTCCACAGATCCTTGCTCAAACCTTCTTTGCTGGAAAATTTCTCTTGGCATGTCAGTGGCAGTGAATATTGTGGGGGTCATTGTTCTAATCCTTGTTCTCATTCTTCCAGGTAAGCCATTTCTACTCTGCTCTTTCTTAAGGGTTTCCCTGTCCAAACAGGGGGCTGCTGTTTTCATGACATAAAATCTAGTGGAAGTTCATTTCTTTAACAAGAATCAAATGTTTTCCTCCTTGCTTCCCCTTTAAGGAGACTGCACTTTCTCCAGAATTCAAATGACCATGTTTTGTTCAGGAGGAATTATGTTTATAAATGACCTGGAACTGTGAAGTGGCCAGGCCTGCTAATTCACCAAATTGTTTAGGCGGTTGAAACAAAAAGGGATTGTGAGGAGCACCAAAGGGATCTCTTCAAACTGGAGGAACGGGCATTAAAATGTCAAATGTGGTTCAGTATCAGCAGGTGCAAAGTAATGAAAGTTGGGAAGAAACATCCCAACTTCAAGTATAGGCTGATGGGGTCTCAGCTGGCACTGATGGATCAAGAAAGGGATGTGGTCTATTCTGTGAAAATGCTGGTGCACTGCACAGCTGCTGTGAAAAAGAAAAATTCCATGTTAGGCAAGAAACTGCCAAGATCATACTCTTGTAAACACAGGGGGAAAAATAAAGGAATAGGAAAGGAATGGAAGCAAGAATAAACAGAGGACATTTGTGTGATAATTCCAGTTGACAGAATTGGTGGCTCAGTTACTAAGATGATGAGGTTGTTCCAAAGACTTTCTAGAATGGGGAAAGGCTTGCCTCAAAGTGGAAATCTGAAAAAAAAAAACGTAGTTCTATTGCTGGGCTGTGCCACAGTACTTTTTAATTTGCTTAAGCCAGACATTCACCATACAGGGTAAGCACCTCCAAGCACTTATTTATTTAATATATATCCTGGCTTTTTTCTGAACTCAGAACGGCTTACATCGTATTCCTCCTCCTAGTCTCAATCTTCTCCCCACAACAACAACCCTGTAAGGTAGATTGGGTGCCTGGCCCAAAGTCACCCCATTGGCTCCAAGGCTGAGTGGGGACTAGAACCCGGATCGCCTGAGTCCCAGACCCACATTCTTACCCACTGCTCGACACGAGCTCTCTAGTAAGCACAACATAACCCTGAACCTTTAGTTACATTATTTAATTGCAAAATAAAGACAAGCCCTGGCTCAGTGGCAGAGGATGTACTGGATACATGTATGAGATAGAGTGCAGCACAGATGGGGATTCGGTAGAGGCAGTCTGGGTGAAACTTAGGGGTTTTGACAGGGAAAGAGACCTGACAGTGGGGGTATGTTATCGCCCTCCAGGTCAACTTGAGACCCTGGATGATGTCCTGACAGGCCAGATTCTAAGGATATCTCGGGGGAGAGACACAGTAATTATGGGAGATTTCAATCTCCCGGATATTACTTGGGAGACTCACTCGGCGGTGACAGCCAGGTCACGTCGCTTCCTAGAAGCTCTAGAGGGTGGGTTTTTCACACAGAGGGTCCGAGAGGCGACGAGGGGGGGAAACATCCTGGACTTGGTCTTGACCAATAGGGAGGAGCTGATAGATGAAGTACAGATTAGGGGAGCTCTGGATGCGAGTGATCACTCCATCCTTTGCTTTGAGATCAGAGGACTGGGGCCGTGCAGCAGGGCGAGCACTAGAAGCTGGGACTTCAAGAGGGCCAACTTTGGCCAACTGAAGGCCAGGCTGGGGAAAGTCTCCTGGGATAGGTTACTGGAAGGTAAGCGAGTTGAGGAGGGGTGGATGGCACTCAAAAGGGAGGTTTTGCAGGCGCAAGCCCTGACAATACCTCTAGTCAGTAAGGTGGGGAGGCGGAGGAGAGTGCCGCCATGGATGCGAAAGGAGGTGGTTAGGGGGATTAGACGAAAGAGGAACCTCCATAGGAAATGGTTACTGGGGGAAATAGACAAAAGGGTATACCGGGAGGAGGAGGCCCGTTGCAGAAGGATTCTTCGCAAGGCTAAGGCTGATTATGAGCTGAGACTTGCCAAGAATATCAAGAGCAACAAAAAGGGCTTCTTCCAGCATGTAAATGGGAAAAGGAAGGGGAGACAAGTGGTGGGACCACTAAATAAGGAGGAAGGAGATCCAGTGACTGACATGAGGGAACAGGCACAGATGCTAAATGACTATTTTGCCTCTGTGTTCTCCCCAAAGCAGGACGGGGGATATCCGTATAGGAGATTGGATGAGGCTGGGGACTTAGGGGCAGAGATTAGAGT
This sequence comes from Varanus salvator macromaculatus, assembly GCA_023646645.1. Lineage (NCBI taxonomy): Eukaryota > Metazoa > Chordata > Lepidosauria > Squamata > Varanidae > Varanus > Varanus salvator. Next base: position 1,758,762 of record JAIXND010000792.1, read on the forward strand.
CACCCCCCTTGAAGTCGAGGGGCTCCTCAGGGCATTGGACATTACAAAGGCGCCAGGCCCTGACGGGTTACACCCAAGAGTACTTAGAGAGTTGGCAGGGGTTCTCTCACGCCCGCTGGCCTCCATTTTTGAGGCCTCGTGGAGAACGGGTGAAGTTCCAGAGGACTGGAGGGTGGCATCGGTGGTCCCAATTTTCAAAAAGGGTAGTAGGAAGGACATGGGGAATTATAGACCGGTTAGCCTTACGTCCATTGTAGGAAAAACAATGGAAAGGCTCATAATAGAGAGAGATCTAGTGATGCTAGATAGGGAAGGGAGGCTGACAGCCACACAACACGGCTTCCGCAGAAACAGGTCCTGCCAGACAAACCTTGTGGAATTCTATGACAAGGTTTCAAGATGGCTAGATGGAGGGGATGCAGTGGATGTGGTATACCTGGATTTCAGCAAGGCCTTTGACAAAGTGCCCCATGATATCCTGGTGGAGAAACTGAGGAGTTTTGGGATACACCAAAGCACTGTCCGGTGGATTAGGGCATGGCTGACTGACCGAAAGCAGAAGGTAACCATTAGCGGGGAATCGTCGGGATGGCAGCCAGTGACAAGCGGGGTCCCCCAGGGCTCTGTCCTGGGGCCGATCCTGTTTAATCTTTTCATTAACGACATGGAAGAAGGGGTGAACAGTCTGCTGATCAAATTCGCAGACGACACTAAAACTGGAGCAGTGGCCACAACTGAGAAGCAGGTGCTCCAGATCCAAAAGGATCTGGACAGACTATGGAAGTGGGCAGGAGACAACAGGATGGCGTTCAATGTGGAGAAGTGCAAGGTCTTGCACTTGGGGCATAGGAATAGCTGTCATAAGTACAGGTTAGGGGACAAGTGGCTGGAGAGCAGCACTTGTGAAAGGGACCTCGGGGTACTGGTTGACCGCAGGCTAAACATGAGTCAGCAGTGTGATGCGGTGGTCAAGAGGGCGAATGCCACCCTTGGTTGCATAGCCAGAAGTGTGGCTTCTAGATCAAGAGAGGTATTACTTCCACTCTACATGACTCTGGTGCGCCCGCAACTGGAGTATTGTGTTCAGTTTTGGGCCCCTCATTACAGAAAGGATATAGCCAGGTTGGAGTCAGTGCAGCGTAGGGCCACAAGGATGGTGGCTGGTTTGCAGGGGATGGGGTATGAGGCGAGACTGAGGGAACTGGGTCTCTTCAGCCTGGAGAAGAGGAGACTCAGAGGGGATATGTTGGCAACATACAGGTATGTGAGGGGGTGTCACATGGAGATGGGGAGAGGCCTGTTCTCCCCTGCAGAGGAAGGCAGGACGCGCTCCAATGGAGCAAAGCTCAGGGAGCCAAGGTTCAATTTGGATGCCAGGAAGCACTTCCTGACAGTTAGGACCCCGAGGGCGTGGAATGGGCTTCCACGGGAGGTCGTTGAGGCCCCATCGGTGAGGGTGTTCAAAGATAGGCTGGACATGCACATGGTGGGCATGTCATGAGCGGAGCCGGCTGGTGCCGGAGGTCAGACTAGATGGCCCAGGAGGCCCCTTCTGACTCGCTCTGTTTCTATGTTTCTATGTTTCTATGATACACAAAAGTCACCAGAGTCAAACCCGAGGATCTCCTGGTGGGGTTTGGCAAGCCAGCCAACAGCCCTGGCAAGTCCTTGCCAATCAGTGCCAGCAATCTTGAGCTAGAATCATTCTAATGTAGCAACCCATGAACGGCTGCATAGGATAGGCACCATGTCAGCTTGATTAATGCCACCACCAATCAAAGTGGCAAATGCACCACCTGTATTCAGTAATTAATATGAAATGTTTGCTGAGATGCTAAATGTGCTCATTGGGAAGTACTTGAATTAGGGGAGATTGTGTTAATTTTTCAGTGTTATCCAGTGACATGTTTCTTTTGCAAAATACAGTGGTACTCATACCTCAGCTCACGAACCAAAGTGGGTCACAAACAGAAATTTCAGAAAAATTTTGCCTCAGGTTGCAAACTCCACATCGGGCGACGATCGCGATTGTGCCCATCTTCCCTGCATGGGTGTGATCACAGTCATGCGGGGCTGGGGGGAAGATGGCCATGATCATGCTGGGGGGTGGGGAGATGGCCACAATTGTGGTCATGCTTGTGCAGGGAAGACAGGCGCAATTGCGGTCGTGCTCCGGGAGTGGGGGGATGGCCATGATCTTTGTTGTTCTTTGTCACTTTGTTTCAAATTTTTGTGATTAAAAAAATGGTTACAGAATGGATGAACCTTATTTACATTGAACCTTATGGAGAAATTTGACTTGGGTCACAACCAATTTGGGTCGTGACCAGAGTCATGGAACGGATTAAGTTCGTGAGCCAAGGTACCACTGTAGCTTACAGCAGCAACAACAGCAATGGACCAATTCCACACACAACAAACTTTCTGCTTATTAGAAACTGCTCTAAATAGGAAGAAATTATAAACATTGTGAAGAGATGGCAATCCTAGTCTAAAATTGAGCTATTTTCTAAGCTTCCCAGAATGCTTCCAACCACAACCTTCCGGACAACAAGACTCAGACTTGCCTGCGAAATTGCATCCCCTGTGCATCAGCTATAAAAAGCAAAACAGGTAATTGCTGCTTCTTTCATTACCAGAGAATTTGTTTCTTCTTCTGCAGCTGGGTGGGCAGGGCAGGAGTCCAGGGCACATACCCAGCAGGCCTCACGTAAAGAACTAAAAATTCAAGTTAAAAATGGCCTCAAATTCAATGGAAAACTTCTTTGTGGTACACAGTAGAAACAAAAAGCATTTTTAAAGCATTCATTGACAACTACTTCTGTCTATGACCCATCAGTCCCCCCCAAATTTCTTTTAAAATGTAATTTCTTTGAAAACAATGCCTCCAACTGGTCCACTTTTCCCACTCTAAATTCAATACGTAAATACAGAGCAATGAGTTTGTATTCCTCAATAGCTTTTGCCTAAACAATGATTCCCAAAGTGAGCGGTACTGCCCCCCTGGGGGAGGTGGAAGGGTCCAGGCAGAGTGCGATTGATTGTTTTAATTTGTAGAAGAGCAATAGACCTAATAGAAAGGAAGAACTGTGGACACACTAGGGATGTCACCCAAGAGGAAAGGGGGCAGCAGCCCAAAAAAGTTTGGGGACCACTGGTGTATGTTGTTGTTAGTCGTGAAGTCATGTCCGACCCATTGCGACCCCATGGACAACATTCCTCCAGGCCCTCCTGTCCTCCACCATCCCCCGGAGTCCACTCAAGCTCACACCAACTGCCTCAGTGACTCCATCCAGCCACCTCATTCTCTGCCGTCCCCTTCTCTTGCCATCTATTGTTCCCAGCATTAGGCTCTTCTCCAGGGAGTCCTTCTTTCTCATTAGGTGGCCAAAGTATTTGAGTTTCACCTTCAATATCTGGCCTTCTAAAGAGCAGTCAGAGTTGATCTCCTCTAGGGCTGACCGGTTTGATCGCCTTGCAGTCCAAGCAACTCTCAGGAGTCTCCTCCAGCACCACAATTCAAATGCCTCAATCCTTCAGCACTCAGCCTTCCTTATGGTCCAGCTTTCACAGCCATACATTGCAACTGGGAAAACCATAGCCTTGACTATACGCACTTTTGTTGGCAGGGTGATGTCTCTGCTTTTTAGTATGCTATCTAGATTTGCCATAGCTTTCCTCCCCAGGAGCAAGCGTCTTTTAATTTCTTGGCTGCAGTCCCCGTCTGCGGTGATCTTGGAGCCCAGGAAAATAAAATCTGTCACTACCTCCATTTTTTCCCCATCTATTTGCCAGGAAGTGAGAGGACTGGATGCCATGATATTCGTTTTCTTAATGTTGAGTTTCAGGCCAACTTTTGCACTCTCCTCCTTCACCTGCATCAAGAGGCTCTTTAGTTCCTCTTCACTTTCTGCCACAGAGTGGTATCACCTGCATATCTGAGGTTGTTGATATTTCTCCTGGAAATCTTAATTCCAACTGGTGATTCATCTAGCCCCGCCTTTCTCATGATGTGCTCTGCATATAAATTAAATAGGCAGGGCGACAGTATACAGCCTTGCCGAACTCCTTTCTCAATTTTGAACCAATCAGTGGTTCCGTGTCCAGTTCTCACTGTTGCTTCTTGACATTTCATCATTTTCCTCATCTGATCAGCTTCATGGAATTAAATGTTTGGAAATAAAGAATAAGTTAAGAGATTTGAGGTCTAGCTTAATAATACTGGAGTCCTTACTGCCCCTCAAAATAGCTCCTTAATCTGGCCCCTCGTAGATGAATTGGGATCTCATTATCCAGCTGTGGACATCAGTGGAGCCAAAATGGAGCCATCCACACAGAAGAAAAGAGATGCCAACAAGCTTGGTTGCCCCACAGCTGGCAAAGGACACATAGGTGCAAAGGCAAGAAATTCCCCCTAGAATGGTGCTAGAAAGTCCAAGCATGTGGAGCAAAATGATGGAAAATCAGGTGGGGAGGGGAGTTGTGGGAGAGGAATGGAACGGAATATGCTGTAAAATATTATTGCAGGTGGAATGCCCCTTAGGTCAATGCTTGTTGCAGCATGTCACGCCTGCAGTTCATATTTTACTTTAGAGTACCTGCCACTCAAGCCACCTGGAGCATCATTCTCAGGAAAGAGGCAGCACCCAAATCGAATGAATGTTGAGTGACACATTTCAGGTGTCAGGCACTGACTTAATTGCAGTCTGATTCCATCCTTTGCTAGTGAAGTTGTTTTTACAAACATTACAGCCCCTAGGCAGCATCTAGACAGCCAGTGGATTATTCAGATTTCCAGATCCAAGCTGGAAAAAGGAGACTTGAATCTCCCTCCCCTGCTTTCAGCCAAGAGTGATTTTGGAGAAGGGGTGAAGAGGGCATGCTGGGGTGGGGGTGGGGGTGGGGGTGGGGGTGGTAGGGGGGAGACTGAGCCTGCCACTAGACCAGGCTGCTCCAGCCGCCTTTCCCCACATCCACACCCCTTGCCCCAGGACAGGAGGGCCCAAGCCAGCCATCGGTGCCTTGTGTGGCAGGGGAAGCGTGGACGCGATGCCTGCCTCTGCCCCACAGAGGATGCCCCTAATCCTCCGAGTTCAGAGGGTCCTGAGCAGCCCCCTTAGATTGCACCCTAAGAGGGTTCAATGCAAATATATGCACCATCCTCGTTGCAGTGATGGTCTCAATGTTTTTCCTGCCTGAAGTGCCCGACGGAAGCTGGATTGTGATTCCTTCTTCCCCTCTCCTCCTTCCTTACAGCCCATCTGACCCTGGATCCGGCCACAGCCCATCCCCAGCTCTATGTGTCTGATGATCTGAAAAGTGTGAAGTGGAAAGGCATGAAGCAAGACGTGAAGAGCAGTCCCCTGCGGTACGATGTCATGGCCAGCATCCTGAGCCGTGAGAGCTTCACCTCGGGGAGGATTTGCTGGGAAGTCGAAGTGGTGGAGGGTGCAGAGTGGTGGGCAGTAGGAGTTGTTCGGGCTTCTGCAAACAGAAATGGGCCTATTGTTTTGACACCTGATGGGGGTTACTGGGGGATACAGCGTATTAAAGGACAGTACGAGGCAATCACTCACCCCAGGACAAATCTGACCTTGTGCCACCCTCCCACGAGGGTGCGGGTTTCTCTGGACTATTCCGAGGGGCTGGTGGAGTTTTTTGATGGTGATACAAATGCTCTGATCTTTGCTTTTCCAAAGATACAGTTCTCTAAAGAAGCCATCCATGCTTGGCTCTTGATCTTTAAGTGGAATGGAGAGCTCAGGCTCCATCCATGAGACAGAGGACCATCCTATTGGTTTCAGGAACCCTGCTCTTCTTGGAGTTGTCTCTATGGCCAGGTAGGGGTGTGGGCAGGAGCTCAGCCTTCCTGGAGGACTGTCCTTCAGGTCCCAGCCTCAGCCATATTAATCATCAGCACTGGGGAGGTATTCTCCAGACAGGGCTGTGTACTCATGCAGCAGGGCCATGCGGAAAATGTGCTATCTGAGGATTTTTGTGGCATTATTGAATAAGCATATGGATATTATCCTAACATATGTATATGGCCCAGGGCACAGGTCTGTGACGTGACATGTAAGGGTGCCTCCAATGATACCTGCAAAGCGCTCTACTCCCTGGCCCTTCAAAAATCTATTTCAGATTTCTTTTTAAAGGAAAACAATTGAAAACATTTGGAGGAGTTGGAGGAGAAAAAGTGAGGCTAAAAGCTGGGGGAGAGGAGGGAAATAGCAATGCAAGGGATAGATGCAGGGGCTGTGCTAGTACCAGAAAGATCTGGAACTGAGGCCCACAGGGAGAAAAAAAATGCATATTCTGATTTACATATGCACAAAAATCTATGTGGGATGGGGGTGTTTTTAAAGGAGCACATCTCCTAGGGACATGCACATATGTCAAAAGGGATATAGGGACAGGGAAGAGGAAGTATGGGACTTCAGGAACAATTCCCTGATGCTCTTGGTGGGGCAGAGGCAGCAGGCGGAGAAGCACATGTGGCCAAGAGCCAGTTAATGCAGGTGAATTGGATGCAAGTGACCGTCAGAACTCCTGTGCCCTCATTTCAGCAAGTGTCCATGGAGGCAGGGTGGTGGGGCCTGCCAGAGACCAAGCTCCAAATGAAGGATTCAGGGCTTCAGCTCTCATGGGCCATCGTCACAGACCACCTCTGGATAGAGCCAAGACAAACGGGGAAGCAAAGAGATGTACGGGAGGGAATGCAGCACCATGTCCCATGACTCTGTGCCCTATTCAAAAATGTATTTTTAATAAAATAAAAAATTAAAATGTAACCGTGCCAGGTTTTCCTTTCCTCTCACTGAACTCACAACTGGTCAGCTGAACCTCATCTTGCACAGAGCAAAGGAAAGAGTTCGTTCTTGACCCCAGCCAACCTTCTTCTGTCCACCTCAATGTCCCCTTTTACTTTCTATCTCTTCACTCCCCAGCTCAATATTTCTCTCTGCTCCACCCCTTTCCTCCCTATTTCTCTCCCTTCCTCTTCCATAGCCTTCTTCCTCTTGCTTCCGAGTTCCTACACTTCTCTTTCACTCCTACTCATGTCCCATTCGTTGTTTCTCCTAGCCTTATCTCCACATGGTGGAGGGACTGAAGACACTCTTGGAAGATACTTATTCATAAACTATCTAGAATTAGGAGTAAGTAGTGATGCAGCCAAACATGCTGATGACACCAAATTATTTAGGGTGGTCGAAATAAAAAGGGATCTTGAGATGCTCCTGAAGGTTCTCTCCAAACTGGCAGAATGGCCATCAGAATAGTGACTGCAGTTCCATGTAAGCACGTGATGATATTGGAAAATTGGAAAAAGTGTAGAGAAGGCAATCACAAGGGTAAAGGTGTTGGAGCAACTCCCCGATGAGGAAAAGTTACAACTGCTGAGATTGTTTAGGACTCCTTCATGAAGCACATAGTTAAACTTTGGATGTCAGTTCTACGAAATGTAGTGATGGAAACCAATTTGGGCAGTTTTAAAAGAGGGCTGAAAAAGTTTGTGAAGGAAATGGTTATCAATAGCTACTAGGCCATATAGTACTTCCTGGTGGCCACCAATGGGCTCCTCCCTCAGGAATCTCTCCAATCCCTCTTTATGGCCATTCAGATTGGCCGCCATCACCACTTCCCGTGGCAGCAAATGCCAGAGTTTAACTAAGCACTGTGTGAAGAAGTACTTCCTTTCATCTGCCCTGGACCTTCCCCTAGTCAGTTTCATGGGATGACCCTGGGTTCAAATGTTATAGGAGAGGGAGAAAAATGTTTCTTTCTCTATGTTCGCCACATCAGGCACAATTTTAAACACTTCTTTGCATCTCCCTTACTTGCCTTTTTTCTAAGCTGACCAGTCCCAGTCTATCTATCTATCTATCTATCTATCTATCTATCTATCTATCAATCAATCCAACTTATATTCCACTATACTAGCCCAAAGACTCTCCAAGCAGATTGTAATATTACATAAAATAACAATAATAAAAACGACCTACAATAAAACAGACAAATACACAGCCTAGGACAGAAATCAATAAGTTAAAATATATAACAGGTAAAACAGTATAAATAATATCCAAGTGTAAGATCAATTATTAAAATGTCTGGAGAAGAGGACTGTTTTTGCCTGGCACCAAAAAGATTGTAAAGATGGCACCAGGAGAACTACTTTTGGATGGCCATTCCATAAATGGGGGGCAGCCACTGAGAAGGCCTCTCTTCTATTTGCCATCCTCTTTACATTCTTAAAGGATGGCTCTCACTGAGGGGCCTCCTTACTAGATCTTAGGAACTGGGTTGGTACATATGGGAGTAGGCAGTTCTTCAGGTATCCCAGTCCCAAGCCATTTAGAGCTTTATATGTTACACAAGCACATAAAATTGGGCCCAGAGCTCAACTGGTAGCCAATGTAACCAATATAACATTGGGGTGATATGGGCACACAAACTTGCTTGTACCAGCAGTCACACTGCCCTATTCTGTACCAGCTGAAGTTTTTAGATGGTCTTCAAGGACAATCCCTCGAAGAGCACATCACAGTAGTCAAGTCGAGAAGTTACCAGGGCATATGTGACTGTGGCTGTGCTCTGCCTGTCTAGATAGGACCACAGTTGGTAAATTAGATGCAGCTGAAAGAAGGCGCTCCCAGCCACCAAGTCTAGGTGAGATTCAATTCAACCATTACTTGAATCTCACCTAGCACCCCCAAGCTGCAAACCCTGCCCTTCAGTGGGAGTGCAGCCCCATCCAGGACAGGTTGAAGGCCCACTGAGAGTATGCTGATGGCACACAGCTCTGTTTTCCTGAGGCAACTAACTCCAGAGAGACTGTGCATGTCCTATTTCAATTCCTAGAATCAGTGATGGGCTGGATGAGGCCAATAAATCAAATCTGAATTCTGACAAGATGAAAATTCTGTGACTGAGGGGCTCCTGAGTCCATGTGGCACATTGCCCTAGTTTAGGTGGGGCTTCTGCCTGGACAGGATTGGGCTCAGAGGAGGGTTAGGGTTGAAGTTGGGCAAGATAGCCCTGGAGACTACCTGTGCCCTCATCAGGTCAATGCACCATAGATGTCCATGCTAATGTGAGAATGTCTTGGTGGAGCAGATGGACTGCTACTTTACAGAAGACAATTCAGAAGACAGTTCTGGTCTGGAGAGCCGGCAGAGAGCAGCCTTCTATTTGCTGTCCTCTCTTTGATGGACCTTCCAGTCTAAGGCTTGTTCAAAGGCAAAAGGCGTAAGAAAGGACAGGCCAAGTGCCCAGAGTTACCCGTCCACAGACGGCACCTATTCAGCAGGTTAAGGAGGCGCACGGGTCACCTGGCCAGCCTTCTCCACCGTGGTGAGATGCACTGCATTTCTATTTACATGAGTTATTTCTAAATCTACGCCTATACATAAAGATCCATAAGCAAATGTTACTGTTATGCAAACGGGTGCCCTCTTCTGGACTCTTTTTTGGTGGCATGTGTCTGGCAACTTTAAACTGAACCAATAATGCAAAGAGAGTTGATTCCACAAACCATTTCACCAACTAATCAGCACTACTAAATTAAATGGAGCTTATTTTGGACTGCATATACACAATACTGCATGATATAAGTCTGATTCCTATTGCCCAGATAAAATTAAAGTGACAAGGCATTTTTAAATGCTTTTGTTCTGCTTTGGAATAAAACATCTTTGGGTTTTTGCAAGATGATTCCATGTTTATATGTATAAATTTATGTACACACACACTTGCCCTAGTAATTTCTGGTTAAAAAATAGGGTACCATGGAACATAAACATTTTTTTGAAGTCTGTCTCAATTATTGACCTTTTTGGGAGAGGTAACACAGCTGTTCTTAAGTAAAATTAGCTGCTAGCAGAACAATCCACCCTACTCTGTAATGGCTATGCCTTTCCTAGTATACTCAGCTGCGAACCCTTATAATCATGGCCCCCAGTAAGCAGCCATGATGGGAACCATTTGTTATGGTGGTAGCCATTTTGAATTTTCAGATTTCAGAACACACCTTGTTTCTGTGGGTTGTTTCAGTTTTCTTCCCTCCAAATGAATGTTGCTTTACCTCTGAAATATGGCCAAACTAAACTGTCAATCTTTTATTGGATACAACAGATGAAAAAGGTCTTTGTAAACTTGTAGGTGTGGGTTAAGTAAAGGTTTGATAGAAAGGGCCTAATCCTTACTGCACGAAGATGATTCCAGGTCAACTAGTCACATAACATCAGAGAGATAACACAAAGTTCACTCCACTATTGAAAATTCACAAAATTAGATTTGATGTGTAAAATGTGTACACTGAATATTTAACACTATGTTCCCGACTTGCTCAACAGAAGAGCCACATAAGGTAAATATCAGATGTTTGAGATCCACAAGACATGAACTATTATTATTATTATTATTATTATTATTAACCAAACATATATTGCTACAATTATCCAGCTAGTTATTGCTAGCAGAGGTCTTGTGATTCTTCATTTTGGTTGTGAGTCATTGAAAATCCAGCTGATATGTTTCCAAGACTATACAATTTAACCATTGTAAGTGTTGATTTGTAAGGATCGCACAATGCTTTGGCTTCACAAACTTTGTTACAGAGTACAGTGATTCACAGCAGCACGTTGTGCTAAAAACTGAGATGAGTCGCTAGAGCAGGGGTCTTCAAACTTTTTCAACAGGGGGCCAGTTGAAAGGTGCAGGCGGTGGGTGCGGGCCGGCAAGGCAGTGCCGGCAGAGGGTGTGGGCCGGTGAGGGAGCAGGGGCGGGGGGCACACACACGGCAAGGTGAGGTGGTGGTGGGTGCACATGGCAAGGAGGTAGCTTGCTCGCACAGAGATCATTTTCTCTGAGAGAGTCCAAAACTATCTCTGCGTGAGCAAGCCGGCACGGCGAGTCCAAAAACTCCTGAGGCAGGCGATATAAATGGGCATGGTGGGCCGGATCCAGCCTGCAGGCTGTAGTTTGAGGACCCATGCGTTAGAGGGTTGCACAGATATAGGATTTTCCTTTGCTCTCTTTAGCATTGTTAATTAACCTGAGGAAATGTTTCCAGTGGGATACTGATTGCAGCAGGTGGAATTTCTCAGGAAGAATCTTTGAATCAAATAATTATACCCCTGCACCTTAGCTTCAGTAGCAAGAGAGCTCAGACAACAATTACAAGTTATGAGCAATCAGGAAATCAGAGCTAATTTGAACACCTCCATGGCTCCGTAAATGCAGGCTTAGCTTTATTAGTCTGAGCAGCATAACTGCAGTGAAACTTTTAACATGTTGAAATGTATTGCAACATTTCGGGATTCAGATGGGATTTCTGAAACAGTTTTAGATTTGAATTTAAAATCTTGCTATTGAAAATTCAGTGGTGAAGCAAACCAGGATAGGGTTTGGATGTATCTACCAGATTTGAGTAAGTCCATTTGCTGGATATGTGCTCAAAATAGTCTAAAAGCTCTTTAAGCCCCTGTATAAGTCTAATGACACAATCAGTAGCATGCTGTGCTTTTAGTGCAGAGTGAGCCCTTCCCTTCTTGTCCCTTTGGATGACTCCTTGTGGGAAGACTGAAAGGAAGGTGAGGGGGATCTTGACCAATGGAGAGAATTGTATTCCAGATGGAGTCACAGCCTTGGAAACAGGACATGGTACTTAATGCTTGGAACAGGTACCTGCTTGGAACAGGCCCACTAAAAGGAAGCGGACTTCAGCAAGACTAACATTGGATACAACCCAGAAAAAATAAACACATATACAAATATATGAATGGACTTTCTTTCTCAGATCAGTACATAATTCCCCTGCCTATCAGAGGGTGATAGAAATATCTTCCATGAACCTGCCTAGTCCATTTCTCAAAGCCATCTAACATGTGGGCCACCAGCCAAGGAATCAAAAGGATGATTGAACACCGATAAACTACCATATTTTTCGCTCTATAAGACGCACTTTTCCCCCCTCAAAAGTAAGAGGAAATGTCTGCGTCTTATAGAGCGAATGTGCCTGACACCCGGGACACTGCCCTCCCGCTGGCACCACCAGGCCGGCATGTGCTCGGTGTGCCCTGCTCCACCTCGCACTCCGGGAACTGATCACCCCCACCGGGAAGCTCCGTGCCGCCGTCGCCCCACCACCCTGCGCCATTGCTCTGCGCCGCCACACACCGCGCCGTCCTGTGCCACCGCCACCGCGCACAGCCACCCCACGCCGCCGCCGCACACCACTGTGCCGCCCCACGCCGCCACCGCTGCGCACCGTCGCTCTGCGCCACCGCCACTCAAGCACTGCCATCCCGCACTGATCCGCCAGCCCCCCACGCCACTGCCGCGGCAGGCACAGATGACGCTTTAGAAGCACAATCCTTCTAAAGCCTCTGCCACCCGCACTGTCATCCCGCACTGCCATTCCGTGCCGATCCGCCACCCCCCCCTCCATGCCACTGCCGCGGCAGGCACAGATGACGCTTTAGAAGCACAATCCTTTTATTAAAGTTTAACAGGTTAAGAAACAGTATAAACAAAATAGACATTGTTTCTTCCAAAAGCCTTTTGATAAAATCCATCAACAGACTCTTGAGAAAACCTGGCAGTGATGGAATAAGGGCTGTGTGTGCACACACATGTTGTCCTATGGATCAGTAACTGATTACAGAATTGAAAGCCAACATTGAGAATGCATGGTATTCTCACAAGATTCTGCATTAGGATCAGTGCTTTTCAACCTGTTCATAAATTATCTGGAATTAGAAGTGAGCAATAAAGTAGCCAAGTGTGCTGATGGTACTAAAATAAAACATTTAAAAGGGATTGTGAGAAATTCCAGTGGGATCTCTCTGAGCTGGGAAAAAGGGCATCAGAACGGCAAATGCTTTCAGTGTAAGCAAGTGTAAAGTTAGCATGCTGGGGGAAAAGAATCTCATCTTCAAGTATAAGCTGATGGAATCTGAACTAGTGCTGACAGACCAAGAAAGGGTCTTGAGAATGTGGGGGACAGCTTGATGAAAATGTCAAATGTTAGGAGGAAATGCCATAATTAGGAAAGGAATTGAAAATCAAATTTCCAAGATCATATTCCTCTTTTACACAAATCTTTAATATGACCATACTTAAAGTATTGTGTACAGTGCTGGCCACCACACCTGAAAAATGACATTGTTGGAAAAAGTGCAAAGAAGGGCAACTAAAACAATCAAGGGATTGGAGCAGCTCCCCTATCAGACTTTGTTACAACAACCAGGATTGCTTCTCTTAGGAAAATGATGAGTAATGGGAAGCATGGCAAAGATGTTCAAAATTATGCATGGTGTGAAAAAGTGGAAAGTGGGACATTTTCCTCCTCTCTGGAAAAAAAAGGGTTAATCCCCATGAAAACACCCATCACTCCTTTGTTCTGAAGAAAAAAAAAAAAAGATTCAACAGCAGAAGTGTAGTGAGCTTGAAATACCTTTTGGGAATGGAAGGGAAGTTCCCCACAATTCAGCTTTGTCTTTCAAGGGTTGAGCCTTTTAATACCTCATGGATAATTAACTAGGACTTCTAAATGCTTAACAAAAACAATGTGGATATAAAGTTCCCTTCCCAATTGAGGATACAAGAAACACAATTATTATAGTGATCTCTGCAACTGTGCAAATGTTAGATTTTCATGCCCTTGGTCCAGAGGAAGAAATGACACACAAGAGACCACTGAGTGAACATTTCTCTCAACTCAAAAGGATGCATAGATGCAGCCCGAGTTTCTTAAGCATCACTTTTAAATATGAAAAAAAAGAGAGAGAGAGAAAAGTTGGAGGATTGAATTTAGGTCTCTCCTCATTGCTCACCTTCTCTGTCTAAGATAGAGGCAAGAAAAACCAGAGAGAGCAGGTATGCTGGGGGTGTGCAATCAAAAGAATATTTACAGTTTATTCAGACCTACAGGAAATACATGTGGCATTGAAGGGACTGCAGAGATGGATTCTATACAAGATGTTTTCATGCCCTAACAGTTACATGCACAGTCTGTGGGGGATGGGGGGGTCATGCACACAGTATGCTAGAGGCACATGAGAGTAAAGCAACTGGGATTAAGAGATCCCAACACATCCCATAGTTTATTAAATAGTTCAGTAAACCATTTGATTCAGAATATTTTTTTTCTTGTTTTCCTCCTCTAAAAACTAGGTGCGTCTTATGGTCAGGTGCGTCTTATAGAGCGAAAAATACGGTATGTCACATAAGAACCAGATTGGAAAGATTGCTGACTCCAGTCCTGTGTCTTCCATAGCTCCTTTACTGTATTTTTCATGACTTTTCCACAACGACCTCATCCTAATTATGGAGTATAAGGCCCCTACTTTATCTTTCTGGCACCAGGCAATCTTCCTTTGATTGCCACAGGCTTTTGAATCCTCTCTGTTTTCATGCTGCTGTTACCAAAAAAAGTGCCATTTTTACATCACTGACTAAGAGGAAAAATGTCACCCAAAAACTGAGCAAATAAGGACACTGATTTGCATTAATTGTGCATATTTTAATTGATATGTATAAATGCAAACTTTTAGAGGATTACTCTAATTTCCATAGATAAATGATCACCAGAGGGAGGAAGACTATGGCCAGGTTCACCCATCATGGTAAACAACGATGTACAGTTTTCCCACTGTGCAGTCTTTTGCCCAAACTTACTGCTCAGATGACTCCAGAAGACCAGAGAAGCTGCACAGGAGTCTGGGAACCTTGGAACAGACTGCTGAGCCTTGTAGTGGTTTTGGGAAACTGATACTACCACACAGAAACACCAGGACTGGATCCAGGTGACACGACAGACCAACAAGTATAAGAAATCACCCTGGCTTCTCATGACATGCAAACCCAGCCTATGACTGAAGTGCCTGTCCAGCCAGCTGTCCAAGTGCCAATTGGCAATTTTAATATGTTTCTTTATCGTTAAACCAGAGTTTACATTTGATCCATGGAAGATCAGCTGAATGACCTACTAGCAGTGGGAACTAATGCTCTTGTCCACAGATTCTAAGCAAATCATGAAGCCGATTTCAGCAATAGGCAGGCTGCAGTTGTTGGTTCATTTGCATAATTGCATCAGGCTGATACAGACTTTAAGGAACGCCAGTTCCTTCTCCAGAGACACTCATATTTAGAACTCCGAAGATCTTGGGAAGATGGAGGATGCAGAGGGATATATGGTTATAGATCCAAGAAGGGAGTCATACACAAGACCAACTCACAACAATGAGATCAAAGGTATTGACTTAAAGCTCTCTCATTTCTTTTTAATAAGCAGGACAGTTACACACTGATTTAAAAGGAGAAAGGTTTAAAAAACAAACCAACCTGTGGATATATTTGGAAGAATTCTGACCTTGTCCATTGAACATCTTTAAAAGAAAATAAAGGGACAAGAAAGTGTTTTGCTTTGTGTGTGAGTGAGTGTGTGAACCTTTTCCATTTGATTTAAATATCACCAGAATGGCTACATTCATACATCACAATATGCGAATGAACCAAAACAACCCTTGATTTTTTTTATTCGGGTGTATTGGGGGAGCAACAAGCCAGAATTCCAAGTTCAACAGTTAAACCAATAAAGCAACCGATACAGGAGCCCTGGCTTGCTTAGCCACTCTGGGAGTGCTTAAAGGCTAGCAAGGGGAGACTTCAAAGATGCAAAAAATTATTTGCAGTGTAGAGAAAGTAGATAGCATGAACTTTTCTCCTCTCACATAATTAGTAGAACCCAAGCAGGGCATCCCATCAAGCTGATTGTTGGGATTCTGAAGTGACAAAAGGAGGTACTTCTTCACATAGTGCAGAGTTCAACTACAGTCCTGGCCACCAGTTCAGACAGCTTTAAAAAGGGACTGGACAGATTCAGGGAGGGCAAGGCAATCGACGGCTACCAGTCCTGGCGGCTGCAGATTCTCTCTCTCCCCCTCACTGGCAGGGTGCCTACGTACACCAGCTGCAGGGGAGCATGAGCCGGAGTGCGCAATTGCACTCACATCCTGCCTGTGGGCTTCCCACAGACAGCTGGTTGGCCACAGTGTGAAAGGAATGTCCAAAGCAGCGGCCCTCAGGCTGACTCAGCAGACTCGGCTTCTGATGCTCCTGCTGATGGGAGCAGCCAAGCAGAAGTGCCTGGGCAATGGGAACCGGCCTGCTGGCTCCGTTGCTCATGCCCCGGCATGCCAGCGCTGGCAGTGCACCAAAGTACCTTTTCAGCCCAGCAAGAGGTCTCTCCAAGGCTGTCAAGGTGGGTCGCTGTACAGCGGGTTTGCTTAATTCACGATAAAAAGTCCTCACATATTGTCAGGGATGGTGTGGTTAGCTTTGTGTATTTATTTGGGACCTCAGGCTGTGGACAAAAGGGTCTTTATAAAAGTTGATGCCACCGGGGAAAAGAGAGTTTCTAAGGTTGTATTTTGATGCAACAAACCTATCTGAGTTTCATACTTCAATGCAAAGCACACTTTACTTCAAAGATGCAGCTGCTGACTTAGCTTTAATTGACTTTTATTAATTACAGGTATGAGAGTCCTTCTCTGGATCAGGACCCCAGCAACTCAAAGGTCCCCTGCCCTCTGAACTAGCCCCAGATCCAGATTGAGGGCATTGCCCTCAGTCTTGGATTAAGACAGACAGACAGACAGACAGACAGACAGACAGACAGACGGTTGCTACCTTTATCTTGAAGCAAGGCATGCATTGGTGTTTCTTATCCCTGTAATGGCTCCATCTAAAGTTTTCAACAAACTTGAATTTGGTGGTAGTGGTGACTGAGCATGGTGTGTTAAGGACCCAGTCCTTTGCCGCCTGGGATTTGCTGGGAGTTGTGGCCTTGCAACGGCTTACCGCTGACGTGTCTTTGTCTGATCCACTTGCCCATCCAGGAGCACAGCTCTCAGGTAAAATGAATGGAAAGGTCTTGCAATAATTGGTCTGTGGTGCAACTCTTCGATGATGCATCTACCCTTAGGTCGTTTCTAGACAAAATTTATTGCGCCGTTACCCTGCCTCCTTCACAGAATTTCACAGGACATGTAGATGTCACTGTCTTCTCCTCATGGGTCTACTATAGCTTCCCAACGTTGTTTTCATCTTTCTTATCACAAACAAATCCATTAAGGAAGAAAATATGGAATTGCGGCAGAATGCATTGCAATAATTAGGGCTAAGAGACACCCACCTGGAAGCACCTTTCATGTCTGAAATTAGGTTTTCGCCCTGCCCTTCTCTTTCTGTACAATAGCACGTTTTGGGGCTGATGTGAACTCCTTACCTTAATATGGGCAAGGTCACTGGAACAATCTGCTTTTAATGCTCTTCCTAAGCACACTTCCTCAGGAGTAAGTCCTATTGATCTGGTTCTCACACAGCAACAGTTTCTGGTTCTCACACAGCAGCAGTTTCCATTTAACTGAGGAACTGTCAGAGCCAAGTGGGGGAGGCAGTCTGCTGCCTCCTCATGCTTGCTACTTCTACTTTTAGTTAACAACCCAGGTGACCCTGAGTCATCATGACTAGCTCCAAACCATAGGCACTCAGGGTTAAACAACCTAGAGTTAACCCAACAATCACCAATGGCACTAACTGTTGTCAGGCAATGCCGAGGCATCTGCTCTCCTTTGATATGATTCCTTAAATCCAAAGCTAAAGGACAGCCTTTCAAATAAAAGATGCCTTCAAACATACATGTGTCCTCTGCCAGCCCTCCAAACAGAGGTGTTCCAACAGTTGGTTCCTTCCCATCTGTGACTGAAGAGGCATTTCCTTCTTCTGTTCCAGTCTGCCCAGCTGTAAAGTGATGGTAAACTATATTACAGTGACCTCCAACCTGGAATCCTCCAGAAATGTTGGAAAACCAAGGCACATCTTCAGCACCATCTCTCCCCTCCCCAGTTTAAAACAAACTGATCAAAATGGCATAGAAATGAGTGAAGCAAAACAAGCAGCACTGGTTTCTACAGAAGGCTTAGTCACTGTAGTTCTGGTCCTTGAGCTGGTGGAGTAGCAATTCCATGCCACCCCTGCCCAGAAAGTACATCATTTCTGAAGGTTCTTTAATGCTTGAGGCTTTGAGGTTGGTCCAGTTTGCACTGTTGCTCACCAGCAAATGTTTGGGTACCTTCAGCTGCTTGAATAGCTTCTGCTGTTTTAGTAATAGCCACAATTTTAAAAACCCATAAAACATATTGCTGTCTTCTGAATACAAGGACAACAAGGGGTGGGGACAGTGTTTTCTACAAAGCATTATGTCATTGGGCCTTTCTGCCATCTCAGGTGGCCTTTGCACCAAAATGTACCCCCAGTGGGGGCAGAAGGGGCATTCCTGATCTTGACCCTGAATTTCTCTTCCACAGAACCTTCCTCCACCCTTCTCTGGTGGAAAATTGGCTTTGGCATTTCACTAGCAGGAGTTGTTGCTCTGACCCTGGTCGTGATTCTTCTTCTCAGTCTTCCAGGTAAAAATTTCTTGCTGTTCCTTGTCATCTGTAAAGGCTTCTCCATACAGTCATTGTGATTATTTTCATACAATTAATAATACCTAGTTGCTATTTGTTAAACAAGAACCAAAGATAGTCCACTTTGCTACACCTGCAGGAGTACTGCATGTCTTAATTAACTTTGTTTTTGTTTTTAAACAAGTTTTATTATTTTCTTTATAAATCCAAAACTAAAAACAACAATTATGCAGGACATGGGACATACTGGGTCGACATCACACTCTTTTTTACATTCAACAACCATATTCAATTCTACACATAGTCCCATTTCTCTAACCAATGATAGAAAATATTCCAAGTTTGATAGAAGGATGTATCTTCCTTCTCCTTCAAAGACAAGGTCAATCTGTCTGTCTCCACGCAGTCCAAAATCTTTTTTAAGATCAGCTCTTCAGTAGGTGGCTCTTCGCTTTTCCAGTGTTGGGCAAATGCGATCCTCACCACAGTAATTGTATGTAAAGTCAGATATATAGCTTGTTTATTGAAATTATCAGGAACAGTACCTAATAAGAAGACTTCAGGTTTAAATGTTCATGATTTATGCAGCATTTCCTCAAGCCATTTGTGTATTTTAACCCAATATTTTTTTGCCTTAACACAAGTCCACCACAAATGATAAAAAGTATCAGGTTTGTGTTTAGATTTCCAACATCAGTTTGACATATTTTGAAACATTTTTGCTAATCTATTTGACAATAGATACCATCTGTAAAACATTTTATAGAGGTTTTCTTTATATGAAGATGCTAGGGTTATCTTAATATTTCTTTCCCGCAGCTTTTGCCAATTCTGTAACTCAATATTATATCCAAAATTTTGTGCCCATATTATCATAGTTTCTTTAACTTGTTCATCTACCATTTTCATATCCAAAAGAAAATTATACAACCTTTTAATCATTTTTTCATCTGATTTTAAAATCATTTGATCAAATGCTATTAGTTCCTTATAAAAACCATACATTCTATAGTCTTTAGTATATCTTAATTGAATTTGAATCTTATACCACCAAGAGAGATCAATGCCATGTTCCTATAGTTCTTGATTCGGCTTCAATTTTCCATCATTATCTAAAATATCATCATACAATCATATTAAAATTCAAAGCATTTGGATATGTAAGAGCTTCCACAGGAGAAAGCCATCTCAGCAACTTAGTGTAAAGCTTTGTCTTTAGCTTTTCCCAAACTGACATCAGTGAATTTCTAACATAATGACTTAAAAAGTAACCATGTGTCTACATTTCTCATACCACATACAGGTATGCCATTCCATTTGTAAATCATGTCCTTCAAGGTATAAAATTATCTTATTTCTTAGAATTATCCATTCTTTTAACCATGTTAAAGCACAAACTTGATGGTATAGCATCCAATCAGGAAGACCAAAGCCCCCATTCCCTTTAGCTTCCTGAAGCATTTTTAATTTAATCCTTGATTTCTTCTTTTGCCATATAAATCATAAAATTTGGGTATTTAAATTAGCAAAAAACTTTTTATCAATTTTATAGGAATTGTTTAGAATAGGAACAGAAGATTTGGTAATATATTCGTTTTAATTATAGATATTCTTCCCAACAATGATAATTGCAAATTAGCCCATTTTTCTAGATCACTCTTGATCTCCTTACATAGTTTAATATAGTTGTCTTCTTTTAATGTAACACATTTAGCTGTAAGAAAGATTCCCAAGTATTTAACCTTTTGAACAATTTGAATTTCTGCTTGCTGCATCAAAGTTGTTTTTTATTCCAATGAAAGATTTTTAAGTAACAGTTTAGTCTTTTCTCTATTTATTTTCATCCCAGTAACTTCACCATAGTCTTCTGTCTTTTTTAAAAGTTTAGACATCATTACCAATGGATCTTCTAAAATAAACACTAAGTAGTATGCAAATGCTTGAAGTTTATAGCTTTCACCTCTAATTCTAGTACCCTTAATATCCATATCTTCTCTAACATTTCTATTTAGGACTTCTAAAACCAATATGAATAACAGTGGTGATAAAGGACATCCCTGTCTTGTGCCCTTTTGAATGCCTATGATGTTTGTAAATTCTCCATTAACTATTATCCTAGCAGTCTGTTTTTGATAAATGCTTGATATTGCATTAATGAATTTTCCACCAAATTCCATTTGCACTAGTTGTTGTTCATGAATTGCCAGTTCACATTATCGATGTCTTAATTTACTTTGAACAAATCATTTGTATGTTGTTCTTTCTGTCTGGAAAAAAGAGCCCACATCTCATCAGCTGCCAAGAACCAAAGTTTCAGCAATTCAATACAGAGGGAGGGCAGCTGTAATTCTCTGGGATAGCATCTTGACCATCTGTCATGCTCTGAGTCCATGTGCACTTCAGAACTCTCCTTGAACCCAGGCACTGTCATCAGTAACAGGGCCAGAAGAGATGCCATAAACATAATGTACATTTTTGTGGATATTCCTTGCATGCCAATTTAGGAGCTAACTCCATTGAAATGCAGGATACAAATATACATCATGTTCAAACACCAATACTTTGTTCCTAGGAAAATTAGATTCTCCTCACTTCCATGCAACTTTAAGTAACTCACATGAAACCAATGAAGTCAGCTTCATTGTCTTGAACTGAGAGTCAAACAGGAAGTAGGAAATAAAATATGCCAAGTAGGATTCTATTTTAAAGGAACAGCATATCACACCAGATAATATGCATGTTGGTACCTTTTGTTGATTGCCATTTTCTAACCTACTGTATCTCCCAACAAGTTTTCCAAGGCTCCTCTGAAACAAGGCAACATCCTGTGGTTCTCCAAACAAATCCATGTGGCTCAAATGATGCCAGGATGACTGAACATTTCTATAAATCCCCAAAAGTCAATTCATGCACATCAGCTTCTGCCTCATGTTCATGTAAGTACACATCTCTGGGAGTATGTCTATGTCAGGGGTCGGCAACCTTTATCACTCATAGAAACATAGAAACATAGAAACAGAGCGAGTCAGAAGGGGCCTCCCGGGCCATCTAGTCTGACCTCCGGCACCAGCCGGCTCCACTCATGACATGCCCACCATGTGCATGTCCAGCCTATCTTTGAACACCCTCACCAATGGGGCCTCAACGACCTCTCGTGGAAGCCCATTCCACGCCCTCAGGGTCCTAACAGTCAGGAAGTGCTTCCTGGCATCCAAATTGAACCTTGGCTCCCTGAGCTTTGCTCCATTGGAGCGCGTCCTGCCTTCCTCTGCAGGGGAGATCAGGCCTCTCCCCATCTCCATGTGACACCCCCTCACATACCTGTATGTTGCCAACATATCCCCTCTGAGTCTCCTCTTCTCCAAGCTGAAGAGACCCAGTTCCCTCAGTCTTGCCTCATACGGCATCCCCTGCAAACCAGCCACCATCCTTGTGGCCCTACGCTGCACTGACTCCAATCTGGCTATATCCTTTCTGTAATGAGGGGCCCAAAACTGAACACAATACTCCAGTTGCGGGCGCACCAGAGTCGTGTAGAGTGGTAGTAATACCTCTCTTGATCTAGAAGCCACACTTCTGGCTATGCAACCAAGGGTGGCATTTGCCCTCTTGACCACCGCATCACACTGCTGACTCATGTTTAGCCTGCAGTCAACCAGTACCCCGAGGTCCCCTTCACAAGTGCTGCTCTCCAGCCACTTGTCACCTAACCTGTACTTATGACAGCTATTCTTATGCCCCAAGTGCAAGACCTTGCACTTATCCACATTGAACGCCATCCTGTTGTCTCCTGCCCACTTCCATAGTCTGTCCAGATCCTTTTGGATCTGGTGTATCTGCTCCTCAGTTGTGGCCACTGCTCCAGTTTTAGTGTCGTCTGCGAATTTGATCAGCAGACTGTTCACCCCTTCTTCCATGTCGTTAATGAAAAGATTAAACAGGATCGGCCCCAGGACAGAGCCCTGGGGGACCCCGCTTGTCACTGGCTGCCATCTCAATGATTCCCCGCTAATGGTTACCTTCTGCTTTCAGTCAGTCAACCATGCCCTAATCCACCGAACAGTGCTTTGGTGTATCCCAAAACTTCTCAGTTTCTCCACCAGGATATCATGGGGCCATTTGGACCAAAGAGCCATTTGGACCTGTTTCCCACAGAAGAAAAAAAAAAAACACCAGGAGCCGCAAAACCCTTTTGACATCTAAAATGAAGATAACACTGCTTATATCATTTTTACCTTTATGCTATGTATAAAAAACTATAGTGTGTTGCATTTATGAAATCAATGAACTGCTACAGAGAAAACAAATTTTTATTTCTGCATGCAACAAAAACATTTTGAACTAAAAAAAACAAGGAAGTAGATCTATATCTGCATTAAGATTTAGCTGCAGCTCTTGTTCAGTCACTAAAAACTGTTATTTTTAATCTTACATTAAAAATCAGTAGGACTCCTTTCATATATTTTGAATAGGAGAACAGCTTTCTGCAAAGTCAGTGCTAAAGGGCTGCATGCATTAAACAGCAAACCCATAAGTTCGTCAGCAGTAAAAGCAAATGAATCTACCCACGTACCATTAAACGTTTGCTTTTCTTCAGAAACTTTTCTTCCATTTATCCATGGTTGGTCTGGGGAAGTGGGGGGGGGGGGTGGAGGGGAAGCTCAGTAAATCAGGGTGGGTCCCAGATCTGGAGATATAGATTGGAGATATAGACTGTTTAGTGACTGATTAGCAGATAAACAGTCAAGTGCTGTGAATTGTGACAGGTCCCAAGAGCAGCTTTTAACATTCAGATGAAGGAGATTTTGGACAAAGAGAATCTTTTAAGCAGGGTTTGAGTAACATGAGAGCCTGCAGGAAGCTTGTTCCACTCTTTCCCTGCACAATAGCAGAGGAATGTAGCAATTTATTTAACCAGCCTCGGTCGCAGATAAGCGGCTCTGCCAGCGCATGTTTTGAACAACAGAGCCACAGCAGAGGGATTCAAGAGCCACGTGTAGCTCCAGAGCCGCGGGTTGCCAACCCCTGGTCTATGTGTACATATCTGTTGGATGAGTCATTTCACTCAGAAACACAAATATTTAATCACACCTCTTCACACGGTGGTTCTACGCCTTGCCCCAAGATGTTGTGATGGCCACTGCAAGTACAAAGAATCCAATGTGTCCTTGGAGTATTTACCAGGATGTGGAAAGAGGCTGGAAAATATACTGCTCCATACGAGGAGTGGACAAATAAGACATTCTCCGTTTCTTGGGCATTTGCTTTGTAAAGCTTTTCAAAACTCAAGTTCTGTTTGAGGAAGAAAATCTGAATGATGGTAAATTCTTAGCATTATCATCACTAAATTATCTCTCCAAATATCTCTCCAAGGTACACTTGTTCCCAGCATATGGATGGCCACCCTGCACCTTCCTGTCATATCACTATAAGATGAGAAGTCTGTCAGTAATGAGGAGGAAGAGGAGGGTGTGGATGCCCTAATTCTGCACCACACAGGGATTCAAACACAGTCTTATTTGAGCTAAGCACTCGGATCCTGGGGCTCAGTTCTGCTTTCTTGCAGATGCTTGTTTAAACTCATGTTCTTTCTTTTCCACTTGTTGAAGAAATTTGTGATTTTTGTAAGTTCTTACTACAAAAAAGGACTAAACAAAATTGTCACCAGTCCATACTCAATACCAGGCATTGGGAATAAACAGGAAAGACCTGTAGACCTTCATAACTTTGTTGAGAGTTTCCCATAGATATTTGACACTACAGTGTCAAAGAAAGAAAGGCTACATTCAGACAAAATGTTAACCCACATTCATAATAACCCACCTGATAATCCTTCAGTGTGTGTTATTGTTGAACTATGGATTATTCTTGAAACATGTGTTATCATATTAGCTAAAAACAACACTGCTAACAAACCATCGTTTATTAGACTGGGGCAACCTGCAGTTTACAACCCCAAAACAAATCAGGAGTTCTCTCCAAGGGTTGTTTGTGATTAATAAACCATCATTTGTTAACACAGCTGGATTCAGACAACAGGATAAGCCATTTTCAGTGCCAAGCAGGGTGGTTTATAATGATCAGAGCACTTACTCATTGATATCTACACCGACTGGCAAGAAAATGCTAGTATTTAGGCTCCACCTGGGATCGAGCTGGGGCCTTTTGCATCCAAAGTGTGTGCTCTGGCACTGAGCTATGATTCTTCCCCAGTATAAGAACAAGTTGCCATATGGCCTGCCTGAAAAACCTGAGTGCCTGCCCCTTCATTGAACTCCTCCAGTTGCAACAGCATGTAGACATGAGCAAAACACTGCTTCACGCTTAAAGACAGGTCAGATTCCAATTCTCTGGGTCGCAAGCAAGCAAAGAGGCTTCACTTGATCCAGACATCATGGCTTTCTCATCCACCTCATCCATGCCTTCAGAGAATGAGTGATTCATGGGAGTTCTAATGGTTGTGGGTTGAGCAAGGCTTGTGCTGTGGTCACTCGGTGTTGTTCCTAGTACTCCAATGTTGTCATCAGTCTTGAAACTTCCTCTCCCCAACTAGGGCCAGGGAACTTCCAAGCCAGTTCCTTCCTCTGTGGCCCATTTCCCTCTCTCTACACTGAGAGAAGTACAGCCCCTTCCTGCATATGCAGAGAACTCTGTGTGGGAATGGTGTGTGGGTGGGTGTTTGAGTGTGAGAGAGATGGAAGGGCCTTAGCCAGTCTGAGTTGTTGACCTACCTTTTGCAATCTTACGGCTTCTGAAAAGCATCTCAGGTTCCTCACCACACCATTACACTGGTTAATCCTTTCTGTCACTGTGATGCTCAGTTTGGTTTATACACGATCAGTTTGGTCAAGTGTGACCTCAACATGGAAGCAAATAATGCCATAATAGAATGGGCTGTGGAGATTGCACTAGATCATGGAGAACTGAGATCAGAGCATTTCTTTTGGTTTCTTTGTTCCTACCCAAGACTGCCCCAAGCAGTAGCTGGAGTAAGGTGCTCTGTTGGTCACCCACCCGCATTGACCTGCAAGCTTTTGAGCCTTTTCATCTTGCCTGCTGGAGATGATGGGGAGACGGGGAGTTGGGGGTGGTGGACTTCATCATGTGACCCTGGAGATGTCTACAGGAGCATAATTAGATGAGATTGGGCTCAGAATAAGTTGTGCTATTTCCAGATTTGGGATATTGAGTGTTAGAATAAGCCTAATCATGCAGTTAGCTAGGGATGGGAGGTGGAGTTACCCATCATCATTACTCAATTTTGATAGAACATATGTACTATGATCTGTTGATGTGTAAGATTATTTCCTTCAGCTTTCAGCAAAATCTTAACAGATGGTGTTTTAAATTCTTTTAGAGTAATTTTTTAAAAAATCAAAAATTAAACATTTAGATTCAGAAGTTGAGAACCTACCACATCCTGCATATCTGCAAAGTTTTAATTATAGGCTTGTTACTCTTCATTTTTTCATATGTAGCTACTCCTTCTGAAATTTGCATCCTCTTACCAAAGGACCCCATCACTGCAGTAGTCAATCAAACAGTACTTATTCCTGTTGAAGTTGAAGTCCCCAAATCTGACTGGGACTTCATTGAAATCCAGTGGCACCACACCAAAGGAACTCCACATGACTTCATTCTGAAATTCGATCTGAGGTCCTGCAATGCTAACAGCAACCCACATAAGTGGTGGGAGCGTAGTTGCATCCTCTTTCTAGAGGTGATGCCAACACATCGGTGGAAGAAGTCAGTCACAACGAATGGTTGGCTGGTCATATGGAATGTGCAAAACAGTGATGCTGGAAGATACCAAATCACAGTGAGATCCAACAACATAAGAGATGCATGCAGTTTTCTGGAACTTGCAGTGGCTGATGGTAAGAAACAGTGGAGCAATGTGGATATTTGGAGCCAGTTATACATTTGGCAAAATGGAGGGGGGCAGAGTCTTTTTTCTGGACTCTACCAGTTCAGCCAGTATAGAGTGGAGAATAGAAGTTTGACTGTTCCTCCTTGGGTGAGTGGTAAGACAATCTTTATACACAAAACATTAGCACTGAAGGAAGGTTGAACTCTTTCTCTGATGTGCAAGTTTTCCATAGAAATGAAGAAACATCCAACATGTAAAACTCCAACTCCAGTCTGACATGGGACATTCCAGAATGTATAAACTGGTCCTTAAAATAGCCTTCTCCAACCTGGTGCCTTTCAGATGTTTTGGACTGCAACTCCCATCCAGCCCAGTCAGCACGTCCAATAGTCAGGAATGATAGGAGTCATTTTATTATCCACACTGTTGTTGATACATGTGAACAAGTCATCTCCAATTTATGGCGACTCCATTATGGATGCCCTCCAAAATGGCCTGCCCTTGACAGCCCTGTTCAACTCTTGTAAACTCAAAGCTGTGACTTCCTTCATGGAATCGATCCATCTTAGTTTTTCCTCCTGTTCTTCTTATACAGTCAACTTTCCCTGGCATGATTGTCTTCTTCATTGAGTCCTGCCTTCTCATGATATGCCTGAAGTACAGCAGCTTCGGTTTTATTGTTATTTTTTACATTGTATTAATATCAATTTTCCACCTTGAAAGGATCCCAGGGTGGCTTACATGATCCTACACTGAGGCATGTGGTGACGGGATATAAAGGTTTTTAATAAATAAATAATTTTTATCCTCACAAGAGACCTTTGAGGTAGGCTAGGCAGTGCATCTATAACTGGCCCAAAGTTATGATCATGTGAGGATTAGAATCCAGATCTCCAGAGTCCCAGTCATGCACCCTAACCACAAGGACAACACACTGGCTCTCCAAAAGCTTTGCAGGGAACCATGTTTGAGAAGGCTGCCCTAGAGTGGGAATGGACAGAATTTGTGCTAGCCAGGTCTACTTTGTTTTTATGTCACTAGAAGTACCACTGACCTGGGCCAGGTGCAGAAGACAGCGATTTAAAGTACAGTGTGTCTCTGAGCACAAGCTGAGCCGAGGAGTTGCTTTTCAGAGCTGAACTGAGCTCACAGCCCTTTCATGCAAAATGTTGCATTTGCTGCCCTGTGAGCACCTGTAGAGCCAAGGAGATGCAGAAAGGTGTATAACATGATGAAGCCATGAGATGTTAAAGGAAACCAGTGCTGGTGTGTTTTTACAGAGCTAGGCTGTACTTCTCCTTCATGGATCACTGCCTTGTCGTGGCGAAGGGGCTTGCGTAGCTCAATGAAGCTATGAGCTATGCCGTGCAGGGTCACCCAAGACGGACAGGTCATAGCAGAGAGCTCTGACAGAACGTGATCCACTGGAGAAGGAAATGGCAACCCACTCCAGTATCTTTGCCATGAAAACCCCATGGACATGAAAACCAAAAGGCAAAACGATATGACACCGGAAGATGAGCCCCTCAGGTCGGAAGGTGCCCAATATGCTACTGGGGAAGAGCGGAGGGCTAGTACTAGTAGCGCCAGAAAGAATGAAGCGACTGGGTCAAAGCCAAAAGCACACTCAGTTGCCGATGTATCTGGAGGTGAAAGGAAAGTCCGATGCTGCAAAGATCTTTACTCCATAGGAAGCTGGAATGTAAGATCCATGAATCAAGGCAAGCTGGATGTGGTCAAACAAGAGATGACAAGACTGAACATCGACATCTTAGGAATCAGTGAACTAAAATGGACAGGCATGGGTGAATTTAGTTCAGATGACCATCAGGTATACTACTGCGGGCAAGAATCCCTCAGAAGAAATGGAGTAGCCTTCATAGTCAACAAAAGAGTAGGGAAAGCAGGACTGGGATACAATCTCCAAAATGACAGAATGATCTCAGTTCGAATCCAAGGCAAACCATTCAACATCACAATAGTCCAAGTCTATGCCCCAACCACTGGGGCTGAAGAGGCTGAAGTTGACCGGTTCTATGAAGGTCTACAACACCTGCTAGAATTAACTCCAAAAAATGATGTCCTTATCATCATGGGGGATTGGAATGCTAAAGTAGGAAACCAAAAGATAACCGGAATAACAGGCAAGTTTGGCCTTGGAGTACAAAATGAAGCAGGACACAGGCTGGTAGAATTTTGTCAAGAGAATACGATGGTCATAGCAAACACTCTTTTCCAACAACCCAAGAGACGTCTCTACACATGGACATCACCAGACGGTCAACACAGAAATCAGATTGACTATGTGCTCTGCAGCCAAAGATGGAGAAGTTCTATACAGTCAGTAAAAACTAGACCAGGAGCTGACTGTGGCTCAGATCATGAGCTTCTGGTGGCAAAATTTAGGCTTAAGTTGAAGAAAGTAGGGAAAAGCACTAGGCCACTCAGGTATGACCTAAATCATATCCCTGATGAATATACAGTAGAGGTGACAAATAGATTTAAGGAATTAGATCTGATAGACAGAGTGCCTGAAGAACTATGGACGGAGGTTCGCAACATTGTACAAGAGGCAGCAACTAAAACCATCCCAAAGAAAAAGAAATGCAAGAAAGCAAAATGGCTGTCTGAGGAAGCTTTACAAATAGCTGAGGAAAGAAGGGAAGCGAAAGGCAAGGGAGAAAGAGAAAGATACAAACAATTGAATGCAGAATTCCAGAGAACAGCTAGAAGAGATAAGAATGCCTTCCTAAATGAACAGTGCAAAGAAATAGAAGAAAACAATAGAATAGGGAGGACCAGAGATCTCTTCCAGAAAATTGGAGATATGAAGGGAACATTTCATGCAAAGATGGGCATAATAAAGGACCAAAATGGCAGGGACCTAACAGAGGCAGAAGAGATTAAGAAGAGGTGGCAAGATTACACAGAAGAACTATACAAGAAAGAGCTTAACATCCCTGATAACCACGATGGGGTGGTCACTGACCTCGAGCCAGACATCCTGGAATGTGAAGTGAAATGGGCCTTAGGAAGTCTGAGCAACAACAAAGCTAGTGGAGGTGACAGCATTCCAGCTGAGCTATTCAAAATCCTGAAAGATGATGCAGTTAAAGTGCTGCACTCAATATGCCAGCAAATTTCGAAAACTCAACAGTGGCCACAGGATTGGAAAAGGTCAGTTTACATTCCGATCCCCAAGAAGGGCAATGCCAAAGAATGTTCAAACTACCGCACCATTGCACTCATTTCACATGCTAGCAAAGTGATGCTCAAAATCCTACAAGCTAGGCTCCAGCAGTATGTGGACCGAGAACTACCAGAAGTACAGGCAGGATTTCGAAGAGGGAGAGGAACTAGAGATCAAATTGCCAACATACGCTGGATCATGGAGAAAGCCAGGGAGTTCCAGAAAAAGATCTACTTCTGCTTCATTGACTATGCTAAAGCCTTTGATTGTGTGGATCACAACAAATTGTGGCAAGTTCTTAAAGAGATGGGAGTACCAGACCATCTTATTTGTCTCTTGAGAAACCTATATGCAGGTCAAGAAGCAACAGTGAGAACTGGACACGGAACCACTGATTGGTTCAAAATTGAGAAAGGAGTTCGGCAAGGCTGTATACTGTCACCCTGCCTATTTAACTTATATGCAGAGCACATCATGAGAAAGGCAGGGCTAGATGAATCACCAGTTGGAATCAAGATTGCTGGGAGAAATATCAACAACCTCAGATATGCAGATGATACCACTCTCATGGCAGAAAGTGAAGAGGAACTAAAGAGCCTCTTGATGCGGGTAAAGGGGGAGAGCGCAAAAGTTGGCTTGAAACTCAACATTAAGAAAACTAAGATCATGGCATCTGGTCCTCTCACTTCCTGGCAAATAGATGGGGAAGAAATGGAGGTAGTGACAGATTTTATTTTCCTGGGCTCCAAGATCACCGCAGACGGGGACTGCAGCCAAGAAATTAAAAGACGCTTGCTTCTGGGGAGGAAAGCTATGGCAAATCTAGATAGCATACTAAAAAGCAGAGACATCACTCTGCCAACAAAAGTGCGTATAGTCAAGGCTATGGTTTTCCCAGTTGCAATGTATGGCTGTGAAAGCTGGACAATAAGGAAGGCTGAGCGCAAAAGGATTGAGGCCTTTGAGTTGTGGTGCTGGAGGAGACTCCTGCGAGTCCCTTGGACCGCAAGGCGATCAAACCGGTCAGTCCTAGAGGAGATCAACCCTGACTGCTCTTTAGAAGGCCAGATAGTGAAGATGAAACTCAAATACTTTGGCCACCTAATGAGAAGGAAGGACTCCCTAGAGAAGAGTCTAATGCTGGGAACAATAGATGGCAAAAGAAGAAGGGGACGGCAGAGGATGAGGTGGCTGGATGGAGTCACTGAAGCAGTTGGTGTGAGCTTGAGTGGACTCCTGGGGATGGTGGAGGACAGGAGAGCCTGGAGGAATGTTGTCCATGGGGTCGCGATGGGTCGGACTCGACTTCGCGACTAACAACAACAACAACAAGGCTGTACTTGTCTACTCAGAAGTAATCCCTTCTAAATTTGATGGCACATACAGGATTATAGACTTGTAACCCAGTCCTGACTTTGGAAGTAAGTTTTGCAGTATCCAGTGGGTCTTAATTCCAGTAAGGGTGTGTAGGATTGCTTTAGTTTCTCAGGAAATTCCTCAAATGTTTTGGTCTGCAAAGACAATTCAGAGAAATGTTAGGTTGGCTCCAGTTCAGTGAAGCGACTAATTTCCTGATCTTTTGAAAAGCCCTTTCATTCCGCTCTGGTATTTCAGCTAGGGATGGATGGGTCTTGTTAATTCCAACCATCTGTGCTGCACAGATTGTCAGCTGTTCCTTATTCTACTATCTCATAATTGACAGAACTGAAGTATTTTAGCCAGTTTCTGATCAAACCTGCATTAGCTAATTGCATTAGCACTAATGATCATTACTTAATGTGCATTAATGCATTTGTGCAAGTATACAATACCACAAGTGTTCACTTGCACTAATGCAAATCAGCACAAATGCCCCCAAAAATGAAAAACCAGTCCACAGACTCCACATGACTTGGAAAAAACCTGCCCACTGTGAAATCTACAAGTTGAATTCAGGAAAACTCAAATGCCCACAGTCCACTGCAGATTTCTCCTGCATTCAGGTCATTTCCATGTGAAGATCGACCTTTCATCCTGCTTTGCTCCCAAATTCTTAGTGACGCAATGCAATTTTCTCCTCTCTCTCCCTTTGACATATGATAGGAGATCCTCAAGCAAGCAGAAACTGACTTTTATGACAGAAGAATGCCCAGAACATCATTTCTTGAGCTGTTGCTGGAGAGGTGAGGGACTGTGACTGAGGAAGCGTTTGTCTTTGTCTGTTTTTCACCTTTCCTATTCAGGTCTATCACAACCACTGGAAAGCTCCGGAAAATTCACCCCTCCTCCCATTACAGGGCAGACCCATTCACCCCTCCTCCCGGCCCCAGTCAGTCAAGCAATCCAGTTTCGTCAGCTGGGAAATACCCCTTATGGAAGGAACTAACCCACATCTGAATTCAGACCCGTTGTGCAAAGGTCTCGTGTGCGTTGATACAGCACTACCAAGGGGCCATGAACAGGGTGATTCATACATTTTCCCCTTGTAATGAGATCTCTCTGATTGTTATTTGTTATGTTAGACTTTCCTCTCATTCTTATAGGACTATTTCTGTACTTTTGCACCCACCAGAACGAATAGATTGCAGATCAAGGGGCGAAAGTGAAACTTCACTGCAAACCAAATGAGAAGGAAAGAAGAATGTAAATTTCTTTCCGCACACTGCATATGGCCACAGATAAGCCTCTTCCTAAGGCAGCAGTGTGGAAGAAGAGCCAGTGTGACAGAGTGGCTGGTCACTGTGTGGGTTTTAATCCAGCAGACCAGCATTCAAGTGCCATCTCTTCTGGAAGATCATAGTGTGCCCAAATCTCCCACAATGGTCCAACTTTATTCATTTATAAATACATAAACCACTCCTTTCTCAGTAACATAGGGATAAACTGAGAAATGCTGGTGCTCATTATGTGAACCCCCACTGCCACATCCCCAAGGAGAGCACAGAATTACATGCAGTTGTGTTGCTGTATGACAAGCCAGTTGCAGGTGTTTAAACTTCTAAGAGCAGGATGTTTATAAAGCAAATGGGTTCCAATTATCCATTTAAGTCCAGGCCACCCAAATACTTTACCACAGGAATAATACAGTGGTACCTTGGCTCACAAACTTAATCCATTCCACGATTCTGGTCATGACCCAAATTGGTTGTGAGCCAAGTCAAATTTCCCCATAAGATTCAGTGTAAATAAGGTTAATCCATTCTGTAACCTTTTTTTTAAATCTCAAAAATTTGAAGCAAAGTGACAAACAACAAAGATCATGGCCATCTCCCCCACCCCCAGCACGATCATGGCCATCTCCCCCCCACACACACACACACACACACACACCCTGAGCATGACCGCGATCGCGCCCATGTTCCCTGCATGAGCATGACCGCAATCACGGCCATAGATGGGCACGATCACAATCATCATCCGGTGTGGAGTTTGCAACCTGTGGCAACATTTTTATGGAATTTCTGTTCGCAACCTGATTTGGTCGTGAACAGGTGTTTGTGAGCTGAGGTACCACTGTATATTGCCACTGGGGGGAAAAATCTCCTGTCCCCCTGCTCCACTATGGTGAGGACGGCAGCCATGCTCAGCTGGATCAGGGAATTCTGGGGAGGTCACTCAGTGCTATCCACATCTCTGCTAATATCATGACTACACCACCAGTGAGGTGTGGTGTGGCGGCTGGAGTGCTGGACTGGGCCTTGGAGGTCAGGGCCTTGGTGCCCACTCAGCACGGAAGCTCACTGGGAGATTTTGGGCCAGTCACTGCCTCTTGGCCTCACCTTCCTCACAGGGTTAGTGTGAGAATAAAGAGGAAGAGAAACTTGTAAGCTACCTCAGGTCCCTTGCGAGTCAAGAAAAGTGGGCTATAAATATGAGGGGTCTTCAAAAAGTTTCCACACTTTTATATTTTATAAATATATTTTATATATATTTTTGCTGATGCCATTAAAAAGGTGGTATGACGCTGGGAAAAATGCATCACAAAGGAAGGTGACTATGTAGAAAAGTGATGTAATTTGTTTTTGAAATTCTTAATAAATAGAGTTTTAAAAAGTGCAGAAACTTTTTGAAGAACCCTCGTACAAAAGTCACCAAGGACTCACTGTGTCCCTGTGAGTCCAGCACCACTACTCTGCCATCCACTCCATATTTGCAAAATAGAAGGGCAAATAGCAATTTTTAGGGGGTTGTTTAGTTTGTGAAGGCAGTACACAACACACAACAGAGGCACTTCAATTATTAGCAGAACAAACACTTTTACTGTTTTTTTTACAAGAAAAACTGAAAACATTCCTTTTCAGGATATAAGAAGAGCTGTGCTGGATCAGATCAAGGGCCCATCTGGTTAGCAGCTGCCTGTTCGCACAATGTCCAACCAACAGCTCATCAGAAACCAACAAGACACAACTGCACCAGCACCCTCCTGCCCATGTTCCCCAACAACTGGTGCACATGGGCATGCTGCCTCTGCTGCTGCAGGAAGCACTTAGCCATGAGGAGTAGGAGCAATTGATAGCCTTCTCCTCCATTAATTGTCCATCCCCTTTCAAAGCCATCCATTTTAATTTAGCGCACATCAGAAATACAGGATGTCTTGCTCTTTCTTTCTAGAAGGAGAATTGCATAATTACATGTAGTATCCTGCTTATTTATAACGGAACCAAAGAATAGACTTTATGGGGTGCAGAAATGAGCACACAAACACTATTAGTATCAAAGTGGCAATGTCACCTTCACTGGATGCTTTTTAGCTTTCCTCCTAGGTCAGAGAAAACTGGTTTCAGAACTCATCTTGGAAGGTGGCTGAGACCCAGAGTCAACATTGTACTGGCTGGGAGGATGGGACTCATAGGTCAGCATTTTTCTGCAGAACCCCAGGTCTTGGGTTGAGGAAGCTGTTTCATAGAGTTGCCATTCAGATGTTTGGAATGACAGAATTGCAGTATGTGCACCATTAGCATCCACAGCCAATCTACCCCCATCAACAACCAGGCCACATGACGAACCTCTTTGTAAAGCAGTAATGGATGAAATTTTGTTTGTTTAGGTGTTCAAGTTGTTGTTCCTTTTAAACCTGTGCTCTGGTTTCCTGCTGCCATGCATTTCAGCAGCACGGCAGCAGGGGGCATGCCATTGAGTTCATAGAATTGTAGAGTTGGAAGGGGCCATGAAGGCCATCGAGTCCAACCCCCTGCTGTTGGAGGACACCTGCATGTAGCCAACGGCCCCCATATCCTCCACTCCCATAAGGAGATTGTGCCCTTTTAAAGCCTGCTTGCACTGTTTTTTAATGTAATAGTGAAAGCCATCTACAAGACTCTATTTACTCTAGATCAGTCTTCTCCAACCTGGTAACCACCAGACATTCTGGACTTCAATTCCCATCAGGCCTGGCCAGTAGTTAGGAGTGCTGCAAGTTGTCCAAGATATCTGGAGGGAATCAGGTTGGGGAAGGCTGCAATAGGAGACGAAAGAAGGATTGGAGAAGAGTGGGGTGTCAGGACTGCTCCGTCATGTTTCTCATGTTGATCTGTAATATCCTGGGGAAAGCTTCAGATCTGTGAGTCTCGGGATCTGGAGGTGAAGCTGGAAAGGCTGAAACACAGTGGCTGTGCCTACAAATAGAAAGTACGGGGCAGACGAAGGAGCTGCCAAAGGCTCTGGCATTCCTTAAATTGCATGAACGCAATTGCGTACAAATTTACATTTCATAACAGCAAGGCTTTGCAAAGGTCATTCTGTGAAATCCTTGTGGCTGCTTTCTTTTGCAAGAAACAGAAATACTTAGAAATGTGTTGCTGGTCTTGTTCATTAATCAGCTGCTGCAACACAGTTACTAGGAATGCAATCCTATGCATGTTTAGACAGAAAAGGGACCTTCAACTCCTAGGGTTCCCCAAACAGCCATGCTTGATTTATCTTGTTTTATCTTTCATTGCTCACCACTCTGAAATCTCTATACTGGAATGTGGGGTTGATAAATACAATTTTTGTAAATAAATGAAGTCTCTATTTCTACCTCTGTATTAATATAATTTGTCCTTATTATGTGTTTTGGTAATGTTTTGATATGTCTCTGTCTCTACTGAACTCTTCAATTCTGATTGTGCTGGTTGATAAATGCCTTTTCAAGGAAGGGGTGTATTCATTTGGCTCAGAAAAGTGAATGATTTTAGTCTGCCAGCATCTAGTTGTTCCAGGGAACTCCCTTCTTTCCCTGCTGAAGATACGACCAGAGTTTTCCTTTCCAACTGTGCTGCTCAGTTTTTGTGGGGAGAGAGTACCAGGGTTAAATCTCCCCTCCAAGAATGGGGCCATGTTTGACAGGATTGCAACTGGGAGAAAGGCAGTGGTAAATCCTCACAAGTGCTGAAGGAGCATCCATGCAGCCAGCTCCCAAATGTCACTGGATCAGGTCCTAAACAACTCTGACTCTCAGGACACATTCTTATGACTGTGCAAAACATGATTCGGGTCCATGCACAGGTTCACGAAATCCTTTTGTGTTCACAAGTCCATTTGGTTTAATTGATGTCATGTTTTTAAAAAAATACTGTACTAGCGAGATCATTAATTATAGGAGGTATGCCCTGTCTTGATTTGGTACTTTGTTGACATCTTCTATCCTATATGAAGTGGAAAACAAATGTGATTATACATTAATTTTTATATGTAACATGGGCAAACAATAATACCATTTAAAAACTATATTCAAGGTCATGTGCTTACTCTCTCACTGAAATCAAGGAGACCCATCACACCATGTTACAAATGCTTAACTAGGAATGAGCCTTATTGAACTCAGTAATACTTACACCGGAGTAAACATACAGAGGATCACATGCTAAGGCTGCAATCCTATGCATGCTTACCTGAGAGTAGGCCCTACTGAATTCAGCATCTACACCTGAGTAGATATGCCTTAGATTGTGCTCTTAAGCACTTTTCACTTCACAGGATTGTTCCCAGAATCTCTTACTAGTTTCACACATGGCATCCAACTCTGTAAGAGAAAGGTCAGTGCTGAAGAAAACACATGTCATTGTTACTCACTCTGAAGAATCACCTGCTGGGGAACACAAGCAAAACTTCCCCCAGAAGGTTTGCTGGTGCATGCATGGTGTGATGTTTTCCTCTTTCACTCTATCAACAATCCCAAAGAACCCTTTGGGCTTTCAAGCACCAAGAGAGCTGCATATTAGTTTCATTTCCTGGGATGCTAATTCCTGCCTAATGGCTGTTGTCAATGTCAGTCGCTCTCCTTCCCTAAGCGGTGGGCCACAGCTGTTCCATCTCCACCGAGATACACCCTTTGCTTCTCCCACATGGTTGCTGGATGGAGGACAACTTGCTGTGATCCTCCATCAGGGGTCTCCTTGGGGAACAGTTTTGCTCCTTGGGGAGCAGTCACATGATTTATTCAAGTTCACTTAAACTGTCAAGAGCTATTAGAGTTTTTTTTTTAAATGGGCAAGATATTCCTAATGCACTGAAATGTTAAAAGACACAAAGCAGCTTTCAAAGAACTTTGGCTGGAAAATAAGCTGAACTTTGCTGGGGCTCTTACCAAGTTCTGTCCTGTGTCTTTCACATCAGCTCCAAAAGCAGACGTCATATCGAAAATTGCTATGTTTCTCCACATCCTGATAAAAGTCACTATTTCAGGACACTAAACCACACCATCTCATTCAGATGACTGTCCAGACACTTTTTGTACGTTTCTAGTGAGAGAGAGCCCAAAACTTCCCCAGGTAATAGGTTTCATTGTTGTACAGCTCTGTCAGTTAGGAAATTCTTCCTAAATTAATTCTGATTCATTTCAGTAGGCCTACTCTATATGAGGGACTGCAGGTGGCACAGTGGTTTAAACCGCTGTGCTGCTGGGCTGGTTGATCAAAAGGTCACTCTATACTCTATATGAAACTAACAACAGATACTATCCTAATCTTATAAAGTACTGACAGTGCCTTACTAACAACAAAAAAGTAGGCTTGCCCTGAGGAGTTTACAATCTAAAATTCGAAAATGAAAAAGAGGGTAGAGAAGATGGTGGAGGAACCTAGTCATCGTTCCAGAAACTGGCAGAATGTAACTCCCAGGGCCAACCCAAGATAATTTAAACCTGAGAGGGAGCAAGCAACAGATGGACTGCTACCTGCCAGCCAAGGTTCATACTGGCCAAGGCCAGGGAAGGAATTTTGGTGCCTTAGACATGAAGGTATACCAGCATTTCTTGCTGGAAATGCAGCAATACTAATTAGAAGGGGAAAACGTGTTGCCCATTATGTCAGTAATTCTGTGCTTCTCAGTCATCCCTGGTGCAGGGACTAAGCAAACTGGCCAGCTCCCAAGGGTGTCTTATGGAAACGACATACAGTAAAAGTATGCAGCATGCTCCATTTCATTTTGTGCTGCTTTTCTTGTAAAACTGTCCCAAGACGCTTGTAGTGGACAGTATATAAAAGCTATAGATAAACAAATAAATAAAAGCACTGGCAGAAGCGACACAGTGGCCAACCTCCTCTATGGGGCACCAAAGGAGCCTTTGGTTAATGTACTTTTTGCTATGGCACAGGAGCAATTTGACAGTTTTGTTCTCTTTCCCATCTCCTTTCGTCTGTCACCAAGCTCTAGGTGATGGGGACACACAGACTTCCTAGCCTCATCGGTGCCTCCCATCTGGGCACAGATCGGCCCCAACTGCTCGGCTTTACTCCAACATGGTTGCTAATCTGTACCCTCAAGAACATGCCTAAGGGAATTGCCCGGGAATGCTCACAGGTATTTTAGTTTCAGTTTGTTTTAAATCTTCTACTGCATTTTAAATCTTTGCACCACTGTCTGGGCTTTCCTTCTAGTCCATACTGATTATAAATATCTACATTTGTATACTGTATTTTATGTTTTTAAATTCTTTTTGTATTGTTGTAAACTGCCAGAGGGCTTGAGCTATTGGATGGTTGTTGTTACGTGTCGTCAAGTCATCTTTGAATTATGGCGACTCTGTGAATGAAAGCCCTCCAAATCCGTGTTATCCTACCCTGCTCAGCTTTTGCAAATTCAAGGCCGTGGTTTCCTTTACAAAGTCACTTCTTCTCATATTTGGTCTTCTGTTTCTCCTTCTGCCTTTGACTTTCCCTAGCATGATTGTCTTCTTCAAGGAATTTTGCCTTCTCATTAAGTGCCCAAAGTATGACAGCCTCAGTTTTGCTATTTTTGCTTTTAGGGAAAGTTCTGGTTTGATTTGGTATCTAGGGCCCACTTGTTTGTCCTTCTGTCTGTTCAGGTTATTCACAAAGTTCTCCCACAGCACCATGGTTCAAATGCATCAGTTTTCTTCCTGTCAACGTTCTCCACTGTACAGCTTTCAAACTCATATACAGTGATTGCAAATACAATACTGTGGATGATCTTGGCCTTGGTCTCCACAGAAACACCCTAAAACGTGATGATCTTTTCTAGTTCTTTCAGTGCTGGCCTTACCAATTTCAGTCTTCTTCGAATTTCTTGGCTGCAGTCTCTATTTGAATTGATGACTGTGTCTAGTTATAATAAAAAATTTTCATAATTTCAGTTTAGTCATAATTAACTGTAAAGGTGAGTAACTCTTCTGTGGTCATGATTTTTGTATTCTTAACGTTCAGCAGCAGTTCTGCTTTTGCACTTTGTTCTTTCACTTTCATCAGGATTTGCTTTGATTCGTTGCTGCTTTCTGACCGTAGTATGGTATCATCTATATATCTCACATTATCGATGTGTCTTCCTCCAATTTTCATTCCTTCCTCTGATTCTTATTCAACTTTTCTTACATATTCTGCATTCAGATTGAACAGATAGGGAGATAAGTATTTATTTATTCATTCATTCATTTATTTGGGGCATTTTTATCCTGTCCTATACAAAAGTCCCAGGACTTTTGCAATACAAAACAGTAGTGGCAGCATACAAAATAGAATATAAATCATAGAATAATTTAATAGCACACTTGGAAGGGGCCATGAAGGCAGGTCCAACCCCTTGCTGTTGCAGGGCACCAATTTTCACCATCCCACTCAGATGGCTTGTCCAATTTCTTTTTGAATGTCCACCACCTCGCTAGGCAACTGGTTCCACTATCGTATTGCTCTGACAGCAAGGAAACTTTCCTGATATCTAGCCTGAACCTGGGTTGTCACAGCTTGAACTGATTATTCTGTGTCTTGCGCCCTGGTATCAGCAAGAAGAGAGCTTGACCTTCCTCTGTGCAACAGCCTTTGAGGTACTTTTAGAGGGATATCATGTTCCCACTCAGTCTTCTCTTCTCAAGGCTGAACATGCCCAGTTCTCTCAGTCTCTCCTCATACAGCAGTGTTTCCAAACCTTGGATCATTTTTGTTGCCCTCCTTTGGACCCTCTCTAATTTTAATGCCTCATTCTTAAATCTTGGTGCCCAGAGCTAGACACACTATTCCAGATGAGGTCTGACTAATAAGGAGTATAGAGGAACTACTACTTCCCATGATTTAGAAGTAATACTTCTGTTATCCCAAAATAACAATAACATTTGCCCTTTTGGTATTGCATTATTGGCTCATGTTTAGCTTGCTGTCCACAATTACTACAAGATCTTTTTCAGTTCTGTTGTGTCACATATTCCCCATCTAATAAATCTAATAAAACCAATATTAAATCACAATTAATTCTTAAAATACAAGGAAAATTAAAAGTTTTTGGTCTGGCACCAAAATGAATAAAGGATCGGCACCAGGCACACCTCTCTGTGCAGCAGATTCCAGAGCAAAAAAGGTCCTTCTCCAGATTGCTGCTCTTCAGATCTCCTTCAAAGAGGGCTCCCAAAGAAGGACATGGATTTTAGGGGACAGGCATACACCCTTGGCTGACACCTTTGCCTATGGAAGCCATTCTGTTCCTTCGTATTCTGTCCTAACAGTAGTTTCTTGTCCATGATACAGGTTATAGAAACATAGAAACAGAGCGAGTCAGAAGGGGCCTCCCAGGCCATCTAGTCTGACCCCCTGCTCCAGCTGGCTCTGCTCACGACATGCCCACCATGTGCATGTCCAGCCTGTCTTTGAAAACCCTCACCGATGGGGCCTCAACCACCTCCCGTGGAAGCCCATTCCACACCCTCGGGGTCCTAACTGTCAGGAAGTGCTTCCTGGCATCCAAATGGAACCTGGGTTCCCTGAGCTTTGCTCTGTTGGAGCGCGTCCTGCTTTCCTCTGCAGGGGAGAACAGGTCTCTACCCTCCTCCGTGTGACATCCCCTCACATACCTGTATGTTGCCAACAGATCCCCTCTGAGTCTCCTCTTCTCCAGGCTGAAGGGACCCAGTTCCCTCTGTCTCGCATCAGAACAATCAAGGGCTGAGGCTTAACCTTTTCTTTCAGGACCACTCATACCTTCTTGTGATCCACACAGTCAAAGGTTTTGCTGTGGTCTATAAAACAGATCTTCTGAAATTCTTCTTTTTGCTCCATTGATCAACATATAT
Organism: Varanus salvator macromaculatus; assembly: GCA_023646645.1. Classification (NCBI taxonomy): domain Eukaryota; kingdom Metazoa; phylum Chordata; class Lepidosauria; order Squamata; family Varanidae; genus Varanus; species Varanus salvator. The sequence goes on from JAIXND010000792.1 coordinate 1,799,771, forward strand.
TTGTGATAACCTCTCTAGTGCCTCTTCCTTTGCAGAATCCAGCCTGAATCCAATGCCCAGCATTTCTCACTCCATATGGGATCATGATTTTTGCTGAAGCACCTTGATCATCACTTGCTTGCATGAGAAATTAATTGCATGAGAAATTAATGCAATGGTTCTCTAGCTGCTGTACTCCTTTGTATCTCCTTTCTTGGGGATTGGAGTGTACATTGAATGTCGCCAGTCTGTTCTGTTTTCCATTTTTGGTGGCATATTCTTGTTGGGATGTGGAGCAATTCGTTCTCTGCAACTTGGAATTGGTATCCTATTGGTATCAATAGGATGGATGCTTTATCCCTTCCAAGTGCTTTCAGAGCAGCTTTCACTAACTTTCACTGACTCACTAACTTTTCCCATAGGAGTCCTCAGCAAAGGAGTGTGTCGTTCTTTCATCTCTTCTATATAGTTCTTTTCTGTATATTCCTTCCACCTTTCCTTTCCTTTCCTTTCCTTTCCTTTCCTTTCCTTTCATTCCTTTCATTCCTTTCCTTCTTTTTTTTTCTTTTTTGGTCAAAAAGTTCTTCCCCCTGTTTGTCTCTCAGCACTCCCAGTCTAGGTTTGAATTTCCCATTGATTTCTTGGATCTTCAGCAGAGGTCTTGTTTTTCCTCTTTCAGTGCTCTTTTCTATCTATTTGCACTGGTTGTGGTAGTTTTTATGTCTCAATGTGACAGTTTTTTATATCTCAATGTGACAGTTTTTTATATCTCAATGTGATAGTCGCTGAAAAGTTGCTTTCAAGATTCTGACCGTATTTCTGCCTCCTTTGCTTGGGCTTCTCGCCTGCCTTTTGCAACTGTGACTGTTTCTTCTGTCACCCATCTAAGTTTCAGCTGCAGAGAGTCCCGCTTTTGCACACTTCTTCTTCAACATTCATTAGGAGTTGTTTCACTTAAATGAGGCTATGAATTTAAATTTCTATTTAAAAATACTATGATATTAGAAGAATGCAATCCATCTCACCATTGTGGAGACATCTGTGACCGGATGATCAGTGTGCCCACTCCAAGCACTTTCCTGCTACTAAATAGCTAATGGCCCACTTTCAGGGCCCCGCTGCTCTCTCCTCTTACCTTCTGTTCTCTTTCAGTCAGACTTGGACTGAACAGTCCTTCAACCACAAGACAGCTTTGAATACAGAACTGTATGATAGGACACGTGCCCACTATAACATGAAACCAGACAAGAAGGAGCTAGCCACCTTTCAAAAGGCCCCAAGAGTAGGCCCCAAGAAATTCAAAGCTACTAGTGCATCAACACCTTGCCAGGCCAACCAACTATAAAAAATGAGGTTTGAGGGGACCAGAAAAATTGACATGGAAGCATGATTTGGCTGCCATTCCAAACAACAGACAGAATCTAGTTCTTAAAGATCAAGTGGCAGTTTCAGTCACATATCGCTCTGACTTTTCTCCCACCTCTATCTCACACTATTTATTTGCATTGTACTGCACTGGAAACCATTGATGACACTTGACTAATCTCCAGTGCGGCACAAGACTACTGCTGGTTTAAGAACATGTTGTTGTATTTGTGGTAAAATGAATCGAATAAAATAAATATGCTTAAAAACAAAAACTAGCAGCTACTCTCAGAACTCTGCACATTCGGAACTTATGGCCCTCTGATTGTGTCTAGTGAACATATCTTATTTTTGTTCTGAGTATCAATGCCTGACAAAGGGATGGCTGTCATTTGAAAGGTTGCTGAACAATTTTTCCTTCACAAAATGGAGTTCTCATTCCCAGTTTATATGGGTGGGGGGGGGGGCTCAAAAGCGGCCCAGTAAGGACTGAGCCTACTGGGTACACCACAGAACCCAGGAAGGCCTTAGAAAGGGAGAAGACAGGAAAGCGGTGAAATGGCGTGTCCAGGGCTGGGACACGGCAGCTGCCTGGAATTCTTTACACTACAACATTTTGTTGCAGGCCCACTTGTTACAGCTGCTGGCCAGTATATGAAATGCATAAAGGTAATGGATGGCAGTGGAATTTTTTTTTTGCCTTCAGCACCATCCTCTGCCCCCCAGTTTTATTGCTATCTGCAGCACGTCCATAAAGAACTCATTTAATTGCATCAACTTTATTCTTTTTCATTTTTCTTTTCACCGCTTCCTCTGAGTGCAGATAATGTAACCACAAATGTACATGGGGCAGAATAGCTCTACCTTCACATAAAGCCAAGTGATATGCAAACAAGATAATGTGGATCAGTAACCTTTCTGTGGGTGTGAAAGACTTTCTGAGTTATATGTAAACTTGCTCTCCAAAGTGTCAGTTCACCATGGAAGCAGCCATAATCTATGCAGATTTAACGTTACCTGAAGGTTCTCCATGCAAAAGAAGCAGAGGAACTGCTCAACTGCAGGGTAAGTTGAATTTATTTCATGATCTATTCAACTCTCCCTTGTCTGCCAGGGTCAGGGACTGAAATGGATCTTTTCTGAACGTATTTTCCAAAAGACATTTTCCAGCTCAGCCTCACTTGAAGCAGCCTCAGATGTATGAAGAATGTGGTGGCAAAGACATTCAAAAAGGATGCAAAGACTTCTTAACGTGCTCTCAGGTACCATCCACACATGAATTTGTGCAGGGGCAGGCTGTGGCCAACTTCACTCCCTTCCCTTCCTCCTTGCCTCCCCCTTCCCAGAAGTTGGACCCCCAGATTGGCCCCAGAGCAGGCTCCATCGCCAGCCCAGCTCTGAGCTATTATTCATATTATCCGTATCATATCACACCATCATTTTCTCTGCCCCACTTGGTGCCTCCGTTAGAAAGTTGATCACAGGAACATTGTGCAGGTTAGGAAAAGAGAATTCCAGTATCCAGATTATCTTATTTCCCACCTTGGTGACAACTGTCTCAGTAACTCAGCTAAATTTTGGCTGCCGCTGTTCTCACTGGTGGAGCACGGACCACAACAGGCTCTGACCAAAAGAGTTGGGACGAGTTTGGGCTGGGTTGGGGTGAGACCACCTTGTATTTTGAGCTGCCTTGTGGCAGACTTGCGAAAAACGTTGCCCACCGCCGGTCTGTGCAGTGAAGAGGTTGTTTCCTGGCTGCAGGCTTCAGCAGCCAAGCCAAGAGGGGCACTGGCTCTTTCTCTGCAGGCGGGCTGGGCTGACCAAGCAAAGCCGGGCGCGTTTCTTCTCAAATCCATCAGCCCTCAAACAGGCGTCAGGAGGATGCTTCAGGCAAAATTTTGCTCTTTGATTCTTTCGGCAAGATTTCCTAAGTAATAACAATCCTTATTTCGGCTAGAGAAGCCTGCCCAGGCCCATTGTGTGTCTAACTATTCATGTCTTACAGTTCAAACACAAATGTGACACCAAACAAGACTAGTCTCGGTGTCACACTTTTCACCTAGTAAATATCCCAGCGGGTGCAACGAATTCACTTCTATCTCACAAAGAGTTTCCCAGAACATTTAAATTATTCATCTTATCTGTTAAAACAGCTAGAGAAGAAACCAAAAAGATTCTCTCTGTGTGCGTATCTCCACATTTGCCATACTTTAGTGAATTTAAGTGGAAAGCTTGATTCAACATATTAAGAAGCTTGTGTGTAGTTTGCATCTCAAATAATTTATCTCAGGCTTCAAACAGCTATGCCGGGCGTTATATGCCTTTTCCCCCTGTCTGTACATGCATGGGATTGTATTTTGAAAGAGTTCTGTGGCCAAAGTTTGCAGCATTTGACTTGGGGAAAGATTACCTTCTAACACCCCCTAAAAATCTAGCATAATTAAGGCATCATACACCATCAGCAAGATTTTAAAAAATCAATCTTCAGGCCATTCAGAAGGAGGCAGTTGAACCCTCATGACAATTCAATCATGCACAGCATCATTAGTAACTTCTTAAAGGTTGGTGGAAGAATGCAAGGGGTTTTTATTGCCTCCATTTCAAACACAATTCATCACTTACAATGGCAGACATAATAGACCTAAAAATGCACAAGCAGCCTGTTAACTTACTGCAAATGTTTAATCTCTTCTGACTGAATATTTAATCCCATTATTCTGACTGAAAGTAACCTTAAAAATGCATTTAAATTTATCCTGAAAGCTGGCTTGACAATCCATGAAATAAATAAATAGAGAGAATAAGGAGCAGACAGAAGCTTTCATCTCCTACCTTTTGGCCAAATAGTTTGCGCTAAAGAGAGGGCAAGATCGCTGTCCCCTGAAGGGAGGTTTAGGGCACATGTGGAGCAGACTGCCAGACTTTGAGCCAAATTGCGTTTGACCTTGTTGGACTTTCATTCTAGTAGCACAACGCCACCTTCATTCCTCAGTGGCCCCATGTTGGCTCCCACCTTGTCACCAGCCACCACCTGAGCTTGCCATTAGGGATGGGGATGCATTGTATGTCCTTTCCCAATTCAGCCCCTGCCATCCCCAGCAAGCAGGGCTGGGAAAGGCCCTTCTGAAACACTGGAGATCGGCTGCCAATCAGTGTAAAGATTCCAAGCTCGACAGACCAATGATGTGACTTCAGATGAAAGAGATGGATATATAGAATTCCCATTGGTTGGGGCCCTGCAATGTAGAGTCCGTGTCATAAATCCATTGGGCTGCATTCCCAATATTTTTATTTGCGTTTGCACTGCAGATCACCAACTTTGCCCTCGCTGGCATCGGATTGCCCTTCAGGTTGGATGGGCTGGAAACATCATCTTGATGGTGGTAGCAATAGTGATTGGAGTCTGGGGTGAGTATCTTAATGGGAGAGATTTGCATGAGGCTCCATAATTAAGCATATAATCCTATAATATTTAGAGAGTCTACAACTCCCCGAGGGCCTCTGGAACACTCTGCTGTTCTGTAGACCTTTCATCTGTGTAGACTTGGATAAGATTGAGCCTTCAGTTAGACACACCAAGCATCAGAGTGAAGGGGGAAAGCCAGTAATCTGGACTAAGAGCAATTTGGGAGCCAGTGCTGTTCCCCAGACCATAAAATCAGGCTCCTGTGGTGGTGGAGTGAAGCAGGAAGCAGATTGCCAAAAGAAAAAGGACTGGCCAATCTAAAAAGCTCCTGGGGTGAGCTATTATTGCTAAAGATGAGTCTTATATTCTGTCCCTTTGCTCCTCCTAACAATTTAAGATTACTCTGTAACTTGTTGAAGTGTTTGCTTTTTTTCATTTTCCCAATTTGAACCAGTGCATTTGTTCAGAGATAGAAGCAAATGCCACTAGAATGCAACCCTGTTTGAATTTGCTAGATGAAGCAGTACAGATGGACGATGAACTTGGAGTATTTACTCACATACTTAATTGTAATAAGCATCTCTCCCTGATGCTTAAGCCACAGAAGTTTGCAGAGCATATTACATAAAATCAGTAATGAGTAAAGCAGTTCCTGCCCAGAGGCTTGCCATTCGAAACATATCCCACAAAAGGAAAGGGATGAGGGGAGCAGAAAGCAAGCTCCACTTTCTGAAAGCAAATCCATTTTGAAGTTATTTGATAAGTTACACAGTTCTTACAGAGAGCAGAATGCAGAGCTGCCTCCTCCAAGGATGATGGGTGGGCCATGGCAACCTGCAGCATTGCAAAGCTCTTTGTGGAGTTCCTCCTAGTTCTGCTTTCTCTCTCATGCTATTTAACATATACGTGACACCAGTGGGGAAGGTTATCCAGAGTTTTGAGTTTTGGTGTCACCAGTATGTTGATGATGCTGTAGTTCTCCTTACCTTCTCATGCCAGGGAAGCTGTTTGGTGGTATTTTTTTTTTAATGTTAATATTAGTTTTAAATAATGTAACTGCCTCTTGTTTTATTTATCGTTGTGAGCTGCCCCGAGGCTTGGCTGCAAGGGGGTGGCATACAAATTTGTAAAATAAATAAATAAATAAATGATCTTTGTGGGCAGTAAAGGACTGGATGAGAGCGAACAAATTGAAGCTGAACCCAGGCAAGACAGAGGTGCTCCTGGTTAGATGGAAGGCAGGGCAAGGATTAGGAATTCTGCCCCTGCTGGGCAGGGTCCACACCCTGTGAAGACACAGCTTGGATGTACTTCTGGATTCAACCCCCAGCCTGGCCAGGAGCACATTTGCACAGTTGAAGCTAGTGTGCCAGTTCCACCCTTTCCTAGAGATGCCTGGCTTGGCTGCAGTGACACATCCCCTCCTTACCTCCTGTTGGGTTTACTGTAACAGGCTCTGCCTGGGGCTGCCTCTGAAAAGTGTCCAGAACCTCCTGCTGATTCAGAGCAGCTACCAGATGGCTTGACAAGGGCTGGCTTCAGGGAAACACAATTCCTTGGCTGAAGGAACTTCATGGGCTCCCAATCTGTTTCTGGGCACAATTCAAAGTGCTGCTTTTGGCTTGTACAGCCCTAAAAGGCTTGGTCCGGGTGATATGAAAGACTGTATTCTCCCCCTTTAAGTCTGTCTGTCTCCTGAGAACTTCTGGGAAGGCCCTTCTTGTATTCCTGCCACCTTTGAATGCATGCTGGGTGGGAATGCAGGAGATGGCCTTCTCTGCGGCTGCCCAGCACTCTGAAACTCTCTTCCAAGTGGGCTAGATTAGTGTTGTCAGGACAAAATGAGCAAAAACTTTGCCATAATATGGCGGTTAAAAGCCTGACACTGTAAGAACAGTTTTAGACTCATCAAGAATCCATGTTACAAGTCTTGCTTCCCAGGTGCACCTTAGAAATGCGAATATCCCTTTTTTTAAAAAATAAGTTTTATTTGAAATTATAATCCTAAAAAACAAAAAGAAAACTACAAACAACATCCATCATCAAAAACATCAAGCCCACTGGGTCAGCCCCCACACCCTTCTTTTTCCATTTATGATAACTTAAAAACATATTTAAATCTATGCCAAGTCCCATTTCTCTAGCCAATAATAAAAAGAGTCCCAAGTTTGATAGAAGCTGTCCTGGGATAGAATATCCCTGTCCTTTGTGGCACACCTTAGATATGCTAATAGCTTACCTGTCCTGAAGGTTCTTTTTGTATAGTGTTGTTCCAATCCCTTTTGTTTTATTGTATGCCTCTAGCATACTGTGCTTTTGATCTCCCACCCCTCCTTCAAACTGTGTATGTGACTGATAGATTATCAAAGCATCTCCTGTAGTCCCCACCTTTGTGGTCCCTTTGGCTGCTGCCTACATGTCTTTCCATATGACTGAATAAATGTTCTTTTGATTGCACACCTGCAGTGGACTCTCAAAGGGTGTTTTTCCTGCTCTTGACAGCGGCCTGCCTGTTCTGTTTTCAGAGACAGGCAAAAACTTTCCTGTTCCAGCAGACCCTTGGAAATGGTCTGGACCTGTGGGATGCCATTGCATCAGTTCTATTCTATATATATGTATGTATGTATGTATGTATGTATGTATATTTTTAGTATTTTTAAATATCTTATTTTACATAAGTTTAATTTTGAGGTATTTAATTACATTTTAACATTTGTATATTTCTAGCAATTGTCTTAAGTTTATAACCTTGTAAGTAGCCTTAAGTTCCAGTACTAGGAGTAGAACTATAAGTAAATTTATAAATATAACAATAAGATTTTAATGCTAACTTTCCACTTCCAAACAGTAGTTCTCAAGGCCTCTTACATGCCATCCAACATGGCTGCCCATAGCCATCCAAACCCAGAAGATTATGGGTACCCAATGGAAGGTGAGGAAGTACAGAGGCTAGGATTGCATCTGCACTATCCAAGACTGAATTTGGCTGCCTAAGAGTTCTACCCTTGCTGGTGAAGAAGAGGGGTTGAGACACTGATGAAATTCCTCATGCGTTGCTGGCGCCTCACTCCCCTGCTTTCCACCCCTTGAACAGCTTCCCCCGCAGCGCTAGCTCTGAAGTCACAGGTGTGGCATGGGAGGAACCGCACTAGCTGTGATAGTGAAGGGATGGTGCATTGAACTTCGCTAGGGCCATCTAGAGAGCATCCAGTGGTCAGAGCATGGTGCTTTTATGCTACCAGAAATAACTAAAAATACCAATATAAATGATATAGACTTGGACCAGAGCAGAAACAAATCTGCTTTTACACATTTACAGGGAGAGCAATGCAGATTCTCTGGGTACTTTGCTCTGCACGATGCTAAGGTGACTTTTTCTTGCATTTGCTGCAATATAGGCCAACCTCTCTGGAACTCTGAAATATGCAAACAGAAAAAAAAGTTGGTCTTGCAACTTTTAACAATCTAAAAGCCACTGATAAACAGAATGAACTTCCACAGGTTTAGTTTGGGCCCATTGAACTAAGAACGCATACATTCCACATGTACCGACCTGAATGGAACCGGATGAATCCCAGGTTATAGGAGGGCTGTCGAGTTGAATCAGATGGTTTCAAGTCAAGAGGGGGAACCAGCTGGTTCTCCACACGAGCGCCCAGCCCAGACATGCCCAAGGGCTCCTCAGAGCAGCCGTCAGCAGGCAGCGTGCTGAAGCCTCTACAGCTTCCGTGCAGGCGGAAGAGGGTCAGAAAAGCCACTTCATCACTCCCACCTTTTCGGTGCCTTCTCGGTGGTGAAGGGGCCTGGCCAAGCGGAGCACTCAGGCTAAGGCAGGCCTCTGAGTCAGAGACTGACCTCCAGATCTAAAGAAAGCCACCGTGGGTTTTGCTGAAGCGCTTGCCTGCTCCCTCCGACCTGCAGTGGCTTCCACATGGGTGCGGAAACCTAGCAAGAGTTCTAGCGAAGAGGAAATTGGTGGTCTATTTACTATGAACACGACCTTCCAAGGGTTTGGGCTTTCACTTTGTCCTATTTCATGCTCTGCCGTGTTCTGTTTTATGTGAGTTTTTGCTGCCCCTCTTTACACTGAAATGTTGTCACTTTGTCATGAGCTGCTCTGGAAGTGTTGTCCAATATAGCAAAATGAAGGGAAAGAAAATAGCCAGGACCTTGAGCCAGGGGAAGGCTTGGTGCTTGCCGAGTCGCTTTATGAGTCCCGTTGGGAATCCAGGCAGCTTCCTCGCTTCCCATCCTGTTTCCTGTCCTGACTCAGAACAGGGAAGGTACCCATGGTGATGCTGAAGGACACAGTGGGGCAGGCCCTGCTGCACTTTGTCCAATTGAACACGACAGGGGTAAGAGAGAAAAACTGTTCCTATGAGAATAAAAATCGTCCCATTTATATCCCAACTGACCAGGCAGCAATGACAGCTGCTTACTGGGTTGCAATTCCTGCCCGGAGTGCTGATTGAATTCAGGTGGTTTCCGTGCTTACCTGGGGGGCTGGGTTCCCTGGAGGCTGGGCTGGGAGCTCTGGCAGGGGATCCCTCCCGGCATGGAAGCTGCAGTTACACTGATAACACTTGGGGTGTGACCAGCCTGCCCAGACCTTGAGCCAGCCAGCCAGGCATGTCCTACAATGTGATATGACTTTGCACACACAAGATGGTCATTTGGACTAATTCCTACATGGACCTGGTTTCTGTTTCCCACCCCTTCCTTCCAGCTGTGCATGAAAATCTAGAGCATCCTGAACAAGCAACTACATGGCCCACAAACACACATCAATGCAGGCATGCCGGAGAAGAAACAAACAAAACGCTGGAGGAGTTCAGGTCACACTTGAGAGAAAAATTGTGTGTGTCTGCAACAGCATCAACAGGTAACCCAACTCCCTATTGCCATATCCTCATGTCCCCGCAGCTACAGTGTCTAAATCTTCTTTATTGAAGTTCTGTTACATTATTCTTCCAGTACTTGGAGAGCTGCCATGCAACATCGTTTCCTTGTAAAACACTGTAAAACACAAAACCAAAATGTTGACTAAGTGTATATCTCCCTCAGAAGATAAGCTAAGTAGATGGAATAAAACTAGAAAAGACAATCTGTTCCCAAAACTAACTAACCAACCAATAACAACAAAAGCTAGTGATCTTAGAAACAATATCTAAAGGACTTTTTAAAAAGTCCTTTTTAAACTGCCCAGAGAATTTTGACTGTGGGATGGTACAGAAATGAAATCTATTACTACTACTACTACCTATTATTATTGCTCGTAGAGTGCCTGGGGAAAGAAAAGTATTTCAACTGGCACTAAAGGACCCCAACAGAAATGCTGGACAAGCCTTTCCAGGAAAGGCTATCAGTAATTGGGATACCACCAATAAAATATCATTTCTGTGGCAGCCAGCTGCCAAACTTCACTCTGCAGGGGCGCTCTGAGAAGGGGCACTGAGAACTTCCCTACACAAAGCTTTCATTTCTTGCTCATCATTCCTTCTCGTGGTTGTTTACAGCTGTTCTAAACAATGTTGTGACTCTCCAGATTTGCTTGTGTCTTTTAAAGCACATTGACGTGCACATTTGGAATGGGAAAACATGTGGGTATTTTTAAAATCCAGAAATGTAACACATTTCCCCACTTGTCTAATCTCACTATTCTCAGCATTGGCTAGAGAGGGCATTGGCTAGGGCTCATTGTGCACAGCTCAGATAACAGTGCTGTGATGAAAGCAGTAGATACAGCGGTTTTTCATATGACCACAGGTAAATATGGATGAAGCCATTGTTCAAGTGACCTGGTCCCCAGCCAAAACTTGTATCTTCAACATATAGGCCCATTTTGCACACAATAAGTCAGAATCAGCATGCAGGTTTCTGCATAGCAAGGAGCAGAAGTACTGGGCACGCAAATGGCCCCACAGTGACTTCTGGCGGTCTTTTCCAGAAAGTGCAGTCTGGAAAGCTGATCTTGACCTAATTGCTGTTTCTGATGCTGATGTTTAATATTGTTAGATGTTCTATAGACAATATCAGTGTGATACCCTTCCTGCTTGGCCTTCTTTGTTAATAAAAACTGTGAAAATTAAAAAGCAGTAACCTGATATTGCAGTAAGTGAGAATAGGATTGCTGCAAAGAGTCATTTGGCATTTCCCTACTCCCCAGATACATGGGCTTTTTGGATAATGCTCTGTGGCTAACATTTAAACTGGATAGAATATTGTTTGCATCATTCCCTCGGTCTCCAGTGTTCGAGTGAGAATCCCATGGCTTTTGTAGCCAACACAGCTCCCTCCACCTACGAGGAGGAGGGATCAGCAGACCTGGGGATCTGCAGAAAGACAAACCTCTTTAGAAAAGAGAAATCCTGACATGGCCCAGTGTGGACCACATATGCTCAGTGGCCCCAAAATGTTGTCTGACTGTGGAAATCTGGGGCAGATGGGTGACTCTGAGCCAATCACGGACTCTCAGCCCAGCCCACCGCCCAGGCTCGCTCTCGGGAGGATAACAAGGAAAGGAGGAGAACCTTGGAAGCTGCCTTGGGTTCCCTGCAAGGGGGAGAATAGCAGGACAGACATGCAATCCAAATATAATGCGTGTGTTCCTTCTTAGAGAATGGGAGCTGCAGGCTCTGCCCTGAAACATGGGAGCAACACAAGCACAATTGCTACTGGATATCCGACAGAATTCAGTCCTGGGAGAAGAGCAGGGCAGACTGCATAGCAAAGAAATCCCAACTGCTGGTAATACGTGACCAGCAAGAGAAGGTAAAGACGGTTTGTGGCTGCGTCACTCTTCATTTCTAAGCAAGCAGAAGGCCTGGGGCTTGGCCTGGCACTGTTGCAAGTTCATTGGAAATGTGGGACCACAGTCCTGGGTGTCTGAGGTGCAGTCAGGGACTGCTATAGTCTGACATCCACGTGGGCCTGTGTGCCCCACGGCTATTGAGGGTGTGGAGCAGATACGCATGCAGAGAAATAGGTGTCTGCACCAGATATTACGGGGCACTCACCTAGCAAGAACAGTTGTTTCTCTTCAGACTCAGATGTCAAGTGTTGCCCTAGATTTCTTATCTCTTGAAGAAAAGATGGGCAGATTAATCATTGGGATTAGCTGCAAGATGCAGAGTAGTTTGGAGAAAGTTAAAGGGATTTGTAGTGACTTCTTGGTAAAATGGTGTTGCTAGTTAAGTGAATTTCTTTTAACTGTAGCCTCTCAAAGAAGTCAGTGAACATAGAAAACTTTGCCCATGTATAATTTCTGATTATTTGGCTGCTGTTAAATCCACAGGAATAGGCAAAACTGCCAATCCTTTTTCATGAATGAAAGCTACAAAAGGCTTTAAAGGTCACTGGGGAAATGGAACGTATGTTTCTGCTTAGCTGGTTTATTTAACACAGGATTTTGATCACCTTCTAAAACCAATGGATGAGTTTTCTTGTCACACTAACCTACCCTGCCAATAGTCAGGGGTATGTGCTCAACAGGTAACAGGGCTCTCTGTTGCTTTCCCCTCCTTTTCTCCCCAGTCCTCCACTCCACAATGCAGGATAGTGGGCAGCTTTCACCTCCTTGTTTCTTCTCCCCACTACATTCCCAGGCTGTCTGCCACTGCTTCATCACCCCCATATTTAAAAAAATTTAAGGGCAAGAAATCTGTGCAAATGTTTGCTAATTTTTTAAAACATGCCTAGGTTTGCATGCAAGTGCAGGCAGGGAGGAATGGACTGCCTCATCTGGGCAATATCCTGGCAAGCATCCACACTGACCCAGAAAGGCTCCCTGCATCCACACTGACCCAGAAAAGCTCCCTAGAGCTTTATGTTTTTAATTTGCTTTTGCCTGGTAGCTGTCCAAGGCAAGTTCTCAAGGGAAACAAAGACAAGAGCGATATTTCCTTGCAAAAAGAAAAGCCTGCAGATCAGTGGTGAGACTGCCCAATGGCAAGTCTGCCCATTCTGGATCCCCACATGCAGAAATCCAGCTGTTTTAATGTATAGTTTTGTACAAATGTGTTGTCTGTAAAAGGTTTTTAAGAAGGGGGTGATAAAACAGTGACAGCCCCTTCGGTGTACCTTTAGGGTACTTTGTAGTGGCTGACAGCATCTGTCAACTTGAAGACTGCAAAAAAGCAAATTAACAAAAAAGCCCTGAGGTCATATGGCCTCAGAGGGGGATGCCAACGAATCCCATGAACCCTGGGACCATATGATAACTCCCCGCATTACACGGATATTGCATCAGGCTCTGGTTACTGGAACTTGTGTTTCTAGTAAACAACCAAGTAAACCTCACAAAACTAAAGTCTGTCCACTTCTGCTTTATGCAATTTTTTCTGCTAGCTGATAAGTAAAGACTTCAAACACTATTTCATTCCTGGTTAGGAGAAGAACTCTCCTCCCTTTAACTTCAGCCACCTGGAGTATTGTGTCCATTTCTGGGCACCTAAGTTTTAAAAAGACACAGATAAGCTGGAAATAGTGCAGATGAGGGCAACAAAGATGATTCGGGGACTGAAGGCAAAGCCCTGTGAGGAAAGGTGAACTGGGCATGTTCAGCCTCAGGAAGGGAAGACTGAGGGGAGATATAGCAGCACTCCACAAGTACCTGAAAGGCTGTCACAAGAAGGAAGGACAAGGTCTCTTCTCATTCATTCCAGAGTGCAGGACACGGAATAAGAGCCCTTAGTTAAAGGAAACCAGATTTAAACTAGACACCAGGAAGAACTTGTTGACTGTCAGAGCAGTTCAACAATGGAAACTATTACATGGGGAAGTTCTGAATTCTCCCTCGAGGAAGCATTTGGACAGTCATCTAAATGTGTGACATAGTGTCCTACAATAGCAGGGGGATGGACCTGATGGCTTCTGGCCTCAGCTCTACTATTCTAGAATTCTAATACATCTACTACCTTTTACTTATGAATATTTTCAAATTTGTATTTGAGTATTTTAAGTTGTGCATCACTTGGGTTTTGTAGGACCATGTGGCTAAGTGGTTAGAGTGCTGGACTGAGGACCTCAGAGCTCCAGGTTCTAGTCCCTGCTTAGCCATGGACCTCACTGGGTGACTTTGGGCCAGTCATAGACCCTTTGCCCAACCTACTTCACAGTTGGCAGTTTCTCAGTAGCCTTCCCAGAAATTTCAGTAAAGCTAATTTAACAATCTTTGAGAAGGAATTGTTCTCTGAATGATGCAAAATACTGCAGCTCCTTTCTCATTGCTCCACAGTCCATACCTTCACCTTGGGTATTAATATGGAATGTAGCTAAAAAGATCCTTTTTATGAGTTGTGGAAATCACATGTTTCCAACCCATCCTCTCCTATTTCAGTCTGTCTCAACCTTAACTTCTTTGTGAGAGGCCCTTCCTTCTCTCAGATCAACATCTCTCTTGCATTTGGAGGAAACAAAAGAGGGCACACTTGGGTGCTCCAAGACTCTCCACCATCTTGCCATATCCCCTTTCCTGAGATACTTCTGCTGGCAGGCCAAGACATGTTTTCCCAGATAGTCATGTGGCTTTGTTAGCCAAATGTAAGCTTGTTACAGCCATCACAATATGCCACAATGTGTTCACCTGTCTGCTTTTTATTCATGGGTGTATTTTCCTTGTATTTTTACATTTGATTGCACTCCATTTATATTTCATTGTCTTTAGTTTGATGGAGCATCATTTGGGGGAAAGGAAGATGGAAAATAAATATCCCAGATAAGAAGAGGTATATGCCCCTTTGCCCAAGTAATCCCCAGTAAGCACAGAACAGGTGCATTTCCCTGCAGTGCTTGTGCATCTAATGCATCTACCTGAACCCAAGCGGTGGAATTTTTGGCCAGCCAAAAACAGCTAGAGAGCCCCAGAATTTTCTGGGGAGCTGGCAATGAGCTTGGGAAATCACTCCAACCTTGCAGCTGGGTCTCCTTCCTCAGAGCGGCCTCTCCTCCTCACAGCTGGCATGGAAGGAACAGTGCCAGCTGCTTTCCAAGGCTGCAAGAGCATCCCTGGAGAAGGGAAAGCGGAAGCGTTGCCGGGTGGGAGGAATGCAGAGGTGCCCCCTGCTGCCTGCTGCCTCCTACCCTGCAAAGAATGCCTGGAATTGTCCGTGCTTGGAGGGTGGCGGCATCCTGAGCGGATCGCTTCCTCAGCCTCTGTCCCATGCATAGCCTTTCAGTTCACGCACTGCATTGCTGAGGTTTATTTTGAATGCTTGAGAGCATATTGTGGGGCAGTGATGTTTCACTGCTATATCTGACCAAAAGGCAGCTGTGTCTTGGTTTTTAACGCACATAATGCAGAGTAGACTCCTCAGTAATAAAGGCAGGTTCAGGCAGCAGCCCTTGCTATGGAGATTAAACTGTGCTTTCAGGAATTCATCCAAGAAAAAAAGAACATGCAGTTCTTATGGATTGGACTTACTGCCAGACTTCCAGAGGAGAAATGGATCTGGGTGGACAATTCTCCATTAAATCATACACTGTGAGTGTTCAAGCACCTTTTTCATTTCATAGACTATATTTCTGTGCCACCCAGTAGCTAAGGCTCTCTGGGCCTCTTGCTGAGATCAAAACCCTGAAAAATACAAAAGAAAGCTCTTGCTACCCGGGTGCTGATTTTTGGGGAGTTCATAATCCCATGTTGGATTATGGAATTGTGGAATTAGATTTAGGAAACCTTTCCATGTAGGAAAGTTCCATGTTGGAAGTTTTCCATGTAGGAAAAGTTCTCGAAAGTAGGAACGCAGAGATTTTGTTAAATCCTGTCCAACCATGTTTCTCCAGTTGGCAGGTACCTTTCATTCCATCATCTGCTCATTGATAGAATATCTTTTTCCATTTCCCAAACTTGCACTTCTGCAAAATCTGCCCCCCCACCCGCAAATTTCCCCAAAATGTTCCAATACCCCATGCAGATTTTCACAGTTTAACTTACAGGATGAAATGTTCCACCCCAACCCGCCCCCATACAAACACTGTTCCTCAACTTGCGTAGTATTCTGAAAACTTTTTCAAAAATGGTCCATGTGTCTGCAGAATCCCTGTGACACAGGCAAAGCCAGTTCACAGCAGAATGCATGGGTCAGATTTCTAGAGATCCAAAATTATTTGAATCCAGTGGAGAGTTCGCTGGTATCACTACTCCAAAGCAATAATTTTGTAGGATAATCTTTGCAGCAGAAGCTCCAAATAGGAAAAATGGGTGAAATTTCCAAGTCTCTTCAGTTATTAAAGGTCCTGAAGCTGTCAGCCCTGGCTGCCTTTCCAAGTGGCCACTGTGTACTTTACGTATACCAATGAGCCTTGTTGTGTGCAAGATTTATTAAGATACACCCTTTCATGAATGAAAACAGATCAGCAGGTAGAAGTTTAATCTCTATTACTAAGCTCCTCCCTGCCACTCGTTCCTCCTGGAAATACCGCAGATTGAAAATAGCATCTTCGGTGCAAATAGTCATGAAGGAGAGATATTGGACTTGATGACTGGTGATGATGGGAGTTGCCATTCAATACATCTGGGAGGCACAAAGTTGGGAAAGGCTGCAAATGCTTGGGGCCATGCTGTATTTTTCAACACTGTGCTCAGCACAGATCCTTTCTTCTGCCTCTGCCTCTTCCTCTTCCTCTTCCTCTGCCTCTTCCTCTTCCTCTGCCTCACTTAGGAGTCTTCAGTCTGGCTCCAGGCCACTGTCTGAGAGGAAAAGAGGTTGACACGTCGGCTGTCTTTCTTTGTTAAGGTGCTGCTTTCACACTGGAAATTCTCCCTCCCAAATTACGATTTGCCCCTGCAGGTGCTGTTATCCATTAGCAACACCTTTTGGGGCCAGAAAGATATAAAATAATAAAATAAAATGCCTGTTTTAGGTACCCTAGCTTACACACATATTTGATGTATTATCTAGTTTGGTTACATAGATAAACATTCAGTCCGCGATGAAGTGGGCATGTTCAACAACAGTTTATTCATCCTAAATCTCTTGGGGTGCAACCCTGAGGCCTCTGGACCAATCCAGCTACCCTGCAGCTGCAGGTCTGAAGACTGATCATTGTCCCTTCCTCTTCTGGTGCGTAAAAAGCCATGCCAGCTGCCCCCCTGCCAGAGGCCAAACTGGGTGGCCTGGGGGGCAGGGAGGGGAGAAGGCAGGGTGAGGACCTCATGCTGATTACTGCCTGTGCCCCCACCTTCCTTTCCTGGTGCTTTTCTTAGGAGGAGGAAATCGCTGTCCAGATGGGCACATGATGCCTCACCATACATGGGAATCACCCTTACTCTCTACACAGACACTGATCTTATCCAAGACGTTCCACATTTTGACACTGGTTTAATCCTGCTCTCCACAGGTTTCCCGAACTGCAACTACAGAAGGATGGTTGTGGTGCCCTCAAGAAATCTGGCATCTATTCTGAGGTGTGCCTCACAGACCTTCACTGGATTTGTCAGAAAGACTCTCTACTTGTTTGATATGTGCCCATGGAATAAAATAAAATCTTTTTGAGTTTCACATTTTTGTAACAAAACAAATGATAAAGGAAATGATTCACACTGCATAAAGGTTGGGTATAGCTGTTGCAATAAATACTTATGCAATTATATGTCTATGTACATTAAGTATGTAGGAAATATAATCATAGAATAGTGGAGATGGAAGGGACCAGAGGGCCATTGGGTCCAACCGCCAGCTTCGGGCAAGGCTTCAGGTTAAACCATCCCTCTCAGTCACCTCCTGAATGCCTCCTGTGTGGGAAAACACACAACCCCCCCAGGTAATTGGTTCCATTGCTGTACTGCTCCGGCAGTCAGGAGGTTTTCCTGATAACCATCCGCAATGTGGCTTCCTGTAACCTGAGCCTGTTATTATGTGCTCTGCACTCTGAGATGATGGAGAAGAGGCCCAGGCCTTCTTCTGCATGACAGCCTTTCAAGTACTTGTGGAGTGCTATCAGTCTGCTCAAGGCTAAAAACACCTAGTTCTCTACTCAAAGAGTTTTGTGTCCAGTTGTCGGATCATCCTTGTTGCCCTCCTCTGGGCTCAACTGCTCCCAAACTTTCAAGTGGCTCTTTTATTAGTGTAACATCTATAGATTGTTTGCAATTAGATAAATCCCTCGACGTCCAAGTCTTCAATAAGGACCAACATTTCTAAAGAAAGGCTTCAACAAAACACTCTCAGACCAGGACTAAGTTTGCTCGTTTTATTTCTTTGTTTTATATACGGTGTAAACTTTGTTTTCCTGTAAAACACTTTGCTGTACTTTTAAATTGCATTTGCATCATTGGAGTTTTAAGCGACAGAAGCTACTTGTGGGGGCCCATGCCCCATCCTTAGAAGAGTCACAAGACCACCAACAGCATCTGGTTTCTGTCTGGACCACCGGTCTGATCCAGCACGGCTTCCCTCCTGCTCTTTTACTCCTCTCTTTGCCTCCTGGTTCTAGTCATTGCAGCAATGAGTGTCCTGCCAAGCGTCCACGGGCTCATTCTCAGGGTGCTCTCAGTCCCGCCCTGTGCAGGGTTCGGCGTGCTAAGCCCACTGACCCAAATCTGCACTTCAAGAGCCACCTGCGCGTGCAGCCATGCCCTGTGCATCCTGCACAGCACTCCTGCAGACCTTGCACCCAGCCCTCCAGCCGCCGTCCACGCTCATCGGCATCCCCCGCCCCTTCGCCCTGCACACCCACTTGCTTTCCCAGCGAGGAGGTTGTTGCACAGCTCAGGCCATTGCTGGCGGTACAAACAGGGCCCACCCACATGTCTCTACTAACATTAGTAACTCTTGTGGTCCCTCATTAGTGGGCCAACAGAAGGATGACTCATTTGTTCCATCGCAATCTGAGTTATGGTCAAAGGTGTTTACCTCATAGGTTCTTTCTTTTACAGTTTTAGTTCTCTGTCAAACGAACTAGGTCTTTTACTAGGTTATTTTTTAAAATAGAAATTAGTGAGCAAATGAGCAAAACAAAGTTCAATGCATCCAAAATGTCAGGACAATTACATTGGCCATGTCCATGTCCATGTTCATGCCGGGCTGCGGGTGGGAAGGTTCTCCCTGCAGGCCTCCAGCCGGCCACCTTTCCGTGCACTTTACCATCTGGCTCCTCCACCTGCCTGCCTTCGTTGGGACCGTGCCTGCCGGCTCTGCTCAACCGCTCCTGTCGCCGCTGCTGCAAGCCGCCCACTGCCTCTTTTCCACCCAGAAAACCGGGCCGGCACAGGCAAGACGCGGGCCGCCTCGCAGGCGCGGTGGGGGCTGAGAGAGGCAGGGCGGCGGGCAGGAAGGCCCTCCCTGCAGGCCTTTAGCCATGCACCACACTTCCGCCGTGCTGCTGCTGCTGCTGCTGCTGCTGCTGCGCTGGGAGCTGGGGCTGGGGCTCGCTTTGCTCGCCCCTCCGCATTGAGCTGCAGCATGAGAGGAGTCGGGGCCAGAGGTGGCAGAGACTGCGCTTTCGCCCCATACCTGTTTGCTGGAGGCGGGACTTCTGTTCCGGAGCTTTTTCCCCAGCGCCCACAAGGGACCTCAGAGGACCTGCCTGTCTGGTGTCCGCCTGCTGCCTTGTTGCTGCAGATTGCCAGAGACTTTTTTCTTCTTTTCTTTTTTCCTTTCCCCCTTTCTTTTAATTCGTTTTTCTTTTTTGTGTCTGCGCCTGCATTTGCATTTGTGTTTTTGTAGGGTCATTCAACTATGGCCTTTTCTGCAGGAGGTGAGCCTAGGGGAGCAGCAATTCAGGTGGTGATGGGTAGGGGGTGTTATGGCAGTGGGGGGAGGGCATGCCATCCTAGGAGAAGAGGGGACAGATGCCTAATATCTGTCCCCTCTTCCAGCCCTCTCCCCCACCCCAGCCAAAACATGCCGGGCAATCATACTCATATTCGTCTGCCCTTGGGACTCCTGGTGCTGTTAATTAATGCCAGGTTGGTCTGTAATAAAAGTGCCATCATTCACAATTTAATCATGGATGAGAAGGCCGACCTGGTGTGCATTACTGAAATGTGGGTGGGAAAGGAGGGTTGGGTCCCTCTTTCCCAGTTATGCCCCCCAGCATATTCGGTACAGCACCGGTATCTCCCAGAGGGCCGGGGAGCGGGTTGGTGATAATCTTTAAAGAATCCCTTTTGCCGTGCTTCCTGTCCCCTCGGTGGAAAGTCTAGAGCAGGGGTCTCAAACTCAACTTACCTGGGAGCCGCTGGAAGTAGATTCTGGGCCGCATCAAGTATTCCACTGCGGTGGTGGTGGGCCGCTCATCCCGCGTCGCTCCCGGAGGCCAGCCCGGGCGCCACTGGCACACTATCACTAAACTTTGATATTAAGTGGAGACCACAAATATCATCTCACGGCCCGCGGGCTGCAAGTTTGAGACCCCTGGTCTAGAGTGCTTGCACTGTGTGTTGGCTCCTGAGACAGACTGGGGATTCTGTTAATGCACCATCCATGCTGCTGCTCTATATCAGTTTCCCTGCCTCAGCTGACGGAGCTGGTCTCAGATCTGGTTTTGAGGTTCCCCAGGATGCTAGTCCTTGGGGACTTCAGTTTCCATGCCGAGGCCTCCTTATCCGGAGCAGCTGAGGACTTCATGGCTGCCATGACAACCATGGCACTGTCTCAGCGTGTCATCGGCCCAGTGCATGACAAAGGCCACCCTCTGGACCTTGTGTTCTCGACAGGGCAGGTGGATGGTGGTTCCTTAGTTGTGGGGCTAACATCTACCCCATTGTCACGGTCAGACCATTATCTGGTCAAGTTTAGGTTGTCACCTCCTTTCCCCCTCTGCAAGGGTGGAGGATCAATTAGGATGATCCACCCCGGTGTCTGATGGATCCTGAGGGTTTCCAAAGGGCTCTGGGGGATTATCCAGCTGATGTGGTGGTCACTCCTGCTGATGCCCGGATTGCCCTGTGGAATAGGGAAATGGCTCGGGCAATCATCATGATCGTGCCCAGGTGCTCTCTCCCCTCCCACTGAACCTGGGCACCTGCTATAGTAACTTGCTGAGGGCAATGAAGCGGGAAGGAGATGGCTAGAGCACAGGCGGAGGAAGTCTCGTGATGAGTCTGATCAAACACATTTACGAGCTCACTATCGAGCCTATTCTGTGGCAATGAAGCAGGCAAAGCATCACTTCTTTGCCTCCTCTATTGCTTCCTCACAGTGCCATCCAGCTGAGTTATTTCAGGTGGTCCAGGGCCTCCTACAAGCTGGTTCGCCAGATGAGATCCTGGAGCCCTCAACAGCTTGCTGTGATGAATTTGCTCAGCACTTGGGGGGAAAATCCTTCGGATTTGACAGGAGCTTGACTCTACTATTTATAAACATCAATCTTTGGAAGTGTCTTATGCTTCATCATTGGATGTTGGTGACCCGGGAATGTGGACAAGGTGCCTGGCTCTGTCTGATTAAGCACATGCCCGCTTGACCCATGCCCGACTTGGTTTGTTGGAAGGTCTGTGGATAAGGTTCGGCCCTGGGTCCAGGAGGGTGTCAACGCTTCATGAAGAATGGGAGTGGTCTCTGTCCCATTGAAGGAGGCAGTAATTAGGCCACTCCTAAAAAGGCCAAGCCTGGATCCAGGGATACTGAATAACTACCATCTCATTACCAACCTTCCATTTTTGGGCAAGGTGTTGGAGCAGGTGGTGTCTCAGCAGCTTCAAGCAGTCTTGGAGGATACGGATGATCTGGATCCATTTCAATCAGGTTTTAGTCCTGGGTACGGGATGGAGATGGCCTTCATTGCCCTATATGATGACCTGTGCAGGGAGAGGGGCTGGGGGAGTGTGACTCTGTTGGTTCTCCTTGACCTCTCAGTGGCTTTCAACACCATCAACCATGGTGTCCTTCTGGACAGGCTGGCCGGGTTAGGAGTGGGAGGCATTGCTTTGCAGTGGTTCAGCTCCTACCTGGCCAACCGGGTCCAGAAGGTGCTGCTGGGGGACCGTTATTCTACCCCATGGCAGTTGTGTCATGGGGTTCCACAGGGCTCTGTACTGGACCCGATGCTGTTCAATATCTACATGAAACCGCTGGGAGAGGTCATCTGGAGGTTTGGGCTGAGGAGTCAGCAATATGCTGACAACACTCAGCTCTGCCACACCAGTATCTTTCCCATGAAAGCCCCATGGACAGTACCAAAAGGCAAAAAGATATGACGCCAGAAGATGAGCCCCTCAGGTCGGAAGGTGTCCAATATGCTACTGGGGAAGAGCGAAGGGCTAGTACTAGTAGCGCCAGAAAGAATGAAGCGACTGGGTCAAAGCCGAAAGGACACTCAGTTGCAGATGTATCTGGTGGTGAAAGGAGAGTCCGATGCTGCAAAGAACTATACTCCATAGGAACCTGGAATGTAAGATCCATGAATCAAGGCAAGCTGGATGTGGTCAAACGAGATGACAAGACTGAACATCGACATCTTAGGAATCAGTGAACTAAAATGGACAGGCATGGGTGAATTTAGTTCAGATGACCATCAGGTATACTACTGTGGGCAAGAATCCCTCAGAAGAAATGGAGTAGCCTTCATAGTCAATAAAAGAGTAGGAAAAGCAGTACTGGGATACAATCTCCAAAATGTCAGAATGATCTCAGTTCAAATCCAAGGCAAACCATTCAACATCACAATAGTCCAAATCTTTGCCCCAACCACTGGTGCTGAAGTGGCTGAAGTTGACCAGTTCTATGAAGGCCTACAACACCTTCTAGAATTAACTCCAAAAAATGATGTCCTTATCATCATGGGGGATTGGAATGCTAAAGTAGGAAGCCAAAAGATAACTGGAATAACAGGCAAGTTTGGCCTTGGAGTTCAAAATGAAGCAGGGCACAAGCTGGTAGAATTTTGTCAAGAGAATACGATGGTCATAGCAAACACTCTTTTCCAACAACCCAAGAGATGACTCTACACATGGACATCACCAGATGGTCAACACAGAAATCAGATTGACTATGTGCTCTGCAGCCAAAGATGGAGAAGTTCTATACAGTCAGTAAAAACTAGACCAGGAGCTGACTGTGGCTCAGATCATGAGCTTCTCGTTGCAAAATTTAGGCTTAAATTGAAGAAAGTAGGGAAAAGCACTAGGCCACTCGGGTATGACCTAAATCATATCCCTGATGAATATACAGTAGAGGTGACAAATAGATTTAAGAAATTTAAGATTTAATATGCAAAGATGGGCATAATAAAAGACCAAAATGTCAGGGACCTAACAGAGGCAGAAGAGATTAAGAAGAGGTGGCAAGATTACAAAGAAGAACTATACAAGAAAGAGCTTAACATCCCTGATAACCACGATGGGGTGGTCACTGACCTCGAGCCAGACATCCTGAACTGTGAAGTCAAATGGGCCTTAGGAAGTCTGAGCAACAAGAAAGCTAGTGGAGGTGACAGTATTCCAGCTGAGCTATTCAAAATCCTGAAAGACGATGCAGTTAAAGTGCTGCACTCAATATGCCAGCAAATTTGGAAAACTCAGCAGTGGCCACAGGATTGGAAAAGCTCAGTTTACATTCCGATCCCAAAGAAGGGCAATGCCAAAGAAAGTTCAAACTACCGCACCATTGCACTCATTTCACATGTTAGCAAAGTTATGCTCAAAATCCTACAAGCTAGGCTCCAGCAGTATGTGGACCGAGAACTACCAGAAGTACAGGCAGGATTTGAAGAGGGAGAGGAACTAGAGATCAAATTGCCAACATACGCTGGATCATGGAGAAAGCTAGGGAGTTCCAGAAAAACATCTACTTCTGCTTCATTGACTATGCTAAAGCCTTTGATTGTGTGGATCACAACAAATTGTGGCAAGTTCTTAAAGAGATGGGAGTACCAGACCATCTTATTTGTCTCTTGAGAAACCTATATGCAGGTCAAGAAGCAACAGTGAGAACCGGACACGGAACCACTGATTGGTTCAAAATTGAGAAAGGAGTTCGGCAAGGCTGTATACTGTCACCCTGCCTATTTAACTTATATGCAGAGCACATCATGAGAAAGGCAGGGCTAGATGAATCGCCAGTTGGAATCAAGATTGCTGGGAGAAATATCAACAACCTCAGATATGCAGATGATTCCACTCTCATGGCAGAAAGTGAAGAGGAACTAAAGAGCCTCTTGATGCGGGTAAAGGGGGAGAGCGCAAAAGTTGGCTTGAAACTCAACATTAAGAAAACTAAGATCATGGCATCCAGTCCTCTCACTTCCTGGCAAATAGACAGGGAAGAAATGGAGGTAGTGACAGATTTTATTTTCCTGGGCTCCAAGATCACCGCAGACGGGGACTGCAGCCAAGAAATTAAAAGACGCTTGCTTCTGGGGAGGAAAGCTATGGCAAATCTAGATAGCATACTAAAAAGCAGAGACATCACCCTGCCAACAAAAGTGTGTATAGTCAAGGCTATGGTTTTCCAAGTTGCAATGTATGGCTGTGAAAGCTGGACAATAAGGAAGGCTGAGCGCAAAAGGATTGAGGCCTTTGAGTTGTGGTGCTCAAGAAGACTCCTGCGAGTCCCTTGGACCGCAAGGTGATCAAACCAGTCAGTCCTAGAGGAGATCAACCCTGACTGCTCTTTGGAAGGCCAGATAGTGAAGATGAAACTCAAATACTTTGGCCACCTAATGAGAAGGAAGGACTCCCTGGGGAAGAGCCTAATGCTGGGAACAATAGATGGCAAAAGAAGAAGGGGACGGCAGAGGATGAGGTGGCTGGATGGAGTCACTGAGGCGGTTGGTGTGAGCTTGAGTGGACTCCGGGGGATGGTGGAAGACAGGAGGGCCTGGAGGAATGTTGTCCATGGGGTCGCGATGGGTCGGACACGACTTCGCGACTAACAACAATGTGCTCTGCAGCCAAAGATGGAAAAGCTCTCTACAGTCAGTAAAAACAAGACCAGGAGCTGACTGTGGCTCAGATCATGAGCCTCTCATTGCATAATTTAGACTTAAATTGAAGAAAGTAGGGAAAAGCACTAGGACACTCAGGTATGACCTAAATCATATTCCTGATGAATATACAGTAGAGGAGACAAATAGATTTAAGGAATTAGATCTGATAGACAGAGTGCCTGAAGAACCATGAATAGAGGTTTGTAACATTCTACAGGTGGCAGCAACTAAAACCATCCCAAAGAAAAAGAAATGCAAGAAAGCAAAATGGCTGACTGAGGAAGCTTTACAAAAAGCTGAGGAAAGCAGGAAAGCAAAAGACAAGGGAGAAAAGCAAAGATACACCCAACTGAATGCAGTCTTCCAGAGAATAGCAAGAAGAGATAAGAAGGCCTTAAATGAACAGTGCAAAGAAATAGAGGAAAACAATAGAATGGGAAAGACTAGAGATCTCATGAAAATTGGAGATATGAAGGGAATATTTCATGCAAAGATGGGCACGATAAAGGACAAAAATGGTAGAGACCTAACAGAAGCAGAAGAAGTTAAGAAAAGGTGACAAGATTACACAGAAGAACTATGCAAGAAAGATCTTAACATCCCTGTTAACCAAGATGGTACGGTCGCAGTCCTAGAACCAGACATTCTGGAGTGTGAAGTCAAATGTGCCTTAGGAAGCATTGCTAACAGCAAAGTTAGCAGAAGGGATGAGATTTAAATGCTTATTTATTTAAAATGCTAAAAGATGATGTGTTTAAAGTGCTGCACAAAATATGCCAGCAAATTTGGAAAACTCAGCTGTGGCCACAGGATTGGAAAAGGTCAGTTTACATTCCGATCCCCAAGAAGGGCAATGCCAAAGAATGTTCAAACTACCGCACCATTGCACTCATTTCACATGTTAGCAAAGTTATGCTCAAAATCTTACAAGCTAGGCTCCAGCAGTCTGTGGACTGAGAACTACCAGAAGTACAGGCAGGATTTCGAAGAGGGAGAGGAATTAGAGGTCAAATTACCTGGATTATGGAGAAAGCAAGGGAGTTCCAAAAAATAATCTACAATACTTGCTCCTTGAGAGGAAAGCTATAGCAGACCAGCATATTAAAAAGCAGAGGCATCACCTTGGTGACAAAGGTCTGTATGGTCAAAGCTATGGTTTTCCCAGTCGTAATGTCTGGCTGTGAAAGCTGGACCATAAGGAAGGCTGGGCGCCGAAGGATTGAGGCCTTTGGATTGTGGTGCTGGAGGAGACTCCTGCAAGTTCCTTGGACTGCAAGGCGATCAAACCGGTCAGTCCTAAAGGAAATTAACTGTGACTGCTCGTTGGAAGGCCAGACACTAAAGCTCAAACGCTTTGGCCACCTATTTCATTTGAGAGAACTCATTGGAGAAGACCCTGATGCTGGGAAGGATTGAAGACAAGAGGATGAGATGGTTGGCTGGTGTCGTGCAGGCAACAATCATGAATTTAATCAAACTCTGGGAGGCTGTGGAGGACGGGGGGCCATGGCATGCTTTGGTAAATGCGGGCAAGAAGAGTCAGACATGACTTAATGACTGAACAACAACAACACTCCTCATTAGTCCGACCTCATTTGAAATTGACACAGAAGCATGACTTTGGCTTCCATTCCAAACAACAGTCTAGTTGTCAAAGACTAAGTGGGCAACTCCTGTCATAATAGAAGTAGATTCTAAGGGCCATTTGTTTCCTAATGAACATTGCCAAACACAAACATACAAATGAACTTCTTTGTATCAACAATTTTATAACTGAACAGCACAATTATACCATGTAACAATAATAACAGAAAAGTGGCTGCAAAAAAATTCCTTTGCATTCAGTTCAATGCAGGAATCCAAAATGTCCTTGTCAGCTGCCTGAACACAGAAGAGTTGGCAGCATGGGCAGAATCCTCAAAACCCTGGAATAAAATGCCAACTAAAAGTAAAGGTAAAGGTTTCCCCTTGACGTCATGCCTGACTCTAGGGGGCGGTGCTCATCTCCATTTCCTAGCCGAGGGAGCCAGCGTTTGTCCGCAGACAGTCTCCGTGGTCATGTGGCCGGCATGACCAAACACCAAAGTGCCCGGAATGCTGTTACCTGCCCACCAAAGTGGTACCTTTTTATCTACTTGCATTTTCATGCTTTCGAACTGCAAGGTTGGCAGGAGCTGGGACGGAGCACGGGAGCTCACCCCGTTGTGCAGATTCGAACCGGTGACCTCTTGATCTACCAGCCCAGCAGCACAGCGGTTTAAACCAAATGAATTCACAATGTGGATTCAGCCCCCAATGCAAACATGTAGAAATTTGACCTAAACAGAGTTCTTGTTCCCTTTTATGTCTGGGGGGCGGGGGGGGGCAACAAGGGGGGCTTAAAGCAACTGAGCAGTACTGAGCATGCTCAATACCCACAAAACCCAGGAAGGCGTTAGAAAGTGATGGAATGGCGTGTCCAGGGCTGGGACACGGCAGCTGCCTGGAATTCTTCACACTGCAGCATTTTGTTGCAGGCCCACTTATTACAGCTGCTGGCCAGTACAGGACATGCACAAGGGTAAAGGAAGCAGTGGATTTTTATGCTGGCCTCCTCTGCCTACAGCACCATCCCCGCCTCCCACTCCGCCAGTATTATTGCTATCTGCAATACGTCCACAAAGAACTCATTTAATTGCATCAACTTTATTCTTTTTCTTTTCACCACTTCCTCTGAGCACAGAGAATGTAACCACAATTGTACTTGGGGCAGAATAGTTACATATTCTGTTACATCACATAAAGCCAAAGCGCCATGCAAACAAGAGAATGTGGATCAGTAACACTTCTGTGGGACACGTATGTGTGAAAGGCTTTCTGAGTTATATGTAAACTTGCTCTTCAAAGTGACAGTTCACCATGGAAGCAGCCACAGTCTTGGCATTACCTGAAGGTTCCCCATGCAAAAGACACAGAGGATCTGCTCAACAGCAGGGTAAGTTGAACTTCTTCCAGGGGATTCTCTTAAGCTCTCCCTCAGCTACCGGGGACAGGGGCTGGAGAACACATTCAAAGGGGCCACAAAGGCTTCTTATCGTGTTTCTCAAGTACCATCCACACATGAATTTGTGCAGGGGCAGGCTGTGGCCAACTTCACTCCCTTCCCTTCCTCCTTGCCTCCCCCTTCCCAGAAGATGGACCCCCAGATTGGCCCCAGAGCAGGCTCCATCGCCAGCCCAGCTCTGAGCTATTATTCATATTATCCGTATCATATCACACCATCATTTTCTCTGCCCCACTTGGTGCCTCCGTTAGAAAGTTGATCACAGGAACATTGTGCAGGTTAGGAAAAGAGAATTCCAGTATCCAGATTATCTTATTTCCCACCTTGGTGACAACTGTCTCAGTAACTCAGCTAAATTTTGGCTGCCGCTGTTCTCACTGGACCACAACAGGCTCTGACCAAAAGAGTTGGGACGAGTTTGGGCTGGGTTGGGGTGAGACCACCTTGTATTTTGAGCTGCCTTGTGGCAGACTTGCGAAAAACGTTGCCCACCGCCGGTCTGTGCAGTGAAGAGGTTGTTTCCTGGCTGCAGGCTTCAGCAGCCAAGCCAAGAGGGGCACTGGCTCTTTCTCTGCAGGCGGGCTGGGCTGACCAAGCAAAGCCGGGCGCGTTTCTTCTCAAATCCATCAGCCCTCAAACAGGCGTCGGGAGGATGCTTCAGGCAAAATTTTGCTCTTTGATTCTTTCGGCAAGATTTCCTAAGTAATAACAATCCTTATTTCGGCTAGAGAAGCCTGCCCAGGCCCATTGTGTGTCTAGTTATTCATGTCTTACAATTCAAACACAAATGTGACACCAAATAAGACTAGTCTCAGTGTCACACTTTTCACCTAGTAAATATCCCAGCGGGTGGAATGAATTCACTTCTATCTCTCAAAGAGTTTCCCAGAACATTTAAATTATTCATCTTATCTGTTAAAACAGCTAGAGAAGAAACCAAAAAGATTCTCTCTGTGTGCGTATCTCCACATTTGCCATACTTTAGTGAATTTAAGTGGAAAGCTTGATTCAACATATTAAGAAGCTTGTGTGTAGTTTGCATCTCAAATAATTTATCTCAGGCTTCAAACAGCTATGCCGGGCGTTATATGCCTTTCCCCCTGTCTAAACATACATGGGATTGTATTTTGAAACAGTTCTGTGGCCAATGTTTGCAGCATTTCACTTGGAGAAAGATAACCCATGCTCTAACCCCCCCTAAAAATCTAGCATAATTAAGGCATCATATACCATCAGCAAGATATTTAAAAAATAATTTCCAAGCCATTCAGAAGGTGAAAGATGCAACAAGCCTACCATGCACAGTGACATTTGAACTTCTTAAAAGTTGATGGAAGATTGTATGGGCATTTTATTGCCTCTTCATTCCAAATGACATTCATCACTTGCAATGGACAGCCACCAACAGCAGACCTAATGGATCAATCTGGAAGAAAAAATGCACAAGCAGCCTGTTAACTTACTGCAAATGTTTAATCTCTTCTGACTGAATATTTAATCCCATTATTCTGACTGAATAATGTAACCTTAAAAATCCTGAAAGCTGGCTTGACAATCCATGAAATAAAGAAATAGAGTGAATAAGGAGCAGACAGAAGCTTTCATCTCTTACCTTTTGGCCAAATAGTTTGCGCTAAAGAGAGGGCAAGATCGCTGTCCCCTGAAGGGAGGTTTAGGGCACATGTGGAGCAGACTGCCAGACTTTGAGCCAAATTGCGTTTGACCTTGTTGGACTTTCATTCTAGTAGCACAACGCCACCTTCATTCCTCAGTGGCCCCATGTTGGCTCCCACCTTGTCACCAGCCACCACCTGAGCTTGCCATTAGGGATGGGGATGCATTGTATGTCCTTTCCCAATTCAGCCCCTGCCATCCCCAGCAAGCAGGGCTGGGAAAGGCCCTTCTGAAACACTGGAGATCGGCTGCCAATCAGTGTAAAGATTCCAAGCTCGACAGACCAATGATGTGACTTCAGATGAAAGAGATGGATATATAGAATTCCCATTGGTTGGGGCCCTGCAATGTAGAGTCTGTGTCATAAATCCATTGGGCTGCATTCCCAATATTTTTATTTGCGTTTGCACTGCAGATCACCAACTTTGCCCTCGCTGGCATCGGATTGCCCTTCAGGTTGGATGGGCTGGAAACATCATCTTGATGGTGGTAGCAATAGTGATTGGAGTCTGGGGTGAGTATCTTAATGGGAGAGATTTGCATGAGGCACCATAATTAAGCATACAATCCTCTGATGTTTAGAGAGACATGGCCTCCAACTCCCAGAATGCCCCTGGAACACTCAGCTGTTCTATAGGCCTTTTTCTGCGTAAATATTGATAAAATTGAGCCTTCAGTTAGATATACCAAGCATCAGAGTGAAGATGGAAAGCCGGTAAACTGGATTGAGGAACGTGGGAGCCACGTTTTTGACATTGTAAGTAGCCTTGAGTTCCAGTACTAGGACTAGATGAAATATAAATATAAATAAATTTATAAATATAACAATAAGATTTTAATGCTAACTTTCTACTTCCAAACACTAGTTCTCAAGACCTCTTCCATGCCATCCAACATGGCTGCCCATAGCCATCCAAACTCAGAGGATAATGTGTATCCAACGGAAGGTGGGAGAGATACAGAGGCTAGGATTACATCTGCACTATCCAAGGCTGAATTTGGCTGCCTAAGAGTTCTACCCTTGCTGGTGAAGAAGAGGGGTTGAGACACTGATGAAATTCCTCATGCGTTGCTGGCGCCTCACTCCCCTGCTTTCCACCCCTTGAACAGCCTCCCCCGCAGCGCTAGCTCTGAAGTCACAGGTGTGGCATGGGAGGAACCGCACTAGCTATGATAGTGAAGGGATGGTGCACTGAACTTTGCTAGGGCCATCTAGAGAGCATCCAGTGGTCAGAGCATGGTGCTTTTATGCTACCAGAAATAACTAAAGAATACCAATATAAATGATATAGACTTGGACCAGAGCAGAAACAAATCTGCTTTTATACATTTACAGGGAGAGCAATGCAGATTCTTTGGGTACTTTGCTCTGCACGATGCTAAGGTGACTTTTTCTTGCATTTGCTGCAATATAGGCCAACCTTGAACTGAGAATGCCTACATTCTGCATGTACCGACCTGAATGGAACCGGATGAATCCCAGGTTATGGGAGGGCTGTCGAGTTGAATCAGATGGTTTCAAGTCAAGAGGGGGAACCAGCTGGTTCTCCACACGAGCGCCCAGCCCAGACATGCCCAAGGGCTCCTCAGAGCAGCCGTCAGCAGGCAGCGTGCTGAAATCTCTACAGCTTCCGTGCAGGCGGAAGAGGGTCAGAAAAGCCACTTCATCACTCCCACCTTTTCGGTGCCTTCTCGGTGGTGAAGGGGCCTGGCCAAGCGGAGCACTCAGGCTAAGGCAGGCCTCTGAGTCAGAGACTGACCTCCAGATCTAAAGAAAGCCACCGTGGGTTTTGCTGAAGCGCTTGCCTGCTCCCTCCGACCTGCAGTGGCTTCCACATGAGTGCGGAAACCTAGCAAGGGTTCTAGCGAAGAGGAAATTGGTGGTCTATTTACTTTGAACACGACCTTCCAAGGGTTTGGGCTTTCACTTTGTCCTATTTCATGCTCTGCCGTGTTCTGTTTTACGTGAGTTTTTGCTGCCCCTCTTTACACTGAAATGTTGTCACTTTGTCATGAGCTGCTCTGGAAGTGTTGTCCAATATAGCAAAATGAAGGGAAAGAAAATAGCCAGGACCTTGAGCCAGGGGAAGGCTTGGTGCTTGCCGAGTCGCTTTATGAGTCCCGTTGGGAATCCAGGCAGCTTCCTCGCTTCCCATCCTGTTTCCTGTCCTGACTCAGAACAGGGAAGGTACCCATGGTGATGCTGAAGGACACAGTGGGGCAGGCCCTGCTGCACTTTGTCCAATTGAACACGACAGGGGTAAGAGAGAAAAACTGTTCCTATGAGAATAAAAATCGTCCCATTTATATCCCAACTGACCAGGCAGCAATGACAGCTGCTTACTGGGTTGCAATTCCTGCCCGGAGTGCTGATTGAATTCAGGTGGTTTCCGCGCTTACCTGGGGGGCTGGGTTCCCTGGAGGCTGGGCTGGGAGCTCTGGCAGGGGATCCCTCCTGGCATGGAAGCTGCAGTTACACTGATAACACTTGGGGTGTGACCAGCCTGCCCAGACCTTGAGCCAGCCAGCCAGGCATGTCCCACAATGTGATATGGCTTTACACACTAAAGACGGTCATTCAGACTCATTCCTACGTGTACCTGGTTTCTGTTTCCCACCCCTTCCTCCCAGCTGTGCATGAAAATCTAGAGCATCCTGAACCAGCAGCCACAAACGCACATCAATGCAGGCATGCCGGAGAAGGAAGAAACAAAACGCTGGAGGAGTTCAGGGCACACTTGAGAGAAAAATTGTGTGTGCCTGCAACAGCATCAACAGGTAACCCAACTTACTGCCGCTTCCTCATATCCCTGCAGTTGCAATTGACTACAGCTGATGGGGAGCAAAAAGCACAAGCTCGTTGTGCACAGCTCAGATTTCAGTGCCATGCCAAAAGCAGCAGTAGATACAGTGAATTGATTTTCATAAGACCTCAGGTAACATATAGGCCTCTTTTGCCCATAAAAGCCAGAATTATTTTGCAGGAGCAAGCAAGCTGCTCCATGGCTTGCATTTGACTCCCCTGACAGCAGGAGGGGCAGTGCTGTGCTTAGCACGATGCCCAGACCCACCTCTGGCTTGCTCCTCCCGGAATGAGACAGTCAAGCCAGCATGCAGGTCCCTGCACAGCAAGCAGCAGAAGCGCTGGCGCGCAGACTGCCCCACAGCGACCTCTGGCGGTCTGTTCCAGAAAGTGCAGTCTGGAAAGCTGATCTTGACCTAATTGCTGTTTCTGATGCTGATGTTTAATATTGTTAGACGTTCTATAGACAATATCAGTGTGATACCCTTCCTGCTTGGCCTTCTTTGTTAATAAAAACTGTGAAAATTAAAACTGTGAAAATAAAAACTGTGAAAAGAGGGAGAGGAACTAGAGATCAAATTGCCAACATACACTGGGTCATGGAGAAAGCTAGGGAGTTCCAGAAAAACATCTACTTCTGCTTCATGGACTATGCTAAAGCCTTTGATTGTGTGGATCACAACAAATTGTGGCAAGTTCTTAAAGAGATGGGAGTACCAGACCATCTTATTTGTCTCGTGAGAAACCTATATGCAGGTCAAGAAGCAACAGTGAGAACTGGACATGAAACCACTGATTGGTTCAAAATTGAGAAAGGA
Organism: Varanus salvator macromaculatus; assembly: GCA_023646645.1. Lineage (NCBI taxonomy): Eukaryota > Metazoa > Chordata > Lepidosauria > Squamata > Varanidae > Varanus > Varanus salvator. The sequence continues at coordinate 1,832,728 of JAIXND010000792.1, forward strand.
GTTCGGCAAGGCTGTATACTGTCGTCCTGCCTATTTAACTTATATGCAGAGCACATCATGAGAAAGGCGGGGCTAGATGAATCACCAGTTGGAATCAAGATTGCTGGGAGAAATATCAACAACCTCAGATATGCAGATGATACCACTCTCATAGCAGAAAGTGAAGAGGAACTAAAGAGCCTCTTGATGCGGGTGAAGGAGGAGAGCGCAAAAGTTGGCTTGAAACTCAACATTAAGAAAACTAAGATCATGGCATCCAGTCCTCTCACTTCCTGGCAAATAGACAGGGAAGAAATGGAGGTAGTGAGAGATTTTATTTTCCTGGGCTGTAAGATCCCCGCAGACGGGGACTGCAGCCAAGAAATTAAAAGATGCTTGCTTCTGGGGAGGAAAGCTATGGCAAATCTAGACAGCATACTAAAAAGCAGAGACATCACCCTGCCAACAAAAGTGCATATAGTCAAGGCTATTGTTTTCCCAGTTGCAATGTATGGCTGTGAAAGCTGGACCATAAGGAAGGCTGAGCGCAAAAGGATTGAGGCCTTTGAATTGTGGTGCTGGAGGAGACTCCTGCGAGTCCCTTGGACTGCAAGGCGATCAAACCAGTCAGTCCTAGAGGAGATCAACCCTGACTGTTCTTTAGAAGGCCAGATCCTGAAGATGAAACTCAAATACTTTGGCCACCTAATGAGAAGGAAGGACTCCCTGGAGAACAGTCTAATGCTGGGAACAATAGATGGCAAAAGAAGAAGGGGACGGCAGAGGATGAAGTGGCTGGATGGAGTCACTGAGGCGGTTGGTGTGAGCTAGAGTGGACTCGGGGGGATGGTGGAGGACAGGAAGGCCTGAAGGAATGTTGTCCATGGGGTCACGATGGGTCGGACACGACTTCGCGACTAATAACAACAATGCAGAGTAGACTCCTCAGTAATAAAGGCAGGTTCAGGCAGCAGCCCTTGCTATGGAGATTAAACTGTGCTTTCAGGAATTCATCCAAGAAAAAAAGAACATGCAGTTCTTATGGATTGGACTTACTGCCAGACTTCCAGAGGAGAAATGGATCTGGGTGGACAATTCTCCATTAAATCATACACTGTGAGTGTTCAAGCACCTTTTTCATTTCATAAACTATATTTCTGTGCCACCCAGTAGCTAAGGCTCTCTGGGCCTCTTGCTGAGATCAAAACCCTGAAAAATACAAAAGAAAGCTCTTGCTACCCGGGTGCTGATTTTTGGGGAGTTCATAATCCCATGTTGGATTATGGAATTGTAGAATTACATTTAGGAAACCTTTCCATGTAGGAAAGTTCCATGTAGGAAGTTTTCCATGTAGGAAAAGTTCTCGAAAGTAGGAACGCAGAGATTTTGTTAAATCCTGTCCAACCATGTTTCGCCAGTTGGCAGGTACCTTTCATTCCATCATCTGCTCATTGATAGAATATCTTTTTCAATTTCCCAAACTTGCACTTCTGCAAAGTCTGCCCCCCCCCCGCAAATTTCCCCAAAATGTTCCAATACCCCATGCAGATTTTCACAGTTTAACTTACAGGATGAAATGTTCCACCCCAACCCGCCCCCACACAAACACTGTTCCTCAACTTGCGTAGTATTCTGAAAACTTTTTCAAAAATGGTCCATGTGTCTGCAGAATCCCTGTGACGCAGGCAAAGCCAGTTCACAGCAGAATGCATGGGTCAGATTTCTAGAGATCCTAAATTATTTGAATCCAGTGGAGAGTTCGCTGGTGTCACTACTCCAAAGCAATAATTTTGTAGGATAATCTTTGCAGCAGAAGCTCCAAATAGGAAAAATGGGTGAAATTTCCAAATCTCTTCAGTTATTAAAGGTCCTGAAGCTGTCAGCCCTGGCTGCCTTTCCAAGTGGCCACTGTGTACTTTACGTATACCAATGAGCCTTGTTGTGTGCAAGATTTATTAAGATACACCCTTTCATGAATGAAAACAGATCAGCAGGTAGAAGTTTAATCTCGATTACTAAGCTACTCCCTGCCACTCGTTCCTCCTGGAAATACCGCAGATTGAAAATAGCATCTTCGGCGCAAATAGTCATGAAGGAGAGATATTGGACTTGATGACTGGTGATGATGGGAGTTGCCATTCAATACATCTGGGAGGCACAAAGTTGGGAAAGGCTGCAAATGCTTAGGGGCCATGCTGTAGTTTTCAAAACTGTGCTCAGCACAGATCCTTTCTTCTGCCTCTGCCTCTGCCTCTGCCTCTGCCTCTGCCTCTGCCTCTGCCTCTGCCTCTGCCTCTGCCTCTGCCTCTGCCTCACTTAGGAGTCTTCAGTCTGGCTCCAGGCCACTGTCTGAGAGGAAAAGAGGTTGACACGTCGGCTGTCTTTCTTTTTTAAGGTGCTGCTTTCACACTGGAAATTCTCCCTCCCAAATTACGATTTGCCCCTGCAGGTGCTGTTATCCATTAGCAACACCTTTTGGATGATGGAGGAGAGGCCCAGGCCTTCTTCTCCATGACAGCCTTTCAAGTACTTGTGCAGTGCTATCAGCCTTCTCTTCTCAAGGCTAAACACACCCAGTTCTCTCCTCATAGGGCTTTCCTTAGAGTCCCTGAATCACCCTCATTGCCTTCCTCTGAACCTTTTCCAGCTTGCCAGTATCTGTCTTAAATTGTGGTGCCCAGAGCTGACCACTGCATTCCAGATGAGCTGAGCCACTAGTACAATCACAAGGTAGAATACACTTTTATTTATTTATTTATTTATTAAAACATTTATAGGCCGCCCCATCGCAACAAAGCCTCGGGGCGGCTAGCAACATCAATTAAAATACAATAATAATAAAACAATTCTAATTTATCCCTCCCCCCCCCACGGTGCATCTCGGCAACTAAGAAAAACTAATTAAATAAACATAAGCAACTAAATAAATTAAATAGACAACATCAACTAAACAAACTTACACAATAGTCCAAATAAACAAACAACAAACCACATAATAAATTAAACAAAATCTACACTTAACAATTAAAATAAGACTTAAATAAAAAGGTCTTCACCCGGCGCCAAAAAGCAAATAACGACGGCACCAGGCAAACCTCTCCAGGGAGCGCATTCCATAGTTGGGACGCCACCACCGAAAAAGCCCTCCTCCGGGTGCTCACCCATTTAACCTCCCTCAAAGAGGTTCTCCCGGAGAAGAGCCGCTGTTGCAGATCTTAGGGGGCGGGAGGGCATATAAGGGCGCAAGCGGTCCATTAGGTATCCGGCTCCCAAGCCGTTTAGGGCTTTATAGGTCAACACCAGCACCTTGAATTGGGCCCAGACTTCAATTGGGAGCCAGTGAAGCTGACGGAGGACTGGGGTTATATGAGAATAACGCCCAGCCCCCGTCAGCAACCTGGCAGCTCTATTTTGAACCAACTGAAGTATCCAGACCGTCTTCAAGGGCAGCCCCACGTAGAGGGCATTGCAGAAGTCTAACCGGGAAGTCACCAACGCATGTGTCACTGTTGCCAGGCAGTCATGGTCAAGGAAGGGACGCAGCTGATGTACCAGCTGAAGCTGCAGGAAGGCACGCCTCGCCGCCGCCGTTACCTGGGTCTGTAACAACAGCTCCGGATCGAGCAGTACCCCCAAGCTGCAGACCTTGTCCTTTAGAGGGAGTGCAACCCCATCCAGGACAAGGCCCAAGTCCCCCACACCAAGACCTGAACCGCCCACCAGCAGGACCTCTGTCTTGTCTGGATTGAGCTTCAGTTTATTGGCCCTCATCCAGCCCATTACCTCGGCCAGGCACTGGTTCAGCACAGCCACTGCCTCACCTGGATCGGTGGAGAACGAGAGGTAGAACTGGGTGTCATCAGCGTACTGATGACTCCACAGCCCAGACCTCCTGATGACCTCTCCCAGCAGTTTCATGTATATGTTAAATAGCATAGGGGACAAAATGGACCCCTGCGGTACTCCATGGCATAGCTGCCACGGCGCAGAGCCGTAGTCCCCTGGCACCACCTTGTCCACATCATCAGGCCACAACAACTGAAATTCATCCATTAAGCATGGACCAGACAGCGTAGAAGGCAACTCCACCGTAGAATCTGCTTCCAAAGCAGAGTCGAACTCGCAGCGTATCTGAATGATTTTCTCCCAAAAATGCTGGGCAAACTCATCACAGCGGGCTTCCAAGGGTGGCACCAGATCCTTCTTAGGGCCAGGATGGACTAGGCCCTGAACCACTCGAAAGAACTCCGCCGGACGGCATTGTGAGGAGGCAATGGAGATGGAGTAGAATTTCTTCTTCGCCATCCTCACCGCCACAGCATAGGCGCGATAGTGCGCACACAAGTGTGTTCGGTCAGATACCTGTCGTGATCTCCTCCACCTGTCCTCTAGATGTCTCCCAGCCTGCTTCATCGCCTGTAAGTCGGTCGTATACCACGGAGATAAACGGGCTCGGCTAGACGGGAGAGGACGCTTGGGAGCAATCGTGTCGATAGCCCTGGTCATCTCCGCATTCCACAACTCTGCCAGGACATCAACAGGATCACCAGCCCTGTCAGCCGGAAAATCCCCCAGAGCATTCAGGAATCCTTCAGGATCCATCCTGCTCCAAGGGCGGACCCACAAAATCGGGTCTGCACCCTTACAGAGGGAGAGGCTGCTCTTGAGCTCAAACCTTATGAGGAAGTGATCCGACCATGACAAGGGCGACAACCTTAAATTCCTCACCCTCAGATCACCCTCTTCCTGCCCCGTCGAGAAAACCAGGTCCAGAGTGTGTCCACGTTCATGGGTTGGGCCAATGACGTGTTGAGACAGCCCCCTGGCCATCATGGAGGCCATGAAGTCCTGAGCCGCCCCAGTAAGAACCGCCTCGGCATGGAGATTGAAGTCCCCCAGTACCATCATCCTGGGGGTCTTCAACACCAGGTCCGAGACGATCTCCGTCAGCTCAGGCAGGGAGTCTGTTGGGCAGAAGGGTGCATGGTACACCAACAGAATCCCCAATCTGTCTCGGTCACCCAACACCAAGTGAAGACACTCCAGCCCCGGTCTCGAGGGAACAGGAAGCCCCACAAGGGAAATTGATGCCCGATAAACCAGAGCAACCCCCCCTCCCCTCCCCTCCAGGCATGGACGGTGCTGAATTAGGTACCTGGGCAGGCAAAGCTGTGAGAGGGAGACATCCCCCCCACTCTCCCGCCCAGGTCTCGGTGGTACAAGCCAGGTCAGCCCCCTCATCCACGATCAAGTCATGGATGAGGACAGATTTATTATGGACTGACCTGGCATTTAATAACAGCACCGACAGGCCCGTGGGGCAGCTGACACGGCTACTGGGAACCCGCCAGCTGAGAGAATAACCAGAACGAGGGACAGGTGTCAACCATCTGTTCCTCCTTCTTCTAGGCGGACATGTTAATCTCCCACCGCTGTAACGCCCCCTGCCCATCACCACCCCAATGGTGGCGCCCCCACACTCCCCAGGCAATGACATAACAACAACCAAACAACAACCAGCCGAGATGCACCAACAAAAATTTAAAAACTATACCCCATTTAAAATCCCCAACTAAAACAGACCAACCGCCACAGTCTATTCCCTCAGGGCCAGGGCCCCTGGCCAGCCCAGCCCCCAAACGGCTCCCCCGAACGGCACCCCAAATGGCGGTGCCCTTTGGCCACCGGCGAGAGGCCGCCGGCCCCCGGCGTCAGCGGCGCTTTCAGGGCCCGCGGGGCTCCTCCCCTCGCTCGCCCCGCCCGTTGCCTGCTGCTCGCTGCTCGCCCCACCCGGCATGCCTCTCACACGTGCCGGGGGCGGCCGGGGACGGGTCCCCGGCCGGCGGAGTTCCAGGCGGTGGCGACGGAGTTGCCGAGCTGTTCAGCCGTGGCGGCAGGAGCGGGCGCCCGCGTGCGCCGTGCAGTGTCGCAAGGGGGGGGGGGCGGCAGGTGGTAAGTCCAGGCGCGCTGGTCTCTCTCTTTGTGTTTTTGTGAATACTTGCCCTTCTGTGCAAGTTTGTTTGCAAGACTACCCAAATCTAAAGAAAGCTTTCTTTTTCTTGAAAATATCCCTGGAATTTCTAATCATGCAACCATAGAATAGTACAGTTAGAGGGGGCCAGAAGGCCATTGGAGCTAACCTACTTAGTGTAGGACTCCCTGACAGATGGCTCTTCAATACCTCTATTGTTCAGAGACACCCCCCGCCCCCAGCTAGCACCCCCCTAGCTAATTTGTTCCATTGTGGTACTGCTCTAAGTGTCAGGAAATTTTTTTTGAATATCTAGCAGGAATCTGATTTTCTGTAACTTGAGCCTGTAATTACCATGTTCTGCACTGTGGGAGGATTGGGAAGAGATTTTCTTGTACCTGTTTGTGACACTGTAATGGGAGCACGACGGAGGGGCATGTGAAAGTACTCTGTTCCCCAACCCGCATGCAAGACTCACAAAGAAAGCAAGCTTGCTCAGCAGGTTCCTTTACTGCAGTTCAGTTTCCCATCATGACTGCGCTTCCCAAAGCGCCTAATCCCTACCCTGGCCTGAACACGTCCTCCTTCCTGGACCAAGTAGGAGCAGCATCACAACTGGGACAACAGGGAACTGGGAGCGGGGTTTCCCCTTGTCGCATCTGTCAGGCTGCCAGTGCCCTGGAACTCTCCAATAGGCAAAACTGGCCGGTTCCAGGCTTCCTCACCCAAAGCCTCCTTTTTCTTTCATTCCCTTTCTTCTGTATCTCTTGTGCTTCTGCTCTTCCACCTCTTCTTCCAGCATGGCTTCCTCTTCTCTTCCCCCACTGCTGCTGCCACTCCAACGCAGCTGCTCCTGCCCTAGTCCTGTAATCCTGTACAGCTGCACGTAGGCCCACGCATCCTGGTAATGAGGCCCAAGCACCATGTTCTGCCCAAGCACATTCCTGGCCAGGCACCATCACCATCGGCCCCTCTCTGCTGGACGCCAAAGGAAGACGAGTGAGCCCCCCACCTCTTCACAGACAGCCGTTCAAGTACTTGCATGGTGCTATCCTATCTCCCTTCAGACTTCTCTCCTTGTGGGTAATCACGGCCAGTTCTTTCAGTTACCCCTTATAGGGCTTTGTTCCCTAGTCCCTGAATCATCCTTGTTGCCTTCTGCTGGACCCTTTCCAGTTTATCTGCATCATTCTTAAATTGTGGTGCTCAGAACTGTCCAGTGCTGAGAAAAGGGGAACTAGTACTTCATGTGATTTGGAAGTGGTGCTTCTATTAAGGCAGCCTAGAATAACAATTTGTCATTTTTGCAGCCACATCACATTGTTGACTCATATGCAGCTTGTGATCTACAACAATTCCAAGATCTTCTCCCTTGCAGAATTGTTGAGCTAAGTATTCCTCAACTTCTAACAATGCATTTGGTTTCTTTTTACTTGGAGCAGAACTTGGCATTTGTCCCAAATGGATTTCATTCTCCTTTTCAGCCCAGCACTCCAACCCATCAAGATCAGCTTGAACCTTCTTTCTGCCTTCCAGTGTATTAGTCATCCCACCATTTGTGTCATCTGATAATCATTCCTTGCACTTCCACAGCATCATAGAATAATAGAGCTGGAAAGGGCCAGAAGGCCACTGGCTCCAACCCCCTGCTGCTGCAGGACACTAAGTTCCACCATCCCATTTCGATGACTTTCATTAAGCCATTAATGGGCCCAGGACTTAACCTCAAAGTACCCCACTTGGTACCTCTTCCCAATGTGAGAAGGTGCCATCCATGAGCACTGTTTGAGCCTGATTCTGCAGCCAACTGTGGGTCCACCTGAGGGTTGTTCCATTCAGCCCACTTAGCTGGTTTGCTAATCAGGTTACAAGTATCATGGTGCACTTTGTATCAGTATCAGTATCATGGTGCACTTTGTCAGACTACGGTCAGATGATGCAATTATGCTCAGCTTCCCACAAAGGCAAGTCAGGTAACCCTGTTTCATCCATGCACAGATGGTATCTAAATACCACCTGTTCAAAGGTTAACAGAGTCCTCAATGCATGGCACTTATCTTTCCAGCCTTGTACTATCAGTCATTTAGCTCAGTGGTTTTCAATTTTATACACTTGGAGACTGGCAAAAATAGGGAAATTAGTTTGGGGACCGCTGAGGCAGAAATAAAAAGCATTATATACATAATATATTATTTTGTGTGTTAATTTTTAAATATAGCACCAAAAAGAAGATTCTCTACATTAACCAGAAACTGAGAAGTAAAAATGCTAATAAAATAATAAAATATTGAAATTAAATGTAATCGAATACAACTGAAATTTTTAGGAACATTATTTACTGTATTTTTCGCTCTATAAGATGCACCTGACCATAAGACGCACCTAGTTTTTAGAGGAGGAAAACAAGAAAAAAAATATTCTGAATCAAATGGTTTACTAAACTATTTAATAAACTATAACAGAATGGGATGTGTTGGGATGTCTTAATCCCAGTTGCTTTAGTCTCATGTGCCTCTAGCATACTGTGCGCATGACCCCCCCCCATCCCCCGCAGACTGTGCATGTAACTGTTAGGGGATGAAAACATCTTGTATAGAGTCCATCTCTGCAGTCCCTTCAATGCCACATGTATTTCCTGTAGGTCTGAATAAACTGTAAATATTCTTTTGATTGCACACCCCCAGCATACCTGCTCTCTCTGGTTTTTCTTGCCTCTATCTTAGACAGAGAAGGTGAGCAATGAGGAGAGACCTAAATTCAATCCTCCAACTTTTCTCTCTCTTTTTTTTCATATTTAAAAGTGATGCTTAAGAAACTTGGGCTGCATCTACACATCCTTTTGAGTAGAGAGGAATGCTCACTCAGTGGTCTCTTGTGTGTCATTTCTTCCTCTGGGCCAAGGGCATGAAAATCAAACATTTGCACAGTTGCAGAGATCACTATAATAATTGTGTTTCTTGTATCCTCAGTTGGGCAGGTCTTCAGGCAATGAAACTTTATATCCACATTGTTTTTGTTGAGCATTTAGAAGTCCCAGTTAATTATCCATGAGGCATTAAAAGGTCCAACCCTTGAAAGAAAAAGCTAAATTGTGGGGAACTTTCCTTCCATCCCCAAAAGGTATTTCAAGCTCACTACACTTCTGCTGTTGAATCTTTTTTTTTCAGAACAAAGGAGTGATGGGTGTTTTCATGGGGATTAACCCATTTTTTTTTCAGAGAGGAGGAAAATGTCCCACTTTCCACTTTTTCACACCATGCATAATTTTGAACATCTTTGCCATGCTTCCCATTACTCATCATTTTCCTAAGAGAAGCAATCGTGGTTGTTGTTAACAAAGTCTGACAGGGGAGCTGCTCCAATCCCTTGATTGTTTTAGTTGCCCTTCTTTGCACTTTTTCCAACAATGTCATTTTTCAGGTGTGGTGGCCAGCACTGTACACAATATTTTAAGTATGGTCATATTAAAGATTTGTGTAAAAGAGGAATATGATCTTGGAAATTTGATTTTCAATTCCTTTCCTAATTATGGCATTTCCTCCTAACATTTGACATTTTCATCAAGCTGTCCCCCACATTCTCAAGACCCTTTCTTGGTCTGTCAGCACTAGTCCAGATTCCATCAGCTTATACTTGAAGATGAGATTCTTTTCCCCCAGCATGCTAACTTTACACTTGCTTACACAGAACAGCATTTGCCGTTCTGATGCCCTTTTTCCCAGCTCTGAGAGATCCCACTGGAATTCCTCACAATCCCTTTTAAATGCTTTAAATAGTTTAGTATCATCAGCAAACTTGGCTACTTTATTGCTCACTTCTAATTCCAGAACATTTATGAACAGGTTGAAAAGCACTGATCCTTATGCAGAATCTTGTGAGAATCTTGTGCTTACACTCCTGCACTGGGAGAAATTACCATGCATTCTCAATGTTGGCTTTCAATTCTTTAATCAGTGACTGATCCATAGGACATGTGTGTGCGCACACAGCCCTTATTCCATCACTGCCAGGTTTTCTCAAGAGACTTGATGGATTTTATCAAAAGGCTTTTAAAAGAAAACAATGTCTATTTGATTGTGGGGGTGAGCACTCTGTCTCTCTGTGCAACTGAAGGGTTAAAAGCAGTTCCCCAGCCGGTGGGGATGAGCAGGCTGTCTCTCCTTGCAACTGAAGGGTTAGCATGCTCATCCCCACCCTAGGGAACTGCTTTTAACCCTTCAGTTGCACGGAGAGACAGCGTGCTCATCCCCACCTGCTGGGGAACTGACTTTGTTTCTCCGTGCAACTGAAGGGTTAAAAGCAGTTCCCGAGCGGGTGGGGATGAGCACTCTGTGCAACTGAAGGGAACTGCTTTTAACCCTTCAGTTGCAGGGAGAGACAAAAGTCAGTTCCCCAGCTGGTGGGGGGAGCACTCTAACCCTTCAGTTGCACGGAAAGACAAAAGTCAGTTCCCCAGCTGGTGGGGGGAGCACTCTAACCCTTCAGTTGCACGGACAGACAGAGTGCTCACCCGCACCCGCTCGGGAACTGCTTTTAACCCTTCAGTTGGGGAGAGACAAAGTCAGTTCCCCAGCGGGTGGGGGAGAGCTGTCCGTCTCTCCATGCGGGGCACAGCTCTCACCTGCGCTGGAGGAGGAGGGCAGAGCAGGGCGCACTGAGTGCGTGCCGGCCAGGTGCGTGCTGGCCGAGTGCGTGCGGAGGCGGCAGCGGCGCGGAGGGGGGGTGGACGCGGCAGCAGTGGTGCGGAGGCGGATGTGCGGGCGCAGCAGCGACGCATGCGGTGGGGGGGCACAGCGCCACGCAGCTGCGCCAGCTGCATGGGGGGGCGTGGCGGCCTGGAGGCAGTGGCGGTGGGCGGTGTGCGGGGGGGGCGCACCAGCCCGCGGATGTGCCAGCGGCGCGGGGGGGGGGAGCATGGTGGCAGCGGCGGCGCAGAGACTGCAGCGCGGCAGGTCTTCCCAGTGCAGGTGGGCAGTTCCCACTAGATGGCCCAGGAGGCCCCTTCTGACTCGCTCTGTTTCTATGTTTCCCGGAGTAGGGGGCGGAGCAGGGCGCGCCAAGCACATGCCGGCCTGGTGGTGCCACATGGTGCAGCCGGCCGGCAGCCTCCCGGATGTTGAGCACACACACACACACACATTCGCTCTATAAGACGCACAGACATTTCCCCTTACTTTTGAGGGGGAAAAAAGTGCGTCTTATAGAGCGAAAAATACGGTAATTCAAATAGGGCTAGTGCAAAACCTGCTGCTGCTGCTGCTTTTCAGGAACACTTGATCAAAAATTTACAATAACAAAATACAAAATCAATATAAATGCAATACTATGCTCACTGCAAATACCAATTCAAAGGCAATATTAACAGCAGAGCAATACAAAATCAAACAAAGTTGCTCAATCCAGTAACGTTCGATAATGACATGCAACGACTCCCTGCCCCGCAAACCCCCATACAAACCTCGGCACACCCTGGCCGACAAGGCGCTCCACAGCGCCCTTTGCCACACGAAACCACGCTGAGAAAGGAGAAGGGCCAGACAGCGCGGCTCCCGCCAGGCTCCCGTCGAGCCGCGCCCGCCCTGCTCCGCCTCCCGTGCCAAGGAAGACGCGGGGAATCGGCAGCGAGAGCGCAGTGTGGGCCGCGCGGGTCCCGGCGAGCGAGGAGCGGCTGGCAGCAGCCCTTCCACAGACTAGCAGGAAATGCCAGCGGACCGGCGCTTGAAAAGCACAGATTTAGCTGCGATAAGGCCACAGAAAAATCCATTTAAACTGATGTTGCTTTGGTGCCAAAAGTAGGTAATTAAATAGAACATCTACATTCATACAAGCTAAAGAAATGGAGCATCCATGGTGGAAGAAGCAGCACTTCCCTTCATCCAAACAAGCCGCGTTAAATCAAGCCTGCAACCAGGAGCTGCAAGGAGAGCGGACCGAAACTGAGGAAGTCCCCTGGTGGCAACAAGGGTCCCCCTGCACACAGGAGAGCAGGTTTCCACCAAAGTTTACAGCCAACTCTCTCAGTGTTCGTGTTGTCAAATGATTGTATGGAAGATAAATGAGGAAATGCAAACCAATGCACAGGACATTTTATCAAAAAATTTATCAGTTTGACAAACAGAGTAGGCAGCCTAAATTTCAGGCTGTACCACAACCTTATCACACTCTGCTTCTTTTCTCTAGCAACAGTATTCTTTCATTTCTAGAGGCTCCTCCATCAAGCCTCCTCCAAGTGGCTGCCAAGGATACTGGCCAGGTGGCTACTGTCAGAATCCTGGAATCTCAATTTGAGAAGGGAAATAAAAAACTCGGGGTCGTAGGAAAGATCAATCGTTATAAACCTCCGTGTCTTTATTGTCTATCCCAGGCCCCGTGGTTGACTCATGATAAGGCCTAACCGGGCAAGTAAGAGGTGAACTCTTCTGCAAAACAGAACTAGAGACTTTTTATACACTCCCAGTCACATACAGGCACAGGGCAATTGATGACAAGAATGTAAAGATTACAATAAGATTGTGAAGTCATCCCATACAGAACAGATAAAGGAATGTCAGTCAATCATACAGTAACAATAAGATCACAATATTTGTAATTGCCTGTATTGACATTTTAGTTCAGAAGCCTGAACCCATCTCCAGGTCTGCTTAAACATGTAAATTCAAGGCACTGAAACTATGCATGAACTCAAACTCTTATCTAGATTCTAAACATTCTGAGTGACCAGGGCACATGCAGCCCTCTGGGCTAGGAAGATACTTCCTTGTAAACTGAATTCAGACAAATGACTATTGAATACAATGGTGAAGGTATACAATGTAAATTTGGACTAAATGGCTTCTGTCTTCTGTAGCCCACAGCTAAAGGTGAGAGAAAGGAGTGGGGGAATGCCATTTTAGACAGTGACAGCTTGGTTTTGAGAAGGGAGACAGGATTTGATCCTACAATTCAAAAGCATACACGAAAGTAATGCTTTTCAGACAGGATTTACCCAAATTTTCCCAACACTACCTTCAGGCAAAAGCTTCCTTCCTTCCTCAACAAGAGAGGCTTGCTCTGGCTTTTGGCCTTGCTTGCTTTGGCCTCTCCTCTTCTCCCCCACCCACTCCAGCCAGGAGGCTTCTCATGCATCCGTGCTTGCAGGGGTTAAGTGGGCCCCTGGGCTGAGGGGAAGGAGTCCTCTCTTAGCAGGAACCGTCTGGGATTCCCCTTCCCGCATCTTCCTCCAGCCAAGTTCCCTCCTCCACTGACATTTTGCTTCTGATTGAGGCTTGGCAGGCAGGCAGGATGTGTCTGTGCGCCCTGCATATAATCTGAAACCAACTTGCAGTTTCACTCTTATCCTTGAATACATAAAAATGTGAGAGGTATAGTTTAGGGGTCTAACTCTTCTCTTTCCCATCAAATCCACCCCACTCTGGCTGCTGTTAGCTGGGGATTTGCATTTTGACCATGGCAAGGAAGAAGAGAGACCCCTCCCTCTACACTTCTCAGGAATATTGGGCCATATGCACAGGCTAGGATGAATTTTTAAACATGGATAATGAATCTGACCTACCAGATTGGCAGAGTTGCAATCCTGAGTACATAGAGTACATAGAGTACATACATACTCTATGTACTCTATGTACTCATACATACTCTATGTACTCAGTACATAGAATCCTGAGTACATACATACTATGAGATTTATTTCTCAATAACCGCACTGCCTTGAGATTTGAATCTACACATTCAAATGCCTTACAAAGTGGGTGCCCTCCAAGAATGGGCAGGTAGAGAGAGAGAGTGAAGGAAAGGGCAGCCTCCCACCTGGAGCAGAGGAGCCGCCAGTAAGTTCCAAATGCATTACATTCAAGTTCATTTTTCTTCACTTGCCTCTGGATGTTCACTTTAAATCTAAATCGGTAGGTTAACAATTTTGTTACATTTCTAGTTCAGATGCAGCCCTCTTTAGGCACTGGGCACTCTAAAGCAGCCCCGTGTCCTAGCAGATTGGGGATCACTGCTGTATAGGACTGTGCCATGTCTTTTTAAAGAGCATTTTTCCCCAGATATTTCCCAACCAATCCGAAATTCATAGAAAAGGTGCAGTTTTCAAACACTGTGCTATGCATATTCCTGCAGCAACCAGTAAATGGTTGATTTTAAGTCTACAGGCGCCACTTTTTCTTTCATATCCTTTTAAAGCTGTTTTAGGACATAACCCTACTTAATTCTAATCCAACAAAGGCTAGATTTCAGACCCCGCCTCTCATCTCCTTTCTGCGCCACCCATCCCTCTGGTGCGCGCGCATCCGGGATGCGCCCCCTGTTGAAACGACGCGGAAGAGGCCTCCGGGAATAGGGAAGGCGGCGATGAGGCACCGTTAGTGATGCCGGGTCGCTTTGCGGAGTCACGGTAAGAGGGGCGCTTTACGTTGCTTGCTGCGCCTTTTGTGTGCGCGGGCGTGCGGCGAGTCTGCGAGTAGCGCTTTTCCGAGGAAGCCTCCTGCGGTTCGGGCGCAGAGGGTGCTCCAGAAGCGCAGCCTTTGTGTTGGGGGGCGTGTGCCGGGGGGGCGGCGGAGCGGTCGCTGGACGCTCCCTGCAAACGGCCTGCAGGGATATAGGCACTGATCGCCGAAGGGCGTTTTCCAGCCCTGGTCTCTCATAACGGGCCTCATTTCAGGCGGCGGGCGCAGAGGTGCATCCTCTACCGAAGCGCCAGCACACATGAACGCGCGCGCGCGTACTTGCAGCCGGGGGTTTCCGTGACGGGGGTGGGGGGCTGTTGCCAGGCACTGTCCATGCAGTAGAACCCATTTTGGTAGTAAGTGCTCAGCACCGTGAATAAATATATAAGCTGGGACTAAAGCTGTTTGCATGCATGCCCATGGGATACCATAATGGGGGGAGCCTAAAGCCTTCTCCCATCAGAGACTAGGAATGCTGCTTCCCCAACTCCACTAGCAGTGGGGAAACAGTGATTGGGGGGATGTTAGAGTCACTGATGTGGGCAGAGGCTAAAGACCACCCCCCCAGAGGGATAGCTGCTGGCACTGCGGATAGGCACGTCCAGCCGAGTGGCTCAGCACCGTCTTGCCTGGGCCCCCCACCTCTTTGGACCTGCGCGTGCATCTTTGTGGGCGCAACCCATGATGGCTTCCACAGAGAGTTTGGCTGACTGTATGGTGACTGCCAGCAGGGCCCAGCTGGTCCAAAAGGGACTAAATGGGAGTGGGGGGGGGGAATTACCTGGGGTGGGATTTGAAAGGTGAAGAGTTATAGACAGGCATGGATTAAAGCAACTGGAGGCTCCTTGGGAGGCCCAAACCTAACAGCATCTGATCATGAGACACAAAGCCTCATTCTCTTCTTTATCTTTGCCGATATGTTAGCATTAATAATAAGATTGTTTATTAATTCATAAGCTTTAATAAGTTGACAAAAGTATTGAATTAATGAAGATACTTGTTTATTTTTTTAAAAAAATCAGATAAAAGTATATGCAATTATCCAACCCAAGACTCAACAATACCCTCATTCATTTAAAAATATTTGAGAAACTCAGCAGAAATCTGACCTTATAAAACTTCAGTCTTCAATAGAGACGCAATTAACTGTCCCAAACCAGGGAGGTGTTGACAAATCCAAAAATTGCAACAGCGAGATAAAGAACTGGGGAGAATATGGAAACTAGAGGTTGTGGGGGGAGATAGCAAGGTGAAAGGGCAAGGCTAGGAGCTAGAAAGGGAAGAAAAGAAGGCTATCCTTACCCTTTCCTAGGTTTTTATTTCCGAAGGTGGTGAATTGTGGGGAGCGTGGTGGGCATTGCTGGAGGCCCCCACAAGTGCCATGGCATTCATGGGCACCACACTGGAAACCCCTGAGATGCAGCACTGGGTTCCTGCCCCTTCTCTATGGGTCTAGAGTTGCCTGCTGTTTTCATCATGGGAGTCTGGGCCAGACAAGGCACCTCACTTCAGATTCAAGGAAACTTTGAAGGAGACACCTCTCCCCATGGATTTTTTGACATTCCTATCCCACCATCCACCCACTTCCTGGGGTGGAAGCCAAGGAATTTTTTGGGCTTTAGGACACTGGGAAAGTTCACTTTCTCTTGAATGTTATTTTCTGGTATAGCAGATACAGTTTATCAGCCAGGAAAAGAAAGCCCCAGCTGCTTTTGCTCTGTTAAAGAAAGATTGGTAGGCAGGGATTGCAGCATCCCTGACTGTTAGCCTAGTGTTTAAATTCAAGGTGCCATTAAAGATAGAAGCTGCTAAAATATTGCAAAGGTTCAGGGTAATGGTACAATGTTGTTACAGTGATTTAAATAAGTGTAATGGTCCAATAGTTTATGGAGCTTTGAATAGCAAAATAAAATCCAGTGCAATTAAAAAACAAGATAAAAAGATGGAAAACACAACTCAGCACATGGCAACATTAAACTAAACAGTTTCCACATATTAAGAATGCAAACCCACAAGTAGTTTTTCAAGAAGCTGTTTCTTCAGGAAGCAAAAAGAGATTAAATACATCACAGTTTAAGAAAGATGCAGACAAGCTGGAAAGGGTCCAGAGGAGGGCAACAAGGATCATCCAGGGACTGGAAACAAGGTCCTGTGCGGAGTGATTGAAAGAACTGGACATGTTACGCCTCAAAGAGAAGAACAAGGGGAGATATATAGCTCTCTACAAGTACTTGAAAGGCTTTCACACAGAAGAGGGCCAGGATCTCTTCTCAATCATCACTGAACGGAGCCAGCTGGAGCCAGGGGTCAGACTAGATGGCTTGGGAGGCCCCTTCGGACTTGCTCTCTTTCTGTGTTTCTATCTCAGAGTGCAGCACATGGAACAATGGGCTCAAGTTACAAGAAGTCAGATTCTGGCTAGATATCAGTAAAACGTCCTGACTGTGAGAGCAATACAACAGTGGAATGAAAGCTCTAGGCTCGTTGTGGGCTCCCCACGTTAGAGGCATTCAAGGTGCAACTGGACAGCCATCTGAGAGGGATGGTTTAGCTTGGGGGCCTGCGCTGAACAGCGGGTGGGATCCTCTGGCCCCTTTCCAGCTACTTTTCTGTGCTTCTTTCACATGCTGCCCCAGGAGAAGACATTCAGTCTCTGAGAACTATCCCCCTAATTTTGAAGGTGCTGAGACCTACAGTAGGTTTCTATACATACCCTTGATAGATTAATAAATTTGTGTAGGAAAAGATGATCTTTCAGTTATGCAGATGCAGTCTCTTTAAGGGAAGAGAGAGCACATTGAGTTGCTTCTGGAAATGAATTGGGGTGAGCAGATTCCTCCAGTTCTACTCTTGATTATTCTGCATTTCCATCACTCCTTGCATTTCATTCTGGCAAGAAAGGAAAATTTTGCAATCTTGTTAATGGAATCTGTGTGTCTCCCCTCCGCTTTTGTGCTCAACAAAATGCACACATTCTTCCCAATGGAAGTTTTCTTCTGGTGTATTTTTAAGAGCCTAAGCCTGTAGGAACAGACCAGTTGTATAAACTGGCAAAATAAACATGTAAATATAGAAAATACCAGCTCCGTTCCCAAAGCTTCCACTGTTCCTGGTCATTAACTCGGCATGGTCTAGAGTGCTGTGGAACAAAATGCTGAATTACATAAACATCTGGTTTGATCCCACCCACCTTTTTGCATGTCGTTATGGGTTCTGCAGAAAAGCAAGTAATCGTAGTTTAATCTATGGCTTCACACATGTCACTTATCACTGAGAAACAGATGCTGCCTTGAACCATATTGAAGAAATGAAAATGAAATGAAGATCGGAAAACCTTGCTTCTTTTCTCCCCAAATAGTTCAGGATTAAAGGATTGAAGAAAAGCGGCTTTTGACAATAAAATACAAAAAATAAGCATTTAATGTTAAATTAAAATGTAATGTTTATTACATTAATTATACTGTCCTCTACCAAATAGTCTCAGAACAGTCCTACAATAAAACAATGTAATACACAGCATCAATTCTGTACAATAAAACCCAATTGAAATCACAATCTAAACCTTGAAATACTGGGAAAATATTTTAATAAATTACAAATTCAGACAAGAAAATATTGCAAAGCAAATGGCAGAAAGAGATGCAAATCAATAGGCAGCAGAGAAACACTGCATCAGTCAGTACAAAACCCTTTCTGGAAATTTAAATTTTGAGACTGGAGCTACCGAGCAGAGTACAAGTCAGTTTTATTTATTATTCTTTCTTTATTTAAAACATTCCTATACCTTCCCATACTTAGACGTCTCGGGACGGTTTACAGCAAGTTTTGTAGCCTGACGTCTCCTGAAGGAGGGTTTCTGTAAGGTTGGCACCCCCTAAGACCCTACTCCTACGCCAGGCACTCAGGGCACAGAAAGCATGACCTCAGATGCAGACTGGAGCGCATGAGGAGTGCCAGTGGGGAAATGCAGTCCTGTGGCAGTCCAATTACGAGCCTTTATCATGGTTCCCCTTTCCTATGTTTCAGGTGTGGGTCAACCCAGGCATGTGCAAGCAGGTGACTGCAGGCTGGGAAAGCTTTCCCTGTAAGCAACAGGGGGCCTGGCTCAGCTCACAGGAGGATCCCCTAGCAATGCAGTAAGGCTCCCATCTTTCCTAAGTCCACACAGAGCCGAGCCTGTGTGGGCCATCTTGGCCGATCCGGGGCACTCGGTCCTCTCCACCCAGAACCGTTCCCAGAAGACCGACCCAGGAAGAGTTTGGGAGCATGGAGGGCAAGTTGTGAGCAAGCACAGGTGGTGACATTGCCCAACAGGTCTCTGCTTGTGCGACATGCTGGTTCAGGCACGTGCTTTGACTGTTCTTGGTCTTTGAGCTGCTGGCCATCCCTGCAGTCGTGAGCTGACAGGTGTTTTGATCGCTGGACTAGGCTGCATGGCTGCTTCTTGGTGAGCAGCTGGGTGGCATATCCCAGCAACTCCATCCCGCCACAGCTCCCGATCCTCCAGCCCCCTGTTGTGATGAGGTGTGCACTTAACATGGAGGTAATAACAGATGGTGCTTGCATGCAGTTGAGTTGTAAAACAAGCCTGAGTTGTAAAACAAGACGTTAAAAGCTGGACATTTCGGAGGATGGAAGTACAGCCCCGGTTTGGAAGGAATGGCTGGCTGGAACCCTGAGCACTCACCCTGGAAGGGAAGCACTGGGACAGTTTAAAGGTGCTTCCTTTAAAACTTAGCTGAACCTTAATTGCCTTCTCTTTGGGCTGTTTCACACACTGTGCTGCGCTCGTGTTCAATCCACAATGAGCCACAGTGTGTGCAGCTGCCTTTATGAATATGCAGCCCCGCCCCCAAGGGTTGTGGTGTGTTACTTGAGCCGGAACACTGTGGGGCATCCCTGGTGGTCAGGTTTGGTTGCCGCACTGCAGCCCACTTGGGACTGCATATTCATGAGAGGGTGCATGTGCCGCCACTCACTGTGGGTTAAACAGCCCATGGGAAGCCCAGCATGTGGAGCGAGCCAGGTCAGCCGATCAGGCCAACGATGAGGGGGAGAATGCTGAGCAGAATTGCTACGGTTGCTGTCGCTCACCGTGGCGAGTGCATTTGCAGACTCTGGAATGTAGTCAGTGACAATAACTAAGGCCCAAATGAGACATGCCAGGGAAACCCAGCTCCCTAAGATTTGCTCTCAGACAGGGAAGGCACGACACAACATCACTGCGTTAGCATTCTGGACTCTTGCAAGCAGCGCTGGATGAAGTGGAAGGAGGGGCAGAGAAATTGCTGGGACATTGCTGTCAAATTGCCTGTCTCATGGTGCAAGGCTGTAGGGATGCTCGTAACCCTTTGATCTTGGAGAATTATGAGAAGGCAGTGTGGTATAGTAGTTGGAGTGTTGAACTGGGATGCGAAAGATCCGAGTTCTGGTCCCCACCCAGCCATGAAGCTCACTGGGTGACTGTAGGTCAGTGTTAGATTTTTAGCCTAACTTACTTCATAGGGTTGTTGTTGTGAGGACAACATGGACAGTAGCAGTGCCTTACAAGCCATGTTGGGTTTCTTGCAAGAGGAAGGCAGGCGGGGTATAAATGCAGTGCAATAATCCTCCTCCTCCTCCTCCTCCACCACCACCACCACCACCACCACCTCTGCAAACTGGCAGCTATCACCTCTGTACTCCTGCATCCCCCAAAACAGCTAGATGGCTGTTCTGGGCCACTCACTGTGGCATTTCAGAGGGGGAGGCAGGCAGGCTGAGAGGCCAGGAAGATTCATCATCTCTTGGATGGGCCAGCATGCTCCTCTCCCCACCCCTGCAGTGCCCCCAGACCTCTTCTCCGAGGTCACTCTTATGACCTCAGAGAAGCAGGCAGAGCAGTTCTGTCCAGGCTGGTGGGGGGTGGGGAGCATGTTCCAAGCAAAGGTCGGAGCACTTCTGCAAAACTGGGAATCCAAGCAGTCTTGTGGCCATCAAAATGCGGTGAGGGCTATAGGATTGCTCCGTTAGATGCTCCCCTCAGCTGCCCTTCCTTTGGTCACTTCAGATGTGCTGCATGAGAAATGGCCCACCATGGTGGCTGGGAATGATGGGATGGGTAGGCCCAGAACTATGGAAGCACTGCCCATTAAACATACTTTTCTAACTTGCCTTTAAAAAAAAAATCTGGTGGAAGAAAAACAGTGCAATTCTATGCATGTTGTTGAGATGTCCCATTGAGTTCATTAGGGGTTTCTCACAGGTATGTGCAAACAGGTGTGCAGGGTAAGTGTTCCACAAGAACTAAAGTTATTAAAGCTGGTGGGGGGGAGCACTAGTCAGAGAAGGGCATTTTAGATGAAATGCAGAGCCAAGGTGGTTCCCTTAAACAGTTGCCTAGCACCGCAGACTCGCTCTCCACTGGGACTAAAGCAGAACATGTCAACAAGCCTGCAACTGGCCGATATGAAGCAATCTGACCTAACATGAAAAGAAAGAAACATTCTCAGTCTCTCCGCCTCCTTCCTAGTCATGCGCACATCACCAAGTTCCCCTTTTGAGGATTGTGTGTAAGTTTCCATTTCCATGTAGACTGTTTATCCAGCAGATACATGTTCTGGTCATCTGCAATATTGGCTTAGGTGCCAGGGATACAGGCAAAGCAGGCACGGGATCAGAATGGGGGCGGGGGGGGGATGAGAACTAAAATCTCCCTGGTGTTATATGTTATTCTTGTTTTGATGGCACAGAATTGTGCGTTTATCACTCTGGAACTTTGTGGGAAGCAGTATATAAATCAGATCAATAAATAGGTCTTTATATATTGGTTTGGGGGTTTTTCCCTGCTCCTTTCCAAGTTGGATGGCAGAACGCTGAAACAGCAGCATCAGAAGAGCAAAGTAAAATGACACCAAAGAAGTAACTTGTAGCGTTCACTTTCATACCAAGAGATGTGTACCTCAAGAGTTATGAAAACCCACACTGGTGAATCCTTATTACATTAAACACATCAGCAGTTTTTCATTAATGTAAATGTGCCTGCATAAGGTCTCCCCCACTAGGGGCAGCCTTCCCAGTGCAGAACGGAGCCTGGGAGACTTGGAGGCCCAGAGATGCAGGTCTGTGGCCGCCCCTTCCCCTTTGCTGGGGGTGGCCTCCTGTCCAGGGAATGACGTGACCAGGCCCCTCCCTCAGCAGGACCATTCCCAGCTGCACCCCTGGGTGCTGCTTCACTCAGGTGGGGCAGACAGCAATTGTGCACTCACCCTGGAGGATTAATCTAAGTTTGTGGTATCACACGCAAGGCTTTTTTGGCCAGTGCAAGCTGGACCTTTTGCTCGTAAGTAAGAAAGACCCCTTTGACTTCCCTACAGGTTGACCCCTGGTGCCCTCGGCATGGACAGCTCAGAAGATGGCAGAAGATACCTCAGGTGAAGCAGTATAACCCTCTTTGTTTGACCCTGTTGAGATCTAACGCTGTTAAGGCAAAACTTTGACCACCTGCTGAAAACGCTTGTGCAATTCTGTGCATGTTTAGGCAGAAAAAGGCCCTGCTGCTTCCAGCATTCCTGTAATGATTCTTGGGATGGCTGAAACCAAGTGTTTCAATTTCAGAAAGTTTTGGCGGAGGCAAGAACTGTATCCTGCTGCCACAGCAAGTGTGTATTTATGGAGTTCTTGCAGTAGAGGCCTCCCACACCACAGGCTTTTTAAATTCCATGTTATTTTAGCCCATTACAGTTGGGTTTTGTTTCTGAAAAGTTATTATGATTAATATTTTATTATATATTAGATTTCTAACCTGCCCTTTTAGCCGTATGGCTCCCAGGGCAAGTTACAACAACAAAATACTAAATAAAATACAGAATAGAATAAAATACAAAGTAAAATACAATATAAAACAGCAATTACAAATAAAACTCATTAAAATCAATATAAGAGGCACAAAACTATTGGCATATCCACAGGTAAAATGCTTCTTTGTTGCGAAGTCATGTCTGACCCATCACGACCCCATGGACAACACTCCTCCAGGCCTTCCTGTCCTCCACCATCCCCCAGAGTCCACCTAAGCTCACACCGACTGCTTCAGTGACTCCATCCAGCCACCTCATCCTCTGCCGTCCCCTTCTTCTTTTTCCATCTATTGTTCCCAGCATTAGGCTCTTCTCCAGGGAGTCCTTCCTTCTCAGTAGGTGGCCAAAGTATTGAGTTTCATCTTCAGGATCTGGCCTTCTAAAGTGCTGTCAGGGTTGATCTCCTCTAGGACTGACCGGTTTGATCATCTTACAGTCCAAGGGACTCGCAGGAGTCTCCTCCAGCTCCACAATTCAAAGGCCTCAATCCTTTGGCGCTCAGCCTTCAAATAAAATGCTACTTAAATCCATTAAAATACCATCGAAAGAAAAGGTTTTTGCCTGGTGCTTAAAAGAACGTAGGGAGCTCCTTGCAAAAGAGTAAATAAATAAATAATGGGAGGGCTGCCTTGTCCAGGTTATCCTCTGAGATGGAGAAGGAGACAAACCATGAAGCATGACCCTGCTCCTGCGGACACCTGGGGGTCTTCCTCAACCGCCAGCTTCAGGTGGGTCATCACCACACCTAATTGACAGGAAAAGGGTGAGAAGGATTCCACACGTGGCCCCATAGAAAAAAGGAAAGAGACTGTTACATATATTTTTATTTATTTAAAGTTTTTATATGCTGTCCCCTTGCTATATAGCCTCGGGACGGCTCACACAAATAAATAAATATAATACAAATACAGTATGTGACTCCTTCTGCCCTTCTGCAGGAATTGAGAGAGAGTCTCCAGCCCTTGAATCATTGTATCCAGAGGCAAAGCCTGCTGTAACAGCCAGTGCAAGGAGAACAGAAAATGCTGGTAAATATATTTTCTGTATTTCACTTCTCTTGTGCACTTCCCCCAAAGGGGCCGGAACAGCTTTCCCTCATCAGTCGAGAACCATGTTCTGTACCAATCTCCTTTCTACCGGAGCCATTTGGGGTTAATTATAATAGTCTCCTAGTGTCCTGCTGTGTGCGCACAAATGCCAGGTCCCCATGTTACCTTTCAGAAGATCGGTCAATTCAGTCCAAAGGCCAGGGCCATATGGTTTGTGTGTCCAGGGTTTAAATCAGGGGAGGGTGTCAAAAGAATGTGCAGGAAGCAAGCCAAAAGTCTATGTCTTAAACAAGGTCTTAAACAAATTAAGATTAGTCTTAAACAAAACCAAAGACACCGATAACAATCCCTTACAACTCCTTTGAGGAATTCCAGGGACTGACCAAGGGGGCCCTGATGGAAGGCAGTTGGCTGTAGCCCCAGCCCTGGCATCTGCCTGTGGCTGGAGCCTGGTGCTGGGTCTCCTCTTCCGAAGGATCCTCCCCCAGGCGGGACACGTCACAGAGGTGTTTGCTGCTCCTTTGTGGCCGGGCTCCTGTGCCTCTGAAGAGCTGCCAGACTCACAGAAAAAGATACTAGGAGGCATTTCCATCGCCACATCTCCATGCGAAGAAAGGAGGTGGGGGCTGAAGGAGGGCCTGCCTGTCATGGCTGAACTGACGCTGTTAAAGGTGGGTGAGCCTTGCTGAGAAAAAGCATTGGCAACCCGGTATTACCTTATTGTCATACCGTGCCCTTCTTCCTTTTGCAGGGAACCCAAAGTGGCTCCCTCTCCATTTTATCTTGATAACTGCTCTGTGAAGTAGGTTAGGGGAAGTCCATGACTGCCCCAGAGTCACCTAAGGAGCTTTGGGGCTCAGTGGGGGCTATTGATTGATTGATTGATTTGGCTTGTATGCTACCCCATGTAAGGCTCCCTGGGTGTCTCACAGCAGATGCAGTCAGTTAAAACAATACAATACATTGCAACTCACAATAAAAGCAGTGATGACAATAAGATTAAAAATGTGATGAAGTAACCAGGAAAATAAATAATAAAGTAAGATAAATAACATGAGAAGGGATGGGGAATTACAAATGAATATGAACCCAATTAAAATAATAAAATAGTGTCATAAACTAGAAAGTCTTGTGGAAAATCACAGTATGGCAGCAGCAGATTAAGATTAAAAACCCATTAAAGCCATCAAGGACCTAACCAGTTTTAAATAGTGTATTGGTTTTTAATTTGTACTTCTTATTGTTGTTAGCCGCCCCGAGGCTTGTTTGCAAGGGGGCGGCATACAAGAATGTTAAATAAATAACCAATTCACCCATCAAAGTAATTGTGAAACAGGAAGGGTTTTTGTTGGCATCTGAGGCGTGGAGGGATGAAGCCAGCCTACTCTCCAGGGGGATTCAATTCCACAGTTGGGGTGCTGTTATGAAAAAAAAAAACAGGGCTAGGACCAGGATCTCATGAGTCCCAGTCCAACACTCAACTTTGGATTATAGATCAAGATGGCCCTCCAGATGTTTTGGCCTCCACCCCATCATCCTGCATGATTGGCTATGCTAGCTAGAGCTGATGGGAGTTGTGGGGCAAAACATCTGTAGGAACACAAGTCAGCTGTGCCTGTTGTAAGTGAGAAGTATTGCTAGACTTTGGAGAGGAACTGAATTAGCCCAAATCGTCATCTTTGAGTTTTGGTACTTTTCTCTCCCTAAACTGAACTTCGGCAGTCCTCGTAGTTCTGTGGTAGATTTGTTGCTGGGTGTTAATGGGTGTGGGGGAGCGAAAAGCCTCAGTGAATCAACTCGGAAATACAGTATGTTTCCTTTGATAATATCAGCTGTTCATGTGTTTGCAAAGCTGTTGCTAAGAAGCAGTCCTAGGATGACGTGGGCAGGAAATGGTGAAGACCGATGTTTATAAAACAAGGGAGCAGAAGGAGGCCCTGGACAGGGATTGTGAAGGCAGCAGGGATCACAAAAGGCAAAGGGAGGCAGTGCAACATGTACTGTAAAGCATCGGCTTGGAAACAAACTGTGATGGGAGAAGCTAGGGCTTTTCACCTCTGCCAGGGCCTGCACTAATAGTGTTTTCCCCGAGGAAAGTCCCAGGAGGAGTTTGGGAGGCTTTAGTCCTACAGTTTCGGGGGCAGTCCTTTTCTGGGAATCCTTCTCTGCACACGGAGAGAAGCAAAGGAAGTGTGGAGGAAGGGTGTGTGAGTCTCCACAAAGACCTGCTGTTGAGCTCTCCCCTGCGGGCCATCCCGAGGTGAATGTGCTTCCCAAACACGCACCTAGGTGACTGTGGTTTTCCTTCGGTGCAGCCTCCCTCAGCCTGTTGCCCAGCAGGAGTGTTAGAATGCACCTCCTGGCACCCCTCAGCTAGGCATGCTGGGTTCTGTAGTCCAGGACATTTGGGGAGGGCAGCAGGTTGTGGGAGGCTGTTTTGCTGCACCACGGTTTTTCCTGTCCTTCCTACACGATGTCCTTTGTGCTGCAGAGAGGAAAGTGTGTGATGCACAGAGTGTCCATAGGATCTTCTGATAAGGATCCAGAGCCCTAATTATCACTGTGTGCAAACTGCACAATGGTCTGGAAAATGTCTTGTGCAAATCAGCTGATTGCTTCCCATGACCTTCATTTACTCAGACTCTTATGCTTATGTTTTTCAGGCTTTGTCCCAAAGTGCATTACAGACAAAAAATACCCAATAGCAGCAACTCTTGTCTTCACAATTATGACAATTACTATAATTGCATTGGCTGGTGAGTGGGGAGAAATGTATGTTTTTACTTTACCCCCCCCCCCCCGGTCTTTGATTTAAATTCAGTTATATTCTTTATTCTTTTCAGTGTCAGGCCAAACCCTTTTTATTTTCTCATTAGTTTAATATTTATTTTTTTCAGTTGGGTTTTTATTATAGATATTATGCAGTGCCTTTGTTGTTGGACCACCCTGAGACTTCTAGGTATAGGACAGAGTACAAAAGTTTTAAATACGTAAATAAAAGCTAATAATGCTGCACACTCGAAAAAAAAAAGGGATGGCCTAGGGTTTTTATAAATAATTTCTTCTCTGCTAAATCCCACTAACTTACCAGTAGGGGAAGCTTTTGGCCAGGTTGCTGTGAAAAACAAAAGGATCAAATCCATGCCTCACAGGACCTTGTGATAATTTTTCTTGCTCTACCCCCGCCCCCATGTGTGTCTCTGTATAGGAAACTAAGCAATGTAAGCTGCAGCAGGACAGAGACTCTCTTGTCCTTTAAGGGAAGCAGACTCAGACTCAGTGACAAGTAACTTAAGCACCATTGTTTTCTGTGGGTCTAGTATGACTAACTACGGATCCAACCCAAAGAATCCATGTACACTGCAAACTTACATGGAGGGTGAGAAAGAAAGAACGATTGAGAAGGAGGAGGGAGAGAGGGAGACCTAGATTTATTTGTCATAGCTTTCCCAGAGAATCCTGCCATGTGCAGTCTTAGTGAAGGAGCTTAACCGAGGAGGGAATCCAGTGATGCTTTTCTGGTGATGGAACTGCTTCCATCAGAGGAAGTGGGAAGTGGGATGCATTTCTCTCCCCTTGTAGTCTCCCACTTGACCCCAAAACTTGCACTAGACATGTGGACAATCCTTCGCAACAGACTTTCAGGGGCTGCAGTGGGGAGGGAAAAGAGAGCAAGTTGTATTTCACCCCTTATTGCACATGACTGGATGCCACCTGCTCTCTTTTAGCAATCCACACAGAAGTGCACCTCCAGGCACCAGTTCCCAGGTTTTCCAAGCTCCTGTTCTGAGAGCTACAGTGTACTTGCGAGCAAATTGTTTTCTTTCCAGTTAGGAAACCACCGCCATGCCCACCCACTCCTCCACCTATCGATGCCGCCTGCCCAGACAGCTGGATTGGGTACCAAGGAAAATGCTACTATTGGTCAGAGCAGGAAAATAATTGGAACATCAGCAAGAAGAACTGTTCCTCGTTCAGTGCATCTTTGGCTATGCTTGATAGCCAAGAGGAGCTGGTAAGGAGCAAATACGTATTGCAATTAATGAGTTAACCACAGGCAGGTTGTACCAAAGGGCAACTGTTGTTCTACTGTATAGCGTGCACTACTGTTTTCCGGTCATTCTTCTCCTGGTGAATCCGCCAAAGCTGGTAGCAGACTCTTGACCACGGCTTCTGTCTGTGCTGACTGTGAACATGGTCTCCCAAGGGGAGTGTGATCCCATTGAGAACCAGTTGACATATCTCTTAACACGGCATCAGACTTTTAACAGGAAACATATCCATTTTGTCTGGATTCAACTGAATGTGTTTTTCCTCATCCAGCCCCAGGCAGTCATTCAGAGAGGAGATGCTGTCTCTGGAAGAGGGAGCACTGATGTGGAGAAGAAATAGATCTGGGTGTCATCAGCATATTGATGACACCCAGCATCCCTCCCCAAGATGATTTATCCCAGTGGCTTCATGTAGATGTTAAACAGCACTGGAGACAGAATGGAGCCCTGTGGGACTCCACAAGCCATTTCCTCCTTGGAAGAACAGCAAGCATCATCGTCTGGAACCAGCCTGAGAGTTAGGGACAGAACCACTGCAAAGCAGTGCCTTCAATTCCCAACTCCCCTGCACAATCCAGAATTATCACAGCCACTGAGGAATCCACCCAACAGGGGCACAGTCCCACTGTCAATTGTGAGTCATAGATCATCCAGGAGAGTGAGCAAAGCAGTCTCAACTCCATGTCCCACCCTGAAGCCAGTTTGAAATGGGTCCAGGAAATCAGTATCACTCAGGACTGCCTGGAGCTGCACTGCCTTCTTGATTACCTTAATGGTACAGTGTTACCTCAGCTCACAAATGCCTCAGTTCATGACGAAATCGAGTCGCAAACAAAAATTTCACAAAAATTTTGACTCAGGTCGTGAACTCCACATTGGGTGGCGACCACAATCATGGCCATCTCCCCACTCGGGGAGGGGGGATGGCTGCGATTGTGCTGGGGATGGGGGGGAAATGCTGAGATCACACCTATCTTTCCTGCCCGAGCTCACCCATGATTGTGCCTGTCTTCCCTGCATGAGCGCAACCACGATCACGCCCGTCTCTCCCCACCAGCACGCCCATGTTTGCACCCATCTATCCCCCCCAGAGCGCCTGAGATCACGCCCGTCTTCCCTCCCCAAGCACGCCCACAATTGCGCCCATCTCTCCCCGCCACCAGCACGCCGGGATGGCGGGCAAGTGCAGGGATGGCAGGCACGATCACAGTCATGCTGGAGGGGCAGGGAGATGGCCGCACTCGTGCTCGAGGCGGGGGGTGGGGGGAGATGGCCATGATCTTTGTTGTTCTTTGTCACTGCTTTATATTTTTCTGATTTAAAAACATTGTTACAGAACGGATTAACCTTATTTACATTGAATCTTATGGGGAAATTTAACTTGACTCACAACCAATTTGGGTCACGACCAGAGTTCTGGAATGGATTAAGTTCATGAGCCAAGGTACCACTGTATTTTGAGACTGGTCTAAGAACTCCCTCATTGCTTCCCCCCTCTGGACTATCAGTCAAAATGGACAAGGATTGAGAGGGCAGATGGTTTGTCTCACCAGTCCAGGCAGCCTGTCAACATCATCAGGACTTAAAACTTGGAAATGATCCAGGATGACCCTTTTAAAGGAGCTGCTGGACACTTCCACCTCCATGATTGTGTCAAGCTTATGTTTCATGTTTATGTACTTTCATTTCATTTTTATCTGTAATGCATTACTGTTAGCCACCAGAAACACTACTTATAGGGGAATGTACATTGTATAAATAAGTAAATTGCTATTTGATAACCATTTTCCTAGGAGTTTTTGATGAGGTTTACTTACACCCATCATTACTGGATTGGCCTCTCAAAAGACACAGGCAAGCCCTGGAGATGGCTGAATGGCACAGCGTTGAACAACCAGTGAGTGCTTTTGCTTCACTCCCCCTCCATTGGCTTGTTAATACTCAGCTGCTGTATGTTTTGACTGCATCAGCAGTTCACAACATTAATTTCCAGAGCTTATATGTGTTTCCCACAGTTCCCTGTGAGGATATTATTTTCCCAAACCCTATAGAGGGAGCCAAAAGAAGCCCGTGGGCCTCAAAGGGTCATTTTTCTAATGCATGAACATCAGTTTTTATATGCCCATAGCAATGAATGCATGCATAGTGCATACAACTTTCTAGCAATTATACATTGGCTTACACAGAGGCAAGCCAAATATCCAAATAAGTATCCATCTGAAAGCAGCATCTATGAGAGGCATCTGCCCTCTCATATACTGAATGTGTTTTAAGGTCCTCAATTGAGTACATCCCAGGACATGAGCATTCATCTTTCCTTGACGGCCCTGTTCAGCTCTTGTAAACTCAAGACTGGGACTTTCTGTATGGAATTCAGCTCTCTCATTTGAAGCAAGTAAAAAAGCTTTCCATATTTGCCCCCCCATCCACCCACCCCTTGAGATCAGCAGCAGAGGCCCTCCTCCGGGAGCCTTCTGTGAGAGACATCAGGAGGTAAAGTACCCGGAGGAGGGCCTTCTCTGTGGTGGCGCCCCATCTGTGGAATGCGCTCCCCAAAGAGGTCCACCTGGTGCCGTCATTACTTGTTTTTCAGCGTCAGGCTAAGACCTTTTTATTCAAACAATATTTTAACAATGTTTAATATTTATAGGTTTTAATTGCGCAGCCAGGGTGTTTCCGGGTTTTAACTGTATTTGTATTATATTTATTTATTTGTGTGAGCCATCCTGAGGCTATATAGCAAGGGGATGGCATATAAAAACTTTAAATAAATAAATAAAATAAATATATCAGTGAACTGTCTAGTAACTTCAAAAAAAAACAGCTACCCTGCATTGTTAAAGCAGGTGTTTAAAGGAAGCATTACCTGCTTTTTACTGCCAAAAGTTAGGCAGAGTAGACAATTGCTTATGAAAAGGAGATGTTGCAGAATCCCCTGGATGTGAAACTAAGCTTTTGCTGAGTACAACAGAACCTAAGATCCATAGCCATGATGGATGGCTACCAAAGAAGATTCCACTTTTGCCATTGACATTTTGGACATGGAATTTCAGTTTGCACTGTTGAATATTCATTTCATTTCTGTAACATAGAAACATAGCGAGTCAGAAGGGGCCTCCCGGGCCATCTAGTCTGACCTCCGGCACCAGCCGACTCCTCTCACGACATGCCCACCATGTGCATGTCCAGCCTATCTTTGAACACTCTCACCGATGGGGCCTCAACAACCTCTCGTGGAAGCCCATTCCACACCCTCAGGGTCCTAACTGTCAGGAAGTGCTTCCTGGCATCCAAATGGATCCTTGTTTCCCTGAGCTTTGCTCCGTTGGAGCGTGTCCTGCCTTCCTCTGCAGGGAAGAACAGGTCTCTACCCATCTCCATGTGATACTCCCTCACATACCTGTATGTCGCCAACATATCTCCTCTGAGTCTCCTCTTCTCCATGCTGAAGAGACCCAGTTCCTTCAATGTCACCTTATACCTCGTCCCCTGCAAACCGGCCACCAACCTTGTGGCCCTACGCCGCACTGACTCTAACCTGGCTATATCATTCCTGTAATGAGGGGCCCAAAACTGAGCACAATACTCCAGTTGTGGGTGCACCAGAATCGTATAGAGCGGTAGTAATACCTCTCTTGATCTAGCTTCTGGCTATGCAACCAAGGGTGGCATTCGCCCTCTTGACCACCGCATCACACTGCTGACTCATGTTTAGCCTGCAGTCAACCAGCATCCCGAGGTCCCTTTCACAAGTGCTGCTCTCCAGCCACTTGTCTCCTAACCTGTACTTAGGACACCTATTCCTATGCCCCAAGTGCAAGACCTTGCACTTCTCCACATTGAACGCCATCCTGTTGTCTCCTGCTCACTTCCATAGTCTGTCCAGATCCTTTTGGATCTGGAGTACCTGCTCCTCAGTTGTGGCCACTGCTCCAGTTTTAGTGTGGTCTACGAATTTGATCAGCAGACTGTTCACCCCTTCTTCCATGTCATTGATGAAAAGATTAAACAGGATCAGCCCCCGGACAGAGCCCAGGGGGACCCCACTTGTCACTGACTGCCATCCCGATGATTCCTCACTAATGGTTACCTTCTGCTTTCGGTCAGTCAACCATGCCCTAATCCAACGGACAGTGCTGTGCCACTCAATCCTCGAAGTTCACAGGCCAGTTCAGAAGAAATGTGGAGCTGTAATGTAAGAACATTAACATACAGAATTTAAAACCATTTGAAGAAGTTATGTGCATTATATTAATACATATATTGTTTTTCTGTCCTGCCTTTTTTTCTTAAAAGGAACCCAAGGCAGCTGACACAATCCAGTCCCACTAACTGAACATAAGAAAGCCATGAATTTACAACCTGTGTGTCATTAGAGTTAGACTTCGTGGCATTATAGCTGCAACACAGGTGTGACCCATTATCTTCCTACTGGTTGTTAAAAATATTTGTATAAACCAGCCCTGCCTCCTTTGTTCAGACATCTCACTCAGACCAGCAGGCTTTGCTGACACGTCATTCCAGCAGATAGGAGCCTTGCATATTGGGAACACACTATTCTTGTAAGTTCTTCAGTTTACCAAGTAAAATTCCCTTGTAAACCTAGGCCTGGTATAACATTTTCCCTGGGATTCTGGAAAACCTTAAGCCCACTGCAGGGTGTACTGGCCAGTAAGACCATTTGGCCCAAGCCTTACATTCACGGCAGGCCTGAAATTTCTGTGTGCTGAAGCAGGTCTGGAATTAGGACTGCTCAGATCTGGGGCAAGATCATTGGAATGACCTCATTTAGCCTAATGTAAACTGTGACCTTGCAAGAAGCCATTTCTCCCCCCAAAATAATTGGTGAATTTACACAAAAAAAGCTTGGCAAGCACTGAGTAAATAGAAAAGATCTTTGTTGCAAATTATTGCACCATAAAATGTTTTTTTGTGAAAGCATGAATTTGTTAAATATTGAAATTCAAAACATTACAGTTTTGAATGTAGTTCGAAACATCTCTTTGCACTTTGCTATAATGGGGGCTGGGGGCTTAGAGATGGAAATAGTCTGGACCTCCCTTGATCTCTGAGAAGGCCTGGCACTTAATCACATGAGACAAGGGAGAGACAAATCCCTACAATTTCCCCCATCCCACATCTTCAGTCAGGCTGCCTAGAGATTAGGGGAGAGGTAGCCCAACATATCCAGCAGGTGCCTGCTTAGGGAAGGCTGCTCTAACCTACCTCAGTTTAACCAAGCAGCTACTTGTAAGAGAAGGTATTGTAGTGTTTACTCCAGGCCAGCAGATGTCACTGCAATCGTCGTTCATCTGTTCCAGGTTTCCGGTGCGAGGAGCGGGCCCTTGTGCCTACATCAATAGCATCGGGCTCAGCAGTACAATGTGCTCCATGGAGAAAAACTTCCTCTGCAGCAAGAAAGATGCATGCTTTAGGAGGAAACAAAGAGATTAAGGGACCAGCACAGCCCTTCAGAGGTGAGAATGTGAGCCCAGAAGCAGCCACAGGGAAGGGATGGAAGGAACAGGAAGTCCCTTGCTGCATCAGGAGCCCCTGACAAGTCCCACATCAGTGCCCTTCTGCAGTGCACCTGAAATACTGCTTTACACAGTAGGACAAGGCAGGGACAGTAGATCCCATAAAAGGCAAAAAAGGAGTGGGACACCCCCTGGCTGCCTCATCTCCCAGTGCATCATGGCATTTAAGGATTCAGGGTTGATCTTCCAGTTGCAACCTAACAAGCCATGCTTATAACTGTTTTAATGCTTTCATGAAAGGGTATTTAGTTTTGAAGCCTTGCAAATTGGTGCCCATCAATCCATCTTGTGGATGTGAATTTGATAGTTTAACTATGCATTGAGTGAAGACATACTTCATTTCATCTGTCCTGTTTATCCCACCAACCACCTGTTTATCCCACCAACCATTTCATCTGTCCTGTTTATCCCACCAACCAACCTGTCCTGTTTATCCCACCAATTAATACTAGAGCATTAATTCTAGTATTCTACCAGAATGCTCGGGTTCTAGTTATATGAAAGGGGAAGAAAAATGTCTCTTTTTCCACTTTCTCCACACAATGCCTAACTGTGTACATCTCTGACATATCACCCCTTACTCCCCTTAATTGAAGTCAAAGCTATTATTACTTTCCCTCACAAAAGTATTTCTTGTGCTTCTTGATCAAGTTAGTTGTCATTTTCTGAACTTTTTCCAACTCTAAACCAGGATATTTTAAGGGTGATAACCAAAAGTGTACACAGTACACCACATTGATTTGTACCACATGTGTTTCCACCACATCGATTTGTATAAGGTTAGTCCAGCCAGTTCCTTTCCTAATCATGCCCTTTTTCACAGCAGCTGCGCACTGGGTCATTATTTTCAGCAATCCCCAGTTCTCCTCCTTGATCAGTCCCTACCAGCCATCTTTTCCTATCATCATATACCAGAAACTGGGGCTTTTTGACCCATCATTGTTACCGGACTGAAACCAGTTAACAGCTGGGGCAAACCCCGGGTGGACCCCAGACCCAAAGCCAAACAGAGCCTGAGATGAGACTTAGAGCTAATAGCAGTTTTATTCTGGTACACTATAGAATAAATGGAGACAGAGGGGAGATGCTTCCCAAATCAGAGTCTCAAAAGAGGTACAGAGAACATACATTACAAACCCTACATCATAACATGTTGTCCGGATACAAAGTAAATTCATTTCCCTATTATTCTTTGTTCTATTTGTTAGTTTACAGAAAACTCTTTATTCATCCAGAGACTCCCCTTTCTAATGTGTCTGTTGATTATCTCTGAATTATTCACATCTGCTCTATGTTTCTCACCTATTAGTAATTTATAATGCATTTTGCTACTTTTATTGAGGCTTCACCCAGATTCCAACCGGTCCCAGGCTCCAAAGATACTTCTCATTTACCCTCTTTGACATCCAGTCATCCTGTCCCAGGAGTACACACAGGATTCTCCACACCTCCCCTCTCCCTCCTGGACAGGAAGTACAACATGGCTGCAGATTTCAGGCTAAGTGGTTAGCCTAAGTGTTGTGAGAGAGTATATTTCAGGTAACAGCATGAAGCACTGTTACAAGCTTATATCAAGCAGAAATCTATGGCCAACCCAGAGTTGAGGAGTGAATTGACCTGCAGCCTCCGTCTTGCCTTAAGGAGGCGATCCATCCTCACCCCCAGACTCTGAGCACATCCAACCAATGTGTAGGTCCTTTGATTTCAATCTTGCCTTATTCTTGAGTGCACTATTACCTTCAAATGCTTATTTCAATTAGAAATTATCATCATCATCATCATCTGTGGCCTCTGTGCATTCCACATATGGGTGCCGCACCTGGGCAGTGCATCACTTGGGAGGATTCCTCTCACTAAGCTGAGAGTTTTCTGGCGGGAGCCCCGCCCCTTTTCCATTGCTTGAGTAGGTGGGTTCCCGCCATTTTCTCATTTTGCTTTCAACCACCATTTGCAATGCCTCGGGGTCTCTAGCTATACGATTACCTCAGCTTTCCTCAACATTTCTCATATAGTTTCTTACACTTTCTTGATCTCTAATCCTCCCTCTATTTAATATTTTCTACCCATTTTTAATTTACCTCATAAAGGCATTTAAAAAAAAAGCCCTCGTATAAAGAAAATTTATATAAAATGTTTTATAGATGGTATTTGTCACCAAGTCAACTAGCTAAGATGTTTCCAAATATGTCAAATAGATGTTGGAAATGTAAACATAAAGTGGGTACTTTTTATCATATGTGGTGGACTTGTGATAACGCAAAAAAGTACTGGGTTAAAATACATAGATGGATGGAGGAAATATTACAAAAACCCTTTGCTTTTAAACCCGAAGTTTTCTTGTTAAGCATTATACCAGAAGAGGTATGTGATGTTGCATCTAATCACAGCGACGAGGATTGCATTCGCCCAATATTGGAAAAGTGAGGAGCTGCTCACTGATGGACTGATTGTGAGAAAAATCTTGGACTGTGCAGAAATGGATAGATTGACTTTATCGTTGAAGGAGAAAGAAGATACTGATTTCTATCGAACTTGGGACTCTTTATAATTGGCTGGAGAAACGGGACTTGGCGTAAACTTAGAGTTGTTTTATAAACTGTGATAAATTAATTTGAATTTGATATGTTAAAAAATATGTAGTAGGAGTGTTACTGGACTGAGCCAGTCAACAGCTGGGGCAAACCTGGGTGGACCCCAGACCCAAGCCAAGGACCAGACATTGCCCATGTCTATTTCTTATCTGCTTGAGATTCACACAGGCTTGCCATGCTCTTACTCCCTGCACATTTGCAACTTTCATGGCGGCTAGAACCAGTTTCCACTGTCCCTTTGCTTACTGTATTCGAGGTCAGGCTAGCGTGTTCGCTGTGGGTTACACACAGTTCATTTTGTTCTTATCCGCCCTCCCTTCTGGGACAGCATAACAGTGGTGTTTTTACTATGTGGCCTTCCTCTGGCCAACTACTTTTGGGGCCTTTCTCTGACCAATTAACTCTTGGGGTGTTTTGAGGTGCTGCAATTGGTAACAGGAGGTTGACCCAGTGAATCCAATGTTTGATGTTTGATTTTTTTTGTAGTGTTAGTTTTAATATATATATATTAAGCCCTGCCTTTTTTCCCCCTCACTGTTTTTTTTTCTTCTTCTCCCGATGCCTCTCAAACTGGCTTCTCGTAAACAAACCTGTCAATGGACTTAATAAACATTCCAGCAAAGTCTGCTCCTTATGACTCCTTTGTGTGGAGAGGAACATTATGTGCACAATTTCCACACTGCTAGTCACCCATACATTTGATGCACAGAGACCACGATGAAGAAAGGCAGGTTGCTTACATGTAACTGTCATTCTTCGAGTGCTCATCTGTGCACTCACACAACCCACCCGCCAGCCCCACATCGGTGTCAGTGGATGTGTATGAATATAATGATAGGACATTTACAGACATACACATAGGGCAAATGACGGTCTCCAGTTGAACTGAGAAAATGGTGGGAACCCACCTAGTCAAGTAACGGAAAAGGGGTGCGGCTCCTGCCAGAAAACTCTCAGCGAGAGGGTTCTTCCCTACTGAGACACTGCGCAGGCACAGCACCCATATGTGGGATGCACAGATGATCACTTGAAGAATGACAGTTACATGTAAGCAACCTCCTATTATTACTATTGTTGTTGGTATTATTATTATTATTATTATTATTATTATTATTATTGTATTAGCTGAGTCTTCTAGGAATCCTTTTGACCTCCAGGTTTCTTCTTAAAATGTTTTCTAGCAGCAATTTAAAACGGACATTTTGAAATAAACTGCCCTTGTGACAGTTTTTGCATGACTTGGCTCAATCATAAGTTCAAATGGACTGCTGCCAAGAAATTCAAAAATGAATGAAACTTGGAAGGGCAAATACCATATTTCCCCAAAAATAAGACCTAACCAGCAAATAAGCCCTAGCATGATTTTTCAGGATGCTCATAATATAAGCCCTACCCCAAGAATAAGACCCAGTCAAGATCGTCAGCCAGACAGATGGGGAAACATGGTAGTATGCCCATTGCAACACATGACAGACATATTGAATTATAAAATAGTAATGTTAATATATAAAATTAATGGCATTAATACTTAAATAAATGATAATATAAATTATAATTCTTTGTAAATGCCCAAATGGGCACTTTTGGACAAGAGGTTAACACCTATGTAAACAGATGAACTCGAGACTTACTGCCAAATGACCAGTCGGAGTATAGACAGAACACACGAATAACGTGTGCACTTGATAATGAACAGACATGTTTCATAATTCAATATTTGTGTGTTGTAATGGACATACTTAATGCATTTGTGTGTTGCCACTCCTATCTCATAAGGCTTCAATTAACACTTGATTTAATGGTAGATTTAAAGGGAATAATATTTTGACTCCCAGACAAGATGAGTGCAATTTTTTTTTAAAGAGCTAGTCAGTACAAGAAAGAAATCGTGGAGGACTCTCAGGGCAAGAATGTTATGGCTTTCATAAGAAAAAATAAGACATCGTGAAAATAATCCCTAATGCGTCTGTTGGAGCAAAAAAGACCCAGTCAACACGGTATAAAGGAACCAGAAAGGATAGTCAAGAAACCAAAGCCAAGATAATCTATTCCACTTTTTCCCAGTCACTGTGTCTGAGTGTAAAAGGCTGGACAGGGAAGAAAACTGACAGGAAGTATCTGATGATGTGTGAAACAAACTGATGTGTTTGAAACATGGTGCTGGAGGAGAGCTTTGGGAGTACCCAAGACTGACCGAAAGAGAAACACGTGGATCACTGGAAGCAAACATGATGAAACCTAGGTTGTTACACTTCTCGATACATCATGAGAAGGCAAGACACTCTGGAAAACACAATAAGACTAGGAAAAGTTGACAGTAGAGGAAGAGCAAATATGAGATGGCTCATATGAGATGGCTCAGATAAAGGAAGTCACAGCCTTGAGTGTACAAGAATTGAGCAACACTGTCCAAAATGGGACATTTTGGAGGGCTTCCATTAACGTGGTCAACACAGCTCGGAAACAATGGCATATAACAACAGCAATCCATACTGAAGCTCCTAATTTCCTAGTTCAGCTCAAGGATGTTGACAGGGTGCTTGGACTGGTTCTTGTGCCCACAACCATACTGAATCCTTGCCCCTCCCAGTGAGTTAAAGCTAACGGAGGGAACTGTCAGCAGGCCAGAGAGGTGATTAGTACCTCTTTACAAGGAGGAGTGGTCCCTCACTCCTTGAAACAAGTGGTGGGGAGACCACTCCTGAGAAACCTTCCCTGGACCCAGAAGAACACAGTAATTTTAGGCTGATGGCAAATATTCCCCCAGATTCTCAGTTATGGGGTTCCTCATGGGTCAGTCTTGTCCCCCGTGCTATTCAACGTTTGCATGAAACTGCTAAGTGAAGTATTCCAGAGTTTTAGAGTGTCATCACTATGCTGATGACACACAACTCTCTCCTTTTCATCTTCAGCAGGTGAGGTGGTGGATGTGCTGAACAGTGCCTGGCTGTGATAGTGGACTGGATGAAGGCTAATGAACTGAAGTTCAGTGCAGACAAGACTGAGATGTTGCAAGTGGGTGGCTTTTCTGACTGGACGGAGGGCAGTCCGCCTGTTCCAGGTGGGGTTGCACTTGTCTGGAAGGAGCAGGTTCATGGCCTGGAGGTGCTCCTTGAGCCATCTTTGTCCCTTGAGACCAGGTGGCTTCAGTGAGTTATGGTCAAAGGTGTTTACCACATAGGTTCTTTCCTTTACCGTTTTAGTTCCCTGTCAAAAGAACTAGGGTTTTTTACTAGGTTATTTTTTAAAATAGAAATTAGTGAGCAAATGAGCAAAACAATATCTGACAGAGCACCTCTCCCAAACTCTGTCCAAGACCCTATGATCGGCATCCAGTGCTTTCTTGATTGCCACCATCAAGGGAGGCTTGTAAAGAGGCAACGAGGAGGAAGGCCTTACCAAGTGGTGGCCCCCACAATTGTGGCATGATCTCCCTGCTGAGGCTCACCTGGCACGAACCTTGTCATCTTTGCAGCATCAATTTAAAACTGACTTGTTTGTTTGTTTGATCTTAAAAGTTGCTTGATTTTCATGAGCTTATGGAGCCTTCAGCACACACATACACTGAAGCACCAGAGTATAACTATTTAAACCAAAAGCTACGTAACTTTAATTTTCTTTCTTGAAACTAAAATAGCAACTATCACCAACAAATTACAGTAAATTCTGGTGAAAAAAACATGGCTTCGGGACAAGGCAGATGTGTCTAACAGGGCTCCGTTAGCATGCTGGTTATCTTCTGGTCGCGGGCAGCCGCCCGGTCTTAATGCCCTGTAGGGGTGAAGATAGATTGCTTGGCAAATTCCCAGTAGGTGTCTGGACAGCAATTCGGAGCTTACTGGGGAAAACGCAAGCCTTTCTCAGCCGGAAGAATACAGGAGGGAGTTTGCCCTCCACAAGTCCTCGACATGTAGATATAGACTATCTTAGTTGTTACCATCGGATCTACTGGAAGGCATTTTTATTTCCTCTTTTTTTGCAATAATACCTGTGAAGAAAGCTACACTGTTTATCAACTGATTCAAAGAAGAAACTGAAAGCCCTTTGGGTGAAGGACGGGAAAGGATTCTTCCCCCACCTCCACGGAACGTAAGCGCGGCGTCTTCCATGACCGGAGAGATAAGTCGATGTCTAAATAATCTAATGTCTCTTTTTTCTTTAATCTCTTCAAGGGCAAGATTTGAATTAATAAATTGTTGTTGTTAGTCGCGAAGTCATGTCCGACCCATCGCGACCCCATGGACAACATTCCTCCAGGCCCTCCTGTCCTCCACCATTCCCCGGAGTCCACTCAAGCTCACACCAACCGCCTCTGTGACTCCATCCAGCCACCTCATCCTCTGCCGTCCCCTTCTTCTTTTGCCATCTATTGTTCCCAGCATTAGGCTTTTCTCCAGGGAGTCCTTCCTTCTCATTAGGTGGCCAAAGTATTTGAGTTTCATCTTCACTATCTGGCCTTCTAAAGAGCAGTCAGGGTTGATCTCCTCCAGGACTGACCGATTTGATCGCCTTGTGGTCCAAGGGACTCGCAGGAGTCTCCTCCAGCACCACAACTCAAAGGCCTCAATCCTTTTGCGCTCGGCCTTCCTTATGGTCCAGCTTTCACAGCCATACATTGCAACTGGGAAAACCATAGCCTTGACTATACGCGCTTTTGTTGGCAGGGTGATGTCTCTGCTTTTCAGTATGCTATCTAGATTTGCCATAGCTTTCCTCCCCAGAAGCAAGCGTCTTTTAATTTCTTGGCTGCAGTCCCCGTCTGCGGTGATCTTGGAGCCCAGGAAAATAAAATCTCTCACTACCTCCATTTCTTCCCCATCTATTTGCCAGGAAGTGAGAGGACTGGATGCCATGATCTTAGTTTTCTTAATGTTGAGTTTCAAGCCAACTTTTGCGCTCTCCTCCTTCACCCGCATCAAGAGGCTCTTTAGTTCCTCTTCACTTTCTGCCATGAGAGTGGTATCATCTGCATATCTGAGGTTGTTGATATTTCTCCCAGCAATCTTGATTCCAACTGGCGATTCATCTAGCCCTGCCTTTCTCATGATGTGCTCTGCATATAAGTTAAATAGGCAGGGTGACAGTATACAGCCTTGCCGAACTCCTTTCTCAATTTTGAACCAATCAGTGGTTCCATGTCCAGTTCTCACTGTTGCTTCTTGACCTGCATATAGGTTTCTCACGAGACAAATAAGATGGTCTGGTACTCCCATCTCTTTAAGAACTTGCCACAATTTGTTGTGATCCACACAATCAAAGGCTTTAGCATAGTCAATGAAGCAGAAGTAGATGTTTTTCTGGAACTCCCTAGCTGTCTCCATGATCCAGCGTATGTTGGCAATTTGATCTCTAGTTCCTCTCCCTCTTTGAAATCCTGCCTGTACTTCTGGTAGTTCTCGGTCCACAGACTGCTGGAGCCTAGCTTGTAGGATTTTGAGCATCACTTTGCTAGCATGTAAAATGAGTGCAATGGTGCGGTAGTTTGAACATTCTTTGGCATTGCCCTTCTTGGGGATCGGAATGTAAACTGACCTTTTCCAATCCTGTGGCCACTGTTGAGTTTTCCAAATTTGCTGGCATAGTGAGTGTAGCACTTTAACTGCATCGTCTTTCAGGATTTTGAATAGCTCAGCTGGAATGCTGTCACCTCCACTAGCTTTCTTGTTGCTCAGACTTCCTAAGGCCCATTTGACTTCACATTCCAGGATATCTGGCTCGAGGTCAGTGACCACCCCATCGTGCTTATCAGGGATGTTAAGCTCTTTCTTGTATAGTTCTTCTGTGTAATCTTGCCACCTCTTCTTAATGTCTTCTGCCTCTGTTAGGTCCCTGCCATTTTGGTCCTTTATCATGCCCATCTTTGCATGAAATGTTCCCTTCATATCTCCAATTTTCTGGAAGAGATCTCTGGTCCTCCCTATTCTATTGTTTTCTTCTGTTTCTTTGCACTGTTCATTTAGGAAGGCATTCTTATCTCTTCTAGCTATTCTTTGGAATTCTGCATTCAATTGTTTGTATCTTTCTCTTTCTCCCTTGCCTTTTGCTTCCCTTCTTTCCTCAGCTATTTGTAAAGCTTCCTCAGACAGCCATTTTGCTTTCTTGCATTTCTTTTTCTTTGGGATGGTTTTAGTTGCTGCCTCTTGTACAATGTTGCGAACCTCCGTCCATAGTTCTTCAGGCACTCTGTCTATCAGATCTAATTCCTTAAATCTATTTGTCACCTCTACTGTGTATTCATCTGGGATATGATTTATGTCATACCTGAGTGGCCTAGTGGTTTTCCCTGCTTTCTTCAACTTAAGCCTAAATTTTGCCACCAGAAGCTCATGATCTGAGCCACAGTCAGCTCCTGGTCTAGTTTTTACTGACTGTATAGAACTTCTCCATCTTTGGCTGCAGAGCACATACTCAATCTGATTTCTGTGTTGACCATCTGGTGATGTCCATGTGTAGAGTCGTCTCTTGGGTTGTTGGAAAAGAGTGTTTGCTATGACCATTGTATTCTCTTGACAAAATTCCACCAGCTTGTGCCCTGCTTCATTTTGTACTCCAAGGCCAAACTTGCCTGTTATTCCAGTTATCTTTTGGCTTCCTACTTTAGCATTCCAATCCCCTATGATGATAAGGACATCATTTTTTGGATTTAATTCTAGAAGGTGTTGTAGGCCTTCATAGAACTGGTCAACTTCAGCCTCTTCAGCACCAGTGGTTGGGGCATAGACTTGGACTATTGTGAGCAAGCAGCTGATCATCTGAGAATTTTGGAGAAGATGGGCGAAGTGCGAGAGATGCTGGGCGGACAAGTCTTGATACATGATTTATTGCAGGCATTTCTCAGGAAGAAGCTGGAGCAAAGAAAGAAAACAACCAACCAATTAAGACTTTATAATGGGAAGACTGATATATATGGGAGAGGAGTCAAGATGAAAAGGAATGGCATATCGAGGCTGGTGTGCCTATATGTGCTTATATGTAACAGAAAAAAAATGTGTTACTATCCTTGGTGAAGCATTATACTTTTGTTTCCATCTGCAATTGAAAATAAGGGAATTTAACATAGGTGTTAAGGTTTAAGCTAAGATGAAATACAAAATTTTCTGCTAAATAGTATAGTGGTCAAATAGAACTGTGATGTTATCTTTTCGCCTTTTTTTAAGTGTCTTTTCTCTTTCTATTTCATAAAGGGATGGACATAATAACCTAGCTTAATAAAACAATGTTAAATGGGTATTCCTAACTATATCTGAAAGTGAAAATAGGAGAACCTATCTTATAATTAAAAACTATATAGAGTCAACTTTATCTGTATGTAACATAGAAAAAAATGTGCTACTGTTTTTGGTGAAGTATACTTTTGTTTCCATTTGCAGTTGAAAGTAAGGAAATTTATTTTGGGTGTTAAGGTCTAAGCTAAGATGAAATATAAAAATTTTATATTTTATAAAGGGATGTTTGAATAGACTCGTATGTAGATATGAGATAAAGAAAGACTGACATAATAATTTAGCTTAAGCTTTTGAATTGTTTAGAATTGCTTAGAGGAAACTTACTATTGAAAGAGAAAAAAAAAGATGTAATTTCACTAAACTGGAGTAGCCCCCTTTGAACAATGGACAGGAAAAGCAGGACTTTTTAAGAGAGAGAGATGGGATGGATCTTATGGAAGAAGAAAGATTGTGACTTTTATTGAATTTGAAAATTCATCATGAATTAGCTGAAGAAACGGGATTTGGCTCTAATTTTTTTTATATTGTTATAAAAAGGAGTATAATAAGATTATTGTATGTTAAAAGATATGTTGTAGAGGCGGATCCAGTATATCTGATGTGCATTTTGTGATGATGTATGTAGTTTGTAGTTTGAAAACACTAATAAATTGATTTTAAAAACAAAAAAAAAATACAGTAAATTCTGATGTTTTTGCCCTAGTAAATGCAAAAAGTTGTGTGTTTTGTTTTCAAAGATAGAATGTGATACTTGAATACTGACCTGAATGGATGCTGTCCCTTTTGTACTTACCGATGTGCTCACAACATCATAACAAAGTCATTGCAGAATAAATTTGAGTTCTGGATTACTCATTTGTTGTCTTTGTCTCTTTGGAAGATCTGTATGTAACATTTCATTGCAGCAAGCACATGCAATACCAGGAACAGGGCCCTTTTAATAATATGCTGAAGGGAATTTGGGTACCTTGCAGGTTTTCTTGGGCCTCAGTTATAAGCAGACTGAGCGATAAAATGCTGCGGTGGCAGAAAGGACACTGTAGATGGGAGAGGGAGTCACATTTTAATGATCTACATTAAACTAAGCACAACCCCATGCCAAACACAAAACTACCACAGCATGATGGGATATGAAAACCAGACTCAACTGCTCCCACGCATTCAAATGGCTCTTTTATTAGTGTAACATCTATAGATTGTTTTCAATTAGATAAATCCCAAGACATCCAAGTCTTCAATAAGGACCAACATTTCT
The DNA here is from genome assembly GCA_023646645.1 of Varanus salvator macromaculatus. NCBI lineage: Eukaryota > Metazoa > Chordata > Lepidosauria > Squamata > Varanidae > Varanus > Varanus salvator. The sequence goes on from JAIXND010000792.1 coordinate 1,876,673, forward strand.
AAAGAAAGGCTTCAACAAAATACTCTCAAGTCAGGACTAACAGTTTGCTAGTTTTATATTTACTGAATGACATTTTTTTTAATAACACTGTTGGGTTAAGGAATATCCAGGCATTATCCTGGCTTGAAGAGAATTTCCTGACAATTTTCCTTTCCCACACCAGGTCATTGAATTATTGGGAGTATGCCTGCCTCCTTTCTCTCAGAATATTGAGCAAAAATTAAATATTGGATGCTCATAAAACGTGAAGAATTTAGGGAGTCTATTTTTCCTCACCCCTAGGAGCAGACACAGAAATTTATCAAAATTAAGACAATACTGTCATTTTCTCCTTTTTGGCAGTTGTTAATTTCCTTTGTGATTTAAATACTGTGTTTTTTCTTTAAAATACATTGCTGTACTTTTAAATCACATTTACATCATTGGGATTTTTAAGCGACAGAAGCTACTTGTGGGGGCCCATGCCCCATCCTTAGAAGAGTCACAAGACCACCAACAGCATCTGGTTTCTGTCTGGACCACCGGTCTGATCCAGCACGGCTTCCCTCCTGCTCTTTTACTCCTCTCTTTGCCTCCTGGTTCTAGTCATTGCAGCAATGAGTGTCCTGCCAAGCGTCCACGGGCTCATTCTCAGGGTGCTCTCAGTCCCGCCCTGTGCAGGGTTCGGCGTGCTAAGCCCACTGACCCAAATCTGCACTTCAAGAGCCACCTGCGCGTGCAGCCATGCCCTGTGCATCCTGCACAGCACTCCTGCAGACCTTGCACCCAGCCCTCCAGCCGCCGTCCACGCTCATCGGCATCCCCCGCCCCTTCGCCCTGCACACCCACTTGCTTTCCCAGCGAGGAGGTTGTTGCACAGCTCAGGCCATTGCTGGCGGTACAAACAGGGCCCACCCACATGTCTCTACTAACATTAGTAACTCTTGTGGTCCCTCATTAGTGGGCCAACAGAAGGATGACTCATTTGTTCCATCGCAATCTGAGTTATGGTCAAAGGTGTTTACCACATAGGTTCTTTCCTTTACAATTTTAGTTCTCCGTCAAAAGAACTAGGTTTTTTAGTAGGTTATTTTTTAAAATAGAAATTAGTGAGCAAATGAGCAAAACAAAGTTCAATCCATCCAAAATGTCAGAACTATTACATTTACAATGTCCATGTTCATGCTGACAGGAATGGGAAAAAAACCCCCAACCAAACAGAAAAAACACTGAGAGTGTGCAATCAAAAGAATATTTACAGGTTATTCAGACATACGGGAAACACATACGGCATGTAGGCAGCCCCCAAAGGGACTTCCCAGATGGAGTCGGGGCAAAACAGTAGGGATTGAATGGGATTAAAACCACACATTACAAAGGGAACCTTCAGTACAGGCCAATTATTAAAAAGTCAGTCTGCAAGCACCTTCAAGAAAATGCAATGATTAACAAAAGCCAACATGGATTTAGCAAAAAACAAAAATTCCTGTCAGACTAATCTCATTTTTTGACTGAGCAAACTCCCAAATGGACAGAGGGAATATGTTGGACATTATCTACCAAGGCTTTAGCAGGGTTTTTGTAATAGTGCTCCATGACATTCTGATAAACCGGGAAATCTTGCTGTTTTCAGGGTTGTAAAGTGAAAACACCAATTTAATACAACATTCATGAGGGTCCCTTTTTTCATTTTTCTCAAAAAGCCTCAGGTTAAAAGAAGGTAACAGCAGTGCTGGATCAAAACAAGCATCTATTCAACCCCACATTCTGCCCACCCAGAGACTAACCAGCTGTCTACAGAAAACAATTTATTTATTTGTTTAAATAATAAAGTATCCACAATTTCTGCATTATACATAATGTTCCACACCTCTGCTGTGTCTCCACTTTTTAACCATTTTTTAAAGCTATACAGTGCTGCAATTTTTCCTGAAAAGGGAGCTGCTTCAGATATTTGATCAGTTTAGTTCCCTTTCATTGCACAGAATTTTCTCAATCATACATTATCATTTTAGGTGTGGTAGCCAAAACTGTACACAGCTTTCCAAGTGTGATCACACCTCAGAGCTGTGTAAGGGCAATCAGTGGAGGTTGGTGGCCCATCTGGTGGGATGGAAGGCGGGTCAGAGGAGGCAAAGTTGAAGGGACCAGAAAGTATGTTGGGGTGACTCAATGTCCTGTTCCACCAACAACTCCAGTCCCATGGAGAATCAAGGGGCTTCAAAGTGACGAGTGGAAAGGGAGAATTCATACAGCCATATTTACCCTGATAATCATAATACAATGTGAGCCACCCAGATAAGAAGCCTTTAGAACTTAGCAAAAGTTTCTGAAAACATCCAAAAAGCCATTCTGCTGTATATCCCCCACACCTTGAGGGAGTGTTCTTCTCACTCAGCCCTATAAAAATAAAACAAGAACAAAGAAAGAGCAACAAGAAGCTTCTAAGAACCAGGAAGACAATTCTCATAGCAAGCCAGGTGGCATACAAATCATAGAAGAGTAGAGTTGGAAGGGGTCAGGAAGACCATCAGGTCCATAAATAAATAGATATGAATGTAATAATGAAAACAATCTCTGTCCTCTCCATACATGGAGGATGGAGGTGCTACCGCTCCGAGTAGTGCAATCTCCCAGCAATCCAGCAGCAACCAGCACAGCCCACCTGGACTCTGGACTGGCTGACTTGCATGAGGTAGCCAATAAGCCATTCAGCATTGTGTCCCATGCAAACTTCCCTCCCATCCAGTGCAACTCCTGCCTTGTCACAGAAAGCAGCTCTTCTGTCACTTGCCAACTCAGGCTAAGATCCTGAAAGGAGTCCATTTTTTGTTTAAATCCACCACCTAAGCAGCGGTGGTTGCACTGCCTGGGGCTGGATGCCTTTCAGGGGAAAGGACCTGAAAGGCGCCACATGTTTGTGCGGATTCTCACAGATGCAAAATGTAACTCCTGTGCCTGGCCAGGAATTCCCAGTCCCAACACAGTAGCGGGGTGGCAGAGGCAGCCAGCCAGAGCGAATGCCAAGCCCATGGTGGTACAGGGAATGCCTTTTCTTTTAAAGAGTGGGAGAATATGTGAAGGCATCCGTAACCACCAGCCCAGATGCAGTCAAGTGTCCTCTGGGAGTGACAGATGGTCCCTGTGCTGGCCACGATGATGCAGGCCAGAGATATTTAGGGAAAATGCAGCTAGGAAATTTTATTACATTAAGTAATATATAATATTAGAATTAAACAAGGGGATGGTCACAGCAGCTACCCAGTTGGTGCTTCTCTATCAGAAGAAGCCTTTCAAATAAGAGTTTCTTACAAAGGCAGAAGTCATGACTTCCATTGATTGATTGATTGATTGATTGATTGGGTTTTATCTCAGTGCATTAGCCAGTAAGGCTCCATGAGCCCTCTGGGACTCCAGTACTTGCCCCATGTTGACACCAGGCCTGAAAGTCTCTGAGCATTTAGCTTTGAAAAGAAAAAGGACTTTGGGAAAAATCTCCTTGCTAAACTCAATCCATTCAAAAGAATGGCACTTAGTAAAATCAACAGGCTGCACCAGACTTCAGGCTACAGAAAATCATAGAACACCAAAGGTGGGATTGGCCAAGAAGCCATCAGATCCAACACCTCTCAATATAGGACTCCAAGTTAAACCATCCTGCTCAGATGGCTGCCCAGCTGCTTCTTGAATGCCTATTGTGTGGGAAAGCCCAGGACCTCCCTAGTGCTTGTTCCATTGTAGTATGGCTCTAACAGTCAGGAAGTTCTTCCTGACATCTAGCTTAGAATCTGGCTTTCTGTAACTTGAGCCTGTAATGTCTTGCATTTTGAGATAGTCAAGAAGAAATCCTGACCTCTTTGGGACACATTTTCAAGTACATGAAGAGGACTACCATTTCTCCCTTCCATCTTCTCATGCTATACATGCCCAATTCTTTCATTTCTTCTCACAGGGTTTTGTTTCCGATCATCCTTTTTCCCTTCTCTGAACACTTTCCATTTTGTCTGCATCTTTCTTCAAGTAGGATGCCCAGAACTGGACACAGTACTCCAAATGAGGATGACCCAGTGCTAAGTAACAGGGAATTAGTACTTCATGGGATTTGAATAGAAGTGATATTTCTATTAATGCATTTGTCTTTTCTGCAGTCACATCATATTGTTAATTCATGTTTAGCTTGTCATCTACAACAATTCCAAGATCCTTTTCATGTGTACTATTGTTAAACCAAGTATCCCCCATCTAAACATTTGGATTCTTTTTCTAGGTTCAGAACATGGCATTTGTCCCTATTAGACTTCATTCTGTTATTTTCAGCCCAGCACTCCAACCTATCAAGATCAATTTAATTTAGTTTTTGTCTTCCAGGGTATAAGCTATTCCACCCTTCTCCAAGATGGTTTTGTACCTCAGAGAGCAAGCCAGTTATGTTCTATTCATTTTAGCTGTTTGTGAATGGCCCTGTTGAGATATCAAGTCAAATTTCTAAGCTTCTGTGTATGTTCCTTTCTATTTTCCTTGCTTCTTAAATGGGCCAGATAGCTTTAAAATATGGCATCCAACAGGTGAAAGAATGGGCCAGCTTTCTGGGGTGCCATTCATTGTTGTTATACACCACTAAGTCATCTTCAACCTATGGCAACCCTATGAATGAAAGCCCTTCAAAATGTCCTGTCCAAGACAGCGCCACTCAGCTCTTCCAAGTTCAAAGGTGTGGCTTCCCTAAGGGAGTCACTCCGTCTCATATTTGGTCTTCCCTTTCCTCTTCTGCCTTCAACTTTCCCTGGCATGACTATCTTCTCCAGGGAGTCTTGCCTTCTCATGATGGGACCAAAGTATGTCAGTGTCCATTTTGTCATTTTTGCTTCTAGGTAAAGCTTTGATCTAGGACCCACATGTTTGTCTTTCTGTCAGTCCAGAAAGATAGAAATTCTCAAAACTCTTCTTCAGCACCATGGTTTGAACGCATCAATTTTCTTGCTGTCAGCTTTCTTCACTGTCCTGCTTTTACACCTATAGATTATGATTGGGAATACTTTGGATTATCTTGACCTTGGTCTTCAGTAAATTTAGGCTGAAATTCACCTGTTCCCCCGCCCCACACACAAATACACACAAGAAAAGGAGATGGACAGAGGACAGCAGGAGAGAAGGTAGCAGTCTAGGTGCCTGGGATCCAATCAGTGTTAGAAGGTATAGTTTAAACCCTCACCTGTGTGGTCCACTGGCAAGTCAAAAAAGAACTATTTTCTTCTGGAGATCAAGTAAGTTGCAACGTGGTTGTCACTCCCCTTTCTCTATTTCTCTCTCTCTCTCTTTGGATGAGGAACGGAAGGTGGGATCACAAGTGAAGCTGCAGGTACACACCCACTTGCCTGGCACTATGGTTCAGAGCAGACATACCTAGAGCTTGCCCAAGGATACCTGAATCTACAGAAACTAACAGGATCAAATGAGATCACCCACCAAGTGAGAGATGGAGGGACAGGGGTAGGATTATGCTCAAGTAACACACTTTTCCTTCCATCATTCTTAATGGGAAACTTGAGTATGTCCTGGAAAAGGGCTCATCAAGATTCCTGGTGAGCCGCTGCAACATCTTTTTACTGTTATTGCAAAAATATAGTCTGGAGGCAGCCAGGTGGGCATGGACACAGTTACACAGACTCATCCCTTTTTAAAAGACCCCCTGGAAAGCTTTTGTTGATTTGCTTACTCTGCTTAAGGTACAGTCCAAGGATGCTGCCCACAATCCTCCAAATTCAGAGGATCATGGCCATCCTGTGCAGAGCTGACCTGGGCTCTCTCACTGCGGAGCTTTAGAGGAGGAGGGATGAAGGCCAAGCTGCTTCCAGGAGGCATCTTACCTAGGCTGCACCAGCCTTCTCCCCTCTCTGTCCACCAGAATGTCCACAAAGCCCACATTGTATCCACATTGGCTGCAAGGGGAGCGAGGGACACTGCCAGGCTGCAAGTGATTCCTGGCTTTGCAGCTGGGACTCTGAACATTCCTCTTCCCCTAGAGACTGTCTGAGGGCACAGGACTGCGTCTCATCCCACTCAAGAGCCAGAAAGCCTCCTGGAGCAGCTTACAGCAAATCAGTAACATAATTAAATAAAGCATTTCCTGCCCAGAAATGCACCATCTATAAATACACAACATGCAAAGAAAAAGGAATAGTGAGGGATGGCGGTGGGGGAGTTTGGGGCACCCTCATAGGTATGGCCAGCCAAGGTCTGCTTGGTTCCACCCAGTGACACCCTGGCTTGGCTTCTTCTAACCTACTCTCCACCCCACCAGTGAGACTATGAGCTGCCCACCTCTTTGATCTTTTAATTGACCCTTTAGGAGTATCCATTACGATACTCCTGAGTCTCTCTGGAGTCCCTCTGGAGTCTCAGGGATTAGGCAGTCTTGAAACGTAACTAAAGACACACTTGCAACCCCCACAGACAGCAGGGGGAATTTAGTATCTGGGCCGGTTTAGCACTTCCTGTGGATTGTGTTGATCAGATTCACATACTGCTCACTGACACTAGCAGCTTTCTTCTAGTCACAGGCAGGATAAAATACTCACTCTTCACTTCTAGCATGGCTGGGGAAACTATTTATGCTGACCTCAACACCTCTGAACACCCACACCCACATTCCCAAGGCTTCTCTGTCCACCTCAGCAGCTCAGTGAGTGTTAATGTCAACTGCTGGTTTGTGTTTAGTGTTTGGTTGTCATCTCGCTGAAGCAGCAAGCCTTGAAGCCTCCATGGATGTGATGCGTTGGGACCCTTCCAGGTCTTAACATTCTTTGCTGATTTGTATGCTAACGTGTTTGTTGGTTGTGTTGGTATGAATGCATAAGGATGATCTTGATATTTGTGTGAAATACACGGAAATAAGCTGTGCTACTCCAGAACTAGATATGATTTTTGAGCAACAGAAAGGTGGAGGAAAGCTCTCTCTCTCTCCCTCTCACTCCCTCTCTTTCCCGCCAGTCTCGGGGGTGTGGGGTGTTTGTGTGTTAAAGGTGGGAATGTGTATGTGGAAGTATTGGTCTAATTGTTCAGTAGTTTGTACAAGGAATGAGAGTCTTCCATAAATGCTATCACAGTTTCAGCCCTTTAAACAAAATGACCTGGGTTTCATACTTGGGAGAATATAGTAGGTGGGTACATTGCATTGCAATTTTCAGACTTCTATACATTGTCATTCTTTTTCTCTGATGATAAAGGGTTTCTCAAATGGCGGTGGTGAAGATGATGAAATTCAGCAACAGTTCTAGCTGTGTTTTGTTAAATTTCCTCTCAAGAATTTTGCCATTCGACACTGAATGATCAGAATTCATCTGATATTCAAATGAATCTTTGATTCAACAGCAATTTCTCTGGAAAATGTGATCATTATTTTGGTTTGCAGAGAATCATTTGATTTTACTTCATTTTACTGGCATCGACTCTTTACTCTTTCTGGCGCCGGTAAAAACCTTTTTATTTACCCATCATTTTAATAACTAATTTAATAATTTTATCAAATTAATAACATTGTCCACAGTTGCATTTTCTTTTTCTTCTTTTTCCCCCTCTCTTTCTTTAGTTTTGAATTGTTCTTACTGTTAGTTTTGAGTTGTTATTATTGAATGTTTTAATTGTATTTTATATTATTAATTATTTTTTTGTAAGGCGTCCTGAGGCTTGGGCAAAGGATGGGGTAAAAATGTTTTAAATAAATAAATTTTATTGACTACCTATCACCCAATAGTCAAAGCTCTCTGGGTGGTTGACAGAGATTAAATTTTTTAAAATACAATATAGTGCATACTATAAAAACAGCTTAAATGCAAACTTATAAAACAAACAACACACATACCCCTAACCAATTTAGCAATCATTAATAAAAAATTCAGGACCCAATTAAAAGCATTATCATACCCTGCAAAATGCCTGGGAGTATCAAATTTTGCTGCCAGAACATGGAACCTTTTAAAAATATGTAACCTAGTAATTCATTAAATATTGAAGTGTGAAAATGGCACAGGTGAGCTATACTATCAATACCTATCCTTAAACCGATCAAGGAGTAAATTCAGTATATTGGTAAATGTGTATGTGTGGGTAACATTATGTGGGAAAAAACCCTTTCATTTTCCTTCGTGTCTTAGCATTATAAAGTTCTTTAACCTGCAGTCAATTGGAGGGACGCAAACTCAAGCACTTCTTTCACACATAAGCTTCAGTTAAAAAATTTCCTGCCATACATTCCAGCTGCAGCACTCCCGTTGGCTCCTGATTGCTCTCTGCATTGGGAACGTCCTCCTCGTCGTAGCTGTGATAGCCTTGGGTGAGTATCTTAGCCCTGCATATTCATAATTGCTTCTGCTTTTAGTGGAATTTTATATAAAATATGTAATGATGCATTGAAAGGCCCCATCCTTCTCCTTTCAAATGCTTTCATTCTGAAATGAAAGGAAAAAGTTTCTGTCACTAGTACCCTCCTATAATTTGCTTGATTATGGTGTGTCTTTAATTTTCTTGAATCTGCCTCTCTTTCTGTATGTATGTAAGGCTGCCACCAGGAATTTAATTCCAATCATATTAATTAACTTCTCCCATATTATTGGGCCCAAGCTAGAAGACTCCTTCACTGGACTATGTGGTCCTGAGGGTGAGACACTGATAGTCAAACAGCCTAGGGCTCTAAGTTAACAATAAACAAAATAAAACTTTATCTGTACAAGAAGCATATTGGTTTCAAGATGTTCAGTAACATATTTCTTTAGTGAATAAAACAATGCATAATATAATAACAGCTTTTGACTGAGGGATCTCACTCTTTCCCTTCACAAACACTCAACTCACAGATCCTTTCTGTTGTAAAGGTAATTTTGACCAGTCTTTATTTTATTTATCCTTCTTTTTTCAAGTCTTTATTCTAGTTCTTTGTTTCATATTAAACATTTTAATGATATATTTTTATAACATCCAATCTGCCTTTGGGTGCTTGTTCACTCAGAATCAAGCCCCACTACTTTTGCTGGACTTTATGTGCAGATAAATATTCACAGAGGTGCAGTCTTTGTGCCAAATAGTCACTCTGGATCTAATGTACCATCCAAACTCACCCAGTGACTGGGTTCACATGACAGGACAACTTGCCACAGGTAGCAAGACAGGATGAGTCTTCATGTTGTGTGAACCTAGACCATTTGTGCAAGGTAGCTTGTTTGACGGCAACAAGCCATCCTAAAAGCCTATGGATTGTTGTAAGGGTTCTTGTACCCGCAATAGGTTGTCCTGTTGCCATAACTCAAGCAACTGAGCCCATCAATGGCGCTAGGAAATGGCTAGCCCACTTGCCAATCCAGCTGAGCTTAACCATAGCACAGGCCCAGGTGGGACTTCAGGGTGAAGGGTGGGGGGGATTCACAGAGCAGTGGGTGCTTTGGGACAGGGACACATGTGATAGAAGAAGAGGGCCATGCCCGTGATTCTCCAGACTTCAGTGCAAAAAAAGGCTCCTTTCTGGTCAGAAATCACACCCTGATCTTTCATCTCCACTTCATTTCTAAGAAGCTAGTTAGCGAAGCATCTTCCTGAAAAGGAAGTTATGCATACTTTCTGCTACGATGGCTTTATGCTCAACCTAATTTTCTATTATGGTTTTAAATAATAAGGTCTGAGGCAGGAAGATGGTGCAGGCAGCAGATAACTCAATTAAAATAATTATGTTTCTGTGTAGCCAAAGCAAAATCCACAGATTCTCAACTATTTATTTGTTTGTTGCCTAAGCTGCCCCACTAGCCATAAGCTCTCTGGATGGCTTACATCATTTAAATCCATAACAGCGTAAAACAATACAGCACTTACTTAGAGAGTTGGCAGGGGTTCTCTCACGCCCGCTGGCCTCCATTTTTGAGGCCTCGTGGAGAACGGGTGAAGTTCCAGAGGACTGGAGGGTGGCATCGGTGGTCCCAATTTTCAAAAAGGGTAGTAGGAAGGACATGGGGAATTATAGACCGGTTAGCCTTACGTCCATTGTAGGAAAAACAATGGAAAGGCTCATAATAGAGAGAGATCTAGTGATGCTAGATAGGGAAGGGAGGCTGACAGCCACACAACACGGCTTCCGCAGAAACAGGTCCTGCCAGACAAACCTTGTGGAATTCTATGACAAGGTTTCAAGATGGCTAGATGGAGGGGATGCAGTGGATGTGGTATACCTGGATTTCAGCAAGGCCTTTGACAAAGTGCCCCATGATATCCTGGTGGAGAAACTGAGGAGTTTTGGGATACACCAAAGCACTGTCCGGTGGATTAGGGCATGGCTGACTGACCGAAAGCAGAAGGTAACCATTAGCGGGGAATCGTCGGGATGGCAGCCAGTGACAAGCGGGGTCCCCCAGGGCTCTGTCCTGGGGCCGATCCTGTTTAATCTTTTCATTAACGACATGGAAGAAGGGGTGAACAGTCTGCTGATCAAATTCGCAGACGACACTAAAACTGGAGCAGTGGCCACAACTGAGAAGCAGGTACTCCAGATCCAAAAGGATCTGGACAGACTATGGAAGTGGGCAGGAGACAACAGGATGGCGTTCAATGTGGAGAAGTGCAAGGTCTTGCACTTGGGGCATAGGAATAGCTCTCATAAGTACAGGTTAGGGGACAAGTGGCTGGAGAGCAGCACTTGTGAAAGGGACCTCGGGGTACTGGTTGACCGCAGGCTAAACATGAGTCAGCAGTGTGATGCGGTGGTCAAGAGGGCGAATGCCACCCTTGGTTGCATAGCCAGAAGTGTGGCTTCTAGATCAAGAGAGGTATTACTTCCACTCTACATGACTCTGGTGCGCCCGCAACTGGAGTATTGTGTTCAGTTTTGGGCCCCTCATTACAGAAAGGATATAGCCAGGTTGGAGTCAGTGCAGCGTAGGGCCACAAGGATGGTGGCTGGTTTGCAGGGGATGGGGTATGAGGCGAGACTGAGGGAACTGGGTCTCTTCAGCCTGGAGAAGAGGAGACTCAGAGGGGATATGTTGGCAACATACAGGTATGTGAGGGGGTGTCACATGGAGATGGGGAGAGGCCTGTTCTCCCCTGCAGAGGAAGGCAGGACGCGCTCCAATGGAGCAAAGCTCAGGGAGCCAAGGTTCAATTTGGATGCCAGGAAGCACTTCCTGACAGTTAGGACCCCGAGGGCGTGGAATGGGCTTCCACGGGAGGTCGTTGAGGCCCCATCGGTGAGGGTGTTCAAAGATAGGCTGGACATGCACATGGTGGGCATGTCATGAGCGGAGCCAGCTGGTGCCGGAGGTCAGACTAGATGGCCCAGGAGGCCCCTTCTGACTCGCTCTGTTTCTATGTTTCTATGTTTCATTGCAATTCACAATTACAAAAACCAATACTGATAAAATTGTAAAAAAAAAAAAAAACTATCAAAATTTGATAAAACCAAGATAAACAAAATAATAAATAATAAATAAAACAAATACATAATCCCAAAAGTAAAACAAACCCATTAAAATTGAATCATACCAAAATCTAGCATTAACACAAATTGGCAGCATCACAACATAAAAATAAGATTAAAACATCTATAAAAATCAAGAGATTGCCTGATCAAAATAACTGTGGAACAAATATGTTTTTGGTTGGTGCCAAAAGGCCATGACTCCAATGGAACTGAGTTCCAGAACATGGGCACTGTGGTCAAAAAAACGCTCCTCCCTGCAACCTTCCCCCTCACTTCAGATGAGAACCGCATTGAGCAGGCTAAGTATATCTGAGGAAAGGTGTTCCCCTATGTCAGTGATGGTGAACCAAGTGCCCAAACTGCAACTCAGAACCCACTTATTTATCGCAAAGTGCCAACACCGCAATAAAACCTGAATTTGCTGAGCACCAGCACAAGGGGGCAGCGTTCCACTGACCACCAGCTTTTGGCCGGCCCTGAAAAAGGCATCCGAGTGTATTTCCTACCTTTCCTACCTTCTCCCAAAATCACAGTCCAAGGAAATCCCTGGCAGCTCACTGACTGGCCATGGGAAAGCTCAGTGAGTCACAACTAATGAGTGACCTCATTGCCTGGCGCCCTTAATCTTTCCGAATATGCGCATGGCTGCTGGGGCGATCATGTGCCAACAAAGAGGGCTCTGTGTGCTATAGGTTCGCCATCACTGCCTTATGTAGTCTGGCCCCAAGCCATTTAGGGCTTTATATGTTATTGTGAGCACTTTGAATTGGGCCCAGTTGTGAGGTTCTGAGGCAGCACAGGGCTCCCTCTTCTGGCCAGAGGCAGCCTGGGTGGTTGCAGGACTGGGCCCATAGTCAATCGCAGCCACCTGGGAGGTTATAAGCACCACCTGGGAGTCCTGAGGGAAGAGCTTTGTAAGAACTGGCTCTTCCCTTCAGACACTGCCTCGGTGACAAAGGTTTTTTGAAGCTCCCTGTGTATTCTGCAACCCGCTTCTGGAAACTCTGCTGGTTGCCTTGCTCCTGCCTCTGCTTCTGGACCATGCCTGGTTCCACCTGCTCCAGCTTCCACTCCATTCCCACATACAGGCATCTACTCGTCTTGTTTATCTGGCTTTCAACTCCTGACTGGCATTGACTGCTCTGCTCTGTTTGGATTGACTTCCCTCCAACCCTCTGTTCCTTCACACCTGTTACCTGCCTTGACCTCTGGACTGCCTGACTACAATTTGGAATGGGCCTGTCTATTGTACCAGTTGTCTGGGTCCTGGTGCCCTGGGTCCTGGTGCCCTGGTGCCCTGACCTGATACCCAGCTGCCCACAACCCAGGCTCTGACACCAGATGGCGACCGGCAGCCCATGTAGCCTGTGTAGGACTGGCATGATGTGCTCACAGGCATCAGTCCTAGTCAGCAGACGTGCTACCTGACTTTGGACAAGTTGCAAGGGCCAGGCTGTTTTCAAAGGCAGCCCCATGTAGTGCTTATTACAATAATCCAGGTGGGAGGACATCAGAGCATGGATGACCATGGCACAGCTCCGCTCACCTAGGTAGGGATGAGCTGATCAATCAGTTGAAGCTGATAAAAAGCACTCCTGGAAACAGAGTCCCCCTGGGTCACAAGTGACAGCTTGGGATCCAGGAGCACTCCAAGACTGTGAACCTTTTCCTTTAGTGGGAGCACAACCCCATCCAGAATAGATCGAAAATTACCCAGTTGAACCGACAGACTCCCCACCAACAGCACCTCTGTCTTATCTGGACTGAGCCTCAGCTTATTGGCCCATATCCAGCCCATTACTGAGCTCAGACACCAATCCAGAGCAGTCAATGTACCTGTAGATGATGATAACAAGAGTTGGAGCTGAGTATCATCACCGTACTGATGACACTTCACCCAAACTTCCTGATGACCTCTCCCAGTGGTTTCAGTAGATGTTTTAGAGTCCGGGGGACAGAATAGAGCCCTGTGGTATGCAGGGCACAAAGGCTGTGGTGCAGAGCAATTGGGCTCTCCCACACTGGAGGCATTGAAAAGGCATCTGACAGCCCTCTGTGAGGGAGTTTTGCACTGAGCAGAGGGCTAGACCTGGCCAGCAAGCTATTTATTTAGGGTAGATAAAACACAAAGGGACTGCAAAGAGTTTCCAAAGGATCTTTTAACACAGAATGCTTTATTGTCAATGGGAAACCTCATCTTTTGTTGACTCTGTAATGTGTCACCCCCTGGCAGCCTTCTGCAAACAGCAATTACAACATCTTAGGGATTCTGCCACCACACCGTAACTGTAAAATCCCCACCTGTCCTTCTGTTCCGGTGCTTACTGGAGAAGCACTGTGAAAGCCTCCTCAGATTTCCCAGGAACTCTGCAAAAATGGCTACAGGTACAGTCTGTGTCCAGAAGCATCCTCCCTTGCTTAAACCCTCAGGAGCTGTAGCCAGTTCTTCCCTCCTGGTTCTCTTTGACAATAGGTGGGCATTTCTTGGCTGGGACTGATTACAACCTTTCTATAATTCAATGATCAAGGGTGTTTGGCATCTCCGGAAAACCTTGTCTGGACAAGGAAAAGGGCTGCCTTGATCAAATCTGGCTGCACCTCTTTTGGAAGGGGTGCCCCTGACTCTAAAGCTCTTCCTATTGGCCTGTGGGCTGGGGGTAGGACCATATACCAGTGTCATGTAGAGAACCAGTGTAGTGTAGTGGTTAAGAGCATGGGACTGGGACTCAGACGATCCGGGTTCTAGTCCCCACTCAGCCATGGAGCCAACTGAGTGACTTTGGGCCAGTCACAGACTCTCAGCCCAGCCTACCTCTCAGGGTTGTTGTTGTGGGGATAAGATGGAGGAGATGTAAGCTGCCTTGAGCCCTTTGTAGGAAAAAGGCAGGATATAAACCAAAAATAAATAAATAAATAAATAAATAAAAAATATACAGTCCTGAGTTCCTGCTGAGCCAATCCATAGATATTCCTTCTTGGGGTCAAGGGTGATTTTATGTCAGATTTCTATAGGCTCTTCCTATCACTCTGTTGTATTGCCAGAGGATCCCACTGAGCCAATCCCATCAGGCTGTGCATCTAAAATCTCTTCTTATTGGCCCATTGGCATGTAGCTGTTTATTACAGTCAGTGACCAGCATGTTTGGAGAGCTGTAGTATAGATTTTTACTTGGGTTGTGCTATTTAATGCTAATATCCATCTTCTCGTTCTACTCTTTGGCATCCATTGATTGAACTTTGACTTTATGCCCATTCATTTAAACATCTGAATTTTCCCATGGGGCTTCGGGAAGCTTTGCAGCTGGAGGCTGAGAAAAGAAAACCTGGAATTGGTGACCAAATTCCCAGTGACTCTGTAGAAAAATTCCAGCTTCATCTGAGAAGCAAACTCTGCAACCAAACCCAGGACAGCATCTCAGGTAAAACCAGCATGTGGTCCTTTATCAACAGCTATGGATGAGGAACTGCAGTAGATGTGTGCAAGACCTTCCCCTTCTTCCTTCATCAGATGTTAGTCTGTGAGGCTTTGTGGCCTCTGAGCATCTGCGAGCGAAGGTGTGTCGCTCACTACAGGCAGATTTCTATGAAATGAAATGCCAAACCACAGTGCATAGCAAGCTGTGCAGTCTGGCTTATAAGGAACCTCACATGACCCCTACAGTTGACTGTGTGCTTGAGAGGCGCTAGGCCCTCCCTCCCACCTCAGTCCTCCCTTGGGAAACCATGAGAGCACCAAGGTGTGCCTCCCCTGACTGTGAGCTTCTTTTCCCTTGAATTTTGCTTCTTTCAGATAGTCGAAGCCCACTGTCAAGCCAGTTTTTGTAATCCCCTTTTCACAGCCTTGGAAGCTTTCCTTTTAAAGTGCTCAGAAGTACCTTGGAAAGGCTGCCCCTGATGAACCAATATTTTCTATTATTATCCTTATCACTTTTGTGCACAAACTGCAAAATATTCTTGCCACACTTGCCATGGGGCTCCTGGGTGACAGGGTTTGTATGACATGACAACCCATCATGGCTTATAGACCCAGTGTGTTAGTGTATGGGTGGGCATCTTAAATTTGGATTACAAGCCACCCAGAGAATGGGCGGGTTTGCACAACATGACAAGCTATGATGATTGTTAGTGCATGTTAGTCTGTTTCAACATCCAGATCCTCTTATGGTATTTCAGCATATGTTTGGTTTTTAGAAACCATGATAAGAAACAACGGTCTGTTCTATGGTTTCCTTGCTTCACCATAGTTTCCCCAGTCATCCAAACCCAACATTGCAATTTCCACAGTCCTCGTGTGTCGCTACCACAGCATTCCCTGAAAAGAGGCAGCTGTGGATGTTCCAGACATTCAGTATGAAATTGAATTTCAGATGTAGTGGCTGATGGGATTTGTGCCAACAGCAGGATTGCTGAGCAAGAAGGGGGTGGATTTGCCAGCACTGGTGGTTGTGTTGGCATTGCCAGCATGGGAATTGGCTTGAGATGCGGGGCAGGCTCAGGCTGTTCTGTTAAGCCTTCCCAACAACCCTCCTGGGCTTCAGGGCAGGGTGCATCCCATATGTGCATTTGAGCTACAAATGCACACATGGAATGCGCATTTGTATGTCTTTTCTGGCTTCTTCCACTTAGATGTTTATTTGAATGTCCCTTCAGCTGCGTCCCTTCCCGGAGTTCGACTGCCTGGCGACAGTGACCCATGCGTTGGTGACTTCCCGTTTAAATTTCTGCAACAGGCTCTACGTGGGGCAACCCTTGAAGATGGTCCGGATACTTCAATTGGTACAAAACAGAGCTGCCAGGATGCTGACAGGGACTGGGCGTGGTTCTCATATTACCCCAGTTCTCGTCAGCTTCACTGGCTCCCTATTGAAGTCCGGGCCCAATTCAAGGTGTTGGTTCTTACCTATAAAGCCCTTAACAGCTTAGGTCCTGACTACCTAAAGGAGCGTCTGCGACCATATATGCCCTCCCGCCCCTTACAATCAGCAGCTGATGCTCTCCTCCGGGAACTCTGTGAGGGAAATAAGGAGGGTGAGTACCCGGAGGAGGGCTTTCTCTGCAGTGGAGCCCCACCTATGGAATGCACTCCCCAGAGAGGTCCGCCTGGTGTCGTCATTATTTGCTTTTTGGCACCAGGCAAAGACCTTTTTATTTAAAAGTTATTTTAATTGTTAATTTATATTTATTATATTTATTGTATTTATTGTATTTTTAAATTTTTATTTTGAGATGGGCCAGTTTTTAAGTAGTTTTAAATTTTGCAACTGTTTTCAATTTGTTTATTGTTGTTGAGCCGCCCCGAGGCTTCTCTGCAAGGGGGCAGCATATAAATATGTAAATAAATAAATAAATAATAAATAAATGTGGATTCTTCAGTACATGCAGCTGCTAATTGCCACTGGGAAACAGTGATCTGCATCATATTTGCATGCTGCTTTCCCTTTGCAACCTCTACCCAGGTTGTTGTCTTTCCCCACCGCAGCCCCACCAGAACTGGGATTGCAGACCCTGGCCTATGCAGGTAAATCCAGGCCATTCTGCATTGCAGAACCTCCCTCACGGGGAAATCCGCTTTCCCCACTGCAAGTCACTCCTTCCTGAGGACACTGGAGAGAAGCAAGCAGCTTTCGGTTCAGTTCATGTTACATGCAGGTGTATTGCAGCATGCAGCTTGGCCTGAAGACATTTTTCAGAAGTTTTAAGATGTCTTCTCACTTTTTGTAACTAGTGCTCACAACCAATGACATTATCTCATCTCCTTCCCTGCAACGGCATTTCCTGGGAAGACCATCATGCTTCTTCCTTAAAGGAATTTTATGATGGGTCCAAAAGTCATCAACTTTGACACTCTGCTGTGTTTCCTACAACCTGTTCCTTTTCTTCTCACTGCAGAACATTTGTTAAGGTTAAAAAAACAGAGGGAATCACTGCACAAAGCTTTTGGATTGGTAATGCTCAGAGCCCTCTGTTGAGAAACACCACAAGTAACCAACCACCAGTTCCTTGGAACCAGAGCAGCTGAATTAGGTTGAGTGAAGCTATCCAGCGACTTCAAGACACTGTGGGCATTGAGCCGCAATAGAGTAGAATCCATTCTTCATTGGACAACTTTGAGCAGTGCAAAGTCACAGGATTCCTACATTTCCAAAAATTATATTCTGCTTTGGAAATGGAATCCTAACTAGGAATGTCCCCACCTCTCTCCACTCCTGCAGGAAGTCTCACTTGCCAACTCTGCCCTGCAGACTGGCACCGCCACGAGGACAAGTGCTACTGGCCATCGGAGGATTTGAAATTCTGGAACCAGAGCAGAGATTACTGCTTCACAAGGGGTTCTCAACTGGCCGTGATCCAAAGCCAAGAAGAACTGGTAAACGAGGCAATCATGCAGTCACAGAATACTTGCCATACAATGGCTTTGCTTTTTCTGAAGGAAGGCTTGACCTGGAGGGAATTCCAAGTAACACTATATGGGAGCACACCCTTTAATCAGTGGTATGAGCTGAGGATGATGCAGGTCCCCAAACTATGGCAAATTCCTTGGTGGGCTCATAGTTCCATAGGATGCCCCCCTCCCCGCTCCTCCCACCCCATGCATGGCCTCCAGCCTCCCTGCTCCTCCCACCCACTTTGACTGCCAGGCCACCCCAGCCATTCTAGACTAGCCAGATGCTCCTTGCAGCCATCCTGTGGGGGTCCCTACAGCTCAGTTCTCAAAGTGCCTGTGGATCCCAATGCCTCGTGTCTGAGTAAAGGAAACCTAAGGAAGAAGGGTCCACCTGTGGCTTTTCCTGGCATGCTGCATTTCCAATCAGTCAGGACTGTTCAGTGAAAGGACTTTCTCGGATGAGCCTGCCTACCTACAGTCCAAAGTAGAACAGTCCAGTCCCTCCACAGAACCAACCGGCTCTCCAGGCTGGGGAGCAGGATCCCTTTCAGCGCAGGGGCCCATTTGCCGTTTTGGAGACACTCCGGGGCACATACCAGTGGGGGCGTGGCCAAAGGCCAAATGTGTTTGAGTAGGAGGAGGGCTGAAAACCTTACTACTGGTCCGGACAACATGAGTGGAAGCTCTGCCATAATAGGACTGCTGGAGGCCTCACACTGTGAGAGCAGCTTTAGAATTAAGGTGGGATTTCTGGTCTGATCAGGAATCCATGTTGCAAGTCTTTCTTGCTCCCCAGATACACCTTAGCAAGGCTGATGCTTGTGTAACTGGTACGTTCTGTGGGGCTATTTGCTTCCTAATGAACATTGCAGCACAACGTAACGTACAAAATGAACCTCCTATCACTAATTTTATAACAAAACAGCATAGACAATTCTAATCATCACAAAATGCTATGTCATTTTGAATCCAATTCAAATGAAATAGTTCAGAATGTCCTCTTCAACTGGTCTGAACACAGAAGAGTCAGCTGCATGCACAGAATCTTCAAATTCCTGGAATGAAATGCCAATTCGGTGCTATATACCTGAATTCATTATGTGGATTCACCCTCCAAACAAGCATGTAGGAAATACAGCTAGACCAGGTCAGCAAGGGCCTCAGTGGCAACAGCTCCTCCTGTGTCAGTTTTTGCATTCTTTTTTATCTGAATTTCTTAAAGTCCTGCTCTTTCTTTGTTTCATGCCTTTGGGTTGAACCAGTATTTCATAGGGGTTGCACATGGCTGCCCCGAAAACTCTTCCTTTTGTGTTGTGTGTCCTAGTGCTTTCAGCCCTATTGTTCTGCTCTCACAGACCTCTAGCAAACTGCCTTCGGGTTCCCCCACCCTCCTCCAAACCATGTATGCAACGGATAGGTTACAAAAGGATCTTGTACGGATCCATCTTTGTAGCCCACTTGGGAGCTACCTACAAGCTACATGCATTTTCTGCATGTCTAAACAAACTGGAAATGTTCTTCTGATTGTGCAACTGTAGCAGGCTCTTCAATTCTTCTTGCAAGCTGTAGGAGATTCTAAATGAATAAGCAGTGAGTAAAGGCTACCCAAAGCTGGGGGACCATAACTATTTGGTGGTTGCAGGGAAGGAGGGTGGAGGCAGGGGAAGGGGGCACGACCTGCTGAGGTAACGGACTAGGTGGCCTGGACTTGGTCTCTGGAGAAGAGGCTCTGCACCTTGCTATAGGCAGGCATCTGAGCTGGTGGTTATTCAGTCTGTATTTGTGAGCATATTTCTTAACAGGAAAGTCTGGAGGGGTGCACCATGAGCTTTGTGAGTAACACATGCTTTGTGTTGCCCTCCGGGCTGAGGCTGCAGCTGGGGCTCAGAGGGATCCCAGCCGTCCTAGGAAGGCTTCCAGTCGGTCAGCATGGGGGTCCTGTCTGTGGTGGAGCTGAGCTGCATCCCAGCCCAGAGGCTGGACTCTGCAGTGCAGGGTGCAGACCTCGTCTGCTGATACCCAACTAGAAGGCACTGTGTTCCATCTGGATATGCAGATCTGTTTAGATGAATACAAGTGGCGATAAAATAAATTGTGAAGCACAGATTGGTGTTTGGATGGAGAGAGAGAAACAGAAAAGGAGCTTCAAGCAGATGGATACTAAAGGTAGGATGCTCTGCTGCTCAGCAACTGTGAAACAGGCAGGAAAAATGCAGGGAACACAACCGTCTTAGTGCCTCAAAATACTTTCTCTTCAATACAGGGATTCATTCAAGAACTTTTATCAGATCAGAGATACTGGATAGGACTGGAATGGTCTGGAATTAATTGGACATGGATCACAGGTTCTCACCTGGATCGCAACATGTGAGTTCCTCTTTTACGGAAACTTTCTTTTCCCCTCCTTTCCTTTTAATTATTGTAGCAGAAAATCATGGAACTTTCAGAGCTGAATCTATTTGGAACAACTATAGGTTAATCCTGGCTTGTTTAGTCCATAAACCTGCCGTGCCTGGGCTCAGATAACATGCTCACAGTCGATAAGCGGGACAATCATACTTGATGGAAAATGGAAACAGCTCACATAAGGTGGGTATCCCTGCAACTCCTGCGTTAAAGAACTCGCGGTTTGCCACTGGGACATGCAAACTGTGCCCCTTTTTTGCATTGTCTTTTGACAATGCCCCTCATCAAAGACCCCGGAGCAAATTCAGCAGTCATGGAACAGAGGACCCACTACTGGTTCAAGTGCAGGAAGCAGAGAAGGTGGGTGCCTGCTTGCAGCCCCCGGCACTATTTGATGCAGCCTCAGAGCAGAATGCCTGGGCACCCCATCTCCGGGCTTACTCTGCAGCGGTGAAGGCGGCAGGGGAATCTGTCAGCCTGGGTGGCGGAATGAGACTGGCCTGATGGAACACACTCCCCCTGAAGGACCAAGTGTGCCGCTTGCCTGTGGCACCATGCATGCAGACACCAGGCGTGTTCATTACTAGCTATGCCTTTCCTCAGCTCTGGCGGATTCACCAGCAGCATCCTGACCTGTCAAGGTGTCCTCACCTTGTGGACTGGGATGCATGCATGGTTCCCTGCATTTTTAACTGGGCTATGAGGACCTGGATTTTCACCTGCTTTTACATGAATGGGTACCTAGTTTTATCTTACAGTTTGGATGGTGTTACTGTTATATTAGATGTTTTCTAATGTGCTTAGTTAACTGGCTTTTATAGTGTTCTAAAGGTTTACCTTATAAACCTCCAGAGGAGGGTAAACTATGGAATTTGCTACCACATGATGTAAACCTAGATACCAAACAGGGCCGCTTCCAGAAGGGACTGGAGAATTTCACAGAGAATGAAACTATCAGTGGCTATGAGATGTGTTAGCAGAATGCAACCTGCAGGACAGAAGCAGAGTGTCTATGCACATCGGTTGCTGGGGAACATGGGCAGGAAGGTGCGGCTACATTCTTGTCCTGCTCGTGGGCTTCCCACTGGGACAGCCGTCCTGCCACTGCATGAGCAGAATGCTGGACTAAACAGGCCTTTGGTCGGATCCATGCTGGCTCAAGAATGTTTGTACGCTCCTAAAAAGCTTGAAACTTCCATGGAGTTCCCACCTTTGCTGTCTTCCCCACAACCTGGGGCCCAGCAACTTAGTTTCAGATCTCTCCTTCCCAAGGATCTGAAATGGAGAAAGCAGGAGTACAGTAGTTGGCAGCCACAGTATCAAGGCGAGAGGGGATTGTTCAGCCTGTCTGCTCTAAGAGTACTTGTGCACTTTTGAGAAATGCCAAATGCGCATAAAGACCCCTTAGAATGGGATTTTGGGCTACCTTGCTTCTTATGAAAACAAAAATGCTTGTGCAGGCCTCAGCTCTGATAAGCAGGTATTTGCTTTTCTTTCACAGGTTTCAAGAACCAAGATATACTCCTGGAAGTAATTGTGGTCAGATAAAGCGTACCACAAAGAGTACAATAGCGTCTGACAAATGTGCAACAATACACCAATGGGTTTGCCAGAAAGAGGCAGTCTTGCTGTGATATTTTATTATTATTAATCTTACACTGCACTTATCTCTCACCTTTTTTCCTCTTGCAAGGAACTCAAGGTGGAGTGACGCACAAGGTTCCACTTCTCTCCATTTCTCTCCTCAGACCAGCCCTGCAAGTTAGGTCAGGCTAAGAGTCCATGACTGGCCCAAAGTTCAGTGAACCTCCTGGCCAGGTGGGGACTGGAATCAGATCCAAACCCAAGTCCCAACTCTACCCACCATGCAATGCTGGCTCTCAATTTTAGTTTACATATAAGAACGATGTGCTGTTAATGTGCTGTTTGTTGCAAGTCCAAAATAAAAATTCTGAACAGCTATGCTTCTTTGTTTTCAGCAAAATACCTGTAATTCATTTCTAGCAGTTTTTTTCTCTGCAGGGAGCAAGTCATTTGCAAAGTTAGTGCAACCTTTTTGGCCTTTCTAGACCAAGCTACTATCAAAGATTTTGGATTCCAAAAGGATGTGGTTGATCATTCCTGGAAAAATCCATTCCTCCTCCTCCTCCTGTACAGTGCAAAGGTCTCCTGAGCAGAGAAGAAACAGACTCATCTGAGTGAGGTAGCAGAAGACATCAGCACCCCGCAAATGCATGAGTGCTCACACTGCCCCCCTGTGGCCAGTATGTCCATCGCACCACTGAGGGCAGGGAGTGGGAAGCATGTTACCCTCCTCATCTGCTTCCCTATTATGCGAGCAGCATGTTTGGGTTTTCTGAAGGTTGTTTGATCCTGCTGGAGAACCCATACTGGCATATTAGGTTAGGTCAGCTCAGGGAAAGGTATGGAGTGGCTGGTTCAAAGCAAGACTGAGAAGGGGAATGATGTGGGTGAGCCCTAAGGGGGATCTTATTCACGTCACCATTTTTCAGATCTAGAAAAATCTGTTCTGATATTAGAGCAACAAGCCATTTCTTTTGTCAACCGACACAGCCTGACTGTATCTCTGCAACGAGATGACAAGCAAGCATTGAGAAGAGTGATGGGGAAATTCAGCTGACTGAGATGTGCATGTCAGGCTCCAGAAAAGGTGTCCGGATCCAGCTAGGATAAATATTTCAGACCAGAAGCTCCCTGGAGCAGGTCCTCCCTTCCTGTTGCATTTGTCCCGCACTTGAGTAAAGCCATAATATATGAGAAGGGTCTCGAACATGATGCCTGCGGACACCAGAATCCTTTTATTATCTTTTCCATTTTTTAATATAAGCACATGGATTTATAGGTAACGCATACAACTTTCTCGCAATTAAGCACAGGCTTCAATGAAGCAAAACAAATAGTGAAATAAGAATCCATTTAAGCTGGCCTCCGTATGTTGATAGCAAATATTGACAGCAAAGCCCTCAGTCCATGATATTATAGGTGTTCATTCTTCCATGGCGTGAGATCACGCTTCACCTGGGCCCCCGACCACCTGTTAATTTCCGGGTAGCAGGCAAACAATTCAAAGGGCAAAACCCTGTCACACTGCCTCTTCTGAGCAAGAGGGCCCTGGCGGCACTGGACGTCTTGCTCTTTGGGGGAAAGGGAAAGTGCCAAGCAGCACTGAAGCCACGAATGCGCAGCACTGCCCATGAAAAACCAGGCAGGTCGGTCTCCCCAGCCAACATTCACAGGTCCACTGACACGCGTCGCAAGGCTGCGGCCGTCACAGCACAAAGGTAGTCTGGGCCCTTCGGAGGCAGCAGCTGCAGGGAGAAGCGACTTGTCATTACCTGGGAGCAGTGTGCAGTGGAGGGCAGAGCTGGTGCGACGCAGCGCCTGGCGTGCGGGTCGTCACCTGCTTGCCGGCTTGCTGCAGATCCAGGCTTGCTCTATGGCGCAGCTGGAGCTGGCGATGCCTCTCTGGTTCACGTAAGCGCATTCCCCTAGTCCACCGACTGGAAACCTGAAGAGCAACACAACAGATGTCCAAACGTTCACAGAAGCAGGAACCCTGAGAAATAGCATCACATCACAGAGCAGAAAGGAACCCCCAAAGGAAATTGGGGAACAAAGCAGAGAAAGGGGCCAAGTCAAGGCTTAACAACTGGTCCATAAGGTAGCTAAGTGGTCAATGGATATTCTTTGCTGGATGCTCTTCTTAATGTTTTTGTATCAGGAAAGCTTAAAACCACACC
Source organism: Varanus salvator macromaculatus (assembly GCA_023646645.1). Taxonomy (NCBI): domain Eukaryota; kingdom Metazoa; phylum Chordata; class Lepidosauria; order Squamata; family Varanidae; genus Varanus; species Varanus salvator. The sequence continues at coordinate 1,900,662 of JAIXND010000792.1, forward strand.
CAACCTCTCTGTTTTGCTCCACTGTTTCCATTTAGATCTAATCTACTGTAGAGAAATCCCTGAAACATTTGCATGTGCCTTGATAGTTTCATGCCCGGTCTTTCTGAGAAACTTCCCGTTTCCGGACTCACCAGTTGTTAAAAATGGTACCATTGATCCATCTCCAGGGATCTGTTTCTAGATCTCTTCGGAGGCCAATCCAGTAGTCAGCAGAAGTTTTATAGCGTCTCAGGAAGTTCTTAACTGAGGTTAAAAATATATATGCGCACATTACCATCCCCAGTCCAGGCAACCCCATTTGCTGCTGATACAAGAAAGTTAAGCCAATCATAATAACCCAATCCTTATCTTCTGGCCAGTTTCTCAGGCCAGAAGAATACCAAGCAGCACAGCTGTGCAAAACCTTTGGATGGAAAACAAGACTCAACTGACTGTTTTGGTGAATCGTCCAAAACTGCCATCCGTGGAAATCAATAGAAAATAGGACTTCTAACATGGAAAGAGGTTAACAATGCACTAGCTCTGCCAGGGGCATAACACATCATTGCACTTAAATGCAGGAAGACATGGACCAGATTTTGTGCCTTTCCACATCTCCTGGGGAGACACAATTTGCTTGGAGATCCCTCCGTGCACTACAGGCCTGGGTGGGAAGCCCTCAGCAGGAATCCCACTGTCCAGGGGTTCAGTCCAAACATCCCATCCAGATCACGGAACTGACTGGGAACATGCAGTGGACTGGACTGGCCACGGTTGCAGCCCATGTCCTGCGACTCACCATCTCTTCTTGGGAGTTGATCACAGCCAAAGAGGCGTTGAGCGAGGAGCAGTCGGTCCTGCTGGATGTCCAGTTCTTCTCTGCCTCGGCAAAATGGTAGCATCCCCTTTGGTAGCCAACCCAGCCATCCGGACAGCGGCCCACTGGAGTGCTGGGAGCCGCTAACAGTTGTGCTGGGGCTGTCCCTGTGGCAAGAGGCGTGAAGAAGATGAGATCGGTGCTCTCTGCATCTTAGTGCAGCTATTGCGACCATGAGGGCAGCTTTGCCACAATCGGGGGGTTGAGCAACCATGCCCCACCTCCCTTCCTACCTCTGAGTATTTGTTTGTTTGTTTGAAAAATTTCTATGCCGCCCCTTGCCAGCTAGCCTCGGGGTGGCTTACAGCAGGTCCATATAATACAAAATGCAACATAAAATTGAAACACAAAACGACCTACCACATTCAAACTGAAACTAAAATTGGCCTGAGTGCCCGAGACTCATGTGCACTTGGGAAGGGAGCGTGGTAGAATGACGGAGCGCATGCACTGCATGCAGAAAGATCCAGGGTGCGTGGAAGTCCCTGGCTTCCTCGGGTAGGACTGAGAAACGACCTCCAGAGCTGCTACCGCTCACTGCAGAGACTTCTGGGCGGGACAGACCAAAGGTCTGACACCGAACATGGCAGCTTCCCATGCCTGCCTGCATAAGCGATGGGGAAACAGGCAGGGCGGATCATGGGGGAAAGGAGTGGACAGCTTGGTGCTGGGGGGCAGGCAGGGGCACAGCTTCCACCAGGGCTGCCACTCCCTTGGCCCATCAGCATCAGGAGGATTCTGTGAATATTTTTATATTTATGATTACACTTATGCCCTGCCTTTTCTCCTTTGTCAAGAAGGAGGAGGCAACCAGCATGGTTCTCCCACTCCATTGGATCCCCATCAGCTTCTGAGGTAAGTTAGACCGCAGCAGTGCTAGGCCCAAAGACATGCCAGGAGTTTCTCAGCGCACTGCGGACTTGAACCCAGTGCCCCAGCCCAGCGCTGTGACACCTGCGTCACTCTGGCTCTGCCCCCAGTGAAGCTGGTAACTCCTCAGGGCAGAACGAGAAATGTTGGAAGGGCAGGACGGCCTGCAGCGACAGAGGACACAGCACAGGGCATCCATCCGTTCACCTGATGCAGTGGTGCTGATGACGACGATGATGAGGACAATGATGAGAATGGCATTAAGTGTCAAGCTCCCGATGGCTGTACAACGAGCTGCTCTGAGTCCGCCAGGCCACCCGCATCCTGCAGGAGAAAGCCAAGAGTTGGTCCTGGCAGGCCTTGTCAGTCCAGGCTGCTCTCAATGCAAATGCAGAGGCCAACACCCTTCCACCACGCCTGCTTTGCATGGGCAGACAGGCAGCCCCAGAGCAGGAGAGACAGAGCCCCGCCTGCCCCAATTGTCACTCACTCACCAGCAAGAGGAGACTTGAGAGCACTTGCTGGTCCCAGTTGTTCTTTGCCGCTTCCATGTATTTTCCCATCCTCCACTGAATGCCCGTTCATGGGAAGAGATTCACCCGCTGCTTCATGTTCAGGCACAGCCATCTCTTCTCTCTCAGCCAGAAGGACGTCTGGACCTTACTCTCTGTGTGAATGCTGCTCAGGTCTAATGACACTGGCTCGGGTCTAATGACACTGAAGAAAACAGTTCACTGGAGTGCAAACTCAGGCACCGTTTGGCTATGAAATGTGGTCAGAAAAAACACCTTTTAAATACCACTGAATTGTGTGTTTCACTCTGATTTGGATTCCATTAGCCAGTGTTCAAATAGGTTTTTCAATGACTCTTTGAGGCACAGTCAGCAGCGCCTCTGCAAAGTCCCAGTCTCTGCTTCCATTGCAGGAGTTTCACCAGGGATCCCGGTTTCCCTGAAAAGGTAAATTGCAGAATAGAGGTAACTCATTTCCCAAAGGTCTTGAACACTTGCACCTTTTTGCTTCCACGTGAAAAAAGAAACCTTTTGGCATCCTTTCGTCACTATTCAAATACTGGAAGCGTTACCCTGAGTCTATTTACTGTAGCAGGCGAGGTTTTTCCTCAGATTTGTAATATTGTTACCAATTGCAGCACCCCAAAACACCCCAAGAGTAATTGGCCAGAGAAAGGCCCCAAAAGTAGTTGGCCAGAGGAAGGCCACATAGTAAAAACACCACAGTTATACTGTCCCAGATGGGAGAGGGGAGAAGAACAAAATGAACTATGTGTAACCCACAGCAAACACGCTAGCCTGACCTCGAATACAGTCCTCAAAGGGACAGTGGAAACTGGTTCTAGCCGCCATGAAAGTTGCAAATGTGCAGGGAGTAAGAGCATGGCAACCCTGTGTGAATCTCGAGCAGATAAGAAATAGACATGGGCAATGTCTGGTCCTTGACAGAAGAAAGGACTCTTTCTCCAGCACAGGAGGGGGTGCATACGTTGATGTATCGATGCATTAGATGTGTATTAGGTGACCGAATTGGTTACCTAGGGCATAAAACGCATGTACTGGGGTGCAACTTTTGAGACACCGCTTTGGGCTGAATGTCCCCTTTCGTCTCCCTTTATTCTATAGTGCACTAGAATAAGGCTGATTTTAGCTCTAAGTCTCGTCTCAGGCTCTGCTTGGCTCATGTCTGGGGTCCACCCGGGTTTGCCCCAGCTGTTGACTGGCTCAGTACGGTAACAATATCAAGCTTTTAGCTGTAAAAAGTGTTGCAAAAATATCAGCTCATGGGTTCATTGCCTGAGAGGAATGATCCCCACAATCCCATTCATCTCAGGGAGATGCTGAAAAACTCAGACACCAGCGGCTCTTCGTTCTAAGAGACTTTGTTTTTACTGAAAACAAGCTGCAGGGAGGGCAAAAACTCTGGCTCAAGCCACAAAAGGGACCCCACATCCTCTTATACAATTAAGGTAAAGGTAAACGTTTCCCCTTGACATTCAGTGCAGTCACGTCTGACTCTTCGGGGCGGTGCTCATCTCTGTTCCCTAGCAGAGGGAGCCAGAGTTGTCCACAGACAGTCTCCGTGGTCATGTGGCCGGCATGACTAAACACCGAAGTGTACGGAACAGTTACCTGCCCACCAAAGTGGTAACTTTTTATCTACTTGCATTTTCATGCTTTCAAACTGCAAGGCTGGCAGGAGCTGGGACGGAGCAACTGTAATTCACCCCGTTGTGCAGATTCAAACTGGCGACCTTTGGATCAACCGGCACAGCAGTTTAAACCACTGCGCCACCTGACAATCTAAGCATCAAAACACCCGATCAGCGAGCTGCATGTTCTACCCAATGGTGCCTAACACGTTGCTGCCTTTGGGCTTGGCCAGCACTGCAGAGATAGGTGTCCAGGGAGGGTACTTGCTTGGGCTCTAAACGTAAAAGCATTTAGGGGGTGTGTTTGCTTCATCCTAAAGGCCATGGCTAACTGAATATGCTTCCAGGCGACGATAAGAGCATGAATGCACTTCTTTACTTCTAAGCTACATTTTTGGTGCAAGAAAAGGGCCAGAGGATCCATTTGCCCTTCCAGTATTAATTTGCATGAAGCAGGTAGATGATGCAAAAGAGTGTGTACATCACCCAATGTTAGAGCCATTTCCAGAACAGTATTTACCTGTGAAATAATTCCCAACAAAAAATGCAACTTTTGAACCCCATCAGAACACGTTTAGAACAAGCATTAATTCACAGCACCCCTAGCAATTAGCCAAATTAAACAATCCCTTCTCAGGAGAGGGGTGGGTGCCCTAATCGGGGCGTCCCACACGGACCCCCCTCCTTCTTTCAATGCATGGTGGGGGGGGGGGTAATCTGAAGCCCCGGCTTGGAGGAGCGCTGATTCACTCCAAACGGCGCTATCGCTTACGTGCAAGCCTTACGTGATCGCTCGGAAAAGCTCCGGGCCGCAGAGGCGGCCTTCCCTCGCAGCCCCCGAGGAAAAGCTCCGGCCGCGCCAGCAGCAGACCGGCGCAGACACAAAGGGAGGCTCTGCACGGGAGGCTTTTTAAGGGACGGAGGTCCGCATCCAGGGTTTACAGAGCAAATAGCAGAGGCGACCGCGCCTCCATGGGCCATAAACTGGGAGCAAGTGGCCGCACCCCGGGAAAGATGCACGATCGCGGGTCTTTGGCCCCTTCTTCCAGCCACGCCGTCCTCCGGCCGCCCCCGCCCCCTACCTGCGCGCGCCCAATTGCAGGACTGCCGCGGCGCTTCCGGATCGGGCCTCCCCGTTCAGCGGCCCAGCAGGAGCCAGTTTGAAATCCCCGCCGGGCGCCCTGCCCTGCCCTGCGGTGCCGGTTTGGCGGAAGCTCCTCCCCGATTCGTCACAGCGGGACGCTGCCGCCGAGCCCTAAACCAGGCATGCGTGGACAGCAGAGCCGCACTTTGCCCTCAAACCATCGTAATTTATTTTCACGAGATACAACAAGAAAGGAAAGGAGATACAGGGAGGGAAGACGCCAAGGGTCGATCCGCAACTATAACAAGTGACAGCAATCTTTTAAAAAGTCATAAAAAAGCGAAAATCTCATCGGCTACAATTCTATCAAACAATTCATTTCTCAGTCAAACAAGATCTGGCCAGCCTATTGTTTTAACTTTAAAGAACTAAGTATTGACATTTATGAAAACATTTTCTTTAACAAATACATTGCTCATAATAAACTTTCCAATAAACCTTGCGAGATGCAGAGCTATATTCATTCTGAATGTGCTTTTATTCTTTAATATTCTTAGTGTGCAATCCAATAACATCAAGCCAGGCCATAAGAATGTGGAAAAGATCCTCAAGATAGCTGTCAATCCATTTTTATCCAGCATTTAATATTAGACTTTAGAAGCAAAAGCAGATCAGCCGCAAATCCCCACACATGGCTGGTGGAGGTGGTGCCAAATTCGGCCAGTCCACAGCAGGGCAAACCCGAGTCAAAAGGAGCCTGAGATGAGACTTCGAGCCAAAGCCAGCTTTGTTCTAGTGCACTATAGAATAAAGGGAGGCAAAAGGGGATGTTCAGCCCAAAGCGGTGTCTCCAAGTTGCACCCCGGTACATGTGTTTTATGCCCTAGGTAACAAATTCGGTCACCTAATACACATCTAATGCATCGATACATCAATGTATGCACCCCCTCCCATGCTGGAGAAAGAGTCCTTTCTTTTGTCAAGGGCCAGACATTGCCCATGTCTATTTCTTATCTGCTCGAGATTCACACAGGCTTGCCCTGTTCTCACTCTCTGCACATTTGCAACTTTCATGGCGGCTAGAACCAGTTTCCACAGTCCCTTTGATTACTGTATTCGAGGTCAGGCTAGCATGTTAGCTGTGGGTTACACAAAGTTCATTTTGTTCTTATCCGCCCTCCCTTCTGGGACAGTATAACTGTGGTGTTTTTCCTATGTGGCCTCCCTCTGGCCAACTACTTTTGGGGCCTTCCTCTGGCCAACTACTTTTGGGGTGTTTTGGAGTGCTGCAATTGCCAGCAGAAGTGACCGCCGTAGTGCAGAGTCATCGCCAGGCAGAAGAGAGCCTGGCCTCCTGGCCTCCTTTTTAAAATACTCCACAGAAGAGCCAGAGATTTTTGTTCCAGGGCAGGCGACCTGTCATGATGGGACCATAAGCTGTTCCAGGGTTGTGGTAGCCAGGGCCGTCTCAACACATGGGCCCGGTGGGCACTTGCCCGTGGGCCCCATACTAATCTGTGTATGTTAACCCGTGCAAAATTGGAAAACTTCCAAAATTAACAGTAGTTGTAGTTGTCGTAGGGGCCCCAGTACACTGCTTTGCCAGGGGCCCATAATGCTGTTAAGACGGCTCTGGTGGTAGCCCTTGGATCTCCATAGCAATCCAGACTCCCAGGCTGAGACATATAATATTAAAGACACCTGTCCATGGCACCTGTAATTTGCAGGGATCCATTTCAGCTTAGGTGACCTGAGGAGGTGGGCAAGAGGCATGCAGCAAAACAGCCAACTGTGTGTCCCCCTAACTGTTACCTACCCGGGTTTATTAAAGATAGCCTGGGTGGAGGGTTAGCTGGCTGTGTTCAAGGAGTAGCCAGTGCCCCTGTCTGCAAGGGAGCGGTTCCACCAGGGACGTGTGAAGAATCCCCTTTGGGGGTAGGAGTCAGTTGAATCCCCTTATCCGTATACTGATTGGTTGGCTCTCACTTTTGATCCCCTCCCATATTGAAACATAAAGTAAAATGGTTGCAAAAACGAATAAGAAACATCAGAAAATAATCAGCAAAACAAAACCCTGACCCATGGAGAAGAGAAACGCTCAGCAGAAGACTGGTTTATCCACCACTGAACAGCAAACAGCCTTCCCCAGAATTTACTTGAAGAGCCACATCATGGACAGGCAGCAGATGAAGGCAGCTCCATACAGACTTTCCAGGGGGTGGAATTCAAAAACATTGGTGCCACAACTACCACAGCCGTGCTGCTCTTGATTCCCAAGCGATTCCTCAGTCAGCAGCAGACTCTACAGCAGGACATCAAATGTGGATGGGTGGACTGGAACCTAAGATCCATAGCCATGACGGATGGCTACCAAGAAGAGTCTACTGAATAGCCATTTTGTGGTGGTGTCCACAATAGTTTCTTAAATTTCCAAATAAGCCCACATGTCCAAAACCATTCCAGGCCCTTGCTGTAACCCGAGTTAGTTGTCATGATCCATAGTTGAAGTAATTGAGAAGCACTATATGGATGAGTGAAAAACTGACTAATACTTCTCAGAGCTGACCCAGATATTCCCAGATGCTCAAAGAGCTCCTCAACTCCCAGTTTGCCATTGACATTTTGGATGTGGAATTTCAGTTTGCACTGTTAAATATTCATTCACTGTTAAATATTCATTCATAAATATTCATTCATGTATTTCATTTCTGTACCACTGTATTCAAAGCTCACAGGCCAGTTCAGAACAAATGTGGGGATCTAACGTAAGAACATTAACATACAGAATTCAAAATCATTTGAAGCAGTTATGTATATTATATTACTACATTTATATTTCTATCCTGCCTTTTACATCTTACAAGGAACCCAAGGCAGCTGACATAATCCACTTCCTTGGTTACTTTAAGATACAGAACTAACATGATAACAAAGCCAAGAATTTATAATGTGTGTATCAGTCGAGTTAGGCTTCAGGGCATTATAGCTGCAACCCATCATCTTCCTACTGGTAGTTTTATACACACACACACACACCAGCCCAGCCTCCTTTGTTCAGACATCTCGCTCAGACCAACGGGATTTTCATCCTGGAGTCTTGCTTCTTGAGAACATGCTAGTCCTGATGGCTGAGCCCCTCCACTTGCTCACAGGCCCAAAGACACTCTTCAGAAGGTCTGAGATGTCTTCTCACTTTTCGTAACTAGTGCTCACCACCAATGACATTGTCTCATCTCCTCCCCTGCAATGGTGCGTCCTGGCAAAACCATCATGCTTCTTCCTTAAAGGAATTTTATGATGGGTCCAAAAGTCATCAACTTTGACACTCTGCTGTGTTTCCTACAGCCTGTTCCTTTTCTTCTCACTGCAGAACATTTGTTAAGGTTAAAAAAACAGAGGGAATCACTGCACAAAGCTTTTGGATTGGTAATGCTCAGAGCCCTCTGTTGAGAAACACCACAAGTAACCAACCACCAGTTCCTTGGAACCAGAGCAGCTGAATTAGGTTGAGTGAAGCTATCCAGCGACTTCAAGACACTGTGGGCATTGAGCCGCAATAGAGTAGAATCCATTCTTCATTGGACAACTTTGAGCAGTGCAAAGTCACAGGATTCCTACATTTCCAAAAAGTATATTCTGCTTTGGAAATGGAATCCTAACTAGGACTGTCCCCACCTCTCTCCACTCCTGCAGGAAGTCTCACTTGCCAACTCTGCCCTGCAGACTGGCACCGCCACGAGGACAAGTGCTACTGGCCATCGGAGGATTTGAAATTCTGGAACCAGAGCAGAGATTACTGCTTCACAAGGGGTTCTCAACTGGCCGTGATCCAAAGCCAAGAAGAACTGGTAAACGAGGCAATCATGCAGTCACAGAATACTTGCCATACAATGGCTTTGCTTTTTCTGAAGGAAGGCTTGACCTGGAGGGAATTCCAAGTAACACTATACAGGTTTTACTTGGAATGTGTTAGCAGCATGCAACTGGCAGGACAGAAGCAGAGTGTCTATGTACATCGGTTGCTGGGGAACATGGGCAGGAAGGTGCAGCTACATTCTTGTCCTGCTCATGCGCTTCCCACTGGGACAGCCGTCCTGCCACTGCATGAGCAGAATGCTGGACTAAACAGGCCTTTGGTCGGATCCATGCTGGCTCAAGAATGTTTGTACGCTCCTAAAAAGCTTGAAACTTCCATGGAGTTCCCACCTTTGCTGTCTTCCCCTCAACCTGGGGCCCAGCAACTTAGTGCTCTTGAAGTCCTGACTGGGCATCCACTGCTCACTCCTTCCCGAGGATCTGAAATGGAGAAAGCAGGACTACAGTGGTTGGCACACGCAGTATCAAGGCGAGCGGGGATTGTTCAGCCTGTTGGCTGTAAGAGCACTTGCGCATCGATCATCTCTCTCCTTACTGGCCTTTTTTCCAAGTTGTTTTTTTTAAATCCAGCTCCTGCAACCTTCCCTCACAAGGGAAAGCTCTGTTTTCTGTAATTTTTCTAACTCCGTTTTATCCTTTTTTAGGCAGAGCAAGCTGAGATACACAGCATTTTGGGTCTTCCCTACATATTCAAAGGAATGTGTGGTCTGGCTCTGTCCCACTGTGCAAACACGACTGGGCTTTCGATGGCCTGCTAACTGCCACGCAGGCCAATTGCAGCCTTCCCTTAGAGCTGAAATACACTTGTAGACCATTCCCACAAACCAGCACTGAAGGCACGAATGCGCAGCACTGCCCATGAAAAACCAGGCTGGTTGGTCTCCCCAGCCAATGTTCACAGGTCCACTGACACGCGTCGCAAGGCTGCGGCCGTCACAGCACAAAGGTAGTCTGGGCCCTTCGGAGGCAGCAGCTGCAGGGAGAAGCGACTTGTCATTACCTGGGAGCAGTGTGCAGTGGAGGGCAGAGCTGGTGCGACGCAGCGCCTGGCGTGCGGGTCGTCACCTGCTTGCCGGCTTGCTGCAGATCCAGGCTTGCTCTATGGCGCAGCTGGAGCTGGCGACGCCTCTCTGGTTCACGTAAGCGCATTCTCCTAGCCCACCGACTGGAAACCTGAAGAGCAACACAACAGATGTCCAAACGTTCACAGAAGCAGGAACCCTGAGAAATAGCATCACATCACAGAGCAGAAAGGAACCCCAAACATCGGAGCATCTAGCCAGCCTGGAAGTTAATTGTGCGCAGAGGAAACTGCAGAGAGGCCCTTGTGCAGTGCTTACTCCTACTGCCTGGCCGATTCTCCACCAAAAGGACAAAAGGCACATTCCAAGGCGCAGACAACGTTTTGCCATCATACAGAAAACCCGGGAAGGCCCAGTTTTCTCCTGGTTCTTCCGAGCATTTGGGCGGTGGTTCATGAAATGTGCTCGAGGTATGTTATACCACCCTTCAGTCAGAAAGTACACAAGACCCGATAAAATATAAAAGGAGCTGCTTTCTAGGGCAATGCACCTTAACCATCCCATCTACCTGATAACTGGACCGTATTTGGCCTGGAAAATAGCCAGGAAAGGCCCAAAATGGCAGAAACTCAGACCTTGGGCCTACTGGTAATTCCTGGAAATTGGGGAGCAAAGCAGAGAAAGTGGTTCACAGATATTCTTTCATTAATAGATATTCTTTGCTGGATGCTCTTCTGATGTTTTTGTATCAAGAAAACTTAAACTTACATCTCACCTCTCTGTTTTACTCCACTGTTTCCATTTAGATCTAATATAGTGTAGGGAAACCACTGAATTATTTGTATGAGTCTTGACAGCTTCATGCTCAGTCTTTCTCAGACACTTTCAGTTTCCGCACTCACCAGTTGTTGAAAATGGTACCATCGGTCCATCTCCAGGGATCTGTTTCTAGATCTCTTCGGAGGCCAATCCAGTAGTCAGCAGAAGTTTTATAGCGTCTCAGGAAGTTCTTAACGGAGGTAAAAAATATACATGCGCACATTACCATCCCCAGTCCAGGCAACCCCATTTGCTGCTGATACAAGAAAGTTAAGCCAATCATAATAACCCAATCCTTATCTTCTGGCCATGTTTCTCAGGCCAGAAGAATACCAAGCAGCACAGCTGTGCAAAACCTTTGGATGGAAAACAAGACTCAACTGACTGTTTTGGTGAATCGTCCAAAACTGCCATCCGTGGAAATCAATAGAAAATTGGACTTCTAACATGGAAAGAGGTTAACAATGCACTAGCTCTGCCAGGGGCATAACACATCATTGCACTTAAATGCAGCAAGACATGGACCAGATTTTGTGCCTTTCCACATCTCCTGGGGAGACACAATTTGCTTGGAGATCCCTCTGTGCACCACAGGCCTGGGTGGGAAGCCCTCAGCAGGAATCCCACTGTCCAGGGGTTCAGTCCAAACATCCCATCCAGATCACGGAACTGACTGGGAACATGGAAGAGATTGGACTGGACACAGTTGCAGCCCGTGTCCTGCGACTCACCATCTCTTCTTGGGAGTTGATCACAGCCAAAGAGGCGTTGAGCGAGGAGCAGTCGGTCCTGCTGGATGTCCAGTTCTTCTCTGCCTCGGCAAAATGGTAGCATCCCCTTTGGTAGCCAACCCAGCCATCCGGACAGCGGCCCACTGGAGTGCTGGGAGCCGCTAACAGTTGTGCTGGGGCTGTCCCTGTGGCAAGAGGCGTGAAGAAGATGAGATCGGTGCTCTCTGCATCTTAGTGCAGCTATTGCGACCATGAGGGCAGCTTTGCCACAATCGGGGGGTTGAGCAACCATGCCCCACCTCCCTTCCTACCTCTGAGTACTGAGTGCCCGAGACTCATGTGCACTTGGGAAGGGAGCGTGGTAGAATGACGGAGCGCATGCACTGCATGCAGAAAGATCCAGGGTGCGTGGAAGTCCCTGGCTTCCTCGGGTAGGACTGAGAAACGACCTCCAGAGCTGCTGCCGCTCACTGCAGAGACTTCTGGGCGGGACAGACCAAAGGTCTGACACCGAACATGGCAGCTTCCCATGCCTGCCTGCATAAGCGATGGGGAAACAGGCAGGGCGGATCATGGGGGAAAGGAGTGGACAGCTTGGTGCTGGGGGGCAGGCAGGGGCACAGCTTCCACCAGGGCTGCCACTCCCTTGGCCCATCAGCATCAGGAGGATTCTGTGAATATTTTTATATTTATGATTACACTTATGCCCTGCCTTTTCTCCTTTGTCAAGAAGGAGGAGGCAACCAGCATGGTTCTCCCACTCCATTGGATCCCCATCAGCTTCTGAGGTAAGTTAGACCGCAGCAGTGCTAGGCCCAAAGACATGCCAGGAGTTTCTCAGCGCACTGTGGACTTGAACCCAGTGCCCCAGCCCAGCGCTGTGACCCCTGTGCTGCTCTGGCTCTGCCCCCAGTGAAGCTGGTAACTCCTCAGGGCAGAACGAGAAATGTTGGAAGGGCAGGACGGCCTGCAGCAACAGAGGACACAGCACAGGGCATCCATCCGTTCACCTGATGCAGTGGTGCTGATGACGACGATGATGAGGACAATGATGAGAATGGCATTAAGTGTCAAGCTCCCGATGGCTGTACAACGAGCTGCTCTGAGTCCGCCAGGCCACCCGCATCCTGCAGGAGAAAGCCAAGAGTTGGTCCTGGCAGGCCTTGTCAGTCCAGGCTGCTCTCAATGCAAATGCAGAGGCCAACACCCTTCCACCACGCCTGCTTTGCATGGGCAGACAGGCAGCCCCAGAGCAGGAGAGACAGAGCCCCGCCTGCCCCAATTGTCACTCACTCACCAGCAAGAGGAGACTTGAGAGCACTTGCTGGTCCCAGTTGTTCTTTGCCGCTTCCATGTATTTTCCCATCCTCCACTGAATGCCCGTTCATGAGAAGAGATTCACCCGCTGCTTCATGTTCAGGCACAGCCATCTCTTCTCTCTCAACCAGAAGGACGTCTGGACCTTACTCTCTGTGTGAATGCTGCTCAGGTCTAATGACACTGAAGAAAACAGTTCACTGGAGTGCACACTCAGGCACCGTTTGGCTATGAAATGTGGTCAGAAAAAACACCTTTTAAATACCACTGAATTGTGTGTTTCACTCTGATTTGGATTCCATTAGCCAGTGTTCAAATAGGTTTTTCAATGACTCTTTGAGGCACAGTCAGCAGCGCCTCTGCAAAGTCCCAGTCTCTGCTTCCATTGCAGGAGTTTCACCAGGGATCCTGGTTTCCCTGAAAAGGTAAATTGCAGAATAGAGGTAACTCATTTCCCAAAGGTCTTGAACACTTGCACCTTTTTGCTTCCACGTGAAAAAAGAAACCTTTTGGCATCCTTTTGTCCCTGTTCAAATACTGGAAGCGTAACATTGTCCTGAGTCTGTTGCAGTGCAGCAGGAGAGATCTTTCCTCTTAGTGTTGTAATATCAAGCTTTTAGTTGTGAAAAGTGTCGTGAAAATATCTGCTCATGGGTTCATTGCCTGAGAGGAGTGACCCCACAATCCCCTTCATCTCAGGGAGACGATGAAAAAAATCAGACACCGGCAGCTCTTCCTTCCAAGAGACTTTGTTTTTACTGAAAACAAGCTGCAGGCAGGGTAAAAGCTCTGGCTCAAGACACAAAAGGAGCCCCACAGCATCTTACAATTACAGTTCATTAAATGACAACCCGATCAGCAAGCTGCATGTTCTACCCAATCTTGCCAAACACATTGCTGCCTTTGGGCTTGGCCAGCACTGCAGAGATAGGTGTACTTGCTTGGGCTCTAAAGGTAAAAGCATTTAGGGGGTGTGTTTGCTTCATCCTAAAGGCCACGGCTAACTGAATATGCTTCCAGGCGACGATAAGAGCATGAATGCACTTCTTTACTTCTAAGCTACATTTTTGGTGCAAGAAAAGGGCCAGAGGATCCATTTGCCCTTCCAGTATTAATTTGCATGAAGCAGGTAGATGATGCAAAAGAGTGTGTACATCACCCAATGTTAGAGCCATTTCCAGAACAGTATTTACCTGTGAAATAATTCCCAATAAAAAATGCAACTTTTGAACCCCATCAGAACACGTTTAGAACAAGCATTAATTCACAGCACCCCTAGCAATTAGCCAAATTAAACAATCCCTTCTCAGGAGAGGGGTGGGTGCCCTAATCGGGGCGTCCCACACGGACCCCCCTCCTTCTTTCAATGCATGGTGGGGGGGGGGGTAATCTGAAGCCCCGGCTTGGAGGAGCGCTGATTCACTCCAAACGGCGCTATCGCTTACGTGCAAGCCTTACGTGATCGCTCGGAAAAGCTCCGGGCCGCAGAGGCGGCCTTCCCTCGCAGCCCCCGAGGAAAAGCTCCGGCCGCGCCAGCAGCAGACCGGCGCAGACACAAAGGGAGGCTCTGCACGGGAGGCTTTTTAAGGGACGGAGGTCCGCATCCAGGGTTTACAGAGCAAATAGCAGAGGCGACCGCGCCTCCATGGGCCATAAACTGGGAGCAAGTGGCCGCACCCCGGGAAAGATGCGCGATCGCGGGTCTTTGGCCCCTTCTTCCAGCCACGCCGTCCTCCGGCCGCCCCCGCCCCCTACCTGCGCGCGCCCAATTGCAGGACTGCCGCGGCGCTTCCGGATCGGGCCTCCCCGTTCAGCGGCCCAGCAGGAGCCAGTTTGAAATCCCCGCCGGGCGCCCTGCCCTGCGGTGCCGGTTTGGCGGAAGCTGCTCCCCGACCCGCCACGTGGGGACGCTGCCTCCGAGCCGTAAGCCCGACATGCTTCCATTTCTACCCTTTCTTAATTTATTTTCACGAGATACAATAAGAAAGGAAAGGGGATACAGGAAAGCACGGCGCCAAGGGTCGATCCACAAGTATAACACTGACGTCAGTAGTTAACACAGTCTGCAGAAAACTGCTCTGGATCTCTGATTTTGGAGTACCGCCAGCCCATTGCTAACACCCCCTTTTCCGGTCAGCTCTCCTTCTTGGATACACACCATGCATGGTGAGAGAGGTCTGAGAGTGTCGCAGAGACAGAGAGCAATGTTGCCCGGAGGCCAGACTCACCTAGCAGGTCTCCCAAAGCGAAATGGTCAGCCTGGATATCCCAGCCTAAGACTAGCCACCCTCTTCAGGAGGAAGAGTCTCATCAGCAGAAGAGAATGCAGAGACTCTCCTGAAGAACCGTGGAAGAGGGTGACACTGGCAGAGGATCGTTCAAAGACCATGGCGTGAAGCTCAAGCTAACTGGTTAGTACTTTGCAGAAGAAGCGGTAATAGACCACTTCTGACTATTTCTTACCTTGAAAACCCTGTAGAGAAATTATCCAAAAGGAAACAAGAGAAGATGAGATCCCCATGTTGGAAGCTACTGGGGAACAGCAAAGTAGGAAAAGTGCTGTCACTAATGACATGACTAGATCAAAGCCAAAAGGAGGTCTAGTGGCTGAGGTACACAGAGGTGAAAGGGAAGTCCAGTGGTACTGTTGGAACTTGGAACATGGGAAGTATAAATCACGGCAAACTATAAAACAAGAAATGGAATGGCTGAACATCTCCAATGGTGTGGTGTGAGCAAACTAAAGTGGATTGAAATGGGACATTTTGAGTCCAATAAGCACAAACTCTTTTATTCTGCAAAAGACAAACTCAGAAGAAATGGAATGGCTCTAATACTGAGGCAAGATGTTGCACAGGCAGTAAGAGGCTGTAATGCAAAGTCCAACTGTATAATATTAATCAAAATTCTCAGAAAACCTGTCAACATAACCATAATTCAAGCTTATGTTCCACCAGCAGATCCTGGAGGAGGAGGAGGAGGAGGAGGAATCAGATCCTGCTGTTCACGTGCCAGAGAGAATATTGACAGCACTCCAAAACAAGATATTCTGATAAGCCTAGGTGACTGGAATACAAAAGCAGGAAACAAAGCAGAATCATACATCATATGAAAATCTGGCATAGGGCTCAGAAACAAAGGAGGAAAGTGACTCATAGAATTATGTGAGGCCAGCCATTTGTTCACTGGAAATACATACTTCAGATGACTGTCAAATGGACTTCACCAGAGGACCAAGGGAGAAATCAAGTTAACTATATAATTGGAATCATGAGATACAAATTGCGGAGATGACTACGAACTATTAATATAAAAACCAGAGTCAAGCTGAAAAAGGTCACCAACAGAAGCATGGTGCCAAAACACAACCCATGAAGACAAGACAGTTTGCTGTTGGGTTGTGAACTATGGGTTGTTTGTGGTTAACTTATCAAGGTTGTTCACACTGTTGGGTTCGAGCAACATGCTGTTCCAACGATAGCCCATAATTTGTCAACCTGCACAGGTAACCCTTTGGGTGAGGGCTATCATGCTGTGTGAACCCAGCCTCTCCTCATCCTGGGTTGCAGAAATAGCAGCCGGTAATGAGGAAGGTTATGGGGTGAAAGCAACAGTCTGAGGAAGGATTAGCTGACTTCCTACTGTCCAGTTTGCATAAGGAGAGCAGTGTTGGGCTGCTCCACCCTCAAGGCTGTGTTGTTTGAAACATGACATGGGGGCTTCCAGTGCGCATAGAGAACAGCGCACAATTCAAAACAATCCGTACAATGGGAGGTTACTGTGAGGTTGCAGGTGTTTTGCATTTGATTGTTATGACATTATTGTTATATTTGTACAGAGTATGGGTGTGCGTGTTGTGATTATATCTTGTAACTTGTCCAGAGAGCCATTTTGGCTAAAGTGGCTGGACAGAAATCTAATAGATACAGTATATCTAAACCCTGGGTATTAAAGATGTGGTGCTTGACAGAGTTGACTTATGTGAAGTGTCATGGCCACTACTGATCACATCTTGTATCTTGTACCCATCCAGAGAGCCATACAGGTTTACCAGCCTGACCTCTCTGTCTCTTTCAGGAAGAACGTACAACCAGGCTGCACATGTCAGGCTGTGGACACAGCTGTTCTGCATTTGTTCTTTCGTTAGAGGAAAGACAACAGCAATGAAATGTGTTGTTTCACTGACAAACAGCTGCCAGGTGGTCAGCTGCTGGGTCCAAGGGTGGGGAGAGGCAAAACAAGCAAAGCAAGCAATGAAGTCGCCATATAACCTGACGATTGGTTTAGAGGAACTGCATGCTATTATTTGCATTTCTCTTCTGTACATATGAGAATAGAGGACTATTTATGGCTTCCAAGGTTTTAGTTGCAGGCAAACATATTGTACAATCAATCACTTGGAGCAGAAAGTCACATTATTTCTAAGAGCTTATTTACCATGTTTTTCCTCTGTTAAATTAGTAGCCTGAGTGGAGGCTTCTCTAGATGAGGCAACAATGAGCCAATCATCCAAATGGGGGTATATATGGACCCCACTGAGACAGAGGTGAGCGTAAACAACAGCTGTGCATTTCATGAATACACAGGGAGCTGTTGGTAAGATGACAAGATGTTGCCTGGCCGTAGAGTATTCTCGCCTGGTTAGTAAATGCTTGATGGTACCAGGGATCAACATGGTTTCTCCCAGGCAAAAAAGGGACAGGGATTATGTGTGAGTAGGCAGCAACTTTTCACAATCCACACAGTTGCAGAACAGGGCCTTGAGCACCGTTTTGTTGGAAGGAAAAGTGGGAAAAATTATATTTTCTTTCCTTCTTTCTTTTAGAAAGAAGAAATGAAGTGGAAGATACCTGGAGATGATAGACGGTCGGAGTAGAATTGAAGAGGCAAATGTTCATGAGGTACGTAGTAGAGGAGAAACTTCCTGATATGCTCACAATGGCGGTCAGAGAAGAAGTGAGGTCTCAGTGGGAGCCCCTCCCCACATGCTGGGTCCGCCCAGGGGCCAGATTCCCAATGCACAATCATCATCAGCTTTGGAATCTTCCCGAAACAGCTCCACACACGAACACAGAGCCCATATGCATGATGCACAGAGACCATGAAGAGCCACATTCTGGAGCTGCACTTTACATGCAGAGAACTCCCCTCAAGTGACCACCTCAGGTGTGCCTACCTCCAGTACACAGACAAATGTTCCCCAGGAGAAGAGATCAAAGCAGGGAAGCCTCAAAGAGTGGATAAGAAAAATAAAGCTCTGAAAATACCCAGTCTTGAGGAGCAAGATGGCGCCAAATGCGCCCAAACGCACTAAAACATGCCTCCTCCAGCTGCCCTCCCATGTACCAAAGAGACAGTGCCTGAACAAGAGCCACACCGATCTTCCTCTGCTGGATCAAGACCAGCACAGGAACGCAGGGCTCAGCCTCCACTCCCTCCACGGCATGCTTCTTTTTTGGAAGGAGAAATCCGTGCACTGTCACCCATGGAACACGCAGACCAATCCCACCTCAGGACCAAGATGCCATCACCCCCGAGCGTACCCTTCTGTGCAGGGCCTGACAGACATCCCAATTGTTTCAGTTCCCGATCACCAACCAGGACCTCAGACTCAGGTGGCTGGCTCCCCCATGCTGCCGCGAATTCATGTTCAATTTTGACTCATCGTTATAAAAAGAGACTCTGCATTCAAAGTTTATTTTTCTATTGAAAAAAACAATTCTTCAATATTTATTTATTTATGTTTGTTTATGTATGGCACTTGTATGCCAACCCATAGCCAAAGGTTCTCTGGGTGACTTACAGCGCAGCCATAAACTGTGATACAGGATAAAAATAGAAAACACATAAAAATAAATAATAATAATAACTGTGCCAATGAAACTGAGTAAACATACAATATGAATACAACAATATAAATAGAAATACAACAGGAGGAATAAACACAATATAACCAATAAAGCTGGCGATGCCTCTCTGGTTCACGTAAGCGCATTCTCCTAGTCCACCGACTGGAAACCTGAAGAGCAACACAACAGATGTCCAAACGTTCACAGAAGCAGGAACCCTGAGAAATAGCATCACATCACAGAGCAGAACTGAGCCCCAAACACTGGAGCATCTAGAACCCATACTGGCATTTTAAGTTAGGTCATCTCCGCTTGGTGAAGGCTGGTTGAAAGCAAGGCTGATGTGGGTGAGCCCTAAGGGGGATCTTATTCACGTCACCATTTTTCAGATCTAGAAAAATCTGTTCTGTTAGAGCAACAAGCCATTTCTTTTGTCAACCGACACAGCCTGACTGTATCTCTGCAACGAGATGACAAGCAAGCATTGAGAAGAGTGATGGGGAAATTCAGCTGACTGAGATGTGCATGTCAGGCTCCAGAAAAGGTGTCCGGATCCAGCTAGGATAAATATTTCAGACCAGAAGCTCCCTGGAGCAGGTCCTCCCTTCCTGTTGCATTTGTCCTGCACTTGAGTAAAGCCATAATTTATGAGAAGGGTCTCAAACATGATGCCTGCGGACACCAGAATCCTTTTATTATCTTTTCCATTTTTTAATATAAGCACATGGATTTATAGGTAACGCATACAACTTTCTCACAATTAAGCACAGGCTTCAATGAAGCAAAACAAATAGTGAAATAAGAATCCATTTAAGCTGGCCTCCGTATGTTGATAGCAAATATTGACAGCAAAGCCCTCAGTCCATGATATTATAGGTGTTCATTCTTCCATGGCATGAGATCACGCTTCACCTGGGCCCCCGACCACCTGTTAATTTCCGGGTAGCAGGCAAACAATTCAAAGGGCAAAACCCTGTCACACTGCCTCTTCTGAGCAAGAGGGCCCTGGCGGCACTGGACGTCTTGCTCTTTGGGGGAAAGGGAAAGTGCCAAGCAGCACTGAAGCCACGAATGCGCAGCACTGCCCATGAAAAACCAGGCAGGTCGGTCTCCCCAGCCAATGTTCACAGGTCCACTGACACGCGTCGCAAGGCTGCGGCCGTCACAGCACAAAGGTAGTCTGGGCCCTTCGGAGGCAGCAGCTGCAGGGAGAAGCGACTTGTCATTACCTGGGAGCAGTGTGCAGTGGAGGGCAGAGCTGGTGCGACGCAGCGCCTGGCGTGCGGGTCGTCACCTGCTTGCCGGCTTGCTGCAGATCCAGGCTTGCTCTATGGCGCAGCTGGAGCTGGCGATGCCTCTCTGGTTCACGTAAGCGCATTCTCCTAGTCCACCGACTGGAAACCTGAAGAGCAACACAACAGATGTCCAAACATTCACAGAAGCAGGAACCCTGAGAAATAGCATCACATCACAGAGCAGAACTGAGCCCCAAACACTGGAGCATCTAGAACCCATACTGGCATTTTAAGTTAGATCATCTCCGCTTGGTGAAGGCTGGTTGAAAGCAAGGCTGATATGGGTGTGCCCTAAGGGGGATCTTATTCACGTCACCATTTTTCAGATCTAGAAAAATCTGTTCTGATATTAGAGCAACAAGCCATTTCTTTTGTCAACCGACACAGCCTGACTGTATCTCTGCAACGAGATGACAAGCAAGCATTGAGAAGAGTGATGGGGAAATTCAGCTGACTGAGATGTGCATGTCAGGCTCCAGAAAAGGTGTCCAGATCCAGCTAGGATAAATATTTCAGACCAGAAGCTCCCTGGAGCAGGTCCTCCCTTCCTGTTGCATTTGTCCCGCACTTGAGTAAAGCCATAATATATGGGAAGGGTCTCGAACATGATGCCTGCGGACACCAGAATCTTTTTATTATCTTTTCCATGTTTTAATATAAGCACATGGATTTATAGGTAACGCATACAACTTTCTCGCAATTAAGCACAGGCTTCAATGAAGCAAAACAAATAGTGAAATAAGAATCCATTTAAGCTGGCCTCCATATGTTGATAGCAAATATTGACAGCAAAGCCCTCAATCCATGATATTATAGGTGTTCATTCTTCCATGGCATGAGATCACGCTTGACCTGGCCCCAGCCATCTGGTAATTTCCGTGTAGCAGGCAAACAATTTAAAGGGCCATGTACATCAGCAGAGCTGCGTCAGTGCATCATTTATACTGCCTCTGATACTGGAAGCCATAAACAGCCATCAGGAGGAGTATCCATGAACAGCCTTCTCCGTGGATTTGTCCAGTCCCCTTTTAACACCACCCAAGTGGTGGCCCGTACAACCTCTTGTGGAAGGGTGCAAAGAAGGACTTTCCATCTGTCTTGAATCTCCCACCAATCAGCTTCATGGGAAGTCCCCAGACTCTAGTATTATGGCAGAGGGAGAAAAACGTCCCCCTTTTCACTTTTTCTGCACCGTGCTTAACTCTGCACACTTTGATCATGTCTTTTTTCTAAGGTTTTTTTAATCCCACCTCTTGCAACCTTCCCTCACAAGGGAAAGCTCTGCTTTTCTGTAATTTTTCTAACCTCGTTTTATCCTTTTTTAGGCAGAGTGAGCTGAGAT
Source organism: Varanus salvator macromaculatus (assembly GCA_023646645.1). Taxonomy (NCBI): domain Eukaryota; kingdom Metazoa; phylum Chordata; class Lepidosauria; order Squamata; family Varanidae; genus Varanus; species Varanus salvator. The sequence goes on from JAIXND010000792.1 coordinate 1,921,887, forward strand.
ACACAGTATTTTAGGTCTTTCCTACATATTCAGAGGAATGTGTGATCTGGCTCTCTCCCACTGTGCAAACACTACTGGGCTTTGGATGGCCTGCTCATGGCCACGCAGGCAAATTACAGCCTTCTCTTAGAAGCAGGAAGTAGGTTTACTGGAGTATGTGGAAGTAGTTCCGGAATGAGAAGATGCCTGGTGAGAAGCACTTCATTGCAAACCAGTCCGGGAGCTGTTTGCTTGGCACTGTTATGCAAGAATCCTTGATCAAGGTGTTCTGCCTGTTTGCATGTGCTTGCAGCTAAGATGGAATTCAGATACTCTAATGCAAAGGAGGCAAACCCCCTTCACACTGCCTCTTCTGAACAAAGAGGCCTGGTGGCACTGGACGTCTTGCTCTTTGGGGGAAAGGGAAAGTGCCAAGCAGCACTGAAGGCACAAATGCTATGTATTATTTATCATTTAGATTGTTTTAATGTATCTGATGTTACTGATTGCAAGCTGTCCTGAGATGCCATGCGTAAGGGACGGCATATAAAAGTTATAAACGAATGAATGAATGCAGAGCGTTGCCCATGAAAAATCAAGGCTGGTCAGTCTCCCCAGATGCTCTCCTTCTGTAATTGCACACAGAATTGCAGCTGCTGCAAACAAAGCTCACTAGAAGGAGTAGCTCTGTAGGCAGAGACCCCACCTTTTAACAATTGCACTACCTGAGAATGGGACCACGTTAGATCTGGAAAACAGCCAGGAGGGGGTGGGCTGATTCCCATCATTAATTTCCCAAAAGGCAAAAGCCCAGATCTTTAGCTCATTGGTAAATCCCTGTGGATCAAAACAAAGACAAGAACCAGGGCAAGGCTTAAGAACTGATCAACTACATTGCTAGGTGGTCAGTGCATATTCCTACTGAATGTTCTTTTTATACAGTGGTACCTTGGCCCATGAACTTAATCCGTTCCAGGACTCTGGTTGTGACCCAAATTGGTCAGGAGCCAAGTCAAATTTCCCCATAAGGGTCGATGTAAATAAGGTTAATCCGTCCTGCAACTATTTTTTTTTACTCACAAAAATTTGAAGCAACGTGACAAAGAACAACAAAGATTGCAGCCATCTCCCCCCGCCCGCCGTGATCGTGCGTGCGGGGGAAGGGGCGCGGGCACGTGGGTGGGAGGTGGGTACAGACGTGCTCGGGCAGGGAACATGGGCGCAATCGCAGCCATCTCCCCCCACAGTACAACTGCCATCGCACCCGTGCAGGGAAGGTGGGCACGCTCACTATCATCACCCGATGCAGAGTTCACGATCTACGGCAACATTTTTATGAAATTTCTGTTTGCAACCCAATTTGGTCATGAACTGAGGCGTTCGTGAGCTGAGGTACCTGTGTGTGTGTGTGTGTGTGTGTGTGTGTAAAGAAAGTTTAGGGACAGTCCCATCTTTCAGATTTGCTTCACCGTTTCCATTTAGGCCTGATCTAATCTGAAAAGCACTGGGAGTTCAGAAATATACTGATTAGCATTGTCAGTTTCATACTGGATTATTTTTGAACACACAGCACATTTCTGGTTTCAGGAATGCATCTGCTTCTTGAAATACACAAAAAGTGACTCACTGGATACCAAAATTGGTGCCACTGATCCATCTCCAGGGGTCTGTTTCGTGGTCTCTTTGTAGACCAATCCAGTAGTCAGCAGAAGTTTTGTAACGTCTCAAGAAATCCTTAATGGGAAACAGAAGTACACACATATTATGAATTCCAGTCCAAATAAGCCCCATTTGATGCTGATATAAGAAAATAAGACCAATCAAAATTACCTAATTCTGGGCTTTTTCAGACCAGAAGAATACTAAGCAGCATTGCAGGAAAATAAGAATCAATTGGGGTAGTTGTTGTTTGACCAAATACCTATTTGGAAACTGATAGATGTGAAAGGATGATTTGAAACAAGGGAGTAGAAAGGTTTAAAAGGTAACAAAGAAAATTACTTAGCCCAAAGGAGGGGAGGGGCTAAAATCAGATAGCACAAAGTGTGGGGAAACAGGCACGTAGGCAGGAGGGCCAAATACCATATTTTTCACTCTATAAGACGCACCTGACCATAAGATGCACCTAGTTTTTAGAGGAGGAAAACAAGAAAAAAAATATTCTGAATCAAATGGGCACATAATCACAGGCACATTCCGCATCACTTCCCCATGGGCTGCACATCTGACAGACTTACTGCACACACATATTCACTCTATAAGACGCACAGACATTTACCCTTACTTTTGAGTGGGGGGAGGGGAGTGAGTCTTATAGAGCAAAAAATACGGTACTTCCTAATTGTTTATTGACAAGCTTGGCAGGGCTGAATTGGGAAGAAGGGCCAGTGTTGGAGCTGCGTGGATTAAGTGAGCAGAAAGATTGCAAACTCCCGGTACCCCAGTCAATTAGGGGAAAGGAGGAGGTAAGAAGCGGCCGGGAGCAGGGTTCAAAAGGGGGATGTGAACATGTGCTCAGGTGAACAGGAAAATGGGAAGGAAACCAATTTTTTTCTGTTCCCTTCATTGCAATAAAGTTTTAAAAAGAACTCTCTGCATGCTTGGAATATTTTTCTCTTCCGATGGAAAGAACGAGTGATCATAACAACTTGGGGGCTCTTGTCTGGGATATCTCCAAAATCTGTTGTCGGCTCGGATCGGTGAGTTATTGAGGAAAGGTGCACCCTGCCAAGGTTATGGCAGTCCGGCAAGTGACTCTCAGGCCGAAACAAGAGCGATTGGAGGCCTGAGTTGAAAATCCGGCAGCAGAGACTTCTAGAACCTCAGGAGGGTTCAAAAGGGGGTTTACTCAAACAGGTAGAGTAAACCTGATGAGATGCATCTCAGTTTAGGTAAGGAATCTTTATTTCTCACCCGAGGGAAAGGGATTGGGGAGTAAAGTATTCAAAGGGGGGAGGGGTCAGGCCGAATGGCCCAAGGGGAATCTTGCTTATCCTGAAAGGATTCCCAGAGAAAGAATTTTAAAAAAAGGGAAGGAAAACTGAAGCAAAGATGCAGAAGGGTTTTCTTTTATGTGTTGAGGAGATTTTTGGAAAAAATATTGGAAATTGGATGGTTGTGTTTAGCAAGCAGCCTGAACAGTGGCAGGCTGGAGTTCAACAAGTGAAGATTGCACATGGAGGCAGCGGAAGGTGAGGGGGGGGGGATGCAGGCCCTGTGGGCTTAGGCCTTGCAGTCTCCCTCTCACATAAGGACTCCTGTTGGAAGTCCACCTTGTCAGGCAGGTAGCAAATAGGTACTTGGTTTTCTCTGGGCTGATTTGGTTTCTCTACCTGTTGAGCATGCAATTGTTCGGTATGTGGGGCGTAATGGGCAAAAGGAAAATTGTGCTGGAGGCCATGTGAGGATGCAAGTATGTGAGGTGATGTATTTTGCAGGAATGCCTTGCTTTAAGGGGGGCATGGAGCTTGGTGTGTGAGTGGGCTTTTTAAGAGTTTTGGATAAATGGTGACTGAGTGTTTTGGTACAAAATGGAAAAAAACGTGTAAGGAATTAAACTTCTAAGTTTTTCATGGAAGCACAAAATGGAGGAGTTGGGAGGGGCCATGAAGGCCATCGAGTTCAAACCTCTGCTGTTGCAGGGCGCCATGGTACACACACTTTTCCTTTGGGTAAAGAAAAGAAGGGAAAAGCAAAGGAAAAAGAGAGGGTTGCTGTACCTCATTTGCTGAAGAGTACTCAATTATTAAGGAACAGCAACAGCAGCTTTTTCTGGATTTGGTATGGCCAACTGAATTCAGGGAAATGTGTGCTGGAAGTTATGGACTTGACTCTGTGGGCTTGGCCATCCCCACAGAGCCAAGAAAGGGGAGTGTTCTGGCAGAAGGCACACCATTTTGTGAGTGCTGCAGAGGGAGCACACACACAAGAGCCTCTGAGCATGTGCAGAGTTCAAAATGCTTTGGGAAGTTGGGGCAGTCCTGCTCCCAGTCACAAGTTGGGAGCAGGCTTGCACTGGTTCTCTGGATGGGTCCTGGGGTGTCTAGAAAACTCTAAAAGAAAATATTGGGGTGTTTAAATCTTAAAAGGGAGGGGGACAGTAAGGTAATGCAACTGAGGTGAGACATTGGAGGTTCTTTGTGTGTTCAAAACCTGTATTGCCTCAGGAAAAATTCTGCATGGGAAAGGAATTGGGTTAAAACAAAGGATCCTTGAGCACTCTCAATGGGGAGGCTGGGGAGGGATTTTTTTAAGGGCAGGAAACCTTCTAGAAGCGGTATTGTGGGAATGCATTAATTGTTTGTGTTGGCTACCAGGAGCTTTGTGTTGAAGAAGAAGGGGAATGTGTTTTGAATTCTGGGTATATCATCTTGTGGCTATGCCGCAACACAAAGATTGGAGGAAGGGAGGGTAATGGGTGGAACTGGGGCTGTTTGGTTGAGTGTGTGCATGCAGGGGTGCACAGTGGGAGGGGTTCTTTTCAAAAACTCCAAGGAGGCTGCTTTTCCCTGTGGGTTCAACAAGTGGGCTGTTCCCTTTTCCTTTTTGCAATGTTGCCAAATATTTTGATCAGGCCCCAAATTTTACAAGGAAAGATAGCTATGGAGGGTGTTTTGTACAATGGAATATTGATGGTGCTAAGGAGAGTTTCCCTTACAGTAGCCTAATGTTTGGGGAGGGGGGGCTAAGCCCATTTGCTAGCCCCAGGAAATGTCAAGGTTTTTTAAATTTTTCTTGCTGTGAGCATAAGCAGTCATGCTCAGCAAGATGAACAAGCATTGATTATTTGATTGTGAAAGGTGCTAGTTCAGGTTGCATGTATGCTTAATGGATTTGGGACATTTTTGTATTTATGTATGTATGTGGGGGGAGTGCCATCTCTGTGAAAATTTTGTGTGATACCATGTTCTCACTGGACAAACGCCATTAGAAGGCACATTTTGCTTTAACCAAGGCAAGCAATGGGTTTGTGAAGCACGCAAGTTCAACGAGGGGTTTCTCTTGTGTGCGCTTTTGGCATGGGTTGGATTCCATTTCAACATCTCAGGCATTTTTCTTGAGACTGTGCTAAACGGACTTGTGGAAGGGGACCAGGCTTGAAAAGGACAAAGATTTCTCAACTTTCTCTCCAAGCTAACATGGTTAACCAGTGTCTGTGAAGAAATGTAAAGGTTTTTTTTTCTAATTCACCTGTTTTTTGAGCTGTACTTTCCAGACACCAGATGAACTGGAACTCCAGAGACTGTGATTTCTGCATTCTGCCTTGCTCTTTGCATCATCCACGAGGAAGCAAAGGACTAACCAGGCAAACCGTGAGAGGCACACAGCAGCCGTGAGAGGCACACAGGCACTACAGCCAAGTGTACAGCTGAGTCCAAAAACTGAGTGAAGCCTAGACAACGAAATCTCGAAGAATCGCCTCAAAGGGCAAGACAGATAACCGAACAGGACAGTAGGCCATTGCCTCATCTCACACTGCTCCCACCTTGCAAAGCAGGCTAACCCAAGTCTGTTGACCAAAAGGGATGGTGGCCTTAGACAGGGTATTCATCATTGTGGGGGTCTCAGCCTCAGTGAGGATGATATCTTTAGGTCAGTGGGTCAAAAGGAGGGGCCTCGGGAGCAAAGGAACCAGGGCTCAGAGTAGATTGGGTAACAGGGCTGCAAAAGTGCAGGGGAGCAGGTTAAAGGTGAGAGCTGGCTGGCACGGAGTTCCTTGCAGCCAAAGGAGGGGGCGAAGAGATCAAGGGATTTGACTAATATAATCCCCATCTGAGCTGCATGGATAGAAGCTGCTACCCATGTATATTTAGCACCTCTTCAGGAGCAAATGGCCTGTGCAATACTGGCTTTTGGAAATGCTACTATGCACGCACTAGGGAAGCTGGCTGGAGAGATGCAACAAATGGAGGTATATACACCACAAAATAGGGTGGCTCTGAATCATGTTTTAGTACCAAAGGAGGGGCCTGTGGGATGATTGAAAACACCTACAAGAAGGATTTAAACACAGCAGATGTCCACGAAGACTTAAGAGCAATCCAACAGGTAATAACAGGGATCAAAATAAGGCAGGAGTCAGAAATAGGAGAATGACTGACATAATGGCTCCCCAACATTATGTGGTTTGAACACCTGTTTTCATACTGAGGATAATAGCCATAAGCATAATCTGCTGCATTAGCCCACAATGTATGCTGGTCTGCATCCCATGTAATAAAGGGGATGTGTTTGGGGAAAAATGCACAGACAAGGAAATGATTAGGATGACGGTATCAAGATTTAAGAATTAGGAATTGTTTCAAATCAGGGTGAAGGAAGGAAACGGGAGGAATTGATAGATGTGAACGGATGATTTAAAACAAGGAAGTAGAAAGGTTTAAAAGGTAACAAAGAAAATTACTTAGCCCAAAGGAGGGGAGGGGCTAAAATCAGATGTTATTCAAATCGTATTTTAATTCTTAGTGTGTCTATTTGGTTTATAGTTTATTATTATGTATTTATGTATTTGTGTATTGTTTAATTAGGGTTGTATTTGTTTATAGGTAAATCGTGTTTATTTATATAACTTATTTGGTTTATTGTTCATGTTTTGTATTTAAGTTGGGTGTATTTTAAGTTTGCCGAGATGCACCGGGCCGGGGGGCGGGGGGGATAAATAGTAAGGTCAAATGTTTTATTGTATTTTAATATGTTGTAAGCCGCCCCGAGGCTTTGTTGCGATGGGGCGGCATATGTTTTAATAAATAAATAAATAGCACAAAGTATGGGGAAACAGGCATGTAGGCAGGAGGGCCAAATACTTCCCGAATGTCTATTGACAAGCTTGGCAGAACAAAATGAGCCTATTGTAGCCCACCAGGGGCAGGGCTGGATTGGGAAGAAGGCCGGTGATGGAGCAGAGTGGAGTAGGCGGGTGGAAAGATTGCAAACTCCCGGTACCCCAGCCAATCGGGAAAGGAGGAGGGAAGAAGCGGCCAGGAACAGGGTTCAAAAGGGGGATGTGAACGTGTGCTCAGGTGAACAGGAAAATGGGAAGGAAACCATTTTTTTCTGTTCCCTTCATTGCAATAAAGTTTTAAAAAAGAACTCTCTGCATGCTTGGAATATTTTTCTCTTCCGATGGAAAGGAGTGATCATAACAGAAACCAATATAGAATTGGACTTATAACAATGAGCAGAGAGTGAAAATGCACTGGTTTTCACAGGGGTGTATGTAAGATATTAATTAAATGGGGGGAGAAATAGAACAGATCTGCTTTTCCACATTGGTTTGGAAACGATATCTTTCTGTATCTGCACTTCAACCCTTGGTTGAAAAACCTCAGCAGGAATCCTATCATCCAAGGGTTCAGTCCAAACATCCCATCCAGATCACGGAACTGACTGGGAACATGGAAGAGATTGGACTGGACACAGTTGCAGCCGGTGTCCTGCGACTCACCATCTCTTCTTGGGAGTCGACCACAGCCAAAAAGGCGTTGAGAGAGGAGCAGTCGGTCCTGCTGGATGTCCAGTTCTTCTCTGCCTCGGCAAAATGGTAGCATTTGCTCTGGAAGCCAACCCAGCCATCAGGACAGCAGCCCAGTCGGGCGGTGGGAGAAGGAGCCACTGGTGCCGGTGTTGTTCCTGGTGCTAAGAAGGGTCCAGAAGGTGAGACAGGCGCTCCCTGCACCTCATGACCTTCCTTCCAAGCATGTGGACAGCTCTGCCAAGTGTCAGCCTACATTTTGGTGTGACCAGTACTGCACATACTCTGCAGCCCGAAGAATCTGAGTTCAGTCCCCAGCATCTGCCGTCTCCACCATCTCCTTTGTGAACTGCAATGAGGTCATCACCTGCCATGTGCCACTGCGGTGAACCTACCTGTCCTACTGATCTGGAAATAGGTGACCGAACCCTTTTGACCAGGTTAGGCAGCTGGTTCCATTAACATAAGGCAATGAGTAGGGATGTATGAGGATGTTGGTGGGGAGATCCATTAGATGCCCTGTGCTCGGCTCCCCCAGCCCCGATCCACTTTGCTCTGGCCTCGAGTCCGGTTCCGGGCAAGCACACGCGGCGCTCATGCAGTGCTCCCCAGGGATCAGGCCTCACGAGCTGTGCAAGCAGCTTCCCTCTCTGAGTCACCTGCAGCGGCCGTGGCTTGGGCTGGTGCACGAGGCACGAAAGGAGGCTGCGTGTTCACAGGCTCCTGCCTGGCCTGGCCTGCCACCCTTTCTAAGACCAGGCTGAGCAGGAGGGGAAGCCCGCAAGTGCCGGAGCGACAGCTTCTGCTGCGCGTCATCCCAGCCCGAGCCACGAACACGGAAAGGAAACAGGAAACTTTCCTGTTATTAATGTTCATTTCCCAACTGCACAAAAACTTATACTGCACAAAATGCTTATTGGCCTATCACAGAGCCTGCCCTCACTGGGCTACGAATGTTGATCCTGAGTGCTGCTCAGATAAGTTCGGTGAACGTTTTTGTTTTGTTCTTAATACTGTGTATGCCCTGCCTGCCCCCATCTTTCAAGAAGGTGGAGCCAACTTGCCCCTCCTCCCCGGAAACCTCACAGGCGTCTGAAGTATTTTAAATACAGTCACAGACGGGTGCAAAGACACACCAGGAGCTTCTCAGCGCACTGGGGACTTGAACCCAGAGCCCCAGCCCAGCGCTGCGACCCCTGCGTCACTCTGGCTCTGCCCCCAGTGAGGCTGGTAACTCCTCAGGGCAGAACGAGAAATGTTGGAAGGGCAGGACGGCCTGCAGCGACAGAGGACACAGCACAGGGCATCCATCCGTTCACCTGATGCAGTGGTGCTGATGACGACGATGATGAGGACAATGATGAGAATGGCATTAAGTGTCAAGCTCCCGATGGCTGTACAACGAGCTGCTCTGAGTCCGCCAGGCCACCCGCATCCTGCAGGAGAAAGCCAAGAGTTGGTCCTGGCAGGCCTTGTCAGTCCAGGCTGCTCTCAATGCAAATGCAGAGGCCAACACCCTTCCAGCCACGCCTGCTTTGCATGGGCAGACAGGCAGCCCCAGAGCAGGAGAGACAGAGCCCCGCCTGCCCCAATTGTCACTCACTCACCATCAAGAGGAGACTTGAGAGCACTTGCTGGTCCCAGTTGTTCTTTGCCGCTTCCATGTATTTTCCCATTCCCCACTGAATGCCCGTTCATGAGAAGAGATTCACCCGCTGCTTCATGTTCAGGCACAGCCATCTCTTCTCTCTCAGCCAGAAGGACGTGTGGACTGTACCTTCTGTGTGAATGCTGCTCACGTCTAATGACACTGAAGAAAACCGTTCACTGGAGTGCACACTCAGGCACCGTTTGGCTATGTAATGTGGTCAGAAAAAACACCTTTTAAATACCACTTAATTGTGTGTTTCACTCTGATCTCCTGCTCTGGTGGATTGTGCTTCATATGAATTCCATTTCCTAGTTTTAAAATTATTTTTTCAACTTCTCCCGGTAACAGAGCCTCTGGTTCTGGTGTTATGGTGCTTTCATCAAGGATCCGTGGTCCAAGTTTTCCTGAAAAGGAAAATTGTAGGGTAAGTTTTTTTCCTGAAAGCCTTGATTAGTTGCATCGTTTGGCTTCTATTTGAAAAACATAACCATTTAAAGCTGGCATTCCTATGCCCCCACTGAAATACAGCAAGCAATGCAAGCCATTTCATTGAAACAGGCAAGGTCTTTCTTCCAGGTCTGTAGCGTGTGCCTTTTGCCCATAAGAAGGGCAGAGAATCCATTTGCCCTGCCAGTATCATGGAACCACAAAATAGCAGAGTTGGAAGGGCCATGAAGGCCATCAGTTCCAGCCCCATGCTGTTGCAGGACACCGTGTTACGCCATCCCACTCAGGTGGCTGCCCAGTTTCTTTCTGAAAGGGAGAGCCCACCGCCTCTCTAGGTAAGTGGTTTTTAACCTTTTTTACAGTCTGTGTTTGCTTGCTAAGTCATGCCTGAGTTGGGAACCAGCAAAAATAGGAAAATTGTTTTGGGGGACTGCTGAGGCACAAAGAAAAGCATTATATCAGGAGTCCTCAAACTTTTTCGACAGGGGGCCTGTTGAAAGGCGGTGGCGGTGGGTGGGGGGCGGTGAGGCAGCACCAGCAGCAGGCGCCCGTGGCGAGGCAGCGGCTCGCACGATCGCAGATCTTTGAGTGAGTCCAAAGCGATATCTAAGCGAGCAAGCGGCCGTCCCGCCGTGCGTGCCTGGCAAGGCTGGTGGTGGCAGCAGCAGGCGCAGGGAGTCCAAAACCTCTGAGGTGGGTCGGATCCGGCCTGTGGGCTGTAGTTTGAGGACCTATGCATTATATACATAATACAGTGTTTTGTGTATTAGTTCTTAAATATAGTGCCAAAAAAGAGAAAATTCTAACATGCTAATAAAAGAATAAAAATGCTAATAAAAGAATAAAATATTGAAATGAAAAGTAATTCATTCAAAAGTAATACCGAAGTGCACAGAATGCTGTTTACCCTCCCACTGGAGAAATACCTTTTTATCTACTTGCATTTGCATGCTTTCGAACTGCAAGGCTGGCAGGGGCGGGACGGAGAAACGGGAACTACCCGCTGTGCACATTTGATCCGGCGACCTTTCCATCAACCAGCCCACCAGCACAGCAGTTTAAGCCACTGCGCAATCTGCAAGTATTTCAAGAATACTTGCTCAAAAATTTACAATAGCAAAATACAAAATCAATGTAAATGCAATGCTTATCGCGCATACGAATTGAAATGCAGTATCAACAGCAGAACAATACAAAAGCAAACACAGTTACTTAATACAATAGTATTCATAATGTTAACGAAATACAGCACCCCCCCCCCAAACCCCCAGACACACCAGCACAGACCGGATGAGAAAACACTCTGAGCAGCAGCCGCCTCAGCAGTTCCCTCCCCAGCAGAAAACGCGGCAGGGAAAGGAGCGGGGCCGGTCTCGACCCCCCCGCGGCCCCCGTCTGGCTCCCCCGGAGCTGCGCCTCCCCGCCCGGCCTCCTCGCGCGAATCGGCAGCGGAGGCGCAGGGGCCCCGCGCGGTCCTGGCCAGCCAGCTGCGCGCCCGGCTGCGCATCCTTCACGGCCGCCACGGCCAGTCCGCGGACCGGTGCCTGAAAGACTCGGCCTTAGTGCTGCACCGCATCAGCCGCGCTACCAGACAGCATATCCATTTCAAATACGTTTTTACGGTACCTCTCCCTTTAAACAGCCCAGCGAACGGCTCCTCCTCAGTCCTGGTGCGGCGCAGTCCGGACTCCTGCACTGGCGAGGAAAAGGCGCCTGCCTGTCCTCTCGGAGCATTTATACAGGGCGGAGGGCGCGCGGGACGGGAGGAGGCCCGCCAGTTTCCGCCTTTAGGCGCGAAATGAAGAGTGCCGCCCCGTTTCACGAGGCACCGGGCCCTCCGCGCCACTCGGGAATTGTTCGCGCTCCGCGGCCAGACGAGCCCTGCAGCACGCAGGAGTGGCGGCCCGGAGTCGCTGGCCAGCGCGCCAGAACAGGACGGAGCCAAAAGGCCCCGGAGTACGTGTCTGGCTAGCTAGTGTGTCGTTAATCCAGCTCCTGGCCCTCCAGCCCCGCCCCATTGCTCAGGGGCCCACAAGTAGCTTCGCAGCAAAGGGGTTCCTGGGAAGGGCCGGGGCGCCTGCCCGTTTTGAGCGGTGCTCGCCCTCCGCTGCTGCGAAGTGGTTTGGCGCCGCACCCCGTGCGGACGGCGAGCCTGAGCAGCGAGCTAGGCAGGGCCCGGCGCTGCTCACCACCCCGTTTTACGAAGGGGCCCTTCCAAAGTCTTCCGCTTCGAGCCGCCCCGCAGCCTTGTCTCCCGCTTCGCGGGCAACCCCCGCCGAGGCGGGGAGGGACGCGCCGTTTCTCCTGCTTGGCCCTGCAGGGGGAGACGCCGCCGCCCTCCCCTGGGGGCTCCTCGGCGTGCGAGCCCGGAGAGACCGGCTGGAGGGGCGCTGCCACTTGCAGAACTGCTGCGGCGCCCACTGCCACAGTGCCTGGCACAGCGCGCTCTGCCGTGATGCCCGCAGCGCCCGCGGCCCCGGAGCCCGCCGCTCTGCGCCTGGTGGATGCATCACGCCACGGCAGAGAGACGGAAATGCGGTGGCAGGGCAGGCATCGCAGTGGCGGAGTGGCGGGCTTAGTGGTGGGCCCTGGCGGGACGCAGAGGGAGCGCCTCCGGACGCAGCAACCATGGGGCAGCCAGGCATGGCCTGGCCTGGTTGCTGCGCTGGGCTGGGTCGGAGCCGCACACCAGGCGAGGCCTGCAACTGCCCCATGCTGCGAACAAGTAGACTCCCCCATGACAGCCGCCCTTCACAGGGGGAGCGCACGGCCGTACCCTCAGCTCCATGGCCCTGACCAGCCTGTGTCCCCACTCTCTCCCCTCCTCCTCCTGTCAGCTGCCTAGCAGGGCTGACTCTCTTATCATCAGTTTGCCACCATCTCTTCTGCAAGGAAGGGACCAGGGCTGAGGGTCGCTGATCTTGCCTGGGAACGCTCCTCCACTGGTGCTGCCGTCCAGTAGCAGCCCTTCTGGAGTTCCTGCGCCCATCACCATCAGAGACCTCCATTCTCTTCTGCTGATGCAACTGTTCCCATTGGAGAGAGTGGGAGCCTGGTGTCTGGTGTCTCTGCTTTGGCCATTGGGTGTCCCTGCTGGGAGACCAGCCTAGTGGGGGAGCCTGGCCCCCTGGCAGCATTGCTCTTGGCGTCTCTGACACTCTCACCCCCACCCCCGAAAGGAGGGTGCCAGTATTCTGCACTGCTTTCAAAATCCTTTTCTGGCCACCTTGAGAATCATTCCAGGCTGGAAATGCGGAGTGAAAATATGCCTATGACTAACTCCCAGCATCTTCAGTCAGCTGTTCAATGAGCTCAGCATTCAAATATTTGTGGGAAAGGATGCGCTCTTCTGGCAAGCCCACTGGGGCTTTGGGGCATTCTCTGGTTAGGCCCTGTGACATGCGCAGGAAGGCGATACCACTTTTTCTCTCAAAGTGTTTTGGTTTATATGTCTGGACTTTTAAAAATTTATATCTTACCATTCATAAATTTATACTTTGCCCTTTAAGTACATTACCAAGCAGCTTACACTGTTAAACACTAAAAACAAACAATAACAAATTCATTTGTCCAAAGCTAACAAGAATTACATTTAAATAACCCCAAAATACTATCAGTACAGCATCCAAATAAAACAGTCTGAACACTGGGCTGGCTGGGGTAGGGAATCTTTACCTAGCTCTTCCATTTATGCAACTTTAGCTGTCCTGTTTAACATACTACACTTTTACAGGGGGAGATGCATCATATTTTGCAACTCTTTTAATGTTCAGTACAGCCATAGATTTCAGAGAACTGTTTAGGGTGTGCTTGGAAAATATACCCTCTCTGATGCCTATCAAATATTGTGGAAAGTTCCTTGACCATAGGTTCTCTCTCTTTCCCTCCCTTTGATCAAGGCCAAATGTTAAATGGGTATTGATGTGAAACTTAAGAGGGAGGTCAGAGCATGAGGCCGAGAGAGCTGGAGATGAGCAACATTCCAAGTGGCGATGATTCTCCATCATATGATCTCCCCTTGTCCCACTTTCCCAACCATGCTGTGAGATCCCTGTCTGGAGGAGCTGAGTGGAAAGTCTTTCCGTTTGTCCTCTTTTTTGAGATACAGTCCCACCGCATGTAGCGCCGCTTGTTTACCGAGAATGATAGTGGAAGTGCATTTTGCCAAAAAACTGCCAAGTGGGAGAGAATTCTTAGCAGCCTGGGAAAAGAAGGGAAGTGTGTGGGTGTGGTTTCATATTTATCAAACCAGTCAGAACATATTTACAGCTAGATTGATATAAATATGACATATAAATATGCAGCACTGGCCACTTCCTCTTTGCAAGAAAAAGGGGAGCATGAGAGAGAAGGTATGTTATCAGTGGGTGGTGTGGAAAGCTCATTTGGTGGGGAGTGGAGAGATAGAAGTGCGATGGAGGACAAAGACAACCAGCCATGTTGGCTGTCCCCCAGCAGGTTTGAGGCCAGCATCTGGGTTCAGACAGCACGCTGCCCGGCAGCCCAGGATTCCGTATGAGCTGAGTGCGGGTTGTTCAAACATATTGTCAGAGCCCAGCTGAGATGGCGAACCATGGCAAACAATCCACAGTTCACACCCAACAAACCATGGGTTTTCTTCATAGAACCCAACAACAAACCATGGCTTGTTCTTGGGCTGGGTTAAAGAGCACATTAACTTGCACTTCAGCAACAACTCATGGTTTGGCTACAGCCTGTAGAATAACCGCATAGTAGAGCTGGCAGGGGCCAAGAAGGCCATCCGGTCCAACCCACAGCTGTTGTTGTTCATGAATTTATACCATCCCATTCAGATGACCATCCAGTTTCTTTTGGAATGTCTCTAGTGTAGCATCGCCTCAACAGTGAGGAAACCAACAACCTTGTCAAGTAACATAAGCTGGGAATCCACAACTAGCCCCAAACCACCCAGTGCGCTTTCTGGTCAAGTGGGTGGGTGGGTGGTGGGGGTGGACTAGAATCCAGATATTCCAAACCCAACCGCTGAATCACTGGTGTTGGGAAAACTTGGGTAAATCCTGTCTTAAAAGCATTACTTCTGTGTGCCTTTGCACTGTAGGATCAAATCCTGTGCTGCTTCTCAAAACCAAGCTGTCACTGTTTAAAATGGCGTTCCCCCACTCCCTCTCTCTCACCTTTAGCTGTGGGCTACAGAAGACAGAGCCATTCAGGCCAAATGTACATTGTTAAATAATCATTGTTGGAATCATTGTTGTATCTTGATGGCTCAGGGCTGCATGTGCCCTGGTCAATTCAGAATGTTTAGAATCTAGGTAAGAGTTTGAGTTCATGCATAGTTTCAGTGGCTTGAATTTACATGTGTAAGCAGTCCTGGAGATGGGTTCAGGCTTCTGAACTAAAGTGTCAATTAGAAATATTGTAATCTTATTGTTACAGTATGATTGACTGACATTTCTTTATCTGTTCTGTATGTGATGACCTCAGAATCTTATTGGAATTGTTACATTCTGTCATCAATTGCCCTGAACCTGTATGTGACTGGGAGTGTATAAAAAGTCTCTAGTTCTGTTGAAGCTTTGCAGCAGAGTTCACTTCTTGCTTGCCCGGTAAGGCCTTATTGTGAGTCAACCGCGGGGCCTGGGATAGACAATAAAGACACAGAGGTTCATAACGACTGATCTTTCCTACGACCCTGAGTTTTATTTCCCTTCTCAAATTGAGATTCCGGGATTCTGACACTGGCTCTTCGCAAGTTCTCTCTTCCGGGAGCCACTGAAGTTAGTTTCTTAAGCAAGAGGACACATCAGATGATCATGCTAGTGTAAAGAGACCCCATAAATGTTACTTTTTTTCAGAGGGACTGATTAAAACAGCGAGTAAGGAATTACGAAAGGTACCTCTCAGCTCTGCACCCCCATGTACACCCCCATGTTTTGCTGAAAGGCCCAGCTTTGCAGTTATCAACAGGAAGTATGTTACAACGTAAGGGCAGGCAGAGATAAAAATGCATTTCTGTTTTCAGTTACAGGAAGAACCTTGCTGCATAAAGAACCACAACCCGTCTTGGACTCGCTGCAGTGAAACAGCCTCGTCTATTTGTGGGTTCCTCTATTGCACATCTGCCATGTGTGATTGCAGAGCCAGGCCTCCAACACTATCACAGGGCTTCCTGTTTCCCAGAAAAATGGCTGAATGCCTGGGCTTGAGGCAGGAGGTGCACAAAGAGTGTGTCCGGGCCCCATGCTGCCCACTGACCTGGCTCAGATGCAGCAGGCCGGGCCCTGCAGCCCTGAAATGCCACTGCTGCTGTGCAATGGACCTTCTGGCCGCCCTGGGGTAGAAGCAGGTCCACCACACAGTAGCTGGTGAGTGTGCCCAAGACAAGGCCCTGCCAAAGGAGGAGCCAGCCCGGGCTTGTCTTGCACAGCAGCTTCTAAAATGGGAAGCTTGACATGCGTAGGTGGTGCTATGAGTTGCTTCCATCAGCACTCATCTCAGGCGGAGTTTGCAAGGACGATTAGAGGCAAGAGTAGTTAGGCGTGCTTGTTGCAGATCCTCACGTGGACATGCACATCAGGCGGTGATAGTGAGTGTGCTGCATTTCCAGGGAAGAAAAGGCTTCTGCAATTGCTAAGGCTTTCCCCCAGCCAAGGAAATATGCACCGGAGGCATCTGAGGTGCCGCTGGATGGCCAGCTCTTGGTGTGCTTTACCTCGGAGCCCTAGCAAGGGGTTGGACCCAATGGCTTTAAGGGTCTCTTCCAGCTCTGCTACAATTCTATGAGGCACATTATGCTCCAATTCATGATACAAATCATGATTTAGGGCTCTCCAGTCACCAATGTGGGTGATTTAGGCCTCTTCCAGAATGACTGGCCCACATTTGGAAGCTGCTGAAGCTGCTGTTCAAGCACATTATGAGGAGGCACAACTCCCTGGAGAAAAAGTTGTGCTTGGGAGAGTCAAAGGGAGAAGAAAAAGGACGACCAAGTATGAGATGGGTCGACATCATATAGAAAGCCGCAGCCTTGAGCTCACAGGAGCTGAGCAGGGCTGTCATGGGCAGGATACCTTTGAGGGCTCCCATTCATAGGGTTACCATAAGTCAGAGATGACTTGAGGGCATTCTAACGATATTCCACTTCTTCACCCCACATGAAAAATCTGATTACTCAAAAGCATTACACAGGGCTGGAAAGTCCATAGAAATTCATGCTTCTTCTCACTATTTCCCCACTTTTAAAAAAGTTACCACCTGCTGGTTTCAATGATTCATTACTCTTATTTCTAAGCTGAGACCCCCTCAGGTTGGAAGAGGCTCAACCAGCTACTGGGGAAGAACAAAGGACAAGTACCAATAGCCCTGTGGCTATTGGTACATAGATCAAAGCTGAAAGGAAGTCTAGTGGCACATAGATCAAAGCTGAAAGGAAGTCTAGTGGCTGCCATGCTCAAGGTGGAAGGAAAATCTGATGCTATGCAACACATGCATTGGAACATGGAGCACCAGATGTGTGACTTGAGAGACTGGAAACCATCAAGCAAGCAATGGAAAGAATAAGCCACAGTGCTTGGTGTGAGCGACTCAGGTGGGCTGGACCAAAATGTCTGACTTTCCATTTACTCTGTAAAGGACAAACTCGGAGGACACCGAGTGACTCTCATAGGGAGGCAAAGTGCAGTACAGGAGCATGTCTGGAAAAGCTATCAGCAGAACCACCACTCAGGTCTACACTCGTACAACAGATCCTGAAGAAGAAAAAATGGAAATATTTTAGGCAGAGGTTCTGGAGGAAATTGAGAATACACCAAAAAAGCCATGCTAGTAATCACAGGTACTGAACACAAAAGTCGGAGGCACGGCAGAATCATTTACTAGCAGAAACCTAGAAGAAATTGGAAGCAGCAGTGGGAGAAGGCCACCTGTGGGACAGCTCAATCCCATGAAGGAAACCTTAGGCTTGAGCTTATGAAAGCTCAGCAGGATAGGATTTCAGAGGCACGAACCTGTGGGAAGGTCTGCATGGGAGGGCTGCCCTTGCTCACTTTTGCATGGAGGGAAGGGGTTTTGTGAGCTGCCTGGGATAATTTTGCAGCCTCAGATTTGAAAAGGAACATGTCTAAATTAAGAAAACTTAACTGTAAGTGGATACAAGGTGCTCCGTGCCACGGAGTCCCCTGTGCTTCTAGTAGCCAGGCTGGATCCAGGAGCAGCCCCACTCGACGAGCCTGGAGTGGTCCCAGGGTTGGGCCAGGGCTCTGGAGACGCAGCTTCTAGCTCCATGTGGCCGTGAAGCTCACTGAGTGGCTTTGGGCCATCGCCAACCCGACTCTCAGGCTTGTGGTTAGGATGCACTGGAGGAGGTGAAGGCCACGTAGGCCAGAGCAGGGACAGGTGGCATCGCAAAGGCACACAGAAGCCTCTTGGAGCTGCACCTGCTCGTCAGCTGCTCTCAGGCTGACTCTGGATGAACACAGCACTAGCAATGGGAAACGAGGGGGCTGCTGTAGTAGATATTATTCATGCCGCTTACTCAGTAGGAGTGTGTCAATGAGTAATTGCTAGTTGCTGAGACTGTGCTGCTGGCCCCGGAACTTTTGAGGTGGCAGTGGGGAGAGCACATCAAGGTGCCCGTGGTGCGCCTTCCCATCACTGACCTCTCCCCAGGGCCAGCCAAGGCTGGGCTTGGAGGTCGAGCATGAGAGGGGCATGGGTGGGAGGGGGGTACTGGCTTCCTGCAACTTGAGCCGGTTATTCCATGTCCTGCACGCTGGGAGAATTGGGAAGAGATCCTGGCCTTCCTCTTTGTGACAGCCTTTCAAGAACTTGTAAGGTGCTATTTTATTTAGTTATTTTTGGATTTATATCCTGCCTTTTTCCTACAAAGGGCTCAAGGCAGCTTACATCAATCTCCTCCTCCATCTTATCCCCACAACAACCCTATCTTATCTCCCCCCAGTCTTCTCTTCTCAAGACTAAATATGCCCAGGTCTCTCCCTGGATCCAGTCCCTGGATCATCCCTGTTGCCCTCCTCTGAACCCTTTCCAGCTTGTCTGCATCTTCCTTAAATCCTGGTGCCCAGAACTGGACTTGATGCTCAGATGAGGCCAAACCAGTGCTGCATAAAGGGGAACTGGTACTTCATGTGATTTGGAAGTGGTACTTCTACTAATTATCACATTGTCAACTCATAGTCAGCTGATGAGCTACAACAGTCCAAGATCCTGCCCACCGGCTGTACTGTATGCCCCATCTTGTAGCTACGCAGTTGGTTTCTCTTTCCTAGGTGCAGAACTGGGCATTTGTCCCTT
The DNA here is from genome assembly GCA_023646645.1 of Varanus salvator macromaculatus. NCBI lineage: Eukaryota > Metazoa > Chordata > Lepidosauria > Squamata > Varanidae > Varanus > Varanus salvator. The sequence goes on from JAIXND010000792.1 coordinate 1,940,729, forward strand.
TTGAATTTCATTCCTTAGGTCTCTGAGGGGGTGCCATGCGGAGGTGGGCCGAGACCTGTTTTCGCCTGCAGAGGAAGGCAGGACACATTCCAATGGAGCAAAGCTCAAGGTTCAATTTGGATGCCAGGAAGTACTTTCTGTCAGCTAGGACCCCCGGGGTATGGAATGGGCTTCCACGGGAGGTCGTTGAGGCCCCATCGGTGAGGGTGTTCAGGGATAGGATGGACAGGCACATGGTGGGCATGTCAGGAGTGGAGTCAGCTGGAGCCAGAGGCCCCTTCTGACTGGCTCCGTTTCTGTTTTCAGCTGAGCATTCCAGCCTGTCAAGATAATCTAGAAGCTTGTTTCTGCTATCCCAACTCAGATAAATGTGCCCTGCACTTCCTCATCCAAGTCATTTGTGAAAATGTCGAAGAGCACTGGGCCCAGAACTCAACCTTTTGGTAGCCCACTTGTCACCTCACTCCAGTTGGAGAAGCTCCCACTGATGAGCACCCTTTGGGTCCAGCTTTGCAGCCAGTAGTGGATCCACCTAATAGCCCTTCTGTCAAGCTCACGTTTTGCTGGCGTGCTAATCAGGGCATCATGGGACACTTTATCAAATGCTTTGCCAAAGTCTGGACAGATTATGCCCACAATGTGCCCACAGTCCATTTGGGTGCTTACCCAGTCAAAGAAGAAATTAGGTTAGTTTGGCAGGATTTGTTCATTTTCTCTCTTTCAAAATATTTTTCTCTTTTTTCCTTTATTTTTTAAACTAAGGAAAACAACACAATTAATATAATAATAATTATAACTAAACATTACTGCTTAATACAATTAAATAATACATTAGCATCAGTGCTACCTCCACCAGGACCAACAACCCTAGTCACTTAGTGTAAGATCATTTATTCATTCAGGTTGTTCCGCTTCCCTTCCAGAATTGCACTGACTCTTGTGGTGGGTCACACTCCTTTCCTTTTATTAAACATACTCAATAAAAGGCCTTCAAATATTTTCAACTTTATTTTCACTTGTCAAACCATTTTTCCATTTAATATCACAAGTTAACTTATCATTAATAGCTATGTTCAATACTTTTTGTACCAGCCAACTAGATGACATTCACCCTTTGTTTTCCAATTCCTTGCTATTATTAATTTTACTGCTGTTAATAAATTTATCATCAGTTCTTTAGTATGTTGTCCCATCTGTTCTCTAAATAATGACAAGAATGCTAATTTAGGATTAACTTCAATATTTAAATTCATTATTTTACCTATTTCTCTAAAGATAATTTCCCAAAACTCATTTATATATTTAAACTTCCACCACATATGGGAATATGTACCCACTTCTTGCTTGCATCTCCAACACACATAGGAATATTCATTTTTCAGGTAATTCAATTTAACTGGTGTTAAGCACCATTTCCAAACCAGTTTATAAAATTTCTCTTTAATTCTTATTGACATAAATTTTAAAATTCTCTTATCCCACATATTATTCCACTCTTCAGTGCTAATATTTCTTTTTAAATCTATTTCCCAAGACTCTTTAAGAGGATCATAGTGATCTTCCTCTTCTAGTACTATATTGTAAAAATTACTTATCATTCCTTTCATCCACATATTTTCTTTCTGTAAAACTACATCTTCTAATTTAGTATATTCTCTGCATTTACCATTTTTCTTCAACCAATTCTTAGTCCAATAATCAAACTGAAATATATTGTACCTATTTATCCTACCCTTCCCAGTGTTGCTTGTATTATTTCTTTTCATTTTCTCTAGCCAATCTTTCAACCTAATGACATGGTTACTCTTCAGGACTTCCTTCAAATTACTCCTCAGATTTACTGGGAATCTTTCTAATTCATTAATTGGGTATAACAGCGAGATTGATGGGATAAATATATTCCTATATTTATTCCAAATTTTAACCATATTCTTTAAAAAGGATTTCCTATCTTTTTAGTAACATTCTTATTATCTTTTTGAAGAAAACTGTTCAATAAGGATCCCTCTACATCTTGATATTCTGATTTACCCCACATACTCTTATCCGGTTGCAGTGTAATGTCTGGCATATGCCTCATATTAAAATGTCACACCGGCGTGCCTTAGCCCCCTGCGAGAGGAGGGCAGAGGAGGAAGGGGGCCGCTCACAAGCCCTGCCGAGCCCGATCCTCTGCCAGGCACAGGGGAATTTTAACCGCCGAGCAACATGCGGTGCCAGTAAGGAAGCACAACGGCAAGAGGAGCGATTTCATCCAGCAACCCCATCCCCCCAGATGAGGAAGGGCCGGCTTGCCAGGTGAGAAGGAAAAGAGAGCTGAGCCCATTTCTCCCAAATTGTTTGAGGAAATGAGTCCGTGAGAAAGCACCGGGAAAGTCCTTAGGGAACTTGGGGCGGTGGGGGCAGCGGAAGGCTGCCTTTAAAAAGTTTGCAGAGGTCTTTCTCAGGGTTCGCAGCTCCTGGAAGTATCTGAGCATTAATCCTGTCGGTGATGCAAGCAGACTCCCGATGCGAAATGCCCTTGTAAGGCTTCTCGCGCCTCCCCGTTACTTCCTTTGCACAACTCCTGATCTGAGCGGTGGTTTGTTCACAAGAAGTGCGTTCTTTGTGGCGCTGAATAGTCCATTCGGCTCGCTCACTCTGAACAACAAGTACCACAATCCCTCCCTGCAGCCAGAGCAGCCAGACTGGAAAGGGGGCTGACAAAGTCTCCCGGGAGGGGGGGAGGGGGGTCCAGATGAAAGGCAGCTGGCGATTCGGCATCCCGTAGTAAACCCCATGTCCTTGCCATGCACATTCTTCCAAAAATTCCCCTGGTGTCTTTGACACGAGGAAATCTGAGATGAGGCTTCGTATTTGCATAGGTGACCTATGATTTCATACCTTTTCCTGAAGATGGGGGGAAATCCACGTCGGAGATGCTGAGAAAACTCCAAAGGGCTGAAGCAAAAAGGATGTCCTTCTTTTTATTCAAACAGAGCAGAGAAAATGAAAGATTTGAAACAATTTCGGGAATGAAAAATACCCTTCCCTAGTTGTCATGCATAGGTTCATTTATATGCGCTTCCTGAAAGAGAGGTGCGGACAAGATCATTTCTGAGAAATACGAACATGAAAAAAACTTCTGCTTTCTGAAGAATATGGAAGTCTGCCATCAAGTGGGCAGATGACAGCAGTGCAAGCGGCCCCCAAGCGAGCCCTGGAACTGCGCAGGAGCCACGGAGGGCGATGGACGTCCCCTGCGCAAGGCGGTTTGGAAGGACAGGGGAATCATTTCAGTCTTGAACTTCCAGCTATCAGCACGTGCCCCAGTCCCCAGCTACCCCAGAAAAGGAGGTCTTGACTCCCCTCCTTTTGTGGCTCCTTTTCAGAGTAGTCCCTGCAGCACTTACTGCGGCTCCCCAGCGGACCTTGAAAAAAATTAGGCTGAAATGGAACGGTTAATGCGGGTGCACGAAGCTCCCTCGTGTCAGAAGCAGCGGCGGCGTCAGGGCGCCCTCTGCTGGCCAATGACCGGCAGAGCAGCCCTGCTGGTTGCAGGATTCCTCCCGCAATCGACTGCAGCGCCATCTGGGAACCCTGGGGAAGAGCTGCTCTTCCCTGGCTCTTCCCTCCAGAAGCTGCCTCGGCAACGAAGATCTTCAGACTTGCTTCAATGCTCCTGGTTTGCCTTGGTCAAGGGTTTCGAAGAGGCAGAGGAACTAGAGATCAATTATGCTGGATCGTATATGATTGGAGCTGCAAGGACAAGCCTGCGTTGGATCAGCTGGAAGACCTTGCATGGCGCAGCGTGTGTGAAGGTCTCAGTCATCTGCCTGATGGTTTGCTGCAGATCCACCGCTTTTCTGCTGTGCAGCTGGAGCCAGCGATGCCTCTCTGGTTCACATAAGCACATTCTCCCAGGCCAGCAGTCGGAAACCTGAACAGCAAAAACAGAAGCCCAAGCAGGGGGACAGCAGAAATTAACCCCCAGGCAAGTGAGGCGCAGGCCAACCTGGAGCAAATTCCCAGCAAAGAAGCTGCGAAAGGGCTCTGGAGCAGTGCCTCCTCTTATTGCTCGGCTGATTTTCCACCAAAAGGACATCGGAGCAACTGACAAGCTTAAGAGAACAGTTTGCCTTCCCATGGAGGACCCAGGATAGCCCAGCTTTTCCCGGGCTCCCTGGCGCATTACAATGGTGGTTCATGAAAATGTGCTTCCCTGAGACATATATATCACAGCAGAGCCGGACGTGTCTATCCCAAGCCAGATACTAAGGACAACCTGCGGATGCTCTCCTTCTATGGAACATAATTGCACAGAAAGCGTTGGTACTTGCTGCAGATAAAGCTCACTAGGCAGGGGAACTGGGTGCAGAGAGGCACTGCTTCTCAACCATGCATCTATCTGAGCACGATCATATTAGATCTGGAAAACAGCCAGAAACTTTTCACAGTGTCAGGAACACAGATTTTGGCCCTGTTAGGAATTCCTGGAAATTGGGAAGCAAAGCAGGGAAAAGAACTAAAGCCAAGGCTCAAGATGTGCTCAACAAGGTTGCTAACTAGTCAGTGGATATTCTTTGCTGGATGCTTTTCTGGGTTTATTTTTTATTTTTATAGATTCAGAAAGTTGAGAGCCAAACCTACGTTTCTGATTTGCTTCACTGTTTCCACTTAGTCCAACAAGCACCAGGAATTCAGAAATATCAAATCCTCAGAAATATTGTCAGTGACATTGTCCTGGCTAGTATTTCTGAATATGCAGCAACATTTTTGGTTTCTGAATTGCATCCATATACTAAAAATGACTCACCCATTCCTGAAGGCTGGACCATCAATCCATCTCCAGGAGCCTGTTTCGAGATCTCTTTGCAGACCAATCCAGTAGTCAGCAGATGTTTTGTAGCATCTGATGAAGTCCTTGATAGGAAAAGGAAGTAGACACACATTACCAACTCCAGTCCTGATGCTGGTACAAGAAAGGAAAGGCCAATCGAAGTAACCTAACTCTGGGCCTTCTCAAGACAGAAGGATGCCAAGCTGGAAAATAAGGATTTCATGTTGAATTGCCCTGTCGGAAAGCCAATGAAATATTGCACTACTAAAAATAGCCAGGGAGTAAAATGCACTGGATTTCACAGTGGCATGAAGAGTTAATTTAATAACATGGAAGAAGGCAAGGATCAGAATTTACGCTATTGCACAATGGTCGGGAAGCCATATCTTTCTTTGTGATGTCTGTCGGCACTCTAAGATTATGTTGAAAATCTCAGCAGGTATTCTACAGTCTAACCATAACATTCCCATCATCCTACTAACTGGTAAAATGCTGTGGGCTTACTATATGTTGCAGCCGGTGTCCTGAGACTCACCATCTCTTCTGGGGAGTCGACCACAGCCAAAAAGGCGTTGAGAGAGGAGCAGTCGGTCCTGCTGGATGTCCAGTTCTTCTCTGCCTCGGCAAAATGGTAGCATTTGCTCTGGAAGCCAACCCAGCCATCAGGACAGCAGCCCAGTCGGGCGGTGGGAGAAGGAGCCACTGGTGCCGGTGTTGTTTCTGGTGCTAAGAAGGGTCCAGAAGGTGAGACAGGCGCTCCCTGCACCTCATGACCTTCCTTCCAAGCATGTGGACAGCTCTGCCAAGTGTCAGCCTACATTTTGGTGTGACCAGTACTGCACATACTCTGCAGCCCGAAGAATCTGGGTTCAGTCCCCAGCATCTGCCGTCTCCACCATCTCCTTTGTGAAGTGCAATGAGGTCATCACCTGCCATGTGCCACTGCGGTGAACCTACCTGTCCTACTGATCTGGAAATAGGTGACCGAACCCTTTTGACCAGGTTAGGCAGCTGGTTCCATTAACATAAGGCAATGAGTAGGGATGTATGAGGATGTTGGTGGGGGGATCCATTAGATGCCCTGTGCTCGGCTCCCCCAGCCCAGATCCACTTTGCTCTGGCCTCGAGTCCGGTTCCGGGCAAGCACACGCGGCGCTCATGCAGTGCTCCCCAGGTATCAGGCCTCACGAGCTGTGCAAGCAGCTTCCCTCTCTGAGTCACCTGCAGCAGCCGTGGCTTGGGCTGGTGCACGAGGCACGAAAGGAGGCTGCGTGTTCACAGGCTCCTGCCTGGCCTGGCCTGCCACCCTTTCTAAGACCAGGCTGAGCAGGAGGGGAAGCCCGCAAGTGCCGGAGCGACAGCTTCTGCTGCGCGTCATCCCAGCCCTAGCCATGAACACGGAAAGGAAACAGGAAACTTTCCTGTTATTAATGTTCATTTCCCAACTGCACAAAAACTTATACTGCACAAAATGCTTATTGGCCTATCACAGAGCCTGCCCTCACTGGGCTACGAATGTTGATCCTGAGTGCTGCTCAGATAAGTTCGGCGAACGTTTTTGTTTTGTTCTTAATACTGTGTATGCCCTGCCTGCCCCCATCTTTCAAGAAGGTGGAGCCATCTTGCCCCTCCTCCCCGGAAACCTCACAGGCGTCTGAAGTATTTTAAATACAGTCAGAGACGGGTGCAAGGACACACCAGGAGCTTCTCAGCGCACTGGGGACTTGAACCCAGAGCCCCAGCCCAGCGCTGCAACCCCTGCGTCACTCTGGCTCTGCCCCCAGTGAGGCTGGTAACTCCTCAGGGCAGAACGAGAAATGTTGGAAGGGCAGGACGGCCTGCAGCGCCAGAGGACACAGCACAGGGCATCCATCCGTTCACCTGATGCAGTGGTGCTGATGACGACGATGATGAGGACAATGATGAGAATGGCATTAAGTGTCAAGCTCCCGATGGCTGTACAACGAGCTGCTCTGAGTCCGCCAGGCCACCCGCATCCTGCAGGAGAAAGCCAAGAGTTGGTCCTGGCAGGCCTTGTCAGTCCAGGCTGCTCTCAATGCAAATGCAGAGGCCAACACCCTTCCAGCCACGCCTGCTTTGCATGGGCAGACAGGCAGCCCCAGAGCAGGAGAGACAGAGCCCCGCCTGCCCCAATTGTCACTCACTCACCAGCAAGAGGAGACTTGAGAGCACTTGCTGGTCCCAGTTGTTCTTTGCCGCTTCCATGTATTTTCCCATTCCCCACTGAATGCCCGTTCATGAGAAGAGATTCACCCGCTGCTTCATGTTCAGGCACAGCCATCTCTTCTCTCTCAGCCAGAAGGACGTGTGGACTGTACCTTCTGTGTGAATGCTGCTCACGTCTAATGACACTGAAGAAAACCGTTCACTGGAGTGCACACTCAGGCACCGTTTGGCTATGTAATGTGGTCAGAAAAAACACCTTTTAAATACCACTTAATTGTGTGTTTCACTCTGATTTCCTGCCCTGGTGGATTGTGCTTCATATGAATTCCATTTCCTAGTTTTAAAATTATTTTTTCAACTTCTCCCAGTAACAGAGTCTCTGATTCTGGTGTTATGGTGCTTTCATCAAGGGATCTGTGTTCCAAGTTTTCCTGAAAAGGAAAATTGTAGGGTAAATTTTTTTCCTGAAAGCCTTGAGTAGTTGCATTGTTTGGCTTCTATATGAAAAACATAACCATTTAAAGCTGGCATTCCTATGCCCCCACTGAAATACAGCAAGCAATGCAAGCCATTTCATTCAAACAGGCGAGGTCTTTCTTCCAGGTCTGTAGCGTGTGCCTTTTGCCCATAAGAAGGGCAGAGAATCCATTTGCCCTGCCAGTATCATGGAACCACAAAATAGCAGAGTTGGAAGGGGCCATGAAGGCCATCAGTTCCAGCCCCATGCTGTTGCAGGACACCGTGTTACGCCATCCCACTCAGGTGGCTGCCCAGTTTCTTTCTGAAAGGGAGAGCCCACCGCCTCTCTAGGTAAGTGGTTTTTAACCTTTTTTACAGTCTGTGTTTGCTTGCTAAGTCATGCCTGAGTTGGGAACCAGCAAAAATAGGAAAATTGTTTTGGGGGACTGCTGAGGCACAAAGAAAAGCATTATATCAGGAGTCCTCAAACTTTTTCGACAGGGGGCCTGTTGAAAGGCGGTGGCGGTGGGTGTGGGGCGGTGAGGCAGCACCAGCGGCAGGCGCCCGTGGCGAGGCAGCGGCTCGCACGATTGCAGATCTTTGAGTGAGTCCAAAGCGATATCTAAGCGAGCAAGCGGCCGTCCCGCCGTGCGTGCCTGGCAAGGCTGGTGGTGGCAGCAGCGGGCGCAGGGAGTCCAAAACCTCTGAGGTGGGTCAGATCCGGCCTGTGGGCTGTAGTTTGAGGACCCATGCATTATATACATAATACAGTGTTTCGTGTATTAGTTCTTAAATATAGTGCCAAAAAAGAGAAAATTCTAACATGCTAATAAAAGAATAAAAATGCTAATAAAAGAATAAAATATTGAAATTGTGAGAAGTAGAAGATTACTGTAACTAACAAACTAGAACAGGTAAAGTTATGGATCACTCAGTGATTAATAAAGGTATTGCGATTAACGGACTTGAACGGGTAAAGCTATACAAATCATTTTGTGATTAATAAGAGTATTGTGACCAACACAAACTAATAGACTACAAGATGTAATTGGCAGACATGGCATTAAACTTTTGTACTTAGAATCCAAGGTACGGCTGCGTAATAAGCTAATGCATATTAGTGGTGCCTCCTACTATGACTCAGAGGGTCATTAACATGAACATGGGACATTTGAGCAGGTGGGGGTAACATACCAAGATGGTATGATGAAGGCGGAAGGGAAGAGTGTGAATTCCCTGTATCCCAGCCAATGGGAGAAAGGAGGCAGGGACTTTGCACGTGAGTTGGGAATAAGAGGCTGTGTAAACTGCTCCTCCAGTGCACTACCTTTGGGGCGAGTGCCCGGTCTGGCCAGAACGTATTAGACTGTTGCTGCTTGGTACTTGGCCTCCCCTATCGTCATTGCTTGGATTTCATTCCTTACAACTGGGGGCTCGTCCGGGATAGTGGCTTGTCCTAGGTGAGTATTTCTCCAGCCTGCACCAGGGAGATGCATCCTGGCGATTTCGGCGGCCTAGGTCAGGTGGAGGGACCACCTGGGTGCAGCTCTATTTAAAATTTTGGACGAAATATGGGAACAAAGAGAAGCAGCTGGGAAGAGGCTCTGTTGGTGGGACCAACGGATGGGAGCCAAAGCCGCGGTCGCCAGGCAACTCCGTGCAAGGACCAAGGTAAGAAGCGAGTGGGACTCCCAGTATTACCTTGATGGTGAACAGAGGGGAGGAAACCTCTGGGGAAGGAGGGAGAACCCCCTGTGAGGCTTGAGAGAGAGTGATTGAGACGTACAAAGGAGTATGACGCGAGTGTGGAGTCTGGATCCGTGGTTCCTACCCTCCATTAGGAGGACGGCTGGAGAAGGACGAAGCAGATGCATTGGTTGACTGACTGGAAGCCTCAGGAAAATTATTGAGCGTCACTAGCGAGTGTTAAGTTCGCTAGGGACAAGAACAGGTTCTGCTCCTGACCTATTAGGGACTAAGAGATCTGAAAGTCAGGCATGGGATCCCCAGGATCAAAAGCCAAGCCCAAGGAGGGCAAGAACAGGGGCAAATTACCCCAAATTCCTCCCAACAGTCCTCTGGGACAGATGTTGAAACATTAGGAAGGACTTTCCTACACCCCAGGAAAAAGTAGAGAAAAGATGATTAATTACTGTTGTTTTACTTGGACAAAGGAAAGTATTTGACCCCCAGCAATATTCTGGCTCTGATTTGGAGCAGATGAGGGATGGCTATGTCAGGCCCTAAACATTTATGTAAATAATAAGGACCCTTTCTCTCAAGAAGAATCCGACTATGCCGATTGTGGTTACAAGCAGCCTCTGTAGAAATCTAGGTGGGGCACTTTAAACGAGAGTGCCCTGAGTGAGCTGAGGAGAGCGGAGAGGTTGATTTCTCTCATGAATATGGACAAAATTAGGAAGGTCAGGGGCCTCCTTATAGGAGAACCCATTGGGAACCTTTGATAAATTTGAAAGTGAGACCATTTGGAAAAGGCATGGTATTTATGGTAGGCTCTGGAGCTACCTGCTCCACAATGAATATGATTCCAGATGGATGAAATTGGGAAAAGGGGAATTGATGGCTCAAGGAGTGGGAGGTAATTTGGTAAAAGCAAAAATATTTGAACCTGCTCAGGTAAAATATGAGCATGGTGCAACCATTGTGTGGTGAGATTTTGTACCGGGGAGGAAATTTGTAACTTGTCAGGGAGAGATCTCCTAGCCGGACTGGGATTTTTGGTAGAAGGTGTTGGAGGGGAGGTAGAGCCGAAGCTAATGAGGAGGACCAATACTGATTTATCTCTAAAACCACAGGCAGCTGGTGCTTGTGAGGCCTGGAAGGAAAACTGGAACACTTTGTGGAGAAAAAGGGAGAGAGAAGGGTGGGGGCATGATGCCTCTCCCTGCAAGAATTTATTGCATTAGACTCGAGAGTGAGCAGGCCATAACTTAACAGCAAGAAAGGGCATATGCCACTGTGACAGGTTCTGCCTGGGTTTGTGTTTATGTTTTTGTATGTGTTTAACAACCATTTGCCACCTCTGAGTTGTGTAATTAGAAGAATCAGAATCCTAGTTTTTCCAGAGGATTCTGAAAAGGTGATAAGTTTGTTTCAAAGCACTAATTGGATTAATGCCTGAAGGGCAGGCTGCATTTCAATAAAACAAAACTCCAGGAACTAGGTTTCAGGTTAAATGTTAGAAGATAATCTCTGAGGGTCAGGAACCCCTAGAGAATGGGATGGATTTCATGGGAGGTGGTTGAGGCCCATCAGTGAAGCAGTTTGGACAACCACATGTTGTGGATTATAGGAACAGAGCTGGCTGAATCCGGGGGGTCAGACTAGATGACCAGGGGAGTGCCCCTTCCTGGCAATTAAAGAAACTAATAATGGAAGCTAAACTGCCTTGGACAAAGGGTTTACCTATAGCCTTGCTCCAAATATGAACTGCTCCAAGGAAGGATACAGGAATATCACCCTATGAAATGCTGTTTGAATTGCCTTACTTGGGGTGGGTAGAGGAGTTACCTAGTTTCCTGTCAAAAGATAAATTTCTGCAGAACTAGATACTGGGGATATCTTCTTTATCTGCCCTCAGGGAGAAGGGACTACTGGCACAAACAGCTCCCCTGGACTTCACAGTACATCTGTTCAAAACTGGAGCCTGGGTTCTGGTAAAATCCTGGAAGGACTCCAAGCTGCAACTTGAATGGGAACACCCACTGCTGGTGTAACTGATGAGCGAAACTGCTGTCTGGACAAAAGACTGCTATTGCTTCTTTTCAAGAATAAAAGGTAAAGGTAAAGGTTTCCCCTTCACATTAAGTCCAGTCATGTCTGACTCTTGGGGTGGTGCTCATCTCTGTTCCCTAGCAGAGGGAGCCAGCATTGTCCACAGACAGTTTCCACGGTCATGTGGCCGGCATGACAAAACACCGAAGTGCACAGAACGCTGTTTACCTTCCCACTGGAGAGATACCTTTTTATCTACTTGCATTTGCATGCTTTCGAACTGCAAGGCTGGTAGGGGCTGGGATGGAGCAACGGGAACTCACCCGCTGTGCAGATTTGAACCGGCGACCTTTCGATCAGCCAGCCCACCAGCACAGCAGTTTAAGCCACTGCGCAATCTGCAAGTATTTCAAGAATACTTGCTCAAAAATTTACAATAGCAAAATACAAAATCAATATAAATGCAATGCTTATAGCGCATGTAAGGGACTGCAGGTGGCGCAGTGGTTTAAACCGCTGTGCTGCTGGGCTGGTTGATCGAAAGGTCGCCGGTTCAAATCTGCACACGGGGTGAGCTCCCGTGCGCCGTCCCAGCTCCTGCCAACCTTGCAGTTCGAAAGCATGCAAATGCAAGTAGATAGAAAGGTACCACTTCGGTGGGCAGGTAACAGCGTTCCGTGCACTTTGGTGTTTAGTCATGCCGGCCACATGACCACGGAGACTGTCTGCGGACAAACGCTGGCTCCCTCGGCCAGGAAACGGAGATGAGCACCGCCCCCTAGAGTCAGGCATGACTGGACGTAACGTCAAGGGGAAACCTTTATCTTTAACCTTTACCTTATAGCGCATACGAATTGAAATGCAGTATCAACAGCAGAACAATACAAAAGCAAACACAGTTACTTAATACAATAGTATTCATAATGTTAACGAAATGCAGCATCCCCCCCCCCCAAACCCCCAGACACACCAGCACAGACCGGATGAGAAAACACTCTGAGCAGCAGCCGCCTCAGCAGTTCCCTCCCCAGCAGAAAACGCGGCAGGGAAAGGAGCGGGGCCGGTCTCGACCCCCGCGCGGCCCCCGCCTGGCTCCCCCGGAGCTGCTCCTCCCCGCCCGGCCTCCTCGCGCGAATCGGCAGCGGAGGCGCAGGGGCCCCGCGCGGTCCTGGCCAGCCAGCTGCGCGCCCGGCTGCGCATCCTTCACGGCCGCCACGGCCAGTCCGCGGACCGGAGACTGAAAAACTCGGCCAAATGGTTTTACGGTACCTCTGCCTTTAAACAGCCCAGCGAACGGCTCCTTTCCAGTCCTGGTGCGGCGCAGTCCGGATTCCTGCACTGGCAAGGAAAACGCGCCTGCCATTCCTCTCGGAGCATTTATATAGGGCGCGGGGCGGGCGGGGCGGAAGGAGGCCCGCCAGTTTCCGCCATTAACCGCGAAAGGAAGAGCCCCACCCCGTTTCACGGGACACTTCGCCACTCGGGAATTGTTCGCGCTCCGCGGCCAGACGAGCCCTGCAGCACGCAGGAGTGGCGGCCCGGAGTCGCTGGCCAGCGCGCCAGAACAGGACGGAGCCAAAAGGCCCCGGAGTACGTGTCTGGCTAGCTAGTGTGTCGTTAATCCAGCTCCTTGCGCAGTAGGCCCTCCAGCCCCGCCCCATTGCTCAGGGGCCCACAAGTAGCTTCACAGCAAAGCGGTGGAGCGGTTTTTTTGAGCGGTGCTCGCCCTCCGCTGGTGCGAAGTGGTTTGGCGCCGCGCCCCGTGCGGACGGCGAGCCTGAGCAGCGAGCTAGGCAGGGCCCGGCGCTGCTCACCGCCCCGTTTTACGAAGGGGCCCTTCCAAAGTCTTCCGCTTCGAGCCGCCCCGCAGCCTTGTCTCCCGCTTCGCGGGCAACCCCCGCCGAGGCGGGGAGGGACGCGCCGTTTCTCCTGCTTGGCCCTGCAGGGGGAGACGCCGCCGCCCTCCCCTGGGGGCTCCTCGGCGTGCGAGCCCGGAGAGATCGGCTGGAGGGGCGCTGCCACTTGCAGAACTACTCTGGGTCTCAACGAGCTTTTCCTTTTTTCAGGCAACCCTGATTGCCCGTCTGGGCGCCCCCTTTCTTTTCTTTGACGTTCCTCTCGGAAGGACCCCCCCTCCCCGCTGCGACGCCCGCGGCCCCGGAGCCCGCCGCTCTGCGCCTGGGATGCGCGCCACAGCGCTGCGCTGGATGCCTCACGGCGCCAGAGATGGAGATGGGGAGGCGGAGCAGGCATGGCAGTGGCGGAGTGGCGGGCTTAGGAGAGTGGCCCCTGTGGGGAGGAGAGCTGAGCGTGCTGCCTCACCCGTGGCACTACCTCCATTGTTTGAAAACATCAAAAACCGAAAAACGCTTGACTGATGTGGCGCTACCGGCTAACGCTGCAGCCCTGGCAGCATCGATCGCAAGGTGCACCTGCAGATGCACAGGTGCGGGGCGTTGCTCTCCAGTGGGGGGTCTTTTGCACAACGAGGGGTGCTCCATGAAGGCACCTCCTGGCTCTCCACTCACCAGCTGAGGCAAACCAGCCACTCAGAGCTGGAAAAGCGGTGGAAAGGGAGAGAGAAGAGGGAAGCAAGCGGCTGGATTCACACAGGGGTGTGTGGGGAATCCGTCTGGGCCTGGGAGTCTGTCAGATCCCCTGGGACAGCTCTCCTCCTAGCAGAGTTCTGGGGTACTTGCCGGGTCCCAGGCCCATGTGCTGCACAAGCAGCCCCCCTTTCTGCACAGGAACAGCTGGGTGTGAGCACTGCCACGGGCGCCGAGGAAAGGCCTGCTCACGAGGGGCTTGCCATCCCTCTCTGCTTGTGCAACTACCTTTTTACTGGCCCACTACCTTTGGGGTGTTTTGGGGTGCTGGCACTGGCAACAGGTCCAGTCACTTGGTAGGACTCCAAGTTAAAGCACCAAGAGCTGGCTATCTATGGCATCTCAAATGCCTCCAGTGTGTACTTCCTTGGTTGGGGGAAACTCTTAGCAATTGCAGAAGCCTTTTCTTCCCTGGAAATGCAGCACACTCACTATCACCGCCTGATGTGCATGTTCACGTGAGGATCTGCAACAAGCACGCCTAACTACTCTTGCCTCTAATCGTCCTTGCAAACTCCGCCTGAGATGAGTGCTGATGGAAGCAACTCATAGCACTATCTTTGCATGTCAAGCTTCCCATTTTAGAAGCTGCTGTGCAAGACAAGCCCGGGCTGGCTCCTCCTTTGGCAGGGCCTTGTCTTGGGCACACTCACCAGCTACTGTGTGGTGGACCTGCTTCTACCCCAGGGCGGCCAGAAGGTCCATTGCACAGCAGCAGTGGCATTTCAGGGCTGCAGGGCCCGGCCTGCTGCGTCTGAGCCAGGTCAGTGGGCAGCATGGGGCCCGGACACACTCTTTGTGCACCTCCTGCCACAAGCACAGGCATTCAGGAAACAGCACAGGCATTCATTCTGGGAAACAGGAAGCCCTGTGATAGTGTTGGAGGCCTGGCTCTGAAATCACACATGGCAGATGTGCAATAGAGGAACCCACAAATAGACAAGGCTGTATCACTGCAGCGAGTCCAAGACGGGTTGTGGTTCTTTATGCAGCAAGGTTCTTTCTGTAACTGAAAACAGAAATGCATTTTTATCTCTGCCTGCCCTTACGTTGTAACATACTTCATGTTGATAACTGCAAAGCTGGGCCTTTCAGCAAAACTTCCCTGTACGTGGGGGTGCAGAGCTGAGTGGCACCTTTCGTAATTCTTTACTCACTGTTTTAATCAGTTGGTTTTTTGAGACTATTCTAGGCCAAAGAATTAGCAGACTGTAGGTCATTGAAGCCTAAGGATGTTTTCCTGCTGCTAGGTGCCCTTTATTCTTTGTGAATCTCATTCCCACAAAACTCATCTCTTCATTTATAGACAGCAGCAGCAGGTTCCCAGACTTGATAACAACCAAATACTGCACCATTTGTGGCCTGTCCTCTGTTTCAGGCTCCCTTCCTGGGACAGGGACATTCAAATGGACCCCGAGGGGCCTTCTCATGTCACAGGGTGCTGGGGGGGTGTTTCTTGTCCTCCTCACATAGCCTGCAAGTCCCAGCCAAGCACACTGGTCCATGCCACGGCATTCACACTGGCTTGGAGCAGAGAGCTCTGCCCACGGGCTCCACCCTCCACAACTCCAAAAACGGGGGCTAAAGTGCTCAGGTGGGGAGCCCGTGGCCTGTATGTGGCCGGGGGCTGCAGAGTGACCAAGTTCTGCCCTGTGACGTGCCAGGGCAGCCTGGTGCACCCCGCAAGTACCTGCAGGATCGGTAGCGGACCGGTAGGGCTTGCCTGGAGTAGAGCCAGTGCAGTCAGGAGGAGCACCTGGAAGCCACAGGAGGCTCCACAAAACCCTCCTCAGCCCTGCCCAACTGTGCCACCGTAACCCGAGCCTTGGGGATTGGCAGAGCCAGCGGGGCTGCAGCACTGCGCTTGCAACCAAAGAAGGGTGGGCCCTGCTCAAAATGGGCAGGCGCTTGTAGTTGGTGGTGAAATCTACTCCCTAATAGAATGATGTCGTAAGTAACTGGGAGTGGCCTGTCATCGCCGCACCGCCACGCCACCCCACCACCCACCGGAGGAGGCCACACCATGCCGAGAGGCCCACCGGAGCAGACCGCGCCATGCCAAGAGACTGCGCCGCCCCACCGCCGCAGACGCTCCAGAGGCCACGCCGCGCCGAAGACTGTGCGCCACCCCACCACACCGGAGGCCCACCGGGCAGCCGTTGCGGCTCCTGCCGGCACCCACCAGCACCGAGGCCTCTGCTCCTAACCCGCCCCCCCCCCCGAGCCGTGAGTGGCAGGCATGCCGAGGAGGGCGGGGCAGGGCGAGGGTGGAGGCCGGAAGTGGAGGCTGGCGGGGCCCTCAAAGCGCCGGCCGCGCCTGGGGCCGGTGGCCTAAGGGCAGTCGCCCTTAGGGCCGTTGGGGCTGCTTGGGGGCTGGGCTGGCCGGGGGCCCTGGCCGAGTTCTTGCGGACCGGCCACTGGGTCAGACGGTGGGTGGAGGAGGTTTTTAATTGTTTTAAATTTTTTAGCTTGTTTTTAGGGGCCCATCTCAGGTTAGTGTAGGAATGTTATCTGGGGAGCGCGTGGGGGCCACCATAGGGGTGGTGATGGGCAATGGTTGCTATGGTCGTGGTGGGGGCTTAACGGTCCCGCCTAGGAGAAGGTGGGACAGATGGTTAACACCTGTCCCTCCTAGTTATTCCCCCAGGGTGCCAGGTAGCCTTGTCAACTGCCCCACGGGCCTGACGGTGCTGTTGCTTAATGCCAGGTCAGTCCATAATAAAGCCACCCTCATCCACGACCTGATTGTGGATGAGAGGGCCGACCTGGCTTGTATCACCGAGACCTGGGCAGGGGAGGGGGGGATGTCTCCCTCTCACAGCTCTGCCCGCCCGGGTACCTGGTTCAGCACCGCCCACGCCCGGAGGGGAGGGGAGGGGGTTGCTCTGGTTTATCAAGCTTCAATTTCCCTTGTGGGGCTTCCTGTTCTCTTGAGACCGGGGCTGGAGTGTCTCCACTTGGTGTTGGGCGACCGAGACAGATTGGGGATTCTGTTGGTGTACCGTGCACCCTTCTGCCCAACAGACTCCCTGACTGAGCTGACGGAAGTCGTCTCGGACCTGGTGTTGAAGACCCCCAGGATGTTGGTCCTGGGGGACTTCAATCTCCATGCCAAGACTGATCTTTCCGGGGTGGCTCAGGACTTCATGGCTGCCATGACAGCCATGGGGCTGTCTCAACATGTCAGCGGCCCGACCCATGAACATGGACACACTCTGGACCTGGTTTTCTTGACGGGGGAGGAAGAGGGTGATCTGAGGGTGAAGAATCTACGTTTGATGCCCTTGTCATGGTTAGATCACTCCCTCATGAGGTTTGAGCTCGAAAGTGGCCTCTCCCTCTGTAAGGGTGCGGACCAGATTGTGATGGTCCGTCCCCAGAGTCGGATGGATCCGGATGGATTCCTGAGGGCTCTGAGGGATTTTCCAGTTGACAAGGCTGGTGCTCCTGTTGATACCCTGGTCAATATATGGAATGGGGAGATGACCAGGGCTATCGACACGATCGCTCCTAAGCGCCCTCTCCAACCAGGCAGAGCCCGTTCATCCCCGTGGTAAACACCTGAATTACAGGCGATGAAGCGGGTTGGTAGACGGCTAGAGCGTAGGTGGAGGAAATCACGGGACAAATCCGACCGAGCACATCTTAGAGCCCAGTATCGGGCCTATGCTGTGGCGGTGAGGGCGGCGAAGAAGAGATTCTTCTCCGCGTCCATTGCCTCCTCACAATGCCATCCAGCGGAAATTTTTCGGGTGGTTCAGGGGCTGATTAAACCTGGCCCCAGTAAAGATCTGGTGCCGCCCTCGAAAGCCCACTGTGACGACTTTGCCACGCATTTCAGGGAGAAAGTTGCTCAGATTTGTCACGAGCTGGACTCCACTGTTGACACAGATTCTCTTGGGGAGGGGCCAACCGTGCCGGCTTGTCCCTCATTGATGGTTGAATTTCAGTTTTTGCGGCCCGATGATGTGGACAAGGTGCTTGGATCGGTACGCTCAACCACCTGTTTACTGGACCCGTGCCCATCTTGGCTACTAAAGAGTGCCAAGGATGGGATTGTGCCCTGGATCTTGGAGGTGGTCAATGCCTCTTTAAGAGACGGCCGGGTACCTGCCCCTTTAAAGCCTCTTTAGAAGGCTTCCCTGGATCCAGAGGTGGTCGCCAATTATAGACCGGTGGCCAACATCCCGTTTCTGGGCAAGGTGCTGGAGCGGGTGGTGGCGGGACAACTCCAGGCACTCTTGGATGAAACTGATTATCTAGACCCATTTCAGTCCGGTTTCAGACCCAGTTTTGGCACTGAATCTGCCTTGGTCGCCCTGTACGATGACCTGTGCAGGGAGAGGGACAGGGGGAGTGCGTCCCTGTTGGTTCTCCTGGACCTCTTGGCGGCTTTCGATACCATCGACCATGGTATCCTTCTGGAGAGGCTGGCGGGGTTGGGAGTTGGAGGCACTGCTTTGCAGTGGTTCTGCTCCTACCTCAATGGCCGATTCCAGAAGGTGGTGCTGGGGGACTATGGCTCTGCGCCATGGATGGGCCAGCATGCTCCTCTCCCCACCCCTGCAGTGCCCCCAGACCTCTTCTCCGAGGTCACTCTTATGACCTCAGAGAAGCAGGCAGAGCAGTTCTGTCCAGGCTGGTGGGGGGTGGGGAGCATGTTCCAAGCAAAGGTCGGAGCACTTCTGCAAAACTGGGAATCCAAGCAGTCTTGTGGCCATCAAAATGCGGTGAGGGCTATAGGATTGCTCAGTTAGATGCTCCCCTCAGCTGCCCTTCCTTTGGTCACTTCAGATGTGTTGCATGACAAATGGCCCACCATGGTGGCTGGGAATGATGGGATGGGTAGGCCCAGAACTATGGAAGCACTGCCCATTAAACATACTTTTCTAACTTGCCTTTAAAAAAAAAATCTGGTGGAAGAAAAACAGTGCAATTCTATGCATGTTTGTTGAGATGTCCCATTGAGTTCATTAGGGGTTTCTCACAGGTATGTGCAAACAGGTGTGCAGGGTAAGTGTTCCACAAGAACTAAAGTTATTAAAGCTGGTGGGGGGGAGCACTAGTCAGAGAAGGGCATTTTAGATGAAATGCAGAGCCAAGGTGGTTCCCTTAAACAGTTGCCTAGCACCGCAGACTCGCTCTCCACTGGGACTAAAGCAGAACATGCCAACAAGCCTGCAGCTGGCCGATATGAAGCAATCTGACCTAACATGAAAAGAAAGAAATAATTGTCAGTCTCTCTGCCTCCTTCCTAGTCATGCGCACATCACCAAGTTCCCCTTTTGATGATTGTGTGTAAGTTTCCATTTCCACGTAGACTGTTTATCCAGCAGATACATGTTCTGGTCATCTGCAATATTGGCTTAGGTGCCAGGGATACAGGTGTTACAGTGTAACCCGGAGATCACCCAGAGACCACTCAAAATGCCCAATTAGTCAAATGCAAAAGTTCTTTATTTTAGCCGGCGTCTGCATGGGGTAACAATCATCTGCCTTTTATACCCCCAACTTAAGTTTACAGACACCAGAGGTGATTTGTTACATTCCTTTAGGCCATACCTTAAAGTTACAGCGTGTGCATGACATTCTTTCAGGAAGGAGCTGATGAGCCCAGTGTCCTCCTGCTGTGATTAAGGGTCGCTTCAATGTTTCTTTACCCTCAGGGCATGTCCCCCCTAAATGCTGTGGCTCAGGTATGCGAGCGTGTTTACAGAGGCAAAGGGCAGAAAGGCTTGTTGCAGATGCCACATTTAGCTTGTAATTTCTCTGAGATGTTACACAGGCAAAGCAGGCACGGGATCAGAATGGGGGCGGGGGGGGCTGAGAACTAAAATCTCCCTGGTGTTATATGTTATTCTTGTTTTGATGGCACAGAATTGTGCGTTTATCACTCTGGAACTTTGTGGGAAGCAGTATATAAATCAGATCAATAAATAGGTCTTTATATATTGGTTTGGGGGTTTTTCCCTGCTCCTTTCCAAGTTGGATGGCAGAACGCTGAAACAGCAGCATCAGAAGAGCAAAGTAAAATGACACCAAAGAAGTAACTTGTAGCGTTCACTTTCATACCAAGAGATGTGTACCTCAAGAGTTATGAAAACCCACACTGGTGAATCCTTATTACATTAAACACATCAGCAGTTTTTCATTAATGTAAATGTGCCTGCATAAGGTCTCCCCCACTAGGGGCAGCCTTCGCAGTGCAGAACGGAGCCTGGGAGACTTGGAGGCCCAGAGATGCAGGACTGTGGCCGCCCCTTCCCCTTTGCTGGGGGTGGCCTCCTGTCCAGGGAATGACGTGACCAGGCCCCTCCCTCAGCAGGACCATTCCCAGCTGCACCCCTGGGTGCTGCTTCACTCAGGTGGGGCAGACAGCAATTGTGCACTCACCCTGGAGGATTAATCTAAGTTTGTGGTATCACACGCAAGGCTTTTTTGGCCAGTGCAAGCTGGACCTTTTGCTCGTAAGTAAGAAAGACCCCTTTGACTTCCCTACAGGTTGACCCCTGGTGCCCTCGGCATGGACAGCTCAGAAGATGGCAGAAGATACCTCAGGTGAAGCAGTATAACCCTCTTTGTTTGACCCTGTTGAGATCTAACGCTGTTCAGGCAAAACTTTGACCACCTGCTGAAAACGCTTGTGCAATTCTGTGCATGTTTAGGCAGAAAAAGGCCCTGCTGCTTCCAGCATTCCTGTAATGATTCTTGGGATGGCTGAAACCAAGTGTTTCAATTTCAGAAAGTTTTGGCGGAGGCAAGAACTGTATCCTGCTGCCACAGCAAGTGTGTATTTATGGAGTTCTTGCAGTAGAGGCCTCCCACACCACAGGCTTTTTAAATTCCATGTTATTTTAGCCCATTACAGTTGGGTTTTGTTTCTGAAAAGTTATTATGATTAATATTTTATTATATATTAGATTTCTAACCTGCCCTTTTAGCCGTATGGCTCCCAGGGCAAGTTACAACAACAAAATACTAAATAAAATACAGAATAGAATAAAATAGAAAGTAAAATACAATATAAAACAGCAATTACAAATAAAAATCATTAAAATCAATATAAGAGGCACAAAACTATTGGCATATCCACAGGTAAAATGCTTCTTTGTTGCGAAGTCATGTCTGACCCATCACGACCCCATGGACAACACTCCTCCAGGCCTTCCTGTCCTCCACCATCCCCCAGAGTCCACCTAAGCTCACACCGACTGCTTCAGTGACTCCATCCAGCCACCTCATCCTCTGCCGTCCCCTTCTTCTTCTTCCATCTATTGTTCCCAGCATTAGGCTCTTCTCCAGGGAGTCCTTCCTTCTCATTAGGTGGCCAAAGTATTTGAGTTTCATCTTCAGGATCTGGCCTTCTAAAGTGCTGTCAGGGTTGATCTCCTCTAGGACTGACCGGTTTGATCATCTTACAGTCCAAGGGACTCGCAGGAGTCTCCTCCAGCTCCACAATTCAAAGGCCTCAATCCTTTGGCGCTCAGCCTTCAAATAAAATGCTACTTAAATCCATTAAAATACCATCGAAAGAAAAAAGTTTTTGCCTGGTGCTTAAAAGAACGTAGGGAGCTCCTTGCAAAAGAGTAAATAAATAAATAAATAATGGGAGGGCTGCCTTGTCCAGGTTATCCTCTGAGATGGAGAAGGAGACAAACCATGAAGCATGACCCTGCTCCTGCTGGCACCTGCGGGTCTTCCTCAACCGCCAGCTTCAGGTGGGTCATCACCACACCTAATTGACAGGAAAAGGGTGAGCAGGATTCCACACGTGGCCCCATAGAAAAAAGGAAAGAGACTGTTACATATATTTTTATTTATTTAAAGTTTTTATATGCTGTCCCCTTGCTATATAGCCTCGGGACGGCTCACACAAATAAATAAATATAATACAAATACAGTATGTGACTCCTTCTGCCCTTCTGCAGGAATTGAGAGAGAGTCTCCAGCCCTTGAATCATTGTATCCAGAGGCAAAGCCTGCTGTAACAGCCAGTGCAAGGAGAACAGAAAATGCTGGTAAATATATTTTCTGTATTTCACTTCTCTTGTGCACTTCCCCCAAAGGGGCCGGAACAGCTTTCCCTCATCAGTCGAGAACCATGTTCTGTACCAATCTCCTTTCTACCGGAGCCATTTGGGGTTAATTATAATAGTCTCCTAGTGTCCTGCTGTGTGCGCACAAATGCCAGGTCCCCATGTTACCTTTCAGAAGATCGGTCAATTCAGTCCAAAGGCCAGGGCCATATGGTTTGTGTGTCCAGGGTTTAAATCAGGGGAGGGTGTCAAAAGAATGTGCAGGAAGCAAGCCAAAAGTCTATGTCTTAAACAAGGTCTTAAACAAATTAAGATTAGTCTTAAACAAAACCAAAGACACCGATAACAATCCCTTACAACTCCTTTGAGGAATTCCAGGGACTGACCAAGGGGGCCCTGATGGAAGGCAGTTGGCTGTAGCCCCAGCCCTGGCGTCTGCCTGTGGCTGGAGCCTGGTGCTGGGTCTCGTCTTCCGAAGGATGCTCCCCCAGGCGGGACACGTCACAGAGGTGTTTGCTGCTCCTTTGTGGCCGGGCTCCTGTGCCTCTGAAGAGCTGCCAGACTCACAGAAAAAGATACTAGGAGGCATTTCCATCGCCACATCTCCATGCGAAGAAAGGAGGTGGGGGCTGAAGGAGGGCCTGCCTGTCATGGCTGAACTGACACTGTTAAAGGTGGGTGAGCCTTGCTGAGAAAAAGCATCGGCAACCCGGTATTACCTTATTGTCATAAGGTTCTCCGTCAGCTACAGTGGCTCCCCATTGAAGTCTGGGCCCAATTCAAGGTGTTGGTTCTTACCTATAAAGCCCTTAACGGCTTGGGTCCTGGTTACCTAGAGGAGCGCCTGCGACCATATATGCCCTCCTGCCCCTTACGATCTGCAGCTGATGCCCTCCTCCGGGAGCCCTCTGTGAGAGATATAAGGAGGGTGAGTACCCGGAAGAGGGCTTTCTCTGCGGTGGCGCCCCAACTATGGAATTAACCACAAACCACCCTCATAGTTCACAACCCAACAGCAAACTGTCTTGTCTTCATGGGTTGTGTTTTGGCACCATGCTTCTGTTGGTGACCTTTTTCAGCTTGACTCTGGTTTTTATATTAATAGTTCGTAGTCATCTCCGCAATTTGTATCTCATGATTCCAATTATATAGTTAACTTGATTTCTCCCTTGGTCCTCTGGTGAAGTCCATTTGACAGTCATCTGAAGTATGTATTTCCAGTGAACAAATGGCTGGCCTCACATAATTCTATGAGTCACTTTCCTCCTTTGTTTCTGAGCCCTATGCCAGATTTTCATATGATGTATGATTCTGCTTTGTTTCCTGCTTTTGTATTCCAGTCACCTAGGCTTATCAGAATATCTTGTTTTGGAGTGCTGTCAATATTCTCTCTGGCACGTGAACAGCAGGATCTGATTCCTCCTCCTCCTCCTCCAGGATCTGCTGGTGGAACATAAGCTTGAATTATGGTTATGTTGACAGGTTTTCTGAGAATTTTGATTAATATTATACAGTTGGACTTTGCATTTCAGCCTCTTACTGCCTGTGCAACATCTTGCCTCAGTATTAGAGCCATTCCATTTCTTCTGAGTTTGTCTTTTGCAGAATAAAAGAGTTTGTGCTTATTGGACTCAAAATGTCCCATTTCAATCCACTTTAGTTTGCTCACACCACACCATTGGAGATGTTCAGCCATTCCATTTCTTGTTTTATAGTTTGCCGTGATTTATACTTCCCATGTTCCAAGTTCCAACAGTACCACTGGACTTCCCTTTCACCTCTGTGTACCTCAGCCACTAGACCTCCTTTTGGCTTTGATCTAGTCATGTCATTAGTGACAGCACTTTTCCTACTTTGCTGTTCCCCAGTAGCTTCCAACATGGGGATCTCATCTTCTCTTGTTTCCTTTTGGATAATTTCAATACAGGGTTTTCAAGGTAAGAAATAGTCAGAAGTGGTCTATTACCGCTTCTTCTGCAAAGTACTAACCAGAGTTAGCTTGAGCTTCACGCCATGGTCTTTGAACGATCCTCTGCCAGTGTCACCCTCTTCCACGGTTCTTCAGGAGAGTCTCTGCATTCTCTTCTGCTGATGAGACTCTTCCTCCTGAAGAGGGTGGCTAGTCTTAGGCTGGGATATCCAGGCTGACCATTTCGCTTTGGCAGACCTGCTAGGTGAGTCTGGCCTCCGGGCAACATTGCTCTCTGTCTCTGCGACACTCTCAGACCTCTCTCACCATGCATGGTGTGTATCCAAGAAGGAGAGCTGACCGGAAAAGGGGGTGTTAGCAATGGGCTGGCGGTACTCCAAAATCAGAGATCCAGAGCAGTTTTCTGCAGACTGTGTTAACTACTGACGTCAGTGTTATACTTGTGGATCGACCCTTGGCGCCGTGCTTTCCTGTATCCCCTTTCCTTTCTTATTGTATCTCGTGAAAATAAATTAAGAAAGGGTAGAAATGGAAGCATGTCGGGCTTACGGCTCGGAGGCAGCGTCCCCACGTGGCGGGGCGGGGAGCAGCTTCCGCCAAACCGGCACCGCAGGGCAGGGCAGGGCGCCCGGCGGGGATTTCAAACTGGCTCCTGCTGGGCCGCTGAACGGGGAGGCCCGATCCGGAAGCGCCGCGGCAGTCCTGCAATTGGGCGCGCGCAGGTGGGGGGCGGGGGCGGCCGGAGGACGGCGTGGCTGGAAGAAGGGGCCAAAGACCCGCGATCGCGCATCTTTCCCGGGGTGCGGCCACTTGCTCCCAGTTTATGGCCCATGGAGGCGCGGTCGCCTCTGCTATTTGCTCTGTAAACCCTGGATGCGGACCTCCGTCCCTTAAAAAGCCTCCCGTGCAGAGCCTCCCTTTGTGTCTGCGCCGGTCTGCTGCTGGCGCGGCCGGAGCTTTTCCTCGGGGGCTGCGAGGGAAGGCCGCCTCTGCGGCCCGGAGCTTTTCCGAGCGATCACGTAAGGCTTGCACGTAAGCGATAGCGCCGTTTGGAGTGAATCAGCGCTCCTCCAAGCCGGGGCTTCAGATTACCCCGCCCCCCCACCATGCATTGAAAGAAGGAGGGGGGTCCGTGTGGGACGCCCCGATTAGGGCACCCACCCCTCTCCTGAGAAGGGATTGTTTAATTTGGCTAATTGCTAGGGGTGCTGTGAATTAATGCTTGTTCTAAACGTGTTCTGATGGGGTTCAAAAGTTGCATTTTTTGTTGGGAATTATTTCACAGGTAAATACTGTTCTGGAAATGGCTCTAACATTGGGTGATGTACACACTCTTTTGCATCATCTACCTGCTTCATGCAAATTAATACTGGAAGGGCAAATGGATCCTCTGGCCCTTTTCTTGCACCAAAAATGTAGCTTAGAAGTAAAGAAGTGCATTCATGCTCTTATCGTCGCCTGGAAGCATATTCAGTTAGCCGTGGCCTTTAGGATGAAGCAAACACACCCCCTAAATGCTTTTACCTTTAGAGCCCAAGCAAGTACCCTCCCTGGACACCTATCTCTGCAGTGCTGGCCAAGCCCAAAGGCAGCAACGTGTTTGGCAAGATTGGGTAGAACATGCAGCTTGCTGATCGGGTTGTCATTTAATGAACTGTAATTGTAAGAGGCTGTGGGGCTCCTTTTGTGTCTTGAGCCAGAGCTTTTACCCTGCCTGCAGCTTGTTTTCAGTAAAAACAAAGTCTCTTGGAAGGAAGAGCTGCCGGTGTCTGATTTTTTTCATCGTCTCCCTGAGATGAAGGGGATTGTGGGGTCACTCCTCTCAGGCAATGAACCCATGAGCAGATATTTTCACGACACTTTTCACAACTAAAAGCTTGATATTACAACACTAAGAGGAAAGATCTCTCCTGCTGCACTGCAACAGACTCAGGACAATGTTACGCTTCCAGTATTTGAACAGGGACAAAAGGATGCCAAAAGGTTTCTTTTTTCACGTGGAAGCAAAAAGGTGCAAGTGTTCAAGACCTTTGGGAAATGAGTTACCTCTATTCTGCAATTTACCTTTTCAGGGAAACCGGGATCCCTGGTGAAACTCCTGCAATGGAAGCAGAGACTGGGACTTTGCAGAGGCGCTGCTGACTGTGCCTCAAAGAGTCATTGAAAAACCTATTTGAACACTGGCTAATGGAATCCAAATCAGAGTGAAACACACAATTCAGTGGTATTTAAAAGGTGTTTTTTCTGACCACATTTCATAGCCAAACGGTGCCTGAGTGTGCACTCCAGTGAACTGTTTTCTTCAGTGTCATTAGACCTGAGCAGCATTCACACAGAGAGTAAGGTCCAGACGTCCTTCTGGTTGAGAGAGAAGAGATGGCTGTGCCTGAACATGAAGCAGCGGGTGAATCTCTTCTCATGAACGGGCATTCAGTGGAGGATGGGAAAATACATGGAAGCGGCAAAGAACAACTGGGACCAGCAAGTGCTCTCAAGTCTCCTCTTGCTGGTGAGTGAGTGACAATTGGGGCAGGCGGGGCTCTGTCTCTCCTGCTCTGGGGCTGCCTGTCTGCCCATGCAAAGCAGGCGTGGCTGGAAGGGTGTTGGCCTCTGCATTTGCATTGAGAGCAGCCTGGACTGACAAGGCCTGCCAGGACCAACTCTTGGCTTTCTCCTGCAGGATGCGGGTGGCCTGGCGGACTCAGAGCAGCTCGTTGTACAGCCATCGGGAGCTTGACACTTAATGCCATTCTCATCATTGGCCTCATCATCGTCGTCATCAGCACCACTGCATCAGGTGAACGGATGGATGCCCTGTGCTGTGTCCTCTGGCGCTGCAGGCCGTCCTGCCCTTCCAACATTTCTCGTTCTGCCCTGAGGAGTTACCAGCTTCACTGGGGGCAGAGCCAGAGCAGCACAGGGGTCACAGCGCTGGGCTGGGGCACTGGGTTCAAGTCCACAGTGCGCTGAGAAACTCCTGGCATGTCTTTGGGCCTAGCACTGCTGCGGTCTAACTTACCTCAGAAGCCGATGGGGATCCAATGGAGTGGGAGAACCATGCTGGTTGCCTCCTCCTCCTTGACAAAGGAGAAAAGGCAGGGCATAAGTGTAATCATAAATATAAAAATATTCACAGAATCCTCCTGATGCTGATGGGCCAAGGGAGTGGCAGCCCTGGTGGAAGCTGTGCCCCTGCCTGCCTCCCAGCACCAAGCTGTCCACTCCTTTCCCCCATGATCCGCCCTGCCTGTTTCCCCATCGCTTATGCAGGCAGGCATGGGAAGCTGCCATGTTCGGTGTCAGACCTTTGGTCTGTCCCGCCCAGAAGTCTCTGCAGTGAGCGGCAGCAGCTCTGGAGGTCGTTTCTCAGTCCTACCCGAGGAAGCCAGGGACTTCCACGCACCCTGGATCTTTCTGCATGCAGTGCATGCGCTCCGTCATTCTACCACGCTCCCTTCCCAAGTGCACATGAGTCTCGGGCACTCAGTACTCAGAGGTAGGAAGGGAGGTGGGGCATGGTTGCTCAACCCCCCGATTGTGGCAAAGCTGCCCTCATGGTCGCAATAGCTGCACTAAGATGCAGAGAGCACCGATCTCATCTTCTTCACGCCTCTTGCCACAGGGACAGCCCCAGCACAACTGTTAGCGGCTCCCAGCACTCCAGTGGGCCGCTGTCCGGATGGCTGGGTTGGCTACCAAAGGGGATGCTACCATTTTGCCGAGGCAGAGAAGAACTGGACATCCAGCAGGACCGACTGCTCCTCGCTCAACACCTCTTTGGCTGTGGTCGACTCCCAAGAAGAGATGGTGAGTCGCAGGACACGGGCTGCAACTGTGTCCAGTCCAATCTCTTCCATGTTCCCAGTCAGTTCCGTGATCTGGATGGGATGTTTGGACTGAACCCCTGGACAGTGGGATTCCTGCTGAGGGCTTCCCACCCAGGCCTGTGGTGCACAGAGGGATCTCCAAGCAAATTGTGTCTCCCCAGGAGATGTGGAAAGGCACAAAATCTGGTCCATGTCTTGCTGCATTTAAGTGCAATGATGTGTTATGCCCCTGGCAGAGCTAGTGCATTGTTAACCTCTTTCCATGTTAGAAGTCCAATTTTCTATTGATTTCCACGGAAGGCAGTTTTGGACGATTCACCAAAACAGTCAGTTGAGTCTTGTTTTCCATCCAAAGGTTTTGCACAGCTGTGCTGCTTGGTATTCTTCTGGCCTGAGAAACATGGCCAGAAGATAAGGATTGGGTTATTATGATTGGCTTAACTTTCTTGTATCAGCAGCAAATGGGGTTGCCTGGACTGGGGATGGTAATGTGCGCATGTATATTTTTTACCTCCGTTAAGAACTTCCTGAGACGCTATAAAACTTCTGCTGACTACTGGATTGGCCTCCGAAGAGATCTAGGAACAGATCCCTGGAGATGGACCGATGGTACCATTTTCAACAACTGGTGAGTGCGGAAACTGAAAGTGTCTGAGAAAGACTGAGCATGAAGCTGTCAAGACTCATACAAATAATTCAGTGGTTTCCCTACACTATATTAGATCTAAATGGAAACAGTGGAGTAAAACAGAGAGGTGAGATGTAAGTTTAAGTTTTCTTGATACAAAAACATCAGAAGAGCATCCAGCAAAGAATATCTATTAATGAAAGAATATCTGTGAACCACTTTCTCTGCTTTGCTCCCCAATTTCCAGGAATTACCAGTAGGCCCAAGGTCTGAGTTTCTGCCATTTTGGGCCTTTCCTGGCTATTTTCCAGGCCAAATACGGTCCAGTTATCAGGTAGATGGGATGGTTAAGGTGCATTGCCCTAGAAAGCAGCTCCTTTTATATTTTATCGGGTCTTGTGTACTTTCTGACTGAAGGGTGGTATAACATACCTCGAGCACATTTCATGAACCACCGCCCAAATGCTCGGAAGAACCAGGAGAAAACTGGGCCTTCCTGGGTTTTCTGTATGATGGCAAAACGTTGTCTGCGCCTTGGAATGTGCCTTTTGTCCTTTTGGTGGAGAATCGGCCAGGCAGTAGGAGTAAGCACTGCTCAAGGGCCTCTCTGCAGTTTCCTCTGCGCACAATTAACTTCCAGGCTGGCTAGATGCTCCGATGTTTGGGGTTCCTTTCTGCTCTGTGATGTGATGCTATTTCTCAGGGTTCCTGCTTCTGTGAACGTTTGGACATCTGTTGTGTTGCTCTTCAGGTTTCCAGTCGGTGGGCTAGGAGAATGCGCTTACGTGAACCAGAGAGGCGTCGCCAGCTCCAGCTGCGCCATAGAGCAAGCCTGGATCTGCAGCAAGCCGGCAAGCAGGTGACGACCCGCACGCCAGGCGCTGCGTCGCACCAGCTCTGCCCTCCACTGCACACTGCTCCCAGGTAATGACAAGTCGCTTCTCCCTGCAGCTGCTGCCTCCGAAGGGCCCAGACTACCTTTGTGCTGTGACGGCCGCAGCCTTGCGACGCGTGTCAGTGGACCTGTGAACATTGGCTGGGGAGACCAACCAGCCTGGTTTTTCATGGGCAGTGCTGCGCATTCGTGCCTTCAGTGCTGGTTTGTGGGAATGGTCTACAAGTGTATTTCAGCTCTAAGGGAAGGCTGCAATTGGCCTGCGTGGCAGTTAGCAGGCCATCGAAAGCCCAGTCGTGTTTGCACAGTGGGACAGAGCCAGACCACACATTCCTTTGAATATGTAGGGAAGACCCAAAATGCTGTGTATCTCAGCTTGCTCTGCCTAAAAAAGGATAAAACGGAGTTAGAAAAATTACAGAAAACAGAGCTTTCCCTTGTGAGGGAAGGTTGCAGGAGCTGGATTTAAAAAAAACAACTTGGAAAAAAGGCCAGTAAGGAGAGAGATGATCGATGCGCAAGTGCTCTTACAGCCAACAGGCTGAACAATCCCCGCTCGCCTTGATACTGCGTGTGCCAACCACTGTAGTCCTGCTTTCTCCATTTCAGATCCTCGGGAAGGAGTGAGCAGTGGATGCCCAGTCAGGACTTCAAGAGCACTAAGTTGCTGGGCCCCAGGTTGAGGGGAAGACAGCAAAGGTGGGAACTCCATGGAAGTTTCAAGCTTTTTAGGAGCGTACAAACATTCTTGAGCCAGCATGGATCCGACCAAAGGCCTGTTTAGTCCAGCATTCTGCTCATGCAGTGGCAGGACGGCTGTCCCAGTGGAAGCGCATGAGCAGGACAAGAATGTAGCCGCACCTTCCTGCCCATGTTCCCCAGCAACCGATGTACATAGACACTCTGCTTCTGTCCTGCCAGTTGCATGCTGCTAACACATTCCAAGTAAAACCTGTATAGTGTTACTTGGAATTCCCCTCCAGGTCAAGCCTTCCTTCAGAAAAAGCAAAGCCATTGTATGGCAAGTATTCTGTGACTGCATGATTGCCTCGTTTACCAGTTCTTCTTGGCTTTGGATCACGGCCAGTTGAGAACCCCTTGTGAAGCAGTAATCTCTGCTCTGGTTCCAGAATTTCAAATCCTCCGATGGCCAGTAGCACTTGTCCTCGTGGCGGTGCCAGTCTGCAGGGCAGAGTTGGCAAGTGAGACTTCCTGCAGGAGTGGAGAGAGGTGGGGACATTCCTAGTTAGGATTCCATTTCCAAAGCAGAATATAATTTTTGGAAATGTAGGAATCCTGTGACTTTGCACTGCTCAAAGTTGTCCAATGAAGAATGGATTCTACTCTATTGCGGCTCAATGCCCACAGTGTCTTGAAGTCGCTGGATAGCTTCACTCAACCTAATTCAGCTGCTCTGGTTCCAAGGAACTGGTGGTTGGTTACTTGTGGTGTTTCTCAACAGAGGGCTCTGAGCATTACCAATCCAAAAGCTTTGTGCAGTGATTCCCTCTGTTTTTTTAACCTTAACAAATGTTCTGCAGTGAGAAAAAAAGGAACAGGCTGTAGGAAACACAGCAGAGTGTCAAAGTTGATGACTTTCGGACCCATCATAAAATTCCTTTAAGGAAGAAGCATGATGGTTTTGCCAGGACGCACCATTGCAGGGGAGGAGATGAGACAATGTCATTGGTGGTGAGCACTAGTTACGAAAAGTGAGAAGACATCTCAGACCTTCTGAAGAGTGTCTTTGGGCCTGTGAGCAAGTGGAGGGGCTCAGCCATCAGGACTAGCATGTTCTCAAGAAGCAAGACTCCAGGATGAAAATCCCGTTGGTCTGAGCGAGATGTCGGAACAAAGGAGGCTGGGCTGGTGTGTGTGTGTGTGTGTGTGTGTGTGTGTGTATAAAACTACCAGTAGGAAGATGATGGGTTGCAGCTATAATGCCCTGAAGCCTAACTCGACTGATATGCACATTATAAATTCTTGGCTTTGTTATCATGTTAGTTCTGTATCTTAAAGTAACCAAGGAAGTGGATTATGTCAGCTGCCTTGGGTTCCTTGTAAGATGTAAAAGGCAGGATAGAAATATAAATGTAGTAATATAATATACATAACTGCTTCAAATGATTTTGAATTCTGTATGTTAATGTTCTTACATTAGATCCCCACATTTGTTCTGAACTGGCCTGTGAGCTTTGAATACAGTGGTACAGAAATGAAATACATGAATGAATATTTATGAATGAATATTTAACAGCGAATGAATATTTAACAGTGCAAACTGAAATTCCACATCCAAAATGTCAATGGCAAACTGGGAGTTGAGGAGCTCTTTGAGCATCTGGGAATATCTGGGTCAGCTCTGAGAAGTATTAGTCAGTTTTTCACTCATCCATATAGTGCTTCTCAATTACTTCAACTATGGATCATGACAACTAACTCGGGTTACAGCAAGGGCCTGGAATGGTTTTGGACATGTGGGCTTATTTGGAAATTTAAGAAACTATTGTGGACACCACCACAAAATGGCTATTCAGTAGACTCTTCTTGGTAGCCATCCGTCATGGCTATGGATCTTAGGTTCCAGTCCACCCATCCACATTTGATGTCCTGCTGTAGAGTCTGCTGCTGACTGAGGAATCGCTTGGGAATCAAGAGCAGCACGGCTGTGGTAGTTGTGGCACCAATGTTTTTGAATTCCACCCCCTGGAAAGTCTGTATGGAGCTGCCTTCATCTGCTGCCTGTCCATGATGTGGCTCTTCAAGTAAATTCTGGGGAAGGCTGTTTGCTGTTCAGTGGTGGATAAACCAGTCTTCTGCTGAGCGTT
Organism: Varanus salvator macromaculatus; assembly: GCA_023646645.1. NCBI lineage: Eukaryota > Metazoa > Chordata > Lepidosauria > Squamata > Varanidae > Varanus > Varanus salvator. Next base: position 1,972,679 of record JAIXND010000792.1, read on the forward strand.
TCTCTTCTCCATGGGTCAGGGTTTTGTTTTGCTGATTATTTTCTGATGTTTCTTATTCGTTTTTGCAACCATTTTACTTTATGTTTCAATATGGGAGGGGATCAAAAGTGAGAGCCAACCAATCAGTATACGGATAAGGGGATTCAACTGACTCCTACCCCCAAAGGGGATTCTTCACACGTCCCTGGTGGAACCGCTCCCTTGCAGACAGGGGCACTGGCTACTCCTTGAACACAGCCAGCTAACCCTCCACCCAGGCTATCTTTAATAAACCCGGGTAGGTAACAGTTAGGGGGACACACAGTTGGCTGTTTTGCTGCATGCCTCTTGCCCACCTCCTCAGGTCACCTAAGCTGAAATGGATCCCTGCAAATTACAGGTGCCATGGACAGGTGTCTTTAATATTATATGTCTCAGCCTGGGAGTCTGGATTGCTATGGAGATCCAAGGGCTACCACCAGAGCCGTCTTAACAGCATTATGGGCCCCCGGCAAAGCAGTGTACTGGGGCCCCTACGACAACTACAACTACTGTTAATTTTGGAAGTTTTCCAATTTTGCACGGGTTAACATACACAGATTAGTATGGGGCCCACGGGCAAGTGCCCACCGGGCCCATGTGTTGAGACGGCCCTGGCTACCACAACCCTGGAACAGCTTATGGTCCCATCATGACAGGTCGCCTGCCCTGGAACAAAAATCTCTGGCTCTTCTGTGGAGTATTTTAGAAAGGAGGCCAGGCTCTCTCTTCTGCCTGGCGATGACTCTGCACTACGACGGTCACTTCTGCTGGCAATTGCAGCACTCCAAAACACCCCAAAAGTAGTTGGCCAGAGGAAGGCCCCAAAAGTAGTTGGCCAGAGGGAGGCCACATAGGAAAAACACCACAGTTATACTGTCCCAGAAGGGAGGGCGGATAAGAACAAAATGAACTTTGTGTAACCCACAGCTAACACGCTAGCCTGACCTCGAATACAGTAATCAAAGGGACTATGGAAACTGGTTCTAGCCACCATCAAAGTTGCAAATGTGCAGAGAGTGAGAACAGGGCAAGCCTATGTGAATCTTGAGCAGATAAGAAATAGACATGGGCAATGTCTGGCCCTTGACAAAAGAAAGGACTCTTTCTCCAGCATGGGAGGGGGTGCATACATTGATGTATCGATGCATTAGATGTGTATTAGGTGACCGAATTTGTTACCTAGGGCATAAAACACATGTACCGGGGTGCAACTTGGAGACACCGCTTTGGGCTGAACATCCCCTTTTGCCTCCCTTTATTCTATAGTGCACTAGAACAAAGCTGGCTTTGGCTCGAAGTCTCATCTCAGGCTCCTTTTGACTCGGGTTTGCCCTGCTGTGGACTGGCCGAATTTGGCACCACCTCCACCGGCCATGCGTGGGGATTTGCGGCTGATCTGATTTTGCTTCTAAAGTCTAATATTAAATGCTGGATAAAAATGGATTGACAGCTATCTTGAGGATCTTTTCCACATTCTTATGGCCTGGCTTGATGTTATTGGATTGCACACTAAGAATATTAAAGAATAAAAGCACATTCAGAATGAATATAGCTCTGCATCTCGCAAGGTTTATTGGAAAGTTTATTATGAGCAATGTATTTGTTAAAGAAAATGTTTTCATAAATGTCAATAATTAGTTCTTTAAAGTTAAAACAATAGGCTGGCCAGATCTTGTTTGACTGAGAAATGAATTGTTTGATAGAATTGTAGCCGATGAGATTTTCGCTTTTTTATGACTTTAAAAGATTGCTGTCACTTGTTATAGTTGCGGATCGACCCTTGGCGTCTTCCCTCCCTGTATCTCCTTTCCTTTCCTTTCTTGTTGTATCTCGTGAAAATAAATTACGATGGTTTGAGGGCAAAGTGCGGCTCTGCTGTCCACGCATGCCTGGTTTAGGGCTCGGCGGCAGCGTCCCGCTGTGACGAATCGGGGAGGAGCTTCCGCCAAACCGGCACCGCAGGGCAGGGCAGGGCGCCCGGCGGGGATTTCAAACTGGCTCCTGCTGGGCCGCTGAACGGGGAGGCCCGATCCGGAAGCGCCGCGGCAGTCCTGCAATTGGGCGCGCGCAGGTGGGGGGCGGGGGCGGCCGGAGGACGGCGTGGCTGGAAGAAGGGGCCAAAGACCCGCGATCGCGCATCTTTCCCGGGGTGCGGCCACTTGCTCCCAGTTTATGGCCCATGGAGGCGCGGTCGCCTCTGCTATTTGCTCTGTAAACCCTGGATGCGGACCTCCGTCCCTTAAAAAGCCTCCCGTGCAGAGCCTCCCTTTGTGTCTGCGCCGGTCTGCTGCTGGCGCGGCCGGAGCTTTTCCTCGGGGGCTGCGAGGGAAGGCCGCCTCTGCGGCCCGGAGCTTTTCCGAGCGATCACGTAAGGCTTGCACGTAAGCGATAGCGCCGTTTGGAGTGAATCAGCGCTCCTCCAAGCCGGGGCTTCAGATTACCCCGCCCCCCCACCATGCATTGAAAGAAGGAGGGGGGTCCGTGTGGGACGCCCCGATTAGGGCACCCACCCCTCTCCTGAGAAGGGATTGTTTAATTTGGCTAATTGCTAGGGGTGCTGTGAATTAATGCTTGTTCTAAACGTGTTCTGATGGGGTTCAAAAGTTGCATTTTTTGTTGGGAATTATTTCACAGGTAAATACTGTTCTGGAAATGGCTCTAACATTGGGTGATGTACACACTCTTTTGCATCATCTACCTGCTTCATGCAAATTAATACTGGAAGGGCAAATGGATCCTCTGGCCCTTTTCTTGCACCAAAAATGTAGCTTAGAAGTAAAGAAGTGCATTCATGCTCTTATCGTCGCCTGGAAGCATATTCAGTTAGCCGTGGCCTTTAGGATGAAGCAAACACACCCCCTAAATGCTTTTACCTTTAGAGCCCAAGCAAGTACCCTCCCTGGACACCTATCTCTGCAGTGCTGGCCAAGCCCAAAGGCAGCAACGTGTTTGGCAAGATTGGGTAGAACATGCAGCTTGCTGATCGGGTTGTCATTTAATGAACTGTAATTGTAAGAGGCTGTGGGGCTCCTTTTGTGTCTTGAGCCAGAGCTTTTACCCTGCCTGCAGCTTGTTTTCAGTAAAAACAAAGTCTCTTGGAAGGAAGAGCTGCCGGTGTCTGATTTTTTTCATCGTCTCCCTGAGATGAAGGGGATTGTGGGGTCACTCCTCTCAGGCAATGAACCCATGAGCAGATATTTTCACGACACTTTTCACAACTAAAAGCTTGATATTACAACACTAAGAGGAAAGATCTCTCCTGCTGCACTGCAACAGACTCAGGACAATGTTACGCTTCCAGTATTTGAACAGGGACAAAAGGATGCCAAAAGGTTTCTTTTTTCACGTGGAAGCAAAAAGGTGCAAGTGTTCAAGACCTTTGGGAAATGAGTTACCTCTATTCTGCAATTTACCTTTTCAGGGAAACCGGGATCCCTGGTGAAACTCCTGCAATGGAAGCAGAGACTGGGACTTTGCAGAGGCGCTGCTGACTGTGCCTCAAAGAGTCATTGAAAAACCTATTTGAACACTGGCTAATGGAATCCAAATCAGAGTGAAACACACAATTCAGTGGTATTTAAAAGGTGTTTTTTCTGACCACATTTCATAGCCAAACGGTGCCTGAGTGTGCACTCCAGTGAACTGTTTTCTTCAGTGTCATTAGACCTGAGCAGCATTCACACAGAGAGTAAGGTCCAGACGTCCTTCTGGTTGAGAGAGAAGAGATGGCTGTGCCTGAACATGAAGCAGCGGGTGAATCTCTTCTCATGAACGGGCATTCAGTGGAGGATGGGAAAATACATGGAAGCGGCAAAGAACAACTGGGACCAGCAAGTGCTCTCAAGTCTCCTCTTGCTGGTGAGTGAGTGACAATTGGGGCAGGCGGGGCTCTGTCTCTCCTGCTCTGGGGCTGCCTGTCTGCCCATGCAAAGCAGGCGTGGCTGGAAGGGTGTTGGCCTCTGCATTTGCATTGAGAGCAGCCTGGACTGACAAGGCCTGCCAGGACCAACTCTTGGCTTTCTCCTGCAGGATGCGGGTGGCCTGGCGGACTCAGAGCAGCTCGTTGTACAGCCATCGGGAGCTTGACACTTAATGCCATTCTCATCATTGGCCTCATCATCGTCGTCATCAGCACCACTGCATCAGGTGAACGGATGGATGCCCTGTGCTGTGTCCTCTGGCGCTGCAGGCCGTCCTGCCCTTCCAACATTTCTCGTTCTGCCCTGAGGAGTTACCAGCTTCACTGGGGGCAGAGCCAGAGCAGCACAGGGGTCACAGCGCTGGGCTGGGGCACTGGGTTCAAGTCCACAGTGCGCTGAGAAACTCCTGGCATGTCTTTGGGCCTAGCACTGCTGCGGTCTAACTTACCTCAGAAGCCGATGGGGATCCAATGGAGTGGGAGAACCATGCTGGTTGCCTCCTCCTCCTTGACAAAGGAGAAAAGGCAGGGCATAAGTGTAATCATAAATATAAAAATATTCACAGAATCCTCCTGATGCTGATGGGCCAAGGGAGTGGCAGCCCTGGTGGAAGCTGTGCCCCTGCCTGCCCCCCAGCACCAAGCTGTCCACTCCTTTCCCCCATGATCCGCCCTGCCTGTTTCCCCATCGCTTATGCAGGCAGGCATGGGAAGCTGCCATGTTCGGTGTCAGACCTTTGGTCTGTCCCGCCCAGAAGTCTCTGCAGTGAGCGGCAGCAGCTCTGGAGGTCGTTTCTCAGTCCTACCCGAGGAAGCCAGGGACTTCCACGCACCCTGGATCTTTCTGCATGCAGTGCATGCGCTCCGTCATTCTACCACGCTCCCTTCCCAAGTGCACATGAGTCTCGGGCACTCAGTACTCAGAGGTAGGAAGGGAGGTGGGGCATGGTTGCTCAACCCCCCGATTGTGGCAAAGCTGCCCTCATGGTCGCAATAGCTGCACTAAGATGCAGAGAGCACCGATCTCATCTTCTTCACGCCTCTTGCCACAGGGACAGCCCCAGCACAACTGTTAGCGGCTCCCAGCACTCCAGTGGGCCGCTGTCCGGATGGCTGGGTTGGCTACCAAAGGGGATGCTACCATTTTGCCGAGGCAGAGAAGAACTGGACATCCAGCAGGACCGACTGCTCCTCGCTCAACGCCTCTTTGGCTGTGGTCGACTCCCAAGAAGAGATGGTGAGTCGCAGGACACGGGCTGCAACTGTGTCCAGTCCAATCTCTTCCATGTTCCCAGTCAGTTCCGTGATCTGGATGGGATGTTTGGACTGAACCCCTGGACAGTGGGATTCCTGCTGAGGGCTTCCCACCCAGGCCTGTGGTGCACAGAGGGATCTCCAAGCAAATTGTGTCTCCCCAGGAGATGTGGAAAGGCACAAAATCTGGTCCATGTCTTGCTGCATTTAAGTGCAATGATGTGTTATGCCCCTGGCAGAGCTAGTGCATTGTTAACCTCTTTCCATGTTAGAAGTCCAATTTTCTATTGATTTCCACGGAAGGCAGTTTTGGACGATTCACCAAAACAGTCAGTTGAGTCTTGTTTTCCATCCAAAGGTTTTGCACAGCTGTGCTGCTTGGTATTCTTCTGGCCTGAGAAACATGGCCAGAAGATAAGGATTGGGTTATTATGATTGGCTTAACTTTCTTGTATCAGCAGCAAATGGGGTTGCCTGGACTGGGGATGGTAATGTGCGCATGTATATTTTTTACCTCCGTTAAGAACTTCCTGAGACGCTATAAAACTTCTGCTGACTACTGGATTGGCCTCCGAAGAGATCTAGGAACAGATCCCTGGAGATGGACCGATGGTACCATTTTCAACAACTGGTGAGTGCGGAAACTGAAAGTGTCTGAGAAAGACTGAGCATGAAGCTGTCAAGACTCATACAAATAATTCAGTGGTTTCCCTACACTATATTAGATCTAAATGGAAACAGTGGAGTAAAACAGAGAGGTGAGATGTAAGTTTAAGTTTTCTTGATACAAAAACATCAGAAGAGCATCCAGCAAAGAATATCTATTAATGAAAGAATATCTGTGAACCACTTTCTCTGCTTTGCTCCCCAATTTCCAGGAATTACCAGTAGGCCCAAGGTCTGAGTTTCTGCCATTTTGGGCCTTTCCTGGCTATTTTCCAGGCCAAATACGGTCCAGTTATCAGGTAGATGGGATGGTTAAGGTGCATTGCCCTAGAAAGCAGCTCCTTTTATATTTTATCGGGTCTTGTGTACTTTCTGACTGAAGGGTGGTATAACATACCTCGAGCACATTTCATGAACCACCGCCCAAATGCTCGGAAGAACCAGGAGAAAACTGGGCCTTCCTGGGTTTTCTGTATGATGGCAAAACGTTGTCTGCGCCTTGGAATGTGCCTTTTGTCCTTTTGGTGGAGAATCGGCCAGGCAGTAGGAGTAAGCACTGCTCAAGGGCCTCTCTGCAGTTTCCTCTGCGCACAATTAACTTCCAGGCTGGCTAGATGCTCCGATGTTTGGGGTTCCTTTCTGCTCTGTGATGTGATGCTATTTCTCAGGGTTCCTGCTTCTGTGAACGTTTGGACATCTGTTGTGTTGCTCTTCAGGTTTCCAGTCGGTGGGCTAGGAGAATGCGCTTACGTGAACCAGAGAGGCGTCGCCAGCTCCAGCTGCGCCATAGAGCAAGCCTGGATCTGCAGCAAGCCGGCAAGCAGGTGACGACCCGCACGCCAGGCGCTGCGTCGCACCAGCTCTGCCCTCCACTGCACACTGCTCCCAGGTAATGACAAGTCGCTTCTCCCTGCAGCTGCTGCCTCCGAAGGGCCCAGACTACCTTTGTGCTGTGACGGCCGCAGCCTTGCGACGCGTGTCAGTGGACCTGTGAACATTGGCTGGGGAGACCAACCAGCCTGGTTTTTCATGGGCAGTGCTGCGCATTCGTGCCTTCAGTGCTGGTTTGTGGGAATGGTCTACAAGTGTATTTCAGCTCTAAGGGAAGGCTGCAATTGGCCTGCGTGGCAGTTAGCAGGCCATCGAAAGCCCAGTCGTGTTTGCACAGTGGGACAGAGCCAGACCACACATTCCTTTGAATATGTAGGGAAGACCCAAAATGCTGTGTATCTCAGCTTGCTCTGCCTAAAAAAGGATAAAACGGAGTTAGAAAAATTACAGAAAACAGAGCTTTCCCTTGTGAGGGAAGGTTGCAGGAGCTGGATTTAAAAAAAACAACTTGGAAAAAAGGCCAGTAAGGAGAGAGATGATCGATGCGCAAGTGCTCTTACAGCCAACAGGCTGAACAATCCCCGCTCGCCTTGATACTGCGTGTGCCAACCACTGTAGTCCTGCTTTCTCCATTTCAGATCCTCGGGAAGGAGTGAGCAGTGGATGCCCAGTCAGGACTTCAAGAGCACTAAGTTGCTGGGCCCCAGGTTGAGGGGAAGACAGCAAAGGTGGGAACTCCATGGAAGTTTCAAGCTTTTTAGGAGCGTACAAACATTCTTGAGCCAGCATGGATCCGACCAAAGGCCTGTTTAGTCCAGCATTCTGCTCATGCAGTGGCAGGACGGCTGTCCCAGTGGAAGCGCATGAGCAGGACAAGAATGTAGCCGCACCTTCCTGCCCATGTTCCCCAGCAACCGATGTACATAGACACTCTGCTTCTGTCCTGCCAGTTGCATGCTGCTAACACATTCCAAGTAAAACCTGTATAGTGTTACTTGGAATTCCCCTCCAGGTCAAGCCTTCCTTCAGAAAAAGCAAAGCCATTGTATGGCAAGTATTCTGTGACTGCATGATTGCCTCGTTTACCAGTTCTTCTTGGCTTTGGATCACGGCCAGTTGAGAACCCCTTGTGAAGCAGTAATCTCTGCTCTGGTTCCAGAATTTCAAATCCTCCGATGGCCAGTAGCACTTGTCCTCGTGGCGGTGCCAGTCTGCAGGGCAGAGTTGGCAAGTGAGACTTCCTGCAGGAGTGGAGAGAGGTGGGGACATTCCTAGTTAGGATTCCATTTCCAAAGCAGAATATAATTTTTGGAAATGTAGGAATCCTGTGACTTTGCACTGCTCAAAGTTGTCCAATGAAGAATGGATTCTACTCTATTGCGGCTCAATGCCCACAGTGTCTTGAAGTCGCTGGATAGCTTCACTCAACCTAATTCAGCTGCTCTGGTTCCAAGGAACTGGTGGTTGGTTACTTGTGGTGTTTCTCAACAGAGGGCTCTGAGCATTACCAATCCAAAAGCTTTGTGCAGTGATTCCCTCTGTTTTTTTAACCTTAACAAATGTTCTGCAGTGAGAAAAAAAGGAACAGGCTGTAGGAAACACAGCAGAGTGTCAAAGTTGATGACTTTCGGACCCATCATAAAATTCCTTTAAGGAAGAAGCATGATGGTTTTGCCAGGACGCACCATTGCAGGGGAGGAGATGAGACAATGTCATTGGTGGTGAGCACTAGTTACGAAAAGTGAGAAGACATCTCAGACCTTCTGAAGAGTGTCTTTGGGCCTGTGAGCAAGTGGAGGGGCTCAGCCATCAGGACTAGCATGTTCTCAAGAAGCAAGACTCCAGGATGAAAATCCCGTTGGTCTGAGCGAGATGTCGGAACAAAGGAGGCTGGGCTGGTGTGTGTGTGTGTGTGTGTGTGTGTGTGTGTGTATAAAACTACCAGTAGGAAGATGATGGGTTGCAGCTATAATGCCCTGAAGCCTAACTCGACTGATATGCACATTATAAATTCTTGGCTTTGTTATCATGTTAGTTCTGTATCTTAAAGTAACCAAGGAAGTGGATTATGTCAGCTGCCTTGGGTTCCTTGTAAGATGTAAAAGGCAGGATAGAAATATAAATGTAGTAATATAATATACATAACTGCTTCAAATGATTTTGAATTCTGTATGTTAATGTTCTTACATTAGATCCCCACATTTGTTCTGAACTGGCCTGTGAGCTTTGAATACAGTGGTACAGAAATGAAATACATGAATGAATATTTATGAATGAATATTTAACAGCGAATGAATATTTAACAGTGCAAACTGAAATTCCACATCCAAAATGTCAATGGCAAACTGGGAGTTGAGGAGCTCTTTGAGCATCTGGGAATATCTGGGTCAGCTCTGAGAAGTATTAGTCAGTTTTTCACTCATCCATATAGTGCTTCTCAATTACTTCAACTATGGATCATGACAACTAACTCGGGTTACAGCAAGGGCCTGGAATGGTTTTGGACATGTGGGCTTATTTGGAAATTTAAGAAACTATTGTGGACACCACCACAAAATGGCTATTCAGTAGACTCTTCTTGGTAGCCATCCGTCATGGCTATGGATCTTAGGTTCCAGTCCACCCATCCACATTTGATGTCCTGCTGTAGAGTCTGCTGCTGACTGAGGAATCGCTTGGGAATCAAGAGCAGCACGGCTGTGGTAGTTGTGGCACCAATGTTTTTGAATTCCACCCCCTGGAAAGTCTGTATGGAGCTGCCTTCATCTGCTGCCTGTCCATGATGTGGCTCTTCAAGTAAATTCTGGGGAAGGCTGTTTGCTGTTCAGTGGTGGATAAACCAGTCTTCTGCTGAGCGTTTCTCTTCTCCATGGGTCAGGGTTTTGTTTTGCTGATTATTTTCTGATGTTTCTTATTCGTTTTTGCAACCATTTTACTTTATGTTTCAATATGGGAGGGGATCAAAAGTGAGAGCCAACCAATCAGTATACGGATAAGGGGATTCAACTGACTCCCACCCCCAAAGGGGATTCTTCACACGTCCCTGGTGGAACCGCTCCCTTGCAGACAGGGGCACTGGCTACTCCTTGAACACAGCCAGCTAACCCTCCACCCAGGCTATCTTTAATAAACCCGGGTAGGTAACAGTTAGGGGGACACACAGTTGGCTGTTTTGCTGCATGCCTCTTGCCCACCTCCTCAGGTCACCTAAGCTGAAATGGATCCCTGCAAATTACAGGTGCCATGGACAGGTGTCTTTAATATTATATGTCTCAGCCTGGGAGTCTGGATTGCTATGGAGATCCAAGGGCTACCACCAGAGCCGTCTTAACAGCATTATGGGCCCCCGGCAAAGCAGTGTACTGGGGCCCCTACGACAACTACAACTACTGTTAATTTTGGAAGTTTTCCAATTTTGCACGGGTTAACATACACAGATTAGTATGGGGCCCACGGGCAAGTGCCCACCGGGCCCATGTGTTGAGACGGCCCTGGCTACCACAACCCTGGAACAGCTTATGGTCCCATCATGACAGGTCGCCTGCCCTGGAACAAAAATCTCTGGCTCTTCTGTGGAGTATTTTAGAAAGGAGGCCAGGCTCTCTCTTCTGCCTGGCGATGACTCTGCACTACGACGGTCACTTCTGCTGGCAATTGCAGCACTCCAAAACACCCCAAAAGTAGTTGGCCAGAGGAAGGCCCCAAAAGTAGTTGGCCAGAGGGAGGCCACATAGGAAAAACACCACAGTTATACTGTCCCAGAAGGGAGGGCGGATAAGAACAAAATGAACTTTGTGTAACCCACAGCTAACACGCTAGCCTGACCTCGAATACAGTAATCAAAGGGACTATGGAAACTGGTTCTAGCCACCATCACAGTTGCAAATGTGCAGAGAGTGAGAACAGGGCAAGCCTATGTGAATCTCGAGCAGATAAGAAATAGACATGGGCAATGTCTGGCCCTTGACAAAAGAAAGGACTCTTTCTCCAGCATGGGAGGGGGTGCATACATTGATGTATCGATGCATTAGATGTGTATTAGGTGACCGAATTTGTTACCTAGGGCATAAAACACATGTACCGGGGTGCAACTTGGAGACACCGCTTTGGGCTGAACATCCCCTTTTGCCTCCCTTTATTCTATAGTGCACTAGAACAAAGCTGGCTTTGGCTCGAAGTCTCATCTCAGGCTCCTTTTGACTCGGGTTTGCCCTGCTGTGGACTGGCCGAATTTGGCACCACCTCCACCGGCCATGCGTGGGGATTTGCGGCTGATCTGATTTTGCTTCTAAAGTCTAATATTAAATGCTGGATAAAAATGGATTGACAGCTATCTTGAGGATCTTTTCCACATTCTTATGGCCTGGCTTGATGTTATTGGATTGCACACTAAGAATATTAAAGAATAAAAGCACATTCAGAATGAATATAGCTCTGCATCTCGCAAGGTTTATTGGAAAGTTTATTATGAGCAATGTATTTGTTAAAGAAAATGTTTTCATAAATGTCAATAATTAGTTCTTTAAAGTTAAAACAATAGGCTGGCCAGATCTTGTTTGACTGAGAAATGAATTGTTTGATAGAATTGTAGCCGATGAGATTTTCGCTTTTTTATGACTTTAAAAGATTGCTGTCACTTGTTATAGTTGCGGATCGACCCTTGGCGTCTTCCCTCCCTGTATCTCCTTTCCTTTCCTTTCTTGTTGTATCTCGTGAAAATAAATTACGATGGTTTGAGGGCAAAGTGCGGCTCTGCTGTCCACGCATGCCTGGTTTAGGGCTCGGCGGCAGCGTCCCGCTGTGACGAATCGGGGAGGAGCTTCCGCCAAACCGGCACCGCAGGGCAGGGCAGGGCGCCCGGCGGGGATTTCAAACTGGCTCCTGCTGGGCCGCTGAACGGGGAGGCCCGATCCGGAAGCGCCGCGGCAGTCCTGCAATTGGGCGCGCGCAGGTGGGGGGCGGGGGCGGCCGGAGGACGGCGTGGCTGGAAGAAGGGGCCAAAGACCCGCGATCGCGCATCTTTCCCGGGGTGCGGCCACTTGCTCCCAGTTTATGGCCCATGGAGGCGCGGTCGCCTCTGCTATTTGCTCTGTAAACCCTGGATGCGGACCTCCGTCCCTTAAAAAGCCTCCCGTGCAGAGCCTCCCTTTGTGTCTGCGCCGGTCTGCTGCTGGCGCGGCCGGAGCTTTTCCTCGGGGGCTGCGAGGGAAGGCCGCCTCTGCGGCCCGGAGCTTTTCCGAGCGATCACGTAAGGCTTGCACGTAAGCGATAGCGCCGTTTGGAGTGAATCAGCGCTCCTCCAAGCCGGGGCTTCAGATTACCCCGCCCCCCCACCATGCATTGAAAGAAGGAGGGGGGTCCGTGTGGGACGCCCCGATTAGGGCACCCACCCCTCTCCTGAGAAGGGATTGTTTAATTTGGCTAATTGCTAGGGGTGCTGTGAATTAATGCTTGTTCTAAACGTGTTCTGATGGGGTTCAAAAGTTGCATTTTTTGTTGGGAATTATTTCACAGGTAAATACTGTTCTGGAAATGGCTCTAACATTGGGTGATGTACACACTCTTTTGCATCATCTACCTGCTTCATGCAAATTAATACTGGAAGGGCAAATGGATCCTCTGGCCCTTTTCTTGCACCAAAAATGTAGCTTAGAAGTAAAGAAGTGCATTCATGCTCTTATCGTCGCCTGGAAGCATATTCAGTTAGCCGTGGCCTTTAGGATGAAGCAAACACACCCCCTAAATGCTTTTACCTTTAGAGCCCAAGCAAGTACCCTCCCTGGACACCTATCTCTGCAGTGCTGGCCAAGCCCAAAGGCAGCAACGTGTTTGGCAAGATTGGGTAGAACATGCAGCTTGCTGATCGGGTTGTCATTTAATGAACTGTAATTGTAAGAGGCTGTGGGGCTCCTTTTGTGTCTTGAGCCAGAGCTTTTACCCTGCCTGCAGCTTGTTTTCAGTAAAAACAAAGTCTCTTGGAAGGAAGAGCTGCCGGTGTCTGATTTTTTTCATCGTCTCCCTGAGATGAAGGGGATTGTGGGGTCACTCCTCTCAGGCAATGAACCCATGAGCAGATATTTTCACGACACTTTTCACAACTAAAAGCTTGATATTACAACACTAAGAGGAAAGATCTCTCCTGCTGCACTGCAACAGACTCAGGACAATGTTACGCTTCCAGTATTTGAACAGGGACAAAAGGATGCCAAAAGGTTTCTTTTTTCACGTGGAAGCAAAAAGGTGCAAGTGTTCAAGACCTTTGGGAAATGAGTTACCTCTATTCTGCAATTTACCTTTTCAGGGAAACCGGGATCCCTGGTGAAACTCCTGCAATGGAAGCAGAGACTGGGACTTTGCAGAGGCGCTGCTGACTGTGCCTCAAAGAGTCATTGAAAAACCTATTTGAACACTGGCTAATGGAATCCAAATCAGAGTGAAACACACAATTCAGTGGTATTTAAAAGGTGTTTTTTCTGACCACATTTCATAGCCAAACGGTGCCTGAGTGTGCACTCCAGTGAACTGTTTTCTTCAGTGTCATTAGACCTGAGCAGCATTCACACAGAGAGTAAGGTCCAGACGTCCTTCTGGTTGAGAGAGAAGAGATGGCTGTGCCTGAACATGAAGCAGCGGGTGAATCTCTTCTCATGAACGGGCATTCAGTGGAGGATGGGAAAATACATGGAAGCGGCAAAGAACAACTGGGACCAGCAAGTGCTCTCAAGTCTCCTCTTGCTGGTGAGTGAGTGACAATTGGGGCAGGCGGGGCTCTGTCTCTCCTGCTCTGGGGCTGCCTGTCTGCCCATGCAAAGCAGGCGTGGCTGGAAGGGTGTTGGCCTCTGCATTTGCATTGAGAGCAGCCTGGACTGACAAGGCCTGCCAGGACCAACTCTTGGCTTTCTCCTGCAGGATGCGGGTGGCCTGGCGGACTCAGAGCAGCTCGTTGTACAGCCATCGGGAGCTTGACACTTAATGCCATTCTCATCATTGGCCTCATCATCGTCGTCATCAGCACCACTGCATCAGGTGAACGGATGGATGCCCTGTGCTGTGTCCTCTGGCGCTGCAGGCCGTCCTGCCCTTCCAACATTTCTCGTTCTGCCCTGAGGAGTTACCAGCTTCACTGGGGGCAGAGCCAGAGCAGCACAGGGGTCACAGCGCTGGGCTGGGGCACTGGGTTCAAGTCCACAGTGCGCTGAGAAACTCCTGGCATGTCTTTGGGCCTAGCACTGCTGCGGTCTAACTTACCTCAGAAGCCGATGGGGATCCAATGGAGTGGGAGAACCATGCTGGTTGCCTCCTCCTCCTTGACAAAGGAGAAAAGGCAGGGCATAAGTGTAATCATAAATATAAAAATATTCACAGAATCCTCCTGATGCTGATGGGCCAAGGGAGTGGCAGCCCTGGTGGAAGCTGTGCCCCTGCCTGCCCCCCAGCACCAAGCTGTCCACTCCTTTCCCCCATGATCCGCCCTGCCTGTTTCCCCATCGCTTATGCAGGCAGGCATGGGAAGCTGCCATGTTCGGTGTCAGACCTTTGGTCTGTCCCGCCCAGAAGTCTCTGCAGTGAGCGGCAGCAGCTCTGGAGGTCGTTTCTCAGTCCTACCCGAGGAAGCCAGGGACTTCCACGCACCCTGGATCTTTCTGCATGCAGTGCATGCGCTCCGTCATTCTACCACGCTCCCTTCCCAAGTGCACATGAGTCTCGGGCACTCAGTACTCAGAGGTAGGAAGGGAGGTGGGGCATGGTTGCTCAACCCCCCGATTGTGGCAAAGCTGCCCTCATGGTCGCAATAGCTGCACTAAGATGCAGAGAGCACCGATCTCATCTTCTTCACGCCTCTTGCCACAGGGACAGCCCCAGCACAACTGTTAGCGGCTCCCAGCACTCCAGTGGGCCGCTGTCCGGATGGCTGGGTTGGCTACCAAAGGGGATGCTACCATTTTGCCGAGGCAGAGAAGAACTGGACATCCAGCAGGACTGACTGCTCCTCGCTCAACGCCTCTTTGGCTGTGGTCGACTCCCAAGAAGAGATGGTGAGTCGCAGGACACGGGCTGCAACTGTGTCCAGTCCAATCTCTTCCATGTTCCCAGTCAGTTCCGTGATCTGGATGGGATGTTTGGACTGAACCCCTGGACAGTGGGATTCCTGCTGAGGGCTTCCCACCCAGGCCTGTGGTGCACAGAGGGATCTCCAAGCAAATTGTGTCTCCCCAGGAGATGTGGAAAGGCACAAAATCTGGTCCATGTCTTGCTGCATTTAAGTGCAATGATGTGTTATGCCCCTGGCAGAGCTAGTGCATTGTTAACCTCTTTCCATGTTAGAAGTCCAATTTTCTATTGATTTCCACGGAAGGCAGTTTTGGACGATTCACCAAAACAGTCAGTTGAGTCTTGTTTTCCATCCAAAGGTTTTGCACAGCTGTGCTGCTTGGTATTCTTCTGGCCTGAGAAACATGGCCAGAAGATAAGGATTGGGTTATTATGATTGGCTTAACTTTCTTGTATCAGCAGCAAATGGGGTTGCCTGGACTGGGGATGGTAATGTGCGCATGTATATTTTTTACCTCCGTTAAGAACTTCCTGAGACGCTATAAAACTTCTGCTGACTACTGGATTGGCCTCCGAAGAGATCTAGGAACAGATCCCTGGAGATGGACCGATGGTACCATTTTCAACAACTGGTGAGTGCGGAAACTGAAAGTGTCTGAGAAAGACTGAGCATGAAGCTGTCAAGACTCATACAAATAATTCAGTGGTTTCCCTACACTATATTAGATCTAAATGGAAACAGTGGAGTAAAACAGAGAGGTGAGATGTAAGTTTAAGTTTTCTTGATACAAAAACATCAGAAGAGCATCCAGCAAAGAATATCTATTAATGAAAGAATATCTGTGAACCACTTTCTCTGCTTTGCTCCCCAATTTCCAGGAATTACCAGTAGGCCCAAGGTCTGAGTTTCTGCCATTTTGGGCCTTTCCTGGCTATTTTCCAGGCCAAATACGGTCCAGTTATCAGGTAGATGGGATGGTTAAGGTGCATTGCCCTAGAAAGCAGCTCCTTTTATATTTTATCGGGTCTTGTGTACTTTCTGACTGAAGGGTGGTATAACATACCTCGAGCACATTTCATGAACCACCGCCCAAATGCTCGGAAGAACCAGGAGAAAACTGGGCCTTCCTGGGTTTTCTGTATGATGGCAAAACGTTGTCTGCGCCTTGGAATGTGCCTTTTGTCCTTTTGGTGGAGAATCGGCCAGGCAGTAGGAGTAAGCACTGCTCAAGGGCCTCTCTGCAGTTTCCTCTGCGCACAATTAACTTCCAGGCTGGCTAGATGCTCCGATGTTTGGGGTTCCTTTCTGCTCTGTGATGTGATGCTATTTCTCAGGGTTCCTGCTTCTGTGAACGTTTGGACATCTGTTGTGTTGCTCTTCAGGTTTCCAGTCGGTGGGCTAGGAGAATGCGCTTACGTGAACCAGAGAGGCGTCGCCAGCTCCAGCTGCGCCATAGAGCAAGCCTGGATCTGCAGCAAGCCGGCAAGCAGGTGACGACCCGCACGCCAGGCGCTGCGTCGCACCAGCTCTGCCCTCCACTGCACACTGCTCCCAGGTAATGACAAGTCGCTTCTCCCTGCAGCTGCTGCCTCCGAAGGGCCCAGACTACCTTTGTGCTGTGACGGCCGCAGCCTTGCGACGCGTGTCAGTGGACCTGTGAACATTGGCTGGGGAGACCAACCAGCCTGGTTTTTCATGGGCAGTGCTGCGCATTCGTGCCTTCAGTGCTGGTTTGTGGGAATGGTCTACAAGTGTATTTCAGCTCTAAGGGAAGGCTGCAATTGGCCTGCGTGGCAGTTAGCAGGCCATCGAAAGCCCAGTCGTGTTTGCACAGTGGGACAGAGCCAGACCACACATTCCTTTGAATATGTAGGGAAGACCCAAAATGCTGTGTATCTCAGCTTGCTCTGCCTAAAAAAGGATAAAACGGAGTTAGAAAAATTACAGAAAACAGAGCTTTCCCTTGTGAGGGAAGGTTGCAGGAGCTGGATTTAAAAAAAACAACTTGGAAAAAAGGCCAGTAAGGAGAGAGATGATCGATGCGCAAGTGCTCTTACAGCCAACAGGCTGAACAATCCCCGCTCGCCTTGATACTGCGTGTGCCAACCACTGTAGTCCTGCTTTCTCCATTTCAGATCCTCGGGAAGGAGTGAGCAGTGGATGCCCAGTCAGGACTTCAAGAGCACTAAGTTGCTGGGCCCCAGGTTGAGGGGAAGACAGCAAAGGTGGGAACTCCATGGAAGTTTCAAGCTTTTTAGGAGCGTACAAACATTCTTGAGCCAGCATGGATCCGACCAAAGGCCTGTTTAGTCCAGCATTCTGCTCATGCAGTGGCAGGACGGCTGTCCCAGTGGAAGCGCATGAGCAGGACAAGAATGTAGCCGCACCTTCCTGCCCATGTTCCCCAGCAACCGATGTACATAGACACTCTGCTTCTGTCCTGCCAGTTGCATGCTGCTAACACATTCCAAGTAAAACCTGTATAGTGTTACTTGGAATTCCCCTCCAGGTCAAGCCTTCCTTCAGAAAAAGCAAAGCCATTGTATGGCAAGTATTCTGTGACTGCATGATTGCCTCGTTTACCAGTTCTTCTTGGCTTTGGATCACGGCCAGTTGAGAACCCCTTGTGAAGCAGTAATCTCTGCTCTGGTTCCAGAATTTCAAATCCTCCGATGGCCAGTAGCACTTGTCCTCGTGGCGGTGCCAGTCTGCAGGGCAGAGTTGGCAAGTGAGACTTCCTGCAGGAGTGGAGAGAGGTGGGGACATTCCTAGTTAGGATTCCATTTCCAAAGCAGAATATAATTTTTGGAAATGTAGGAATCCTGTGACTTTGCACTGCTCAAAGTTGTCCAATGAAGAATGGATTCTACTCTATTGCGGCTCAATGCCCACAGTGTCTTGAAGTCGCTGGATAGCTTCACTCAACCTAATTCAGCTGCTCTGGTTCCAAGGAACTGGTGGTTGGTTACTTGTGGTGTTTCTCAACAGAGGGCTCTGAGCATTACCAATCCAAAAGCTTTGTGCAGTGATTCCCTCTGTTTTTTTAACCTTAACAAATGTTCTGCAGTGAGAAAAAAAGGAACAGGCTGTAGGAAACACAGCAGAGTGTCAAAGTTGATGACTTTCGGACCCATCATAAAATTCCTTTAAGGAAGAAGCATGATGGTTTTGCCAGGACGCACCATTGCAGGGGAGGAGATGAGACAATGTCATTGGTGGTGAGCACTAGTTACGAAAAGTGAGAAGACATCTCAGACCTTCTGAAGAGTGTCTTTGGGCCTGTGAGCAAGTGGAGGGGCTCAGCCATCAGGACTAGCATGTTCTCAAGAAGCAAGACTCCAGGATGAAAATCCCGTTGGTCTGAGCGAGATGTCGGAACAAAGGAGGCTGGGCTGGTGTGTGTGTGTGTGTGTGTGTGTGTGTGTGTGTATAAAACTACCAGTAGGAAGATGATGGGTTGCAGCTATAATGCCCTGAAGCCTAACTCGACTGATATGCACATTATAAATTCTTGGCTTTGTTATCATGTTAGTTCTGTATCTTAAAGTAACCAAGGAAGTGGATTATGTCAGCTGCCTTGGGTTCCTTGTAAGATGTAAAAGGCAGGATAGAAATATAAATGTAGTAATATAATATACATAACTGCTTCAAATGATTTTGAATTCTGTATGTTAATGTTCTTACATTAGATCCCCACATTTGTTCTGAACTGGCCTGTGAGCTTTGAATACAGTGGTACAGAAATGAAATACATGAATGAATATTTATGAATGAATATTTAACAGCGAATGAATATTTAACAGTGCAAACTGAAATTCCACATCCAAAATGTCAATGGCAAACTGGGAGTTGAGGAGCTCTTTGAGCATCTGGGAATATCTGGGTCAGCTCTGAGAAGTATTAGTCAGTTTTTCACTCATCCATATAGTGCTTCTCAATTACTTCAACTATGGATCATGACAACTAACTCGGGTTACAGCAAGGGCCTGGAATGGTTTTGGACATGTGGGCTTATTTGGAAATTTAAGAAACTATTGTGGACACCACCACAAAATGGCTATTCAGTAGACTCTTCTTGGTAGCCATCCGTCATGGCTATGGATCTTAGGTTCCAGTCCACCCATCCACATTTGATGTCCTGCTGTAGAGTCTGCTGCTGACTGAGGAATCGCTTGGGAATCAAGAGCAGCACGGCTGTGGTAGTTGTGGCACCAATGTTTTTGAATTCCACCCCCTGGAAAGTCTGTATGGAGCTGCCTTCATCTGCTGCCTGTCCATGATGTGGCTCTTCAAGTAAATTCTGGGGAAGGCTGTTTGCTGTTCAGTGGTGGATAAACCAGTCTTCTGCTGAGCGTTTCTCTTCTCCATGGGTCAGGGTTTTGTTTTGCTGATTATTTTCTGATGTTTCTTATTCGTTTTTGCAACCATTTTACTTTATGTTTCAATATGGGAGGGGATCAAAAGTGAGAGCCAACCAATCAGTATACGGATAAGGGGATTCAACTGACTCCCACCCCCAAAGGGGATTCTTCACACGTCCCTGGTGGAACCGCTCCCTTGCAGACAGGGGCACTGGCTACTCCTTGAACACAGCCAGCTAACCCTCCACCCAGGCTATCTTTAATAAACCCGGGTAGGTAACAGTTAGGGGGACACACAGTTGGCTGTTTTGCTGCATGCCTCTTGCCCACCTCCTCAGGTCACCTAAGCTGAAATGGATCCCTGCAAATTACAGGTGCCATGGACAGGTGTCTTTAATATTATATGTCTCAGCCTGGGAGTCTGGATTGCTATGGAGATCCAAGGGCTACCACCAGAGCCGTCTTAACAGCATTATGGGCCCCCGGCAAAGCAGTGTACTGGGGCCCCTACGACAACTACAACTACTGTTAATTTTGGAAGTTTTCCAATTTTGCACGGGTTAACATACACAGATTAGTATGGGGCCCACGGGCAAGTGCCCACCGGGCCCATGTGTTGAGACGGCCCTGGCTACCACAACCCTGGAACAGCTTATGGTCCCATCATGACAGGTCGCCTGCCCTGGAACAAAAATCTCTGGCTCTTCTGTGGAGTATTTTAGAAAGGAGGCCAGGCTCTCTCTTCTGCCTGGCGATGACTCTGCACTACGACGGTCACTTCTGCTGGCAATTGCAGCACTCCAAAACACCCCAAAAGTAGTTGGCCAGAGGAAGGCCCCAAAAGTAGTTGGCCAGAGGGAGGCCACATAGGAAAAACACCACAGTTATACTGTCCCAGAAGGGAGGGCGGATAAGAACAAAATGAACTTTGTGTAACCCACAGCTAACACGCTAGCCTGACCTCGAATACAGTAATCAAAGGGACTATGGAAACTGGTTCTAGCCACCATCACAGTTGCAAATGTGCAGAGAGTGAGAACAGGGCAAGCCTATGTGAATCTCGAGCAGATAAGAAATAGACATGGGCAATGTCTGGCCCTTGACAAAAGAAAGGACTCTTTCTCCAGCATGGGAGGGGGTGCATACATTGATGTATCGATGCATTAGATGTGTATTAGGTGACCGAATTTGTTACCTAGGGCATAAAACACATGTACCGGGGTGCAACTTGGAGACACCGCTTTGGGCTGAACATCCCCTTTTGCCTCCCTTTATTCTATAGTGCACTAGAACAAAGCTGGCTTTGGCTCGAAGTCTCATCTCAGGCTCCTTTTGACTCGGGTTTGCCCTGCTGTGGACTGGCCGAATTTGGCACCACCTCCACCGGCCATGCGTGGGGATTTGCGGCTGATCTGATTTTGCTTCTAAAGTCTAATATTAAATGCTGGATAAAAATGGATTGACAGCTATCTTGAGGATCTTTTCCACATTCTTATGGCCTGGCTTGATGTTATTGGATTGCACACTAAGAATATTAAAGAATAAAAGCACATTCAGAATGAATATAGCTCTGCATCTCGCAAGGTTTATTGGAAAGTTTATTATGAGCAATGTATTTGTTAAAGAAAATGTTTTCATAAATGTCAATAATTAGTTCTTTAAAGTTAAAACAATAGGCTGGCCAGATCTTGTTTGACTGAGAAATGAATTGTTTGATAGAATTGTAGCCGATGAGATTTTCGCTTTTTTATGACTTTAAAAGATTGCTGTCACTTGTTATAGTTGCGGATCGACCCTTGGCGTCTTCCCTCCCTGTATCTCCTTTCCTTTCCTTTCTTGTTGTATCTCGTGAAAATAAATTACGATGGTTTGAGGGCAAAGTGCGGCTCTGCTGTCCACGCATGCCTGGTTTAGGGCTCGGCGGCAGCGTCCCGCTGTGACGAATCGGGGAGGAGCTTCCGCCAAACCGGCACCGCAGGGCAGGGCAGGGCGCCCGGCGGGGATTTCAAACTGGCTCCTGCTGGGCCGCTGAACGGGGAGGCCCGATCCGGAAGCGCCGCGGCAGTCCTGCAATTGGGCGCGCGCAGGTGGGGGGCGGGGGCGGCCGGAGGACGGCGTGGCTGGAAGAAGGGGCCAAAGACCCGCGATCGCGCATCTTTCCCGGGGTGCGGCCACTTGCTCCCAGTTTATGGCCCATGGAGGCGCGGTCGCCTCTGCTATTTGCTCTGTAAACCCTGGATGCGGACCTCCGTCCCTTAAAAAGCCTCCCGTGCAGAGCCTCCCTTTGTGTCTGCGCCGGTCTGCTGCTGGCGCGGCCGGAGCTTTTCCTCGGGGGCTGCGAGGGAAGGCCGCCTCTGCGGCCCGGAGCTTTTCCGAGCGATCACGTAAGGCTTGCACGTAAGCGATAGCGCCGTTTGGAGTGAATCAGCGCTCCTCCAAGCCGGGGCTTCAGATTACCCCGCCCCCCCACCATGCATTGAAAGAAGGAGGGGGGTCCGTGTGGGACGCCCCGATTAGGGCACCCACCCCTCTCCTGAGAAGGGATTGTTTAATTTGGCTAATTGCTAGGGGTGCTGTGAATTAATGCTTGTTCTAAACGTGTTCTGATGGGGTTCAAAAGTTGCATTTTTTATTGGGAATTATTTCACAGGTAAATACTGTTCTGGAAATGGCTCTAACATTGGGTGATGTACACACTCTTTTGCATCATCTACCTGCTTCATGCAAATTAATACTGGAAGGGCAAATGGATCCTCTGGCCCTTTTCTTGCACCAAAAATGTAGCTTAGAAGTAAAGAAGTGCATTCATGCTCTTATCGTCGCCTGGAAGCATATTCAGTTAGCCGTGGCCTTTAGGATGAAGCAAACACACCCCCTAAATGCTTTTACCTTTAGAGCCCAAGCAAGTACCCTCCCTGGACACCTATCTCTGCAGTGCTGGCCAAGCCCAAAGGCAGCAACGTGTTTGGCAAGATTGGGTAGAACATGCAGCTTGCTGATCGGGTTGTCATTTAATGAACTGTAATTGTAAGAGGCTGTGGGGCTCCTTTTGTGTCTTGAGCCAGAGCTTTTACCCTGCCTGCAGCTTGTTTTCAGTAAAAACAAAGTCTCTTGGAAGGAAGAGCTGCCGGTGTCTGATTTTTTTCATCGTCTCCCTGAGATGAAGGGGATTGTGGGGTCACTCCTCTCAGGCAATGAACCCATGAGCAGATATTTTCACGACACTTTTCACAACTAAAAGCTTGATATTACAACACTAAGAGGAAAGATCTCTCCTGCTGCACTGCAACAGACTCAGGACAATGTTACGCTTCCAGTATTTGAACAGGGACAAAAGGATGCCAAAAGGTTTCTTTTTTCACGTGGAAGCAAAAAGGTGCAAGTGTTCAAGACCTTTGGGAAATGAGTTACCTCTATTCTGCAATTTACCTTTTCAGGGAAACCGGGATCCCTGGTGAAACTCCTGCAATGGAAGCAGAGACTGGGACTTTGCAGAGGCGCTGCTGACTGTGCCTCAAAGAGTCATTGAAAAACCTATTTGAACACTGGCTAATGGAATCCAAATCAGAGTGAAACACACAATTCAGTGGTATTTAAAAGGTGTTTTTTCTGACCACATTTCATAGCCAAACGGTGCCTGAGTGTGCACTCCAGTGAACTGTTTTCTTCAGTGTCATTAGACCTGAGCAGCATTCACACAGAGAGTAAGGTCCAGACGTCCTTCTGGTTGAGAGAGAAGAGATGGCTGTGCCTGAACATGAAGCAGCGGGTGAATCTCTTCTCATGAACGGGCATTCAGTGGAGGATGGGAAAATACATGGAAGCGGCAAAGAACAACTGGGACCAGCAAGTGCTCTCAAGTCTCCTCTTGCTGGTGAGTGAGTGACAATTGGGGCAGGCGGGGCTCTGTCTCTCCTGCTCTGGGGCTGCCTGTCTGCCCATGCAAAGCAGGCGTGGCTGGAAGGGTGTTGGCCTCTGCATTTGCATTGAGAGCAGCCTGGACTGACAAGGCCTGCCAGGACCAACTCTTGGCTTTCTCCTGCAGGATGCGGGTGGCCTGGCGGACTCAGAGCAGCTCGTTGTACAGCCATCGGGAGCTTGACACTTAATGCCATTCTCATCATTGTCCTCATCATCGTCGTCATCAGCACCACTGCATCAGGTGAACGGATGGATGCCCTGTGCTGTGTCCTCTGGCGCTGCAGGCCGTCCTGCCCTTCCAACATTTCTCGTTCTGCCCTGAGGAGTTACCAGCTTCACTGGGGGCAGAGCCAGAGCAGCACAGGGGTCACAGCGCTGGGCTGGGGCACTGGGTTCAAGTCCACAGTGCGCTGAGAAACTCCTGGCATGTCTTTGGGCCTAGCACTGCTGCGGTCTAACTTACCTCAGAAGCCGATGGGGATCCAATGGAGTGGGAGAACCATGCTGGTTGCCTCCTCCTTCTTGACAAAGGAGAAAAGGCAGGGCATAAGTGTAATCATAAATATAAAAATATTCACAGAATCCTCCTGATGCTGATGGGCCAAGGGAGTGGCAGCCCTGGTGGAAGCTGTGCCCCTGCCTGCCTCCCAGCACCAAGCTGTCCACTCCTTTCCCCCATGATCCGCCCTGCCTGTTTCCCCATCGCTTATGCAGGCAGGCATGGGAAGCTGCCATGTTCGGTGTCAGACCTTTGGTCTGTCCCGCCCAGAAGTCTCTGCAGTGAGCGGCAGCAGCTCTGGAGGTCGTTTCTCAGTCCTACCCGAGGAAGCCAGGGACTTCCACGCACCCTGGATCTTTCTGCATGCAGTGCATGCGCTCCGTCATTCTACCACGCTCCCTTCCCAAGTGCACATGAGTCTCGGGCACTCAGTACTCAGAGGTAGGAAGGGAGGTGGGGCATGGTTGCTCAACCCCCCGATTGTGGCAAAGCTGCCCTCATGGTCGCAATAGCTGCACTAAGATGCAGAGAGCACCGATCTCATCTTCTTCACGCCTCTTGCCACAGGGACAGCCCCAGCACAACTGTTAGCGGCTCCCAGCACTCCAGTGGGCCGCTGTCCGGATGGCTGGGTTGGCTACCAAAGGGGATGCTACCATTTTGCCGAGGCAGAGAAGAACTGGACATCCAGCAGGACTGACTGCTCCTCGCTCAACGCCTCTTTGGCTGTGGTCGACTCCCAAGAAGAGATGGTGAGTCGCAGGACACGGGCTGCAACTGTGTCCAGTCCAATCTCTTCCATGTTCCCAGTCAGTTCCGTGATCTGGATGGGATGTTTGGACTGAACCCCTGGACAGTGGGATTCCTGCTGAGGGCTTCCCACCCAGGCCTGTGGTGCACAGAGGGATCTCCAAGCAAATTGTGTCTCCCCAGGAGATGTGGAAAGGCACAAAATCTGGTCCATGTCTTGCTGCATTTAAGTGCAATGATGTGTTATGCCCCTGGCAGAGCTAGTGCATTGTTAACCTCTTTCCATGTTAGAAGTCCAATTTTCTATTGATTTCCACGGAAGGCAGTTTTGGACGATTCACCAAAACAGTCAGTTGAGTCTTGTTTTCCATCCAAAGGTTTTGCACAGCTGTGCTGCTTGGTATTCTTCTGGCCTGAGAAACATGGCCAGAAGATAAGGATTGGGTTATTATGATTGGCTTAACTTTCTTGTATCAGCAGCAAATGGGGTTGCCTGGACTGGGGATGGTAATGTGCGCATGTATATTTTTTACCTCCGTTAAGAACTTCCTGAGACGCTATAAAACTTCTGCTGACTACTGGATTGGCCTCCGAAGAGATCTAGGAACAGATCCCTGGAGATGGACCGATGGTACCATTTTCAACAACTGGTGAGTGCGGAAACTGAAAGTGTCTGAGAAAGACTGAGCATGAAGCTGTCAAGACTCATACAAATAATTCAGTGGTTTCCCTACACTATATTAGATCTAAATGGAAACAGTGGAGTAAAACAGAGAGGTGAGATGTAAGTTTAAGTTTTCTTGATACAAAAACATCAGAAGAGCATCCAGCAAAGAATATCTATTAATGAAAGAATATCTGTGAACCACTTTCTCTGCTTTGCTCCCCAATTTCCAGGAATTACCAGTAGGCCCAAGGTCTGAGTTTCTGCCATTTTGGGCCTTTCCTGGCTATTTTCCAGGCCAAATACGGTCCAGTTATCAGGTAGATGGGATGGTTAAGGTGCATTGCCCTAGAAAGCAGCTCCTTTTATATTTTATCGGGTCTTGTGTACTTTCTGACTGAAGGGTGGTATAACATACCTCGAGCACATTTCATGAACCACCGCCCAAATGCTCGGAAGAACCAGGAGAAAACTGGGCCTTCCTGGGTTTTCTGTATGATGGCAAAACGTTGTCTGCGCCTTGGAATGTGCCTTTTGTCCTTTTGGTGGAGAATCGGCCAGGCAGTAGGAGTAAGCACTGCTCAAGGGCCTCTCTGCAGTTTCCTCTGCGCACAATTAACTTCCAGGCTGGCTAGATGCTCCGATGTTTGGGGTTCCTTTCTGCTCTGTGATGTGATGCTATTTCTCAGGGTTCCTGCTTCTGTGAACGTTTGGACATCTGTTGTGTTGCTCTTCAGGTTTCCAGTCGGTGGGCTAGGAGAATGCGCTTACGTGAACCAGAGAGGCGTCGCCAGCTCCAGCTGCGCCATAGAGCAAGCCTGGATCTGCAGCAAGCCGGCAAGCAGGTGACGACCCGCACGCCAGGCGCTGCGTCGCACCAGCTCTGCCCTCCACTGCACACTGCTCCCAGGTAATGACAAGTCGCTTCTCCCTGCAGCTGCTGCCTCCGAAGGGCCCAGACTACCTTTGTGCTGTGACGGCCGCAGCCTTGCGACGCGTGTCAGTGGACCTGTGAACATTGGCTGGGGAGACCAACCAGCCTGGTTTTTCATGGGCAGTGCTGCGCATTCGTGCCTTCAGTGCTGGTTTGTGGGAATGGTCTACAAGTGTATTTCAGCTCTAAGGGAAGGCTGCAATTGGCCTGCGTGGCAGTTAGCAGGCCATCGAAAGCCCAGTCGTGTTTGCACAGTGGGACAGAGCCAGACCACACATTCCTTTGAATATGTAGGGAAGACCCAAAATGCTGTGTATCTCAGCTTGCTCTGCCTAAAAAAGGATAAAACGGAGTTAGAAAAATTACAGAAAACAGAGCTTTCCCTTGTGAGGGAAGGTTGCAGGAGCTGGATTTAAAAAAAACAACTTGGAAAAAAGGCCAGTAAGGAGAGAGATGATCGATGCGCAAGTGCTCTTACAGCCAACAGGCTGAACAATCCCCGCTCGCCTTGATACTGCGTGTGCCAACCACTGTAGTCCTGCTTTCTCCATTTCAGATCCTCGGGAAGGAGTGAGCAGTGGATGCCCAGTCAGGACTTCAAGAGCACTAAGTTGCTGGGCCCCAGGTTGAGGGGAAGACAGCAAAGGTGGGAACTCCATGGAAGTTTCAAGCTTTTTAGGAGCGTACAAACATTCTTGAGCCAGCATGGATCCGACCAAAGGCCTGTTTAGTCCAGCATTCTGCTCATGCAGTGGCAGGACGGCTGTCCCAGTGGAAGCGCATGAGCAGGACAAGAATGTAGCCGCACCTTCCTGCCCATGTTCCCCAGCAACCGATGTACATAGACACTCTGCTTCTGTCCTGCCAGTTGCATGCTGCTAACACATTCCAAGTAAAACCTGTATAGTGTTACTTGGAATTCCCCTCCAGGTCAAGCCTTCCTTCAGAAAAAGCAAAGCCATTGTATGGCAAGTATTCTGTGACTGCATGATTGCCTCGTTTACCAGTTCTTCTTGGCTTTGGATCACGGCCAGTTGAGAACCCCTTGTGAAGCAGTAATCTCTGCTCTGGTTCCAGAATTTCAAATCCTCCGATGGCCAGTAGCACTTGTCCTCGTGGCGGTGCCAGTCTGCAGGGCAGAGTTGGCAAGTGAGACTTCCTGCAGGAGTGGAGAGAGGTGGGGACATTCCTAGTTAGGATTCCATTTCCAAAGCAGAATATAATTTTTGGAAATGTAGGAATCCTGTGACTTTGCACTGCTCAAAGTTGTCCAATGAAGAATGGATTCTACTCTATTGCGGCTCAATGCCCACAGTGTCTTGAAGTCGCTGGATAGCTTCACTCAACCTAATTCAGCTGCTCTGGTTCCAAGGAACTGGTGGTTGGTTACTTGTGGTGTTTCTCAACAGAGGGCTCTGAGCATTACCAATCCAAAAGCTTTGTGCAGTGATTCCCTCTGTTTTTTTAACCTTAACAAATGTTCTGCAGTGAGAAAAAAAGGAACAGGCTGTAGGAAACACAGCAGAGTGTCAAAGTTGATGACTTTCGGACCCATCATAAAATTCCTTTAAGGAAGAAGCATGATGGTTTTGCCAGGACGCACCATTGCAGGGGAGGAGATGAGACAATGTCATTGGTGGTGAGCACTAGTTACGAAAAGTGAGAAGACATCTCAGACCTTCTGAAGAGTGTCTTTGGGCCTGTGAGCAAGTGGAGGGGCTCAGCCATCAGGACTAGCATGTTCTCAAGAAGCAAGACTCCAGGATGAAAATCCCGTTGGTCTGAGCGAGATGTCGGAACAAAGGAGGCTGGGCTGGTGTGTGTGTGTGTGTGTGTGTGTGTGTGTGTGTGTATAAAACTACCAGTAGGAAGATGATGGGTTGCAGCTATAATGCCCTGAAGCCTAACTCGACTGATATGCACATTATAAATTCTTGGCTTTGTTATCATGTTAGTTCTGTATCTTAAAGTAACCAAGGAAGTGGATTATGTCAGCTGCCTTGGGTTCCTTGTAAGATGTAAAAGGCAGGATAGAAATATAAATGTAGTAATATAATATACATAACTGCTTCAAATGATTTTGAATTCTGTATGTTAATGTTCTTACATTAGATCCCCACATTTGTTCTGAACTGGCCTGTGAGCTTTGAATACAGTGGTACAGAAATGAAATACATGAATGAATATTTATGAATGAATATTTAACAGCGAATGAATATTTAACAGTGCAAACTGAAATTCCACATCCAAAATGTCAATGGCAAACTGGGAGTTGAGGAGCTCTTTGAGCATCTGGGAATATCTGGGTCAGCTCTGAGAAGTATTAGTCAGTTTTTCACTCATCCATATAGTGCTTCTCAATTACTTCAACTATGGATCATGACAACTAACTCGGGTTACAGCAAGGGCCTGGAATGGTTTTGGACATGTGGGCTTATTTGGAAATTTAAGAAACTATTGTGGACACCACCACAAAATGGCTATTCAGTAGACTCTTCTTGGTAGCCATCCGTCATGGCTATGGATCTTAGGTTCCAGTCCACCCATCCACATTTGATGTCCTGCTGTAGAGTCTGCTGCTGACTGAGGAATCGCTTGGGAATCAAGAGCAGCACGGCTGTGGTAGTTGTGGCACCAATGTTTTTGAATTCCACCCCCTGGAAAGTCTGTATGGAGCTGCCTTCATCTGCTGCCTGTCCATGATGTGGCTCTTCAAGTAAATTCTGGGGAAGGCTGTTTGCTGTTCAGTGGTGGATAAACCAGTCTTCTGCTGAGCGTTTCTCTTCTCCATGGGTCAGGGTTTTGTTTTGCTGATTATTTTCTGATGTTTCTTATTCGTTTTTGCAACCATTTTACTTTATGTTTCAATATGGGAGGGGATCAAAAGTGAGAGCCAACCAATCAGTATACGGATAAGGGGATTCAACTGACTCCCACCCCCAAAGGGGATTCTTCACACGTCCCTGGTGGAACCGCTCCCTTGCAGACAGGGGCACTGGCTACTCCTTGAACACAGCCAGCTAACCCTCCACCCAGGCTATCTTTAATAAACCCGGGTAGGTAACAGTTAGGGGGACACACAGTTGGCTGTTTTGCTGCATGCCTCTTGCCCACCTCCTCAGGTCACCTAAGCTGAAATGGATCCCTGCAAATTACAGGTGCCATGGACAGGTGTCTTTAATATTATATGTCTCAGCCTGGGAGTCTGGATTGCTATGGAGATCCAAGGGCTACCACCAGAGCCGTCTTAACAGCATTATGGGCCCCCGGCAAAGCAGTGTACTGGGGCCCCTACGACAACTACAACTACTGTTAATTTTGGAAGTTTTCCAATTTTGCACGGGTTAACATACACAGATTAGTATGGGGCCCACGGGCAAGTGCCCACCGGGCCCATGTGTTGAGACGGCCCTGGCTACCACAACCCTGGAACAGCTTATGGTCCCATCATGACAGGTCGCCTGCCCTGGAACAAAAATCTCTGGCTCTTCTGTGGAGTATTTTAGAAAGGAGGCCAGGCTCTCTCTTCTGCCTGGCGATGACTCTGCACTACGACGGTCACTTCTGCTGGCAATTGCAGCACTCCAAAACACCCCAAAAGTAGTTGGCCAGAGGAAGGCCCCAAAAGTAGTTGGCCAGAGGGAGGCCACATAGGAAAAACACCACAGTTATACTGTCCCAGAAGGGAGGGCGGATAAGAACAAAATGAACTTTGTGTAACCCACAGCTAACACGCTAGCCTGACCTCGAATACAGTAATCAAAGGGACTATGGAAACTGGTTCTAGCCACCATCACAGTTGCAAATGTGCAGAGAGTGAGAACAGGGCAAGCCTATGTGAATCTCGAGCAGATAAGAAATAGACATGGGCAATGTCTGGCCCTTGACAAAAGAAAGGACTCTTTCTCCAGCATGGGAGGGGGTGCATACATTGATGTATCGATGCATTAGATGTGTATTAGGTGACCGAATTTGTTACCTAGGGCATAAAACACATGTACCGGGGTGCAACTTGGAGACACCGCTTTGGGCTGAACATCCCCTTTTGCCTCCCTTTATTCTATAGTGCACTAGAACAAAGCTGGCTTTGGCTCGAAGTCTCATCTCAGGCTCCTTTTGACTCGGGTTTGCCCTGCTGTGGACTGGCCGAATTTGGCACCACCTCCACCGGCCATGCGTGGGGATTTGCGGCTGATCTGATTTTGCTTCTAAAGTCTAATATTAAATGCTGGATAAAAATGGATTGACAGCTATCTTGAGGATCTTTTCCACATTCTTATGGCCTGGCTTGATGTTATTGGATTGCACACTAAGAATATTAAAGAATAAAAGCACATTCAGAATGAATATAGCTCTGCATCTCGCAAGGTTTATTGGAAAGTTTATTATGAGCAATGTATTTGTTAAAGAAAATGTTTTCATAAATGTCAATAATTAGTTCTTTAAAGTTAAAACAATAGGCTGGCCAGATCTTGTTTGACTGAGAAATGAATTGTTTGATAGAATTGTAGCCGATGAGATTTTCGCTTTTTTATGACTTTAAAAGATTGCTGTCACTTGTTATAGTTGCGGATCGACCCTTGGCGTCTTCCCTCCCTGTATCTCCTTTCCTTTCCTTTCTTGTTGTATCTCGTGAAAATAAATTACGATGGTTTGAGGGCAAAGTGCGGCTCTGCTGTCCACGCATGCCTGGTTTAGGGCTCGGCGGCAGCGTCCCGCTGTGACGAATCGGGGAGGAGCTTCCGCCAAACCGGCACCGCAGGGCAGGGCAGGGCGCCCGGCGGGGATTTCAAACTGGCTCCTGCTGGGCCGCTGAACGGGGAGGCCCGATCCGGAAGCGCCGCGGCAGTCCTGCAATTGGGCGCGCGCAGGTGGGGGGCGGGGGCGGCCGGAGGACGGCGTGGCTGGAAGAAGGGGCCAAAGACCCGCGATCGCGCATCTTTCCCGGGGTGCGGCCACTTGCTCCCAGTTTATGGCCCATGGAGGCGCGGTCGCCTCTGCTATTTGCTCTGTAAACCCTGGATGCGGACCTCCGTCCCTTAAAAAGCCTCCCGTGCAGAGCCTCCCTTTGTGTCTGCGCCGGTCTGCTGCTGGCGCGGCCGGAGCTTTTCCTCGGGGGCTGCGAGGGAAGGCCGCCTCTGCGGCCCGGAGCTTTTCCGAGCGATCACGTAAGGCTTGCACGTAAGCGATAGCGCCGTTTGGAGTGAATCAGCGCTCCTCCAAGCCGGGGCTTCAGATTACCCCGCCCCCCCACCATGCATTGAAAGAAGGAGGGGGGTCCGTGTGGGACGCCCCGATTAGGGCACCCACCCCTCTCCTGAGAAGGGATTGTTTAATTTGGCTAATTGCTAGGGGTGCTGTGAATTAATGCTTGTTCTAAACGTGTTCTGATGGGGTTCAAAAGTTGCATTTTTTGTTGGGAATTATTTCACAGGTAAATACTGTTCTGGAAATGGCTCTAACATTGGGTGATGTACACACTCTTTTGCATCATCTACCTGCTTCATGCAAATTAATACTGGAAGGGCAAATGGATCCTCTGGCCCTTTTCTTGCACCAAAAATGTAGCTTAGAAGTAAAGAAGTGCATTCATGCTCTTATCGTCGCCTGGAAGCATATTCAGTTAGCCGTGGCCTTTAGGATGAAGCAAACACACCCCCTAAATGCTTTTACCTTTAGAGCCCAAGCAAGTACCCTCCCTGGACACCTATCTCTGCAGTGCTGGCCAAGCCCAAAGGCAGCAACGTGTTAGGCACCATTGGGTAGAACATGCAGCTCGCTGATCGGGTGTTTTGATGCTTAGATTGTCAGGTGGCGCAGTGGTTTAAACTGCTGTGCCGGTTGATCCAAAGGTCGCCAGTTTGAATCTGCACAACGGGGTGAATTACAGTTGCTCCGTCCCAGCTCCTGCCAGCCTTGCAGTTTGAAAGCATGAAAATGCAAGTAGATAAAAAGTTACCACTTTGGTGGGCAGGTAACTGTTCCGTACACTTCGGTGTTTAGTCATGCCGGCCACATGACCACGGAGACTGTCTGTGGACAACTCTGGCTCCCTCTGCTAGGGAACAGAGATGAGCACCGCCCCGAAGAGTCAGACGTGACTGCACTGAATGTCAAGGGGAAACGTTTACCTTTACCTTAATTGTATAAGAGGATGTGGGGTCCCTTTTGTGGCTTGAGCCAGAGTTTTTGCCCTCCCTGCAGCTTGTTTTCAGTAAAAACAAAGTCTCTTAGAACGAAGAGCCGCTGGTGTCTGAGTTTTTCAGCATCTCCCTGAGATGAATGGGATTGTGGGGATCATTCCTCTCAGGCAATGAACCCATGAGCTGATATTTTTGCAACACTTTTTACAGCTAAAAGCTTGATATTGTTACCGGACTGAGCCAGTCAACAGCTGGGGCAAACCCGGGTGGACCCCAGACCTGAGCCAAACAGAGCCTGAGACGAGACTTAGAGCCAAAATCAGCTTTATTCTAGTACACTATAGAATAAAGGGAGACAAAAGGGGACATTCAGCCCAAAGCCGTGTCTCAAAAGTTGCACCCCAGTACATGCGTTTTATACCCTAGGTAACCAATTCGGTCACCTAATACACATCTAATGCATCGATACATCAATGTATGCACCCCCTCCCGTGCTGGAGAAAGAGTCCTTTCTTCTGTCAAGGACCAGACATTGCCCATGTCTATTTCTTATCTGCTCGAGATTCACACAGGCTTGCCATGCTCTTACTCCCTGCACATTTGCAACTTTCATGGCGGCTAGAGCCAGTTTCCACTGTCCCTTTGATAACCGTATTTGAGGTCAGGCTAGCATGTTCGCTGTGGGTTACACAAAGTTCATTTTGTTCTTATCCCCTCTCCCTTCTGGGACAGTATAACTGTGGTGTTTTTACTATGTGGCCTTCCTCTGGCCAATTACTTTTGGGGTGTTTTGGGGTGCTGCAATTGGTAACAATGGTGTCCATTTGTTTCTGAATGGGCCCACCTGAGCATCTAGTCCCACAGAGGCAAGCGCCTGCAACAGTGTAGTTGTCACACCAGAATTCCTGAATGGTTCCTCCATCAGACACATTTGCATGTTTAAACATGTCCTGAACTGTCACGAATTCGCTACACTGACCTATCAATACAGCAAGAAGCAACTGCTTTCCATGCTATTGTTACCAGTATTTCTGATGGTTTAGAACATTATGTCACGCCTAAAGACATCAGGATGCTATGATACTAAGCTTATCACTAAATTTAATACTCTATTGGTGTACGTATGTGACTAGCAGGCGAAAAGTGTCTGTACATGGCCTGTGATTTTGTAGTTGTGTTTGCCTCTACCTGGTAATATATTATTGTTAGTGACTGCAGGTATTTATTTATTTATTTAAAGTTTTTGTATGCTGTCCCTTTGCTATATAGCCTTGGGACGGCTCACAGAAATAAATAAATAAATATAATACAAAAGCAGCAGAGCTTCAAATGTTTGATCTTTCCCAGGGTCCCAAGTCTTTATTTCCTCACAAACTGAAAACCGAGATCTGTCAACCTCAGCAGTTTTACTGAAAGGTCACCCAGGACCACTGCAGTTTTATTTATTTGTTTATTTAACAAATTTATATGCCGCTCCCTTGCAAACAAGCCTCGGGGCGGCTAACAACATATAAAAAAATACAATATAAAACAATACACAATCTAAAACTGGTCCATCTCATTGTTGTTGTTGTTGTTAGTCGCGAAGTCGAGTCCGACCCATCGCGACCCCATGGACAACATTCCTCCAGGCCCTCCTGTCCTCCACCATCCCCCGGAGTCCACTCAAGCTCACACCAACCACCTCAGTGACTCCATCCAGCCACCTCATCCTCTGCCGTCCCCTTCTTCTTTTGCCATCTATTGTTCCCAGCATTATACTCTTCTCCAGGGAGTCCTTCCTTCTCATTAGGTGGCCAAAGTATTTGAGTTTCATCTTCACTATCTGGCCTTCTAAAGAGCAGTCAGGGTTGATCTCCTCTAGGACTGACCGGTTTGATCGCCTTGCAGTCCAAGGGACTCGCAGGAGTCTCCTCCAGCACCACAACTCAAAGGCCTCAATCCTTTTGCGCTCAGCCTTCCTTATTGTCCAGCTTTCACAGCCATACATTGCAACTGGGAAAACCATAGCCTTGACTATACGCACTTTTGTTGGCAGGGTGATGTCTCTGCTTTTTAGTATGCTATCTAGATTTGCCATAGCTTTCCTCCCCAGAAGCAAGCGTCTTTTAATTTCTTGGCTGCAGTCCCCGTCTGCGGTGATCTTGGAGCCCAGGAAAATAAAATCTGTCACTACCTCCATTTCTTCCCCATCTATTTGCCAGGAAGTGAGAGGACCAGATGCCATGATCTTAGTTTTCTTAATGTTGAGTTTCAAGCCAACTTTTGCGCTCTCCCCCTTCACCCGCATCAAGAGGCTCTTTAATTCCTCTTCACTTTCTGCCATGAGAGTGGTATCATCTGCATATCTGAGGTTGTTGATATTTCTCCCAGCAATCTTGATTCCAACTGGTGATTCATCTAGCCCTGCCTTTCTCATGATGTGCTCTGCATATAAGTTAAATAGGCAGGGTGACAGTATACAGCCTTGCCGAACTCCTTTCTCAATTTTGAACCAATCAGTGGTTCCGTGTCCGGTTCTCACTGTTGCTTCTTGACCTGCATATAGGTTTCTCAAGAGACAAATAAGATGGTCTGGTACTCCCATCTCTTTAAGAACTTGCCACAATTTGTTGTGATCCACACAATCAAAGGCTTTAGCGTAGTCAATGAAGCAGAAGTAGATCTTTTTCTGGAACTCCCTGGCTTTCTCCATGATCCAGCGTATGTTGGCAATTTGATCTCTAGTTCCTCTCCCTCTTCGAAATCCTGCCTGTACTTCTGGTAGTTCTCGGTCCACATACTGCTGGAGCCTAGCTTGTAGGATTTTGAGCATCACTTTGCTAGCATGTGAAATGAGTGCAATGGTGCGGTAGTTTGAACATTCTTTGGCATTGCCCTTCTTGGGGATCGGAATGTAAACTGACCTTTTCCAATCCTGTGGCCACTGTTGAGTTTTCCAAATTTGCTGGCATATTGAGTGTAGCACTTTAACTGCATCGTCTTTCAGGATTTTGAATAGCTCAGCTGGAATGCTGTCACCTCCACTAGCTTTGTTGTTGCTCAGACTTCCTAAGGCCCATTTCACTTCACATTCCAGGATGTCTGGCTCGAGGTCAGTGACCACCCCATCGTGGTTATCAGGGACGTTAAGCTCTTTCTTGTATAGTTCTTCTGTGTAATCTTGCCACCTCTTCTTAATCTCTTCTGCCTCTGTTAGGTCCCTGCCATTTTGGTCCTTTATTATGCCCATTTTCGCATGAAATGTTCCCTTCATATCTCTAATTTTCTTGAAGAGATCTCTGGTCCTCCCTATTCTATTGTTTTCTTCTATTTTTTGCACTGTTCATTTAGGAAGGCATTCTTATCTCTTCTAGCTGTTCTCTGGAATTCTGCATTCACTTGTTTGTATCTTTCTCTTTCTCCCTTGCCTTTCGCTTCCCTTCTTTCCTCAGCTATTTGTAAAGCTTCCTCAGACAGCCATTTTGCTTTCTTGCATTTCTTTTTCTTTGGGATGGTTTTAGTTGCTGCCTCTTGTACAATGTTGCGAACCTCCGTCCATAGTTCTTCAGGCACTCTGTCTATCAGATCTAATTCCTTAAATCTATTTGTCACCTCCGCTGTATATTCATCAGGGATATGATTTATGTCATACCTGAGTGGCCTAGTGCTTTTCCCTACTTTCTTCAACTTAAGCCTAAATTTTGCCACCAGAAGCTCATGATCTGAGCCACAGTCAGCTCCTGGTCTAGTTTTTACTGACTGTATAGAACTTCTCCATCTTTGGCTGCAGAGCACATAGTCAATCTGATTTCTGTGTTGACCGTCTGGTGATGTCCATGTGTAGAGACGTCTCTTGGGTTGTTGGAAAAGAGTGTTTGTTATGACCATCGTATTCTCTTGACAAAATTCTACCAGCCTATGCCCTGCTTCATTTTGTATTCCAAGGCCAAACTTGCCTGTTATTCCGGTTATCTTTTGGTTTCCTACTTTAGCATTCCAATCCCCCATGATGATAAGGACATCATTTTTTGGAGTTAATTCTAGCAGGTGTTGTAGGCCTTCATAGAACCGGTCAACTTCAGCCTCTTCAGCACCAGTGGTTGGGGCATAGACTTGGACTATTGTGATGTTGAATGGTTTGCCTTGGATTCGAACTGAGATCATTCTGTCATTTTGGAGATTGTATCCCAGTACTGCTTTTCCTACTCTTTTATTGACTATGAAGGCTACTCCATTTCTTCTGAGGGATTCTTGCCCGCAGTAGTATACCTGATGGTCATCTGAACTAAATTCACCCATGCCTGTCCATTTCAGTTCACTGATTCCTAAGATGTCGATGTTCAGTCTTGTCATCTCTTGTTTGACCACATCCAGCTTGCCTTGATTCATGGATCTTACATTCCAGGTTCCTATGGAGTAAAGATCTTTGCAGCATCGGACTTTCCTTTCACCTCAGATACATCGGCAACTGAGTGTCCTTTCGGCTTTGACCCAGTCGCTTCATTCTTTCTGGCGCTACTAGTACTAGCCCTCCGCTCTTCCCCAGTAGCATATTGGACACCTTCCGACCTGAGGGGCTCATCTTCCGGTGTCATATCGTTTTGCCTTTTGGTTTTCATGTCCATGGGGTTTTCATGGCAAAGATATTGGAGTGGGTTGCCATTTCCTTCTCCAGTGGATCACGTTTTGTCAGAGCTCTCTGCTATGACCTGTCCGTCTTGGGTGACCCTGCACGGCATAGCTCATAGCTTCATTGAGCTACGCAAGCCCCTTCGCCACGACAAGGCAGTGATCCATGAAGGAGGTCCATCTCATAGTGTAAAGTAAAAAATATATTAACATGAACAATAAATAACAATAAATTAATTTAACAGTTAAAATATTTCTTAAATAAAAAGGTCTTCGCCTGGCGCCGAAAAACAAATAATGACGGCGCCAGACGAGCCTCTCTGGGGAGCGCATTCCATAGTTGGGGCACCACCGCAGAGAAAGCCCTCCTCCGGGTACTCACCCTCCTTATATCTCTCACAGAGGGCTCCCGGAGGAGGGCATCAGCTGCAGATCGTAAGGGGCGGGAGGGCATATATGGTCGCAGGCGCTCCTCTAGGTAACCAGGACCCAAGCCGTTAAGGGCTTTATAGGTAAGAACCAACACCTTGAATTGGGCCCAGACTTCAATGGGGAGCCACTGTAGCTGACGGAGAACCTTATGACAATAAGGTAATACCGGGTTGCCGATGCTTTTTCTCAGCAAGGCTCACCCACCTTTAACAGCGTCAGTTCAGCCATGACAGGCAGGCCCTCCTTCAGCCCCCACCTCCTTTCTTCGCATGGAGATGTGGCGATGGAAATGCCTCCTAGTATCTTTTTCTGTGAGTCTTTTGAGACACTGCTTTTTATCTCCCTTTATTCTATAGTGCACTAGAATAAAGCTGATTTTGGCTCTAAGTCTCATCTCAGGCTCTGTTTGGCTCAGGTCTGGGGTCCACCCGGGTTTGCCCCAGCTGTTGACTGGCTCAGTCTGGTAACACCATTGTTCCAGTTTTTCTGCAGCTGATCAGAACACAGGTATTTCCTCACTGATAGCCTCCAGCAGCTTCTCAGTCCAGTTAAGAATCCCATCCTCTTAAAGTAACAGCAGCTCTAATCAGGGACCTGGCTTGGGATTCTGCTGCTTTCTGAGAAAGAGGTGCAGGTTTGATTTTATAACACAAAGGCACATATAAGCAACCGTTTTCTACCAGGATTTATCTGAATTTTCCCATTTGATAGCTGTAAGGTGCCCTGCCAAATGCATCCAAATGCACAAGTGATCTTAGCTTATGTCAATGGACTTCCGCCTCCTGCAGTCCTGTGGCAGAAGAGGCTCAGCAACTGGTGTAAGGAGACTTACCGTATTTTTCGCTCTATAAGACGCACCTGACCATAAGACGCAGCTAGTTTTTAGAGGAGGAAAACAAGAAAAAAATATTCTGAATCAAATGGTTTACTAAACTATTTAATAAACTATAACAGAATGGGATGTGTTGGGATGTCTTAATCCCAGTTGCTTTAGTCTCATGTGCCTCTAGCATACTGTGCGCATGACTCCCCCCCATCCCCCGCAGACTGTGCATGTAACTGTTAGGGGATGAAAACATCTTGTATAGAGTCCATCTCTGCAGTCCCTTCAATGCCACATGTATTTCCTGTAGGTCTGAATAAACTGTAAATATTCTTTTGATTGCACACCCCCAGCATACCTGCTCTCTCTGGTTTTTCTTGCCTCAATCTTAGACAGAGAAGGTGAGCAATGAGGAGAGACCTAAATTCAATCCTCCAACTTTTCTCTCTCTTTTTTTTTCATATTTAAAAGTGATGCTTAAGAAACTTGGGCTGCATCTACACATCCTTTTGAGTAGAGAGGAATGCTCACTCAGTGGTCTCTTGTATGTCATTTCTTCCTCTGGGCCAAGGGCATGAAAATCTAACATTTGCACAGTTGCAGAGATCACTATAATAATTGTGTTTCTTGTATCCTCAGTTGGGCAGGTCTTCAGGCAATGAAACTTTATATCCACATTGTTTTTGTTGAGCATTTAGAAGTCCCAGTTAATTATCCATGAGGCATTAAAAGGTCCAACCCTTGAAAGAAAAAGCTAAATTGTGGGGAACTTTCCTTCCATCCCCAAAAGGTATTTCAAGCTCACTACACTTCTGCTGTTGAATCTTTTTTTTTCAGAACAAAGGAGTGATGGGTGTTTTCATGGGGATTAACCCATTTTTTTTTCAGAGAGGAGGAAAATGTCCCACTTTCCACTTTTTCACACCATGCATAATTTTGAACATCTTTGCCATGCTTCCCATTACTCATCATTTTCCTAAGAGAAGCAATCGTGGTTGTTGTTAACAAAGTCTGATAGGGGAGCTGCTCCAATCCCTTGATTGTTTTAGTTGCCCTTCTTTGCACTTTTTCCAACAATGTCATTTTTCAGGTGTGGTGGCCAGCACTGTACACAATACTTTAAGTATGGTCATATTAAAGATTTGTGTAAGTGGAATATGATCTTGGAAATTTGATTTTCAATTCCTTTCCTAATTATGGCATTTCCTCCTAACATTTGACATTTCCATCAAGCTGTCCCCCACATTCTCAAGACCCTTTCTTGGTCTGTCAGCACTAGTTCAGATTCCATCAGCTTATACTTGAAGATGAGATTCTTTTCCCCCAGCATGCTAACTTTACACTTGCTTACACGGAACAGCATTTGCCGTTCTGATGCCCTTTTTCCCAGCTCTGAGAGATCCCACTGGAATTCCTCACAATCCCTTTTAAATGCTTTAAATAGTTTAGTATCATCAGCAAACTTGGCTACTTTATTGCTCACTTCTAATTCCAGAACATTTATGAACAGGTTGAAAAGCACTGATCCTTATGCAGAATCTTGTGAGAATCTTGTGCTTACACTCCTGCACTGGGAGAAATTACCATGCATTCTCAATGTTGGCTTTCAATTCTTTAATCCGTTACTGATCCATAGGACATGTGTGTGCGCACACAGCCCTTATTCCATCACTGCCAGGTTTTCTCAAGAGTCTGTTGATGGATTTTATCAAAAGGCTTTTAAAAGAAAACAATGTCTATTTGATTGTGGGGGTGAGCACTCTGTCTCTCCCTGCAACTGAAGGGTTAGTGTGCTCATCCCCACCCTGGGGAACTGCTTTTAACCCTTCAGTTGCACGGAGAGACAGCGTGCTCATCCCCACCTGCTGGGGAACTGACTTTGTTCGTGCAACTGAAGGGTTAAAAGCAGTTCCCGAGCGGGTGGGGATGAGCACTCTGTGCAACTGAAGGGAACTGCTTTTAACCCTTCAGTTGGGGAGAGACAAAGTCAGTTCCCCAGCGGGTGGGGGAGAGCTGTCCGTCTCTCCATGCGGGGCACAGCTCTCACCTGCGCTGGAGGAGGAGGGCAGAGCAGGGCGCACTGAGTGCGTGCCGGCCAAGTGCGTGCTGGCCGAGTGCGTGCGGAGGCGGCAGCGGCGCGGAGGGGGGGTGGACGCGGCAGCAGTGGTGCGGAGGTGGATGTGCGGGCGCAGCAGCGACACATGCGGTGGGGGGGCACAGCGCCACGCAGCTGCGCCAGCTGCATGGGGGGGGCGTGGCGGCCTGGAGGCAGTGGCGGTGTGCGGGGGGGGCGCACCAGCCCGCGGATGTGCCAGCGGCGCGGGGGGGGGAGCATGGCGGCAGCGGCGGCACAGAGACTGCAGCGCGGCAGGTCTTCCCAGTGCGGGTGGGCAGTTCCCGGAGCAGGGGGCGGAGCAGGGCGCGCCAAGCACATGCCGGCCTGGTGGTGCCACGTGGTGCAGCCGGCCAGCAGCCTCCCCGATGTTGAGCACACACACACACATTCGCTCTATAAGACGCACAGACATTTCCCCTTACTTTTGAGGGGGAAAAAAGTGCGTCTTATAGAGCGAAAAATACGGTATGTGGCTGAAAACTGCCCTCTCACATCTCTTTCTGAGATTCTGCCTCCTCGGGAACATGCAAAAGTGGAAAACCTGAATGGTTAGTTTTCACAACCTTTGTATTTTAAAGTGGTGGTTTAGAAAGAGCTTTAAAAAATGTTATTGGGTAGAATGGGAGTATATGGAATGTATAGGGATTTCCGTTCTGTGGTGAAAGTGAAAATAGATACAGCTTTGTGGAAAGGGGGAGAGAGAGAGGGAGGGAGGGAGAGAGAGAGAGAGAGAGAGAGAGAGAGAGAGAGAGAGAGAGAGAGAGAGAGAGAGAGAGAGAGAGAGACTTTAGATGGTTGCTTAGACGAACTGCCAGGAGTGAAGAAACACCCAGTTCTTTTTATTCCGGCTTTGAAAGAGCTCACTTTGTTTTCCTTCTCTTTGCCTGCCCTCTAGTGGTCTCTGGTGGGACTACACCAACCCCAAACCCTCATCGACCCTGATGCTTCTAATTCTTCATGCAGCCCTTGTTGCCCCCGCTGCCCTCAAAATGAAGGGGGAAGCCTCCTGGATCCGTTCCCCCTCCCTTCAGTCTCCCTTACTGATATGTAAAGCAGGGCTGGGGAGGGCGGTATCAGAAGCCGAAGGGCCCATCCAAGGCTAGCTCCACTGTAGTGGAACTGACTGGTGGACATCATTGTCTAAAGCACCCATATTTTATCATGCCCTTGATAAAATTCTGTTTTGGTTCCTGCTTCCATCTTGCTTTGCATTTTTAATATTTTTACAGCCACACTCTGTAGATAATAATCATGGACTCAGAGCATTGAGAACACAATTAAATGGATGGTTTCTATTGCCCTTTTCAACACAATAAAGATTTTTCCTTCTTATCCTTACAATAAATACCATACGCCTATATGAATCAGACCAAAGATCCATCGAATCAAACATCTTCTTTCCCAAAAGTGCCTAATAAGATGCTTCTGAGACGCGTACCTTATGGCTGAGTAAAGATTTGCAGCTGCATCTTTCAGGTCCAGAGATATTGTATACCTTGCCAAATTCAATTTTATTTCTTGCTTTTCTTTGCTATTTTCCCTGCCACAGCATACCTTTGAAACCATGAGGGCTAGAAACTTTAAAAGAAGAGGAGGCACCTAGGAAGAATCCACAAGGCATAACAATGTGTCATAACAAAGCTACACAGTTGTCTTTCCTTTGGCTGATTTACCATCTGCATAATAGGCCCAATTGACTAATAAGCGACTCCAGTCTCTCAGCTTGCATTATCATTGGATATCAGCGCTTAGGAGGGGAATTGGTGCCTTGTAGACTCCTGTGTGTGTGAGGTAACTCTTTCTTAACTGAAGTACATTACCATTTATATACATACATCGGTCTTATGCAACAGCTATCTTTCGCAAGACCGTGCTCTTTAAACGCCTGAGATTCATTTCCGTCACAAAGTCAATTCCTCTTTTG
This sequence comes from Varanus salvator macromaculatus, assembly GCA_023646645.1. Classification (NCBI taxonomy): domain Eukaryota; kingdom Metazoa; phylum Chordata; class Lepidosauria; order Squamata; family Varanidae; genus Varanus; species Varanus salvator. Next base: position 2,014,601 of record JAIXND010000792.1, read on the forward strand.
GTTTAGTTGGAGAAAGATGGAAAGTGGTAGAAGGAGACTCAAAGAACTTGCTCTCAGCAGAGGAATCAATATGCCTGGCACATCATCTTGGAGAACCCAAGGTATCAATCCATATTTGCAAGTCTTTGTGATTCTTTGTGGAGCTCTGGAGAATGAGGACCAGGGCTATATTAGTACCCAGCAGTTCAGAAAACTAGAAAAAGATAAAGATGACAGGGTACAGGGTAGAGGCTTGTAAAATTGTGCCTAGTATGCTCCAAGTACACAGAAACCAATTTCTTTATTTTTGTTCCTCTGTTAGGATGCTAGAATTGGAGTCATCCAATGAATGTGATCAGGAACAGATTTAGGGCAGACAGAAACATACACGTAGAAGTGAACAGCTGGCTGGAAAAGGCTGTGAGGATTAACTGTGTGCTGCATATTTAATGTCACATGGAGTTGAGCCCCCAGATGGCTTTGAAAAGGAAAAAGCTAGCCGTGCTCGGTAGCCATCATGGCCAAATGGAGCCACCGCGTACAGAAGGGCAATGGACGAGAGACTTTTGCAGCCCCTACGCTGTGCTGGTGGATTCCCAGCCAAGCCAGCTGGATGCTGTGGGAACGGGCGGCTGCGTAAAGCCAATCTTTGGTCTGCTCCGGCAGGACCTTGTCCAGGCACAGCATCCCGTGTTCGTCCTGCTGAAGGGGGAGAGGCCGTTCCACCCAGCTCCCCACCTCCAAAAATTTAAAAGCCGGGTGGGGGCTACAGTTTGTGAGGCACTGCTTTGAGAGGGGGAAGCTTGAAATGGTTGGGTTGCTCAGATTTGTTTTAAATGTTGTGTTGAAATGTGAGGCTGGACTGCACCATTGTTTTTTACATTTTGTTTTATTATTTTACTGTATTGTAAACTACCCACAGAGTTTTGGCTAATAGGTGGTCTATAAATGAAAACAAACAAACAAGTAAAATGTAGGGTGGCCCCAGTGAAATAAATGAGATTTAGGTTAGTCACAACTCAATGGGTCTATTCTACATAGAACTAACCTAGATGGTACCCCAGACTCATCATGATGTACCATGAAAACTTGCTGTACCAAGTCAGATCTCTGCCTCCCCTTCTGACCTCGGAAGGGTTAAGGATGAGTGAATTAGTATACAACATCTGGAAGTTACCCATTCTATACCCCTGGTGGTACAGCATCTTCTTCCCCAAAGTGGCCAGCCAGTTACTTCCAGGCACTGAATATTTATTTTATTTTTATTTATTTTTTAGAAAAATTTCTATGCCGCCCCTTGCCAACTAGCTTCGGGGCAGCTCACAGCAGGTCCATACAAAACGAAATAGAACATAAAATTAAAACACAAATCGACCTACCGATTACAAGTTAAAGACTAAAATTGGCCCATCTCATAGTCCCAATTAAAACTTACAAAAACTAAAATTCACAACAAACTAATAAATAAATAAATAAATAAATAAATAAAATTAATTAAATAATTAAATAAATTAACAATTAAAATATTTCTTAAATAAAAAGGTCTTCGCCTGGCGCCAAAAAGCAAATAATGACGGCGCCAGGCGAGCCTCTCTGGGGAGCAGATTCCATAAGTGGGGTGCCACCGCAGAGAAAGCCCTCCTCCGGGTACTCACCCTCTTCACCTCCTTCACAGAGTGCTCCCGGAGGAGAGCATCTGTTGCTGATCGTAAGGGGCGGGAGGGCATATACGGTCGCAGGCGCTCCTCTAGGTAACCAAGACCCAAGCCGTTAAGGGCTTTATAGGTAAGAACCAACACCTTGAATTGGGCCCGGACTTCAATGGGAAGCCAGTGTAGCTGACGGAGGACTGGGGTGATATGAGAACCACGCCCAGTCCCCATCAGCACCCTGGCAGCTCTATTCTGCACCAATTGAAGTATCCGCACCGTCTTCAAGGGTAGCCCCACGTAGAGCGCGTTACAGAAGTCTAACCGGGAAGTCACCAACGCGTGTGTCACTGTTGTTAGGCAGTCGAACTCCAGGAAGGGACGCAGCTGATGGATCAGCCGAAGCTGATGGAAAGCGCTCCTCGCCACTGCTGACACTTGGGCTACCAAGGTCAGCTCCGGGTCGAGGAGCACTCCCAAGCTGTGGTATCCCAAGCTCCCATATTTACAATTTCTTTATCTTATTGATTACATTTCTCTACTGCCCAGTAATCAAAGCTCTCTGGGCAATTTTCAGAAGATTAAAACCTTTACTATGCAATGCGATCCAAATAAAATAGCATGTAAAAATACATACTAAAAACAATGTATAATAATCTGCAATAAAAATCCTGGGACCGGTTCAAACTGTGCCATATGCTGCTTGGGAGTAAAGAACAGTTTAACCTGCTGGCAAAATTACCGTGCTGGCATCAGATGGAGAGCACTGCTCAGATCTGGGGACCACCCCAGAAAAGGCACCGCCCATTGTTTTGTCCTTTGAACATCCTCAGAGGAGGCTCTTTCAGGAGTGCCTGAGATGGCGATCATTGCAGATCATGGGTAGAATCACACCGGCTGGGCTGCTCCCTCAGGAATTTCCAAACTGGGCCATGTAGGCTTCACAGGCCAAAACCACTTTGCTGGAACTGGGCTTGCAAACTTGCAGGCAGCCAGTGCAAGTGAGGCAGAATTGTTCAGCCCAGGCCCCTCTGTCAGCTTGGCCACTGCATTTTGCACGAGCGGCAACTTCTGAACTGCCTTCAAAGGCAGCCCCGGGCAGGGTGTGTTGCAGTAGCTGAGCCTGGAGGTCGCCCAGCTCGGACTCCTGAAGCCAGATTACCCTCTGCAGTGACAGCGCTGCCTAGCTCCTCGAACCCTAGCAAGTGGCACTCAGAGGCAGGAGTGTCCCTTTATCCATAGTGAGCAGCAGCCATTGATCACTCCACCCCTCGTGATTCTGTCTAATTCCTGTGAGGATCATCTGAATGCCCCCTCGAGCATCTGGGGGCAGTTGAAATGCATGTGCAATCATTAAGCAGAGAGCGTCAGGTCTGTCTGCTCTGGGGGGATCTGCAAAGCAAATGCAGTGTCTTCTCTCTCCAAAAATAGTGAGTCTGGGGCACTAGCTAGGTTTTCTCCGCTCCTGTGTAGGGTCCCGGCCAGCCGTTCCCACCAAGCAGGGCATCCCATTCTCCTCCTGGTTCCAGTTCTCTTTTTCAAGGGTCATTCTACATTCTGTAGCGACTAACACTTCTTACTGCTGTTAGTGTTGTTACATTTCTATTCCACTTTTTTCCTCTTGCAAGGAACCCAGTGCCGTTTCCAGTGAGGTCGCTTAGGCAGGGAATCCCTGTTGGCCCACATCCATCCACCCTAACGGCCTGCACGGGGATGAGAACCCAGATTTCCCAACACCCAGCCCAACACTTGAATGACTACAGCGCGGTGTCGCTGCTAGTGCAGTCCTTACTGTGCTCTTTGCAGCCCTTACTTTGCCTCTTTATTTTTAAAAATAGGTTTTTTAAAAAGTTTGTTTGTTTGTTTGTTTGTTTTATATCCTGCCTTTTTCCGACAAAGGGCTCAAGGCAGCTGACATCATTCTCCTCCTCCATCTTATCCCCACAACAACAACCCTGTGAGGTAGGTTGGGCTGAGAGTCTGTGACTGGCCCAAAGTCACCCAGTTGGCTCCATGGCTGAGCGGGGACTAGAACCCAGATCGTCTGAGTCCCAGTCCCACGCTCTTAACCACTACGCCACACTGGCTCGGTACTTCTGCAGATGTTCTGGGTTCTCCAAACCTATTCACACTTCCCGTCATGACACAGAGATGTCTCCAGCTTCCTTTTTATCTTGTCATGCTAGGTTTTTCACTCCCTTGAACAGTGAACTCAGTTGGAGGATGTTCCTTTATTTAGAAAAACACATTTCAGCTTGTGACCCTTTTTTTCAGCCCAGCACAAGTTCTGCTTGCTAAAAAGCTTTTCTTCAAAAGTAGTTAAGGTAGTATTAAGGGCCTGCTATGCATCTCATCATCCTAAACACAGCCCAACAATCTCTCTTTAGCAGGAAATTGAACTGTTCAGATCATCTGAATGGTATAAAACATACACGCAAGCACATGTATAGCTGGCACAGAGGTTGGCAGGGTGTTGTGAATATTCCAACTCTGATCACCCTCTGAGAGCCAGTGCTGTCATCTTGGTTCCAGCTGATACAAAGCATGGCCTAAAGTCCTGACCAAGGGTAGACAACCTGACACTGCCAACCTGACATAAATCCAGATGTTTTGTACCACAACTCCCATAAGCCGCATCCAGCAGGGCTGATTATTGGGGATTATAGAAGATATGGTCAAAAACCTCTGGAAAGCTCCAGGGTACCTGTTGCTGGTCTAGAACCTAGAAAGAGACAGGATGCGCTATCTCCGACCATACAAAGTATGTCCTTCGTGATGGAGCAAATCCTTCTCTTTCTCTTTCCTGCATGACCAGCAGCTTCCACCCACACCTCTGCCAAATACTTACGGGGCTCTCCACATGCCACATGCTTCCCTTAGGACCCTCAGCCAGGACAGGACCAGCCCCACCATAAGGCAGAATGAGGCATCCACCTCAGGCAGCAGATGTGGGGAGGTGGCTGCAAGGTCAGAGAGGAGAGATCTGTGGGCCATTTGGCCTGTCCTGCACTCCTTAACCCTGTCTTGTTGCCAGTGTTGACCTGGCTGCTGTACATGGAATGGGAGGAGAAGCCATCTTGTCCTTTGCCGCAGGGAGCAGAATGTCCTGAGCTGAGCCTTTATCACAAACTTTAATCCCACAGCCCCTTGGAGGCTCAGCTGCTGGAAAACGATCCTGGGAATTTTGCTGGCAGGAAGCGTTGTCCTGAAGCTGGCCGTGGTTGTCATCATCTTCTCAGGTAATGTTCTTATACAACTGGATTAGGAATGACCACAAATTAAGACTAACTAGCCTGCAGAAAACAGGCACCTTTTAAAAAGTCATGACCATTAGCAGAAGTTACAGAAAGTTGCATTAAGGTGTAAATCCTGTGCATCTTTAGACAGAGAAAAGATCTGGGATCCTGGGAGTTGTACGCCTTTTTTCTGTTTAAACATGCATAGGATTACACCTATAATGCAATCTAAATTCAGCCCATCTCACCTCCCCACTCCTATACACTCAAAAAGCATGGATTGATTGTGAGCCATCATATTTGTAAGCTATCTTTCTGTCATGGCATATGTAATTCACAATGTAAGACTCATGCTACAAAGGAAAAGTTGCTGATTGCTAATATACAGGATGAAAGAATTACTTCACTCTATTGGTAATTCATTCTGTTGCTAATGACTCAAGTCGCTGTGCCAGCGTTTCCCTTCTTAGAGCATCCAGACACGTGAATCATTAGGTTGCCTCTGACAAGGTGGCCCTGCGGGAACGGGCGGTGTGCGACATTCCCATGTAGCTTTGCTGCCCAAGAAGATGCATAATAGCAGAGAGCCTGAGTATAAAAATGAAATAAATGGTATAAGAAAAGTAGAACCTGCATCCAGTCCTATACCAAGTAAGCTAGCAGGCTTATGCTAGGTGCTCTGTGGACACATTGGTGCCAAATGGGCATTTTGCCATGCTTTCTGCCACTTATTCAGGGTAATCTGCTGCGACAGAGCAGGTGAACAGTGTAAAGTGGACATGTGTCCTCTCTAACAGAGGGAAGTCCTCTGTTTGAAGGGCTGCCAGAGAACTCTCTTCTGTGTTGAAAACAACCTCTATTGGAAGGGCTGTTTCAGCCCAAGCCCATTTTAAAGATGAAGAGGCACCAGAAGAAAGGGCAAAAAGGCCCTTTCCCCAACCTCAGCCCTAGCCCTAGTCAACACCTGGACACTAGAAGGAGCACAACACACTAGTCTCTTGGTCAGTCTTCCACACTATAGCAAGATTCAATATATCTCTATTGAAATTATGGCAACAATTTCTAAGTGTACATTGTTGGAGAAATGTCTGGTTCATTCATTTGGAAGTCAGTAATGCCATTAATCTGCAGCAAGATTTGTCGTTCTGCAGAGTCAGTAATTTGCTAAGAAAAAGAGCAAATTCCCTGAAAAAAGACTTGAACAAAGAATTTATACTTCTATTAACATCATTCAGATGAGTGCACTATAACCAATCACAAACATCATGCCTATAGGCAGCTTTTATGCACATTTAATTATTATTATTAAGAATAAAAACATATACATTTGATCCTAATGCATGCAAAGGCATAGCTACATAATATAATCTAATGGAAACTTCACATATATCCTTCTTGCCTCCTTATCTCAGGAAGTGATATGAGGAAACTGAAAACGTTTGACCCAATGCATGCACTTCTCCAAAACGTTCCAAATTTTCTGCTTAACCTTTGCAGTTCTCTCACTCAGTTGCTTTTCTTCCCCCGCAGCATCTATGCACGTGAAACGGCATGTGCAAAGTTGCTTACAGGCTCATGTCCCAGAAGAATGGCCTCTTCTGAGGAAACACGAAAGAGGCTACTCCACCGATGTAGAGAAGGTCACAAATTAGGGGAAGCTCAAGAAACATGGCAGACTTTGCTGGGATTTACCCCGTGTGGGGCTTGGCAAGGATGCCGCTAAGCCTCTTGGGCCAGCACCTTGTGTTCCCAAAGTGAATGCTGAATGGATCCTGGCTCCAAGGCCGGGCAAGCAACTGGTGCCCCCCCCCCCTGCCCCAGATGTTTGGGCTTGCAGTGCCACCTCCTACCATGGGCTGAACCGGATGGAGCGATGGAAGTTCATCATGAAAAGGGCTGGAAGACCACTGTGATCACAGGGAAACAGTGGTGCGTTCCGAGCGTGTGTCCCGGTTTTCTCTGGACAGCCACTCTTGTTAATTCTTCTCCAACAAGGCCTGAGTTTGTGGCCAGCTACTGCTGCCAGTGGTCTATGCCCACTGGCTCGTGAGGGGTAAAGCTTCCCATGAGAAGCTTGTTAATTAACCTTGGTTTTGGATCGCTTTGGGTGTAATCTGAATGTCAGCGGAGACCTGGGAAAGTCACTCAGCTGTTTGTTGGCCTTCCTTCCATTGCTTAGATACTTGTTACTTTTTGTTTGGCTGAGTTTGAATTAGACACAGCCTAAGAACCAGGAGCCTCTGAGCAGTGCCTCAGCCATCTTGACAGCACAGTTTACCATGAGCTGGGGCTGGCCAAGACCAGTTGCTTGGTATAGAGATGTCCAAGATGTCGGGATGTCTTATCTTTTAAGTGTCTTCCTCATTTAGTCATGTGCAAAGCTTATTGATTTTGTGCAGTTTAACGACAGCAAGTAAGATTGTGGTATACACAAAAACGCCTAGAGAGCCATGGCTATTGGGTGACATAAAAATAAATAAATAATCTATACAAGGTTAGCGAATCTTCGTAAAAGCAAGACCGCAATACAGATCTAGCTGGATGAGGTACTGCATTCCAGCACTGTCGTTTCTTTGTGGGGTCTTGGAAGCAGAAGGGATATGGGCCTCATATTTCTGTTCATAGTTTGCCTTTATATTCTCCTTTCCACTGTTTGCTAATAAAGCTTTTGAATCTTTACCCACAAGGGTGCAAAAAAGAACCACTGACACTGTTAGAAAAGAGATGTAGGTCAAAGCATCTGGAAGGGCATGTGCTTTCCATCCCTGCTGCACAAAAAAATGGTGTGTTTTTTTAATGTTGCAATTCCAGCTACTCTAGGAAAGGTTGAAAGTGTCAGAACTTGACGGATTAGGGCTTTCTTGACAGACAGTCCTGAGCAAAATAAGTGGGGGGATAGTACAGAATCAAAGACACCAGGTTAACTTCTGCAGAAATACCCATTGTTTCCTTTACTTAGCCAGTGTGTTTTCTTACTCTCTCTGTTTTAAAGCTTACCAATGTACTTCAAAAGACAAGCAATCAGGAAAAAAACAGAACTCCAACTTACTGGAAAATGAATCATGTACACCAGCTGTAGAAAATGTATTTGGTAAGTTCTCTCTTTAATAGGTCCACACTAATTCTGAAAATCTGGAGCACAGTCCCACTAAAATTAAGTCTTGTTTAAGCCCTATTGATTAGGGCTTCAAGTTTAAGCTTCAGTCTCTCCCAGTGAATTTAATGGGGCTCTTACCTATCCCTGGATTGTGCCTCTTGACACTGGACGATGGGTGTGGGGCTGATGGAGAAAAAGAATTAATGTGTGTCCACTTCATATACTGGGGTGCCACTCTTAGGCCTCGGCCAAATCCAGTGCTCCTGAGACTGCAGCTGCTGGGCCTCAATGGCTTTTCTTGACCAGGGATCATTTGGTGGCTTCCTGGGTTTTGTGCCCCTTTTATCGTCATAAAAGGCCATGTTGGCTCTCCGAGGTTTGGTAATCAGGAGTAAGGGGTCTGAGCTTGCAGGCGCCTTGGGCTTTGGCCTGTGGCATGGCCTAACACTGGAATGCTGCCGCAGGAGGTTTTCCAAAACACAGCTAGTCCCTCCAGCTGAAAGGGGTTCCATGTCCCTGATGTACAGAACAAGAAAGGGCTAAGGAAGACTCAATGCTGGAAACATTTTTTTAATGATGACTTGCAGTTGTACAAGATGCACGATTCTGTTGTGTTTTTCAGCCCTGGAAAACTTCGAGTTCCCTCTAGTAACAGGCAGCCTGTGAGCATGGGCATAAAGCAACACTTGGATGACAGTGGAGCTGATTTGGAACAGCTTGAAAATATACCAAAAACCCAAAAGTATTCTGTAGGTGGAGTGAGGATAGTTTCTTCAATCCTGCAGAAAAATCCAGGGCTGGCTGGCTGGCTAGCACAACTGGCTAATAGGCAGGACATAGGAACATAGAAACTGAGCAAGTCAGAAGGGGTCTCCCGGGCCATCTAGTCTGACCCCTGGCTCCAGCCGGCTCCGCTCATGACATACCTCCCATTGTAGGACATTGCAGATGGTTTAGATTTCCACACAAAATGAAGCCTAAGTTAGGAAGAAAGACCACCTTTTGCAGTAGGGAGAAACACAGTCTGGGTTCATATGTCATGACTGGCAACTCTTTGTGGTTATCATGATTTGTGTGTGCGTTCGTTTTTTTAATTTGTGATGGTAATTCTCCTCCCTCCAACATCTCCTTCCCTCTCAGCCCTCCAGGCTGCATCCCAGCAGGCACCACAGGGATGAATGAGGATCCTCTCTCTGAGAGCGGCAATCACAAGCTGAGGGGTTCAGCTTCCTGCAGCTCTCAGACGGTCTCTGTGGCACAAACAGGGAGCGTGCCTTGCAAGGCAGCGGGGAAGAAAAGGGAGCTGATGAGGAGCCCTGGCCTGGTCCATGGGCAGCAAAAGGACGGAATCGGCTGGGTGGCACCGAGGAAAGGTCATTTCCCCTCTGCCATCCCTTTCCTGCTTGCCAGGAGGAAGCCTCTCTCACATGCGAGTAGGAGGGGCAAGAACCAGCTGGGCAGCAGGGGGGGCTCCACATCTGAGCGGCTGCCCCCACTGCCCCCATTCTCACTCTGGCTGACAGAGAGAGGCACCCGTAACCCTGTGCCTGTCCTGCACAGGCGGGCTTGGGGACACCTCTCTGGCAAGCTGGAGTGGGGGTGGGAGACTTCCGCCTCCCCTGCACCACAGCCGCCCTGCTGATCCCCACCCCTGCTGCCCACACGTGGAAAGGGCAGCAGAGGGGGGATCCTCTGAGGCCTGCAGCCCCAACCAGGTGCCACCACCCAGCTGATCCTCACCCCTATCACGTGAGAGGAGACGGGGGAGCCAGCCGAGCAGCGCTGCTCCATTCCCAGAGATCTTTAGGACAGAGGGTGGGGGGAGCAGGGATCCTTCTGACAGCTGTGCTGTCAGTGGCCACTCAGCTGTCAGTGGCCACTCTTGCCAAGCAGCTCTATGGTACTGGCCTTGGTACCACAGCAAGCTGTGTTTTTTGGGTTCAGATGGCACAACAAGCCATTGTGGTACCAAGAAACCATAGAACAAACCATTGTTTTTGTTCATGGCTTCTAAAACACAAGTATGTCATGCTGAGATTCCACTGCAGAGTTCCCATGACATGGTGGACCAAGAATGGTAAAAACAAAACAAAAAAAAGGAGCACTATGGCTTGAGTCATGTGAACCTGCCCGCAGGGTACGGCATCAGTGCTGTTCTCCGCCCCCTTTTCTTTCTATGGGCAGTTCTCACCTTTGCCTCAGGGCAGACCAAACAGAAATTGGTGTACAATGTGAATCCAGAACTTCCCTTGCCAAGAATGATGAGGGAAGGATTAAATTAATAAATCTAGCATATTTTTAATTCTATGACCTCAGCATTTTTTGTAGGTCTTGGAAGCTCAAAGGGCTTTATTCTTATAAATCAGAAACTTGATACTTACAAAGTTGCTAAGTGTACGACAATTGACTTATGGGAGTGTAGCCCTTTGCACTTTCGGATTGATAACAGACACTTCATTAGAAGGAATGTTTATATCAATGACATTTAAGGACCCAACCCCATGCATACTTAGGCAAAAGATGTGTACCACTCCCAGGATTCCCCAGCCTTGAGGGAAGGCTGGGAGTTGTTGGATTTTGCTTCTTCCTAAATATGCATAGGATTGCACCCTAAGCGGTTCTCCCCCCATCCCTCTAGCAGTGTATTCATCTCCATCTTCTGCATTGATAACCCCCCTACCCAACTAATCCCCCTACTCTTGCTCCTGCAGCCAACGTGATTCTCAATCCGGCCACAGCACATCAGGCACTCACCGTTTCGAAGGACCTGAGGGAGGTGCGATGGAAAGGCTCATCGACACATGTGACCAACAACTTGGAAGGATTTTCGAACTATCCCTGTGTGCTGGGCCAGGGGGGATTTACCTCAGGCATCCACTGGTGGGAGGTGCAGGTGCTAGCAGGGCATCACTGGGTTTTGGGGGTTGCGAGGGAGTCCATTGAGAGGAATCAGCCGTTTGTTTATCGGAAGAACTGGTCCTACTGGGTGATAGGAAGTCAGTGCGGCGCATGTCATGACTTTGCCTTCCATTATGCTTCTATGAGTGCGTTTCAGAACATCACAAGGATAAAGGTCTCTGTGAACTATGATAGGGGGCAGGTATTATTTTTTGATGCTGATTGGGGGTTTCAGATATATGCACTAGCAGCTGACTTCCTTGGAGAGAAAATTTACCCCTTTTTCTGTGTGATGTTCAACACGCATCTTAGACTATCTCGCTGCCTTCCTTAACACTCGCTCTCCCCTCCCCACTGAAGCGGGATTCTTCACTGGGCATCTGCATGATGTCCCCGTATTCCTGGTTCAGGACTTCTGGGTACCGTATTTTTTGCTCTATAAGACTCACTTTTCCCCCCTCAAAAGTAAGGGGAAATGTCTGGGCATCTTATAGAGCGAATACGTGTGTGCAGTAAGTCTGTCAGATGTGCAGCCCATGGGGAAGTGATGGGGAATGTGCCTGTGATTATGTGCCCATTTGATTCAGAGTATTTTTTTTTTCTTGTTTTCCTCCTCTGAAAACTAGGTGCATCTTATGGTCAGGCGCATCTTATAGAGCGAAAAATACAGTAAATTCAGGCCCAGCTGCCCCCAGACCAGCTCTGGTGACTGGGAGACATCCTTTCTGCTTGGCTCCGCCAGCCGACGTGATGACGATGGGCACAAGGGCTGGCCGTGATGCCGACCTCGTTGCCATTCTCTTTTCCTCCAGCATCGCTTTGTGCAACCTCGCTGGGGTGTGCTTTTGAAAATGCCCACTTGACTACTTTCCTTGTATATTGACAAGGGATGGTGATTATGATCATTTCTTCTATTGCCATTAAGGTACGGCTGTTCTGTTGATCATTTCAGAGTGCAATGGCTTTCTTGTCCTGTGATGGTACTGATTCTTGGCCTCTCAGAGGCCGAAACTGCCTTATATTATATTAGGCTATTTATCCGTCTACCCCACAATTGTCTAACATGGTCCACTTGAACCCAAGGACCTCCAGAACCCACCAGTTCCCAGCAGCTGCAGGCAGCAGGGCCACATGGCAAGAGTGCTAGGAGTTGTAGTCCAGAACCTCTAGAAGATACCAGGTAGAGAAAGGTGGCCTACTGTGACTGCAGGTTGCAGGCAGAGTCTTCCTCAGCCCTTCCTGGTGACGCCGGAGATCAGATCTGGGACCTTTTGCGTGTGCAGGCTGTGCTGGGCCCTTTGCTACAGCTTACCCCTTCCGCAGTGAGTTGCATAATAGTTCACTTCAGAAGTGTCTGCAAGGGAGCAGCCAGATGCCCCCAAATATTGGCTGGGTTCCTATGACACAATTAGCCACACCGCCCAGCAAGCAACACAATGTGACTTGTAACCTGCCCCACCCAAAATACATCCAGCAGATGATCACACGCCTCATGGGTAGGATCCCTTCTCCTTCTCCTCCTCTCCCAGAGGTATCCCAGGAGACCCCGCAGGAGCACGGAGGCGTCCCCTGCAAGCAGAGGAACAAGGCAGCGCCCGGCAGTGAGGAGGAGCAGCCACTCCAGTGAGCCACCAGGCCAGCCTCAGCAATTCCTCCCTTGTGGGGGTGGAGCAGGGGAGGCACAATCAACACAGCCTCTTGCAAGTTGGCTGAATCGTTCCTTGCCCTGTGTTGCTGCTGCTGCTGCGCAGTCAACAGGAAGTGTGGCTACAGCATAAGGCGATCAGGAGCTGGCAAGGGTAGCTACCGTTGCTCATGGCCATTGCCACGGCACTGGGCTCAAAAGGGGTTGCTGGGGCAACAGGCCAGGCAGGAGGCCTGTGACAGCCACCTGAAGTGCCCCCCAAAAAACACCTGCATATGTAACTGATAGGTTATAAAAGCATCTTGTACAGACGCCATCTTTGTAGTCCCTTCGGGGGCTGCCTACATGCTGCAGATATTTCCTATATGTCAGAATAAACTGCAGGTGTTCTTTTGATTGTACCCCCCAGCAGGCTCCCTCTGGTTTCCCTTGTCACGTGTCACAACAAATAACTTATCAGTCCTTTGTCCTTGTATCCTCTGTAAAGAGCAATTCATACCATAATCTTCTTGCAAACTTAAAGCCCTGAACTGCTACCAAAAAAGAAAACCGGACTATATTTAGGACAATGGTAATAAAGTCATCCCAGTAAAATCTACACTCAGTTTCATGCATTTATTTTATTCATTCATTCATTTTATTCCTGTGCTACCCAATAACCAAAGCTCACTAAGTGGCAAACTACCCACCAGTATGTGTAACACTTTCCCTTTTGTGCCCGGTGTTTTCAAATGGGGATGGGGAAATACTAGTAGAGATGAGTCACAGGAAGGAGACACTTCATAATCCTGTGACTGCACCACAGGTCAACACACCTCACAAGGGAGACTCTGCAGGCATGAGAGGGACCTGATGTGTGCACCCCATTGTAGCTGTGCGGCCTGATTTACTGAGAACTGAGTGCTAATGAGTTCAGAGAGCTCTAATTCCTAATTAAATATCCCGTATGATGTAGCAGCAGTCCGTGGCTACCCCAAAATAAGCACCACCAGCTGACACGAGAACATCTCTCAGCTAAGTGGGTTAAGAATTGCAGCCTCTTACTGCACGTGTTCCTCAGGACACGTGTACAAACTTGCATGCATTCTCAAGATATGTGTTCAGTATTCTAACCTTGGCACTGATTCATCTTGGAAGAAAGAAGCATGTCCACACACACACACACTGGCTTTTTTAAAAAGGGGTAATTTACTGAATGCAAGCAAGAAACTAAAATATGCACATCACAAATAGGAGAAATTAACTTGGTGCTGCATTGAGGCATCCAAATAGGCAAAACATGCACAGCACTATATATGCAAAGTGGATTTACTTTGTTCTCTTCATAACTGAACCAGGAGGTTCTGTGCATGTGCTGAACATACATGCATGATCAGGACTGGGTTTCTTGGTGCAGGACGGTTGGAGAGAGGCAAAATAGGGGGCTGTAACCCAATTTGGAAAGGAAAATAAAGGTTTGAGGATGAGCTTGCAAGAATAAGCCTGTTGTAAGCCGCCCCAAGGCTTTGTTGCGATGGGGCGGCATATAAATGTTTTAATAAATAAATAAAAAAATAAAAAAAAGTTTCAGGGCGTCTCTGCATGAGATATATTATCTAGCATTTTACCGAGGCTCCTTCTTCCACTTTTTAAACTTCAGGATTAGAACGTCCTTCACAAGAGGAATTTCCTCAAGTGTAAGGCAAAAGATCTCAAGCACACAATAAATGACTCATGCAGAGAACCCCAAAGGGTTCAGTGGGGCGTTGTGGTGATAACCACAACAGACAAGAAGGCTATCTTTCTTCCTATGATCGGTCAGTTCAACCACATTTTTCAGCAGATGAGTGGTATCTCTTCTTTTCCAGAAGAGGAAACCCAGTTGGGCAATGCGGTCTCACCCGTGATTTTACCCACTAGCCAACCAGGAGAAGGTGGATGGGCTCCCACCAAATATTTTACCCCCGCCACCATCGTTAACTCATCAATTTCCATGGTTAGTTGTTGGGTTAACCGTCAGTTGTTCCAAAAGATCCATGGGGCTTCTTCCATATTACATATTCAGCATGGGGTAGCCAGTGTTAATCGGGTGAGCTCCATAAAATTAGACTGCAGTGGCCAAACAGTCCTGTCCAGCAGTAGTCCAAAATATTTGGAGGCTTATCCTGGCCCTGGCATCGCAGTTGAGCTATCATGCTAATAACTTAGGGGTCCCAGGATCAAATCCTGCCTCATCCATGAAGTTGCCTGTCCACACAATCAACTCAAAAGTAAGTCCCCTTGATTTCAATAGGTACGACTCCCAAGTAAATAGACTCAGGATTGCAGATGTGTGGCCTTGGGCCAAAAACTTTCTCACAGGTTGTTGAGACTATAAAATGATTGCAGGAAAGACCTGTTTACTGGGCTGACTTCTCTGGAGGAAGCAGGGAAATTTGCATAGCCAATAAACTCCCATGAGACTGCAGCCGCATAGGCAGCAGAATCCTAAACTTGCTTGCCCTGAGTCCAAAGGGAGTTGCAGCTGAGTCCACTCAGAAAGAGTCCATGGTAAGAATATTTTGGCATTAACACCACGCTCCTGGGTCACACACTCTCTGCCTGAAGGGCTGCACCCTGTCCTTTACTTACACAAGCCTTGCTCGAGCTCATGGGTCCTCAAACTAAGGCCTGTGGGCCGGATCCGGCCTGCCATGCCCATTTATCTGGCCTGCCCCACAGGTTTTGCACTTGCTGGCCACATGCGAGTGCATGGCTTGCTTGCAAGGAGGCCATTTTGGACTCGCTCGGAGAAAACAATTTCCTCGTGAGCAGGCCAGTGTCTCGCCCCACACCCCCCCAAACTGGTACTGCCTTGGCGGCCCGCGCCCACCGCTGGCACCTGTCAACTGGTCCCCTGCTGAAAAAGTTTGAGGACCCCTGCTCAAGCTGGTGCCTGCAGAAGCATTTGAACTACAACTCCCAGAATCCCCATCCAACAGGCCATTGACTAGGAATTCTGGGTGTTGCAGTCCAAATGTGTCTGGACGACACAAGGTTGGGGAAAGACTGCTCTGCACCACATTATGTTCCTCTCTCTGCTTCACGTAGGGGCAACCAAAATTTTCACCTTCAACTCCCTGCCTGACGTGCTATTTGACATGAATATTAATTCATGGAACTGTGCATAATGCCCAGTAATATAAGCCTAATCATTATGCTGATGGTCTTCTATTGTCTACTGTGGAACTCCAGTCATCTATGCTAGCTTTAATGAAGATGATTAATAATTTTGGATACTTCTCTGGTTAGTCGGCTAACTGATCCAAGTCAGAACTGATGCCTGTTGGAGATAATATACCCCAGAGAGTGTTACCTAACTGCTGGATTTATTGCTTATTTGGGAATACTTGCCCCAAGAGATATATTGCAAATAATTAAGCTGTATGTAAGTTGAATAATTAGATCTTAAGGGACATCGACAGATGGGCATCCTTAAAGCTAAGACTATGGGGTAGGGTAAATGCATTTAAAATCAATGTAATACCTTGAACTATTTAAGTTTGCACATATTCCTTTATACCTGGTAAATATTTTTAGAAGCTTAATGTTTTTCATTAGTTTTAATGGGGTTCAACTCTTCCATGAATGTCCTTGAAATGGATAAAACTTGCAATCAAAGAGGGTGAGTTTGGCTTCCCTTCTTCTCCCATCGGGCCTAGCATTGACCTGCACCAGATTTTGGTCTTTCCTATTTGGATTAGATTCCTTTCCCTGGACATTTCTGGAATCCTCACATTTGCTCACACTGAAACAGATAATATGCCCCCTTCACTTGTGGCAACTAGTGTGGCCTGGCATGCATTTCACATCACTTGCGGTTTGCCTCGTTTTCACATGCAGAATTCATTTTAGGGGGAAAACTGGATTTAAGGATCGGCAAGAAAACCTCTGTTGGTAGATTTGAGCAGAGGGGCTGATTTTTACCTTGAATCACCTTGTCAGTCCTGATGATAGTGAAGGACCCTGATTAGCTTAACCAGGGCTTTTTTTGTCATAGAACACACCGGAATTGTGTTTTGATGAATTTTTCCAAGTGATTGTGAATCGCCCTGTTGGGCGTAGCAGTTCGGCAGCAAAAATCATTAACACAGTGCCTGCGGGCTGCGTGTGTGTCGGCGCTGATTGTGAGGGTGCTGTTCGGCTTGGGACCAGTCGTGTGGTCGCGCGCTGAGTGCTTACTGCCGGTGGCGACCATTGTGTAAAAGTGTGACCCCAATACGTGAGTTCTGGCACTTTTTTTTTTTTTTACAAAAAAAGCACTGAGCTTAACTAATGGTTTTTTTTTTTTTTTGCTTAACTAACGCTATTTGCTTTTGTAAATAACCGCTTGCATAGGAGCTTGGTTAGTCTAACAAACGCCATTTGCTTTTTGTATAACTGCTTGCTTCAGAGAGGAAAAAGGGAAAGCAAGAATTTTGATAAAGAGGCAGTGAGTGGAAAAAGACTCCCCATGCAAGGCCTGGCATGCAGTGATCATGCTCCCCCTGTGAGAAAATTGGATGTAGATAAGCACCTGCACGAGGTCGGACATGCAGGCCCCACAAGGGGATTGGGTGAGGGAACAATGGGGGCGAGATTAAGTGGAAAAAGAGAGGAAATGGAGGAGAGAGAGAGAGAGAGAGAGAGAGAGAGATGTGTGTGTGTGTGTGTGTGTGTGTCGCGGGCGGGCGGGCTGGCTGCCTGCCTGCGTGTAGGGAGCGGACACCTGGTTGCTTTGCTCAGCTGAATAAAGAAACTGAACGAATCTCCCCTGACTGAACCTCATTGGCACGTGGATTAGTGGGTCTGTAAGTCACCTGGCCAGCAGGGACACCAACAATAGCTTCTTGCCATTTTCTGTTTTGCATGCCAATTATAAATTGGCAGGCGTGGCTGCACGCAGCAGAAACCTTTCATTGGCAACGTCAGAGCTCCTTGTGCTACTGGAGGTATTAAGGCTGAACAGCAAGCATTGACTTACTGCTCATGTGCATAAACAGTAAACATGATCATCATCAGTGAATACACACAAAGCATAGGATCTCTGCCAGGAATGGAATAATAAACTGGAGCATCCTGTTTTGGCTAATTAACAAAGGAGTGCTCCATTGCTACCTATTTCAGAAGGGGTCATAGATCTTAGGTTATGCTTAATTGATCAAGCTAATGTTTTGAGATTCTGGATGGCACAACCTCTCCTTGACGAGGCCTTTAAAAATTGGCCAGTTCCCAGAGGCAACCTGCACAATGCTGCTGATGCTTCTCTGTGTGTTTTGGCAATGCCTAATGGTGCTGTCCATAGACCATTGAGAAACTTCGAAGATAAAACTTGATTTTGCAAAATAAAAGGCACACTGTGGGTTTTTCCAAATGGAGGCTTACTCTCACTTTCCTTTTTTTAATAGTATGAAGTAAACAAGATGTCACATGGCCCTAGTTATGAAGTCACATGATTCTAGTTACTAACACAGCTTCCTTTTCTAAGCAAGGCAAGCACTTTCTCAAACTCAACAAGCTAACAGTCTAGGTTATGGCAGCCTTTAAAATTCTTCAGGAAGACATAAGCCAAAAAGGGGGGAACAGTGGAACTTACAAACTCAAATAGGGGGACATCCTCATCAATGGCAGCTTCCTTTTGGGGAAAGGTAATAATTCAGATAAATTTCTGTGATGGAAAGTTCTTTAATATTTAAGGATAGGCTTGTTCTTTTTAACTTCCTACCCATCTTCTGGAATTTAACAGAAGAGCAACATGGATGGATTTTAGGTGCCTCTTGAGAGTTAAAGACTAATATTAAACACTGGAAAGATGAGCAGTGGGGGAGGATGTAATAATCTTTCAGCAGGTGATCTTTCAGCCTAATCAGCCCTGCGTTTACAAGAGCTGAGACTCATTCATAGGGTCACCACATGCTGGAGATAAACTGATGCCAGTACCAACAAAGGAGCAGATGAATATATAGCTATTTGTGCTACCTTTGTTGAAGCTTATGCATAATTATTTTAACAGTATTATTTACATACTAATATAGATGGATACACAGCATATAGGTAAACACTGTAACAGATTTTATAAATCTAATGCAAAACCTTTTAAAGCATTGTAAGCGGTCCTGAGATTTTTATATGATAGGATGGCATATAAAAGCTTTTTATAAATAATAAATTAGTAAGAAATAAAACCTATATTTGGTTTATTTTGTTTTTCTCTTCATGGTGTGGTTTGGTTTTTTAACATGCAATTAAAGGACTACAGTGATGCAGGCTTACTCCAAAGTAAGTATATTTACAAACAGTCATGTAGCACACAGTACTACCCAAGTTTGCTCTGAAGCAAGCCTTACTGAGTTAACTACAGTTGGCTCTGTAGCCAACATGTTTAGGATAATATCCAGTCTTTAACATTCAATACATCTGCAAAAAGTGGGTGCTAATTCATGAAAGTCTAAAGCTGCAACTCCATACAGACTTTCCTGCAAGTAAGCTACACTGTTCCAATAGGCTTTACGCACCTTGCATTTATATCCTCTTTTTCCTTCTTGGAGGAACCCAAGGCAGCTTAGATAGTTCTTCACTCATTTTATCCTCACAACAACCCTGTGAGGTAGGATAGACTGAGAGTGTCACCAGTGAGCTTCATGGCCGAGTGGGGATCTGCCGAGTCCCACTCTGACACTAAGCACCATGCTGCACTGACTCTCTGAGTAGACAGATAGGATTGCACTGGACGACACAACACATTTTCACTTTTAAGGTGTCCCCATACTCCATCTTATGTTAGATTTAATAATACTGTTCTTGGGACACATTTGGGAATACTGTCTGAATGAGAGGATGTCAGCTGCTTGGGGGAAGTAACTGTTATGTACCAAAAGTTCTTCCTGTGAAGAGTAGACCCACTGAAAGAAATGGGACAGCCTATTGATGGCTAACAGGTCCCATTCATTTCAAGGGTTCTGCTCTACATCAGACTAGCATTGGATAAAACTAATCAGGAGCAACTGGAAGCAGTTAGCACCACGCACAGTGTAAGACAGGAGTGGATGGAGTGGATTTTCCTTATTAGAACCCTGAGATCACTAAGTGAACCAAAATGCAAAATTGAACCTCATGAACACTGATTGCAAAAATCTGAGTTACTACAGATTGCTGATTACAGCAGTTTGGTTAAGATCAAAAGGCTGCTCTTGTTAATAGTTGGGAGTCAGAGACCCTTGCTGATCCAGTGTTAATTGCCCATGGATCTTCCAATTGATCCCCATCTACTTACCCCTGCCCCAGCCAGAATAAGACAAAGGGACAGGCTCCTTCACCATTAATACTGGTGTGAAGAGCTACTTTTGGCTGCTTTGGCTTGTATGGTAAAGCTGCACCTGCTAGTAATTGGACACAGTCCAGACAACAGGAGCATGGATTACTGTTTTCTTGGCTAAAAAGCCATGGCTTGTTAAGCACAAACAACCTATGTTGAAAACCCATTATTTATTGTTGGGTTGAGTGTTCATCATGATTTGTTATCTCAGCTGGGTTCAGAAAATACAATTACAAAGTTTCAACAATGACCCACACTCAGTCCTTGAGTATTCTGCTACGTGAGCCCACCATGAGTTCTCTCAGCGGGTTGTTTGTACTTAATAAGCCATGGCTTGTTTGCACAACTGGAGTCAAACAACACAGTAGCCCATGTTGCAGCAATCCCTGGTTCAACGAATTACATTGGACTCTTGAGTGTGGGTTACTGCGTTGTCCAAATCTAGTCTCCCTCTTCTAGACAACTATGAAAAGTGCAGGAGCTCCTGCCCTTTTTTTTAATGCCCGTGTTGGGCAGTTCCCCTAAGAATCTGCTGCTTGTTAGTTTTAAAGGAGGAAAACTCGGCTTCATCGAGCGAGGCTGTCGGCGTTTCCGCTCACCCACTCCCGGAAAAGTGAAAGTAAAAGCGCAAACCCTCGAGCCGAGCCGAGCCGAGCGGAGCGCGCCCTCATGGCCTCCAGCCTGGCGGAGGACCTGGTGTGCCCCGTGTGCCTGGCCATCTTCCGCGAGCCCCACTTGCTGGGCTGCGGCCACAATTGCTGCCTCTCCTGCTGGCAGGGCTGCGTGCCCAAGGGCCAGGGCGCGGGGACGTGTCCGGAGTGCCGCCTCCCCTTCCAGCTGCGGGACCTGAAGCCCAACCGCGCTCTGGCCAATCTCTGCGACAAGGCCCGCAGGCTCAGGCTGGACGAGGGGCCGGCCGTGCACTTCTGCGAGGAGCACGACGAGCCGCTGAAGCTCTTCTGCTGCCAGGAGGCCGCCCCCATCTGCGTGATCTGCCGGGACCTGCCCCAGCATCGCGGGCATGATTTCCTGCCGACCCAAAATGCGGTGAAATACGCGCAGGTTAGATGGCCGAGGACGGAAACAAGCACTACGTGTGTGCCTGGGCGGGGCGGCTTTTTCACTTGTATCGATTTTACTTAAGAGTAGGCGAAGAACCCTCAAATTGGGGTCAGGCCTAGCGTGGGCCTGAAGGGAGGCTTTTAAGGTGGGAGTTGGGATTCCTGTGCCTACTGTACAACAAAAATGAAAAGCGACCGCTGCTCAAAAGATATTAAACTTCTCCTTTTCCGAGAAGCGAAATGGCTACCCCTGGAGGGGTGGAGGATTTCTTTCCATCATAAACTGCTCGCTCAGTTTTTGCATTCTGACATGTGTCAGAATCCTGAGATCTCAATTTGTGAGAGGAAATAAAAACAGGGGTCGTAGGAAAGATCAAACGTTATGAATCTTCGCGTCTTTATTGTTTATCCCAAGCCCCGCGGTTGTCTCACGATAAGGCCTTACCGGGCAAGCAGAGATAAGCTCGCTGCAAAATTTTAATCCAACTGAAGGGCATTTTATACTCTCTCAATCACGTACACCGGTACAGAGCCATTACGGACAGAATACAAGTATTACAATAATGTTCTATGGTCAGCATATGCAGAAAAGATAGGGGAATGTCAGTTAATCATACAAACAAAAAGATTTCTATTTTCCCAAGGCGATTTGGTTACCTATCAGTGAAGCAACTTTCAGAGGCGTGGATCCATCTCTGGGTCTACTTAGCCATGTAAATTTTGGGCTATCATACGCTCTTATAATATATTTAGGAAGTCCGAGACCCCTGAGTAAAGCATGACAAATGGTTTCTCTCTGACAAGCGGTAAATTCCAAAAAGGCTTAGAAAACTACAATGTGAATGAATTTGACAGAATGAAGACCCCACATTCTTTCTGTCTGCTCTTGGTCCGTAGCCAGGGGGAGGAAAGAAACATGCATAGTTTTAGCTGAGGTGTTAAAGGATCTCCTGAGTTGTAATATGTTCTTAGGCTTTTCTTTCTCCAAAACCCTGTATATCCTGAGGCCTGAATAAGATTAATTCGGACCTCTTTTCCAACATATGCAATGAGACCCCAAAGTGGGTTAACTGAGCAGTTAATTCCGCTGAGTTCACTGGGACTTTCTCTCAGGAAAGCACACAGACAATTTCAACCTTTCATGTGTCTGCATATCAAAAAGGAAGCCCTATTGACCTCAGTGGGTTTACTAAAGAGGGCCTGGTTTGTCTGAAAGAATCTGCGACTCGGAAGAGTTTCCTCCTCTTGTCCTGCCAGGGGCAGATGCTGAAAGGGGCACCCCTCTGAATGGAGGGAATTTCAGCAGGTGTTGTTCACTTAATTGTCCTGCTGAAGTTCCCTCATCAACAAAAGTGTTCAAAGTGCAGCAGCTGTTCCTTGCATTTGAAAACATACACCTGGTGAGTTGTCTTTGCCGTACACTTTTTTAAATGAAAAAATGGCATGGTTGTATGGAAACCCTGCATTTCTCAAGAAGGCATAGTTTTGCAGCTTATGCATGCTGTACAAAATAAACACATCTGCATTTCCTGATAATCTACAAAATGTACAGTGCCCTCTGGAAGCAGAGATTAGTACGGTTGAGTCTGCGGAGGATCCTGAGAGCCAGTGCAGTGTGGTTGTTGGAGTGTTGGACTGGGGACCTGGGAGATCCAGGTTCTGATCCCCACTTTGCCATGAAGCTCATTGGGTGACTTTGGGCCCATCACTGACTCTCAGCCCAACCTACCTCACAGGGTTGTGTTTCTGAGGATAAAATGGTGCTATGTAAGCTGTCTTAGGTGCTCCTCACAAGAGGGAAAAAGGTGAGTTATAAATGCAATGTAGTAATAACATCCTAGGGTATAAAATTACAGACTTATTATTCTCCTAGCCCTTCTAGTTGTTTGGATCAGCCTGCATGTTACTACAAGTAAGGCTTACCGGATTCAGTGAGTTTACTTGCAAATCAGAATGCAAAGATTTATAATTCATAACTATTAAAGTCACCCAAGGCCAACCCGGTATTGAAATAGGTTCTCCTGTCTATGCTGTCAAATGCCGCATATCTGTATCTCTTCCTCCTGCTCCTCAAATCTCTGCTGGATGAAAAGGCTGAATTCCATAGCATTTGTCCCTCCCCTCCTGATAAGGAATAGATTTGTCTGTGCAGCCTATTGCAGCCTTTTCCTTCCTGCTATCCACCAGAAGAAGAGGTTACCTTCAGGCAGAGCTGCATGTCTTGAAACAAGTGGATAGGGAGACCGGGTTGTCTATGTCTTAATAATGGAAACCAGCGGGGTCTTCCTATGCAGCTGATTGATGGGAGATTCAGGACAGATGAAAGGAAGGACTTCTTCACACAGCTCATAGTTAAACTGTGGCATTCTCTCCCACAAGATGTGAAGACCACAAATGTGGACAGTTTTAAAATGAAATTGGACAAATCCACTGAGAAGCCTATCAATGGCTCTAGTCCTGATGGCCATATGCTGCTTCCAGTTTCAGAGGCTGCTTGCGGGGGGAACAGTCTGTAGGACACCAGGATGAAGAAAGCTGCCTGGCTGTGTTGTTGAAATATGTGAAGTTTTCTAGTTTAAAAACTGACTGTAAGAGGGAACTTTAGGTCTTCTATAATAATAGAAGATCTGGCTGTCAGGGTCCTCTTTGAACATCAGTTGTTGATTTGTGCTCAACCACTGTGCGCTTCTCTCTTACACAGAAAAAATTGAAACCGTATCTGAATGTTCTGGAGAAACATCTAAATCTTTTAGTTGAGAGTGAAGATCATCAGAAGGATGAAATCAATACACTCAAGGTAATAAACAAATAGGGTGGATCAAAGAGGGGCAAGATTCACAGGAGAGATCAAAGGTTTACTGGCAGATATACCCAAGTTTAAATTGTTTTGTTATTGAAAAAGAATTTGTAGTGGTGTGTAATAGCCTGAGTTATAGGTGCTATTAATAATTTCATATGGTCTGTCTTCTGGAATGTGTGTGGTTTGTTGAGTCTCCAAAGGATAAGCACATGTGGTTGATGGCACTCCTTTGGACTGGATGGGTTGCTAGGTTGTAGGTCTGATTAAAAATTTTGATTAACGTGATGAAGCACCTACAATGCTGAATATGACCTGGTTGGAAAGGTGAATTTCTGTCAGCCTTTTAAAGAAAGCAAACAACCCCAAAACCAAAAGTGATTATGCTTGGCAGACTCAGCTGTGGAGAGATGCCACCAAAGAAGCTTTGTGTCAAACTCCCAAGGAATATGGGAACATGTGGGTTGGATCTAAGCTGAAATTCATCTGGCCTGCCTGGGGAGATTTTGAAGGCTAGGGAGGAGCTCCTTGGAGAACAAAGCTTGGGCTCAGCTGCTAACAGGCCCAGTCTCTGCCTTCAAAAGTATCAACTGTGAGCCATCCCTATACACATTTCCAAAGTGGGAGAGGTGTGTCTTTCTTGTGAGTAGGGCTTGGGTGACATTATTCTTTGGGTCAATGGCCTCCAATGATTTGTGATGGAGGTAGGTGTCAGGAGAGGCCTTAATGACAGTACTTCATTTTTCCCAAGGTATGATGGCCATCTGAAGTTTCTAAAGTAAAGTTTCTAAAGGATACCATGGTTGATGGTAACAAAAGCACCAAGAAGCCCAACAGACTCTTGCCCAGGAAAGGAGTATCTGTTATCAACCTAAAGTTATTCAGATCCTCCAGGTCAAGGGAAGATTTCCTGCAAAGTGATCCCACCACTTCCTCCTTAAGATAGCCTGGGACCACTCCCCCTTGCAGAGAGGCATTACTCACCTCCCTGGTGAAGATCTAGTGCAAAGGTGGTTGTATGAACCTGGCCAAGCATCTACATCTACATCCTTGAGCTGCACCAACTGAAACTCATCAATGGCAACCACTGTTTTATTTATGTATTTGTTTTTATTGGGAGTTTTAACTTCAGAAGTCTAGCAGCCACAAAAAGTATGCATATATTTCACCTCTTCAGATATTTCTCTTATGAGTGCCTTTTTAGAAATAACCTCATTTTATAGTTTATAAACTTGGAGGTATATTTGGTGCTTTCTCCACTGTAAAAATGGCTTCTTGCTGGTTTGTTTTCTCCACTTCTTACAGCAGTGTACTGAAGAAAAACTGAGAAAGATTTCCAGAGAATTTGAGGTTCTCCACCAGATTTTGCATGAAAAGGAACAGAAAATCAAGAAGATCATGCAGAACATGAAGAAAAAGAATCAGAAGGAAATGGAGATCGCCTTAACTGTTTTCCAAGAGGAAGTGCTTTCAAATAAAGACATCATTGACAAGATCAAAGCAGCATTAGAAACTACAGACCAAGTGGCATTTCTCAAGGTAGGAATTTATGGAGAAACTCCACTTTTCACAGATATTCAGGGTGAGGTGAAATGAGGCTTTCAGAGCTAAAAATGCTTTAAATAAAAAGGAAAGTTTTAAGGTAAAACTGTAGGCATTCCCAAACATTTTTAGTTAGGTGGTTGCTCATATTATATATGTATTAAACATATTCAGTGGTATCTTGGCTCACGATCTTAATCTTTTCCAGGACTCTGGTTGTGACCCAAATTGGTTGTGAGCCAAGTTAAATTTCCCCATAAGGTTCAGTGTAAATAAGGTTAATCCATTCTGTAACTATTTTTTAAATCAGAAAATTGTGAAGCAAAGTGACAAAGAACAACAAAGATCATGGCTGTCTCCCTGCCCCTCCATCATCCTGGCACGCTTGGGGTGGGGGAAGAGACAGCGCGATTGCAGGTCCGCTGTGGGGAGAAGAGACGGGCATGAATGCGGGCACACTCGGTGGGGAGACAGGCATGGTCGTGCTAGCGGGGAGATGGCAGAGATCGCGGTTGCGCTCGTGCAGGAAAGACGGGCGCGATCTGGCCATCTCCCCCCACTCCCACCTTCAGCACAATTGTGGCCATCTCCCCACTTGGGGGGGTGGGGAGATGGCCGCGATTGCGGTCACCACCCAATGTGAAGTTCGTCACCTGAGTCAAAAAATGTTATGAAATTTTTGTTCACAACCAGTTTTGATGGTGAACTGAGGCATTCGTGAGCTGAGGTACCACTGTATACATATTTTATAACTGTGTATAGTATCAATAAAGGTAAAGGTTTCCCCATGACATTAAAGTCCAGTCATGTCTGACTCTTGCGGGTGGTGCTCATCTCTGTTCCCTAGCCGAGGGAGCCAGCATTTGTCCACAGACAGACTCCGTGGTCATATGACCGGCATGACTAAACACCGAGGTGCACAGAACGCTGTTACCTTCCCACCAAAGTGGTACCTTTTTATCTACTTGCCTTTGTATGCTTTCGAACTGCAAGATTGGCAGTTCAATAGTATCAATAGAGTTTTACTTTTTTCTTAATCTCCTTTTACAGATTGCTGTAAAAAAGATTCTGCTTGTTATATTATATATAGCATTCCCTGCCCTTTTGTAGGTGCTGAGATGAAGATATTGCTGATCTTGCAGCTTTAATGCTTTGGGAAAATATGTAAAAAAATACATTTCAGTCTGTCTTTTTCTTGCAGGACTTCAAGAACCTGATGGAAAAGTGAGTTTTTTGGGGAAGTCTTTTCATGTTTCACTCTTGTGTGCGTCTCTTTCCAAAATCTTTCTCTTCCATGAATTCCCCTCTCATAAGCATCTTGTTTGCTTATGAGCCTCTTAAGTCCATATTTCCTTACAAGGAACAGACGCCTATGGGGCTATCCTCACAACTGCCTTTGGAGATCATCTTTAGATGAAAGTGAGAGCCCCTACAAAGTGCCTACGTAGCTCACCCATCTATATGTTCACCCATATATATATGTGCAAGTGTATAGTGCCCTAGATGCCAGTCATTTTTTTGCATTTTAAAAATATTAGCAAGACTTGCACAACTGCAGAGGTGTGTGATTTCACAGGGATCTGAAAATGGGAACCCTATCTGAGCAATGCCCCAAGGGGCACCTACTTTCAAAGTGCAGCAGGGACCTGCCCTGGCCCTTGACTCTTTGGCAGGACTCACACAACATGCTTAACCCCTTGGGAAGTTTAACCCTGCACTGCGGTTAAAATTCTCTGTGCCTGACAGATGATCACACACAGCAGGAGTTGAAGGAAGGCCTCATCCTCCTTCCTCCCCAAAGAGGAAGATCTCCCCAAGTTGTTTAGCCACAGTTCAGGGTTCAGATGTAATGACAACCCATGACTGGAACATCCTGGAGTTTGCAATCCTACAACAAACAATGGGTTCCATT
The DNA here is from genome assembly GCA_023646645.1 of Varanus salvator macromaculatus. NCBI lineage: Eukaryota > Metazoa > Chordata > Lepidosauria > Squamata > Varanidae > Varanus > Varanus salvator. Next base: position 2,041,729 of record JAIXND010000792.1, read on the forward strand.
TCTGGATTGTTCATTTGTTTAGCATGTTTGGTTTGCACTTCTAGACAGATCAGAGTTCAAGAAGCCACACCATGGGTCAGTGCCATGTGTGAACCAGGCCATTTTTAGAAGGAGCAAGTGCCAACACAAATGTAAACCAGATGGTGCAGCAAGAGATGATGACAACCTAGTGCACCTTGTTTTTCCTTGCCTTAGTGTCAAGGAGTGTCATCCAGAGGAGGTTGAAGATGATGGCACCAGTGGAGATGACGAGGAAGGGCCAGAGGAAGATGGGAGCCATGAAGAGCAAAGGGATACGCCTGTCAAAGAAGATGCTGGAAATAATGAAGAAAAGCTTGAATTATCTTCTGAGGAGGAGGACGAGGAGGAGGAGGAGGACGAGGAGGAGGACGAGGACGAGGACGAGGAGGACGACGACGAGGAGGACGAGGAGGAGGAGGACGACGACGAGGACGAGGAGGAGGAGGAGGGGGACGAGGAGGGGGACGAGGAGGACGACGAGGACGACGACAGTAATAGTGGTGCTAAGAACGAAGTGGTATTTGTGAATGTGGCCCTGAAAGAATTCATGACCTTCTTGGACTTTAAGAATTGGAAGAAAATGTTGAAGGGTATTAGACTCGCCATTCACTCCACTGTCCTAGGGAGTCTCAGGCGCTGATCCTTGCCCCCTTCTGCAGCAGCCCCGGTGCAGTTAGCTGGCCCACTTGAAGCGACGCCCTCTAGTGCTGACACTGGTTCCCCATCTCCCTGGGAACAGTTCTGCAGGGACCATTTTCTTTGCAGGGCACGGAGGGCATTGCATACCTGGAAGCTGTTTGTTTTTCTGCTTGTCCCCTGGAGCCAGTACCACCCACAGAACGGAATTCATTCTGTGCATCCCGAGTCTCTGGGTACTGGCCTGAAGGCACTGTGTTCTCTCAGCTGCAGTTTATGACCACAGATAAAGATTGTATGAGCCAGCATTTCTCGAGTCCCTCTTCTCTTCTTGCCCAGAAGTGTGGCTGTGACAAGTTGGTGCAAAAGTCACAGAGGGCCGCTAGCACTTTGCATGCCCAGAAGGGTCAGCGCTCAGCAGTGATGCAAGCAGACACTGGCAAAACAGTGATGAGGGAGAGGGGGGAGGAAAAACCCAGATGGCATTTATTATGCGAGTGTTGATTTTTATTATTTGTATTGATGTATTACATATTGTTTCTATTGATGTGCTTTAATTGCTCCTGCTCAGTGCAGTGTAGGCTGCCCAGACAGTCTCACCACTATGGGTGTGGCGTGCAAGTATAACAAGCAGACATTGCTGGCCATGGCCCTGCTTTCGCATTCTCCCCAAGAAGGTCAGGACATCAAGGCTCTTCTAGGTGCTCTATAAATGTGTTGGGCTATAACTCCCATCAGCCCCAGCAAGCACAGTCAGTGGTCAGGGATGCAAGGAGTTGTATTCCGAAGTATTGGGAGGGCACACAGGTTAGGAGAAGCTGCCCTGAGGTCAACCAAGCTCCAGCCCAAATACTTCAGAAAGCGCTCTTAAGGCTTTTCCTTTGCACTCCTCACCAGCTGTTGGGGATCTGTTCATGGTGGCTTGGAATAACAAGCGTTGTTTGGGAGACCTGAGGTTCAGGAAGGGTGGATTAATCGGATGTTGATAGAAGCAACAGACAAAGCACATCTCAGGTCATTCATTCATTCATTGGATTTCTAACCTGTCCCACTAACCACATGACTCTCTGGGTAGGTTACAGCAACAAAACTATAAATACAATATAAAATACAATATAAAAATGATAGATCACAGTAAAATGTTAAAACCAACATAAAACATGCCACTGACAGAACTAATAACTTCATTAGAAAGGCATATCTTTACTATACTATTAAACAGTAAGTATCTCTGTCTTATCTGGATTAAGTTTGGTTATTAGTCCTCATCAAATCCATTATCGAGGCCAAACCCGATTCAGAACATCCACTGCCAATTTCTCTCATCCTAGCATGTTGTCTGCACCAGCCTATTATATAACTACTGCTTGGAAGAAGCACACATGGCTTCATCCGTCTGTACTACCTGGGAGTCTCCTTTGGCCTCACCTGCCTACCAGCCCACTGACCACCCACCCACCATCCTACAGCAGGACAATTGGAGAAGAACTGCTGGCCCCACAGCCCAGGGGCCTCTCGTCTGGTATTCATGGGGCCTCCCCCCTGCAGGGGAATAAACTCTGCCTGCTGGCTGGGAAAGGGTGTTGGGAATCAGAGCTGTACATGAACCATAAGCCCCTTTCTGATGAGGGTCACGTCGTCAGCCCAGCATGGAGGGCTGTAGGTGTGGGCGGCCATTTTAAATGTTCAAGCTCCAGCAGGGGGTTGTCCTGCTTGGTCAGGCTGCACAAGCCTGGGCAGCAGGGATGTTTGAGAGTTCAACAATTCCAGATAACCCTACAACAGCTCCCATCACCCAGGTTTGGACAATGCAATCAGCCAAGGCCATGCTTTGAATAGGCAAGTTGTTGCCACGGGGGCCACAGCTGCTTGTGGCTTGCTTAAGCCACGATGGCCTACAGTGATCATGTGAACCAAGTCCATGCTGACTGTAGTTAGCGGCAGCTGCAGCATCTGGGGCAAGGCTAGTAAAAAAAATGCTCAATGGTTTCCCAAATTTTCATTTTCACCCACTGGAATAAAGTCCAGGTGGTGGGGGAACATTCCAGATTTCCTTTTTTAAAAAAACTTTCCTGCCGGACGTCACATCTCAAAACAGAGTGTGCCCCATGGAGCTTCCATGGGAGAGAGCTTTGCAGTTTCTTCAAGACCACAAAGAAGACTCTTGGGCATCCTAGTCAGTTTAGGCGCAGCTGTGAACAAGATGTAGGCAAGGGCCCCTTTTCCGTCCTCTGCTGTGGGGTGGAGGAATACTTTGCAGTACTTCCTATTCCCAGGACGATATATGACTTTCTTTGCACCCTTGTGCCTTTGCTGGGTTGCACACACCATAACCCCTTTTAAGGGCCAGAGAGGTGTGCTTTTAGAAAGCATGATTTTCTGAGACCATGGCAGCGTTATGAAGAAAGGAGAAGTTAGCTAACCATCTCCCTGACGCCCTGGCCAAAATCGGCCCTGTGGAGCTTTTATTTGCATTTCATTGGAAGCCCAGGTGGACGCTAGTGAGACCTAAATGCAAACAGCAACTCTAAAGAGGCCACTTTTGTCCCTGCTGGGGCAGGTGCAGAGAAGGCTTACACCTAGCTTGCCTCTCAAATGCATCTGTGGAAAGATTACACCGGAGAGATGAGAAAAATGGTCACTAGGTGGCAGCACTGGTTTATGTATTGAAGGATGTTCTAGGAATCTGAAAGGGGTGAAAATCCAATGAATTTCCGCAATCTAGTTCATTACCCTGTGCTTCCACCAGTGTGACTCTCTGTGCTGTGGATCAAGCCAGCTCCCACATTTCTGCCTATAGGACAGATTGCAATAAGAACTTTTCTTTTAAACAACTACTGGCATTTGCACAAATAAGCGGCCCCAAATCATATGGCTTTAATGTAATGTAATGTGCAGAATTACCGTATTTTTCGCTCTATAAGACGCACCTGACCATAAGACGCAGCTAGTTTTTAGAGGAGGAAAACAAGAAAAGAAAATATTCTGAATCAAATGGGCACATAATCACAGGCACATTTCCCATCACTTCCCCATGGGCTGCACATCTGACAGACTTACTACACACACATATTCACTCTATAAGACGCACAGACATTTCCCCTTACTTTTGAGGGGGGAAAAAGTGAGTCTTATAGAGCAAAAAATATGGTAGTTGATTTTCATAAAACTGTAATCATAGTTTTTAATGTTTATTTACATAAGTTTTACTAGCAGTTATACAAGAACATTTTATTTGTTTATTCCTTTTTTATACCATCCAATAGTCAAAACTATCTGAACAGTTAACAAGTTAAAAACAACAAAATCAAAAATTAAGGTATACAACAATAAGACCACGGTAATTGCAGCCACAAATAGTCCTTTTTAAAGAAGTTTGCAAAAAATGACCAAGCTTGAATTTGACCATGGATCAGAAGGGAACAGAAAACCCATCAAGCTCAAATGCTCTGGATTTCCTTGTCTTGGTACCTCCACCCTAACTCGAAGTTTAACCCAACACCCAGGTATAATTCCCCTGTATTCAGACAACACACACAAAGGCAGCATTCAGGGTGTTCTTGTGTACTACACCTGCATTCTGCACAGTTGAGCATATTCCCAAGCACCTGGACATGTAGTTTTTCTTAAGACCAGTTCTAACTCCCAGGTATACCTCCTGTCTGTACATTCACACTACTTGAGAACACCCAGGAGTTTCTTGCTGACTGCTTGCTTTGCTTGCCCAAGCAAGGCTGATTCCAGGCCCCCAGACACACACAGGTTTCCCAACCCTAATTCTTGCCTGATGCTTAAAACCACCCCAAACACCTCTATATTGGAGACCACCGCCGCGCCGGACTTTCCACCTCGGCCGGCCCCCCCGTGACGTTGCCTGGCGCACGCGGGCGCCCCTGCTCCAGCCGTTGCTGCTCCAGCCGCTGCTTCTGCCGCTGCCTGGAACAGTGTCGGCCTCGAGACTCGTCCCGGGCTGCACCGGCGCGGGTGAGAGGCGTGCCGGGCGAGCGGCAGGCGGCGGGCGGGGCGAGCGAGGGGAGGAGCCCCGCGGGCTTCAAAGCGCCACCGACGCCAGGGGCCGGCGGCCGAAGGGCGGTGGCCAAAGGGCACCGCCGTTTGGGGGTGCTGTTCGGGGGTCCATGCGGGGGCTGGGCTGTCCAGGGGTCCTGGCCTACAGTTGTTCACTTGCAGTGGTTTGGGTTAGTTAATTTGGGGGATTTTATTGTAAAGTTTTAAAATTTCGTTGGTGCATCTCGGCTATTTGTTTTGTCTTTTGTTATGTCTTTGCCTGGGGAGCGCAGGGGCGCCGCCATTGGGGTGGTGATGGGCAGAGGGCGCTACAGCGGTGGGAGATTAACATGTCCACCTAGAAGAAGGAGGGACAGATGGGTAACACCTGTCCCTCGTTCTGGTTTTTCTCCCAGCCGGTGGGTTCCTGGTAGCCGTGTCAGTTGACCCCCGGGCATGTCGGTGCTGTTGTTGAATGCCAGGTCGGTCCACAATAAATCTGTCCTCATCCACGACTTGATCGTGGATGAGGGGGCCGACCTGGCTTGTACCACCGAGACCTGGGCGGGAGAGTGGGGGGGATGTCTCCCTCTCACAACTGTGCCCGCCCGGGTACCTAATTCAGCACCGCCCACGCCTGGAGGGGAGGGGAGGGGGGTTGCTCTGGTTTATTGGGCATCAATTTCCCTTGTGGGGCTTCCTGTTCCCTCGAGACCGGGGCTGGAGTGCCTCCACTTGGTGTTGGGTGACCGAGACAGATTGGGGATTCTGTTGGTGTACCGTGCACCCTTCTGCCCAACAGACTCCCTGCCTGAGCTGACGGAGGTCGTCTCGGACCTGGTGTTGAAGACCCCCAGGATGGTGGTCCTGAGGGACTTCAGTCTCCATGCTGAGGTGGCTCTTACCGGGGCGGCTCAGGACTTCATGGCCTCCATGACAGCCATGGGGCTGTCTCAACATGTCGTTGGCCCGACCCATGAATGTGGACACACTCTGGACTTGGTTTTCTCGACAGGGCAGGAAGAGGGTGATCTGAGGGTGTGGAATTTAAGCTTGTCACCCTTGTCATGGTCGGATCACTTCCTCATAAGGTTTGAGCTCGAGAGCGGCCTCTCCCTCTGTAAGGGTGCAGACCCGACTTTGTGGGTCCGCCCCCGGAGCAGGATGGATCCTGAAGGATTCCTGAATGCTCTGGGGGATTTTCCGGCTGACAGGGCTGGTGATCCTGTCGACGCCCTGGTTGAATTGTGGAATGAGGAGATGACCAGGGCTATCGACACGATTGCTCCCAAACGTCCTCTTCCGTCTAGCCGAGCCCGTTCATCTCCATGGTATACGACCGACTTACGGGCGATGAAGCAGGCTGGAAGACGACTAGAGGACAGGTGGAGGAGATCACGACAGGTATCTGACCGAACACACTTGTGTACGCACTATCGCGCCTATGCTGTGGCGGTGAGGATGGCGAAGAAGAAATTCTACTCCATCTCCATTGCCTCCTCACAATGCCGTCCGGCGGAGTTCTTTCGAGTGGTTCAGGGCCTAGTCCATCCTGGCCCTAAGAAGGATCTGGTGCCACCCTTGGAAGCCCGCTGTGATGAGTTTGCCCAGCATTTTTGGGAGAAAATCATTCAGATACACTGCGAGCTTGACTCCACTTTACATTCAGATTCAGCTGTAGAGTTGCTTTCGATGCCGTCTTATCCTTGTTTAATGGATGAATTTCAGTTGTTGCGGCCTGATGATGTGGACAAGGTGCTGGGACGAGTACGTCCTACCACTTGCTTACTAGACCCATGCCCTTCCTGGCTACTAAAGACAGCCAAGGACAGGATTGGACCCTGGATCCGGGAGGTGGTCAACGCCTCTTTAAGAGACGGCCGGGTGCCTGCACTCCTAAAGGAGGCGGTAGTCCGGCCAGTCCTAAAGAAGGTGTCCCTGGATCCAGAGGTGGCTGCCAGTTATAGACCGGTGGCCAACATCCCGTTTCTGGGCAAGGTACTAGAGCGGGTGGTGGCAGGACAACTCCAAGCACTCTTGGAGGAAACGGATTATCTGGACCCATTTCAGTCCGGTTTCAGACCCGGGTATGGCACTGAATCTGCCTTGGTCACCCCGTACGATGACCTGTGCAGAGAGAGAGACAGGGGGAGTGCGTCCCTGTTGGTTCTCCTGGACCTCTCAGCGGCTTTCGATACCATCGACCATGGTATCCTTCTGGATAGGCTGGCTGGGTTGGGAGTTGGAGGCACCGCTTGGCAGTGGTTCCGCTTCTACCTCGATAGCCGATTCCAGAGGGTGGTGCTGGGGGACTATGCCTCTGCACCATGGCAGTTATGCCATGGGGTACCGCAGGGGTCTATTTTGTCCCCCATGCTATTCAACATCTACATGAAACCACTGGGAGAGGTCATCAGGAGGACTGAGCTGCAGAGTCATCAGTACGCTGATGACACCCAGCTCTACCTCTCATTTTCTACTGATCCAGGTGAGGCAGTGGCTGTGCTGAACTGGTGCCTGGCCGAGGTAATGGGCTGGATGAGGGCCAATAAACTGAAGCTCAATTCAGACAAAACGGAGGTCCTGTTGGTGGGCGGTTCGAACCTAGGGTTGGGGGACTTGGGCCTTGTCCTGGACGGGGTTGCACTCCCTCTAAAGGATAAGGTCCGCAGCTTGGGGGTGCTCCTCGACCCGGAGCTGTCGTTACAGGCCCAGGTGACGGCAGCGGCGAGGAGTGCCTTCCTGCAATTACGACTGGTACATCAGCTGCGTCCCTTCCTGGATCAGGACTGCCTGGCGACAGTGACACACGCGTTGGTAACTTCTCGGCTAGATTTCTGCAACGCCCTCTACGTGGGGCTGCCCTTGAAGATGGTCTGGATACTTCAGTTGGTTCAAAATAGAGCTGCCAGGTTGCTGATGGGGGCTGGGCGTTAATTCTCATATAACCCCAGTCCTCCGTCAGCTCCACTGGCTCCCAGTTGAAGTCCGGGCCAAATTCAAGGTTTTGGTGTTAACTTACAAAGCCCTAAACGGTTTGGGACCCGGATACCTAATGGACCGCTTACACCAGCGTCTGCAACAGCGGGCCTCCTCCAGGAACCTCCTGTGAGGGAGGTGAAATGGGTGAGTACCCGGAGGAGGGCCTTTTCGGCGGTGGCGCCCCAATTATGGAATGCGCTCCCTGGAGAGGTTCGCCTGGCGCCGTCATTATATGCTTTTCGGCGCCAGGCAAAGACCTTTTTATTTCAGTCTTATTTTAATTGTTAATGTTGAGTTTATTTGTGTTTATGTGGTTTAGTATTGATTATATATGTTATTATTTATAGTTATTGGGGTTTATTTATTTGGTAAGGGGTGTTTATTTAATTGGTAATTTTTGTTGCTGAGATGCACTGGGGGGGTGGGATGTATTTTAAATTTTGTACTGTTTTGTATATTTTTTAACTATGTTGTAAGCCGCCCTGAGGCTTTGTTGCGATGGGGCGGCCTATAAATTTTTAAATAAATAAATAAATATATTTGGATAATATGCATACAGTTCTTGTTTCTAATTGTTCTTGTCAGTGACTTACCTTGTTTGCTCAATGAAAGCTAATTGCAGGTGCATGGACATGCATAGGAGCCCAGGTTTACCTTGTCTGAACCCTACCCTGCAGTTTAAACCCAGTGCTAACCCCAGGTATAATCCCTTTGCATCCAAACAACATGCACAAATGAAGCATCAATTCCTGTGAAAATTCTGCTGTGGATTATGGCTTCCTGTCTAACGCTGACCTGAATATTGTTGCTCTGGCCAGAACTCCAGTGCTGATTGCTGCTTCTTGGCATCAGTGCAGCAGCAATGCTTTCGAGCGTCGCCTTGAGCACTGCCTCCCTGGGCAAGGTGCTTGAGAGGGTGGAAGCAGCCCCGCCCCAGGCAATCTTCCACAAGGCCGATTTTCCGGAACCATCTCAGCGGGGCTGCAGGCCTGGTTTTGGCCCAGAAACAGCCTTGGTTGCCCTGTGTGCTGGCCTCTGCTGGGAGAGACACGGGAAGTGCGGCCCTGTTGGTTTAACTAACAGTTAAAATACTCCGAAAATAAAAGTCATTTCCTGGTGCTGAAATGTGTACGAAGAAAGACGAGGTCTCTGATTTTTCCTCTTTTGCCACTCTCTTCTATTACTTTGGACATTGTAAGAGACCTTTTTGTCTCCATTGGCTGTCACTGAAAAGCTGCATTCAGGATTCTGTCCCTATTTCGGTCACTTCTTGCTTTTGCTTCTCATCTGGCCGAGGCAATTCTGAACATTTCTTCTGCCACCCATTTAGACTTTTTCTTATTTCTGCAGGCATTGTCTCTTGGCATTCCTCCCTAATAGCTTCTCAAGTTTCCATTTTGAATTGTTTCACCATAAGGATTTCAAGGTAAGAAGATTCAGAGGCGGCTTATCATTGCTGCCTTCTATGCAGTGCTTACCAGAGTTAGTTTGGGCTCCATGGCTGTTGTCTTCACAAGATCCTCCACCGGTGTCACCTTCAACTACCGCTGCTGCCCAGTCGCTGCCCTTTGGGAGTCTCTCTGCCTGCATCACCATTCAGGAGATCCATTCTCTTCTGCTGATGTGACTGGTACTCCCGAAGTGGGTGGGTGCATCTTCGTCTGGTGCCTCAGCTTTGGCCATCCTGCCTTGGGCTACCCTGCCAGGAGACCGGCCTAGTGAGGGAGTCTGGCCTCCTGGAAGCATTGCTCTCAGCTCTTCTGGCACTCGCAAAGCCCCTCACCACATGAAGGTGTGCATCCCAGAGGAGGAGAAAGGGAGGCCAACAAGGTCATTGCTGTCATTGGGTAACAGTAATATAATCTGGTTTTTGTCTAAAAAGTGCTTGACTAGTGTCAGTCATTTTTGAGAAGAGACCTATTGTGGAAGAAACCTCAGTGGCAGAGAGAAATCCAAGTGAGCTCATGGTTTTTGGATGAGTCACGGCTCCCTCTGACAAATTTTTCCATATCATCTGATCAGCATGTCATCTGCAGCTTAAAAATAGTGAGGGTAACAAACTTCGGGCACCAGACACATTGAGAAACACTGGTTGCTATGAAGCAACTGGACAAGAAACCAGTTTAAAGATAGGAAAAGGGAAGTAATCTCAGATCTAGTCCTGAACCGTACATCTGTTGCCCTTGATACATTTATTTATTATATTTACATCCCTCCTTTTTCCTATCAAGGAACCCAAGGCAGCTAACATAATTTCCTTCTCCTCTCAATCTTATCCCTACAACAACAACCCTGGGAGGTAGGCTGGGAGGCAGTGACTGGCCCAAAGTCACCCAGCTGGCTCCAGGTCACCTGAGTCCCCAGTCCGCTCTCTTAACCACTACACCAGGCTGGCTCTCAGTGTGCTTGAAATATTGTGCTTTTAAAAAATCACATTTTGCATCAACTTTCAGATTCTGCAAGTAGAACTCTGCAAATTGAGGCATTTTGATCCTCCAGGAAGGAGGAATTTCATTCCACACCCTCAGAACAATTCAACCTCACTTGGCATAGAGCTGGAATTCGGAGCAGGGCCTGCGAAGAAGCAGGAAGCTGGCATCAAAATGTTTGTATCTCACCTTTCCATCACGAGAGACACCCCAAAGAGTCAACAACAGTCTTCACAAAGCAACTTGCACTATCATAAAGCAGGAAGAATCACTATACCAACAAAAACAGGAAATCCATAGCACCTGAACGTAAGCCAACAGCTAGTGTGTGCCGTCCCATAAATATTCCTGAAAAGTGATGTTTTCCTTGTCCAACAGAAGGCCAAGAGCAATAGGCCAGACAGGCTTTCTGCAGGAATAGCTTCACACCCAAAGGCTGCAACAGTTTCAAGGGGCCTACATCATGGCTTGCCTTCATGCCTCACACAGTCATTCTATTTTGGCCCTGAGTGTTAATCTAGGCTGGTGCACAGCTGGGTTTTTGGGGGGTCGGGGGGAGACAATCTTTCAGGCAACCAGTTCCCAGGCCCTTTAGGACTTTAACACTATCAGCCAGACTTTGAGTTAGGTGTAGAAATAAACCGGCCACCAATCAAGGAAGATGAGACGACTTTGGTGCTGGACACCTGTGTGTGCAAAGCTACCCTGGTCCAAGGGGGAACCTCGATTTTATTCCAATATTGCAGGGATAAGCAGCTTGTGTTGCCAGAGGTGATTAGACCTATAATCCCCATCAGTCCTGGCCAGCATAGCCAGTGACGGGGATGATGGGAGGTGTAGGTCAAAACATACCTTCAACAGTGTCGTCTACCATGACTGACACCAGGACTGAAAGATGAAGGTCTAGCTATGCTGCCGGAGATTTTTAAAAGTGGAGATGAAAGGGCATGAACTTCTCCATTCAAAGCATGGTTTCTACCACTGATCTCCCGGTTCCTTCCCCAGAAGTTGGCTACTCTGACTAGTTCTGTTTGATTTATCCGGCATCGTGGAAGGACTTCTAGTTTCCAGGCACTTTTTAAAACCTGCTCCAACAACACTCTCAACCAGCTGAAAAAGCCCATTGAAGAAAAGCCTTCCCCTTTTTGTTCCATCCATCCCACTGGGAGGAAAAATTGATATGCCAGCTCTCGCAGCCCTGGGGACTTGTGGGGACAGGATGGCATTGGATCCTGTTGGCACTGGAGCAGCACATTCAAAGCTGTCCCTTTTTGCCATGGCTACCATCAGGGTCCTGGCAGGAGAGCAGTGAGGGCAGCAAAGGGGCGCAGATGTGCCCATGAAGGGGAGATTTGTGAGGAAAGACCTTGCACTCTGCATGCAAAGAGGGAGATTCATTATGCCGTGTGGCCACTTGGATGCCCCTTCTTGGACCCCGAGATTGCAGCTTTAGAAATAGACCTCACTGAATAGAAATAAGAATATTCCGTTAAGTATTCTTAATGAGATGATATATTTCATAGGCAGACTGTTTCCAGGCGAGTAGCTCCTAGCACAAAAAATCAGAAAGCATCGGGAACTTGCTGTGTCCGTTTCTCCCTAGGTGCATTGTTGCTGCTGATTCCTGGTAAGAAAAAAGGTGGAAGCAGCCATGGAAAAGCATGGGAGGAGCTGCGTGCAAACTCCAGCGAGGCACGGCAAGTGCAGGGGGCAAGGATCATCACCTGATGCAGCCACAGCCACAGATCCCATTCTGGGCAAGGAGACTCCTACATACAGCACCACCTTGTGCAACTTGAAACGCCGCCATCATATGAGGGTTAGCTATTGAGTCACGAAAAAACAAAACCACATCTCCAGTGACTCATCAGCAGCTGACTTGCTTCTTTGCAATTTACTTCCAGTTTTCAGCAGATGCACCCATTCTTTTAATGTTTGCGTGCGACGTTTCTCCTCCGTGGTTTGTGGCATGCTGTTTTGGTATCTCTGATCTCGCACTCTTTCCTCCCAACCTCGTGTCATACAGAGTTTGACAAACGTCTTGGCAGGGAATGGAAGGTGCAGAGCGAGGACTCATGTAGAGAAGCACTTCATTATTCAGGGAGTCAGCCCAGCCCATGGCCCAAGCAAAGAGCACATGTGAATGTGCAAGAACTGACCGGATAGGGGGTTGAGTCTCTCTGCAGAAGCTGCTACGGGACAGCATTCTTCACGACACCTGAGCTCAGCACTCGGGGGACCCTTCACAGGCTGCTCCCTCCTCCAGCAACTGGCTGCTGCTTCCCAGCATCTGCTGCCTGAGGTACCCACCTCACTTCGGCGGGTTGTAGGGCTGTTGCTGGTCATCCTTCTTTTTAAAAAAAGTGTGCTTTGGCCAACCACTTCTGCCCTGAAGGAAAAATAGCCCTCAGGCTGCAGTCCTGCATGTGCTTCCGGCTTGGCTCAGGGCCCTGCAGCACTAACTTCTGGCTGAAAGTGCTCTCTATGCTCAAAGGTGCTGCTTGAAGTAAACAGCACTTACGGGGGCAATTTTGCATAGCTGACTTGTGATCTCATACCTTTTCCTGAAAGTGGGGCGGGGGAATCCACGTCAGATGCTGAGAAAATTCCAAAGGGTTGAAGCAAAAAGGATGTCCTTCTTTTTATCCAAACAGAACAGAGACAATGAAAGCTTTGGAACAATTAGATTAGGATTCAAGGAAAGCAGAAACACAGAAACAGAGCAAGTCAGAAGGTGCCTCCTGGGCCATCTAGTCTGACCCCTGGCTCCAGCCAGCTCTGCTCATGACATGCCCCCATGTGCATGTCCAGCCTGTCCTTGAACACCCTCACAGATGGGGCCTTACTCACCTCCGTGGAAGCCCACTCCACACCCTCAGGGTCCTAACCATCAGGAAGTACTTCCTGGCATATGTGAATGTATGCATCTAGATGCATATTTAGGAGTAATTAGACCCAAAGCAGAAATGCGGTGCATCTCACTATAGTGTAGGAACCTGTGACTTTGTTGCCTTCCTGTTCAGGTCTGGGGTTCCCAATGGGGAGTCTAAGAGGACTCCCAAGAGCACCTACAAACCGCTCCCCTCTTTCCACCTTCAAATAAATCGCTTTCCTTAAAACCTTGAAAAATATTGGGGCAGTCTTCTTTCTCTCCCTTGCTAGCTTCCCATTTTGTTCCCTGCCGCCCCTCTCCCTCTTCTCCTTACAGCTTCCCCTTCCACTCTCACCCTCCCTCACCCCGCCACCACCTGGTTGAATGGCCAGGCCCCACAACAGTTCCTTTTGTGAATCCCACCTCCTCTGTGGGAGCCACTTCGAGCCAGTGCCCAGCCAAATCCCCCATGTTTCCCATGGTTCTGAAAAGTTTCAGAACACCTGGTTGAGGTGCTACCGGGGGGGGGGGGGTGCTTGCTTGACCTCTGCCTGCTGAGAGTCCCTCTCATGAGATTCCAACATGCAAGCCAGACCTTGAGTACTGGCCCCCGAGTGCTGGTTCCTCCAAATTATTCTGGAGGAATAATAACCTGCCCAGCTGGATTTAGTTCCACTTTCAGAAGGCAATTTCAAGGAGAACATTTTGGAGACAATCTCATGGCTGGGTTCAGGTTTCTTCGGTTTACCTTACTCTGGAGGTGGCCAAGGCATGTCAGTTATTGCTCTGGCAGTCTGAGGCCTCCCCAGGTTTCCATAAAATCTCAGAAGAAGACATCACAAGGTAATTTCTCCTCTTGTATTTTTCAGATAAGGAAATGGAGGCCACATGAGGGTTGCAGAGCAAAGCAGGGGAGTGGAAGAGAAAGAAGGCAGCCACACCACACCAACTCCCATCTCGTGCTGAGTTGGTCCTCTCCAAACACCACCAGCACAAACTATAGCAAGTTCTGCAAAATGATGCAGAACAACGGAAGTCTCTTTCACGGGAGGGGAAAAAATCTTTCCAGATTAGAGGACAAGTTTAGGTACAGCTTTACCTCCAGCTCTTCTCTGGAGAGCCTGCTCCCCTCACACCTGTATTGTCTGGATGCAAAGTGGGGCCCAGGTTGCTAAAATGGGGATGCTGTGACCACTTGCAGTGGTAGTACACAACAGCGGCAAGAAAAATGCAAGGAACTGTGTGCCATAACCCCTGCCAATGGCGATCCCTCCCTCCAAGAAACTGTTGGAGAATCTCTCCCTCTGGAAATATTCCATGAAATTGTCCCCAAATTTCTCTACCTTTTGTCCTTTGCTTTGGGAGATGGGTAAGTGGTCACCTAGTCCAGCATCATCTGGAGGGCCAGGGATGCTTCACCACTGGATTAAATATAGGTGGAATATAATTGTTCTGGAGTGCTACCAGTGTGAGATCCACATGACTCTGTAAATAAATACTTCAAAACCATCTCGGGAGCTTGGGCCTCAGGGAGCAGCATTTGCAGAAAACCACCACCATCTCCCCTGCAATTCTCTGCTGACAAGGAAATGGTGCTCTACGTGATCTTACAGTAAATGAAAGGTACTCGGTTTATAGAAATCATATGCATTTTTCTGTAGAAATATTTAACTCACATACACTTGTAATGATTCATAGTAGTAGAGGAAAACCACAACTGAATATAGATTTGAAGCTGTGTTTACTTAGCTTCTAAGGAAACACAATCTGATTATTCAACACTGCCAGAGCATCAGTAGAAGAAACAGGAGAAATGCAAGGCCATTTTCTTCCTGTTGGCTTTCTTCACTGTCCAGCTTTCACTCCCATATATAGTGATCCAACAATTCAAACCAGGGAAAAGGATAGACGACACCAGAGGAAGCCCATGTAGCTTCACAAAAAGCTTGGAAATGATCTGAAAACAAGGAAGTGAAGGGAGGTCAGGCTCCAAAGGAAGGATGCAAGCTGGTAGCACAGAACTGCAGGGAAGGCGTCAGGAAGGCTAAAGCTAGGAATCAGCTGAGACTAGTGAGGGACGCTAAAAGCAACAAAAAAAAGTCTTTCCAAAGCAAATTTCCAAAGCAAAAGACTGAGGAAAGAAACGGAGGTTCAACTACTTAGTGTGGATGACAAAATGATAAAAGATTACAGAGGAAAGGTGGAAGTGCTCAACTCCTACTTTGGCTCAGTCTTCTCCCAAAAGGGGTCAGCAACCTGAGGCTCCAGAGCCACATGTGGCTCTTTCATCCCTCTGCTGCAGCTCCCTGTCACCCAAAATGTGTCACAACCGCCAATGTGTGACACCCACTGACACACGATTCATTGAATTTTTCAACCCCCAGTAGGCCAGCCATGGATAAATCCAAGAAAAGAAAAGTTTCAGAAGAAAACAGAATGTTTAATGGTACGTGGGCAGATTAATTTGCTTTCACTGCTGACGAGACTGGTTGACCAGTATGCTTAATATGTGGTGAGAAATTGGCAAACAACAAAAAATTGAATGTTGCAAGACATTTCCAGAATAAACACACAGCCTTTGCTGAAAAATATCCAGATGGAAATGAGAGAAAAAAAGCCAGTTCAGAACTGATGCGGAAAGTTGATCTGACCAAAAATCATTTCAAGAAATGGATTAAGTCTGCAAATTCAACTACATATGCTAGTTTTGTGGCCACTCAGGAAATAGTCAGGCACGGGAAGCCATTCACTGAGTTTATATAAAAGAATCATTCATTGATTTCATAAATGCAACACATCTAGTTTTTTTATACATAGCATAAATGTAAAAAACAATATTTGCAGTTTTATCTTCATTTTAGATGTCAAAAGGGTTTTGTGGCTCCTGGTGTTTTCTTTTCTGTGGGAAACAGGTTGAAATGGCTCTTTGAGTGTTTAAGGTTGCTGACCCCTGACCCAGGGGAAGTACAAGCTGAAGGAGCAGGCTGGCAGCTCAAGATTGATAGGCAAATGGCCGAGAATCATCTAACTATGTTGAATGAGTTCAAATCTCTAGGGCCCAATAAACTCCATCCTAGAGTCATAAAAGAGCTGGCAGAAGAAATCTCAGATCTGCTCTCTATTATCTTTGAGAAATCGTGGAGAATAGGGGATGTGCCAGAAGAATGGAGAAGGGCAAATGTCCCTATTGTCAAGAAAAGCAAAAAGAACCCAAGAACTACAGAACAGTCAGTATGACATCAGTCCCTGGGAAAATTCTGGAGCAGATTGAAAAGCAGTCAGGTTGCTAACACCTTGAAGACAAATCAGTGATTACTAGAAGCCAGTGTGGATTTGTCAGGAACAAATCCTACCAGACTAATCTGATTTCATCTTCTGATTGGGTAACCTCCCTGGTGGACATAATCTACCTTGATTTAGCAAAGTTTTTGACAAAGTGCCCCATGTTATCCGGATTAGCAAACTATCAAAATGTGGGCCAGATGGAACAGCAATCGGGTGCCATCCTGGGCTCTGTGGTCTTCAACTTTTACATTACTGACTTAGATGAGGAAGTGCAGTGAATGGTTAACAGATTTGCAGATGACACAAAACAGATGGGATAGCTAATACCCTGGAAACAGAAATAAATTTCAAGTGGATCTTGATAGGTTGGAATGATAGGCTGAAAACAAGAGAATAATATTCAGTAAGGGTAAAAGCCAAGTTCTGCACCTAGGAAAGAGGAATCAAATGCACTGATACAAGAGGGGCAATACTTGGTTCAATAATACTGCAACTGAGAAGGATCTTGGAATTGTTGTAGCTCACAAGCTGAATATGAGTCAACCATGTGATGTAGCTATGAAAAGGGCAATTATAGAAGCATCACTTCCAAATCTCATGAATACTAGTTCTCTTCTACACAGCAGTGGCTAGGCCTCATATGGAGTACTGTATCCGGTTCTGGGTACCACAATTCAAGAAAGATGCAGAGCAGCTGGAAAGGGTTCAGAGGAGGCCAACAAGGATGATCCGGGGCCTGGAAACAAAGCCCTATGAGGATCTCTTCTTGATCATCTCAGCGCTTCTTGATGATGCAAGTTCTTAAACTGTGTGGCATGACAAGAACAAATACATGGAAATTTCAGGGAGACAGATTAGCAGAAACACCCAAAAGGTCTCAAAAAAGATGTGGACACACTGGAAAAAAATTCAGAGGGGGGCAACAAAGATGACCAGAGGAATGGACACAAAGGTCTAGGAGGAGGAACTGGAAGAACTGGGCATGTTTAGTCTGGAGAACAGAATGCAGCGTGTTGGACCTGATGGCCCCTTCCAACTCAACTCTTCTATGATCCCAAGATCAGAGCTGCTCTGCAGCAGATCAGACCGCCTTGGCTGGTGCTGGGCACTCCCTTGCTGGCGACATCGGAACAGCATCCGGGTGCCACGTGCAAAGGCTGCTGCCATCGCCTCCTAGCACAGAGGAAATGTACAGAGCAGGTGGCTGGCCCAGGTGCCCGCCAGGATCCCTTTTCTGGTTCCCAGGAAAGGATTGCAAGGCAGCTGCAGGGGGGCGGGGGGGTTTCCTAAGCCCTGGGGATGTTTGGAGTAAGTTGCCAAAGCTTCTAAAAAGAGAGGCATTCCCATTAGAGAAGCCCCTGTGGCCAGCGTCCACACTGAGGGAGGAATGCTGGGCTCTGTGCAGCCTTGGTCTGACTAAGGGGGCAGGTTTAGGCTATACAATGTGGGCACCCTGCCGTTAACGCTCCTGGGGATCCTGTTGTGCCCAACCAATGGACAAGCATGTGGGGGGGCTCTGAGGCCCAGCCTCCCCCCTTTCCCTCTCGACCCCCCTCCCCACCACACTGCTGGCCCAGGGACACTCCAGGAACACAGAGCGGAACAGCGGGGAGAGCGGTCGAGAGAGAGCAGTGTCTCCCTCCCTCCCTCGGCTTCCCTGCCCGGCTGGCTACCCGAGGCTGGGCTTGGAAGCCCGGTGTGGGGCAGCCCGTCCCTGTGCTGGGGCTGAGCAGCCACAACGGGGCTTGGCAGCCTGCTACTCAGCAGCAAGGGTGGGCGGCCATGGGGAAAGCGCTTCCTCGCGGCCCTTGTGAAGACCACGTGGGTGGAGGTCTCTCCCCTGGGGCCTCCCTCCAGAGCACTGGCTTCCCCTCAGCTTCCAGGCGCATCTCGGTTTATTCCACTTTGCTGCATTGAGCTTCACAGATGTTGCATGTTTTACAAATCAAAGCTTTGTGGCAGCCCTGTCAGTGCCATTTGTTCACTCCATGTCTCTGTGCCACGTTTTGGTACTTCTTGCAATATTGCCAACATTCTGTGGGTTTATAATTTTATGGATGTGTATAATTGCTTTCTATTATTGGTTAATGGCTTTTGTATTCCCCCTTTTCAATTTAGCATCTGGTCATTTATTTTAGTTATTTAATTTACTTGTAATTACTATTACTAATTGTTTATTAATTTTATTAATGTATTGTTATTACTGTGTTATTGTATTGTTGATTTTACTGTGGCTCTGACTGTATGTAAGTCACCCAGAGAACCTATG
The DNA here is from genome assembly GCA_023646645.1 of Varanus salvator macromaculatus. Lineage (NCBI taxonomy): Eukaryota > Metazoa > Chordata > Lepidosauria > Squamata > Varanidae > Varanus > Varanus salvator. Next base: position 2,060,228 of record JAIXND010000792.1, read on the forward strand.
ACTAATTGGGTGGCATATGAATAAAATAAATTATAAATAAAGTAAATTGAAAACCTTCTGGAAAGGATTCATAATTGTAGATGCCATTGAGAACATTTGTGAGACATGGGAGGAGATCAAAATATCAACAAGTTTGAAAGATGTTGATGTCAGTCCTCAAGACTTCATTGCGAGAAGTACCGTATTTTTCGCTCTATAAGACGCACCTGACCATAAGACGCACCTAGTTTTTAGAGGAGGAAAACAAGAAAAAAATATTCTGGATCAAATGGGCACATAATCACAGGCACATTCCCCATCACTTCCCCAGGGGCTGCACATCTGACAGACTTACTGCACACACACATTCGCTCTATAAGACGCACAGACATTTCCCCTCACTTTTGAGGGGGGAAAAAGTGAGTCTTATAGAGCAAAAAATACGGTAACTGCAGATGGGCTGGAAATGGGAAGAGAACTTATAATTAGAAGTGGAGACTGAAGAAGTGACTGAATTGCTTCAACCATATGATAAAATCTGAATGGATGAGGAGTTGCTTCTTCTGGATGAGCAAAGGAAGTGGTTGTTTGAGATGGAATCTACTGCTGCTGAAGATGCCGAGGACATTGTTAAATGACAACAAATGACTGAGATAATTACATAAGCCTAGTCAATAAAGCAGCAGCAGGAAGGAAGAAGACTGATTCCAATTTTGAAAGAAGTTCCACTGTGGATAAAATCAGTCAGCGGACATAAACAATGAGGCAAGACCCTCCGCTAGGAAAAAACATTGTGACTTGCTGAAGGCTCAGATGGTGGTTAGCATTTTTAGCAATAAAGTATTTTTTATTGAAGTATGTACTTTTTTAGACATAATGCCATTGCACACTTAATACACTGGAGTATAGCGTAAGAGAACACTGATATGCACTGGGAAACCAACAGATTTGTGGACTCGCTTTATTGCTACAGCCTGGAACTGAACCCGCAATGTCTCAGAAGTAAGCCAGGTGCTTACAGAAAAGAGAAGTCCCACACTGCTTCCACTGCTGTTCTCCACCGGCTTTAGTGGCAACTTTGAGCCTCCTGGGGCATGTGAGAGGCTGTTCGTTTTGTTGTGGCCCTGGTGGTTCATGTGATTTCCTGCTCGTGCAAAGCACGGCCTGTCAAATTAAGGTGAGCAAATGGTTCTGTCCCACCAAGGAAGGGGAAGCATTGTCAGTAGCCCAAGCAGTACGGTCGGTCGGAGGGATTTGCTCCTGCCTGTTTAGCAATGTGGGTTTTTCTCTTTCCTGTGCTGTGAGGCTATTTCTGTGCTCTACAAAAAGGCCAGAGCTTCTCCTCTTCCTTTGCAGTCTGGGAGATGACTCCACCGCAGACGGATGTAACTCCGACTAGAAGGCATTCTCAGATGCGCTGACTGGAGTCGTGCGTATCAGGTGAGGGCTGTTCTTTTGGGGGAAGCCAAGGATTTCTGGAGCAATCCTTCTGGTTCAAGTAAGGGAGACATTTGGATTATTTTCCTGGCATTTTGCACTAGTCAAGCATCCCGGCGTAGCTCAGCTTTCTGCCAGACCTCTTGACAAGCAAGCAAAGGCAGATCAGGTTGGTTGAACCTCCTTTTGCTGGGTTTTTGCTTCTCTCTGTTCTTCTGCAGTAGCTAGAGAAGAAGAATCTCTCCCAAGATCCTGAACATCCTTTCTGAGATCTTTCAGCAAAACCATGCATTTGCACTTTCTGAGATGTTTCATTTTTTGTTCATTTTGGCACAGAAATTGCTTTTCTTTTAGGAAACTAATTTTCAGACATGGGGCCACTTGTTACACTAATTTTTAATAATTCAAAACTGATTTTAAAATAACACTTCCTAGAAAGCAGGTATTATAAGACTGCATTTAGTTCCTCAAAATCAATAGCAGTCAATGCCCCCTGGGTTAACGAGTTCCAGTGGCTTGTTAGAAGGACCCTTACCTTTCAATGGCCACCCTTTTGATTCATTTTCGAATGCTGTAGGCAGGGCATAGCCTTTCCGTGGTTGTTTAGTAGTAGCAGCAGCAGCAACTTGACTCCTCAATATACAGACACATCTGTCCTAAAATTGTACTGCTGGAATTAAATGAAGAATACTTGGTATAAGAACCAGGACTCTGCTTTTAAACGGAAAGACTCATTCTTCAGGCTTGAAACTAAGTCCTGGGCTCATGACATTTTCATTCTATGTGTACATCTTTTGGACCATTTTGGTAGATTTCAGAGTTCAGAGTAAAGAGCAGAGCACATCCAAGAAGATTGTTAATCTTTGATCTGGTGGTGGTTATTATTGTGGTCAAGTTGTCCCTGCCTTACGGTCTCGCTATGAGTGCAGGCCCTCCAAATTTGCTGTCCTTGACAACCCTGCTCAGCTCATGGAAACATCCTCGGTCTGTCGCAGCTAGCTTGTATGTTTTCATTCTTTTAACCGTTTTCATGTTTTTCTTATGTGAGCTGCCTAGGGAGGCAAGTTTGGCTGTTACAGGCGGCATGTAAATATATGGATTAAATAGAGAGAGAGAGAGAGAGCGCATGAGAAACTGTTAGAAATTTCTCCTCCCTCTGGAGAAATTCAGTGAAATTGTCTCTGTATTTCTCCACTCAGGAAAAGGGTGGAGAATTCCAAGAGGCTCTTTGCATGCGGTTCTAAGCGCAACCCCCGTCATCCCTTCCTCATTCGCATCGGTGACTCATAAATGCCACTGGTCCTCCAGAGACAGCGTCCACTTGCCCACTGATGCAGGACTCCTCTCTCTTCGGACTCTCAGCCTTGTACTAGGAGGACCAACTTCACGGAACAAATTGTGGCAGCTGCCAGAATGGACTCTGTGCTGCAGAAGGTGTTGGACAGGAGGCATTTACGTGGCTTCTCAATCTTCCTTTTAGCTGCTCATCTCGTCCTCACAAATGCTTGTGATAATGACCCAACAAGTGAGTATCGATTTTATTTTAAAAGTTTTTGGGGACACTTTTAAGGAGAGAACCTCTCCAGTTGGCATTTGAAAGCAGAGCATGAAATGAACAGTTTCAGGAAATGAAAACAAAGCAAGCCAAACATGAGGTTCAACTGGGGTCCTTTCCTGAGTTTAAAAAAGACGGATGCTTGAATCCGTGCCCCTAATTTTGGGTGTGTGCGCACGTGTGTCTTTGCTCACTCCGCTGTGTCACTGTTTGGTCAGGGTTGCTTGCTTTTCTTATTCTTCTTGGTTTTGTTTTTAGAGGTTCTTTTTTTTTTTACTAGCCTGGGGTCTTTTCATTTGTTTCATTTTGTTTGCTTTTCTTGTGTTAGATCTGATGAGCAGCACCTTCAGTGCCTCACACTGGTGTTAAAAGATGGACTTAAAACAGAATTAGGGCACAATCCTCTGCATGGCTAGGTAGGAAAAATTCCTGGCTGAGCAATGCTGGGCATATAGGACCTTTTCCGCATAAATGTGGATTTGCCTTGGACTGCGCCTTTGAGTGCAATTAATAGAAGTAAATGCTGGCATCTGGACCTTGAATATCCTGCTCCCAGTGACTCACTTAGCATATCCCTGTCCCTTTATAGTGCACTTAGGAGCCCAAAGGACCCCCTCCTTCTGAGGGTTCGGGTGATCAAGGGGCTGGAACAACTCCACTATGAGGACGGCTATCTTTGGGGCTGCTTGCTTGGGAGCGGGAGGCAAGTAGGGGCAGGTATATCTTACTCTACAGACAGCCATTGCTTTTGCAAGGATGGGGATCGCCCTCCATAGTTCTAAATGCCCACGTGCAGCATGCGTTCTTCTGTGGGTTAAGCACCTTTGCACCCCTGTGATGGCTTGACACTGAACCTCTTCTTGTTCCCATCCCTGACAGGAAGCGGAACTTGCTCTGTCACCTCCGTATCTGTGCAGGAAGGGAGCTCACTAGAAGTGCCACTTAATACTTCTGATACTATCCTTGACGTCTGTGTCTGGAATAGCTCAACTTCAAGGTGGGAAAACGCCTGCCACTTTTCTGGTCAAGTCTGCAAACCACTCCTGCCTTACTTCAAGGAGCACATCTCACTTGCCAAGGAAAACTTTGTGCTGCAGAGTGCGAGCAGAGATTCGGGGAGGATCTATGAGCTCCTGGACACTTCTGGGAAATGTGTGGCCTCGATAAATGTCTCTGTGTCAGGTGAGTTTGTCCGTGCTGAATCTGTGCGAATTGATCCACAACAGCACCTGTTGACAGACTTACCACCTCAATCAACAGACAGTTAGAAAATGGCAAAGAGTGCAGAAAAACAGCAGGGAGAAAATTTGGGGGCTTTAATCAGCGTCAAAGAGATTGAATCATTTCATCATCATGATGCCCTGAGTTGAAAAGATGAACTCCTGCCAAAGGAAATCCTTGGCCTGGATAAGACATTGGTGTCAAATGAAAAGCTTGCAGACCAGGGAGAAATAAAAGAGTGCTTAAAGAAGAGAGAAAAATAGGAGAAATAAAGCAGAAGCATATGGCAATGAGAAGTAAGAAGCTGAAAAAGCATGTGAGAACAGAAGAGAGCGCGAGGAATGTGGCTGAAGTAAGTGCACTCGGACTGATGGGATTTATAGTCCAAACTGTCTGTAGGGCACCAGGTTGGGGAAGAGTGGCTTATGCCATAATAAACTAATAGTCTTTAAGATGCCACAATAAGTGGTTATTTTTTTCATATGCCCCTCAGCAAAGTACCAGATATATTGATGGTGGCACCAGTACAAAACTCTGAGTTAATTCCACTGAGATTCCATGGCTTACACTCCACTCCATGCATTGATTGAAGTCCAAAAGCGGGCAATACAATGAGGGTTTTGGCTACCTCCCCTGGAGGGTCAGCCAGAGCCAGAAAACATTCAAAGAACCCTATGGAATGAAGAGACCAAGAGTCAGGATGTTGAAGCTAAAACTCTATGCATGCATTCTTGGCAGTAGCCAAACATGTTTCAGCCCTATATCATGCATATTAACTTTCTTCTGGGATCAAACTTTCTAAACATTGCCTGCAGGAATATCCGGGAAGGTAGGCTTCCAACATAAATCCTACAAGTGGTTTTCCAACATTTGGGAACTTTGTCTCCTCCTTCCACTGGGGGATATTTCCTCTGGAGATCTGACACTGAAGGAGTGGGCTTCAACCGTCAGCTGGAATGTTTATGCCAGGGAGAGCAGAAGCTCATCCCAAAACCAAATCTAGCGCTTTTGGGGTCTTACTCTCCCCATCTCAGGGAGCCTTTGTGGAGGCTTTTCTCCCATTCTAAAAATGGGGAATGCTTCCCCTGAGGATCAGTTCCTGGCAGCAAAAGCTTTGAGCTCCAATAGGATACTTGGGATACCTGGGGCACCACCTCTGGCCCTGCTGACCACTGCAATGCGAGCCCCTGAGGGCATCTCTGAAAAGGAGGTTGGCTCCTGTGCTGAAAGCAGTTCACTGCCCCATTGAAGCTGCTTCTCCTCCTACTCTTAAAGTGTGTGTCTGTGAATTAGCATGAATCCAATAAACCTCCAGCGCCCCCCTTGCAAGAAAGCCAAACCCAAGAAAGCACTGCTGGAACATGGGAACGTCACACCACTGCGGAGTGCAGGGCCAGGCCTACCAAGGAACTCCTGTCTGTCTCAACCCTGAGCCAAGCTTAACTTGCCAATTTCTGCAGAATGAGCTGCTTTCAAGGCGCACGAGCAACGCAGGCAATTTTGCTGGTAATTCAGCAGCACAGCACCCACTCAATTCTTCCTTCTCCTTCCTTCCAGATCCAGGAGCTACTACATACCTACCAACATCTTTACCTCCAGGAACCACAAAGCCAAGTAAGTAGTGGAGGGTGCAACTGAGCAACAAAAGTTGAGGGACTGGGTTCATTCTGTCGATCTGTTGCAGCTTCATTGGCCCTTGTCTTCAACTCTCTCTAAGGGACATTTCCCATGAGATATTTGGTGTTTAGATCCAGATACCCAACTACAACGTGCATGTGTATCCCCAACAGTTTCGAAAGATGCACATGTGTTTCCAATATGGTCTCTCACCTTCCTCTGCCCTTTAGGAATGCAAGAGGTGGCTGTTGTTTAATACATTTATATCCCTTTGCCCCTCTGAGAAGCACAAGGGGCTGAGTAAGTTTCCCCCAGACAGTGTATCCGCAGATCCAGCGTCTCCTTTGGGAATACGAGAGACAACTGGAGCTGCCAGCTTTTTCATGGGCCCCTCCTCTTGTGCTTTTAAAAAGCAGCTTGATCCTGAGATGTTAGCTTGTGAAAACGTTATATTGTCCATGCCATCAAGCACATCCTCTGCTGATGTTTGCCACTGGAGTTGTCCTTAACAGCACAGGTGCAGAACAGTCTGGCATTGTTCCTGTTACGATTCCTGGCAACCATTGATGTGGAAGCCTGGACCTTTCTTAGGGTTTAATTAGTACGCTTAGATCCACAATACGAAGAACGACAATGGTTTGCCACAGGCAAAGGCATCCGACAAGGGTGCGTTTCACCTCCCTATCTGTACAGTGTGTTTCCAGAACGTATCATTAGGAAAGCTGGATTAGGATCATAGGAAGGAGTGAAAGTTGGCAGGAGACGCATCAGTGAGTTGAGACACGCAGGTGATACCACATCACTGGCAGAAACCGCAGAGGCCTGAAACAGCTTCCGATCAACATGAAAGAAGAAAATGCAGAAGCAGGACTGCAACTGAACATTAAGGAAACCATTGACAAAAATCACGACTAAAGAGAATTACATCACAGTGTAAGCAATGGAGAAAGTGGAATTATGAAAGATTTTCTGTACCTTGGCTCAGTCATCTATCAAAGGGAGACTGCAGCCAAGAAACTGAATGAAGGCTGAGGCTGGGAAGGGCAGCAATGAAGGAACTGGGGAAGGAAATCAAACGTCCGGATGTTTCACCAGAGTCCAAGGCCAGGGTGAGCCACACGATTGCATTCCCCTTCGCCAGGGAAGGGTACGAAGCTGGAAGAAAGTGGACAGGAAGAACATTGGTGCAGAGGAAAAGTTGTGCTGGAGGAGAGCGTTGCAAACATCCCGGACTGGCACGAAGACAGCCAAGAGGGTCCTAGTTCTGATCAAGCCAGTGCTTTCCCTAGAAGCGAAGGTGACACAACCTGAGACTGTCCTACTTTTGACACATGATAAGAAGGCAAGACTCCCTGGAGAAGACAGCCATGCTAGGGAAAGTCAAAGGTAGAAGATGCAGAAGTAGATGAAGGTCACACCAGTGCAGAGTGCAGGGCCAGGCCTACCAAGGAACTCCTGTCTATCTCAACCCTGAGCCAAGCTTAACTTGCCAATTTCTGCAGAATGAGCTGCTTTCAAGGCGCACGAGCAACGCAGGCAATTTTGCTGGTAATTCAGCAGCACAGCACCCACTCAATTCTTCCTTCTCCTTCCTTCCAGATCCAGGAGCTACTACATACCTACCAACATCTTTACCTCCAGGAACCAAAAGTCCAAGTAAGCAGTGGAGGGTAGAACGGAGCAAGCTAAAGTTCAGTGGCTGGGTTTGTACCCGACTGCAAAGAGCATGTGCACCTCCACCAGCTTTGAGAGATGCATATGTGTTTCAAGTACGGTGTCTCTCTCTGCCCCGCCTTCTGAAAGTGCAAGACGTGGTTTTGCTTAATACATTTATATCCCTGTGCCCCTCTGAGGAGCACCAGGGGCTGAGTAAACTTATTCCCAGCCAGTGCATCCGCATAACAGCCTCCAAACTGTGACAGAGATTCACCCAAAGGCATGTGATATGATCAGAGGTTTTAGCCCTGCTCTCCCTGATCTTAGTCGGACCATTACAGGTCTCCTTCATGTATCTGAAATTGAAAACTTCCATGGTCACACCTTCACGAAAGATGCTTTGCATCTGTATGGTGCACTCTCATGCTTGTACCTCAGTGCAAAATATCTAAAATTGTGTTGCCAACCTGGTGCCTCCCAGGCGGCTTTTCTCTCCAACTCTCATCAGCCCCAGCCAGCACAGCCCATGCTCAGGGGACTGTGGCAGTTGTAGATGAAACCGTCTGGAGGGCATCAGCTGGAAAACCCGCTCTTGCCCCTCACTTTCAGATGGGCCACTGTTCCTCGGATGGATGTCTGCAGCGGGAGCATTTGCTTTGAATGGAAGAGGGCTGTTCCGAAGGGGCAGCCGGGAGCCCCTCAGATGCAGGACTCCCCGCACTGGCTCTCGAGAGTCACCCTCAGGGGGCAGGACAGCCTGTGGGGCCTGTTGCCTCACTGCCTGGGAAAGGCTTGCAACACAAGAAACGGCCCATGGAGCTGCGTCCCCCTGCACTCCCTGCAGCCCAGCGGCATGGGGGTTGGACAGGGCAGGGGACTGAACAGAGTTCTTGGGAACGAGGAGCAAAGGGGGCGGGAACGTATCCCACGGAAGGGAAAGTGCACCAGCGTGTCGAAGCCTTGCAGTACAATTGCTGGCAAGGGAGCTGCACAACCTGCAGCAACTAAGAAAAAAATGACTAGTTTGCCATCTCAGCATGATCCAAAGCTTCCCGAATGTGCTGACTGCCTCCCACCCAGGATACTGGGGAACCTGAAGCAGAAAACCTCTGTTCTGGGTGCCAGCCAACCTGGCTAAGACACCCCCTAACCTCACCCCTGCCCAAGCATCATCTGCCTGGGGCAGCCGCCTCACTTTGTCTGGCAGTAGGGCTGGCCTCCATCAGCTGGTCATGCCCACTGAGCATGCTCAGTCCTCACTGGGGAGGGGGAGGCAGCTTCTCATAAGGTGCTGCTGTTTTCCGTCAAGCTTTTGCACTTGTGGGAATGCTGGCTTCCTTTCCAGCTGGGCAATATCACACCCTGCTCTTAATGGGAGAATGACTTCACAGAAGGGTAAATATCCAAAAGTTATTGGAAAGAGTGTCCATGTTTCCTTTTTCTTTTTGCCCCCTTCAGGTAATGGGATTGAGCACAACTATCTTAGCACTACTATATTAGTTGCAGTGTTGATTTCTTTTCTAATTTTAATGGTAATAAGTTATTTCATCTATAAAAGACTCAGTAGCCAAAGACGGCAAGAAGGATCAGCTGGAGATCTGGATTTGCAAAATGCAAGGCAAGACCCCACTGGAGTGCCTTCTCAACAGTGAGACACCTGCAAGGTCTGACGGATGGACAGCAGACTTCCTTGCCCAGACTCCTCCTCGGTCCGGCTAATGCCCACAATCCTGCCTGCCTGGATGAGGGCCGAGTGAGGCTTTACTAAATGCCCCTGAGCACCCGCAAAAGGAACGGGATGCCCAGACTAGGAGCCTTGACAGTCCAGACAGGGATGCCTCCCCCCGCCCCACTACTGCGGCTTTTGGACTCCCTTTGCTGCAACAATAAACTGTCTCCTTGTAAGTAAACCCTGGAGCTGGCATAAACATCTCCTTGGGATCAGAAAAACCTTTCGCCTCTGGCCAGGGCGAATACGCCCAGTTTCACTCATCTATGCTGTGGCAATTGCCGAGTTAGATTGCTGCAATGCAGTGTATATGGGGCTGCCCTTGAAGACTGCTCAGAAGCTGCAGCTCGTGCAAACAATGGCGGCCAGACTGGTAACAGGAACAAACAGTCTGAACTTGTAGGGCTAATTCTGGTCTGCTTACTTGGTTTGCCTGTATGCTTCTAGGCTCCATTCAAGTTGCTGGATTGGGACAGCAATGCTTGATGGAGCCCCGCTCCCAACCACAATCTCTCTGGACACTGTAATGACAGCTGAGGCCTCTGGGTGCCGACTCCAAGGGAGGCTTCAGGAGTGGCAGCCAAGGGGAGGGTCTTTTCAGTACCGGCGGTCCCCAAGTTATGGATGTCCAAGTTATGAACAACCAGTTCTCCCGAACGGACTGCCATAATGCCTATTACACTGGTACCTTGGCTCACGAACTTAATCTGTTCCACGACTCTGGTCGCAACCCAAATTGGTTCTGAGCCAAGTCAAATTTCCCCATGGGGTTCAATGTAAATAAAGTTAATCTGTTTGGAACTATTTTTTTAATCACAAAAATTTGAAGCAAAGCGACAAAGAACAACAAAGATCGTGGCCATCTCTCCTGCCAGCCAGAGCACGAGCGCGGCCATCTCCCCACTCCCAAGTGCAGCCACGTGTTCCCGGCCGAGCGCGACTGCAGCCATGGATGGATGCAATTGCGGCTGCGCTCGGCAGGGAAGATGGGCACAATTGCGACCGTCACCTGATATGGAGTTCGCATCTTGAGGCAATTTTTTTCTGAAATGGCTCTTAACAACCTGATTTGGTCATGAAGTGAGGCATTCGTGAACCGAGGTACTACTGTCATTTTAAAAAATTACTTCAGAAAATCATCACCATCATTAGGGACAGAGGAAGCAAAAGGGGAGAGAGGGAGGCCTCCAAGGCATGCCCCACCCATCTAGAGAGGAAAATCTCTCTGGCATTTTCTTGCTGCAAAGAGGAGGCGTTGCTGAATTTGAGTGGGGGTGGGGGCTGGGCCTGGAGATATCCGTGATTTTTCCACTTACATGGGGGACCTGCACCCCTAATCCTTGTGAATGTGAAAGGTCGAATACACGTGATCCGGCTTACGTACAAATTTGACTTGAATACAAACTTCCGTTTTCTCAGGTATGGAACTCGCCGTAACTGTAGTGGTGGCCTGACTGTGGAATGATTTCCCCTCGGAGCCCCACCTGGCACCAAGAATGCTTCTACGCCGAGGCATTTAAAGGTGGTTAAGGACATTTAATGGCTCAATGAGTGCATCCATGTTGGGTGCTTTAAACAGGCTATTTGTGTCGAATATTGCTTCTGCTATTACATTGTCTTTAAATTTTGTATGTTGGAAAATGTTTAGCCTGCTTAATTGTATTATGGTTCTATTCTAGGAATTGTTGTAAACTACCCCAAAACGTTTTTGCATTAAAGGAATGAATGGATGGATGAACGCTCAAAAAGTCTTGCTCTCATATTCTACTACCCCTTCTATGTAGAAACTAAGACAACTTTAAAAATTGGAAACCCGCTTAGTTCCTTTAGGGATGCTCAGCTGTGCTTTGGCTCCTCCACTCTGGATCCTTCCCCTTCTGAGCTTCAGAATTCAGGCCTTAGCCCTTTGCTTCTGCCCCGCCTGCTGTTCATGTTCCTGGGGATCCTGTTGTGCCCAACCAATGGACAAGCATGGGGGGGGGGCTCTGAGGCCCAGCCTCCCCCCTTTCCCTCTCGACCCCCCTCCCCACCACACTGCTGGCCCAGGGACACTCCAGGAACACAGAGCGGAACAGCGGGGAGAGCAGTCGAGAGAGAGCAGTGTCTCCCTCCCTCCCTCGGCTTCCCTGCCCGGCTGGCTACCCGAGGCTGGGCTTGGAAGCCCGGTGTGGGGCAGCCCGTCCCTGTGCTGGGGCTGAGCAGCCACAACGGGGCTTGGCAGCCTGCCACTCAGCAGCAAGGGCGGGCGGCCATGGGGAAAGCGCTTCCTCGCGGCCCTTGTGAAGACCACGTGGGTGGAGGTCTCTCCCCTGGGGCCTCCCTCCAGAGCACTGGCTTCCCCTCAGCTTCCAGGCGCATCTCGGTTTATTCCACTTTGCTGCATTGAGCTTCACAGATGTTGCATGTTTTACAAATCAAAGCTTTGTGGCAGCCCTGTCAGTGCCATTTGTTCACTCCATGTCTCTGTGCCACGTTTTGGTACTTCTTGCAATATTGCCAACATTTTCATTATTATTTCTGTTATGGTGATCTGTGCTCAGTGATCTTTGATGTTACTATTGCAATTGTTTTGGGGTGCCAAGAACTGAGCCCATATAAGACAGTGAACTTAATAATTGCTGTGAACTTGAACAGTAATTGTTCTGACTGCTCCACCCATCTCTCCCCCTATTCTCCCCCTCTCCTCAGGCCCCCTATTCCCCGAGAGGCAACTATACTGAAATTAGGTTGAGATTTATTTATTTTTTAGGTTGAGATTTTTATTTAAATAAGAGCATACTACAAATCACAAAGCCAACGAAACTTGCGTCTTAGAAAAGTAGAAAAGTAGAAAAATGTAAAAGTCCAATTTACAAATTTTCACAAGGCCCAATGTACACACATTTACAGATCTTCAAAATTTACACATCGAATTACAGAGAGGACTTTCTACAGAGATCCCCGAGATATGTTCACCCCATCCGTCATTCAGTTCTTCTCTGTGTGTGAGCGTTATACAGACGCGAGGTAATTGGGGCACAGGCAGCAGACAGCCAGGGCCATAGGGTTAGCCCAGGGAATAACGCCATAATGGCCTCTGAATGTTCAGTGAAAGGAAGTGGCGCACATCTCGCATTGTAAATCAGAAGCTAGGCACGATTAAGCTTTGTGAGGAAGCTGAGTCAAAAGCTGAGCTACAACAAAAACAAGGCCTCTTGTGCCAAGTTGTGAATGCAAAGGAAAAGTTCTTGAAGGACAGTAAAAGTGCTACTCCAGTGAATGCACAAATGATTCAAGGGCATTCAAGGCTGACTCTCTTGTTAGGGGCTAATGCAGCTGGTGACTTCAATCTGAAGCCAATGCTCCTTTTCCGTTCTGAAAAACCTCAGGCCCTTAAGAGCTATACCAGATCTACTCTGCCTGTACTCTGTAAGTGGACAGCAAGGCTTGGATGAGAGCACATCTGTTCACACCATGGTTTACTGAATAATTCAAGCCTGCTGTTGAGACCTACTGCTCAGGGAAAGCAAAAACATTCCTTTCAAAATATTGTTGCTCATTGACAATGCACCTGGTCACTCAAGAGCTCTGATGAAGGTGTACAATGGGATTAATGTTGTTTTTATGGCTGCTAACACAACTTCCATTCTTCAGCCCATTGATCAAGGAGTGATTTTGACTTTCAAGTCAAATATTGACTTCCCCTGTACTGCACCCCAACTGCGGAATCCCATCCTGCAAGAGATTAGCGGGGCTCCCGCCCTGGCCTCCATCAGACGCCAGCTGAGCCTTTTTGTTTGACAGATATTTTGGAGGGTGAATCTGATGGTTTTTGATTTTAAAGGATTGTTTTGAAGGCTTTAGCCATTGCCACCATTGAAATTCTGTAATTCTATGGCTTTATAATTTTATGGATGTGTATAATTACTTTCTATTATTGGTTCATGGTTTTGTATTCCACTTTTTCAATATAGCATCTGGTCATTTATTTCAGTTATTTAATTTACTTTTAATTACTAATTGTTTATTATTAATTTTATTAATGTGTTGTTGTTGTTGTTGTTGTTAGTCGCGAAGTCATGTCCAACGCATCGTGACCCCATGGACAACATTCCTCCAGGCCTTCCTGTCCTCCACCATCCCCCAGAGTCCACTCAAGCTCACACCAATCACCTCAGTGACTCCATCCAGCCACCTCATCCTCTGCCGTCCCCTTCTTCTTTTGCCATCTATTGTTCCCAGCATTAGACTCTTCTCCAGGGAGTCCTTCCTTCTCATTAGGTGGCCAAAGTATTTGAGTTTCATCTTCAGGATCTGGCCTTCTAAAGAGCAGTCAGGGTTGATCTCCTCTAGGACTGACCGGTTTGATCACCTTGCAGTCCAAGGGACTCGCAGGAGTCTCCTCCAGCACCACAATTCAAAGGCCTCAATCCTTTTGCACTCAGCCTTCCTTATGGTCCAGCTTTCACAGCCATACATTGCAACTGGGAAAACTATAGCCTTGACTATACGCACTTTTGTTGGCAGGGTGATGTCTCTGCTTTTTAGTATGCTGTCTAGATTTGCCATAGCTTTCCTCCCCAGGAGCAAGTGTCTTAATTTCTTGGCTGCAGTCCCCATCTGCGGTGATCTTGGAACCCAGGAAAATAAAATCTGTCACTACCTCCATTTCTTCCCCATCTATTTGCCAGGAAGTGAGAGGACTTTCCCTTTCCTTCTTAGTTTTCTTAATGTTGAGTTTCACGCCAACTTTTGCACTCTCCTCCTTCACCCACATCAAGAGGCTCTTTAGTTCCTCTTCACTTTCTGCCATGAGAGTGATATTATCTGCATATATGAGGTTGTTGATATTTCTCCCAGCAATCTTAATTCCAACTGGTGATTCGTCTAGCCCTGCCTTTCTCATGATGTGCTCTGCATATAAGTTAAATAGGCAGGGCGACAGTATACAGCCTTGCCGAACTCCTTTCTCAATTTTAAACCAATCAGTGGTTCTGTGTCCAGTTCTCACTGTTGCTTCTTGACTCGCATGTAGGTTTCTCAAGAGACAAATAAGATGGTCTGGTACTCCATCTCTTTAAGAACTTGCCACAATTTGTTGTGATCCACACAATCAAAGGCTTTAGCGTAGTCAATGAAGCAGAAGTAGATGTTTTTCTGGAACTCCCTAGCTTTCTCCATGATCCAGCGTATGTTGGCAATTTGATCTCTAGTTCCTCTCCCTCTTCGGAATCCTGCCTGTACTTCTGGTAGTTCTCGGTCCACATACTGCTGGAGCCTAGCTTGTAGGATTTTGAGCATCACTTTGCTAGCATGTGAAATGAGTGTAATGGTGCGGTAGTTTGAACATTCTTTGGCATTGTCCTTCTTGAGGTTGGAATGTAAACTGACCTTTTCCAATCCTGTGGCCACTGTTGAGTTTTCCAAATTTGCTGGCATATTGAGTGTAGCACTTTTACTGCATCATCTTTTAAGATTTTGAATAGCTCAGCTGGAATGCTGTCACCTCCACTAGCTTTGTTGTTGCTCAGACTTCCTAAGGCCCATTTGACTTCACATTCCAGGATATCTGGCTCAAGGTCAGTGACCACCCCATCATGGTTATCAGGGATGTTAAGCTCTTTCTTGTATAGTTCTTCTGTGTAATCTTGCCACCTCTTCTTAATCTCTTCTGCCTCTGTTAGGTCCCTGCCATTTTGGTCCTTTATCATGCCCATCTTTGCATGAAATGTTCCTTTCATATCTCCAATTTTCTTGCAGAGATCTCTGGTCCTCCCTATTCTATTGTTTTCTTCTATTTCTTTGCGCAGTTCATTTAAGAAGGCATTCTTATCTCTTCTAGCTATTCTTTGGAATTCTGCATTCAGTTGGGTGTATCTTTCTCTTTCTCCCTTGCCTTTTGCTTCCCTTCTTTCCTCAGCTATTTGTAAAGCTTCCTCAGTCAGCCATTTTGCTTTCTTGCATTTCTTTTTCTTTGGGATGGTTTTAGTTGCTACCTCTTGTACAATGTTGCGAACCTCCGTCCATAGTTCTTCAGGCACTCTGTCTATCAGATCTAATTCCTTAAATCTATTTGTCACCTCCACTGTATATTCATCCGGGATATGATGTAGGTCATACCTGAGTGGCCTAGTGCTTTTCCCTACTTTCTTCAATTTAAGCCTAAATTTTGCAACGAGAAGCTCATGATCGGAGCCACAGTCAGCTCCTGGTCTAGTTTTTACTGACTGTATAGAGCTCCATCTTTGGCTGCAGAGCACATAGTCAATTTGATTTCTGTGTTGACCTTCTGGTGATGTTCATGTGTAGAATTGTCTCTTGGGTTGTTGGAAAAGAGTGTTTGCTATGACCATCGTCTTCTCTTGACAAAATTCTACCAGCCTGTGCCCTGCTTCATTTTGTACTCCAAGGCCAAACTGGCCTGTTATTCCAGTTATCTTTTGGCTTCCTACTTTAGCATTCCAATCCCCCATGACGATAAGGACATCATTTTTGGGAGTTAATTCTAGAAGGTGTTGTAGGTCTTCATTGAACTGGTCAACTTCAGCCACTTCAGCACCAGTGGTTGGGGCATAGACTTGGACTATTGTGATGTTGAGTGGTTTGCCTTGGATTCGAACTGAGAGCATTCTGTCATTTTGGAGATTGTATCCCAGTACTGCTTTCCCTACTCTTTTATTGACTATGAAGGCTACTCCATTTCTTCTGAGGGATTCTTGCCCGCAGTAGTATACCTGATGGTTATCTGAACTAAATTCACCCATGCCTGTCCATTTTAGTTCACTGATTCCTAAGATGTCGATGTTCAGTCTTGTCATCTCTTGTTTGACCACATCCAGCTTGCCTTGATTCATGGATCTGACATTCCAGGTTCCTATAGAGTAAAGATCTTTGCAGCATCGGACTTTCCTTTCACCACCAGATACATCGGCAACTGAGTGTCCTTTCGGCTTTGACCCAGTCGCTTCATTCTTTCTGGCGCTACTAGTACTAGCCCTCCGCTCTTCCCCAGTAGCATATTGGACACCTTTCGACCTGAGGGGCTCATCTTCCAGTGTCATATCATTTTGCCTTTTGGTACTGTCCATGGGGTTTTCATGGCAAAGATACTGGAGTGGGTTGCCATTTCCTTCTCCAGTGGATGACGTTTTGTCAGAGCTCTCTGCTATGACCTGTCCGTCTTGGGTGACCCTGCACAGCATAGCTCATAGCTTCATTGAGCTACACAAGCCCCTTCGCCATGACAAGGCAGTGATCCATGAAAGAGAATGTATTGTTATTACTGTGTTATTGCATTGTTGATTTTATGATGGCTCTGACTGTATGTAAGTCACCCAGAGAACCTATGGCTAATCAGGTGGGATACAAATAAAATAAATAATAAATAAATTAAGTAAATTGAACAATGAGGCAAGACTCTCCACTAGGAAAAACATTGTGACTTGCTGAAGGCTCAGATGATGGTTAGCATTTTTAGCAATAAAGTATTTTCATTAAAGTATGCACTTTTTTTAGACATAATGCCATTGCACACTTAATACACTGGAGTATAGCGTAAGAGAACACTGATATGCACTGGGAAACCAACAGATTTGTGGACTCGCTTTATTGCTACAGCCTGGAACTGAACCCGCAATGTCTCAGAAGTAAGCCAGGTGCTTACGGAAAAGAGAAGTCCCACACTGCTTCCACTGCTGTTCTCCACCGGCTTTAGTGGCAACTTTGAGCCTCCTGGGGCATGTGAGAGGCTGTTCGTTTTGTTGTGGCCCTGGTGGTTCATGTGGTTTCCTGCTCATGCAAAGCACGGCCTCCGTCAAATTAAGGTGAGCAAATGGTTCTGTCGCACCAAGGAAGAGGAACCATTGTCAGTAGCCCAAGCAGTACGGTCAGTCGGAAAGATTTGATCCTGCTTGTTGAGCAATGTGGGTTTTTCTCTTTCCTGTGTGGTGAGGCTATTTCTGTGCTCTACAAAAAGGCCAGAGCTTCTCCTCTTCCTTTGCAGTCTGGGAGATGACTCCACCGCAGACGGATGTAACTCTGACTAGAAGGCATTCTCAGATGGGCTGACTGGAGTCGTGCGTATCAGGTGAGGGCTGTTCTTTTGGGGGAAGCCAAGGATTTCTGGAGCAATCCTTCTGGTTCAAGTAAGGGAGACATTTGGATTATTTTCCTGGCATTTTGCACTAGTCAAGCATCCCGGAGTAGCTCAGCTTTCTGCCAGACCTCTTGACAAGCAAGCAAAGGCAGATCAGGTTGGTTGAACCTCCTTTTGCTGGGTTCTTGCTTCTCTCTGTTCTTCTGCAGTAGCTAGAGAAGAAGAATCTCTCCCAAGATCCTGAACATCCTTTCTGAGATCTTTCAGCAAAACCATGCATTTGCACTTTCTGAGATGTTTCATTTTTTGTTCATTTTGGCACAGAAATTGCTTTTCTTTTAGGAAACTAATTTTCAGACAACATGGGGCCACTTGTTACACTAATTTTTAATAATTCAAAACTGATTTTAAAATAACACTTCCTAGAAAGCAGGTATTATAAGACTGCATTTAGTTCCTCAAAATCAATAGCAGTCAATGCCCCCTGGGTTAACGAGTTCCAGTGGCTTGTTAGAAGGACCCTTACCTTTCAATGGCCACCCTTTTGATTCATTTTCGAATGCTGTAGGCAAGGAAAATAGCCTTTCACTGGTGTTGCAGGGAAAGATTTCAACATGGGCTTAACCCTTCCATCGGACTCTTTCTTCTGCACAAGGTTCTTGAGTGGGCATTCTTGGATGAGCCTGATTATCTGAGTCCACTTGAGTCAAGGGTCAGGACTGGTTTTGGCACAGAAAAAGCTTTGGGTGCCCTGTATCAATCCTTGAAGAGAGACAGAGTGAGTGCGACCCTGTTGAAGCTGCTGGACCCCTCGGTGGCTTTTGATACTACTGACCTTGGTGTCCTCCTGGGGCAGCTGGGTGAGTTGGGACTGAGGACACTGCTCTGCAGGAGTTCCACTCCTATTTGGACACCTGGCTCCAGAAGGTGGTGCTTGCCGTGCCCCTTGGATTCTCCAGTATGGGGGTCCTCGGGTGGGTCTTGTGCCCCAGGATATGTAACATCTGTATAAATCTGCTGGTTGTTTAGTAGCAGCAGCAGCAGCAACTGGACTCCTCAATTCACAGACACATCTGCCCTAAAATTGTACTGCTGGAATTAAATGAAGAATACTTGGTGTAAGAACCAGGACTCTGCTTTTAAACGGAAAGACTCATTCTTCAGGCTTGAAACTAAGTCCTGGGCTCATGACATTTTCATTCTATGTGTACGTCTTTTGGACCAGTTTGGTAGAGTTCAGAGTAAAGAGGAGAGCACATCCAAGAAGATTGTTAATCTTTGATCTGGTGGTGGTTATTATTGTGGTCAAGTTGTCTCTGACTTATGGTCTCGCTATGAGTGCAGGCCCTCCAAATTTGCTGTCCTTGACAACCCTGCTCAGCTCATGGAAACATCCTCGGTCTGTCGCAGCTAGCTTGTACGTTTTCATTCTTTTAACCGTTTTCATGTTTTTCTTATGTGAGCTGCCTAGGGAGGCAAGTTTGGCTGTTACAGGCGGCATGTAAATATATGGATTAAATAAAGAGAGAGAGAGAGAGAGAGAGCGCATGAGAAACTGTTAGAAATTTCTCCTCCCTCTGGAGAAATTCAGTGAAATTGTCTCTGTATTTCTCCACTCAGGAAAAGGGTGGAGAATTCCAAGAGGCTCTTTGCATGCGGTTCTAAGCGCAACCCCCGTCATCCCTTCCTCATTCGCATCGGTGACTCATAAATGCCACTGGTCCTCCAGAGACAGCGTCCACTTGCCCACTGATGCAGGACTCCTCTCTCTTCGGACTCTCAGCCTTGTACTAGGAGGACCAACTTCACGGAACAAATTGTGGCAGCTGCCAGAATGGACTCTGTGCTGCAGAAGATGTTGGACAGGAGGCATTTACGTGGCTTCTCAATCTTCTTGCTAGCTGCTCATCTCGTCCTCACAAATGCTTGTAAAAACACAAGTGAGTATTGCTTTTACTTTAAAAGTTTTTGAGGCCACCTTTAAGGAGAGAACCTCTCCACTTGGGATTTGAAAGCAGTGCATGAAATGTAGTTTCCGGAAATGAAAACAAAGCAAACCAAACATGAGGTTCAACTGGAGTCCTTTCCTGAGTTCAGAAAAATGTTGCCTTCTGCCCATCTCGCTCAGAATAATCTCTCCTGGGTAATGGCCTTTCCAATTACCTGTGCTCTGACCTGTTTAACTCGTTGTGCCAAGGATCAAACCTGGGACCTTGGGTGCTTCCTCATTGAGCCATGGTCCCTCCCTAAGTCTAAAGAGGGAATCATAGGATTGAAAGGAACCTTGGAGGTCATCTAGTCCAATCCCCCACATGATGCTGCATCTGCTATGCAGGATGGCCCTGGGGGGTCCCTGAGCAATGGCTGACCAGCTTGTACCTTCAGTGAAGGAAACTTGCCAGGTCAAGGCTCTCTCTCTCTCTCTCTCTCTCTCTCTCTCTCTCTCTCTCACACACACACACACACACACACACAGCAGCAGCAGCAGCAGCAGCAGCAGCAGCAGCAGCAGCAGCAGCACACACATAAGCACACATCAGTCTGGCAGATCTGGCTCCTTCCCTAGCCTGATAACACTGCATGAAGTTGGAGCCCCATTCATCAGACTGCAGTTGGATGCTTGAATCCATGCCCCTAATTTTGGGTGTGTGCGCACGTGTGTCTTTGCTCACTCCTCCCTCTCACTATTTGGTCACGGTTGCTTGCTTTTCTTATTCTTCTTGATTTTTAATTTTTAGAAGGTGCTTTTTTAAAGTGTGTTGGTTTTATTGGTTTGGTCCTTTTCATTTGTTTCATTTTGTTTGCTTTTCTTGTGTTAGATCTGATGAGCAGCACCTTGAGTGCCTCACACTGGTGCTGAAAGATGGACTTAAAACAGAATTAGGGCACAATCCTCTGCATGGCTAGGTAGGAAAAATTCCTGGCTGAGCAATGCTGGGCATATAGGACCTTTTCCGCATAAATGTGGATTTGCCTTGGACTGCACCCTTGAGTGCAATTAATAGAAGTAAATGCTGGCATCTGGACCTTGAATATCCTGCTCCCAGAGACTCACTTAGCATATCCCTGTCCCTTTATAGTGCACTTAGGAGCCCAAAGGACCCCCTCCTTCTGAGGGTTCGGGTGATCAAGGGGCTGGAACAACTCCACTATGAGGACGGCTATCTTTGGGGCTGCTTGCTTGGGAGCGGGAGGCAAGTAGGGGCAGGTATATCTTACTCTACAGACAGCCATTGCTTTTGCAAGGATGGGGATCGCCCTCCATAGTTCTAAATGCCCACGTGCAGCATGCGTTCTTCTGTGGGTTAAGCACCTTTGCACCCCTGTGATGGCTTGACACTGAACCTCTTCTTGTTCCCATCCCTGACAGGAAGCGGAACTTGCTCTGTCACCTCCGTATCTGTGCAGGAAGGGAGCTCACTAGAAGTGCCACTTAATACTTCTGATACTATACTTGACGTCTGTGTCTGGAATAGCTCAACTTCAAGGTGGGAAAACGCCTGCCACTTTTCTGGTCAAGTCTGCAAACCACTCCTGCCTTACTTCAAGGAGCACATCTCACTTGCCAAGGAAAACTTTGTGCTGCAGAGTGCGAGCAGAGATTCGGGGAGGATCTATGAGCTCCTGGACACTTCTGGGAAATGTGTGGCCTCGATAAATGTCTCTGTGTCAGGTGAGTTTGTCCGTGCTGAATCTGTGCGAATTGATCCACAACAGCACCTGTTGACAGACTTACCACCTCAATCAACAGACAGTTAGAAAATGGCAAAGAGTGCAGAAAAACAGCAGGGAGAAAATTTGGGGGCTTTAATCAGCGTCAAAGAGATTGAATCGTTTCATCATCATGATGCCCTGAGTTGAAAAGATGAACTCCTGCCAAAGGAAATCCTTGGCCTGGATAAGACATTGGTGTCAAATGAAAAGCTTGGAGACCAGGGAGGAATATAATGAGTGCTTAAAGAAGAGAGATAAATAGGAGAAATAAAGCAAACTAAGAAGCAGGAAGCTGAAATAGCATGTGAGAACAGAAGGGGAGGGCGGATGGGACATATGGCTGAACTAAGTGCACTGTACTTTTCCAGCAGTGAGCTGCTGCTTCAGGGGCACCCCCTTGCCCTGGGTTGGTTCCCTTTGGCAGGAGGTTGCAGGAAGCTTCGTGGCAGCCTGCAAGCCGGAGCAGAGCTTCGTGTGCCAACCAGTGGCCAAAGCCCGCTGGGCCCATAGCTGGTCTCCAGGGAGAAAGCCCAACAGCAAATGCTGTTTGCATGCAACACCCAACACTGCAGCTGTGACACCAGAGTCTCTTTCCAGTGGGCTTCAGATGAGGCTTTTCTCCTGAATTCATCCTACATTTTGAGTGTATGTTGGGCGGGGGGGGGCGGGGGGGCACACATACGCCTCCCATCTGTAACTCTCCAGTGCTTTCCCACGGTTTCTTCCATGTTTTATTCTTATCGGGAAAAACATATTCAGGAGTAGCCACACAATGTATCTTGATTTGTAGCCCCAGGAGACCCCTAGCTGGAAGCATCCTGCCTCTGTTGCAAAACTGCAGTGGATTATTCTCTACTCACAGTGATGAGGGGTGAATGCAGAAAAAAGATGACGCTTTTAATTGCTGAAAGGGGAAAACTTATTTTGCTTCCCTCTTCAGATCTAGAATACCCATTTCTTCATTTTGCTGGGTGTCAGACACTTTTTGCCCAGCAAGATCCTCTTTGTGAAGCAACAACGTTGTTATGACGCTATCGAGGCAAGGCTGGGGCTTGTGCCATCGCAGCGGTAAGACGGGCCATCCCCGCCGCTTCCTAGAAAAGACATTTATTGGAACAACAGAAACACTGCAGGGAAATGAATGACTTCGGCCCTCTAGTGGTGGCGCTCACCTTCCCGCTGATTCCACCCCTCCCCATGCAGCCTCCCCGAGCCCATCCTGCCCAGGAAGTCTTTCGCTTACACTCGTACACACACTCTCTCTCTCTTTCCTGTTCTCTCTCTCTTTCCTGTTCTGGAATGATCGGAAGCAGGGATGAGCTGGCTTGCAAACTCCACTCCAGATCTTCAGGCATCTTTCATTCCACTGATGGAACGCGATTTTTCACAATTGATGTGAAAAGCATGTGCAGAGTCTCCTTTCTGATAATACACAGATCCTCCACTGAAAATAAGTGACTCCTCCAAAATGCTCATTCGCACACGTTAATCTATGAGGGGATGCACATTCTTGTCAGCTTTTTATTTTTCCTAATTTTCAATTTGTAAATTTATGGAAAATTGCAGTAGTCTGCAAGTCTGCAGAATCCATAAGATCGTGGCCTGGAGCATGGCGATTTCCCCTACATTACTAATCAGCGGTCCACGTGAATACATGGCTGTCCCTGTTCATATTCATCCCAGTGTCCCCTCACTCTTCTTTACCTTACTCCCTTCCTTTTTGGAATTTGGGGCAGGAATACTTTAGTCTAATTTCTAGAGGGTTGACTGGATGAGTCTGTTGCAGCAAAACCAAGAGCCTTGTGGCACATTTAAGGCTAACAAATTTATTGTGGTTTCCTGTGATGGTTTCCTAATTTTTAGACGTTGACTCTCATCATGCCTGACCATTGGCTATGTTGTCTGGGGCTGATGGGATTTATAGTCCAAACTGACTGAAGGGCACTAGGTTGGGGAAGAGTGGATTATGCCATAATAAACTTTAAGATGCCACAAGATCACAGAGTCATAGTATAGCAGAGTTGGAAGGGGCCAAGAAGGCTATCGGGTCCAGGCCCCTACTGTTGCAGGACACCACGTTACACCATCCCTCTCAGATGGGTTTGGGTGTCCAGTTTCTTTTTGAACGTCTCTAGTGCGGGAGAGCCCACCACCTCTCTAGGCATCTGGTTCCACTGTTGTATTGCTTTGACAGTAAGGAAGCTTCTCCTGATGTCCAGCCTGAATCTGGGTTGTCACAACTTGAACTGATTATTCCGAGTCCTACACTCCGGTATCAACAAGAGATCTTGACCTTCCTCTTTGTGACAGCCTTTGAGGTACTTATAGAGGGATACCCTCACTCTTCTCTTCTCAAGGCTGAACATACCCAGTTCCCTCAGTCTCTCCTCATAGCCCTTATCCAGTTGTCTGGCACTTTATTTATTTATTTATTTATGGATTTATATCCTGCCTTTTTCCTACAAAGGGCTCAAGGCAGCTTACATCTCCTCCTCCATGTTATCCACACAACAACAACCCTGTGAGGTAGGTTGGGCTGAGAGTCTGTGACTGGCCCAGAGTCACCCAGTTGGCTCCATGGCTGAGCGGGGACTAGAACCCAGATCCTCTGAGTCCCAGTCCCATGCTCTTAACCACTACGCCACAATGGCTCTCCAGTTCCTTCTCCAGTTCCTTCTCCAGTTTTCCAAGATGTATTGAAGATAATAGCCAGAGTTCCTCTGCTAGTTCTTTTATGACTCTAGGATGGAGTTCCCAGAGCATCTCTTGCTATCCTTACTTCACTTCCTGCTTTAGCCTTCCTGATGCAATTCCTGCAATTCCTTGCTGTTTGTTTATGTTCTTCTTCCATGGCCTGGCCCTGTTTCCACTTCCTGTACATGTTCTTTTTTTCTTTCAGGCTGTCACTTAAACTTGTGTGGAGCCACATGGGCTTCCTCTGCTGTCTTACATACTTTTTTTTTTGATGGAATTGTTCGTAGTTGTGCTTCAAGAACCTTCTTTTTCACGATTTCCCATCCCTCTTGGACACCTTTCCCCTTAAGGATGTGTTGCCATGGCACTTCGCTCATCATTTGTGGTAGTTCTTTTCATAGGCCCCTCAGCAAATATAGTGATGGTGGCACCAGTACAAAACTCTGAGTTAATTCCACTGAGATTCCATGGCTTATACTCCACTCCATGCATTGATTGAAGTCCAAAAGCGGGCAATACAATGAGGGTTTTGGCTACCTCCCCTGGAGGGTCAGCCAGAGCCAGAAAACATTCAAAGAACCCAATGGAATGAAGAGACCAAGAGTCAGGATGTTGAAGCTAAAACTCTATGCGTGCATTCTTGGCAGTAGCCAAACATGTTTCAGCCCTATATCATGCATATAAACTTTCTTCTGGGATCAAACTTTCTAAACATTGCCTGCAGGAATATCCGGGAAGGTAGGCTTCCAACATAAATCCTACAAGTGGTTTTCCAACATTTGGGAACTTTGTCTCCTGCTTCCACTGGGGGATATTTCCTCTGGAGATCTGACACTGAAGGAGTGGGCTTCAACCGTCAGCTGGAATGTTTATGCCAGGGAGAGCAGAAGCTCATCCCAAAACCAAGTCTAGTGCTTTTGGGGTCTTGCTCTCCCCATCTCAGGGAGGTTTTGTGGAGGTTTTTCTCCCAATCTAAAAATGTGAAATGCTTCCCCTGAGCATCAGCTGCTGGCAGCAAATGCTTTGAGCTCCAATAGGATACTTGGGATACCTGGGGCACTGCCTCTGGCCTTGATGACCACTGGAATGCGAGCCCCTGAGGGCATCTCCAAAAAGGAGGTTGGCCCCTGTGCGGAAAGCAGTTCACTGCCCGATTGAAGCTGCTTCTCCTCCTACTCTTAAAGTGTGTGTCTGTGAATTAGCATGAATCCAATAAACCTCCAGCGCCCCCCTTGCAAGAAAGCCAAACCCAAGAAAGCACTGCTGGAACATGGGAACATCACACCACTGCGGAGTGCAGGGCCAGGCCTACCAAGGAACTCCTGTCTGTCTCAACCCTGAGCCAAGCTTAACTTGCCAATTTCTGCAGAATGAGCTGCTTTAAAGGCGCACGAGCAACGCAGGCAGCAGCACAGCACCCACTCAATTCTTCCTTCTCCTTCCTTCCAGATCCAGGAGCTACTACATACCTACCAACATCTTTACCTCCAGGAACCAAAAGTCCAAGTAAGCAGTGGAGGGTAGAACTGAGCAAGCTGAAGTTCAGTGGCTGGGTTTGTACCCGACTGCAAAGAGCATGTGCACCTCCACCAGCTTTGAGAGATGCATATGTGTTTCAAGTACGGTGTCTCTCTCTGCCCCGCCTTCTGAAAGTGCAAGACGTGGTTTTGCTTAATACATTTATATCCCTGTGCCCCTGAGGAGCACAAGGGGCTGAGTAAACTTATTCCCAGCCAGTGCATCCGCATAACAGCCTCCAAACTGTGACAGAGATTCACCCAAAGGCATGTGATATGATCAGAGGTTTTAGCCCTGCTCTCCCTGATCTTAGTCGGACCATTACAGGTCTCCTTCATGTATCTGAAATTGAAAACTTCCATGGTCACACCTTCATGAAAGATGCTTTGCATCTGTATGGTGCACTCTCATGCTTGTACCTCAGTGCAAAATATCTAAAATTGTGTTGCCAACCTGGTGCCTCCCAGGCGGCTTTTCTCTCCAACTCTCATCAGCCCCAGCCAGCACAGCCCATGCTCAGGGGACTGTGGCAGTTGTAGATGAAACCGTCTGGAGGGCATCAGCTGGAAAACCCGCTCTTGCCCCTCACTTTCAGATGGGCCACTGTTCCTCGGATGGATGTCTGCAGCGGGAGCATTTGCTTTGAATGGAAGAGGGCTGTTCCGAAGGGGCAGCCGGGAGCCCCTCAGATGCAGGACTCCCCGCACTGGCTCTCGAGAGTCACCCTCAGGGGGCAGGACAGCCTGTGGGGCCTGTTGCCTCACTGCCTGGGAAAGGCTTGCAACACAAGAAACGGCCCATGGAGCTGCGTCCCCCTGCACTCCCTGCAGCCCAGCGGCATGGGGGTTGGACAGGGCAGGGGACTGAACAGAGTTCTTGGGAACGAGGAGCAAAGGGGGCGGGAACGTATCCCACGGAAGGGAAAGTGCACCAGCGTATCGAAGCCTTGCAGTACAATTGCTGGCAAGGGAACTGCACAACCTGCAGCAACTAAGAAAAAAATGACTAGTTTGCCATCTCAGCATGATCCAAAGCTTCCCGAATGTGCTGACTGCCTCCCAACCAGGATACTGGGGAACCTGAAGCAGAAAACCTCTGTTCTGGGTGCCAGCCAACCTGGCTAAGACACCCCCTAACCTCACCCCTGCCCAAGCATCATCTGCCTGGGGCAGCCGCCTCACTTTGTCTGGCAGTAGGGCTGGCCTCCATCAGCTGGTCATGCCCACTGAGCATGCTCAGTCCTCACTGGGGAGGGGGAGGCAGCTTCTCATAAGGTGCTGCTGTTTTCCGTCAAGCTGTTTGCACTTGTGGGAATGCTGGCTTCCTTTCCAGCTGGGCAATATCACACCCTGCTCTTAATGGGAGAATGACTTCACAGAAGGGTAAATATCCAAAAGTTATTGGAAAGAGTGTCCATGTTTCTTTTCTCTCCCTGCAGGTAATGTGGTTGAGCACAACTATATCTGCATGACAATGGTTCCAGTGATTATTTTTTTAAAATTTTAATAGTAATAAGTTATTTCATCTATAAAAGACTCAGTAGCCAAAGACGGCAAGAAGGATCAGCTGGAGATCTGGAGTTGGAAAACAAGGCAAAACCCCACTGGAGTGCCTTCTCAACAGGGAGACACCCACAAGGCCTGACAGATGGACCGCAGATTTCCTTGCCCAGACTCCTCCTCAGTCCAGCTAATGCCCACAATCCTGCCTGCCTGGATGAGGGCTGAGTGAGGCTTTACTAAATGCCCCTGAGCACCCCCAAAAGGAACGGGACGCCCAGACCAGGAGCCTTGTCAGGCCAGATGGGGACCCCCCCCCCCACTACTGCATCTTTGGACTCTCTGCACCTGCCTCTGTTCTCAGGGCCTCCTCTGTCCCTGATTCATGTCTCCCAAATATACCTTCAGGCAGGACGGCTGTACGCCTTGCTGTACACATGCAACCTGTATGACAGGAGTGGCCAGGCTTACTTAACAAGAGAGCCACGTACAGTAAATGTCAGATGTTTGCGAGCCACGACTGGGTGCCAGAAGCAGGCAGAGAGCGGCAAGCAGCAAACTGCGAAAGAAACCCCAAGAGTTGCATGCAGCTCCTGAGCCTCGGTTTGGCCGCCCGATATATAAGCTGGACATTTCCCATGTGCTCTTCTTCGGACTGCTTGGAGGAGGCTCCACTGACCCCATCTGATACGGTCGATTGGAGCCTATCTTGCAGTGTTCCCCACACATACAGAGTGGGCGCCTTGCTGCTGAAACATTTGCGAATGCTAGTTAGCATACTTGTATTTTGCTGCAACAATAAACTGTCTCCTTGTAAGTAAACCCTGGAGCTGGCATAAACATCTCCTTGGGATCAGAAAAACCTTTCGCCTCTGGCCAGGGCGAATACGCCCAGTTTCACTCACCAATGCTGTGGTAATTGCCGAGTTAGATTGCTGCAATGCAGTGTATATGGGGCTGCCCTTGAAGACTGCTCAGAAGCTGCAGCTCGTGCAAACAATGGCGGCCAGACTGGTAACAGGAACAAACAGTCTGAACTTGTAGGGCTAATTCTGGTCTGCTTACTTGGTTTGCCTGTATGCTTCTAGGCTCCATTCAAGTTGCTGGATTGGGACAGCAATGCTTGATGGAGCCCCGCTCCCAACCACAATCTCTCTGGACACTGTAATGACAGCTGAGGCCTCTGGGTGCCAACTCCAAGGGAGGCTTCAGGAGTGGCAGCCAAGGGGAGGGTCTTTTCAGTACCGGCGGTCCCCAAGTTATGGATGTCCAAGTTATGAACAACCAGTTCTCCCGAACGGACTGCCATAATGCCTATTACACTGGTACCTTGGCTCACGAACTTAATCTGTTCCACAACTCTGGTCGCAACCCAAATTGGTTCTGAGCCAAGTCAAATTTCCCCATGGGGTTCAATGTAAATAAAGTTAATCTGTTTGGAACTATTTTTTTAATCACAAAAATTTGAAGCAAAGCGACAAAGAACAACAAAGATCGTGGCCATCTCTCCTGCCAGCCAGAGCACGAGCGCGGCCATCTCCCCACTCCCAAGTGCAGCCACGTGTTCCCGGCCGAGCGCGACTACAGCCATGGATGGATGCAATTGCGGCTGCGCTCGGCAGGGAAGATGGGCACAATTGCGACCGTCACCTGATATGGAGTTCGCATCTTGAGGCAATTTTTTTCTGAAATGGCTCTTAACGACCTGATTTGGTCATGAAGTGAGGCATTCGTGAACCGAGGTACTACTGTCATTTTAAAAAATTACTTCAGAAAATCATCACCATCATTAGGGACAGAGGAAGCAAAAGGGGAGAGAGGGAGGCCTCCAAGGCATGCCCCACCCATCTAGAGAGGAAAATCTCTCTGGCATTTTCTTGCTGCAAAGAGGAGGCGCTGCTGAATTTGAGTGGGGGGGGGGGCTGGGCCTGGAGATATCCGTGATTTTTCCACTTACATGGGGGACCTGCACCCCTAATCCTTGTGAATGTGAAAGGTCGAATACACGTGATCCGGCTTACGTACAAATTTGACTTGAATACAAACTTCCGTTTTCTCAGGTATGGAACTCGCCGTAACTGTAGTGGTGGCCTGACTGTGGAAGGATTTCCCCTCGGAGCCCCACCTGGCACCAAGAATGCTTCTACGCCGAGGCATTTAAAGGTGGTTAAGGACATTTAATGGCTCAATGAGCGCATCCATGTTGGGTGCTTTAAACAGGCTATTTGTGTCGAATATTGCTTCTGCTATTACATTGTCTTTAAATTTTGTATGTTGGAAAATGTTTAGCCTGCTTAATTGTATTATGGTTCTATTCTAGGAATTGTTGTAAACTACCCCAAAACGTTTTTGCATTAAAGGAATGAATGGATGGATGAACGCTCAAAAAGTCTTGCTCTCATATTCTACTACCCCTTCTATGTAGAAACTAAGACAACTTTTAAAACTGGAAACCCGCTTAGTTCCTTTAGGGATGCTCAGCTGTGCTTTTGCACCTCCACTCTGGATCCTTCCCCTTCTGAGCTTCAGAATTCAGGCCTTAGCCCTTTGCTTCTGCCCCACCTGCCTCCCCTACCTCAGACTCCCGGAGCCATTGAAGGACCCTTCTCGTGGTTCACTTTTACTCTAGTCAACCAGCCCAACTAGTTTCAGGCTCTTTTCACTGGGCAACCCCAGGCACCGCTCTGCAAACCTTGGCTATCCATCCTACATCCCTCCCACTCAGCCCAGCAAGACAGGATAGATGTCCGGGGTGGGTAACATTGCCTGCATTGGCATCGCATGGTTCTGTCCATTAACCAGACTGGGAGGAAAGGGGTTAATGCCACAAACAAACGAGTACCCTCTCAGCTTGAGGTATGACTTTCATTTTGTATGACCTGCTTTGCCGCCGCCACCCGTCACACACACAAACGAGCTAACCAGCTAAAATGAACCAAGATATCCTGCATGAACATACTGGCATATCATAGAAAAATAGAAAGCATAGAAACAAAGCAAATGTGAAGGGTACTCCCGGGCCACCTAGTCTGACCCAGCCAGCTCTACTCATGCAATCCC
Source organism: Varanus salvator macromaculatus (assembly GCA_023646645.1). Taxonomy (NCBI): domain Eukaryota; kingdom Metazoa; phylum Chordata; class Lepidosauria; order Squamata; family Varanidae; genus Varanus; species Varanus salvator. The sequence goes on from JAIXND010000792.1 coordinate 2,089,981, forward strand.
CAACACGTGGTTGTCCCATCTTCCCTTGAACACTCTCACTGATGGGTTTGCAACCACTTCCCTTATAAGCCCATTCCATATCCTAGGGGTACTTTACCATCAGGAAGTACTTCCTGACATCCCATCTGAAGCCTGGTTCTTTGAGCTTTGCCCCACTGGAGCACATACTGCCCTCTACTGTAGGGAAGAACTGGTCACAGCCCTCTTCCACATGACATCCCCTCACATACCTACAAGTCACTAAAACATCTCATTTATTCAGCCTGTCTCAGAGCTCAGAGAAAACGATCTCCGAGCGAGTCCAAAAGCTATTACCCGACGCAGGCATACTTTGAAACTGAGCAGAGAACTGGCGCACAAGCCTAATTGTAAAAGCTCAGCTGCACATGCAGAGACCGGCTCTAACCTAGCTATGTCTCTCCTATAATGTGGAGCCCAGAACTGGGTGCACCAGAATCCTGTACAGTAGTATCAACATCTCCCTAGATCTGGAAGCCACACTTCTGGCTATATTTATTTATTTATTTGTTTGTTTAACATATTTGTATGCCGCCCCCTTGCAAACAAGCCTCGGGGCAGCTAACAACAATAAGAAAATACAATTTAAAACCAATACACTATTTAAAACTGGCCCATCTCAGAGTCTAATATAAAAATAGAAATATATAAATATAACAATAATAAAATATAAAATTAATAACTAACAATTAAAATATTTCTTAAATAAAAAGGTCTTTGCCTGGCGCTGAAAAGCAAATAATGACGGCGCCAGGTGAGCCTCTCTGGGGAGCGCATTCCATAGGTGGGGCGCCACCACAGAGAAAGCCCTCCAACTATATATCCAAATGGAGGCATGTTCAGCCTGCTGTTGACAATTACCCCTAGATCCCTTTCACAAGTGTTGTTCTCCAGTCACTTTTCCTCCATCCTGTACCTGTGACATCTATTCCTGTGTCCCAAGTACAATTATAAGTCTTTGCACTTATCCACACTGAATGATATCCTGCTGTCCTAGAGCCTGTCCAGATCCTCCTTCATTTCTCCTTCATGCAAATCCCAAGGATTGTTTGTGAGTAAATAATGTTTTAAACCTTTCTTAAAAGCCTCTCAGGGTGGATTCTAACAGATCCAGGGGCAAGCAAGAGTCTCTTCACTAAATCCGCTGTTCAGTGTTTACCTCTGTTGAACCTGCACATAACCAAATACGCATCAGGTCTCCAACATGGGGGTTGAGAAGGAATGATTCGCCTGAGCATGACCATTTTTAAAAATTTTAAAAATAAATTTTATCAATCAAATAATTACAATAATTTTTAACAGGGCTTTAAAAACTTCACTGTTGTCGTGTGGTTACATCAGTGTTAAAAACCGAAGGAATAAAGCATTAAAAGCAACACTGCAGAATGATAAACGTGCATTTGAGTCACTCGTGTCATTTGTGACGTGCATGCATGAGAGCTGGCACGGTCCACGGAAGTGTCTCCCTTCACACGTCCATCTGCTCTGTCCCACTGCATTCAGCAGAGTTTCCTCCGGTGTGCGTTGATTCAGGGTAGATAAAAAGAGGCACTTCTTCACACACGGTTTTCTCTTCCACAAGCTGCAGCAATGGCCACCAAGTTGGACACCTTTAAAGGGGGACTGGACAAGTTCCTGAAGGAGTAGCTTTCAAAGGTTTCTAGTCCTGATGGCTCTATGCTACCTCCATATTGGAGGCAGTGTGCCTATGTACCCCGGCTGCTGGGGAACAGGGTTGGGAGGGTGATGTTGCGCTCACGTCCTGCTGGTGGGTGTCCCACAGGCAGCCAGCTGGCCACTGAGCTCTGACCCAGCAGGATTCTTCTGATACTGTTGTCTCCAGCTCCCTATAATCCTGTAAGCACGTCAAGGGCTGAGAAGGCAGCGATGGGTCATATTGCAAAACAAGACTGAGCAGGATTAGTTCCTCATAATGCAGTACAGCCCCTCAAGATCTTCTGAGTTTGGCGTCTTCATTAGAAGGTAGATATTGCCCTGCACAGGGGGAGAGGCGACGTCTTCCACAGCTTCGTACAGATTGGCCTTTTGTCCATCCCTGATGCTTGTCCTTTTCTCTTTGCAGGAACTGAAGGAAATATGCTGTGGAAAGGAAATGTAACCCAAGACTCAGGACAGATTGAAGTGAGACACTGCTGGTTTATTGGTTATATTATGCTTATTCCTCCTGTGGTATCTATATTGTGTTTTTACTTTATTATGTTTTATGGTTTTATTATTGCAATTTATTTTTATCTGTATCTTCTATTTTTATTCTATAGTACTGCTTTTGATTCCACTGTGAGCTGCCCGGAGAGGCTCTGGCTATGGGGTGGCATACAAATGCAATAAATAGATAGATAGATAGATAGATAGATAGATAGATGCCAAATCAAATCTTGGTGCATCTGGTTCTTAATACAGTGATACCACTCTGCAGGAGTGTGGGATAGCTTTTACCCTGTGAAGATCACGCTGTTGCTTTACAGCAAGCCAGGCCTTTGGTCCACCTGAACCAGCAGTGCTTCTGCAGTGTCCGGAGGAGCCGTTCGCATCTTCAACCTGGAGATGCCAGGCACTGAGCCTGGGACGGTCCACATGCCAAGCCGGTGCTCTACCCCTGAGCTATAGGGTGTCCGACTGCAAAAGAAGCGAGGGCTCTTGTCCTTTTAATAGTTGTGTGCAAGAGAGAAATGCAGCAGGCCTGGCTTGAATGGTAAGGCCACCTCCTGAAGTTCCTTCCTCTTTACAGCTATTAAGAGGCAGAAGCCTGGCCTCCTTTTGCATCTAGCCATTGAGCCAAGATGCAGCCCTTCCTTCATAAAGGAAGCAAGGATCCATCTTCATGATTCTCAGTTCTCAGTGCACTGGGCTGCAGTATGGAGTCCTTCAATCCAAAACACAGGAGGCACATTCACCTACAAGGAATGTGGACTGCTCCAGTTTAAGGAGTCTGGAGATTAACTTTGTAAATTAATTAGTTTGGAATTGGTTGTGATCATGGCCAGCTCCTTTGTGGGTCTGAATCGAAGCTGCTGTAAAACTAGCAAAGCTTGGTCTACATGATTGCCTTGGAAGGAAAGCTCATGATGACTGCTTTAAAATTTTAAATCTATACAATTTTAATAGAGCATTTGAACCATGCAGCAGAGCCTGTTACATCCTCAGGGTTCTTTCTCCGTGGAAACTACTTGCAAAATTGCTTTGGATTTCCCAGCACAAAGGGAAAGGGGGAGCATAAAACTTTAGGAACAGCTTAGGTAGAATCACAGCCAAAAAGTCTTTACCTCTGATATAATCAGCACAAGAAGACAGAGGATCAGGCCAGCAAAGCTCAACTGGATGGCATTGGACATCGTATAGTCTCTGCCACTGGCTTCCGTCACGGAAAAGACAGGAATGTCCACCTCCACTGAAGAGAAGAGATGGGGCACCATCACCTCCATTGCTTGTTTTAATGTCACATGCATTTGGGATACTTGCCAAGGGAGGCCTCAGGGCATTCTAGCCCTTTCTGATGATGCAAATTCTTATACTGTATGGCAGGTCAAGAAAAAATACATAGAAATTGCAGGGAGGCAGATTTTGGCTAAACATTAGGAGAAGCATCCAAAAGACCAAGAAAGATGTGGACAAACAGGAAAAGGTTCAGAGGAAGGAAACCAAGATGACCAGGGGAATGGACACAAAGTTCAAGGAGGAGACACTGGAAGAACTGGGCATGTTTAGTCTGGAGAGGCAGAGGGGCGGTGTGATAGCACTCATCAAGTACTTGAAAGGTCGTCACACAGAGAAGGGCCAGGATCTCTTCTAGATCATCTGAGGGTGCACAACATGAAATAACAGGATCAAGTTACAGGAAGCCAAATTCCAGCTGGACATCAGGAAGAACTTCCTGACTATTAGAGCAGTACGACAATGGAACCAATTATGGAGGAAGGTTGTGGGCTCTCCCACACCGGAAGCATTCAAGAGGCAGCTGGACAGTCGCCTGCCAGGGATGCTTTCAAATGGAGTCCTGCACTGAGCAGGGGCTTGGGCCCTCTGGCCCCTTCCAACTCGACTCTTCTATGATCCCAAGATCAGAGCTGCTCTGCAGCAGATCAGACCGCCTTGGCTGGTGCTGGGCACTCCCTTGCTGGCAACATCGGAACAGCATCCGGGTGCCACGTGCAAAGGCTGCTGCCATCGCCTCCTAGCACAGAGCTCCTGTACGGAGCAGGCGGCTGGCCCAGGTGCCCGCCAGGATCCCTTTTATGATTCCTGGGGCAAGGGAAAGGATTGCAAGGCAGCTGCTGGTCCCAAGCCCTGGGAATGTTTGGAGTAATGCTTCTAGGAGTGTTTTCACTAGAGAGACGGGTGGGGAAGTTGCAGCTAAAGAATGGACTAGCTTAGTCTTTTCCTCCAGGTCAGTATCAAGCATGGAAGTGGGAGTGAAAAGAAGGAAGGTGCAATCCTTCCACACTATTGTCTGAGGCATGAACATGCGTCATTCAGCTATTCAGCGGTACATTCTGAAGTGCAGGTGCGGCAGTCTCCATAGCCACGGCCCCAAGGAGAAGCCAAAAATGCAGGCACCTCTCTTGATCCAGATCAACTCGGCAGCTCTTTCTCCACTGAGAGCAGCTTAGGGTTTGGGCTCTGTAAAGCTAAATGGCTCTTACTTGTCCATTTTCAGAGCAGGCTCCCAAAAATGCTTTGCACTGCAACGAGGGACAATACATTGTTGCGGAGAAAAATGATGTTACCCAGGCACCGTGAAGACTGCTGCTGAGCTCAGAGGGTACAGTGAAACTGGAGGAGGCAGCAGGTGGTGTCAGCATCTGTGCGATAAAAAGGGCTGGTGCCCTGGGCCCACCGCACTGCTGGCAATTGCAGAGGATCCAGGGGGCAGCCCTGCCTCTCTCTTGCAGTCCAAAGTTTCTCTGTACTCCAACTGCCTTTAAAAGACCTGATTCCTGGTGATTTTTCTGACTGAAAACACAACTTTAGCACCAAACTGCCCCCTGTGAGGTGTCAAAGTCCCCATGAAGCTTCTCCCTGTTATTGTCCCTTGTTTGAAAAGGCAGAGTAAAGCTGAGCACAAATTCAGCTAGAAATAGCAGTGGGTGTAAAGTCGTCCCGGTGTTTTGTTTCAGCTTGGATTCTGCCCCAACTGGTTCTGTGTGCTTTAGTCACCAAAGCTTTAGTCTTGGTGGCACTAGACTTCGTGGTACCAGCCTGGAGTCAGGCTTTCTGGTGGGTGTCCTGTTGTGGCTGCAAAGCCATCATGAAGTTTTTTTCCAGTCTTGTGAAGGGTTGTGGCCCTTCTGAATTAGCAGGACTACAATGGACAGGGATGATGAGAGTTGTAGTCCAGCAACATCAGAAGGGGCAGAGGCTACCCCCTGCAGCATCAGGAGTGCAACTTCATGACTGACACCAGAGCCAACCTATCAGCATTGTGCTGACTCAGGTTCTCCTCAAATCAGATAAGCAGCCCCCCCACACCCCCAACCCCAATCAGAGCAAGAAAACCACAGGGACGTCAGAAGTATAGCAGGTGTGCTTTCACCCCAGGCTCCTCGCTGAAATGTTGACCATAGCGAGGTTAGATGGCACATCCAGGTTCAAAGAGCTTGAGCAACACTGCCTGAAAATATAATCCATGTAATATTTTGGCAAAAGTGGAATTTGCAAAGGATCTGACTCCTCGTCCTTGGTGTTCCAAGTGCAAAGTGGTTGCACAAAGAGAACCTACCTGAGGGAGATGAATTCGTAGGCCGATAGGTTGACGCACTGCTTCCTGCAAGGAAATAAAGGTAGCAGAGGCTCAGCCCATGGTGCATGGCGATTAGGGTGGTCTAATGAAAGTGCGGACGGGTGGCTGCATCTTTCAAACTGCACACAGCTTAAAAAACACTCATCAGTTCCCATCCTCTCTTCCTAGCTCCCCACCGCTTTCGTTTTTGCTCTCTGCTCCTTCCAGTTCATTCCTTCCCCAGCTATTTCTCCTCCCTGTTTCTCTGAGACTTTTATTCAGATGTATTCCTGTTCTCTGATCATCAGCACATTCATCCTTGAATTTAGTATTGCTGATTTGCATTAAAATTGTCAAACTGACTTTGTAGTTGTTTTTTATGAGTAAGATTCAAGGGGAAGGATAGCAGGAGGTGAAATACTTGTGAAGAAAAATAGCTCAACTGGGGGATCAGGAGTAACACAGACCAGCAGGAGCTGTGAACCTTCATTTCAGTTCCCATGGACAGCAGGGTGTGGGGCCCATGGCCTCCCAAGTATTTGCATTCCAGTTCTAGTGGGTGCCCCTAAACACAACTTCTGCTTGGTCACCAAAAAGGAAACAGAAGAATCCAGGTCTGAATTCAGCCCGAATGGGATTTTTTCCAAAATGCTCTTCTTGGAATTTCATTTTGAAAACAACTTTTCTGTCAAATGTTTGAGATTGATTGGGAAAGGTAAGAGAAACGTTTAGCATATGACTTAAGAATGAACCTTGTTTGCAATGCACATTGTGGCCAGATTTGCACAGAATCAGAAGCTACCCTGAGTGACTTGCCTCCTGTTGAAGCAGCAACCACCATTTTGAATATTTGGGACATGAAGGGAAGACAAGGTGGGTTTTCATTATGTGTGAATCCAACAAGGGTGGGTTGTTGGGGTGGTTGACAAGCCACCCACAATTCTGAAGCAGACCATGGGTTCTGGTAGTTGGTCAACTACCCAGCAACTCATCCTCACTGTTCATGTGTAACAAAAAGACTTGCTGACAGCTTGGATTGGCAACCTGGCACCTGTGGGCACAATGACCCCCGACAGGTTATTGCTGCAGTGATCCTGCAAAGCAGGTCGTGAGATGTTTGCTTATCGTGACAGAAGTTATTTCTGTGCCACAGTGTCCATCTGATTCATGTCTCCTTCTGCTGCTTTTATGCATGCACACGGATGCACACTTGCACACGCATGCACACACACACACGACACTCAAATGTTGTACCTCTTGCACCAAGTCAAGTTTGGCCAATATTAACAAATGAAAGCTAAATTGAAACCAGATGAACAGTAAGATGTGCAGACCTTCCTTCCCCAATTCACTTACCATTGGTCACTGTTAGGTTGATAGAGGCTGACAGCTTCACACCCAAAGCTAGCAATGTGATGCGATAAATCCCAGAATCCTCCACTTCCACATCTCGGAGTACCAGCGTAACATCCTTGGAAGGCAATGCTGCACGATGCCTGTATCCCACAGTCTTCTCCGTGCTGATCTCGCAGATGTCCCTCCAGTGTTGGGTACCATTCTGTCCCATACAATTGTCAGCCTTGAGTATCAGCACCAGCCGGCTGGCAGTGACAAAATGCCATCGCACCTGGAAGTAATCTGGCACCGAAGTTGAAAGGTTCAAGGATGCAGGGAGCAAGGCTGTATTTCCAGATGAGACGAAAATCACAGGTTCGGGCACAGCCAGTAAGAGGGCTGCAGCAGGGCCTGGGAAGACTAGAGCACAGGGGAAGGGGGTAGCAATGAGGGCAGATGCCGAATCCCTGAAGGCAGGTCCACAGAAAACCTCTTTCCCCAACCTGCAGCCAAATACTCTCAGCCAGGGAGACTCCTCCAAAAAGATCAACAAAGGCAGACAGCAAAAAGTGTCACTGGATCACAGAATCATAGAGCTGGAAGGAGCCGTTCTGATCACTGAGTCCAGCCATGCAGGAATCCAGATGAAAGTATCACTGACAGATGGTTGTCCATTCTCTGCTTGAATACCACCAGCGATGGAGAGACTACCACCACCCTAAGCAGTTGGTTCCATTGTCTACTTGCTCTGATCATTAGGGAGTTTTTCCTGGTGTACAGCCAAGATCTCTCTACCTGTAACTTAAGCCCATTGTTACATGCCCTACTGTTTTGCACAACAGAGAAGAGGCTGCATCTCTCTTCAGAGTGATCATCCTCTGTAGTGCTACCATATCCTGTTCTCCTACATACATCTACCCAGTTTCTCAAATCTGTTCTTGTAGGATTGTTTCCAGTCCCCTGATCAATTCTGTTGCCCTTGGGACATGTTCCAGTTTATCGAAATCCTCCTTAAAGATATGACACTAAAGATGCAACCTTATTCCTTCTTCCCTAGATGTAAGCCCCACTGAATTTAGTGGGAACTATGTACTTCCGAGTAGACATGTCCAAGAATGCATTATACGCATATCAAGAGAAACCACACTGCAATTTTAAAAATGTAATACCATGTGGGGATTTTCATCAGCAATACAGCACATGGTGAAAGAGGAACTTTAACCCTCTCCCAACAGCCTCCCAACAGCCTCGCACCCACCACAACCTCCTCACTGCTTAGCCTTAGCAAAAAGTTCCCATTGGTGCCAATAGGAACTTTGTATCCTAAAGCTCATGGCTGCTTTGGGAGAAGGGGTGAGATTCACAGGGATCACGGCTAGAAAAGTACATTAAAACTGTGTGCTGCGGGCATAATAAAAATCAGGAGGCGAAATCTTTTACAAGAATTACGGTGAAACCTGAGTTGGTTTCTAATGATGCATTTAGCAGCATGTCTAGTTCAGCTCTTAGAGGCTGAACTTTGTCTTGCAAGCCACATAGAGAGGGGAGGGGAATGGATGGCGCAGACATTTAATAAACAGAAAATAAAATAAACTTCAAGGCCACCATTCCACATAGCAGTATTAATGCACATGCCTCTTAGGCAATGGATGCTCCAAGGATCTCACACTTTAAGTACTGATAACAAGCATTTCTACACTAGGATTTTAAACAGCTGTATCTGCTTCCAGGCCTTCACTGGGTGAAGTGTTCATGTGTTTGTCCTGTGGCTTTACTGAGGCTTCTTCTTCCGTTTTAATGAGGAGGAAGGAGCATGTCTCTTGCAGCTGTTCTTTTCCTCTAGGAGTTTGATTTTTCTTCTTTCCTATAGATTTTATTAAACACAAGGCATGCTGCACTAGAATGCATCTGCAAAAAAACACACGTCCATCTTCTACTGTTGCTTAGCTTGACAGGAAATACTGTCCTTTCCTTATGCTTAAAAAAGCCACAAACATGGCTGGTAAACATAAGAGAGGCCCTGGAGGATGTCAACATTGTGAAAACCTACCAACTTCTGTGCCTGAGGGACCATGACCATGCAATACTTCATTTAGAGAAGTGCTCAGTTTTGTCACAGAAGATCCAAGAACTACAAAAGAGCCATTTCCTTGCTCACTTTTCCCCACATAACCTCGAGGTGGAAGTGTAATGCAGCCAGATGCAGCAAATATCATGCAGAGCCAAAAAGAACCATTACAATGAGCAGTGCAACAAAGCAGAACAACAAAAGGGGGAAAAACAAGAGACCTGCTCCAGAAGATCAAAGTGGAATTCAAGCCTAGATTAGGAATTCTGAAAGACATACAAGGGGACATACTATCCAACCAGGAGGAAATAAAGAGAAGGTAGCACGAATATATAGAAGAATTATGCAGAATAGACAAAAGAATGACTAACTCTTTAGAAAAGGATTCCTATGGGGAAGAATCAGCAATATTTGAAAGTGAAGTTAAAGTAGTTCTGAAAGCGCTTGGAAGGAACAAAGCACCTTAAGCAGACAAGGTATCAATAGAACTATTCCAAGTTCCAGAAATGAAATTGGCCCACATCCTAATAAAAATAAGCCAACAAATACGGCAAACAACACAATGGTCCAAAGACTGGAAATGTTTAAAACACATTCCAATCCCCAAGCGAGGAGATGCAAAGCAGTGTAGCAACTATAGGACTATCGCACCAGTTCCTCATGCAAGCGAAGTGATGCTCAAGGTATTCCGATGGAGAAATTTACCCTTTGTGGAGTGAGAATTGCCTGACATTCAAGATAGAATCGAACAAGGAAGAAGCACTCGAGATCATATCACAAATGCACACCTTTGTATACACTGGTTATTAGAGGGTACCAAAGAATTTCAGAAGATCAGCGTATGGTTTATAGACTATAGCAAAGCCTTTGACTTTGTGGATCACGAGAAGCTATGGATAGTTCTGAAAGACATGGAGGTGCCTCAGCATTTGATCATCGCAATGCATCCCTTGGCTTTATCATCAGCAGCCAAGAAATTTAAAGAAGGTGAAGATTTGGAAAGGCAACAATGTAGAAACTAGAACAGATCATCAAGTACAGTAGTCCCCTGAAATCCGCGGGGGTTACATTCCTAAAGCACCCACAAATTGTGAAAAACCACGAATTTGGTGCCGGCAATGGGTGCCTGCCGCCAAGGCAGTGCAGGTGGGAGGTGTGGGCTGGGCCAGGCTGGGGGGCAGGTGCACGCGCATGGCGAGGCAGGGGTAGGGGTGCGCACGCCCAGAGATCGGTTTCTCCTAGCGAGTCCAAACTCGGAGGACACAATCTCCTTGCGAGTAAGCCATCGCATGGTGAGGCGCCAGCTTACTCGCAAGGAGATCAGCTGGGACTCGCTCGGAGAACAATCCTGTGAAAGACTGAAGCTGCGAACACTGAACCGCAACTTCACGGGGGTATACTGTATAAGGACATTTAACTGGAGACCACTGTCAAGATCATCCACAGCATTGTGTTCCCAGTCACCATGTATGGATGTGAGAGTTGGACAGTGAAGAAAGCAGACAAGAAGCAAATTGATGCATTTGAAATGTGGTATTTGCAAATACCCTGGACTGAAAGATGAACAAGTGGGCCCTAGACCTAACCAATTTAGAGGGTTCCCTAGAGGCAAAAATGACAAAACTGAGGCTGTCATACTTCAGACACATCATGAGAAGGCAAGACTCCCTGGAGAAGACAATTTTGCATGGGAAAGTCGAAGGCAGAAGAAGAAAAGACAAAGAGAGATGGACTGACTCCATAAAGGAAGCCCTGGCCTTGAGTCTACAAGAGCTGAGCAGGGCTGTCAAGGGCAGGCCATTATGGAGGGCATTTCACCCATGGGGGCATCATAAATTTGAGATGACAGCACATGAGAACAACCACACAAAGACGCAAGAGGAAATAGCACTTCCTTTCTGCCTTACAGTGCTGCTTCTTCCCTGCGGAAGGTGCTGGTTAGATGCAGAAACAAAACTGAAAGCTCATGGGGTCAGCTGAAGTAACTTCTAAACAACTACCCTGTTTCCTGGAAAATAAGATCTAAGAAAATAAGCTCTAGCATGATTTTTCAGGATGTTCGTAATATAAGCTCTACCCCAAAAATAAACCCCAGTTAAAATCATCAGCCAGACAGATGCATTTAGTACATCTGTTGCAACACAATTCGGGGTTTGGAGAGTTATGACGATGTTCCAAAAGAAGATGACATGACTATATTTGAATAAATGCAGATTGCTGTACATGAATAAATGTAGATTGTTATACATGAATAAACGAATAAATGTAGATTGTTGTACATGAAAAAATAAGACATCACCTGAAAATAAGCCCTAGTGTGTCTTTTGGAGCAAAAATTAATACAAGACCCAGTCTTATTTTCAGGGAAACACGGTATGAGCAGAGAAGGACAAGAGCCCAATAAACGTCTTGTGTGGAAAAACCTAATATGAGAGACAGCGAGTGGGAGAAAGGTAGGCCAAGGCGAGGTAACAGAAGGTGCTGACATAAAGATGCACACTAGGATTGAGCACCTCTGCTACTGAACTATGACACTTCGCTTTGATGTCCCCAGCTCTTTCATTGCTCATTGCACTGCTGCATGTTATAATGGTTTCGGCTGCTTTAATACGTTTTACCTGATGTTCTGGTGTGCTCCTGTGTGTGTTTTCTTACGCATTCGCAGTATGTTATTATTTGTTAGCCAACCTGGGAGTAGAGCACACAAATGCACACAAATGCAACTCAGCATTAAGGCTGTGCAAGCAAGCAGAGCTGTCTCAGATGGATTTTTGGGGAAGCCTTTGGAACTCCTGGAAGCAGAGACTTGGGATGATCAAGCTGAGGACATACTGTAGCTATCTGCTTGCACCAAATGACTCTCTTTCGCTTCCAATTGCTGGATACAAGCTGCCTTTCCCTAGGGCAGATCCGTGGCTGAGGCTGAGAAGAGGTGGTGGAGCCTGGGAAAGAAGCTGGCAGGCCGGATTGGGCCCATGGGTCTGAGGTTCCCCATCTTTGTCTGAAAGGGCCCACTCTTTCCCCAGAGCAGGATGCCTGAGGTCCACCACTAAGGGCTGGCGTGCTCCTTTGAAAAGAGTGAGGCTGGAAGCTCTTTGTAAGTACATACAGAAAAGCACCAAGATTTCTATTTTGCCATGGTAAGTACATGGGCCAGGACACTCTGCAAATAAATCAGTGAGCCACATTCATAAGTGGCAGTGTAAGCATTTACTCTTCCTACCCCTTGGATGGATTATCTCCACATAAAGAGAATGTTTCTTGGCAAGATTTATGTTTCCCCCACAGCATGTTCCTCTTCTTGCCCATTTCTGATTCAAGCCGCTTGGGGTATGAGAAGCCAACAGCCATATCACCAAACATTAAAACAGGATCACTAGAACAGGGATGGGTTAGGGTGGGCAGCAAATGTGAAGCGACAGTACAGGGGGAAGGGCTGTTTACACACAGTTTCTCCATTTAAATCAAAGGTGCTAGCCGCACCTCAGGACTGCCTTCTGCCATATGTGCCTACCCAAACAGCAATGTCTTCCTCAGAGGCCCTATTTCAAATGCCCCCCACCAAATGAAGTCAAGCAGGTGGCTACTAGAGACAGAGCCTTTTCAGTAGTAGCCCTCAGTAATGGAACAACCTTCCCACAGTGATTGTGTAGTGCCTGGCAAAGAAACCTCCCCCCCATTCCATGCACGCCTTTTAGTTAATAGATGTGGCATATCTGCCTTAAAATCTCACTGAAGTACTATAAATTTTGTTTTGTTGTCATATTCTGTCACTTAATTTAATGGTCTAATGTTCTATTTTGTAGTTCCAATTAGTTTTGTGCTTATTCTTTATGTAATGGAGCAGCACTAAAAAGCCATAAATGAATGAATTAATTAATGAGAAAAATTACATATAACTATATATATTATATAGGCAAACATAGGATGGAGAATGCAGTACAAATGTGATACCTGGTTTTTCCCTATTCACCTCCTAATAGGCTGATGGCATCAGAGGGAGTCCTATTTTCACCAAGAAATCCACACAGGGAGGTCTGTGTTTACAGTGTGGATGAAAACACCCCTTCCCTCGGCTCTGATCAAATTCAACCCCCTCACATAACTCTTTTGATGCCAAATAGGGTGGGAAAATATCCCCCATCAAATAACACGAGACTGTGTTCTTTCGTGAATATTACCAATTGCACAGCTGGACAGTAAACATAAGCAAAGCAATCTCACAGCTGCCTGCGCTGCCTGCCTGCCTTTCCTCCAGTTTATAACACTATCCCTGGGCCATCCCATTTCAGACAGCAGGTGGGAGCTGCACACTGGAACGCCGACTACCCCATCCCACCATCAAACAAAACCAAGCTCCTCTTTCTAGCAACAAAACCTTTTCACCTGTCACACTCACTCTGAGCATGACCAGCAGTCTTTGTGGTCCCTTCCGGAGGAAATGGTGCCACGTGAATCTTGCAGAAAGTTCAAACTCTTTCTTTTATCTGGCTAGAGAAGTGCCTCCTGCATGGACCCCTTGTACTCACCCGCCACCAGCACTGCAGACAGCCACAGATTAGCCATGGCCACGCAGACGAGGGTCTCCCCTGCACTGGCAGGGCCCTGCTACTGTCTCTGCCACGGTCAGCAAATCCGCCCTTCCAGTCATGTGTCCAGGCCAGGAGGTGCCACTGGAGCCTGGCCGTCTGGCAGGGTCACTCTTGGCTTTGGCCAGATTTTGCAGGCTCTGCTGAAAAGGGACATTTAGGGCCAAAGCAGATGTGGACATTAATTCCATGACTGCTTCATATGTGTTGTGCTGGAGGCTTGTTATGTAAATAGCAAGCAAGACTCGGAATGCTTTTACACCCACGTCCTGCTAGTGGACTCTAGATTTGAACATCTGAAGTTAGCTTACCCCTATCAGATGAAGATGACAGGGAGCTCAAGAATAAAGGGTGGGGGGGGGGGACACTTCCTGGAGTCCCACCTGAAGAACACCAAACCATGGAGGCCATTAGAAAAGAAAAAAAAATCTGTTTGAGAGAACATCAATAGACCTTTACTTGAAAATACCATCCTTGAAATGTATTAAGATGCTTTTTGCAGGTTCTGCACATCGCACAAATAAATAAGACTGATGAATAAGGAACCATACCTTGAAATAAAGAGTAGCAGTCCTCAAATTTACAGCCATCTTGTTTCTTTTGCTGTGAGGCCAGCCCAAGGGCTGAGGAGGGAAGCCTCTGCCACAGTGATAAGGACAGAACAAAAACGGCTCAGAGCTGGTGCAGAAAAGGCCCTCAAGAGCCTTAAGAAGGCCTGCAACTCCCAGCATGCCCTAGTCCTCTATGGGGGGAGTTGTAGGCCATGTTCTCTCTAAACTTGTATGGATTTTTTGCCTTAGAGCAGCCTTCCCCAACCTTGCGCCTTCCAGATACATTTGGACTGCAACACCCAGAATGTCAAGTCAATTGTCCTGCTGGATGGGAATTCTGGGATTTGCAGTCTGAGTGCCTCTGAAGGCAAGCGGGTTGGGGAAGGTTGCCTTAGAAAACTAGCTTGTTATTCACTCATGTTGACCAAATGGTCCATGTCCTGGTGTGCGTATGCCCAAAATACACAACAGGGGGAGGTTTTCTTTCAAGAGTTCTGTTCTCAAGAATAACCGACTACCAACAAATTGTTGCGGATGGCACCCCTGAGCAGCCTTTTATGGATTGATCATTAAAGGGTTATACATAACACAATTAACACTTTCCAACAGGTTACAGAAGTCAAAAGTTACAATGGCATGATCTTTCCCACTTGTGTATAAAAGAAGATGCTCGGAAGGAGTGGGGTGAACAGGGTGCTGTTACATAGAAGAGGAAGAAATGCCAGGAAGCACTTCTGATGGTTAGGAGCCCAAGGGTATGGAATGGGCTTCCATGCGAGGTGGTTGAGGCCCCATCGGTGAGGGTGCTACACATGCACATGATGGGCATGTCGTGAGCGGAGACGGCTGAAGCCGGAGGTCAGACTAGATGGCCCAGGAGGCCCCTTCTGACTCGCTCTGTTTCTATGGGGTGGGCTGGTGTGAATTGCCCTTTGTCTGAGTTGCTGCTATCTGTCATGTGGTAACTGGCTTTCTCTGGAATGCTGCTTGGTTAGTGTCAGCTCCATTTCAAGGATGCCACATGCTGATTTCTAGAAAAGAGAGTTTTTCTCAGGCCTGGTTAAGTGTCAATGATTTAACCAGTGAAAGTTCTACCTATCGATCCGTGCAACACTCAGGAGATTAAGCCAGTCTCACTTTGTGCTACTTTGCTTGTTTGGGTGCTGTTATTGAATCCTTCTTCCTGTTCTCAGGGACTCTAACCCTGAATGGCCTAAAGGTTCGATCGTCTAACCACAAGAGACAACAAAGCACCAGCAAACTTGTTTAAAGTTTTTTTTTAATTGAAACATGCACCCAACAATACAGAGCAGCCTGTTTTTCCTCCAAAAGAGATCAGCCTCAGTCATTAACAAAAAATCCAAATGTTTTGATACCTTTTAGAGCAAACTTAATCATTTGGACCTATCCCATCTGTACTCTGATCCTACTTCTATGCAGCTGTTAGCTAGAGAAAAGAGGCCACATTCCCACTTGACAGTGAGTGGTTAAGCAGAAAGTGAGGTGCCAGCGATTGTCTTTTAAGCACATGTCCAGTTTCTCAGGCTAGCAGAGCATTAACGCAACAAAGAATGCTGTTTCAGCAGAACAGGTTGTGTCATACTGGTGTTATGTTCATACATGCAAAAATGTTGAATTTCTGGATGACTTGAGGGGGCACTTTTCAGGTTGAGGCTTCAGCAAGGCCACAAAGAGTTCAAGCTGGAAAAATCAGAAATTTCATATTGCTACTACATCAAGCTATCCCATTCTCTGCCTCCTTTTCTCAGTCTGACATCCCTCGTTCCTGGATCATGACTCCAACCAACAAAAGCAAAAAAGAGAAGGTCACAGGAGCCCTGCTATGAAACACTGCCCAGTCAGCTGAAAATACATTGGAACTAATAAATAAATACATAAATAAATAAAAACCATGCATCCTGCACACACCAAGTATCCTGCTGGTGCTGAGGGCAATGGCAGTTACCCCTGCAAGTGTTCCATTGTGACATCAAGGTGGAACATCTGTCTTGACCACATTTTTAAAAACACACAAACCTGCATATACATTGGTGAACTGCTGGGTTGCTGGGTGGGATGTTGGCCTACAGTTCGCCACTACAAGAAGGGAAGCCATTAAGGTTGTGCATTTCTGCCTTGATTCTAATCTCGGGGGGTCTTTTGGGACAATGGATCACAGAGGCCAAAGCTGGGCCTATAAGTGAAAAGGCGGCAGGTAAGAGGCATGGGCACATAGCATGGGCATTAGGCCTCTGCTTAGTGTTTACTGTGGGCCTGCCTTGCTCCTCTTTCTCAAATCCACCCTTCACACCCGCTGCAGCAAACAGAACTCTTACATTGATGTACTTGCTAGATCAGGACATGGATCTACTTTGTGGAGCATCTTGGTTCCCATGTTGGCTAGCCAGGCTGTTCCAGGCAACTGGTATTCAAAGGTACACTTCCTCTAACCATGAGGGTTCTATTTAGTGCTGTTGACCAAATGTGCCATGTCCTGGTGTGTGTGTGTGTGCCCACAATACATAGCAGGGGAAGGTTTTTTCCTAAAGGATTTATTCTCAAGAATAGCTGACTACCAACAAATTGTTCCAGATGGTGCTCGGAGCAGTCCTGAGTTGGCCCTTTTATACACTGACCATTATAGGGTTACACATAACACAATTAACACTTTCTATAGGTAACAGAAGTGAAAGTTGCAATGGTGTGATCTTTCTGCCCTGCTTACCAAAGAGAAAGAAGATTCTTTCAAGGGCAGGAGGAGGATGGGGTGTTATTCTAAGGAAGAAGAGGAGGAGAAAGAAACGTGGTGTGACTTGCCCTTTGTTTGGGCTGTTATCTGTCAAGTGCCGACTTGGTGTCTCTGGACTGGTGCCTGGTTAGTGTCAGCTACATTTCAGGGATGCCACATGCTGATGTCTAAAAGAAGGACTCTTTTTCTAGTCCAACTATATGTTGATATTTACATGATTATAGCTGTGTAGGTTATACCTATTGATTTGTACATCAGTGACCACAATGAACAGGTAGAAAGACCTACCTTTCAGAAAGTCTAATCTTTGTCTTTTTTGCCCAAAGTATTAGCAGTTACAAATTGTGTGGCTGTGGATTCATCCTGCCTTCCCGCAGGGGGCAAAAGAGAAGGAAGGGTAGTCAGGAAGCCTGTGGCCAAAGGATGGGCAGGGAGAAAGCTTTTTCAGCATTGTGTATTGAAGGCAAATCATGGAGACTTTGCCTTTCCCTACCTGGTGCCATCCACATGTTTTTGACCACAACTCCTATCAGCCCCAGTCAGCAAGGTTAAAGATCAGGAATGCTGGGAATTGTAGGCCAAAGCGCCTGGACTGCACCAGGTAGGAGAAGGTTTTTGTATTGTAATACACTTCCCATTTTATGGAAGAGGAATTGAATCTTGATGCCCAAATCCATTTGGAAGTCTATGGTTTAGCTCAGTTGTGGACAGGGTAGCAATGAAGCTCTGTAGTACTGGATAATGCGACAGAACCGAACCTCCACTTCTGGGGTATTCCTGCTAGCTAGGGGAGAGGCAAGCAGTCATACGATCTGAAGTCATTGCCTTCTATGAATACATAGTTCTGTCCAAGTCAGAAAATTTGCCTGGGGATATGAGGGAGAAAGACACTCCCTCAATTCCAGTCTGGAAATAGCCAGGTGGGTCTGGGGTTGTTTCCAAGCCAGAGAGTTCCTTGCTAGGACCAGGCCAGTGATGTTCAATGATGCCACCACCATTGCCTTTCGATGGCAGGCCCAGTAAAAGTGATTAAGGGAAGCCCTCAACAATGCCATCATGAGGTTGTAGAGAGAGACATTCTTGGTAGTGGCTCAAGCTACGGGACCTGCCCTCCCTTTTAGAGAATTGCCAAACAGATGAGCCTGAGTATCTTTCAGAATTGTTGCAAGACTCCTCTGTTTACTCTTTCATTTTTGCTGGTCCGTGTTAAGCCAGGTGGAAGTCTTGGTAAATATTAGTCTGTTTGTGTAAGATATATCAGCAGCTATGTATGTTTCGCTTTGTGTGTAGCTCTCCCAAGCTACACTCCAAGACAGGCACAGACAGTACATTTCAGCCTTAACTATATACACCCGCCAATTTCTTTCCACCAGATCCTGGTTTCTGCCCCACCATCCACCGCTATATCCCCCGTGAGTCCAAAGCCTTCATCTCCATACCCCACACCAGGGTTATGCCATCCTGTGCAGAGTGAACGCTTCCTCATCCCACTGTGAATGGGTCATGGTTTCCACCAGGGGACGTGCTTATTATTTCAACATGGACCTGAAGGACCACCTCATCCTACACAGCATGGGCCTCATTGTCACGCGCATGACTAAGGATCTGGAAGGAGAGTACCAGATCCTCTCGGGCATAAACAGAACCTGTGAAGGCCGAATTCTGATTACGGCTGTGGGTAAGAGCACCTGGGGAAGAAGGGGGACCCTTTGATTTTGGGGGAAAGAGGTGGCCATCTTGCAACAAGAATGTTGAATCTTAAGCCTGGGGCTGCCAGGGTTCTCCAGATGTTTCCACCTACTTTCTTTGGTGGTTTCTCAGCTTATGTCTGTTTCCTCTTCTCAAATGCTGAAAGACCTCTCCTAAGGCTTAATTATTGGCAATAAGAGCTTAATGCTAAAAGATTGTTATATTTTTGGTGTTTTGGGTCTGCCTGATTTGAACTCAGGCCCACCATGGCTAGCATGCAGGCCCCAAAAGCTTTTTTGAGACTGAATTTGGCCCTCGGGCTCCAACAACCTGCCTTATGGATTACTACAGGGGTGGGAGCAGGATAGATCAGTATCTAATGATAATTTGCTCTTGAGATTCTAGTTAAAAAAGAAAGTAAGACCAACAAACCTGAAGGCTGCCCACCCCAGATTAAAGTGGCAAGTCAAGAGAGGCAATAAGGTGGATAGGCATTTGACTAGACCTTGGAAGATCTCAGTTTAAATTTCCCACTCATCTAGGATGTTCCCTAGGGGATATGCCAGTTATTAGTTTTCAGCCTAAACTACTCCACAGAGTTGTTGTGAGAAGTATAGAAGAGAGCATATATGCCCCTGAATGCCCTGGAGAAAAACTGGGATAAATAGTAAATAAATTACTAGAATACAACCCTGCTTAATATGCCAGTATTGTTGGGGGCAGAGAGTATAGAATGGAGACTGATGGGAAGGAGGTTTAGGACAAATAAAAGGAAATACTTCACAGAGTGCATAGTGAAACCACCATGGGAAGTGGCAGCCAATTTGGGTGGCTTTAACAGGGGATTGGACGGATGCATGAGGCAGGAGGCTATCAATGGCTACTAGCCTTACTGGCTATGTGCTTCTTCCTTTACAAGAGGTGGCCTGCCTGCACACACCAGTTGCTGAGGAGCTTGGGCAGGAGGGGGTCTTGCACTCATGATGCCTGAGGGCTCCTGTGGCAGCTGGTTTGCAACCGTGTGTGTGGAGTGCTGGACTGGACGGGCCTTTGGTCTGATCCAGCATGACTTACGTTCTTAAGCCTGATTGCAGAATCCCTACAGGTTCTCCGTATGTGGATTCTCCTCACAGTATTGAAGGTGCTGAACACGACAGTCTCTTTCTCCAGGGTCTTCCCTGTGCTTTCCAGGCATTTCCGTTGCTTTTTGAGGAAATTGCAGTATTATCTGAAACCAGCAGAACAAACTGCAATAGGGTTTATGTATTCTTGCAGTTCCACTATACTGCAGCAACACCTTGGAACATATAAAAGGGAAGGAAAAAAAAAACCAGGAATGGATGGAGCAAACATGAGAGAGATTATTTTAATTCCCCAAAAAGCAGAAACCTCCATACATTGGTGGCTGAAATGCTTCATGTAGAGAAACTGTATATTTATTTTGTTCTGGGAAAGGAGTGAAATGGCAGACAGAGCCATTGAAACTGGTTGAGTGCTTCATGCCATATTCACATACTGCTGGGTTCATATATGTGCCTCTAACGATTCTCCCGGTGTTTCAATATCAGGTCCGTTATTTCTTTATCGGATTTTCCTGCTGATCCCTGGAATCACGTTCCTGTGTGGACTCAGCCTGTTGTGGGACTGGCTGATTAAAGCACGCAATCGGCTGGCTACCTCCGAGGAGGAACAACGCAACCATGGAGGGATTCAGCACGTCATTGCTCCATCAGATTTGAGTAATAGAGACCCTTAATGGAAATTCAGTCATTTTCCCCATTCACTAAAAAAACCTCATGTGTGACCCTCCATTTGTTTGGTGTACATGGCTTGTAAATATCTCTCGCTATTGCATTCTATGTCTTGCTAAGAATCCTGATTTCATTCTCATTTGTTGAAATATCTCTGGTTAGTATATTGAATAAAGGTTTGTAAATTGAACAGATTTCTTGTTTTGTGCTGGATGATTGGCTGGTGGGTTGACTTTTAGAGCTTTATTACTCAACACTTTCTATTTCTCTTTGTGATTCATTCCTCACTGTTGCTCACAGGTTCTTTAAACAATGTTCGGTTTCACGTCTGTTTCCTCAGAGCGCTTTCTTGGTGGTTTGTTTTGAGTAAGATGCAGTATTATTTCAGAAAGAACAAGCTTTCTGCTGCTTGTGTATTTGTACTATTCTGCTAAGCCACAGTGTTACCTTGATGTTTGGTAGCAGAAAAGCAGGAAAGGAAAAGCTGGTTGCGTGGATCTTGTCATGAACAGCTTCATGTAGAATAGTTCAGGGCTCAAGCATTGGCTCCAGTAAATGTCACTGCTACCTCAAATTTGTACTTGAAGGTGCAAGCGAGGGTCATTCCAGTTTTTGGTATGTGCCATCAAGTCAGCTCTGACGTATGACGACCCTATGAATTAAAGCCTTCCAAAATGTGCTGTCCACCACAGCCCTGCTAACGGCTCTAAACCCAAGGCTGTGGCTTCCTTCATGGAGTCAAGCCACTTCTTCTTTGGTCTTCCTCTGCTTCTTCTTCCTTCAGCTTTCCCTAGATTCTCTTCTCCAGGGAGCCTTTCCTTCTCATGATGTGTCTGAAGCACAAGAGCCTTGGTTTTGTCATTTTTGCTTCTGGGGAAAGCTCTGACTTGATTGCATCCAGGACCCACTAGACTTGATGTTAATTGTGTGAATGTGATGAACTGCAGAACACTCTTAAAAGACATTACAAAGGGCGGCTGTAGAGGTCTAAGTGGCTGGAAGAATTTAACTGTTTCCCCCTTCAGTGGTCCCTGTGGAAACATTTCTCAGAACCTGCTGTTCGCATTGGGTGAAGAACTCTCCACTGATGCTCGTGGAAGCTTACCTCTTGTCAGAAATAGCAGCTTCATGGAGGCAAATTGAAGAACATAAAGAGAGTAATTCTGAATGGATCAGAGAAGGGCTGATCCACTCTGGCACAATTTCCACAATGGCCAGTGGGAAGTCCATTGCCATAAAACGAGGGGAATTGCTGCTTGCTGCCTGCGTCCCCTAGCAGCTGGTTGAGAAGCAGGCTGGTTCCTAAAACTGGAGATAATATATCATCATCAGGACTAGAAGCCTTATCTTCCATGAATTTTATCCTTTAAAGCCGTTCAAGTTGGCAGCCTTGCAACATCTCTTGCTAGCAATCCTATAGTTTGTCTATGCCCAGTGTGAAAAAGGACTGCCATTTGTCTGTTCCAAATCGCCCACCATAAGACTGACCCCACCGGGGTCTAGTATTCTGAAGGAGGGAGAGGCTTCTCTATTTCCTCCCTGCCATCTATCATATTGTACTCCTCTCCCATGTCCCCTCTTGCCTTTTTCTTCCTAAGCTGAAATGCCCCAGCGTTTCCCACACAGGGGAGGTGCTGCAGCTGCTTCCTTGTCATCTTGGTTATCCTTTTTCACACCTTTTGCACAGCTCTACAATATCCTTTTTTGAGAAGCAGTGAGTAGAAGTATATACACAGTATTCAAAGTATGGTTGTACCCGGCACATTGAAAATTTTCTGACATTGAGAGTTTTAATTTCTATTCCTTTCCAATCGTAGTGATGGAATTTTTCTTGCTTTGTGGCAGCCACACACTAAATTTTCACAGAAACTCCACCAAACTGAATCCTTCGTCTCCCCATCCTGTGGTCCTGCTGCTGCTTATTGAGGGTGGGGATGCAGCTCTTTATATGTTTTTCAAAACCTGCATACTAATTGCATTTGCATGATCAACCTCTGATTTATCCCTGAGCAAGCATTTGACCATCAGCAGAGATCCAGCAGTTTTAAAGGGAGTTCGCAATTCCTAAAGTACCAATTTGCAGTTATTTTAACTGGTCTTATACATACATTCTGAAAAGTAATTTCAAGGCATGACTCACATTACATTCAGGATTGCTATGAGGTTCCACCTGGGAATAAGCCTATTGATTTGACAGCAACAATAGCTGTAATTTAGAAAGCTGAAAATATGTTTTTAAAATCACCTAAGAAAAGGTGCATCAACTATAACCTCAAGAAGTCAAGCAAACTGACAGTTCTCCAGAGCAGCTAACATTTACTGCCGTTAACTAAGATCATTTGAATGTTGCAGCTAAGTGTAGTGAGACATGAGTGAGAAATGCCACTTCAAGCAGCATTTGAATTGTGCGCATTTGCAGAGGATGGACCGATTTAATTTTTAGGTGCCTCAGCATTTTTTTGCACAGAACTGGGGCTGGGAGCTCAGGGAGAGTGGGACTTATCAGGCATAATCAGACAGCCAATGGCATAAATTGGAATATCTCCAAGATGCATGACAAGGTCTGACACAGACCAAACAGACATGGGGATCTCAGCCAAATTGAGTCGCAGGACCAGAGGGGGGTGGGGGGAGATTAAAGGATGCACCACCATCATTCCCCTGGCTGATGGGTTGATATGAATGATACATTTGCACTATCCAAAGGAATAATGAAACAGCTGATATGAAAAGCACATTTCTTTCCACCAGAAAACTGAGTGTACAGCATGAGAGCTTTCCCAAAGACTGAAGAAGTTATGCTAGAACTGCATGTGTTCCATGATGCAGAGTGATAAGGGTCTTATCTTTGTCCAGCTGTTAAAATTACAAGAAGTATTGCAAATGGGCTGGGTGGGGTGCCAGAAGCTGGCCTACTCCTGCGCTTTCCAATTGCAGCTTAAATAGAGATCCTTTGATTCCCAGGCAAGTGTTTCAGGGACAATGGAACAGTTCAGACTCCCCACACCAAGGTGAGAAATGGCACTTGGAACAGAGAGTTGGAGATCAAACTTCCCTTTCCATGTGGGTTGCATGGAAAGACCCACACAGGCAGCCCTCCAAGGATGGGAAAGCTACTGAGGAGGAAGAGAAAAGGAAGGATTCCAAAGGGCAGAGTGGGGAGGAGAAGCCAGAACACCAGTTATCTTGAGCCTCCTCTGGCCTCCTCCCTCCCACTCCAGGATGCCCTCTCTAGACAGGCTGAAAAGTCCATCTACGGAAAAGTCAAAATAGCAAAGATCACTTCCACTGCTCCTCTCACCCTCACTCCTCTCAGTAGAGCAGAAGAAATTTGGAAGCTCCCGAATTCTGGGAATTTGAGCAGGGAGGGCACATCCAATAGAATTGCACACTTAATGGACTGAAATCAGAAGGCAACAGAGACGGTCACTGGCCAATGGCTACAGATCAAGCTGCTGCTAAAGGACAACAGAAGGGGGCCCAACCCATCTGCAGAGCCCTCTGAGCACTGACCATGGTGGGCAGCAATGACTTTATCACAGCACCTTCTGTGAACTGTGTGTGAAGGACAAAGTTTTGCAGACAGTGTAAATATTGTCAAAACTTGTGGGACAAAACTTAAAAGATCCCGTGTCCAGATTGTCCCTTAATGTTAGCCAGGCTTTCTTTGTTCACTCTGTAATCTGAGTCTTATCGTGCACTTACTTGCCCTTTCCTACTCACGAGTCTTTGCAGGGTCTTTCAATGACACCATGCCCCTCCAGTTTCAACTTCCGTGTTTATCTAGCACCCTTGGCAAGCATAGGTTTTGCTTTAAGCAGGGAATATGCAGCATTTAGTTATGAAAGTGAGACAAACCCAATTATTTTAGTTGTGCAGTTGCACTGTTCCACCAAGCAGAAAAGGACATGTCCTTCGAGTAGCACCTGGATCTTATGAAAATATTTATCGTGGATTGACAGCCTTGCCTGGAAAGCCTCAGGCACTCAGAGCTCCAGGTCCCACACAGAGAGAGGTTGGCTCGCTTGGGTGCTCAGGAAGGGAAGCAACTCCTCATGGAAGGAGACTTGGAAGGTGTAGAGGTGGCTCATGCTGCAGCTGTTGTAAAAAGACAGCTGTCCCCCCTCGAAGTCTAAGTAGACACCGACCTTATCCATCCTCCCGCAGACAGAGAGTGGGGTACGGGGCTCGCTCAGGGCTTGGTACTGCCCAGCCCTCAACTCAATCGCCCACACGCCTTCCTTGGGTCGAAAGTTCAGGCGCTTCTTGCGTTTCACAGACTTTTTAGCTGCCCCGACCACCCAACCGGTGCTCTCCCCAACTCGTATCTCCCAGTAGAACCGTCCAGTAGAGAAGCTCTTCCTGCCCACCACACACGGGCTGGCGGTGAAGCGCTCGGGCTTCCGTCGCCAGAAAGGTCGGCCTGGGCTGAACTTGACCCCGGTGGCTTCCTCCACAAGGACCAGGCTGGGATGAGCAGAGTTGCAGTCCAAGGTGATGCAGCAGGGACTGGAGGGCAGGGTGAGCAGGGAGGGAGAGAAAAGGGTGGAGGAAAAAATAGGAATGAAGCAATGGAAGCACTTCTGCCCCAAGTCCCTACCTGCCCAGAGAGGTGGTGGACTCTCCCATACTGGAGACATTCAGAAAGAAACTGGACAGCCATCTGAGTGGGATGGTGTAACATCCTGCAACAGCAGGGGTTTGGACTCAATGGCCTTCTTGGCCTCTTCCAACTCTACTGTTCTATGATTCTGCCTTGACCTATGGGATTTATTGCTGTCAGATAATTTGAGGGTCGCTAGAATAGCTGTGATCCATAAAGAATGAACCAAAGCTACTAGATCTCCCTTGCACGGAAGCTTGTACAAGTTCGGATTCAGCAATACCGGAAAATGGGCCACTCCGTCATAAGACTAGTAGGCTGTCAACTGACTTCACTCCCTCCCTGACAGCTTCAGTCTTACCTGCCAGGTGTTGCCTGCTTCCTGGAATGCTCCCCATGCAATGTGCCAAAGCTTGGGCATCAAGTATTTTTCAACCCAAGGGCTGAATTCATTTTTGGAGAAGCTCTTTCACGTGGCCAGGACTGAAGGCATGTTGGACAAAACCCCCGCAATAATGACATAGTTTAATGTAAAGTCTTAGTTAAACCTTAGAAGAAGCGTTTCCAAGAGGGAGAAAAAATGTTTTCAAAGGCCAATAAACCCTCAAACAGTTGCTGGAATTTGGCCCATGGGCTAGAGGTTCCACACCCTGGCTCTAAAGTCTATACTATAGATGGCACACCTTTATGCCAGCTTCCAGGAATCGTAAAATTATTTAAAATTCACGAGGAAGCATCAGGACCTTGTTTCATTTTGGCCCAAGACCAGAGTGAGACACTAAAAACTAAACCCATAGTTGGGGGGGGGGATTTGCAGGAACAACTCCCCCCAAACACACACCCTACATACCTTCAGCCCTTCACCTAAAAGATCCCATATGAACTAAGGAGGATTTCCACCAAGCAGGGGCCATGCTTTTGGTGGGCTTCCCACCCTTCACTGGAGCGGTTCACACAGCCATCCATACAAGATCATGGATGGCTCTGTAAGCGGGGTGATCCAGTCAGAACTTCTGCCCTCACCTGGATGCACCGCACCCAAGAGCTCCTTCCAGGCATAGAACTGCAAAGGACCCTTGAACTCGCCCAGGTTCAAGTCTACGTGCACCACTCCATCTTCAATGCCATCCTCCTCATCCCGTGCTGCTGCTCCTGCTACCGCCTCTTGCTCTTCCTCCTCTTCCTCCTCCACCTCTTCTTCCTCCTCCTCCTCCTCTTCCTCCTCCTCCTCCTCTTCTTCATCAACTCCTTCACCATCTCTCATCAACTCCTCTTCAGCTTCATTTTCGCACTCATCTGTGTCTTCACTACTGGCCCCCAATCCTTCTTCTCCCACCTCAGCTTCGGCATCCTCTTCCTCTTCAACCTGAGCTCCTTGCTCTTTTCGGACCCTGCAGGGGGAGCATCAGCCATTTCAGAGGAATTTGCTCCTGTCCTCCCAGGCCAACTGTACTGCTTCAAATGGCCTCCAGGTGGCAGCAGTTTCACGTGAAGTCAGGCTTTGAGGGCTCTCCAGAACAGAAATGTCCATTTTGTCAGGGGAAGCAGTGTAACCAGCCTGGGTTTTAGTCTGAACTTTAAAGGAGTTATCCATGCTGCTGAGCCCTATCCTCTAGCCACAGAATACATTCAGCACCATGTGTAGCTCCTTCAGTGCTCACACTAAATACACTGCCCCACAGACAGAGCCACTGCATTGCATGTTCATGCCAAACTCTTGGCATCAGGTTCCTCAACCTTGGACCTGTGGGCACATCTGGGGATTTGAGCAGCTGTTGTGGGCCCTGGCACAAAAGGCCTGCTCAGCAGTTCACCACTTCTGCATCTGAGGCTGCTAGGCTACGTCTTACTCAGCCAATACGTAAGTATGTCTTGTATTTGTAGCTCCCCTTTTCTTCTTGAAGGAACCCAAGGCAGCTAACATGATCCTCCTCTTCTTCAGTTTACCCTCACAACAACCCTATGAGGTAGGCTAGGCTGAGAGACAGTGACTAGCACAAAGACACCCCGTGAGTTTCAGTAGGCAAATTTGCAGCAGTGCATTCTCCACTGAAGTCATCTAGCAGGCCAAGACAAGATGACTGGAGTTGGAGATGAAAGTCACCCGGGGAACATCACAGCTGAGGGGACTAGAACCCTGATCTCCTGAGTCCCAACCCAACACTCTAACCACTAGGCCCCACTGGCTCTCCAGTTGTTTTGTGTCTGTTGGCCACTGCCAAATCTCCTTAATATGGAATTACCTAGCTCAGCTAATTGATGGTGATGCAATACAGTTAATGCTACTTTTAAACATATGTTTTGGTTTCTTTTGGGTACAGGGCTATTGCATATATTTTGTATTGGGCCCGACTTTAATGTCCATGGATGTACTCACCTCTCCAGTAACTCCTTGGCCTCCTGAACAGAAAGGAAAAGAAAGGGGCAGGTTAAATAACAGAAAATGGCTCTTTCATGCTGTGGTCACCTTTCTTCCCCTGCCAGAGGCAGCTCAACAGCTTTTAATGGCTGCTAATGTATGAAAAAACAACAGCTTTTCCAAACTGGAGAAGAAATGGTGAGGAAAGCTTCATATTTTCTGTGTTTTCCTGCCTACTGTGCAGCTGTTAAAGGCCACAAAAGAACTTATTTCAAGAAAAAAGATGGGCTTCCCTCACGAGGGCTTCTCCTTGGCCCAGTAAACTGCTTATTCCCACAGTAGCTCCTTTGCTTCCTGAACAGATAGAAAGGAACATGGGGCATGGTGACCGAACACATGGAGCTGCTCTTTCCTATGATGGCAGCTCAAGAGCAATCATCCATCCATCTACCCACCCACCCACTTATTTCTGCCCATTTTTTCCTGCATCAGAGTACCTGAGGTCTTCTGATTAGGTTTCCCTTTACCTAAAGAGAAGCTGCAGTGCACAGGTGGCTTAAACCAGAGGTGCAGAACCACCAGCCTGCAGGCTCCCCATTCTGGCCCCCAGAGCCATGGAGTCCTCCTGAGGGTAGAGCTTGGTCCAAGGAATCCCCACTGTCATCTCTGATCTCCAATCAGAGACCACAGCAGGGATGCAGGTGAGTTGGGGGAACTTGGACACACCGAGAAGGTGCCCCTACAAAGCTGGAGGAAATGTGAAGTCCCATCTCTAGGTAGCAGAGCATCCTATTCTTCCAGTTTTAGGGAACTGTACCTGAATGGCTACATTTGGTTCTCTCTCCCTCTCTCTCAATCTCTGCTCTCCGTCTTCCCTCTGACTTCCCCCCATAAGCACTTCCCAGCCCAGAATCCCTCTCACCTTGAGGAAGTTGATTTGGTCTTTGCACTCCAGTCCTGCCCGCACCCGGCAGAGGGTCTCTGACCAAGAGGCCACCTTCCAGTTCAGTTCCTTCAGCCTGGTTTCCATCTGGGCCAAGTTCTTCTCTCGCTGATTCTCCAGCGCCTCCTTCAAGCTGAGCTCTCTGTCACTCAGCAGCTGGTGCATCTTCACAAACTCCCCAGTGACGTGGTCAGACAGGGACTCCGAGCACGTCTGGAAGAGCACAAAGGTGTCACACTCCAAGTTTCTGCTCTGCTGAAACATGCAGTGTCCATCCCAAAGCTACCAGTCCTCTAGAATACCAATTTATACCTCTTGGAGATAATCCAATAAAATGATTGTTAACTTTCATCAGATCCAGAAAGCACAAAAAATATTTCGGAGGGGAAAATGCTCCGGTGGGGAAATCTAGACATTGTTTCCAGTGAAGAATAATCATGCACAATGTTCATGAGAAGGTTGCTGGTTGTTGGAGGTAGGTGTGATGACAATGGAAAGACAGAGCAAGGGGAATGGAACATCCAGGAAAGGGGCATGGCTGGCCGGCCCCTTGAGCAAGCATGTTCCACAGTGCAACATTCTGATGTATTTCTTTCATTCGTTTATTTGTTACATTTATTTATCTCCATTTTGTCCAAGGAGCCCGAGGCAGCAAACGTGATCCACCTCTTCTTCATTTTGTTCTCACAACGACTCTGTGAAACAGGTTAGGCTAAGAATCAGTGACCAGCTCTGAGTCACACAGTGGCTGGGTTCACACGTCACAACAAAGAACCGTATGTGGTTCCCATGGGGCACTTTTTTGCCTGGATGTGCTGAAAGATGATTAAGTGGTTTCTGTATTAGTGTGGTTTGCAACCTCCTCACTCAGTCCTCTTGCTGTTGGCACATGTCCCATCAGCCCCCGCACCTGGAATTTCATTCCATGCTGGATGCCTGGAGCAGCTTCTGCAGCAGCTGCTGCTCTTTCCAGGAACCTTGCTAGTAGCGCATACCAGGACCATGGAAACCACGCTGCCAGCTTCAGATGACCATGGTGAAACGTGGAAACCATAGAACAGACTGTTGTTTCTTATAATTTGTAAAAACAAATGTACCATGTGGAAATACAGTGACAAGGTTCAGACAACACAACAGACCATCCTGTACAAGAAGCCACCATGGCTTGTCATGTCCTATGAACCTGCCCGTTGAATTTCATAGCTGAGTAGGGACTTGAACCCAGTCTCCCAAGCCCCTGTCCAATGCTCGAACCACCAGGCCACACTAGCTCTGATATGAAGCAATATGACCAAACCACCCCGCATAAAAGCCAGCTCCAGTGCCCAGCTGCACCTTTAATTCTATAATGTTTTCCTGCTGGCGGCATTGGCTCAGTTTCAGCCGCCTGAGTCCCTCTTCCAGTGGTTCTAGAGATGCCTTCAACTGGTCCTAGAGGGAAGAGAAAGCCAGACATTATTTAGGGCTAACCTGGGTTGGAAGGAAGCAAAGAAGTAGCTGCATAGACACTAACCCTTCAGGTCTTCCACCCTTGTGAAGATGGCTCATAAAGGATGCTTGGACAGAGCTGGACAAAATAAATGGGATCTCCTCATGCATTTTGAGGAGCACCACCACAGTATGTCACTATCTCCCCAGAAAAGAACCTACTCCCAGAGTTTTCTGATTCAACTAACCAGGTCCTTGTTCCCTTCTCAGAGTACAAAAAATGCTTATCAGATTTGCAGATGACACAAAATTGGGCAGGATAGCTAACACCCTGGAAAAAAGAAACAAAATTCAAAGCGATCTTGATAGTATGAAGTGCTGGGCTAAAAATAACAATTAAATCTAATAGGGACAAATGCCAAGTTCTGCATCTAGGAAAAGGGGACCAAATGCATAGTCACAGGACGGGGGATACTTAGCTCAACAATATAGCAAGTGAGTAGGATCCTTAAATTGTCATAGACCACAAGCTGAATATGGGTCAACAATGTGATGGGGCTGCAAAAAGGATGCATGCTATTTAGACTGCATTGTTGTTGTTGTTAGATTTCTAACCTGTCCCATTAGCCATAGAAGTATCACTTCCAAATCCCATGAAGTACTAGTTCCACTTTACTCAGCACTGGTTAGGCCTCATCTGGAGTACTGTGTCCATTTTTGGGGCACCACAGTTGAAGAAAAATGCAGACAAGCTGGAAAGGGTTCAGAGGAGGGCAAGGACGATGACCTGGGGTCTGGAAGCAAAGCCCTGTGAGGAGAGACTAGGGAGAACTGGGCACAGAATCCTATGTTTATCCTGAAGAAGGCTGAGGGGAGATAGGATAGCACTCTGCAAGTACCTGAAAGGCTGCCACAAAGAGGAGGCCAGAATCCCTCCTCATCATGCCAGAGTGCAGGACACAGGATAGTGCACTCAAATTACAGGAAGCCAGATTCTAGCCGAACAGCAGGGGAAAATTCCTGATGGTTAGGGCCATATGGCAACGGAAGCAAATATCCAGGGAAGCTGTGGACTCTCCCACAGAAGAGGCATTCAAGGTGCAGCTGGAGAAACATCTGTAAGGGGTGCCTTAACTTGGACTCCTGCCTTGAGGGGCAGGACTGCACGGCCTTATGGGTCCCTTCCAACTCAACTGTTCTAGGAATGGGGCAGCCCATCTCTCACCTGATAGGCTTGAACAGCATTCTTGATGGGCAGGAAATCGTGTCCACGGTGCTGGGGCAAGTCGCGGCAGATGACACAAACAGGGCCCTCGTCCTGGCTGCAGAAAAGCTTGAGCGGCTCTTCGTGTTCCTCGCAGAAGTACCAGCCTCCAGTCCCACCCAGCTGGGATCCTTCGTCCAGCTTGAGAAGCCGGGCCTTCTCGGCCAGGCTGCAGAGGGCTCGGTTGACGGCCATGCGGCGCAAGGCAAAGGGCCTCCGGCACTCCGGGCAGAGCCCACGCCTCTGGCCCTTGGGGATGCAGGGCTCCAGGCAGGGCGCGCAGAAGCTGTGACCGCACTCCAGCATGTGAGGGTCTCGAAAGATGGAGAGGCAGATGGGGCACAGCAGGTCCTCGGTGAAGCTGGCCACCTCCCTCACGGATGCCATGACGAACAGAGAGCGAGCGAGAGAGCGAGCAGGCCACCACTTCTGCTAGGAACTGGTTCAGGGGCTTTCCTTGATGTGCCTTTGCTGAGCAAAAATGGCTTTTTTTCCCCTCCTGGCGTAGGAAAAAAGGCACAAACAACTTTCTTGTCTTCAGGCAAGCTTGTTATTTCCAATTTGAACCTTCTGCACTTGACCAAATAGACAAAGACCTATGGATCAAGATGTCACAACAAGAACAACACTTTAAAATAAAAGATGAAGGAGGCT
Source organism: Varanus salvator macromaculatus (assembly GCA_023646645.1). Taxonomy (NCBI): domain Eukaryota; kingdom Metazoa; phylum Chordata; class Lepidosauria; order Squamata; family Varanidae; genus Varanus; species Varanus salvator. The sequence goes on from JAIXND010000792.1 coordinate 2,121,719, forward strand.
GGGCTAATTTGTTCAGTCTCTTTTTATACATTCACATATCCTTGGATAAAAACCACAGAACCGACTGAAACACAGCACAAATTCCTCATCAGAATCCTGAGAGGGGAACCAGATACAAGGGTCGGCCATCTTTCGTGAGAGGCGGGGTTCTCTCTCCGTTTACACTCAAGGTCAAGTAGCTTTCCTCTGGGCATGGCACACACTTGAAATCTGGGGCAGCGGTTCTCCCTTCTGCACAATATGCTTCAGAATCCTGGCAGGAAAGCCTTTTCTCTTTCGATGCAATGGGGTGAACTGGCAGCTCCACTGGTGTATATCACTCAACTGACAAATGCCCTTCAGACCAGGAGGCACCAATCTGCCATCATCAGGCATCTCTCACGAAGCCTGCCCTGGTCATCGTTCCCTGTCCCCTTCCAAAAATAAGAACAACACAGTGCAAATGCAAGGGCACCTTCCTTCCAGGAAGCTCTTCTCCCTCCTGCTCATGAGCGGGCAGGAAGGGGGAGCAAGGCAAAGGGAGAGAGCGAACAGAGGATGGGGCAGGAGGCCAGGAGAGGCTGTGAGGTAAAGATGTTGGGGGAGAGAAACAGCAAGGCTGGGAATGGAGACAAAAGGCGAGGGCAAGGGGTGAGTGGGAAAGAAGGAGCAAGGCTAGGGGCTTGGAAGGGAGCAAAAGGAGACCTGGGGTGGGAAGGGAGAGAAATAGCAAGGAAAGCGGGGTAGGGGGGGAAATTGTGAGGCGAGGGGCTGGGAGTGAGAGAGAGAGGAATAGCACCAAGAGGAAGGGCTGTGTGGGCAGCAGAAGACTGGGCAGGCCAAGCAGCAGCATTTTCCATTTCTCCCTCGCTCCCAGCATCTAGACTCGCTGTTGCTCTCCCCACTCCAACTCCCCACTTGCCAGGCCTCCACAGCAACCATTATGTGGCTGGCCCCAATCTCCAAGGGTGCCATTTTGGGGTCGTGCCCACCGCAGCCTCCCAGATTTCCAAATGTGCTCACACAGGTCCAGAAAGACTACAGACTCCCACTTTAGACACAATGCCTTCTGCCAGAGATCCTGGCATTTTGGAGGCCAGAGGCCTAACTCATTTGCTCATGTATGTTCTGGAGCCTCTAAATCCCTTCATACCCTCCAGTTCCTGGATTTTAGCATCACTGACTATTCTGGTGTGTGTTTTCCCTGCTTGGTGCCAGAGTGCCTCCATCACATGCTTTTGGCTCCTTCTGCCCATGCACAGGGAATGCCAGCAGAAACTGCAGAATTCTGGGAGTCGTAGTCCACAAGAGCCAATCTATTGCATAAATGCACTTTTTAGAAATGGCAATACTAATGCCAAAAGAACTCGAGCACATCAGACCCGCAAATGGTGGGGAGGGAGAACCCAGACTGCTAGTCCTTCTTGTTCTATATCCTAGGCTATAGGACTCAGGACATCTGAATTTCAACTTCTTTCCCCCAAATTCTGGAATCCTAACATGGGGCAGGGAGTTGAAAGCCACGTGCTCCTTTTAGCAATTCACGACAGCCTCCTTTTTGACCTAATGCCCTACAAGGCTGGCTTTCTCCAGCAATTCTGGCCAGCCCAATAAAGAATCAGCCCTGGCACCCAGGCTTGCAGTTCTGACCCTCTTGACCCAGAATGCGGAGCTTCCCAGCTTTCCCCCTGCAGCCAGCAGTGGCGCTGCTCACCGTGGAGCAGAGCAAAGATGCTGCACAAGGAAAAGTCACGCAAAGCAAGACACAGCATTTAGCTTTTACTAGCAAGTAAGCACAGCACACACATGATAGCCATGCATTTGAAAAGCTGTCAGTGCCTCATTATTATAATTAACCCTGTAGTGCAGGTGGAGGGCTGAGTGTGTGTGTGTGTGAGTGAAAGAGAGAGAGAGAGAGAGAGAGAGAGAGAAGGGCTTACCTTAGTCCATCAGTATTCCCCAACCTGGTGTCCTCCAGCTGAGTTGGACTAGAACTTCCATCAATTCCAGCTGCTGTTGGCTGTGTTATTTGGGGATGATGGAGATGGTGAAGACATATAAGAGATGTGACCCACAGTTTTGAGCCACTGTTTTGAGCACACCAGGTCATAATCTCCTATAACCCCAGGCAACTCCTGCTGGCTTCCCAAGGTACTATTCAGTGTTATTTTATTACTGTGTTATAGAACAATATACAACAAAAATGATCGGTCAGCTCTAAGGAAATGATAACCCCTTCCATCCATTTAAGAAAAATATTTATTACCATAAACTTAATGTATACCTTTACGCTTGCTACTCACCTGCCTAAAAAATCAAAAGCTCTTTCTCTAAAAATGTAATAACTGGCTAGTTTATAAGGGTCTTCTTTGTTCTCTGTTTCCTTTGGGACTCGCTTTGAAGTTATTTTGGCAGCTTATTGATCATTATGCGAAGCACAATCTCTAGGCAGGTTTATCCAGAAACAAGCCCCCCTGAGTTCGGTGGGATTTACTATCCAGTAAGTAAGTTAGGGTGTCATTTTAGGAATAATTCTCTCTCTCTCTCTCTCTCTCTCTCTCTCTCTCTCTCTCTCTCTCTCACACACACACACACACACACACACACACACTGCAGATGAAGCCTCTCTGGATGCAGAAACCCCAGCTAAAGGGAGCACAAGTCACTCTTACCCCTTTAGCTGAAAAGTCCTCCCCTGGCCTGGTCCGCAGCCTTCCCCGTTGTCGCGCTTCTCTCCCTGCTTTAGGCTCAGCATCTTGCATCAGGCGTGGCGTCGCCTTATCCTGCCCCGCGGCGCCTTCCTCATCCGTGGCCTCTTTCCCCACCGCAGGGTCCCCACGCGCATCCGAGCCCGGCGAGCGCGCGCGTGCAGCACCTGGACCGCCGCAGAGCCCCGCTCCGCGGGCCAGCGATGACGCGGCTCGTCTTCTTCCCCGGGCGCGCTGCCAGCACACGTGCAGGTGCGACTCTGCGCTTTCCTGGTCGCCTTACCCCTGCTCCTCCAGGCCGAAGGGGGAGAGGGAGAGCTGATGAAAAGATCCCAAGCTGATGCTGCTATCTGTGCGAGGGAGGGAGCGAGGGAGGGAGCGAGGGGGACGACGCTGAGGAAGGCACTCCCGGAATATGGAAATTAAGCAGGAGGGAAGAGAGGAGAGAGGTCCAAGGCTTGGGCACAGAATACAAAGATTGGTAGTAGCAGCATTTGGATGCAACCCTCCGCCAACAATCTGGCTGGTGCATTCAGACTTCGTATTCAAGAGATTTGCCACCTTCCTTCTTGTTAGATTAAATAATTGCATTTGAAATCCCAGGGGGGGATGCTGATGGGCAGATGAAGGATGGAAATATATGTGTGTGTGTGTGTATACGGTTGAAAATTTGCTGGTAAAGTCTTGGAAATTTGAATGGTTGTGTTTAGCAATTAGCCTGAGCAGTAAAGATTTTTTTCTGGATTTTGTGTGTGCCATGTGAGAATGAGAGTGTGCATTTGACAGGAATTCCTTGATTCAAGGGGTGCTTGGTGTGAGCAAGAATTTTAAGAGTTTTAGTAAATGGTGATTAGGTATTTTTTCAAAAAAAAGGTGGGGGAAGAAAAGTGTAACCTTTGGGGTAAAGAAAAGAAAAAAAAAAACAAATGAACAAGAGAGGGATGGTCTTGCTAAGAGCACTCCCATTATTTAAAAAGACAGTAACTGCAGCCTCTTCTCTGGGTTTGGTCTGGCCAACTGAATTCAGGGGAATTTGTGCTGGAAAATTTGGATTTCTTGACTCGGTAGGCTTGGATATTCCACAGAGCCAAGAAAAAGGGGGGATGCTCTGGCAAGAAGGTACCATCACTTTGTGAGTACTGCAGAAGCAGCACACACAAAGCCTCTGAGCATGTGCAGAGTTGAAAGCACTTTGGGAGGTTGGAGCAGCTCTGTTTTCAGCCATAGATTGAGGGTGGGCTTTCATAAGTTCTCAAAAGAAATCTTGATGTCTAAATATATATAAAAGAGGTTCTATAACTGAGGCAAGGCATCTGAGGTTCTTTGAGTCTTCAAAGCTTGTATTGCCTCAGAGAAAAAAATTCTGCCTGGGAAGGCGTGGGTTAAAACAAAGGCGCTTAAGCATCCACAATGAGGAGGAGCTAGGGGAAGTTCTTTTAAGGAAGGAAGAAAAAAATCTTTTTATGAACATAAGCACTCGTGTTCATCTAGGTGCCCAAGCATTGATTATTTGTTGAAATGTGTGTGAGTTCAGGTTTGTTTGTACTCACTATGGGTTGGTGCATTTTGTATCTATGTATGTGTCTGCACTGGACAAGTGTGGGGAGAGGATCAGGGCTCTGGGAGCAGGGTTTTAGAGGCATGCAGGGACTGACAGGACTCCTACAGAGAGGGGCCGGTATCAGGGACGATGGGAGAAAGAAAGAGGCTGGGGACTCCAAAGAAAGGAGCCAGTGGGAAGGAGTTGAGGTGCATGTACACTAATGCTAGGAGCAATAAGCAGGAAGAGCTTGAAGCTCTCCTGGGAATAGGAGGTTATGACCTGGTGGGGATCACAGAAACTTGGTGGGATGAAAGGCAAGTCTGGAATGTGAACATAGAAGGGTATCACCTTTTTAGAAAGGACAGGAAGGGAAAGACTAATAGAGAGGAGCTGATAGATGGAGTACAGATTAGGGGAGCTCTGGATGCGAGTCATCACTCCATCCTTTGCTTTGAGATCAGGGAACTGGGGCCGTGCAGCAGGGCGAGCACTAGAAGCTGGGACTTCAAGAGGGCCAACTTTGGCCAACTGAAGGCCAGACTGGGGAAAGTCTGCTGGGATAGGTTACTGGAAGGTAAGCGAGTTGAGGAGGGGTGGATGGCACTGAAAAGGGAGGTTTTGAAGGCACAAGCCTTGACAATACCTCTAGATAGTAAGGCGGGGAGGCGGAGGAGAGTACCGCCATGGATGTGAAAGGAGGTGGTTAGAGGGATTAGATGAAAGAGGAACCTCCATAGGAAATGAGTGCTGGGGCAAATAGACAAAAGGGTAGCAGGAAGGACATGGGGAATTATAGACCGGTTAGCCTTATGTCCATTGTAGGAAAAACAATGGAAAGGCTCATAATAGAGAGAGATCTAGTGATGCTAGATAGGGAAGGGAGGCTGACAGCCACACAACACGGCTTCCGCAAAACCAGGTCCTGCCAGATGAACCTTGGGGAATTCTATGACAAGGTTTCAAGATGGCTAGATGGAGGGAATGCAGTGGATGTGGTACACCTGGATTTCAGCAAGGCCTTTGACAAAGTGCCCCATGATATCTTGGTTGAGAAACTAAGGAGCAGGTACTCCAGATCCGAAAGGATTTGGACAGACTACAGAAGTGGGCAGGAAACAGGAAGTGGGCAGGAAAACAACATGATGACTTTCAGTGTGGATTATGGCCCCTTTTGGGCAGGTGCTTTGGCAATGGGAGAATTTGGGTTTGTGGAGTCCCCTCTGACTGCAGCAGAGGTGAAACCTTTTAGGTAGGAACTACAAGTTATTTTTGTTTGTTTGTCTGCTTGCTTGTTTGTATTTTGTTTTCTGGTGAAGAATTGAGCTTGATCTAACAGGTAGCTAGAGATGTTTGGAATAGAGAAAATCTCAACAGAGCAGGAGATGCTCTGTGCTGACTTCTAGAAGGGAGAGTTGGGAGTTATTAGAGTATATGATCCAGGGAATCAAAGAGGCAGTACCTCAGTCCCTTAATGTACGTAAGACTTTGTCTTTGGAATAAAAGAAAGATGATACTCCATCTGAGTGGCTGGAGTGACTGAAGCAACAGATGCAAAAAAAAAAGGGAGGGGGCAGATGCCACTGTGACAGGTTCTGCCTGGGTTTGTGTTTATATTTTTGTGTTTAACAACCATTTGCTACCTCTGAGTTGTATAATTAAAAGGATCAGAATCCTAGTTTTTCCAGAGGATTCTGCAAAGGTGATAAGTTTGTTTCAAGGCACTAATTGGACTAATGCCAGAAGGGCAGAATGTATTCGAATAAAACAAAACTCCAGGAACTAGGTTTCAGGTTAAGTGTTAGAAGATAATTTCTGAGGGTCAGGAACCCCCAGAAAATAGGATGGGTTTCATGGGAAGTTGTTGAGGCCCATCAGTGAAGAAGTTTGGATCACCACTTGTTGTGGATTATAGGAACAGAGTTGGCTGAAACAGGGGGTCAGACTAGATGACCAGGGGAGGCCCCCTTTCTGACTCATTTTGTTTCTATGTGGGAGAGGACCATCTCTGTAATAAGAAATTGTGAAAAACCGTGTTCTCATTGACAAGTCCATCCGAAAGCACATTTTTCTTCAGGTTAGGTAAGCAATAAGTTCGTGCAACACAAGTTCAGCAAAGGGTTTCTTTGTGTGCATTTTGGCATTGGCTGGATTGGTGTCAACAACCAAAAACATTTTCTTCTTGAGACTGTGCTAAAGAGACTTAAAGAAAAAAAGACATAGACTTTACATCTTGTGGTTTCTCTCCAAACTGATGTGGATCCCTCTGTCACTGCCTACAACTTCTCTACAGCCCCGGAATGAAAAGCCAGCTGTGTCTAACCACCCTTGCTCAGGGAAGGAGGGAATTCACCCACCTTTCTCTCAAACATTGATTAGGGACTTGCCTAGATGGACCAGATACTTGAATGCTGTTCTTACTGCAGTATATGAACAACCTTTTAATTGCCACTGAAGTCACAGACAGGTGCACATCTGCTGGATTTCATTGGGTCACCACACATAAGATGCAAACCACACAAGAACGACTAGCTGGCCAGTACTACTCCTCCTCTGAGCCCAGAGTGGCATGCTGGCTGTCCGGCAAGGCCAAAGCAGCCATGCCTGTTTGACTGACTGACTGCAGTGTGTGAAGCTGTGGCCACTGGCTGGTTGCTGCCTATGGCTTGCCATGACACAAGGGAAGGGGGGCTGCTGTCTTACGCCAGCTGACTCGCCTGAGACTGGACTGCCTGAAGACCACTGATGCCGTGGGAGGACCGCGCCCAGGTGCCCCTCACGACACAGCAGTGAGATCAGCAGGACTGCCTACATGGGAACGTTGCACCAGGCTGAGGAAAGTTCCAAAACCACAAGGAGACCGAAGGACCATGGAGCCTGTGGAGAACCTGAAGTTCTTATTCAAACACCAACCCTGCAAGGGAGGACCAGTGGCGTGACAGACCAGGACGAGAAGAAGCTGACATCCGGGTCAGCCAAGGGCCCACAACCGGAGGGGGCAAGGGAGAAGAGCCCCGAAGAAATGCAGCCTATCAGGGACCAGGATCGGGTTCCGGCTTGAAGACTTAGACCAAAGAGACTGGCATTTGCCTAATGCTAAGTAGCCTAGATGATAATGCTGAAGGAAAAAGGGGGAGTTTCTTGAAGTTACTATTCTGGCTGTCTCTGTGTACTTCTATTAATTTTGTTACTCCCTTCTATACCATCTGTCCTTGTAGGAAGGAAACAGTGGATTTCCTAATTTCTCTGTTTTCCATTCTAGAATACTGCCTCATTGTGTAATAGCATGTTTCTGCTTTAGTAGCGCTGGTGAAAACCCAGCATGGATTTCTTACACCTGGAACATGTTATATGTCTGGATTCCTGCCAAAGACCAGGTAAAACAGACATGCAGGTTACAGGAGGGCAGGCACATGCTGTCCCAGATCAGCTAAAGGAAAAGGAAAGAAATCATATGTGTTCCACAGGTCCCTAGGGAAAACAATTTCCATGTGAAGCCACTACAGGTAAGGACCACTGAAAGCACTCTACCAGTTGGGGTGATGATGGTGGACTCGCAACATCCTTACAGCCAATTGGTACATGCTGGAATAGGTTCCCTGTGTGTGTGTGAGAGAGAATTTGATGCGGTGGCTAATGCGGTGGCTAGCATGTGGTTTTGTTTCTGCTAAACTGGAAAGGCCGTAGCCTGCAGCTGGATGGGCAGCCACATGTGGATGCTGCCTGCTATGCACTGTTCACACGAATGGGGCTGGTGAGTGCTACTTGGTACAGCCTGGAATCTTTGGAGTTCTGTTTATGCTGTCACACTGATCCGCAAAACAATGGCTCGGAATCAGTTTCTTGTCAAGGCAAACAGGTTCATTTGCAATTGAATGCATGGATCCATGGGTGCCTAAGATAGGAACCCCTCATGTTAATTTCCTTAGGGTTATAGGAATGCCCAAAAGGGGAGTGAATACAATACACAGGAAGGTGATTGGATACTTTGATATGGATAGGAAAGTGATTGGATACAGGTCACAACACCATAAAGAAAAGTTACATTTCACTCTAAGTAGATGCCTTTGACAGGCCTTCTAAAGTTACCTGGAACAGGCTGACCAAGTTAAGTAAACAAAAAGGTTACATGTGTGAACTTACAGGGTTAGGGAGGCACTCTGGCACACCCATAAAATACAAAGATAGCGATTGACAGTTACCCACTAATGGAGTGGGGTCATTTGGTCTTCACCACCAGACACTGAGGCACCCTTTGTGATCTGTTTATGGCAAGGCAATGAGGCAGGATTATATATCTTGTTTTTCTGTGTACAATGCTGATTTGTGCCTTTGGTAGACTTATGCTCCTTCCTTGCTTAATTCCCATAATTCAGTCTATAGTAACACACTATTGAAAGTACGATGGTGGTCACAACCAACCCAAAGAAACCTGATGCCCCGGCAAAAACCCTGGTACTCAGACCTGTCCCAAGGGAATGTTCTTCCTTGCTTCAATGACACCCATGGAGGCCACCTCCAGGGCTGCATATATGAAAAGGGAGGAAATGAAGGAGCCTGATTAGCTTAACTAATGCTATTTGCTTTTAGCCTAACAAACGCCATTTGCTTTCTGTGTAACTGTGTAGTGCGTGTGTTGTAAAAACACACTCACGCTTAGAGGTGCTTTAGCTGCAATAAATTCTTTAAACAGGAGCTGAGGTTCTAAATTGGTTTATTGCTCATTATAAGATTTACGGTTAAACAACTACCCTAAGGGCAAGGCACGTGTGTGAAGGAACGATGTTCCCCTGACAATGACCTCATCCCTCCCCCTCCCCGTTTCTTTCTTCTCCGTTCTTCTCTTCGCGAAGCTGATACGAGCGCATCATTCGTCGTTGGTTAGTGTCAATCAAGTCAATGCCGCCGAGCTGCCCGTCCCCTTCCGGTCCGCTGCTCTCCTCCTCCGGCAAAGTATCCCCCCCCCCCACATTTCTCCTTCACAGTCTGTATGGTTTAAAGGGCTAGCCTCCTGTGAAGCAGCCGGGGAACTCTTACAAATCTCAGGAGCCACCTGATTCGTTTCTTCTTCTGGAAGTGTCTGCTCTTTCCTGATCCTAGTAATCACGGTTACCTCCTCCTCGCGAGGAGCAAGCACGACAAACTGCTTGCTTAGGAGAGGAAAAAATGAAGGCCAAAGAGTGTTGATAAGTGGCAGTGAGTGAAGGCCACACCCCACACCAGGCCTGGCAATGCTCACGCTGTGCCTGGAGGAGATAAGAGGGCCTGCAGGAGGGCAAGCATGCAGTGGACTTGCAGACCCCGCAAGGGGATTGGGTGAAGGGTCAGGCAGACCCTGAGAGGGGATTGGGTGAGGGAACAATGGGGGCGAGATTACGTGGGAAAAGACAGGGGAAAAAAGCAGGAATTTGGGTGTGTTGCTGGCTGCCTGCCTGCCTGCGTGTGGGAGCAGAGCAGTCACCCGATGCCTTTGCTCAGCTGAATAAAGGAAACGAAATGAATCTCCGCCTTGCTGAACCTTATTGGCATTTGGTTTAGGGGTCTGTAAGTCACCTGGCTAGCAGGGACACCAACACTATTTTACCATCTTTCTTGTGCCCAAACTTAGTTATACTACATATTAACTCACCTTTGTTTGCTCACCTTAGTAACTAATTCAAAATCTGTTTACTTACTTCTACTTCCTATTTACAAATCTCTTTATATGGCTCCTTACTCTGGCCTTTGGTCTTATAAGGGTCTTTTGCTCTGGTGTTTAGTAATCCATCATTCTTCTGCTTAGTGATTTTCCTTCTCTCACAGAGGGATTCATAAATGAAACGAGGGGCAAATTAAACTTGGTCTTAGGACAGTAATATTTGGGCAGGGTGTTTGTGGTCTAGCATACAACTCCTACTCTTGCTGTATTCCCTGAATACACTTCCTTTGGCAGCCATTTTCATCTTTTCCAGCAGTTTTGACATATCCAATCTAGGAGAGCCTCCTCAGGGATGCTGTTTTGTAACAGCCTTTCCCAGCAGTCTTCCAGACATCTTGGATTACAGCTCCCAGCTTTCCTGGTTATTGTTCCTGCTGGCTGCAGCTGACAGCAGTTGAAGTTAATCACTTCTGGAGAGCATCAGGTTGTGGAAAGCTGCCAGAGGGCTCCAGACTTGCTTTTCTTTTGCCTGAATGCAGCCACAGCCTGCTTATCCATGGGCATGAAGCTCCAGAAGATTGGTGGCTTCAACTGAGAAGGTCCCCGAGGTCCTTTCCTGTCTGCTGGCATGAGGTATAGACATTTTATATGCAGGGTCTAACCAGGGACACACATCACTGATGCTCTTTTAATTAAGCTTACTTTTAAACCACATTCGCCTCCTCTGCAGTAAAAGGTGCTTATTTCCAAGTTAATGCATTTAGCAGCAGGGCAGCAGATTCCGTTTTATTGTTGCAGTCATGATGGTGTTGAGATTTACTAATGCGGTTAAAGTGTGAAATTGCATGGGTTCAGGTTATTTGTTTTTAATCAGATAAGCAGGGATATTTTAATATAATAAAGATGTTTGTTTGGTCTTGCATATCAGGCATGTGAACCTATTGCATGGTGTGGAACAGAAGGGAGAAGAGGTTCATGAGCAGCATAGCAAACAACATGGAAGGGCACCTGCAAGTAATCCCCAGGATGTGGGACAAGTTCCATTCCTAAGAACATCCTTAAGTAAAATTTGTATGTAAATTAGATCACCTGAGTCCTCCAAAAGTTTGTCTTAGTATATGTATTTATGTTACCATTCCATGCATATAAAACACTTAAGAAACATTTCCATCTTCACTAAAACATCTTAAACACAATGCAGCCTTGTAATAATGATAATAATATGGTAATAATAAAGTAACCACAGATATTGGAGAGAGAGAGAGAGAGACTGTGTGTGTAGGTATGCAGTATTGGAAAAAATGTCTTAACTTGACTCTTATGTCTGGTTTAGAGTATGTTTGAGCTTCATTGTCTGTCCATCTTTAATTTTAATGTGAGGCCCATAGAACATAAGTTGGATCTTTAAAAGTGACTTACCAGTCCCTCATTATCTTCCAAAGTTCTCTGATAGTGTGCTGCTAGGACAAAATGGTCCAGTGCCTGCTTATTGCACTCAAAACAATTTAATCTATAGCAAATTCCTCTCAATGGGTCCATGTACAATGGCAGAGCTGGCTGAGCATTTGTTGAGCTTCCAGTTTCAGTTCCTGATGAAACACAAGGCTTTTGTGGAAGAAGGGACAAATGTGTTGCTGAGGTGGCTGAAGAGCTCATTGGAGAAGGTGTAAACATTTGGTCTATGGAAATGGGTTTCCGTTAGTATCCCTAGAGAACTAAGCATCAACTGATGATGCAGTGCCAAATGTGTCACATAGTTTCCTAGAGATAGCCATGCCTATCTCTAGAGAAAAGCTGTGAATATCTCTAGTGGATCTTACATAAAAGCTATGAATATCTCTAGGGAACTATGCAACCACTGATGATGAGTCGCCAAATATATCATATAGTTCTGTAGAGATATTCATGGCTTTGTTTGTAAACTAGATGTTCATATCCCAGGGACAACATGTACCTACAGTGAATCCAACGAAGTCCACAGTTGAAGGGCCCATCCCTAACATCATGAAGGAGCTTCAGGTCCTGGAACATGATAAGTGGCCAACAGAAATCCACTCAAGATTCAGAGAAGTGTCATTACTATGCAAATGTTTCAAATTACCAGATAATTTTTCAGTCTCAGCTTTTATAGACTATTTGGATAACAATGGCCAGCAGGTACCACCTGACTTAAATTCTTCAATTCAATGCAGCAAAGTAACCCCAAGCAGCACCTCAGAATATGAAGATTTCAGTAACATGAACCCACCCCCTTCTTCTTTTGCCATCAATTGTTCCCAGCATCAGGCTCTTCTCCAGTGAGTCCTTCCTTCTCATTAGGTGGCCAAAGTATTTGAGTTTCATCTTCAATATCTGGCCTTCTAAAGAGCAGTCAGGGTTGATCTCCTCTAGGACTGACCGGTTTGATCGCCTTGCAGTCCAAGGGACTCACAGAAGTCTCCTCCAGCACCACAGTTCAAAGGCCTCAATCCTTTGGCGCTCGGCCTTCCTTATGGTCCAGCTTTCACAGCCATACATTGCAACTGGGAATACCATAGCCTTGACTATATTGCACTTTTGTTGGCAGGGTGATGTCTCTGCTTTTTAGTATGCTGTCTAGATTTCCCATAGTTTTCCTTCCAGGGAGCAAGCATCTTTTAATTTCTTGGCTGCAGTATGTGGTGGTGATCTTGGAGCCCAGGAAAATAAAATCTGGCACTACTTCCATTTCTTCCCCATCTATTTGCCAGGAAGTGAGAGGACCGGATGCCATGATCGTAGTTTTCTTAATGTTGAGTTTCGACCCAACTTTTGTGCTCTCCTCCTTCACCCGCATCAAGAGGCTCTTTAGTTCCTCTACACTTTTTGCCATTAGAGTGGTATTATCTGCATATCTGAGGTTGTTGATATTTCTCCCGGCAATCTTAATTCCAACTTGTGATTCATCTAGCCCCATAATGCACCCCAAAATAGTATTTGCCCTTTTGGCAGCTGCATTGCATTGTTGGCTCATATTTAGCCTATTGTCCACAATTACTCCAAGATCTTTTTCTTTTTCAGTTCTGTTGAGCCACATATTCCCCATTTTGTATTGATGTATTTTGTTTCTTTTTCCTAGGTGGGGAACTGGCACTTGTCCTTATTGAATCTCATTCTGTTGCTTTGAGCCCAGTGTTCAAGTTTATCAAGATCACCCTGGATCTTCATTCTGTCTTCTAGGGTGTTTGCTATTCTACCCAGTTTCATACCATTTGCAAAACTGAATATCTTTCCTTGTACTTCCTCATCCAAATAATTGATAATGGTATTGAAGAGCACTGGGCCCAGGAATGAGCCCTGTGGCACCCCAGTAGTTACCTCCATCCAATCTGAGAAGGTGCCATTGATGAACACTCTCCATGTCTGATTTAGCAGCCAATTTTGGATCCACCTAATACTTTTTCCATCTAGTCCACTTTTTATTAATTTACTTATCAGACTAGTGGGGCACCGTGTTGAAAGCTTTGCTAAAGTCTAGGTAGATTATATTCACAATGTTTCCTCTATCCATTTAAGTTACCCAGTAGAAAAGTGATTAAATTAGTCTGATAGGATTTATTTTTGATGAATCCATGTTGGTTTCCATTAATCATTACATTTTCATCAAGATGCTTGCAGATGGATTTTTAAATAATTTGTTCCAGACTTTTTCCAAGGACTGAGGTCAGACTAACAGGTTTGTAGTTCCCAGGTTCATCTTTTTCCCCCTTTTTGAAGATGGGGACAATGTTAGTCCTTCTCCAGCCATCTGGCACTTCTCCTGTTTTCCAAGATTTATTGAATATAATAGCCAGTGGTTCTGAGAGTTTCTCTACTAGCTCTTTTATGACTTTGGGATGGAGGTCATCAAGCCCTGGAGATTTGAATGTTTTTATTCCATCTAGGTTGGCTCATATTTGTTCCTCTTTAAAAGACTTCTGTTGTTCTTTTTTTAAAAGCACAATCGCATACATTTTAGACAGCCTAAATACACAAGCATTCCTGTATGTGTATGCTTAAAGAAGTGCAATCCTATTCATGTTTAAATAGAGGAAATGCATTTAAACACAGCAAAAATGCCCTACAACTCTCAGCCTTCCCCAGCCGTCACTGTCACGGGGTTGCGCCCTGCTTCAGTCAACTAAATACAAACGAGAAGCAAAGATTTTTACATTCTTTTCTTCCGACGTGACTACAAATCTGGGGCTCCCCGCCCTTATCTTAGAAGAAACCAGACACTTTTAACGGACGCAGAAAGAGAGAGGCTTGCAATCGTCATTCTGGGCCGTGGCGGGCTGCGAGGGCCCGTCACGGAGGAACAAGGGCAACTCCAGCTCGTTCGGACGTTCGCCAGCTCCACGCCCAACTCCCCCAGGCCGCTTGCTTCTCCGCGAATCGCTCGCCAGAGCCAGCCGGCGCCTCCCCGGCGGTTTCGTTTCCAGCCCGCTTCGCGGCTGTGCAAGCGGCAGCGGCAGCGGCAGCAGAAACGAAACTCTTCGCAGCCGCAGGAATTGGAAGCAGCCCAGTCCAACCGCCTGGACCTCGACCTCGCCAGGGAGCACACGCCCCTTGCTGCCGCCCCGTCGCTGGGACAAAAAGTCGGGGCAGTGTCTGGTTGGTCCCCAGCCTGCGCTCAAGAGATCCGTCGGTGGCGTCCGGGGTCTCGCCCGCCTTGGCTATAAGGCAGTTCAAAGAGGGGCAGGATGAGCTAGAGACCGGCCCAAGCCCCGAAGAGTCCTCAGCTGGTCTGAACTGCAGCCTTTCCAGGTACTTATTCCTTTATTTTTATTTTTGTTATTAGATTTAGATCCCGCTTTTTTTCTTACAAAGAACTCGGAGCAGCTGACATTCTCTTCCTGCTGCTCTCAGTCTTATCCCCTCAACAACAACCCTGTGGAGTGGGTTGGGCTGAGAGGCAGTGACTGGCCCGAAGTCACCCAGCTGGCTCCATGGCTGAGCAGGGACTAGAACCCAGATCGTCTGAATGCCGGGCATGCGCTCTTAATAACCAAGAGAAGGGGCAGGTGAAGGATCCCATTTCCATGAGCGCAACTGTTTCAGCCTAAATCTGGATCCAGCTCCCTGTGTCTACATGCATGGCTCCATTTCTTTCTAGGGTACAGGCGTGTGCATCCAAGGATGGGCAATGCAGGGAGTTGGGGGACTCCATTGTGTCTAAACTCGCACAGGATTGCCTCTTTGGATGCTGAGCAAGTTACTTGCAAGGTTGCATCCGGGAGGGGGGCATGGTTAGAAAATGAAATGAGGACAGGCTGAGCCAAAGAATGGTTAAAACAGCAAAGCACCTCTTGCTGTAAAGGCTTCTCTCTGTGTAGCCTTTAGGTTGGATTGTAGGCTCCGGAGGGCAAAGACTTACCTGCTTCGCCAGGCACCGTACGTGATACGGAGGGGCGTTACCACGCCTTGAAAAATAAGTGCAAAGAGCGTGCAGCATGGCTGGAGGGAGGCGCACTGGGGATGGGAAGCACTGGGAGCACGAGTGAACTTCAGAAAGCTGCTGGTGCTTCAGCTCTTCTGCGGGGAAGGGTGGCGCCCGGGCAGCCCCCACCGCTTTGCTTATGGCAGCCTACGCTCTTTCCGCCTTTTGCCAGCTCAGCTTCGCTCCGGCACATGACCCCTTTTCCAATGACGTTTAGGAAATGACTGGCCAGCTCAGCTGCTGATTGGCTGCACCGAGTCGGACTGCCTTCTGGGCATTTTGGATGCTGAAGCCCTAAAGTAGAGGAAGGGAGCCCTGTCTGTCTGTCTGTCTGAGGTTTTTATAGACTCTTCCCTTCAGCATGTACTCGCAGAACAGTTTGCAAATAATTGAAATAACACTTCCTCCCTGAAATCATTTCTTGTTTGGTCACAAAGTCGTGCCTGACCCTTTGCAGCCACATAGACCGCTGCACCCCAGGCTCTCCTGTCCTCCACTGTCTCCCGGAGCTCACCCAGCCCCATGCCCACCACACCAGTGACCCCATCCAGCCACCTCCTCCTCTGCTGTCCCCTCCTCCTCTTGCCTTCAGTCGCTCCCAGCATCAGGGTCTTCTCCAGCAAATCCATGAAATCATATCCAAATACAAAAATATAAAAATAGTTTTAAATAGTGTATTGGTTTTAAATTGTATTTTCTTATTGTTGTTAGCCGCTCTGAGGCTTGTTTGCAAGGGGGCAGCATACAAATATGCTAAATAAATAAATAAACCGTAACAAGAAATAGTAATATGGAACATATTAGACCAGAGCAACAAATTGTTATTTAGATAACAACAGAACCTCTAATCAGCAGTTAACATAACGGGAATAAAAAGGTTTTGACCTGGTGGTGAAATGTGTAAAGTGTCAGTGCCAGATACACTTCCTTGAGGAGCTGAAACCATAAGCTGGGTGCCACTGCCAGAAAGGCCCTGTCTCTTATAGCTACCTTCCTTCCTTCCTTCTTTTAAAGACGTCTCTCAGAGCCAGCCAAGGAACTCAAGGTAGGGTTGCTGGGACTCCCTTTGTTTTGGCAGTGGCTTTTTGCTGTAAAAACTGCTTCCTTTGGTCACCCTTTCCCAGCTTCTGCCAGGGTCAACATGAACTAAGGTGCAGTTGAAGTTCAAGCAGTGCTGGCTTTAGGGTTTGGGGGTCCTCGAGCAGGACACCTCCATGGCCTCCTCCCTCAGCAGCCTGCCTTCTCAGGATCGTTGCCACCAGATCCTCTCATACCACTGCCTCTTCCTCTGACTGGCCAAGATCCAGGGAGCATGGGGGCATCTGCCTCTGCTGCTCTTTCTGTCGTGTGGGGCGGGGCGAGACACAGGTGAACCAGCAGGTGGCAAAGGTGAAGAGAGAGAACCTGTCTGGGGCAGCCTTGGCAGCAGGCCCTTGCTGGAAGTGAGACCTTGGACCTTGTTACACTGAGGCTGAATGCAACCATTTGTCCCAGGCCCCACCTCTAGGTTTCCTCTGTGATGGTTTGTCTTGCTCTCTCCCCAGGAAGCCAGCGCTCTGCCAGGTAGACTAGCAAGTGGGCAGTGGAGCAGCCGCAATGGCCTTGGTCCAGGAAGTGTCCAACATCGCCGAGGACCTTCTGTGTCCCATCTGCCTCAGCATCTTCCAGGACCCCCATATGCTTGCCTGCAGCCACAACTTCTGCTTCTCCTGCCTGGAGAGCTGCTTCACCACCAAGGGGCAGCATAAAGGATTGTGCCCTGAGTGTCGTGCGCCCTTTGACCTTCAGGATGCTGTGCGCAACAGGGTCCTGTCCAACCTGTCTGAGAAGGCCCAGCTCCTCAAGCTGGAAGAGGCCCCCCCTGCCGGGGGGACTGGGAGTCACTATTTTTGTGAGGAGCACGAGGAGCGGCTTAAACTCTTTTGCATCCAGGACGAGGCGCCCATCTGCGTGATCTGCCGGGACCTGCCCCAGCATCAAGGCCACAACTTTTTGCCTTTCAGGAATGCTGTGAAAGTTTACCAGGTAGGCACGAATGAATGACGTCTGTGGGAATGAAATCTGCTTGTACAGATGAGAGGGAGGTACTCGGTTCATCTTCTAATACAGAGGTACCTGGTTGCTCACATTTGAACCACTGTGCCAGGTGGCTCAGGCTGCAGATTCCCTGGAGACCACACTTCCTTCTGCTGGCCCATTTTCCCACAATCACGAGATAGTGGGTAGATTCCCAGCCTTTGTGCAGGTTTCCCCCTGTTCTGGCCAATACCTCTCCCAAGACTCAGGTACTAGCAGGGGATAAGCAGAAGTATGCAGCCATTTTGAGCCTCGTCCCTTTTGCCCCATCCTCTGTTGGACCACAGCATCCAAAGACTTCCCCAAAATGGAATGTGATCCTTGAGCTGGGATAGATTCTGCACTCCGGCAATACGCAAACTGAAAAACGTGGCTACCCTTTGAAACTTGCACTGGGGTTCCCCAGTCAAAGAATCTGTACAAAAATGAGTATATTAGGAAAAGTGCATGTAGAAATACAAATGCTAGTGAAAATGACATTTAAAATGAATTCTATTTGGAAAAGAGTTTTCAAAACTGTGTACACTAGACAAAAGTGTATAAAAAGCATGCATTAGGAGAAATACAAAAATGTCTATGTAATAGTAATAATTCTCAGATTTTGTGATGAACTGAATTTAAAATTGAATTTAAAATTTAAAAATGAGAAACAGACCCCCCAAACAGAAAGATTCATCCATCCCTCATTAGAAGTGTTTTAAGAGAGCTCCAGAGCACTGGCTCGAGAGGCCAAAGGGCTCAATTTGATGGGGCAGGAAGATGATGATCTGGTAGTGAGGGATCTGACCTTAACTCTTTTGTCACGGTCAGATCACTTCCTTGTGAGGTTTAAACTTGGGGCCAGTTTTACCTCCATAAGGTTGATGAGGACCCTGCACGGGAAGTGTCCAGAGTGGCGTCTGGTCCATCTTTATTGGACGAACTTCAATTACTGTGGCCTGAGGAGGTGGACAAGGTCTTGGACTAGTCTGACCCACCACTCGTTCACTCAACCCTTGCCCCTCATGGCTGTTCATCAAACCCAAAGACAGGATATGCACCTGGGTCCAGGACAGTGCCAACACCTCTCTGAGGGAGGGTCTGGCCCCTGCCACCTTGAAGTAAGCAGTGATCAGGCCCATCCTGAAGGGGGCAACCCTGGACCCAGAGATAGCCACCAATGATAGGCCCATGGCTAATATCCTGTTTTTGGGCAAGGTACTTGAGCAGGAGGTGGCCAGACAACTCCAAGCTCTCTTGGATGAGACGGATTATCTGGACCCATTTCAGTCCGGTTTCAGACCCGGGTACGGCACTGAATCTGCCTTGGTCGCCCTGTACGATGACCTGTGCAGGGAGAGGGACAGGGGGAGTGCGTCCCTGTTGGTTCTCCTGGACCTCTCAGAGGCTTTCGATACCATCGACCATGGTATCCTCCTGGATAGGCTGGCGGAGTTGGGAGTTGGTGGCACTGCTTTGTGCTGGTTCCACTCCTACCTGGCTGGCCAATTCCAGAAGGTGGTGCTGGGGGATTGTGACTCTGCGCCACGGCAGCTTCCCCATGGAGTTCCACAGGGTTCCATTTTGTCCCCCATGCTCTTCAACATCTACATGAAACCTCTGGGAAAGGTCATCTGGTGCTTCGGGCTGTGGAGTCACCAGTATGCTCTTTTACATCGAACCCAATGGCTGTCCTTAATCAGTGCCTGGCGGGGGTAATGGGCTGGATAAGGGCCAACAAACGAAGGCTCATTCCAGACAAGACAGAGATCCTGTTGGTAGGCACTTCAGCCTTTTTGGTAAGTGATGTGAGCCCTGTTCTGGACAGGGTTGCACTCCCCCTGAAGGACAGGTTGTGCAGTTTGGGAGCACTCTTCCACCTGGAGCCATCCCTGGAGTCTCACATGGCAGCAGTGGCGAAAAGCGCTTTCCTTCAGCTGTGGCTGATCCATCCATTGCGTCCTTACCTGATGCCTAGCGATGGGACCCATGCTCTGGTAACTTCCCAACTGAACTATTGTTACGTGCGCTACATGGGGCTGCCCTTGAAGATGGTCTGGATACCTCAATTGGTTCTGAATAGAGCTGCCAGGACTGGCAGGTATGTACACACAACTCCAGTCCTTTACCACCTATACTGGCTACCAATTGAAGTGTGAGCACAATTTAAGGTGCTGGTGATGTCCTATAAAGCCCTAAACAGCTTGGGACGTGGATATCTGAAAGAGCGTCTCCTTCCTTATGTGCCTTCCCGCCCCTTAAGATCTGGTGCAGAGGTCCTACTTTGGGAGCCCTCCCTGAAGGAGACTAGGAGGGTGGCTGCCTGGAGAAGGGCCTTCTTGGTGGTGGCACCCCAGTTACGGAATGTGCTCCCCAGAGAGGTTTGCCTGGCGCTGACTCTGTATTCTTTTCAGCACCAGGCTAAAACCATTTATTTACCCGTTGATTAGGTTTTTAATGTATGATTTTATTATTGGATGCTATGCTTCATTTTTATCCTGTTTTTACTGTAAGACTGACTGACACAGTAGTAGTCAGACAGTATGCAAAAACCTTAAATAAATAAATTCCTCTTCCTGCAAAATCTGAGTGACGTTTCTGGTTTCAAACTGACCGCAAGCATTTGGATGACAGCCAATGCCCAGAGATCCTGGAGTTGAACAAGCAACATCATCTTCTGTTCCGTCGGCCTGTCACACAGATGAAGCAGTCAGGTTAATAGCAGAGGTTCAGGTGCCAACCTTCTTGGCCTTCCTGGCTTTAACCCCTTCTTCGCCAACCCCGCTCTTAGTGTGCTGTACTACAGCGCTCATCACCCCCTGCCAGTTGTCCGCATATTCGGACAGGTGCTCTGCCCTCAGCCCCCTCAGTGCAGCAGCGAATCAGCAGCCAGTCTTGACTTCTATAGAGTATGTGGAGGCATCTGCTGCCCACTTCCAGCAACAAAATAGCACCCAAAAGCAGAATTTCTTTTCCCCTCTCAATATTTTTATCTCTCCCTCATTTTTACGTTATTTTCACATATAAATATTTAAGTATTTTTATTTATGTATTCATTTGGTGCACAGGAAAAGCTGAAGGCATCTCAAAAGCTTCTGGAGAATGGGGAGAAGTGGGCTGCAGAAACTCAGTCTCAGCAGCTGGAGGCGATGGAGAAACTGGAGGTAAATTGAAGCGGGGGAACAAGTTCAAGTCAGGGTTTGGGTGAGCCCAGAGCAGAAAGGGAGGGTGATCTGGCGAGCTGAGCATCAAGGCCGGAAAGGAGGCCTTTCTCACAGTGGGAGGCCCTTTGCAGTGCAGGGCACTCTTGATATTTTGCTGATCTTCTGTTGCTTTCTCAGCCCCAATTCAACTGGGTTCCCAATTCAGCTTGCCATTTGGGAGGGAGTTCTGTGTACAGGGTCTCGGTTAGGCGCACCCCCATCACAGACGTGAAGCTGCCATCAGCACAAGTCCGTGTGTCGCTGTTTGTCCTGTGTGTCTGTGCCATGAGCCACAGGGTGTTCCCAGAAGGCCAAACCCAGCTCATTTCCAGCTGCTGGTATCCCCATGGAAACCAAAGCTTGAACTGATCCAGGGCCCAAGGTCAACATCAAGGGAAGGCTGGCTGGGTGCCTGCCAAGGGCCCACACGCCAGCGGAGCCCCACTGGCAAGAGTGCTGTGAGTGTCAGCCTGGGGATTCAGGAGATTCACTTTCTGGATCCACTCAGCCATGATGCTCACTGGGTGCTTTTGGGCCAGTCACTTACTCGCAGCCTAACCGACCTCACAGGGTGGTTGCTGGGAGGGGAAACTGAAGCTAAGCTTCCTCAGGTTCTCCATGAGAGGAAAATGGCAGGATATAAATGCAACTTAATCAAAAGGAGCCACAAGAAGTTGCCCCTCGTCACCACTGGGCCTGCCAGGCAAGCAAGGGATGGCC
This sequence comes from Varanus salvator macromaculatus, assembly GCA_023646645.1. Classification (NCBI taxonomy): domain Eukaryota; kingdom Metazoa; phylum Chordata; class Lepidosauria; order Squamata; family Varanidae; genus Varanus; species Varanus salvator. The sequence continues at coordinate 2,142,999 of JAIXND010000792.1, forward strand.
AGGAGGAGGAGGAGGGTGAGGTGGCCACTGCAGGGAGGAGCGGGAGTCCCTGGTGGAGGGACCTGCCGAGAGCTGGCTGACTTCTGCAGGAGGAAGGGACCTGCCCGATGCTGGAGGATCCCTTTTCCCTGCCACAGCCCAGTGTTCTGCCAGGAGGCAGGGGTTCTTTTGGGATTTGGAGGCAATGAGCACTCCAGTAGGTGAAGGAAAATGCTTTATTTGCTTTATTTAAGGAATAAAGGAATGCTTTATTTAAGGAATAAGAGTATCTATAGGCAAACAAAACAGCATTTATACCTTGCAAGAATATCTTCTCCCCCTTTCAGCTGCCAGGAGCCCCAGTTAGGCAGCGAGAGAGATCTCAGACCATCAGTCACACAGCATCAGGGACCTGATCTGTGTAGAAACTCCCAAATTCAAGCTCTCACCCCCCTGGTTTTATAGTTGAATGCTTCTGACTCACAAACTTCTATTCTACGCATGCCCAGCACCTGGCCTTTGAGCTAAACAACTCCAGACTAATCTAGGATCCTCCCAAATGCTCTACGCCTGGGAGAATAGAATATGAGAAACATAAACACATTCCATTGTGTAACTGAAGACTCATCATAAATCAACATACTTGATAATGGCAACATGAGAAGAAATGGGACATGTCACCTAACTCCTCGCCAGACAATAATCTTCCGCATGTTTTCCCATACACCCAGTCATCCCATTCAGCAGGGATTCCTGACTGTGTGGGGGATTTCCAGGGGACTAGAGGGGCCGTCCTGGGAAAGAGAGAATGGGAAGACCACTCCCTCCAGCTCAGTTGAATCCAACTCCATCAAAGCGGCTTCACAGTTAAAACTTACTCATGAACAAATGAAACACCATTGATGCAAGAGTCTAGTTTGTGAATTTGTAACTGGACTGAGCCCAACAAGTGAAGCTGATCCAACCCAACATTTTTCTGCAGTAACCCACCCAGAGAGCCTTAGGTTAGGAGTTTAGTCAAGCAAGCAAGCAAAACAGCTGATGTGGATGTGTGGCTCACCCAGTGAGTCTAATGGCTGAGCAAGGATTTGATTCTGGGTCTGCCTGATTCCTGCCTGCCCTTTGGACTACTGCACTCACCATGCAGAGCCAGTGTGGTGTAGTGGTTAAGAGTGTGGGACTGGGACTCAGACGATCTGGGTTCAAGTCCCCGCTCAGCCATGGAGCCAACTGGGTGGCTTTGGGCCAGTCACAGACTCTCAGCCCACCCCACCTCACAGGGTTGTTGTTGTGGGGATAAGATGGAGGAGGAGAATGATGTAAGCTGCCTTGAGCCCTTTGTTGGAAAAAGGCAGGATATAAATGAATGAATGCGGGCGGGCGGGCAGGCGCAGGCAAGCTGGGACCCTGCGGCTGTTCTGGACTACAGTTAGCATCAGTCCCAGCCCACATGGCCGACACAGCCCAAAATGTCTGGAAGGCATCAGCTTACCTACCCTTGCCATACTGTCTCTATATGGATTGTGGGAGGTGGGGGCAAGAATAACTCCCTTTGAGAGCTCCTTCCTCATTTGGTACACCCGCAAGGGGCAGCTTGCAAAGTGGCAATGTGTGGTAACACATTGACTGCCTGCTCCTCATGAGTAGAAGTGTCCAGAGATGAACATGCCTTTGAATTCCTCTTGGTTTCTGCGCAGAACCAGAGCCAGAATCTATGTGGCGACATCTTCATTGGATTTGAAGAACTCCGTGAAATTCTGAACGAGCGAGAGCAAAGCATGATAGAGACTGTGAAAGAAATGAAGGAGGACAACCTGGCCAGAATGACCGAGAGGCTGGAGTATCTGAAAGCATATGCAGCGTCTCACACTGAGACCATTTCCAGCATCCGAGCCGCACTGAAGGGAACTAGTGAATTTGCTTTCCTGAAGGTGGGTGTCAGGGCCTTCCGCTGGGGTTACTGAAGGAATTGGCAATGGACACAAATGAACCTCGACTTTCTGGCACTTCTCACAGATTAGTTCATTTTAGGGAAAACTTTTACTCTAGGGAATAAGCACATTTTCCATTGCCAAAGCAGCAATATTTTTTTGGTAAGAACACAGCTTGTCTTTGCAGACATCCACATGCACTCTGAAGCATGCGCACGCAAGTGTGTAAGCTGCAATTTCTGTATACAACTGACCAGTGATGTGGGCAATTTCAGGCAGCTGAAGAGATGTGACATCATGCTTTCCCCTTCCAGATCTGTGCTGTTCTAGATTTAAAATAGATGCATTCATTGTTATTTTACTAGTGGCAGAGGGAGCCAACATACAAGCGCTCATGTAGCCCTCTAAGAGTGGGCAGGAGAGAGACCGCCAGGTGTTTCAGGCGTCAGCTCTTGGCGTTCCATGGCCCCTGGACGTGCTGCAGGAGCATCTGACGGTTGAAACCAGAACCTCTGGATTTCAAACTTGGTTCCTCACCCCTGCTTTAAAAATAAGGTGGTGAGCACCAGCCAGGGCAGCTTTTTCCTTGCTACTATTGTGAACTAGGTTTTCCCCCTTTCACACATTCAAACCCACAGACCTTTCTTGTAAAAAGCGCTTTATTGACCAAAGTGTTTCCCAGAAGCACAACCACCTTGACTGAATCTCTGAGCATGCACAGAGTGGTTTGTTGAAGCCAGTCTCGTATTTACTTCCAGGAACTCTCCTGATGAGTATGTTGTATTTGGGCCCTTTCCTTTTGAGAGGGACCTTTTGGAAACAAGCCTGCCTCCCCTCTGTCTGGCGATCCCCTAACTGGGCCGCGGTCCTGCGCTGATGTCGTGTCAGGGCGTCGAGAGCCGTACCTGCCTTGCCTGTCTCTGAGAGACTCCCCTGCTCCAAGCCTCTTCCCACTAACTGTAGATCTTGCTTATTCACAGAGGCTGCCTCTGGGCGCCTGGCCTTGAGATATGCACTCTGCTTCTCTCATCTCAATGTCTGGGTTTGGCCCGTGTGGAGCCCCCCCCCCCCCGCTGCTCCCCAACGGCAGCCCCCTCTCCCCGGGAATGCATGCCGAGAGCAACTGCCCTTCCCACTCAACAGCCCTCCAACTGCCCAGCTGGAACTGCTGTTTGAAGGCAAATGCAGGCAGGCTGAGGATGCCGTGGGACGCGCCCTGGCCTGGAGGAAAGGCCTGCTGGATCAGCTGGCGCTCGCTCCCCAGTCCAGTGCGAAGGAGTGTGCTGCAAGCCCTCGCATGGCTTCTTGGACTGGGTGGCGGCCCTGCTCTTGCCTCCCACTTGGCCAGCCAGTTTGCTTCAGCTGCGTGGGAGGTCTGGAAGGAGCGCTTGCCGCCCCATCGGCTTCGATGTGAGAAATTGCTTTGACAAGCCTTTCCGGGGATTCACCCATCGCTTTCTCTTCTCCCCAGGGCACCAAGGAACTGCTGGGACGGTGAGCATCCATATTGCATGTGACGTAATTGTGGCAGATCCAGACCAGGTGTGGGGCACGTTCCACAATGGTGAATCCTCTTTTCAGTCAAGGTCTCCCCAGAGAAGAACTACCAGGCTTACCAGTCCTGGCATCCTCCAGATGTGTTGAACTGCGCCTCCAGCTTCCATACATCTGGCCCTCTGGGGCTGCCAGAATGGTGACACTCCCGCCCCTTGGCCCCAGGCCCACCCCACAGCAAACCCTGGTTTGTTGGTTTCCTGGCTGTTCTGTGCTTTCTCCCATTCTGAATGCTTGAAGTGCCTCTCCCAAGTCAGGGGAAGGCAACCTTTGCCTTAGGAGAGGCAGTGCCGCTCTTTAGCCAAATATACCACTCGAATGGTGCCCTCTCAGCTTCCCCAAAATTGGAATTCAGACCTAGGGCCGAAAGGGCACAGGCTCCTGCTCAGTGGTATATAAAATCTACCCACTGTCAGCCCAACCTGTGATAATCTCAGGGGCTGCTTCCATTCCTGTCCTTTGGTATCTTTGGAGCTGAAGAACTGGGGTATCAAACCTCAGATGTTTTTCATCTTTTTCTCCATGCAGAATCCAGGATCGTCTAAATGAAAAAGGTGGTGAAGCAGATGAGGGAAGCCAGAAGGCTAAGGAAGATGAAGCGGAACAGAGCCAAGCTGAGCAGGATAATGAAAACCGGGCTGAGAGCAAAGGAGACCAAGTCCTTGAAGGTGAAGGAGAAACTGATGAAGAAGCCACTCGGTATGCTGAGGAAGATGAGGAGGAAGACATTGTGCCCATTGATCCAGGCCTTGAGGAGCTGGAAGAGTTCCTTGATTTTGAGAGTTGGAAGGAAATGGTGAGAAGCATTGGCCTCAGGGAGGTGAATGTCCCAGACGCTCTTTACAGCTTCCCACCCCCGGAGGAAGATATGCTCCCACCTGAAGGCAGCAGCACCTGTGAGGCAGCCAAGGAAGAAGCAGAAGCCGCTGTGGCCAGGCCTGTAGAAGCCAGCCCCTGCACCCCAGGCGGAGGGTCCTTTGGTGGGCACAGCATAAGACCAAGGTCCATGCATAGCATCCCACGGCCTCCATTCCTCAGCATCCCACGGCCTCCATTCTCACCGTTGCCCTTTTGGGCATCCATGCCAACGTGGAGGGCTGCCGGTGCGCATAGAAGGGCACCTCAAAATCCATGGGGCTGCCACACATGGCAAGGCTGGGCAGATCCTTGGAAGCCGTCCCCCCACCCCCAGCAGGGGCAAGGCAGGAGATACCCCCGAGGCATGCAGAGAGCCCAAGCCAGTGGTGGGGAGTCTTCAAAGAAAGAGCCCTCCAAGGCCAGAGAAGCCCCTGCTTCAGGGCAAAGGAAGGAGGCGTTTAATAAGCAGACGGCTCAATCCAGCAAGGCCCCTGCTGCGGGGCAAGGCCAGAGGGCTGTGAAGAACCCACCAGCCCCCCACCCAGGCAAAGCCTCAGGAGGCAGGGGGGCTCAGAGCAGGCCACAGACACCCCACCGTGGGGGCCACGGCCACAGTCGTGGCCGGGGCTCTGGCTCAGCAAGAGGTGCCTGGAACAAATAGCTACACTTCCTTGGAAGTGTCCACATTTCCTCACTAAGAGAAGGTGCTTGTCTACACATGCTAATGAAGGGAGCAAGCAACTGTTTGTTCCAGAGCTCCTTTGGGGCACACGGACTGCATGGCCCTTGCACCGTTCACTTTCCCAGCCTCTGTTTTGAGGGCTGCAGTGTGGAGCTGACTGATCTGTTAATCTCTTTAGGGTCCTTTTCTATCTTGTCTTGATCTGTCAGGAAAGAGAAAAGGTGGGTGCGGACGAAGAGCAGCCTCCAGCAATACAGACTCTGTTTACATGTTGGGGTTGGATCCAAATGTAGGCACACCTAAAGCTGACCTCTTGAAATCAGTGGGGCACACAATAGTCACAACTAGCTTTACATTCCACTGATTTCAGTGGATCCATTTGAAGTGTGACAGTTGTTTCTCTCAGGACACAGCTTGGGTATCTTTACATGTTGAAGATACCCAAGATGTTCCGCCTTCACATCTTCACAAGGCAGAATGTGCCGGGTTTTCTCTAACAGATGTGGGAGGGGGGAGCATTGCTGCTCTGAAAAGACATCCCCACCCAAGGCCATTGGTTGAGAAGTGGTGATGTCATATAATGCTAACAAATGTTGCAATTCATCAAGAGAATGGAGGATTGCCGAATTGCATGGTTATATTGTGCGGCATTTGCTGTATGTGTTTAGTATAGTTTTATTGTTTGTAGCTGATGGCTGTGTTGTAACTGAGCAGCTGTATGAGAAATGAGAGACTTATCTATTCAACTAGCATCTAATTTGTTCCATAGACACTGACAATCTAGGGTATCTAAAGCAGGTGATATGTCTACAGAAGCAGACATAGAAACTGAGGGAGTCAGAAGGGGCCTCCTGGGCCATCTAGTCTGCCCCCCTCCCCAGCTCCAGCCGGCTCCGCTCATGACATGCCTACCATGTGCATGTCCAGTCTATCCTTGAATGCCCTCACCAATGGGGCTTCAACCACCTCCCGTGGTGGGCCATTTATGTATTTTTGAATAAGCTAATTCAAGACAAAGCACTAATGGATCATGTTGTACCCCTTACAAAAGCCGGCCAAGCATTGGCGATAGAACTGGCTGTTCTTCCACCAGTTCTAATCCATCCACAAGAAATGGTGCATATACTTTGGCAGGAACATCAAGCAAGCTTACTGGGTGATTATTTTGATTCTGAGGGCCCTGTCAATCACCTTTCATAAATTGGCACTACCGTGCTGGATGTTCAACCATCTGGCAATATTCACACCTGCCTAGGTAATGTTTGACCTACAAACCTGCAGTCAAGTTAAAACAGGTCATGACTGGGGTACCAGCTTGAAAGCTGGTGAGTGGGCTCTTTGCTTGATCTGGTATTCCCTGTGCCTCTTTTCTCTGCCCTCTTCTTGTGGCACATTCAGATGGCACCGTATAGGGTCTGAGCAGAAGGGGACAAGGATGTCCAAACTCCACTGCTATTTATATTGCATTCATCATGACAAAGCCACGCTGCATCCATCTTGCCCTTCGATTCTGTATCCCTCCCACCCAATTCACAGACCAACTCAGACAAAAGTACTGTACAAAATGCAAAGCGTTTTATTTCACCACATAAATGGAAAGGACTAAAAAACCCCAAACATCTATATATTAGTGTAAAAAATCTTCTATTTTCTTTTCTGTTCTTCAAATATATACACATCCTGATGCACATTACAAATAAACAAACAACTATGAGTATCTGCAAGGGAATTTGTGGGGGTGGAAGGCAGATGGGGGAATCTGACAGGGTAAGCATAGAGAGTTCATGAAATGGTGGAGCGCTGACTGGCATAATGTGCTACCGAAACCTCTTGAAAGAAATATACATCTAGTAAGATGAGTCATTTAAACAACTGAAAATATCTGAACCACTAATCTGTTGTGATTAAGCAAAAGTTAACCATGACTAGGCCTGTAATCCTATGTACATTTCCTTGAAAGAAAACCCCATTCAGTTCAGTGGGACATCTTCCTGAGTAAGCATGCTTAGGATTGTGGTGTACATCCCATTGTAGTCCAGGCGTACCTTCTGCACACGGAAGTCGTCTTCCAAGTACAGAAGGGTTTTTCAGGCTTAGTCCAAACAATTTAAGAAATTCGGGCAGTTTAAGAAACCGAAATCCTGAAGAGCAAAGCATTGCTCAAGCAGTTTACAGGGTCTCGAGAGGCATACTAGCACACGGTCACAGCACAACCTCTTCCGCTGAGTTTGCACAATGGTTTCTGGAATAGTGCCACTGTTGGGATTGCCGCCACTGACATAGCTCCAAATCCAGCCCATTAAAAGCAACGGAATGGGACTTGACCCACAATCCAGTGCATGCTGCCTTGGCAGGCAGCCCCACGGACTTCAACGCAACACCTGAATAAACACACACAGGAATGGACTAAAGTCATAACTTTTCAAGGATGATCTGCAGCACATATAAAAGTGTCACGTTTTCTCTTGGTTACTTTCTTATAAAATGTACCTGTCAAAAGCAGAAACATAAAGCACAGAAAGCTCCAAAACATTTTGATGACATATTCTGAGAATCTCCCACCCTGCCCCTAAACTGTTTGCTACAACTATTCATTTAAGCCAACCTTACATTTGTGAAGGTATTTAATCATTTCAGTCATTGGCCTTATGTTTTGTGTGTGTTTTTCTGGCTTGGGAAACCAGACGACACGTGTAGGGGCTTTTCCTCCCCTTCTCGCTAAACTGGGTATTGGCAAGAGCAAAGCTTATGCACTGACGATCTCGTAGGAGTCAGTTGCCTCTGAGGACTGGATTCAGCACAGGCCTATGGACAAGGCTGTCTGCACACGGATGCCGTGCTGTGAGCACAGCTGTGGCGCTGGCTCGCAGGGCACGTCCTTGAGGCAACTCACAGCGGGATCGCAGCGAGGGGAAAACAGACTGACTCCCCGAGATGCTCTGCTCGCTTTGGAAAAGTGCATCTTTTCCCCCACCACTTTGTACAGTACAGTATCTACAATCATGTCACCTCAAGTCTCCAGGAAAAAGAAGAAGAAAAAGGAATTTACAAAGAACGCAGTCAGGTTCCCAGCTGGAATGGATCTGTGGCACATTGTGGTGGTGGAACGGCAAGCTGGAAGCCTTGTAGAAGCCCAGTGCTTTTTTGTTTGAGGTTTGGACCATGATCACCTCCAGCCTCCTATTGTGTGCCTTGTGAGATCCTGCCAGTTGGTTGCCTGCCTCTTTTATTTGTCAAAGTGGATAATGCAACCAGGAGGTGTCCCCCTTGCACCCTTAAGAGCAGCTAGTACCGGGTTCCCCCAGCCTACAATGGATTTGTGAAGTACCTTTGACACCACTTTGTCCAGCCTCTCCAAGCATCCAGTGCTCAGTTCATAATCCCAGTGTGCTTGGACCACAGGGTCCGACTTGTTCAGCCAGTGTTAGTCCAGTTGCCCATAAAATCTAAAGGCAGAGATGCAGTTCCCACTCCGGCATCCGCACAGGCGCTACATGCCGCCGCCTCCTGCCCCTACCGTATCTTGGAGAGGGTGATGGCAAGAAAGAAACTCTCTGGGGAAAAGGGGATGGACAGGGAAAGGAAACAACCAGAGTTCTCAAAGGTTCCAGTGGTGAGCCTCCATAAGTCAATGAAAGGGAACGGGGGGCATCCAAATGGCACCAAGATACAACAGAATGCAGCTGATGGCCATGGTTCATCCCCACAGTAGGGCATGTTCAGTGCTGGTGGTGGTGGAGAAGGGAGACCAATGGGTTTTAAGGACAATGTTTCCCAAGTGGTTGCTGCTGGTCCTCTCTTGTAAGTTTTTCCTGCTTTCCAGACTCTACCCAAACCACCTATTCAGAGCATGTCAAGATCTGTGCATGCGACGCATGTCCACTGTGTGCAGAAGTCTGCAGACGGGCATTCATCCGCTGCTTACTCGGGAAGGGGATGTAAAGGAGGCACGTGGGGGAAACATCAACAAAGAAGCAGTTCTTCCCAGGTCAGGCTAAGGTGGTGGAGAAGTGGGGAGGCAGGCACCGCTCCGCACATCAAAGCTAATGCGAGAGGGGCTGCTGCCCCCCAGTCGGAAAGCCTCTGGGTCTGGACTGCCAAAAAGAAGAATCACAACAGGAGACAAAGGAAGCCATTCCAAATCAGGCCATAACTACAATGGCCACTTCCATGTTTCTATGTTTCTAATGGCACCAAAAAGTTGACGGCATAAAGCCGGCACTATGAATTCCTGGTATTGCTGAGCGTTCAAAAGTCTTTCGTGTGTATTGCTTTGTAATCTTTGCAACACTCCTATAACACAAGCTGTCCTTAGCAGCACATTGCAGATGAAAGGTGGTGGCTACAGGAATGATGCCTTGGCTAAGGCCACCCAAGGGAGGCCATAGCTGAGGGGAAGAGCTGAACCCCCTCCATGCTCACCCCCTTAGGGCAATGCTGCTCGGATCTCTCTTACAGCCACTTTGGCTTTACTGGAGAGGCTCAGCTCACACTTTGAGAACCTGGAAATGAGAGGAGGGAGGCAGGGGAGGGAGGAAAGTCTGTGATGAGCACATGGAAAAATAACAGAATACACAAAGGACACATACATTGGAGGAATGCTGAGGCAGGTGTGTGCATCAGCGAATGGGCACCCAGTCACATTCGGACACCACTGAAGTTTGCTCAGATCAAGGTCGTTTGGGAAGAACTGGATTAGAAAGATGACCAAAGAAGGCAAAAGGAAATCAGGTGTGTATGTGGAGAGGCAGCCTGGAAAAACAGGAGGAGGGAAGTGCTGAGCAGGTACTTCCGTGCAGCAGTTCAGTGTCGCAAGATGGAAGGATCAGCAGGAGGTTGGAGGTGAGTCAAGGGAGGGAGGGAGGGAGGGAGCTTGCACACGACAGTGTATCTGGCAGTGGATGGAGAGCGATGGGTGGACAAAGGCTGGGCCAGGGGTGGGAAGACAGGCCCCACACAGGGTTCAGGTTGCAGAACCTCCCCCTGCCCCAGCAGTCTCTGCAGTGCTGCCCGACCCCTCCAAGGAGCCCCGCAAGCCAGTGCCAGCCTGGTTCACACCATATTGAAGGCATCCTCGGCCAGGAAGCGGTGCAGGTGGTGGAACGACGGGCGGTCCTTGGCCTCTCGCGCCCAGCACTTCAGCATCACCTCGTAGACGGCCAAGGGGCAGGCGGGAGGACGGGAGAGATAGATCTGGAGGCAGAAGAGAAAGGAGCTGTTACTAGGCCCACAGGTGAGCAGCCCAAAGGAGAGCTGGGACATTCCTACAGCTTTTTAGCCAGAACTTCACTTTGAGCAGGGCACATGGCCCTCGTTGCAAAGTGAGGGCTCCATGCCGGCACACGTGTTGTCAGGAGCTTCCAGAAGTGTGTGCAGAATGCGTTGTGTGTGCCAGAAAGCAACCCTCATCTGACTCCATGTCTGGGGTTTGGGAGAAAAGTGCAAGCAGAGTTGAGCTGAATTGCCTTCTCTGCAGTGAAGAAGCACTGGCACACGCGAGAGAGGCAAGCTCCCGCTCCTGCAGATTCTGCAGGTGCGGAGGTGAAGGGAGAGCATTCGCGACTGGCACAGTGGCGCTCCCCTCTGGGTCTGGGAGCGCTGAGTGCACCCAGTGGCGGGACAAGTGCCAGCCCACAGTCCCATTAAGCAGGAGGGAAACGGGCACTTCTCCCACTCACAAGCAGGCAGGCTAAGCAACAGGAAGCCCCTTTTGCACAGGGAGGGAATTCGTTGCTGCAAGATGTTGCAGCAGTAGCCAACAGCTCAGCCAGCTTCCAGAAAGGACTGCACAGAAGCACAGGACGTGCATGGCTACTGTCACGACAACGATGAGAGGATCCTCTGCCTTTAAGGTGAGTGTGTATCTCTGAGGATGCGTGCTAGCACAGCGCCTTCCCCCTCTGAAGGCCTCTTCGGTCTGCCGGCTATGCAGCTTGGAGAAGACAGGAATTGTGGACCAGCACATCTGGAAGGCTTTAGATTGTGGGAGGCTGCGGCAGAATCTGCCAGCATGGGGAGGAAGCATGCAAGAGAGATCCAAAGAGAGAGATCCAGCAAAGCAGATCATACATTCTTAAGCCTGCACACAAATCGGGGCCCATGAACAATTCCTGCTGCTTAACACCCCCTTCCAGCTCCATCCTATCCTGAACTCAGATCCACGGCGCAAATGCAGCCCACAAGCCAAGTGCTTGATCCACTCTGCATGAAACACGCACACACACACGCAGAGTCCAGCTTCCCCAAAGCCAGGGGGCCTGCATGCATTTTGGAGAGTCGCTTGTCCTAGGATCGTAATGTCTGGTGCTGCGTTGCTCCACCAAGACAGTGAAAAGCCCTGCGTGAGCACCCGCAGCCTCGGTGGGCATGTGGCAGCCTCTGGCAAGCCGCCCCCCAGCCCCTCACCCTCTGTGTCCTCACCTGCTTGCCCTGGTGCCGGAAGAACTCGCCCGCATTCTCGATGACCGCCTCGTCGGTGAGTTGGCTGTAGGGCTGCTCCTGGCAAAGCATGAGCACCTCCCAGAGCGTGACGCCAAACGCCCAGACGTCGCTGGCGGTGGTGAACTTGCCCTAATGGGGGATGGAGTCGGAGGGGAGACATCAGGAGGGTTCCAGGGCCCACCGTACCTTCTCCTCCGTTTATTCCCTCTCTCTTTCAGCTGCCCTCCCTCGCCCCCTGCCTTCATCCTCCGTGCAGCCCAAACACTTGGAAAAGGCTCCAGGTAACTGCCCGGACAACCTGCACAAACCTGGCTCGGTTCCCCCCTTGAATGCAGCCAGGGCTCTGTACACATGACGAGCCTCCACAGGATAAAGCACAGAATGTGGTACTGCATGCACAATCCAGTTTCCTGAATGCCTCAGCTTTATTTTAAAAATAGTGAAGATCCTAAAGATACTGACTTCTATCAAACTTGGGACTCTTTTTATTATTGGCTAGAGAAACGGGACGTGGCTTAGATTTAAAGATGTTTCTAAGTTCTGATAAATGGATTTGAATATGACTATAGAATGTTAAAAAAATATGAGTAGGGGGCTGACCCAGTATTTGATGATTGATGTCTTTAGTGTTAGTTTAAAAATCTTAGTAAAATTTATTTTAAAAAAATAGTGAAGATCCTAGACGGTATGATCATAAAGATATTCTTCAAATATAAAGTGCGTGCATCGTATCTGCTGAAACCACAGAAGGCAGAGGCATTCCACTGGTTAGCAGGCATGCTGAGACTTTGGGCCTCCCACAATGAGCCAGCAAAATGCAGTAATTTTTGTAGAATACGCAGAAAAGTAGTTGTGTATATTTGCTTGCCTTGCATAACACTCAGAGGTTGTAGTGTTCAAAGTTTTCATTTCCTTGGCACAGAGCATGTATTTAAAAGAAATCTCTCACTGCAAGCCTCACCGTGCCCGCCTCCGAACCCAGAGCCTATTCAGCTTCGGCAATTCCTTCTCTTGGGAAATGCATTTCTCTGCAGAATCCTTCCAAGGCTGTACCTGGGATGGGGAATGTGTGAGCCTCCAAGAGGCCTTCGGCAACAGCTGGCACAGCCAGTGGGGAGGGAGAGCAGGAGCTGCAGCCCAGCAACCTCAGAAGGCTGGACCTTCCCTGTCCTTCCACGCAGAAGGCACGAGATCTCCATCCTGCAACACATCCTCCAAACCAGGACGCCCTCGAGTCCAGCGGGCCCCAGTCCTGCCGCAACGCCACCCCTTTCCTGAGTGGCCCTTTGGAAAGCCGGCAGAAGGCCCTCCACGAACCAGTGGAGCCGCATCCCAGTTACTCAGAAGCGGCAAAAGCGGTGAAAACGCGTGTCTGCCTCCAGACTGGCTCGTGGGCATGGCCCAGCATAACGAGCACTCGAGCTCTGCTTCTCACCATGAGGATGCACTCCCAGGCCATCCAGCGGATGGGCAGCACTGCCCGGCCCTGGATGCGGTAATAGTCCCCGGCGTAGAGGTTCCGACTCATGCCGAAGTCGGCGATCTTGATGGTGAACCCTTCGCCCACCAGGCAGTTTCGCGTGGCCAGGTCCCGGTGCACGAAGTTGAGCGAGGCCAGGAAGGCCATGCCTGAGGCGATCTGGGCCCCCACGTGGATCAGGGTGGGATAGCTAGCAATGGGGGGAGAGAGAACAAAGACACGTCAGGACCCTGCGGAAGAAAAGGGGGCAAGGGGTGCTCCCACAAACACTTGGGCAGCTGGGACCTGCACTGGTGCTTAGGGTACTTAATGAATCAAGCTCACACGGCCTTCTCCAACCCACCATCCTACAGATGGACTTCAGTTCCACAATGCTGCTGACCATGCTGTATGAGAGCTGCGCCCAACACAGCTGCAGAGTTGGGAAGGCAGAGCTGGACTGAAAGTGAAATGAAATTACCTCAGGAGTCTGATGACCCTGAAAAAGGGAATCTAAGTGGAACCTGGTATCTGGCCCATCCAAACTCATCAGCCCCTCACAATGAAATGTTACATGTTTGAAAGTTGTTACAGTTTCAGAACAGATCTTGAATTTCAAACGTAGCTTTAAAAATTGACTCAGACAGCAACTTGGAAAATGCTCAACTATTAAATCTTGCTCCTATTGCAATATTGTCAAGCATCAGCTTATCCAATCCAATACTTGTCTCTTTCTTTGAAATCCCCTGAATGCAATGGTGTTTTCATGAGTCACAAAGCTGAACTTCCAAATGAGTAGCCATGTCGGTTTCCTGCATCAAAGAGTCCTGGGGTACCCTCAAGATGCGAGTGATGAATGAGGCCCTCAAGACTTTAGTACCACAACAAATAGTGTTGTCTTTAAGACACCACAGGACTCTTTGCTGGCTTGGGAAATTACTAGCCTATGCATATTTAAACAGCAAAATTTCCTGGCTGGGGAATGCTGGGAGTAGCAGGAATTCCAGTAGTCTAAATGTGCATAGGATTGTGGTCAAAGTCTGGAAAAAGTCCCATCTATCGAATATATGAATATTTATCCTCAAATTGGTCTGGAAATTACAATTCTTCGGCACCCCATACAGAGTCTCTTTCTAGGGCAGCACTGCGCAGACGAAGAATCCAGCCCGAGGCGTGAACCGCTGGATTTTGCTTTCCAGTATTCAGGGCAGGTACCTGATGGTTGGCTTCCCGCTGGGGCTGCCGCCCATCTTGTCCTCCAGCTCGTGGCCGCTGAGGAACTGGTTGAGGTCTCCATTCTCCATGTATTCCGTGATCATGCACAGCGGGTCGTCCTGCACACACACGCCCAGGAGCCTCACGATGTTGAGGTCCTTCAGGCGAGACATGATCTTCATCTCCTTGAGGAAGTCATTCCTTTGTGGGCAGAAGAGGACACAGAAGGGGTGCGAGGAGTGAGTCCCTGCTCTCTGGGGAAGAAATCTGGTCACCCAGCACCTATTTTTTAGGCATGCTAAATGTTGACCCCACTTTTTTACCACTAGGTTGCTACAGCATTGAAAAAAAATACACCTCCATACCTGCTCCCTCAAGAAACACACCCAATATGCAGGACCTTTGCTTTGGCTATGGACTAGGATTATAGCCTATTCAGCCCCCCATTTTCTCACCAAGTATGGCAAGTCCACCATTTCTCCACCAGAAGCCATTCCAGCAGGATATACAGAGGGAGGGGAGCCGTTCCACCAGACTATGTCATTTTTCCTCTCTCCTTCCTATCCCTTTTTCCTATATTTTGGCTCTTTTCAGATCGGGTCCCCAACCTTTAGGGGTACCTCTGAGAATTTGAGAAAGTATTGTGTGCTCCACCACAAAAGGTCTAATCAGTGTGGTATGCACCAGACATGTCTCTGAGTCTTGGGCTTCTGGTTCAGGCCTACTGGGCACTGCAGCATCTCGTTAAATAAGGAGTCATCTAATTCCACCAATCGCTGCTAATGCAACACATCTAGTGCTTCTTTTAAACATACTTTCTGGTAATGAGCAGTAGCTGCTTCTTTTGGGTAGAAGGTTGCTACAGAGAGAAACTTTGTTCAGAAACAGTCTTTGATATTCTTTGACGTACACACTTTTAAATTATTTTCCTGTTTCATGGAAAGAACATATGGAAGGGGAAATGGATACTGTGCCCTTTTAAAAGACTGATATTGCAAAACTGGAATTAGAAACGCCTCCAGTAAAGCAATGGGCCAAGGTCCTTATAAGGTTTTCAATATAAGGAAGGGTGGTATATAGGCACCCCCTTCAAACAAATACTTTTTATGTATTATTTGATTTAGAGCCTGCCCCATTAGCCACACAGCTCCCTGGGCGGGTTACAAGCAATAAAAACATATATAAACAATATATATGTTTAAAACACTTAATCAGATAAATAACAATAAAAATGCACCCTATCCCAAATTAGGATATTTGGAATGTTTTGTTGAAGCCTATGTGTACCTGCTAGAAAGTTTCATGCATTTTATACAAACCTGTGTGCATATATTAAAAAAAGGAGGACATAAATATTTCAGGTGCCCACAGATTCCACACTGGGGGCTCCTCCACGGGCTCCACTGGGGATGCCCACTGGCACCGCAGCACCCACAGGTGTTGCATTACAGACACCTGCATCAGATTGTCTGCCTACAAGCAGGGGCTGTCCTTTTTTTACCAGTCACATGTAAGCTGTCTCAAAATCTTTCTAGCTGAGAACCAGGATCCCAATAAATTCTAGTATGCATTCTAATAAATAAATAACCACATTCCTCTCCACCCCAAAACACTATTCTCAACTAGAGTGGGATACCCTACCCAACACTGCATGTAGGTTAACCCTCTTCCTACTAGAGCCTTTTGCAGGCATTCAGCCTGCTCACAAGGGCCAGAAGGGGGGGGCACACCTGTACCTCCCACCCCTTTGTCCCTGTCTCCATCAGCTCTGTCCCTGACAGTCCTGGCTTGTGGGAGAGGGTCTTAAGGTGGGGTGTGTGTGTTCTATTTGTGCCTGCTGGAATGCATGTTGAAGCCACTGTGGGAATGCTGATAAAGTAGGGCAGAACTTGAGTGCAGCTGTACGTTTGGATTAATTTGAATTGTGACCGTTGCAGGGTTTTTATTGTGTGCTATTGTTGTTATCTTATTGTTTAGTATGTGTGTAAATTTAATATTATTGTTTTATTGTACGTGTTGATATTATGATTTGTAAACTGCCCAGAGAGCCATATTGGGTAATGGACTGTGCAGAAATTCAACAAGCAAACGAAACTCAAAGCAGGAATGCAAAGCACAGAAATATCTGGAAAAACTGATAATGCTGAAAGGCTGTTTCCGAAGATCCCGGAGAGCCTCTGGCAGTCAGAGAAACAGGATGGGGCTCGGTGGAGCACAGCTCCACACTCATATAAAGCGCATTCAAATAGCTTCAGCAACATGAACAACCCTGCATAACAGTTGTATTTCCTCCAGGTGGAAGAGGCCGCACACCCACCTGGCATTCTTGGTGGCATCTGATCGCAGAATCTTCACGGCGACCAGCAGAGGGCGCCCCTTGCGCACATTGAAGGGGAACTCCAAGCTGAGGAGGTCCTGGGGGTTCTCCACCTCGCACAAATGCACCTTGGGAGGAGAAACGAGCCCATCAAATCACAGGGGAGGGCAGCGAACAGAAAACCCCTACAGCTGTCAGAAAGGAAGCCCCCTTCCTTCCCACTCTCGGTCCTTCCATCACAAAATGGCCTGGCCAGCCTTAGGCATTTTCGCACTGCAAGGGAAGGTGCGGTTGCCATCTGCGAAGTAGTTTGACTCTATAGGCAGTGCTTCAGCCTCAGGTTTGGTCATCAGGTCCCTTGCTCAACAAAGGGGTTGCTTGATGATGGGGATTTAATTATTTTATTCTATTGATGTCATACCCTATGCAGGGGTCTGCAACCTTTTTTGATCACATTTGGGAATCTGAAAAACTGCTGTGGGCACCACCACAAAATAGTTCCCATCTGGCTGCCCTGGGGCCTGGATAGCCCAAAGTAAGCTGGAGAGGGGAGAAAAGAGCGAGGCTGGGAAGGGTGGAGAGCCAGGAGCCCTAATCTTTTTGAAGGCTTTTATTTGGAAATGAAAAGGTCAGTGAGCTGGAACCTTAAATGAACGTCTCCCATGGGTAGCACAGCACCTATGGGTGCTACATGAGGAACCCTCTCCCAACCAACCCACCTACTAAGCTCCATCCCTGAATCTGCCTCCTAACGTGGCCATTTCTCAAGGCCAAAATAAAAATTAGTTAGACATAGGCACAAGGAGAGAAAAGCTGTGGAGGGGGCTGTAGTGGAAGAGGCCGTAGGCAGCAAAGGATTAAATGTTGATGCTGGCAGTGGGCATGGTAGAAAGCAAGCAGCATGGAAGGAGAATAATGGAAAGCATGTAGGAGAGAAAGAAAATGCCAGAAGAATCAGAAAGAATCAAAAGGGCAGAAAAGAATCTTATCTGCCCATCTTCCTTTTTAAACCGGAGATACTGAATATTAGTGTTCATCTGCCTCTCCCTGAGGAAATGTTGCTGCTGTATCATTGCAGGCCAATTTGGCAGGGATCAACCATTTACATTGTTGTCTTAGCAGCATGGTCCTATACATGGCTACTCAAGCTGCACCGGGTTCCACGGGGCTTTCCCTGAGATAAGTGCGGATACGATTTCAGCTGTAGGATTTTCATCTCTCGCTTAAAAAGACAGAGGCATTTCCTAAGCCCATCACAGGCAATTTGGGTACAGAGCCAAAGAGGCAATATAAAATTAAGAGACAATTAAGGTACAGAGCCCACGCAATATAAAAGCAAGAGTCCTGCGTCACACGACACGATTCCCTTGCAAGCTCTGCTCTTCCTTCGCATGCTAAACAGATTTTACAGAAGGGATTGCCAGATACCAGAACCAAACAGCTGCAAGCAGAACTTCACTTGGGTTTCTCAAATGGCCTTAATGTACGTAATACTCGGTGCAAGTGGAACCTGCAAGCACTTGCTGTGCAGTTTCCAGGACGGTGCTGTTCCCCTTCGCACTCTGTTCCGGCCTCTTCCTCTGGGTCCTGTTGAACCACCTTCTGCTCTCCTTTGTCTCACCCGCTCCGTGGCCTCTGCTCAACTCTTCTCTGCCTCTGTCTCATGTTCTCCTTTCCTCCTCTTCCCCCCCAGCCCCATGGCCTAAGTCCACAGCCAGCCCTAAGGGTCCCATCCTACAAATCGCAGCAGGGCTGGTTGTGGCACAAGGGGAGTTGAGGCCCTTTTCTGTCTGGGATCACAGTCTAGATGTGGCTTCAATGCGTCTCCTGCTCAGAGCCACCCATACGAACAGCAGCCAGGCGGGGACACTTAATTTGAGGAAACAGCACTGGAAAGGGTTCTGTGAGGAAGCTCTGCTTCCCTGGCGCCCTCATCCCAAGGACAGTGAAGAAAGCTGACAGGAAGAACACTGATGCATTCAGAACATGGTGCTGGAAGGGAGATTTGGGAATACCCTGGACTGACAAAGTCCAAACAAATCACTCCTAGAGCAAATCAAGGCAAAAGTCGCCTTGGAAGCAAATCTGAAGCCATCGTATTTCAGATCTTCCCTCCCAAGCTCCTTCCCATTTGTGCTGCGTCTTGTAGACTGTAGGTCTGAGGGCCGGGACTATCTTCATAATAAGCCTCTTTGGACTGCTTGGGCAGCCTTTTTTTTTTTTTTGGATAAAAAGCAGGAGCGAGCTTTGGCAGAGGGGCAATTAAATGGATAAATAAATGCAACTACGAATGAATGAATGAATGAATGCATGCATGCATGCCAGTCTTTAAAGTCTGGTGGGGCTGCCCTTGTAGATAATCCGGCAATTGCAGCTGGTGCAGAATTGGGCTGCTTGGTTGGTATCTGGTACTGCCAGAGTGGCCCATATAACACCAGTTCTGGAAGAACTTCACTGGCTACTAGTTGTGGCCTGGACCCAATTCAGGATGCTTGCATTGACATATAAAGCCCTAAACGACTTGGGGCCCAGCTGTCTCAAGGACCATCTGCATCCATATATACCTACCTGCCCCCTCAGATCAGCTCAGGAGGCCCTTCAACGAGAACCACCCCTCAGGGAGATGAGGGGTGGCAACTAGGCAAAGGGCCTTTTCTGCTCCCCATCTTTGGAACTCCCTCCCTAGGGAAATTCGCCTGCGCCATCTTTATTTCCCTTTCAGCGCCAGGCAAAGACATGCCTTTTTAGGATTTTTTTTAACATGTAGCCTGTATGCTGTGGCCCTTTTTATAGATGTTTTAATTCATTGTGTTTTAATGTGTTTTACTTTAATATGTTTTATGTATTGTAAGCCGCCTAGGAAGGCCTCGGCAATTATAGGGAGCCTATAAATCCATGTATAAATAAATAAATACATACATACACACACACACACACATACATACATACATCAGATGTGGCCCTGATGGACTGACCTCTCCAAACTGCCCCTCCCCCAGCTTCTCCTTGAAGATGAGCCGCTCTCGGGGGAATTCGCCCAGTGCCATGTCCTTGCCAGTAAGGGCATCCACAGCAACAGCCGGTACAGCGTACGTGTTCCCGCCGGTCACGCCCTGCAGGTTGATGATGTCTGCTTCGGCGTAATGGGGGACGTTGTTCTGGAAGCCCGGCTGGCTGGCTGCTGCTTCGGGCTCCATGTAGCCAGCCCCACACGCTGGGGAAGCAAGGAGAGAAATACAAGCGAGTCCATCTCAGCCGTTCCTGCAGGGAGCTCTTTGCTCCACCCCACGTGTGGCTGCTTCTGTAGGAACCCAGCAGCCACGGCAAGCTCAGAGCCAGCGGTATCTCAGCTTTGGACCAAAGGAGACCTCTATGAATTGCTGCCCCCCCACCCCCAAATGGCCCCATCCCTGCCCCAAGAAGCTGCTGCATCACAGAACCTGCAAAGCTGAAGGTTAAATGTTGTCTGAGCAAGAGGGGTTAGAGCCATGCACAGGATAGACAAGAGGGAGATGAACCGGGAAGACAATGGCAGGGAAAGAAGAAATGGAGACAGACAGCACCCCCTGGTGGGGGGGAGAGAAACTGCAGAAGGCAGCGTGTTCTTAGCTTGGAGTGTGGCCACCCAGGTTCCCAGTCGCGCCACACAAGCCTGGCGCCCTCCTTACCATTGGTGTTGATTGGCTTAACCCGGCTGGGTGGCGGGAAAGCAGGCCTTCCCATTGGCTGGGCATAAGTGGCCAAGAAGAGGTGGTAAGCTGGGTTGCTGAGCAGCAGAGCTGTCGGGAGAAGGGGAGGGCGGGAGGGTGGAGAAGACAAACGGACGGATGAGGAACAGACAGATGGATGGAGAGACACATACGAAAGGTGAGGCGTGACACAGAGAAGAGGCGGCACTTTAGGGATTCCTGCCCCTCTGAGGCCTCTCAACCCAAACACTGCAGCAAGAGACACACACCAAATGACACACCAAATAATGATGCCCACGAGGCATCACTAGCACTGTGGGCAGAAAGAAGGAACCCAGGAGACCTGCTTTTCCAGCCCTCATGGCTCAGACTGGCTAAGTCCTCTCTGAAGGGGTCCCCAGAGGTTTGTCCTAATTTCCCAACCCCTCCGCTCCCTTTTCAACCTATTAAAGGGGGAACAATCCCTTCACATCCTAGGCCCTCTAGGACAAGCAGCAAAGCACCTATGAATTAAGGCCAATTGCATGCAAAGGGCAAGTGAGGTGACACAGCTGTAACTAACTAGTCTGAACATCGTTAGCCTGCAGGTGGATGAATCACACAACCGAATGTTCCACAGTGTTAAAAACAAATCAAAACCAAAAAAAAACCCTTTCCTTGAGCAGAGACTAGTAGTGCCTGATTCACATATAACAGAAACTCACAAAATGGTTTGTTGGAATTTGACTTGTGTCTGAACTGATCCCCACAAACAAACCACGGCTTGTTAACCGGCTACATATTACCAACAGAATCCAGGGTTTCTTGCTAGTTTACGAAGTCTGGTTTCTTTAAACCATGACTTGTGATGTCTGTTCCCAAAACTGTCGCACATCCCTGCCTTGTTTATATTGCTGTCCATCCATCCAGCCTGAAAACCAAACCATTCTGAAGGCGAGTACAATTGGTGGGAAAGAAGCAAACAAGAAATAAGGAAAACAAGCTGCACTTTGTTTGTTTGTCTGCCAGACGATTCATGGTGAAAGCTAGTTAACATAAGCCATGGGTTAGCATTGGCCAAGGCCAGGGAGGAGAATAAGTATTCCCAGATATGTTCAAGGATTCCCCCTCGGAAGGGGAAGCATTACTCTAACCATGTGAATCTCCTTCCAATAGTATGAAGAAGTCCAAGAACGGTGTTATCACCTTGTCTGCTGTTTCCGCAAATTAGGTCTCAGGAAACC
Source organism: Varanus salvator macromaculatus (assembly GCA_023646645.1). Lineage (NCBI taxonomy): Eukaryota > Metazoa > Chordata > Lepidosauria > Squamata > Varanidae > Varanus > Varanus salvator. Next base: position 2,164,347 of record JAIXND010000792.1, read on the forward strand.
ATTTTATAGCTGACCTTGCAATAGTTGCTGGGAATGCACAGTCCCTCGTACTTCTGTGCAGGAGCTGAGCATGCAGACAAGATGAAATGGCAAAGGAAAATAAATAAAGATGGGTGGGAAAGTTGTGCTCTTATGTGTGAGTGTGAAGAAAATTAGGCTGGGCCAGATGTCCTTGTTTCTTCCTCCATATTTTTCATTTATTCCCTTTTTATTTCTCCTGTGGCTTCCCATTCCCTGATGGCATCCCCATTCTTTACCATCTGACCAAGAATGAATAGGTAAACCGAGATGACCAGCAAAGTCGTGTCCTTAAGGGTCTTTTCTAGACTATAGTGCTCCAGAGCAGCAATGACGATTCTTCATGTAGAAGGTTCTAACTTACATGTAGAAAACTAGCACATCAGGAAAAAAATCTCACCCTCTTCTGTGTACAAAATGTCTACTTGCATGGAATCTCTTAGACATGGTGAAGCATTAAAAAAAGCTGACCCTCCCACTTGCAGGATGAATTGGTAGAGTCCAGGAAGGTCTTTATCAGCCTTGAGCACCTCCTTCCTTCCTTCCTTCCTTCCTTCCTTCCTGCTAACTCAACCCCCTAAAAGAACAAACAATTGAGAGGCTATGTTATGAGTTTCTAGTCTGGTTAATGTGACCCAAGTGTAGTAACAAGCCATGGTGGCTTGTGTGCCACCTCCAGGCATGCTGCATGTGGGACAGCTCATCCCCTAATTACTCTCCTGGGACACAGGCTGTTGTGACATCCAAGCAAGCAATGGTGAGCAGACCACTCAGAATCCCTGGCCTATTGTAGGCTGTTGGGTGGTCTATTAACCATCCAATCAAGCCACCCTGACCAGGTTCAAATGTCCTGTGAAGCCACAGAGGGGACGAATTGGAAACCTGAGTTAAAGATGCCATGAAGGCCTGCAGTGAACATGTTATTCAGGTCATTATCTTGCTTTTCTGCTGCTGCGCGGCGGCGGCTGCACCGAATGGCTGGCAACACTTCTCAGTGTTAATCCAGTAAGAGAGGCCTGTATCTCTGTGTTGCTACCTTTTCAGCATCTAGGAAAGACTTTTCCCCCTCCATCAGACATTTTAGAGACCTTTTTTTCATTTGCATGCCAGTTTAATCTATTTCATTGCTGTTAGTTTAGTTTTAGTTTTGCACTGTATTATTTTAAATGTTCTTATTTGATTTTATATTTTTCACTGTATGTATAGCATTTCATTTTTTGAAGATGCAATCTTATGCATGTTTAGGCAGAAAAAGCCCTACAATTCCCATCATGCCCATTTTGGCTGAAGAGAGAAATGAACTGCTTTAAATACATTAAAATATGTTATGGAGCAATCACAGTGGCTCACACTGTTTGTATTTTCTACTAGGGAAAACAGTACAGTACTGGAGCAGTACAGTTCAATTAAGCAGTTGAAGAACTAGCACTTTAATTTGCATGACAAATTGTAAGTCTGCTTCAAGAGCATGCTCAGTGGGGTTTAAGACATCAGACACTGGGTTGCTGCAATACAAATTAGGAAGAAAATTTTCATCATAACCATGGGGAATGGCTTTGACTTGCTTGGTCATATGGAAACTCCATCTTTCCCCACTATGACAAAGGGCAGCTAGCATGATACCTGAAAATGTGCAAATACACCAAGATATGAGAAAGACAAATTGGAGCCTGTCTTGGAGAAAACCTGACAGTCTCCATCTCCCCGATCAGCCTACCTCTCCATCTCCTACCACCATTCCAGTTGCAAATTACAAAACCTCGTTTTGCGATTTTCTCTCTACAATTTTTTCTCACCCCACATCCAAAACAACCTCATTTTTATTTATTTATTTATTTAGGGAACTTCTATGCCACCCCATTCACCGAAGCCTCGGGGCAGCTTACAACCAAATAAATAATATAACAATATAAAACAATATAAAACAATATAAATAATATAATATAATATAATATAAATTTAAGTCACCCTGGCCAAAGCATAAAATAAATAAAAAACATTAACAGTTAAAATAACATTTGAATAAAAAGGTCTTGCCTGGTGCCAAAAAGCAAATAATGACGTGCCAGGCGGACCTCTCTGGGGAGCGCATTCCATAGATTGGGCGCCACCGCAGAGAAAGCCCTCCTCCGGGTACTTACCCTCCTAATATCCTTAATGGAGGGTTCCCGGAGAAGGAAAATAAAAGCATTTTTTAGATTTTTCCCAGGTCCTCTAGATGTATTTTATTTTGGGCAACAGGAGAAAGTCCAAGAACCAATTTTGATCAGGGGCAACCAAAAATAAATAAAACGTAAACATTTAAAAATGATATTCACAGAGCAGCACAGTACTACAGCCATTATATTTGGGTTAGAAACAATCTAAAGTTGACTCCTTGGACACTGTACATACTACAGATACCATCTAAAAAAAATTCCCACACCCCTCTGGTTTTGGGGGGCTGCAGGACCACATGCGGCTTATGGTCTGCACAGTGCCCACCCCTGCTTGCAATCCACAGTGGGAATGAGCAGTATGAATGAAACATTACAAAAAGTCAAGCTCCCCCTGAAGAAAAAGCATCAAGCAAGAAGCAGAGAATGTTTAGGGTGATGGAGGGAAACTGGCCATGTCAGAGGCTTGGGCTTGCAACACCCATGATCCTTCATCACTGGCTCTGTTAGCTGGGCTGCTGAGGGCCATGGACCAAAACATCTGCAGAGCCACAAACTGCCCAGGTTTTAATACCTTTGGGAGTCATTTAGGGAAGGTTACATTCAAAACTAATTCAGCAGATAAAAGGCAGGTCATTCAACAGGTTAAATCCTCCCTAGACATTTTCTACAGCACTCAAAGTGGTCCGGATGAAGCATCATACCTCAACAAAAAACTGAGATTCTTCCTAAGGCCCCTGCTTTTTCATCACCCTGCACTTCCACAAACACGGCACACAAAGGGGGAACTGAGCACTGGGGACAGAGCCTAGCAGCCCAAGGATATCAGCTTTCAGTTCTGTGAAAAAGCATGTTTGATTCCTGTTGATTGTTGAGATAAATACGAACAGCTGCAGCCAATGTTTGGTGAGAGAAGGCAGAGAAAGCCTGAGACCAAGTTCAGAAGGGTGAGGCTTCTGTATTCCACATGTGTGCTACAAGGCTAGAAGAGGCCAAACAGCTACATCTGGAATACCGACCCCAGTTCTAGGTGTGACATTTTTTGATAGCTATGAACAACTGGCGGGCATTCAGAGGAGAGTGGCTAGGACAGGGAGGAGTCTGGAAAGTACTTTAATTCAGGAGCAGTTTAAAGAGTTTATGCTTGCAGAACAGAAATTAAGAGGAGACATGAGAGCAGCCTTCAATTACCTGAAGGACTGTGACCCAGAGGGCCGAGTAGATGTGTCCTTTAAAGTGCCAGAGGGCAGGAGGAGAGCTAATTGGTGGGAAGCAGAAGGAAGCTGATTCAAGCGAAGCGTGAAAGGAGAGCTGTTTGACAGCGGAAGAGGCTGTGCTGGGAAGTGGCAGCCTCTCCATCGCGAGAGGCATTTGAGCAGACACTAGATGGTCTCCTGCCAGCAATGGCCAGCCCATGGCTTCAATCCAAGCAGCAGTACAATTTTCCCTGGCCCTGAGCAGCCCTGTTGTTCTTCTTGATATGGGCTGTCAAGTCGTCTCCGACTTATGGCAACCCTATGAAAGTACGTAAGCCCTCCAAAATGCCCCATCCCTAATATCCCAGCTCAGTTGCTCTAAATTCAGGCTGTGGCTTCCCTTGTGGGGTCAATCCATCTCCCATTTGGTCTTTCTGCTCTTCTTCGGCCTTCCATTTTCCCCAGCAAGCCCTGCCCAATTTGAATACCACATGGTTTTCCTTATGAGTACAATTGTGAGGACAAGAAGCAACACGCTTTCTATGTGGTTGTCACACAGAAGTGCTTGTGCTGTTATTTCATGAGCATTCTGGAATCGCAAAGGACCGCTGCTGGTTTGTCTCTATTTACTTATTTATTTAAAACATTTGTATGCTGCCCAATTCTGCCACAGCACCTCTAGAAAGGGAAGTTACAAACTGATTCCTTTGCTCCCACACTGCGTGGTTATCACACGCACAGGCCCTGCAGATGTGCAGCGCGCGAACTCTGTTCATCCCAAGGGCCAATGTCCACATCAGGCAAGCGGCCGAGGGCTACACTCCAGGGGTGGGCGGGGCCAAGGGCCAAAGGGGCAGGGCCGGCTATCTCTGCATATTTCAGCGGAGCCAGTCACAAAGTCTTAGGGGTGCCATTCCAGCCTTTCAGAATGGGGAAAATGCAAAAAGCTGGGAAACCATCAAGTAGCCAGTGACTGGGGTTCAGGAGGTCCCCCAGAAGGCCATGTCTGGCCCCTGGGCCTGAAGTTCTGCACCCCTGTTTTACCTGAAGGACTTGGATCGCTCTCGTTCCCAAATGTGTGTGGCTTCCCAGAAGACAGAGGCTGTCTGTTCCTGCCACCCTTCACGCAGCATTTCTAGTGGTTCCCCCATTTGCTTCTTGCCCCCTCAGGCGCTTTGCCCTCCTACCTGCCCACCACCCTCTCCGTGCCAACTCTGCTCCCTCCTGCAGTCCAATGACCAGCACTCACCAGAGTTTTCGGCACTGTGGGGCAGGTCCGGCAGTTTCATGCGGGCCCGGTTGGGCTCCTGGTACTCCGTCTCCCCCGAGTGGATGCGCTCGTAGCGGTTCGCATGCCGGTGGGGGCCCATCGTGTTGTTGATGACGATGGTGTCACTTGGGGCAGAGAGGTGAACAGTGAGGTCGTCATCGGAGATGCGGCGTTGGGCCTGAGGGGGGCAAGGGAGCACCAGCAATTAGAGGGACCGTGAAACTAGTGGGAGTGGGCTGGGAGCCCCCCCACTCTCAGCTAGCCTGGTCATCCGAATGCTGCTCCTGAAAGAGCAGCACTCGTTACACGGACCTTCCTCAGCTGCTCTAGCATGGCTTACCTTCCCCAGGATCTTCTGCCAATATTGCCGCCACAGGATGAGGAATATCACGACCAGCAGGAGTAAAATGATGGCCACCAGGCACCCGATCAGGATGGAGGTGTTGCTGTTATCATCCTTTGCGATTGGCTGGCCGGATTTCGGTTCCTCTTGATTCTCAAGGTCTTAAAAGGGGGGAAGAAGCACAGAAAAAGAGATGTAATAGGGACTTCCAGCATTTCGAAACAGGAGGTACTCGTTTCGGGGTGAGAAAATCAGGTGTGCCATCGCCTTTGCAAGGGACTCACCTTGGAGAGTGAGGTTCGAATTGACCTGTGCTTTTTCATTCAGGGTAGACCCCAGGGCTGGGGAGACTGGAGTGTCCTGGCCTGACAGGCGAGGAGGTGCCACCACGGGGGGGCGTGGGCTTGAAGCAGAGAGGGAGGGGTCACCCACAATGTCTGGGAAGCAAGGAAAGGCAAGGTGAGGGAGAGCAGAGCAGGAAAACAACGCATGCAACAATGGGCTGTGGGAGCGCTGGAGGAGAGAACGGGAGGCGTGAAGCCCAGCCACAGCTGTCCAGTGCTGTCCAGTGGTGGCGAGGGAGGAGAAGTGGGGGGCAGCGGGAGGACTGCTGACCCCTTCCCCAGGTTCTGCCTTGCCCTAAGACCCTCTCCCCTGCATTCTTTCCCACGGCGTGGCAATTGCCAAGTCAGGTGTAAGAGGCAGGGTGACAGGGAAAAGGTCGTGGACAAATTAACCTTTCGAGCCACTCCTCTTCTGCAGGTGACTCTACATGGAGAGCGCTATTCCAGATGCGCGATGCGCCCAACATGGAGAACACTATGAAGGAAGGGAGACGTTTCTCTCTGGAGATGACATTTGATATCAATGTTCCCCATTGTGGTACCTTCCAGATGTATTGGACTGCAATGCCCATCATTCCCAGCCAGGGTGGATTGTCCAGTTGCATTGGACTGCAACTCAGTACATCTGAACAGCATCACATTGGAGCAGGCTAATTTATATTCATTCCTTGGTCACAGATTTAACAACTGACAAAGGGTATAGGTGCCATTCGACTATGCTGAGCCAGAAATGAAGGGACTGATCCAGCAATCAGTTTAAGGGCTGCATTCACACAATATGACGAGCAACCCTGCATGGGTACCATAGTTTGCCATTGTTTACCATGATCAACCTGATCAAATGGTTATTGTTTTAAATCCTCCCACTGCTGGCATGCAACTCATCAGTCACTGCCCTGGAATTCCATCTCAAGTTACATCACTCTCTGCCTATGTTGCCTGCTTCTTCCTCAGTGGTCCACCCATAGAGACTGGATGGCTGGAGTGGCTCCTGCAATCACCACTCTTTCTAGAGGACTCTGTGGTAGTTGCATACCAGGACTGAGAAAACCATGATCCTGGATTCGGACAACATGACAAGCCATTGTGGTACAAAGAACCCATAGAGCAAACTACTGTTTCTTATAGTAGTTTCTAAAGGATAAAAACACCATGGCGAAATACCATGACTGGGTCCAGACAACACGACAGACCAAGAATGGAAAAACACCACCATGGCTTGTTGTGCTGTCTGAACCCAGTCAATAACTAAAGCCTCTGGTACAAATTAAAAATTGTCTTTCAACCGTATGAACAAGGGAAGTTGCCTTCTTCAGAGCCAGACCTGTGATTCGTCCAGCATGACAGCCTATTCTTCCAGGCCCTCCGGCAGGGTCCTTTCTCAGCTTGGCTTCTTGAGATCCCACGAATGGAAGGAAGGCAGGGGTGGACCCTGGGAGCTTTGGCGTGCAAGGCCATCGAGGGCTTCCTGCTGTGCTGCGGACCCTTCCAGGTAAGCCATGGGACTGAAAGCAACCCACGGTCCTGCGCTTTGGGACCCCTGAAGAGCCGCTTTGTGCAGCCTCTGCCCAGGCCCTTCGACAGTCCCAACTCACCGGAAAGAAAGGCGACTTCGCTGAAGAGCATCCACTCGCCCGCAAAGTGAAAATGGCACTGGACGAACAGGCCGAGCCGCCCGTGCAGGGGCACCGTGAGGGTGCGGGCGCTGGGGTCCCTCACATCCACTGCCAGCTGCTGCGAGGTGGGGCTGGGCTCCCAGGCCGTGGCCAGGCTACGCTTGAAGAGGCAGTCCACCTGCCGGAAAATGCTCACCCCGTGCGTGTGCAGGTTGTTGCAGTGAACCTGGGGAGGCGGGAATGGCACAGGAGGAACAGGAAGGGGGAAAGGGAAGGGCAACAGCCTTGTAAGAGACAGTCTCATCCCTCCACCGTGCTGCTCCTCACCTTGTGTCTCAGTCTGTACCCGTCCATCACTACACGCCTGTTTGGGCATGTGAAACCCACAGACATGCAAGAACGTATGATGGGCAGCCCCCAAAACTGTGAGTTAATAACTGACGGTGCACCATCATAATTAAGCGTGATACTACCAAACTGCCAAAGCTCTCTGGAAGGTTTACAGAAGTTCCTGAACAAGACCCCGGTACAGTGAAAACCATGCAAATTGTCAGTAATACAGAGTTTAAAAACAGGCTAGATATTTTTAATGGAATAACTAAAACATCATTTAATACAAAATAGTCTTGTTAAAAAATCAGACGGAGGTACCCCCAGCAACCTTAGAAATCTTTACATGCTCAACACAGACAGCTGTCTTAAGCGGTCCCTGGAGGGATGACAGAGGTGATGCCAGGTGGGCCTCAGTGGGAAATTCCACAATAGTGGAGCCACCACAGAGAAAGCCCCCCCCCCCCCGTTGGCACCATCGGAGCTTCCCTTGGAGGCGGGCACTCAGAGAAGTCCTCAGAGGCTGGGTGCCATGTATGGGCACACTGCGGTTGGGAGAGAAGAGGAGTTCCATCAAGCACTGTGGTCCCGAGCTGTATAAGGCTTTGTCAGTGAAAATTTGCACCCTGAATGCACCAAATAGGCTTCTCCTTGGGTGGTGCCTGATTGGCTCCATTGGAAGGGGCCCAACCTTCCACAAGGCCAACCTTTTCCTCCACAAAATCTAGAACCTCGATCGGCCAGGGTCTCTGTCTCCACAAGGGACTGACACATATGCAAGACAGACCGCGACAGACTGGGTTGATAAAGCATCAGCCCGGATGAGTAGCCAATCCGCAGTGCTTTCAAGGGGGCAGGGCTAGTCCCGCATGCTCCTGCTTGTCCCTGAATGCACGAAGTACCTACTGATACTGAATGATGAAAGGGGACGTCTATTCTGTCCATCTCCACCACAATTCTTTCCAGCCACAAGCCTCCTCACTTTTAAGCAATTTGACTTGCTGTCATTTAAATCCAGTCCTTCTTGTCTAAGCTAATCTATATTTTACAGTTAGTGTCTGAAATGTGGCAGCTGTAAAAATTAACATGTGATTGTTATCAGAACTCAGAGATGCACTGTGAATCTGACAATCATCTAAATGCAACTATCAATATTTCATTGATATATTTCAAAAATGAAGAAATATGTATTTGTTTACAAGTGAGTCTTGTGAGCATCTGAATGTTTGCATTCACCATATTTTGGATATTCGTTATTCTTCCCTGCTTACATCTCTCAGTATTAAAGATTGCCTTCTTCTATAAGTTGCATCTATACATTTCATTCCTTTCCTACACTTTGCTTTCCCATTCCTTAACAGCCATGGTGGCACAGCAGGAACCCCATATTGGCAGGGATAGTTCCAAGCCTCCAAGCAGACGCCTGAAACCAGAGATTGTGGCGAACACTGTACTGCACATCTACATCTTTTTCACAATTTCATGGATAGATTTGTTCTTCCTATACAACCTATAGCATACTTTCCCCCCACTTTCCTATTAAATCAAGAATATTCACTTAAAGCAGCCTTCTCCGACCTGGTGGCCTTCAGGGGCATTTGGAGAGCAATTCCCAGAATTCCCATCCAGCAGGACCACTGACTGGGAATTCTGGGTGCTGCAGTCCAAAGATGTCCGTGTTTTAACTAACAAGGCTGCTTTAAATAACTTTAGAACTTCTCTTGGGCACTTTATGACTTCTTTTTTGGATCGAGGGCAATCACAGTTAAGTGAAAACACAGGAACGGAACCAGCCATTCCGGGGGTCCTGCCGTGTCTTCCAACAGGGCCAGTCCATCTGTTTATGCCCAGCAGAGCTTTCCACGATGCTCAGCTATCCCCTTTTACCTTCATTTCAGTGAAGGCTCTGAGCTGATCAAACTCAAACTCCATCTCAACGAAGCCGCCAGGAAAAGAGCTGTTCCTCCAGCCCACATAGTCATAGCCTGGCCAAACACGCAGCTCTTTGGTTTGGGTGAAATCGTCCAGGCCCACCACTCCATCCGTCAACTGCCCGAGGCCTCCGAATTGCAACCTGTGATTAGAATGGAGGCAGTTACAAAAAGGTCAACAAGAAGTGGGGGAAAACACTGGGGCCATCTATATGTAACAGTGGCAAATCATGAGTAACTAATCTGCAATCTGTGGGATCAAGCACCCCATGTGAGCTGTTTCTACTTGCCACTAGAACTTTGCTAGGCTGTTAGTATAATGCCCAAACCTGGTGAGTTAAACAGCCCAAAGTTAAGCTACAAACAAACCATGGGTTAGCTTTGGATTGCTTAACCCACAAATAGCCCAAAGTGCCCACATTCAGATATTATACTAGCAAACTATAACCAACCATAGCTCATTTGTTTACTTCATTTTTATACCACTCAATAGCCAAGTCTTACAGTTGAAATGCAGAATAAATCCTGTGAAAGAAGTGCAGTCCAGCAACCAAATAAGCAGGGCTGCTGTGGAGGACACACTTCCATTGGAAGGGCCAGTGCACACATGCCCCCCCCCCCAGTTATAGATATGGCCTGTAAAATGTTATCACTACATTGTGGGATAAACCCCAGAAAACAGACTATCAGATTACTACTTTAATGTTTAAAAGTTATCTCAGGAATGTTAGAACTTTGAAAGGGGTGAAAGAAGGTCTAATCCTTAGAAGCACAATCATATATTTTTATATTTATAAAAATATTTACATTATATATGTGTTATATTAATAGTCCACTTGCTTGTCCTGCAAAAAACCCAAGGTGGCTTGCATAATCATCTCCCTCTCCATATTTAGCCTTACAACAACCCTGCAAAGTTGGTTAGGTGGAGAGTCAATGACTGGCCAAAAGTCACTCAGAGATTCATGACTGTGAGGGAACTAGAATTAGCATCTTCTGAATCCCACTCCACAATCTAACCACTGTACCGCACTGCCCCTTCTCCTGCAAAAGCACTGCTCTGAGCAGTTCACAACGTGTGAATATTGCAATTCCGTAAGAACAATATGAAGTAATGCAAGAGACAGGGACAGCAGTTCAAACCAAAACAGGAAAAACCTTCTGGGCTGCATTCAAGAAAACCTTGTCAGAAAAAGGGCCTTCAAGAACTACTGAAAGAACAGAAAGGAAGGGGGCCACGCATGCCTCATGAAGCAAGGTTCCCATCACCCGGGTGCAACTACTGAAGAGACCCTCCCACTTTCTCTCAAATGTGTCTCCATCCTAAGGGGTATTCAGGGAAGAATTTCTATTTTTGAACTCAGCAATGGTCAAGAAGAGACAGTCCCTTAGTTGCCTTAGATCCAAGCCATTTGTGGCTTTAAAGGTTGGTACCAACACTTTGAATTATGCCCAGAAGCTGAATGTGGCTGTCGGGACAACATGATCCTATCAGTCATGTCCTGGCAGCTGCATTCTGGGCTGACTGAAGCATCCTGACTGTTCTAAGAAAGGTTCCCCCATGTAGAGCCATGGCGATAATCGAACCTGAATGTAACTAAGGCTACTGTAACATGAAGCCAGGAATAGCTGGCCATAATTATTTATCCCACTCCTCTCTTCCTTCCCTGTTTCCTCACACCGTCCTCTACCTCTATACACCTTCCATCCTGTCTTCTTTGAAAGCTCATGAGGCTTAATACAGGTTCCTCTTCCAAGACGAATCGGTTCTTAGCCCATATCGCACTCCATCCAATAGATGGCTTCTGTTTCACAGAGAGTGCATGCAGGCTGGGGGTGGCCCTGGGGAGCTTCAGCCACTTGAACTCCACATCCATCTGTTACATCACCCTGCCTTGGCACAGGCTCACAGCCCTGCTCTTTGGAGGATCGGCACCACCTGCATGCAACAAACTCATCCACTATCTGACCGCCTGGGGATTTCCCCCCTTTATTCTTGGGGACAAGAAAATGCTTTAAATATGATCTTCTGTGTCCATAGGTGATGGAAACATCTCCTACCTGCCTATCATGCAGCAGCTGCCCTCCACGTGCAATTAATCTGGTCATTTGAATGACTAGGCCTCTGAAGCAGCAGTTTGGGTCAGAATTACGATGGTGAGGGCCAGCCATGCCCGGAAAGCAAGCCTTGGAGCAGCCTCATCCAACCCGACGACCTACTTGGGAGTGTGTGTGTGTGGGGGGGGGGGCGGTATACTGGCTGGGGATGCTGGGAGCTGCAATTCATCCAGATCTTGAGAGCTGGGTTGAGGAAGGCTAGTTCAGGTATGTCCACTCACTCACTTGCTGACGCTGTGCCCATCGTAAGTGGAGTCGTTCAGGTTGACAGGCTCTGGGAGCAGAGGCATGACTTCGCCCAGAGGGGCTGTGTAGGACTGAAGACCATCTGCGGAAGGAGAAAAGAGGACAGCACACATTCAGAGAAGGCCTCGAGCTGGGAATGCAAGTTCAGAAGGATAGAACTGCGTGCACAGCAAAGCCTTGGGGTATTCTGAGGTAGCACAGAAGGCCTGTGCCAAGTGTGGTGGTGAATAAAATAGAAATGTCAGAGGAACCTGTGTGACACCAGGCCAGACCACTGCTCCGTCTAGCCTACTTTCAGCTACTCCAGCCTGCGCAAACTGGTGTTATGGACTTCAGCTCTCGTCATCCTCATCCCACATAGCCAAAGGTCAGGAGCAGTGGCAGGTCTCGTCCCCAAACTCTCAAGGGCACCAGTCTGAGGGTGTACTCTGACTTGCCAGGGGCCTTCTCCAGGGTCCCAGGCAGAAGTCTTCTCCATCCCTTCAACTTGATTCTCTTCATCAGGAGATTCGGACCACAGATTCGGACCTGGAGCTTCCAACTGAAAAGCACGTGCTCTGTCCTCGAGCTATGACTTTTCCCCTTATATAGCAAGTCTAGTGTAACATTTCATAACTGCTAAGAAGTACAAGCTGTGAAGGCCCTACTCCAATTACTAGGAAGGGGCACAAAGTACAACAAGGAAGTCACTAGGACTATAGGAAGCTACCTTACCTATCTACCCTTAGACTGTCTGCACTGACTGGCTGCAGCTATCCAGATTTTCAGGCAGCAATATTTCTGGAGGACCAGGGGATGCCAGAGGCTGCACCTGGGCCTTCTGCATACGAAGCCACGGAGCTGCAGCTTCTCCCACTGACGTTGCAAAGGCTCAATCCAGTCATCACACCAAATCATGCATTGTGGTTTAGTGTAAGGTGTCTGAATGTACAAACCACAGTTTGCAATGGGCCAGAAAACCAGCATCAGAAACCATGGTTAGTGGAGCAATAATGAATTGACAAACTGGTGTTACAGGCTTTGTGATTTTGATGGCTTTGATTCAGGTGCAAAGTCCATGTAATCCGCAGTGGCATGAAATACACCAAGAAATACTGGAGGTGGGAGGTGAGGTGGGGAAAATGATAAGTGCCATTTAATTGCTACACTTACATTTTCTCTTTCCTCGAAGGAGAAAAAGGCAGCACACGGAGTCTTCCTCCTCTCCATTTTATCCCCACAATTGTGAGGCAGGGTAGACTGCAGGAGGGTGACTAGTCCAAGGTTACTCTCAGTGAGTTTTATGGTTGAGCAGGGATTTGAACTCAGGTCTCCCCAGTCCTTGGTCAACTATCACATTCTTGCATCACACTGACTCTACAGGTGCACTTATATGAACGGGCAAGAGCTGAAAGGCAGTGTAATGAGCCAAGGGTACAAAAGCTGGCTTGCTCACCTTTCCAGACACAACCATACAGCTCCACACGCAGGCAGACGCTCATGACTCGGTCTGCACGGGGGTAGAAGCGGACATATCGGGTGATGATGGGAGGGCCCAGATCCTTCAGTACCACATCCTCTGTATTTTCATTGCCCGAAATCACCTAGAAGAAAGGTGCTGTCATTTCTCAAGAATGTGGAAAGACAGTTCAAAGTTTTTACTCTGAATAAGGAAGTGGTAGATAACTCAGCATTATCTGCCAGACTTGCTGGGAAAACTGAAGTATCTGAACTGTATCTGAAGTAGCTCAGGCCTCACAGAGAAGGAAGCCTGTCTCTGGGCTGCCCACTTTGGAGTGTATCCGTGCCTGCTGGGGTGGGGACTCGCAAGAGGGAATGATCTTCCATACAAAAAATTACTTCCACACAGAAAACTGGCAGGTCAGCAAGAACCAATCTAGTCTATATATTCTAGCAAGATTTCTCTGTGCAGGGATTCGCTTGTGGAGAGGCTCATTCCATCATGTCAGCCATTACCTGCAGTCTAGAAACAGATTCTCTACCTGAACAAGAATGCATGGAGTCATCTTGATACAGGCTGTCCCTGGGTTACAAACGTGTTCCATTCCTAAGAAAACAGGCATTCGCCTTTCAGTTGGATTTGTGTGTAAGTTGGCTCACGTGTAGTCAGCCCTCCACATTTGCAGGGTTAGGGGTGTGAACTCCTGTGAAAGTGGAAAAACTGCAAATATCTCTACCCACCCACCCCCTGCCCAAACTCACCAGTGCCTCCTCTTTGCAGCAAGGAAATGCTGGAGAGATTTCCCTCTCCGGATGGGCAAGGCATGCTTAGGAGACCTGCCTCTCTTCTGTATCACTTCCCCGCCTCCTCTCTCCGGTAATGACCATTTTTTGCAGTATTTTTTTTAAATCTACAGGCTTTATGGCAGTTCATTCATAAGTACGGGTAGCTCATAACTTGGATGTTCGTAACTCGGGGGACTGCTTGTAAAGAGGACTTCAGGAACCATCACTTTCACTCAAAGTCCTTACAGCTTAGCCTGACATTTGAGTGAATGGGTGGCTCTGCTGAGCCTTCTGCTGAAGCTGTGCATTTTGCTGACTTCCCAATTTCCACGAGCTGCAGCCTGCACCTTTCTTCACTCTGTTCTACGCCTTGCTTACCTCGTTGCCCCACCGGTCACGCCAGGGCATCCAGCGGTGCCCATCGCGGCTGTAATGGAGCCGGTATGCACGGGCAAACTCCTTGCCATGGCCACTTGCATGCCGGCCCTGCGTTCCCACCAGAGTTAAGAAGTGCAGCCGACGCAGATCAATCTCTAGGTACTCCGCGTCATTAGGGTAGACAGGACCTGCAGGGCACCAGGCTCCGTCCCCTTCATTCAGCGCCAACCTGGAGAGCAAGAAGGGGAGAGCAGAAAAAGATGGCTGATATTTTACGAACTTTCCTAAACATTGAACGACTGGCAATGTGATGAAGCTTTGAAGAAGTGTTTGTCATGCAAATGAGCATTCTGCACAGAGCAGCCTGCATAAGCCTCATGCATCTGATAGGCTCCCTAAGCTCTACAGTTGAAACCTGTACTTGGTGTGGCATGTGGACATCGGAAACCGTATGTAAGAAATTTAGCAAAATATTAAATTTCAATATTGAAGCAGATCGTGGAATTGCATTATTGTCGTTGTTTCATGAAAGGAAATGGAAACTGAATATTAAAGAATTAATAGCAAATTTATTAATAGTCTTAAGATTAATAATAGCAAAGAATTGAAAGGAAAATCATGATTCCAATTAAGTGAATGGTATAAGGAAATTTGGAACATAGCTATTAATGGCAAGTTAACGTGTATTATTAAGGTAAAAAAAGAATAAGAATAATTTTAATGAGATTTGGTGGTTGTTTATTGAATACATATTAATAAAAGGGAAGGATATTAAACCTTCACATGATTCAATGCAATTTTGGATGGGGAAGGGGTCTTTCTGAGAGAAGGGAAGCACAGAAGAAGAAGAAAGGCTTGTGGCAAGGGGCGGCCTATAAATCTGTAAATAAATAAAAATAAATAAATAAAAAGAAAAAGACAGGTATATACAGATATGAATAAAAAAAATTCATGTAGCTGAAGGACCTGGTGTGGGGGTACACCTTTTGTGTTCAGTATTATATAATGTATTAATTGTTTTGATTTATTTCTATGATTCCATTTCTTTGTACTGTACATTTTTCCTTTTTTAATTTTTTGTTCTATTGAGGCATTTTGGTATGGTATGGT
The DNA here is from genome assembly GCA_023646645.1 of Varanus salvator macromaculatus. Taxonomy (NCBI): domain Eukaryota; kingdom Metazoa; phylum Chordata; class Lepidosauria; order Squamata; family Varanidae; genus Varanus; species Varanus salvator. The sequence continues at coordinate 2,179,629 of JAIXND010000792.1, forward strand.
ATTATTAAGTTAATCAAATTTATTTTAAACATTTTAAAAAATATCCCATATGCCTATGTCCAGCAGTTAATTTCTATGAAGACAGATAAGAGGGACTCCAACAGCATACAAGCAGGGCCATGCATCATACAAGCAGGGCCAAGACACCCATTTTTATCCTTTCAAATGTAAGTAAATGCCAAGTTTCTAGTCCTTAAGGCTGAAATGACTGTCTTAAGAATAAATCAGCAATGCAATTTCTGGTGAACTCTCAGAAGCGGGAATGTGCATGCATCCTTGTTCATGACATGCTGAACAACATTTCCAACTGTCCCAACGCCCCTTACAACTTTTTACTCATCTCCATGGTAGGAGAGCTGAAGAAAACATGCAAAAATCAGCAAATAAATGTGAAGTGCACACATGATGTGAGCACATTTGCAAAATTCACCTTTCACTGGCACATTTTTAAAAGCTTTTAAAAAATCATGGACATAGCATTAAGCGCTACATGTACGGCTTAAATTAAATGCTATAATCACCTGCTGTGCTTAGCAGCAGTTGAATCAGACCATGCACTGGAGGCTGAGAGGGCCTCATCTGGGATGGTACGATCCTGCATGCCCAGTGCATAGCGGCACTTAGCTGTAGGAAGGAAGAAGAGAGAGAGACTGAAGAACATTCTCTGCAGAGAAAATAGCCCCTTTGCACCCCACTTATTATTATTATTATTCATATTATTATTAAGCTGCATTAATCTCCTGCCTTTCTTGTCCTCATGGGGAACGCAAGGTGGCCTACACTGTTCCATTTTACATGCACCCCTGTAACAGTGTCAGAGTAATTTTAGAGATACAGGTTCAATCTAGTTAATGTTAGTTGCAACACATCTCACTGCAACCAATAAAAAGAGTGAACTATGGATTGTTGTTGTTAGTCTCAAAGTCGTGTCCTACCCATGGACAACACTCCTCTAGACCTTCCTGTCCTCCACCATCCCCCGGACTCCACTTACGCTCACACCTACTGCCTCAGTGACTCCATCCAGCCACCTCATCCTCTTCTGTCCCCTTCTTTTTTGGCCATCCATTGTTCCCAGCATTAGGCTCTTCTCCAGGGAGTCCTTCCTTCTCATTAGGTGGCCAAAGTATTTGAGTTTCATCTTCAGCATCTGGCCTTCTAAAGAGCAGTCAGGGTTGATCTCCTCTAGGACTGACCGGTTTGATCGCCTTGCGGTTCAAGGGACTCGCAGGAGTCTCCGCCAGCACCACAATTCAAAGGCCTCAATCCTTCGGCACTCAGCCTTCCTTATGGTCCAACTTTTACAGCCATACATTGCAACTGGGAAAACCATAGCCTTGACTATACGCACTTTTGTTGGCAGGGTGATGTCTCTGCTTTTTAGTATGCTGTCTAGATTTGCCATAGCTTTAGAACTATGGATCATCCAAGTCCGAACATGTTTAATGTACTAATTTACATTTTAGTGAAACACTAATAAAAATATAAAATAAATAGCTTACTTGAATGGCTAATACATAAATTTAAAGCCCTGAAAATAAGGGGTATGGCCTGGTGCTACCCTGGAATATATCCTCCTGATGCTTTCAGTGGGATTCTCCAAGAGGCATGCCTGGGCCAATGCTGAGGCCCAAGGATCCCAGGCCGGCCCACTCAAGACACATGCCTTAGATCTTTGCTTAAATTGCCAGAACTTTGTTGTGTCTATGCATCTGGTGCTCTGAAATCAACTGCCTTCCAGATGCCTCCAGTGCCCTGGAAGTTGAGCCAGCACAGGGTGGAGGAAGGATGATCTCCCACACTGTAAGATGGCAGCCACACTTCGCAGCACAATCCTACACCTTTTCCACAGACGTAAGTGCTGCTGCAGTCTATGGGATTATTACTAAGTGGCTGCCAACCTTGGCATTTCTGGGAGGAAACAGGCAGACTTACTTCGGAAGAAGTACGCACAGTCACGACCCACGTCACCCTTCCTAGCAGGACTGGGGCGCTTGTCTGGAGGATCCCACCCTCTCCACTCCTAACCTCCCAGTCCAGGGCCATCCCCCCACGTTACTGCAGGCTACGGATGACAGGAATTACTGCCCAACCATCCACAGGGCCCCAAGTGGGAGAAAGGTGCCTTGTGCCGTCTCAGAAAGGAATGCACAAGTGGGGCTGGAGTACCAGCGGCCACTGGTAGCCCCTGTAGGGCCAGCCCCTCTTCACAAGCAAGCCACGTGACTGCAGAATGGGGGGCAGCATGCTAGAGCCCCTGCCTCAGGGGTGCAGTCGGCTTTTGGAGGAGAATCACAGAGGCACTTAGCAGCTGGCTAAATTCCCTGGCATTGCAAAGTATCGGTCTTCCACTTGCTGCCCCCCAGGGTCTAATAAAAGGAAGGAAGCAGAAAGGTGAAACTGAAGAGAAAAACAGGACAACTGCATGAGCTACTGTTATGCTGCTCTGCATGCCTTATGGCACAAATTCCGATTTACCTAAGGCAGCATCAGGCCTTCAGCTGGCCTTGGGGGAAAGTGAGGTGGGGTGCAGATTATAAAGGGAAGGGAAAAGGAAGGCTGGGTCCTGGGCAACAGAGTACAGGCCTCTTTTTTCAATGCACTTTCCTCTGACTCCTTCACTTTCACGCCTGCAACCTCTATTACACTAATACTGATATCCAGCGCAGTAAGGCAGGAAAAACACTTTCCTCCTTTCCCATAACTTTCTTTTCATCATTTTATAAATCACCATCATAAAGGCCAGACTGGCCAAGGTGTGTCCTTTAAAGAGTACTGGGCCCTGTTGGTGTCCTTGCTCCCTGCAACTGGGCTGACATGGGGCAATTGTTAAAGCTGAACTGCCTGAACCAAAAAGTAAAAAGGGGTGAAAATGCAGTTGCCCTTTTGAAAATCGAAGAACCAAGCCACACAAACCAATGTCATCCAGCAGACGGCACTCTAAACTCATGCAAGATGGAAATTTTAAAATGCAATGATGCCCTTTCCTAGGTGCTAAATGTTCCACAAACTTTCAAGTCAACGATTTCTTGTCTGGAATATTTAATAATGTCTGGAATAGTTAAAATGGCAAAATCCACACTGCAGCTCATTAGGAAACACATAGCCAGCATTAATGTATGTCCATACATAATGATGGGGTAGTCACATTTGGAATACTGTGTACTGAGCTGCTGGTTCCACTTCAAAAAGAGCTTCCACAGAGCTGCAAAAGGTACAGATCAGATTGGAGTATGTTCCCTGTGCGGAAAGGCTAGAAGGGAGTCTCCAAGTGGGGGGTGCCAGCTGCATTCGCCCCCTGGCACCACTGTCGGCCCCCACCAGGCTCCCTGGCTCTCCTACCCTTTGCACTGGATGTGGGGGGTGCTGCACCCAGTGCTGCCTTTGGGTTCAAATTAGCATTTCTGTATTATGGAGCTCAACTCCCACCTCTGCCTCTTACTTGGAGAAGAGCACCTGCAGCAGAGGCCTGTCAGCCTCCAGATTTGGAGACTCACCGTGTCCAATGGCAGGATTCAGATGCTGTGGCAGCAAATGCTGCAGCTACTGCTCCTCACACCTTGCATTTTCGCTAGACAGTCAAAGGACCCCTTGTACCCCGCCTGTTCTCTAGATGGCTGGGTTTGGTGCTGGGAAGAGAGGGGAGGAGGCTGGGGTGCCATTAGAAATTGGCAGAAGTCCTTGGTCCCAGCCTCGTCTCCTCCCTGCTGTCCTCTCCACTTGCCCCTGCCCAGGCCCCAGGGGCAATCTCAGGAGGAAGGGGCAGCCAAAACAGTTCCTTCTACACCAGCCAAGAGGGGTTGGGGTGGGGACTCTGCCTGTGGAACCTGACAAATCCTGTGGCTCCCAGTCCATGTTGGGTGACCAGGGGACTGAACCTGAAGATTATTTTCTTTCAGCCTCACCAGTGTGCCTCCTAGGAAATGGGTGATCTGTGACTGGGCCATCCCCTCCACATCAGCCATTTTGTGGGAACCCTTCACACACTCAAAATTCCAGACGTGCCCACCAACCCAAAAATGTTGAGGACCCCTGTACATTCATAACATTACTCATGTTGGGAAGAAAGTGGAAAGGGATATATTTTGCTCCTTCTCTGGTCCCATTTGTTTTACATGGAGTTGCAAATAGACTGGCAATAGATTCAGAACAAAAAAAACAAAACAAAGGTACTTCCTTGCACGATATGCAATTCGTTAATGGAATTTACTTCCTCAGAATGTGGAGGATTAGGGAAATGCACAGGGGACAGTTAAGATGATGGCTGGCTATTTGTCATCATGATGGTGCAGAACCTCTCTGTTCCGAGACAATATTATATTATTATTATTATTATTCATATAATATAAATAATATACCACCTGCTGAGTGGGAAGGAGACAGCAAGGCAGCAGGGCTGTCTCCTTCATGCCCTACTGGTGAGCTTCCCAGTGGCATCCAGTCAGCAACTGCAGGAAACTGAGCACTGGACTAAAGAAAGCTTTGTTCTGATCCATCCAATAAAGGTCTTCCGCTGTTCTTATGATGCCAGGGCTTTGCTCTGAACTGCCCGTGATAGAAATGCAGTGTCCTGCAACCACTGGTTAGCCTGAGAAGATGGCAGCAAAAAACTCTGAGGCATCTGTGACCTTAGGGAGCACGTGAAAACTTCTGAACCTGGACAGATGATGGATTACCACTTTGTTTCTTATGGGATATTCTTGGTCTTTGAGATGATTGTCAGTCTAGAGTTGGGAACCCACGTGCCGTGACAGTGCAGCTGCAATCCTATACCCACTGACCTGTTTGTAAGCCCCACTGAAGTCAAGGGGACTTAGAGTTAGAGCCTGCGGTGGAACCATCCCTGAGAACCCGGTGGGGTTCTCCTTCCAGCAACTGATTCAGCTTGCGCATATCCAACCTTGCCTCCAAGGAGGTGCACCTTCCAGGCACACACCAGGCCAGGTCTACTTGGATACGCGTCCATAGGGATGCTGCATCATCTACCTTCATGGGGTAAACTGGGGGAGGAGGGGAGACACTTTACAAAGTAACAAATTTGTTCTGGCATAAGCTTTGGGGGACACTGTTCCCTTCATCAGATGTGTGTGTGTGTGTGTGTGTGTGTGTTAAATACATGCACACATTTATTTATTTAAACAGCATTCTTGTAGGCCCGTCATTTCAATCTGTCTTTTCTGCTTCAGTCCATGTCATTCCCCTTTCCCTGAATAAAAGCATTGACTTTACTGAGAGCCAGTGTGGTGTAGTGGTTAAGAGCATGTGACTGGGACTCAGATGATCTGAGTTCTAGTCCCCGCTCAGCCATGGAGCCAACTGGGTGACTTTGGGCCAGTCACAGACTCTCAGCCCAACCTACCTCACAGGGTTGTTGTTGTGGGGTAAGATGGAGGAGGAGAATGATGTAAGCTGCCTTGAGCCCTTTGTAGGAAAAGGGCAGGATATAAATTGATAGATAGATAAATAAATAAATACTGAAGAGTTTGGGGCTCTGTGGCCCTCCAGACATTGTTGGACTAGTTTCATTCCTGGCTCCTGGCCACGTTGGCTCATGCTGATGGGAGTTGTGGTGTACAAACATCTGGAGGGCTACAATGTCCCCATGGGATTTACTGCATTTCAGGGGTCAAGGCCCTGTGGCAGCCACACCCTACTATGTGACATGGGCAGCAACATTCCTAAGGCATTTGGTTCTGCCAGTCCTGCGCATTTTCTAGAAGAGTAAACAAGAGCTGGACCCAGACACAATTTGGTTCTTCTGCATCATCCCTTTCCCTCTCCACAGCTGATCAAGCCATGGGCTTTCTCACCTGGATCTCAGACTCACCTGGATCAAAGTGCTCTTCCAGCTCTGACATACCAACAGAGGCCAAAAACAGCAAGAAAAGCATTGTGGGTTCCATCACGGTCTCTGGCCTTACAGGTTACACCAACAGTTGAGTCTTCATGCCTTTTGAAAGGACAGAACATGGCGGTTAACACAGGCAGAGCTGGGATGGAGGGCGAAGTGACTCAACATGAATGGGCAGCCCTGTGCTTCCTCTTCCCAGACAAGGGCACTTTCTCCCTGCTACTAAACAGCACACATTCCTAGGCAGGAGTCTCTAGCATCCTGCTATTGTCTTCACTTTCCGAAATGAATGAGGAGGAGATGCAGTCAGCACACTGACCACAGCATGACACATAATCATTACTGGCAGAAGGGCCATAAGCCAGATCTGTGGCTCAGCATACGTTGTGCATGTGAGCAATCCCAAGACTACAAACAGGGACAGTCATTTGACTGGGTTGATTAGGTTAAATATTGGTGAAATATGCTCACACTGGGTCAAACAACAAAGCTATTTATGAGGTCTAAAAAGAAGAGGGAAGCTTGTGTTAATCACAGAGCAACACACACACACACACACACACACGGCTGCAAATTTGACACAGGTTGCTTCAATCCCACAGAGTTCACAAAAGAACAGAACAGCAGCCTGTCCTGGTTTGGACCAGTGGTCCCATCATTAACATTCTGCCTCCCAACAGTGGCTCACCAGTGGCCTACCAGGTCTGGGTTGGTACCACAAAGCAACAGTCTTGGTGCAACATTCTCCATCAAAGAAGTCATGGAAATACAAATATCACACATGACATTCCAGATACTAAATACTTCTTGGTTTTTAACCTGGAACTTCAAGGATAGTGGAAGCACACATTAAAAAAAGACATGATAAAAGAAAACACATGTAGCAGCTATTAAAAGGCAAAGGCTCCAATCAGACATTGACCCTATTCATACATAATAAAAAAACGTGGGTTAATTAATGAATCCATGTATCGCCAAAAAATCAATTAGAACAAGTAAGGGTACTGCCTCCTGCATGCACTTCACTTATATTTATATCTTCAGTTTTGAATCTCAATAGGATGCTACTCCTATCACATCCAGACACAAGTATTCCAGGTTGTATAATCCCTGAACAACCCAGAGTTAACACTAGAAAAAAATCATAGTTTAATTCTAGTTTGAGGAAGCCCTAAGCCCCCATGTAGGTCATTACCAGAAAACTATGTTTTAGTCCTAGCTGCTGCTTTGTTGATCAAAGCAGCTTTGGGAAGGGAGTGCCTTAGAACAGTAGAAAGAAGAGAAAGTGTCATTTAACCCTTTCTCTAGAGAGAGATACGGAGGGGTGGTTAATGCTTATCTGGAAGGGAACACACCGACAAAGAAGGGTGCTTGTGGGGACAACTGAGAGTATTTTTCTTTCATTTATAACATGCATTTATATGCCACTTTTATTTCATCATGCAGTTAAAGACTGCATATGCAGGTCTTCTATCCAAGCACCGAATAGACCCACATCTACTCAGCTTCAGCAAGGCTGCTTCAATAATGTGCTTTTCCCATGTCCAGGGAATAGGAAGTAGATGGACAAGGAAAGGATTACACACACTCTCCCCTGATGATTTTCTGCTCCAGCTCTCCTGCTCCCCAACTGCTTTTCCATAAACAAAGCTGTCATCAGGATTTAAAAGCATGCATTTGTTTGTAAAGTCTGGTTCGGCCTTAGCTTTTAAATGTGGTTAGGCCAATAGTGCAGAGCAAGTGGAACCTGAGGAGCTGAGGAAGGAAGTCTCTCTCCTGCATTTGCTGTCAGTTGCAATTAACAACATAATTAAAAGCTAGACCAGCATCATCATAAAGACAATCTTGGATTATTTGATAATATTTGACCATAGCCCATAACACGCTGTCAATTGACAACGTTCCAGGGGTCAGTTGGTGGGCACTGCAACGCTACCAATTTATGTCACAAGCAGTTAGTTAAAGGGTCTCAAGAAATACAGCTAGGCCTCAGTCTAACAGCCAGACCATGTTGCGTAATATTGTGGGGTGAAGTGCTCCTGTTCAAGGTTCCTGCAAAGCCTTCCTCTAGGGTACTCTTTTCCATTCTACCCCACTCCTACCCCTGCAACAGTCAGTCAACATTTGATGGTCACTGAGCATACTCGTTCCTCTTTGGGCTGTTTTTTTGGGTTTCCCCAAACCTACTGATATATCCTGAGCCCATTATTTTATGTATGCATGTATTTGTTTATTATACTTCTATCCTGCCCATTTTCCTGCAAGAAACCCAAGGTAGCTTACATAATCTTTCTCCTCATCTGGAATACTGTGTCTAGTTTGGGGCACCCAGATTTAAGAAAGAGGCAGAAAAATTAGAAAGGGTCCAGAAGAGGGTTGGGAAACACTGCCCTGTGAAGAGAGACTTTGAGAACTTGGCATGTTCGGCCTTGGAAAGAGAAGACTGAGGGGGGGTCATGGTATCCCTCTGTAAGTCCCTCAAAGGCTGTCACAAAGAGAAAGTCAAGATCTCTACTCGCTGATACCAGAGGGTAGGCCACAGCATAATCAGTTGAAGTTGTGACAACCCAGGTTCAGGGTAGATACCAGGAAAAGTTTCCTCACTGAAAGAGCAATACAACAGTGAAACCAGTCATGGATTTTCCCACACTAGAGACATTCAAAAAGAAGCTGGACAGCCATCTGAGGAGGATGGTGTAACTTGGTGTCCTGCGACAGCAGAGGGCTGGACCTGATGGCCTTCTTGGCCCCTTCAGACTTGGCTGTTTTGTGATTCCTGTTCGCCACTGTATCCTCAGAATAACCCTGTGAGGTAAGTTGGGTTATCAATATAGTTGATATCCTTGTGTCTACATAAGAATCCAAACTTGGAGCATGAATTTACTATTAGCTTGTATGCGTGTGCATGTGTGTAATGATTTGTGTATGCAGTTCAGAGCTTTGCACCTATCTCCACCATACTGCCCCAGTTAAAACATTTGCTCCAGAAACAGTATTTCCTCACAATTTATGCTACATTTGCATCTTAGATGCCTGTTCTGTCATACAGGTATGAGCCCTCTGCTGCCCACAAGAGAGCCACTGTGGTGTAGTGCTGAGTGTTGGACTGGGACTCGGAAGTCTGGGCTCTAGTCCTCACTTACCATGAAGCTCACTGGATGACTCACTGGAAGCTCAGTCTAACCTACTTCACAAGGTTGTTATGAGGATCAAATGGGAAGGAAAACTGTATTAACCTGCCTTGGGTTCTTTGAAAAGCAAAGGCAGGCTTTACGTGAAATGAATGAATGAATGAATGAATGTTTTCCTTCTCCTGATGTAAACAGCAGACCCCAGGGTAGAAGGAAAGGCTTAAAGCCCTGAATAGTCCCAATTCAGACTGGCCCTTTGTGGCCAGTTTTTATTTCTTAAAACAGCAGCACAATTCATATCTTCTCTACTTTGGCCTTCAGTGCTGTCCTATCCAGGCTTCGAGACCCAGTGCCAGCCCGCCTGCCCTCCCTCAGGAAATACCTGGCCTTCTCCCTGAACATGCAGACAATGGGACTTGAGGCAGAGACGGAAAAGTTTGCAGTTAATGAGTGACTTTGACCGCCTGATAATTGCAGCAAAGAACTGCCCCTGAAAGCACAGCCATGCACCAACGTCCTTCTTCGATGGTGACGTCCTCCTATTGTGAGGAGAGGAAAAAGCAGGCACCTCATGGCTCCGCACAGTATCCCTGGAAACAGACAAAAGCATCCAAAGCAGCAGTTTCCTAGGAACCAAGGCCACCCCCCTCCCGCCCTGTGACTGCCTCTTAACCAGGGGTGCGGGGCACAGTGTGTGGGTGTGGAAGGGCTGTGGGCCAGCTGCTCCCACAGTCCTTTGCTGGAATGTCTCTTCCAACAGCTGCCTGATCTGAGGCTAGTAAACAGCAGCTGACAAGCCATAGCAGGGGGTGCCAACACGAAGTGAAAAGGGAAAGGTACTGAATCAAGGCATTGATCGGAACCCCCCTATGCACCCAGTGTGTGTGTGCAGGGGGGATAAATCTCACATGTAAAGCAGGCAAAAAAACCCAACAGAGAGACATGACAGACGTGGAGCCAGAGGGAAAGCCCTTCCTGAAAGCATCAAAGATTTCTACCTGCCAACAGGTGTGCAGACCAGGAGTCCCCATCCTTTTTGGACCTATGGGCACATTTGGGAATTTGAAAACTGCTGTGGGCACCACCACAAAAGGCCTGCTTTGGCACCTACCAGTTTTAGGTTGTGGGTAAGTCAGGGGAAAAAAATATGTTTCTTGACTACTTGATACTGCAATATCTCTTTAATAAAAGATTATCTAATTCAGCTGACTGATTGCTGGGCAATATAGCTAATGTTTCTTTTAAGCATATGTTTGGACAAAGTCCAATACTTGCTTCTCTTAAGGAGGAGTTTATTCACAAGATAAATTTTGTACAAGACACATTCACAGGCATTTTTAAATTATTTGCCTGCTTTATGAAAATTAACTAATGGAAGGGGAAGTGGATTCTTTGGACCCATTTGGCAGCTAGAAGACTGATATTACAAAATTGTAAGGATAAACACCCACCTCCTATATGCAATGGACTGAGGACCTTACAGTGTTTCAATACAGGAACAAACATATAGATGCCAACTTCAAATGGACACTTACTTGGACATTTGGTCTGCTTATGGCAAACCCTTGTATTTTTGCTAGAAAGCTATATGCATTTCATCCAAATCCATGGGTATTTTACAAAGGGAGAGAAGTTAAAAAAAAAAAAGAGTGGGTGCCCTCAGGCCTTGAGACTCTATCGTTGTTACTTGTGCAATGTTGGGAATCTCCCGCCCCTTGAGATCAGCGGGAGAGGCCCTTCTCCGGGAACCCTCCATGAAGGATATTAGGAGGGTAAGTACCCGGAGGAGGGCTTTCTCTGTGGTGGCGCCCAATCTATGGAATGCACTCCCCACAGAGGGCCGCCTGTCGAATGGGGCTTTGGCAAATGGGACAGCATAGAAGCTTGCTAAATAAATAAATAAATCTCTGATATAGACAATACTGAACTAGACAACTAAACAGTCTGATCTGGTATAAGGCACCTCGCTGCACTTCTTATGCCCTATAGGGCAGGAAAGGACTGAGGACTTATAGGAACTTGAGTGACTATGCAAGAATCGGGTCAGTATCTGTTGAAATATAGGGTAAAAGAGGGAATTCCCAAACCTTCAGGAAACCAAATCTTCTGATGCCCTCATATGATGGAATTCAGTAGTGACAGAAATGAACTTTTCCCATGCACAGATGCTTTCCTGTATGATTGCTTCATTGTATACCTAGGGCTGAGCGAAGAGGTTTGCTTAAGCAGAAGACAGAATGCTCTCTTCTGAGTCTCAGGCCACTGGTCATTATTCCTCTGGAAGGCTGACATCACTAATTATTGTGAGGTTCAGATAAAGTAATCATGGCAAATGCCCTTTAAAATGATTGAACCAGCATAGTGTGATAGTTACACCATCAAACTTGGGGTAGGAAAACCCAGATGCAGATGTTCAGCCACTGAAACGCACAATCTGAGTTTGGATCAATCACTATCACTTAATCTAGACTGCCTCACAGGGTTGTTGTGAGGATAAAACTGCAAGTGGATAAAATCTGAACGTTATTCCGCATCCACTGGAGGAAGGGTAAAATAAAAGGGTTGATAGTGATAATTGTAATAGATAGAAATGGGTAAGAGCTCTGAATATATAAATCACCCTGAGAAGCCTGTAGATGGACGGTCTATAAAAACCTTAAACAAACAAACAGACAAACCCAAAATCAGGGCTGTGAACTTTGCCATACTTCTGCTATTTCCATACACCTGACATGGAAACCTACTTAAACCTAAAATGATGTCCTAGGCTGAGCTCTTAACATTAAAAATATGTTGAGGCTAAAGTCTGGCTCATATTAAGCCCCGTCAGGATTAAAGGGTATCCGCTGTAGAATGACCGGCAGGCACCTAACCACTTGGGGTGTTTCTTCAGTCCTTCTCTCCTCAGCTTCCTATGGCAGCTGATGAGGGTGTCCTCAATTTGCCCAGCTGTTTTTTTAACCCCCTGCAACCCAGAGATCTCCAGGGCCTCCTGGAGAAAAAGGCAAAATACACTGAAGGGGTAAGGAAGGCGAAGCATCCCAGCTATGCAGCAGGAATGCATGGCAGCTGGGATCCCAGTGCCAGCCCAGCTTAACTGGCCTGCCCTGGAGAGCTGCAAAGCTCAGTGGATGCCCTGAAGTCCTGACTGGCTGCCAGCAGTAAATTAACCATTAGATTAAATAGACTATGGAGCAGAACGTCCTCACAGACCCTCCCTGCTGAAGAAAGCAATCTGAGGAGGCATCTGCAGCAACAAAGGCCAAGGCCCTTCAATCGGTCTGTAAAGGTTTTCATGCATGGAGGATATTTAATTTTTGTGAAAAGCCAGCAAAAAGAAAGGCCTCAAGCCTATTTTGCAAGCCCATCCCCTGGGCATGTCTGCAGTACAAATTTTAAGCACAACTGAACCTGGCTTCAGATGTACAGCCCCTCCCAAAGACTTGTGGTAATTGTAGTTTGCAGATAATCCCTTGCTGCAGAAGTTCCCTTGCTCTTCACAGAACTCCAGGACCCAGAATCCCTTGCCTGGGAGGCCTAGCAGTCAAGCAGGCCTAATGCTGCATTCAGCTGAAGAACCATTCCAGCACCCTGTAAGGCGAGGTGGCCCTACATCCCACTTTGCAATGGACAATTCTCTGTCTGAAGAGCTGTCTAGTCTACATTTGATGGAAAGATAAACAAGCATAAGAAGGAAGCAGGGACCTTGAAGTAGCTAATCAACAGTTACCACCTGGATAGTGGACTGACTGATTTGCACTAAATCTCCTCCCCACAATTCACCCACCTGACACTAAACCATAATGATCCATTTCCACTTTCTTGAAAGCATGTATGGCCACCCTTATCACTGTGGTTATCAGACATAACCCAAACCCAAGCATCCTGGTTAATATCCTGCACTGAAATGAACTATAATTTAACCACATCACATTTCCAACCTAGGTAAGTGGAAGTAAAGTTATAAGCAGACTAGGAAAAAGTGCCGCCAGTTGCCAGACAAACAAGGATAAGACCTTCCCCCTCTTTAACTATCTGGGGATGATGGAAGGTATAGTCCAACACATCTGGAGGACATCACACTGGGGAAAACAGTTGGAAGCACACATAAGTGCCATCTGGGAAAGAGGTCAGATTCTGGCCACTGCCTGTCACTGAATTCGTGCAGCTTCCACAGCCCGCTTTCCCTGCTCTCCTCTTCCCCTCTCACTTCCCTTTTGTCGGGCCAGACAGGCAGTTTTCCAACTTCCCTCATGCTCACTCTGGTGAGGGTGGGCAAAACTGATTCCAGGCCCCACCTTGGCAGAAACGTGTGACTTGCATTTCAAGATGATTGTCCAGAGACACCCACTGAGCTTCTCCTTAAGCGCTTATTCTTTATCCCAATCAGGCCATTAAAGCGTGTGCGTTGGGGGTTGGGGAGAATCCTTTCACTTCGCACAATGGAGCACTCAGTTGCATCAGCCTGCATTCAAAGAATGCTACAGCTTTCCCTGCCTCTTTCCCAGTATGAAGAGATTCTGTCTACTTCAGGAACTGCTGATCCAAGAAAAAAAGTATACAGTCCTTTCCCACTCCCAACCTAATTGTTTGCATTCATTAAAGCATTTCTGCCAAATTCTTGCACTTGCCTTAACTCTCAGAATTCTCCCCTTAACATAACTCATCATTCTCTTTACAAATATAATATACTTATGCCCTTCAGCATTCACAGGTGTAAGTCAACCTATAACAATGGGTTTAACTGCATAAGCAAAAAACATTTCCTACCAGGGAGAGAGAAAGCCAGGATGAAATCATTATACTAGACTATTTATTATGCAAACATCTTCTAGCTGTGGGCAGGTATCATTTTCTAGCTGAATGAACATGGAAAAACATATTCAGATTGACAGAAGTTATGTACTTTTGGAAGTTCAAAAACAACTGGAAAGAAACCTCAGGTGCAATTTCCAATGGCAAAACTCAAGTTTCATTTCCAGAATGTTCTTCATTCTGAAGAGAAACAGATTCATGCCCCAACCTTAGATCACAAGCATTTCATCCGTGTTTCAAATTTAATTTAGTTCATTTGCTGTGAAAGGAATTGTTCCTTTCCCATTTCTAATTTGGCAATTTTTAAAATTCAGTGTGACCAATTTTTATCATGCAGCTGACTAACTTGGAAACTCATGATCAAGGAAACAAAACACTTTTTTGAATGCCCAATATCCTGATTTGTATGCAATGACAACTCAGAGTGTGGGCAGAATATGGGCTGTCATTTACTTGTATCTCATCTTTTTTCTTACAATGAACTCAAAGAGACTTACATCATTCTCCTCCTGCTGCTCTCAATCTTATCCCCACAACAACCCTATGAGGGAGGTTGGACTGAGAGTCTCTTACTGGCCAAAAGTTACTCAACTGGCTGCATGGCTGAGCAGGGACTAGAACCTAGATCGCCTAAATCCCATTCCCACACTCTTAATAACTACGCCATACTGTCTTTTGTTGGCTCATAGGCTGCTATCATGTGTCAACCCAGGACCCATCGTTTAACTATGAATTATTAACCATGAGCAACCTAGGAACAAAACATATAGTTTATTCTGGATTGTCTGAGGTTAACAGCACAAAGTAAAACCAGAGTACAGGGCTCACCTGTAGCAACAACCCATGATAATCAGAAATTGTGATGTATCTCTTAATCTAGCCATATAAAAGCACCAGCTAGGCAGAATGTACATATCCACCACGTATAATCTAATTAGATCACCTTTTCATCCTGCTCTCTCACCCTCTTTTCTTTTGATAAATGAAGCAGATTTGGTAAATGTTTACAAGAATTTGGTTTGTTACACAGACTATAAGACAACCCAAAATAACGTGTCTGCACCTGCTACATCTGATGAGCACAAATTCTGCTGCAAAACAGTAGGGCTCACTTGCAATTTTCAAGTTGATAACATGAGTAGAAAAGGAGATGGGAAATTAAAAGACCAGTGACCAGAAAATGAAACCAATGTATACTTTTCCACTTGCAGTGGGCAAGGAATTGGCCTAAGCAACACTTGCTCTTCTACAACTGCAACTTGGGGAAGAGCTCAGTGTCCAAATACAGGCTTTGTGCTGAAGGATCAAGGTTCAATCCCCTACAGTTGCATTTAAAAGGATCCTCATGTAGTAGGGCTACAAAGTTCCCTGCCTTAATCCTCCAAGAGCTGTTGGAAGCTGTGAAGCACCAGGAATGCATCTGGCACAATGCAGCAGATGGATTTGGTAGAAGGCATGACTTGGTAGAAGGTGGCGAGCACGTCCAAGCATTTTTCATGCTCATGTGCCTTTTAATATGCTGTATTAGAAGGAAGGCATCATGCCAAAATACAGCAGCTTTAAATGGCATGAAAATGAAGTGATGAAGTCATACCTAGATATAATCTGCTTGTCAGGCCATGTTAAACAGTTCTGCATACACTGTTAAGTAAATCAATCTAAATAAATGCAATTTAATTTGTCACCAGTTTAAAATATATAGGCACAGATACAAGGAGAATGGCTACCTGGAGAAGGGCCTTCTCTGTGGTGGCACCCCGGTTATTGAATACATTCTCCAGAGAGGCATGCCTGTCGCCAACACTTTATTCTTTTCAATGCCAGACAAAACTCTTTTCATTTTCCAGGATTTTAAGGTTTAAATTGCTATTTTAATTGGAGTTTTACTGTATAGAAATGATGCTGTGCTTTACTTTGTTATAGTGTAAAACCATCCTGAGACTATTTGGTAAGACAGTTCAGAAAAGTTAATGAAATGAAATGCAAGTATTGGTAATGCATTACCCTGACCACTGACCTCTTGGCAAATAGCATATACCTGACAATGTCGTAGTCAGTCATTATGCCAATTATGTCTTCTTCTCTTATTCAGAGTTAACAAGCAAGAAGGGGTTAAAAAGAAAGTTTTTAAAAAACCAAACCATTTATTTCTGAAGAAGACTGAAAGATGGGTGGGTCCCCAGAATAATGCTCAACTGAGTGACCACACACATGGATGCCACGCCAGCTGATTCCAGGCACCCACTTCATACTGGCTGCAGGCAAGACTGCAGCATGTCCTACTTGTGGTTTCTCAGCAGTGTCTTCCACAGAGCCTGCTGCACTGCATGAAGCAGGGTGACCAAAGACCAAAAATAGAAGGAAGCAGTTTTGAAGTAGGTGGCAGGATAGAGGGTGCTGCCATGACTCCGTTCTCACTCCTATACTTGGGCAGCTCCTTCATCCATGCTCAGGGGATGCTCAGAACACCACACCTGCACTGCCTATCCACAGAGGTACACAGAAAGCTTCCTATTTGAGCTTTGACCCTTTAACTAAATGGTTTGGGACCGAAATATCTGAAAGAACATCTCCATTCATATAAGCCTAACCAGACCTTAAGATAATCATTGGAGGTCCTGCTCTGGCTGCCACCTTTAAAGAAGCTAAGAGGGTAGCTACCCAGGGTAAGGCCTTCTCAGTTGTGACACCCCATCTGTGGAACCGGCTCCCCAGAGAGGGTGCCAGGCACCTTCTGTGTATACACTTCGGTGCCAGGCCAAGACATTCTTATTCTCGGAGCATCTTAATTGTTGTTCATCTTAATTTTAAATTTTAATTCTGAATGTTATTTTTAATTAGTGAATTTTAGAATTTCAACTGTCCTTTTTTAAGATGTACCCAATCTGTTAATGCTAATATAGCGTATGAACTGGCTGTTGCTCCTGCTGTGGTGTGCATGTCTTACTGGTCTTAGTGTTTATTATTGAAGTGTTTGTGTTGTTTTTATGTTTCATTAATGGTTGTATTGTGCATGCCGCCCAGAGAGCCATGTGGCTATTGCAACAAGTATACAAAAATGTTAAATAAGTAAATAAACTAGGAGTTGCTTTTTGACTCAGTTGGGATGTGCTCCCAGACCATGCTGAGGAACTAGAATTTTTCAAAATCAGGACTACTCCTTGAACACTGCCTCTGTCTGAAGAAGCAGCTGCATACTTCTTGTTTTCCATCTGCCTTATCAAGATACTCCCAAATCATGACCCTGAACAAGATCTGGGCAACTAGAGCCCATTTCATGCTAGTAAGGGCATCATGCATGCAGAGAACAGTCCTAGTTGTCAGAGGGCATCCTGCCACTCAAAGAGAACACCCATTTCAGCCTTCCCTAGCAAAATCCCTTCCAGGTGTGCTAGTCTATAAATTCACTATCCTGAGCCAGGGCAGTCATGGGGAAGGGAGAGTTGAGCCCTTGAAGCTACCTATCCTCCTTTAGGACTAGTCCCTCAGTCACAGCTGTGCTCTTATATCAGAATTATATCTATATAATATATCTATAGAATTATATCTATTTACTCTATCAGAATTAGAGAAATTATTTATGATGTATTATTACATTTCTATACCACCCTATAGCCCATCGAACTCTCTAGTCAGTGGATAAATTCAATCACAAAATGCACAACAAAAACATACACTAATTCAATTACAAAATGCACAATAAGAACAATACACTCTATCAAAAATAACTAGTACAATAGTTATTTTTGATAGAGTGTATTGGGCCCACAATAACCTCAGTGGAAAACCTGATGCTCAAACCAACACTGAACCTGCACGGGCTGGCTGTAAAGGTGTGGGAGGTACGGCCCCACCTTGTCTCCACCTGCACCTCTACATATAAATCTGCATGTATACATTATGTAAATCAGTGCCCTCTTTGTCTTCTTTTTCAGCTCTGCCTAGGTAAGCACCCTAGAGCCTATTCGAATATTGCACTGCTGCATCCCAAACTGTCAAATCAAAAATAAAACAAGCATGCCTTTTGTTTCAACATCCTGTTATGAATTTGTAAATAGCCTTCTCCTACCATCTGGGAGTTGTGGCCAAAATATCTGGAGGGTGTGAGGTTGGCAAAATCTGGTGCAGGTTCATATTGATTCTAACAGCCAGAAGCTAGCAAGGACAGGCCACAAGTCCATGAATGGCATTGGACTTTCTTCCAGACACTGCGGGAGAGGATGGGTTGCGGCTCAGGGGTGCAGCACAGGCTTTGCCTTCAGGAAGTTCCCTGCAGTACTCCTGGCATCTCCAGCTAACCAGATCAACGAGCAGGTGTTGGAAAAGAGCATACCTGGAGACCTAAAAAGCCACCACCCAAAAGGCTAGTTGGACCAACACTCAGGCCCAGAGGTCCCCATGGCAGCCCCACATGGAACCTTGTAATAGGATCCCCACTACCTGTGGACAGCCAATTTCTTATTTTTTTGTAGTTTCTCTATTCCCATATACTCACATACATTTCCATGAAATGTATGCAACTTGCTAGCACTTATACATAGGCTTCAAGAAAAGGAGAGCAAATATCCAAATAAGTATCCATTTGAAGCTGGTGTCTACATGCAATCCATTTATGTCAGATGCATTTTAAACGTTCTCAAACCACTGCATTAAAGGAGAGAGTGTTTATCCTTCCAGTTTCATATCAATCTTTTAGCTGTCATAAAAGCAAAGAAAATCCCTCTTTCCTCTTCCATTTCTTAATTCCCAAGAAGCATCTAAATAACTTAAAATTGCTCATGCATCAGGGAATATTAAAGGCTTTTCCAGTACAAAATTTATCTCTGTCATAGCCTCCTCAGGCAAAGTAAGTAACTCCTGGACACTCTCAGAACATATATTTTTAAAAAAAGCTGTATTGCACTGCCAGCAATCCCTTATTAAAGACATGTTGCAGCATCCAATAAAAATTTTACTGATTAAGATGCACCTATACATAAACCTAACAAGTCAATGCCAAATGGCACTAAAGGGGCATTTTGTGGTGGTGCCTACCCACAACAGTTTCTCAAATTCCCAAAGGTGCCTACAGGTCAAAAAAAGGTTGGGGACACCTGGCCTGACTAATGACCACCATAAAAAGTAGACAGATCGAAGGATTTCTAAAATGGAAAGTGCCTTAATGAGAGTTTCTAAAGCTACACATGCAAAAATTAATTTTTAAGTTAACACAGATCCATGAGCCTGGTTACATCATTTCTGCCTTTTTTAAGAAGATCCTTTTTTATTTATTTGGCTGAAAGAACAATTTTAGAAAAGGAAAGCAATCCAAACTTGGAATCCATATAGGATTACGTGACTTCTCCATAAATTCCTCCACACAGAGTCATCAACTAGCAATGCTCCCTCTAATTATAGGATGGCCTTTGTTGCCCCATAGCTAAGGTGGCCTCAGACTCGTGTAGAAACTCAATTTCTCAGCTGCTCAGAATGTCACATCGCGATGCTTGCCCTGCTTCAGACAACCGAAAGGGCATGGCTAGTGGGGTGAGTCTGGAGTCACTTAGTCAGGAAAAGCTTCAGAAATAAACCCCACAAGAAACAATTCCCACAAAGGGTTTTTACCACCTGTTTCCCTTGATTTTTTAAAAATGTTCCTATCAAATGTTTGAAACATTATTCGTTCTAAAACCCTGACTCAGCTCAGGCAAGAAATCTAAAGCTTCTCCTGCATCTGAATAGTAAAACAGGACTCTGGAGGATTAATGATAATAATTAAGTCTGGCCCTGTCATCAGGCAGAGGAAGGCAACTGCTCCAGACTGCGTATTTCAGGCATCACGAAATGGCAGCAACTTGTTTGGCAGCAATAATGGCAGAAATATCGACTTAGTTGCTATTGGATTTTTACTTCGAGGGAAAGGGAGAAGTGCTTGGGGGATATAATTAACTAGCATTTATAAAATGCCTCAGATTGTTCAAAGCACTTCACATATCTTAGGGCCAGGCGAGACATGACGGTCAGAGCCATGTTTGCTCACATGTCTATTCATGTGTGAAGCAGGCAGGCAGGTCTAACTTTAGCATCACAAGGGGCTCTTGTTTGAAGACTTCCTTCTCCTTCTCCTTCTGTTTGTCTGGCCTGCCTTTGCCACTGGGAGTGAGCAGGGATGGAAGAAAAGCACCTGGTGCCACAAATTTCAGGCAGGGAGCTAAGGTTGGGGAGGGTTCAAATCCCCTTTTTGAAGCATCCCTTTGACCTTAAAATTAGATTTCGCATTCTGCTTTAAACATAAATGGGACAGAGCCCTGAGCAACTAAACAGCTGCTGCTCTCATGCTCAGTTGCCCTCATTAGACCCTACAACAAATGCTTGCTCCTATATGCAGTGTGGTTGAGAGAAAGCCGCTTGCCTATGCCCATTTTGGGCCAAAAGAGCCATTGCTTTAAATATGTCTAGCCATGATGTCTTGTCTTTTTTTTTCTTTCAATTTTTACTCTTAGTGTTGACACAAGCACCCTCAGCTTGGATCTTAACCCCACACCCTCCAACTATGGCCAGCCCTCTCCTGAGGTGGGGGGAAGCCATTACCTCGGTGACGGAACAAGAGGAGTGGCAAATTGTGCTCTCCCCCCCACCCCCCACCCCAGTTGCAGTGGGAGCTAGCAAAAGGATCTGGGGCTCAGGCCCACAAGCCAAAATGGAAAAAAAGCACACATTTGCATATGCTGGTTTGCTTGTGTCTAAATTCTATTCAGGATCCTGTCTCCTAAGGCATTTGTATTATTTGTTTTTGTAAAGAATATAGAGACAGGAGGGAGAAAGGACATTGATTTCAGGGGGGAACCATCTCAGGCAGGAGGATTCAAGGTAGAGGCAACAGAAATGAAGCACATGTGGGCAAAAAGCAGTCAGATGCAACAGTAATCCTCAAGACCCTGTTCCCTTATTTCAGCAAGTGCCCACGGACTGCGAGGGGGTGAGGCAGAAGGCCTCCCAGAGATGCAGCGCTCCAAAGGAAAGATTTCAGGCTCCAGCTCTAAGGGGCCAGTCCCTCAGACTGCCTCTGGCACCTCTCCCTCCCCACCACAAAGCACAGCCGCTGCGCTCCACCACTGCCACATCGCATGCAGCCTCCCCTTTGCTGCCGCCAGTCGTGGGATCAGCCTGAGTGAGCCGGCAGGTGGCTCAGCTCTCCGAAGCGCAGATGATCTCCAGGGGACTTCCAAGGACACCCTTCCTCCCACACTGTCTGGCTGCAAGGAAGGACTCCCCAGCACCCAGCATCTTGAATATGACTCTGCACCTAGGGAGGGGCACCAGGCGCTTTTCCAGCCAACAAAGCTTTTCGGATAGCTGAGCTGACAGGTGCAAAGTGAGGCCAGGACAGGAGAAAGCAGACAGGCACAGCATGGGGAGGGGGGAGCACAGATGGGGCAGGCAGGGTGTGGGGAGAAGGATGGTGGGAGCAAGGGGCAGGGGGCGAGGGAGGGGGGACGGCGGCAGCAGGAGGTGTGCACTTTCGCACCTCAGCAGGGTTGGCTCTGCCTCTCAGCAAAGTTCCCTGCCTACATCAGGGGCCCAGTGCCAACTGCTCAATAAAACTGGAAAAGAAGTAGTTGCTAGGCACAGATTTAAAGTTTATGGCCTGCTTTGGCCCTTAGGGGGCTCATGGCTGATGTATTTAACATAATCCCATATCCTCCAGTGCAAGGAGGAAGACTTTAGACTCTAGCAGATGTTTGTAAACCACCCAGACAGATCTGGACACTGGGCAGTAGAGAAATGAAATTAATTGCAACCACCACTGCCACCATGGCATTCTCACTCCTCCAGAATGCAAAATGGGGCACGGCACTGTGGGTAGGGGCCGGGTGATGGTGCACATTTCATCCTTCCTTTGCCCTCTGCTTTCTGTCACCATTTGTCTTTCCCAAGTGCTGGAGTCCGGCTGGTGGAAAAGCAGCTGGGAGGGAGCAATGGGTAAAGAAAAGAGAAAGCCCCGAAAGGGTGAAGTACACCCACCCAGCACTTCTCCATTGCAAATGCCACTTCTCCTTGGCATGTCAGAAGCCACCCTGAGAATGGAATATCTCATTAGGAGAATATTTATAAACTGCAGACTTACATGCAATGCAAATCCTAGATTTATCATAAATACACCCTTGAGGAGGAAAAGTAATTGTACACCATTGCAGACCAATAAAACACGTCCATGCTATACCAGATATACATAGTGGCTGTACTCAGGTTTGTGGAGGGAAAAAATAGCCAAATTCATAATTTTTCCCAGCGGTTTTTTTCTTCCACAGGTGCAACGTTAAATCAGGTTTTTTCATGTCATGCTCAAGCTCTGAGCTTTCATACATTCCTTCCTCAATCTGTAACAGGAGGATTAGATGTTTTTGATTCCAATCAGCAGTAAATCATGGTTTGCTGTTCCATGTGAACCCAAAAAACTACCACTCACACATGGCAGTGTGACCACACAAACAGGCTTTCAGCTGCTGTAAATCAGTGTCAGGGCTGGTAATAGAGGCCCATGGAACTGTGCTCTGAGTCAGTTACAAGGCATCTTCGTATTATAGCTGACCACAGACAGTGTTTTAATGAGTTGGCCCTGCCACATGACACCTTTTAAAAATTAAGACATATATTTAAAATGTTTATACGCCACCCTTCCTCCCAAAATTGCACAACCCACAGTGGGTTACAATCTTAATAAAACGCCTTCCAGTAAAATTCTACTTGTGATATTGAGCATTACATGCAAACACTGCAACTTATATATAGTAACAGAAGAATAAGCAGATATTGCTGTGTTATAAACAGAGTTGCATGGGTTATATTTAGACAATTATATGTTACATCAGTATTTCTTTTTTAGTGTTTCTGGCGTTCACACATTCTCCGGTGTACCTAACTGGCTGACTACCAGGCTTCTTTGCCTTAGCAAAAGCTGCATATGCCAAGAACCCAAACTCAACCTCAAATCTCCTTTCATGAGGCATACTGTGTCGGTGTGAGTCATATATCTGGAAAGAAGCCTGGGTTCTATCTTCCCAGCTTCCTCCAAGAGCAAGGTTCCCTAAATTTAACCCATAATAAAAGACCCTCCCAAACATAGTTTTCATGATTTCATTTCCTGTTAATGGTTACTAATGTTATATGAAGCATTCAGGTACTTTTTGATGTCTTTGAAAAATTTGCCTACTGCCCTTCAGCAGAGTTTTCAGGTCAATGTACAAAAAACAATACAAAACATATTGATGAACTATAGAAGTATGTTAAAGGGTAGGGGTTGGGAAGGATTGTGTACCATAGTGCATCCAGTTCTGGGCACCAGTTTGAGAAAGATGCAGACAAGCTCGAAAGGGTTCAGAGGAGGGCAACAGGGATGATCCAGGGGCAGGAAAAATAGCCCTGTGGGGACAGATTGAAAGAACTGGGCATGTTAAGCCTCAAGAAGAAAAAACTGAGTTGAAATATGACAGAACTCTACAAGTGCTTTTTATTGTAAGCCCCCAAGAGAGCTCATTGGGCTATGGGGCAGCATATAACTATAACAAACAAACAAACAAACAAACAAATAAATACTTGAAATGTTGTCACAAAGAAGAAGGACAGGATCTCTTCTCGATCATCTCGAAGTGCAGGACATAGAATAACAGGCTCAAGTTACAGGAAGTAACTAGATATCAGGAAAAATTTCCTGACTGTTAGAGCAGTACAACAATGGAACCGATTGCTTAGAAAGGTTGTGGGCTCTCTCACACTGAAGGCATTCACAATGCAGCTGGGCAGCCATCTCAGATCAAGATGCAAGTGGACAGCTATCTGAGAGGGATGCTTTAACGTGGTCTGCTGCACTGAGCAAGGGGCTGGACCCAAAGGCCTTCCAGCCACTTCCAACTCTGCTATTCTATGATCCTATTATTTATATTGAGGCTGCAACCTATACTTACCTGGCATTAAGTCCCATGGAACTTAATAGGATGCACTTCTGCACAGACAAACATGTGAAAAAGCCTAAGACTGTAAAAACTCACCTGCAAAATGTTTGTACCAGTCAAGCCTCCACAAATAGGGTGTCCCCACCAAGAAGGCTCAATTCCTGGTCATTTTCCACCTTACCTCAGATGGCTGAGGCACCAGGAAGGAGGAACACCCCTGAAAGTCACCTCTGTACATGGACAGGTTGGTACATAAGTAGGCATCCCTTCAGATACCTGAGCATTATCAGGTCCTTAGCCAGACAGGATTTTAAAGGAAAGCACCAGCACCTCGAATTATGGTCAGAAATGGACCAGAAGCCAGTGAAGTTCTTTCAGAACTGGCAAGATGTCTTCCACTGACCCATTCTGGTGGCTCTATAAATTTGAATGCCAGCATGTAGACAGGAAAGTGTAACACATTGCACAACCCCCTTAGGTGCAAGGAATGCAAACTTAACCTCTGATAAAACTGATGGGCCAGAAATGAGATGAGCAATTTCCCAAGAGCCAGTAACAAATACTTAAAAGTCCTGTTCTGCAAGGAGTGCCCAGGAAGGCCAGCTATCAGTCACAGGCGCCAAGGTCAGTGGGTCCAGGCATCCTGCCTTGACCATACATGGGGAGCACTAGTTTGGTGCAGTTGCCAAAGAAGAAAATTCTTCAAACATGTTAAAAACTGCGTTATGTACTTTCTGCCAGGCCAGTTATATTTCCGGAATAGCATGTACTGTCCCTTACGACTGTATCTATGCTAAAAGGCTTCGATTAAATGAACTTCCTTAGCTAAAAACTCCTAAAAACTAAACACTCAGTTGCAGGAATCATCTTATTGCAAGGGAGGAAAATATGGCAGTGAGTGAACAGTCTTTGAATAAGAATAGTTTGAGAGGAGGCGGGTGAGTGAAGAGATGCAAAGGGGTTGGTTCTAAAAATAGAGAGGTGCCAAGGATTTCACATCTCAAAACATGCAACCTCATTCATGTTTAACTGGGAATAAATTGCACAAAATTGCAGAATTCCTGAGTAAGCAGGCATAAACATGGTCTGTAAGAAATCTCTACTTGCAACAAGCTTACACTGCCTAATTATATAAACTTAGGCAAGTTCTGAGTAGATATGCATAGACCCCATGTCTAACCAGAGCTTACTTAAGAGAGAGAGAGAGAGAGAGAGAGAGAGAGAGAGAGAGAGAGAGAGAGAGAGAGAGAGAGATTAAGAGTAGTTATATAGTAGCATACTTTTGGATGGGCAGATATAGATTGCACTCTCTCCTTGAATCTATATATAGAGGCAGAACAAATTGATAGACTCCTTAGGCAGGAGAACAGACTGTAAACTCTTTAGACTGCGGACAGGGGACACTATACATGAGCATTTTACAAAAACGCCCTGCAGGTACAAAAATTACCACGTCATGCATAGAGCCTTGCTAGCACTTTTCTAATTCTGTTGCAAATGCAATCACATTCTGACAACACCACTGTTAGTTAATTAACCCACAGTGACTTTGCAGCATGCACTGGTGACCATTTTGAATATGGAAGCTGCAGTGTGTGCACCTTGGTTTGTAACGTCACGCAAATGTGGTTGGCACGCTTGTTCCATTTCCACACTCTTAACCACTGCACTTCCTCAGGTGCAAAGGATGGGGATCCTTCCCCACTTGATCTTCTTTTAACCCCCAATGCATTGACAGACAGACGGATTGATTAGGGCCATCTCAGTTAACATCACACTGGGATATTTAATAAAGGCTACAGCAATATTTCAGCCAATAACAGTATTTGCCTCTTCACTGCTGCTACAATGTCAAAGCCCCTTTACAAGCTGAGGCAACCGGGTTTAGTAGCACATCTTCCAGCCATGAACACCACTTTGTGGGAAACCAGGTTTTTCTTTCAGCGAGGTCTGCCCTAAATTTTCTTTTTTTGTCCTTTTTCAGACATGGCATCCCCATCGAAATTCAAGTAATACCTTTCCGTCTCTGCAAGTCTTTCACCTTGCTATGAGCAAGCCTGGGCATCCTTCAGAAATACTACCAATGAAATCCTATTCACGACTTGTTCAGAAGTCCTACTGATTTCAGTGAGACTTAATACTATGCAAGGCCATATAGGATTGCAGCCTGTCGGGCTGTTTTCTCTCATTTATAAATCAACTTGTGCACTCGGTTTAAGAAGTTAGGGCAAAAAGAAGCAGGGTGAGAATCATAGAGTCAATGAGTAGTAGAGCTGGAAGGGGTCACGAAGGCTATTGGGTCCAACCCCCTCCTGTTGCAGGGCACCAATTTACACCATGCCACTCAGAATAACTCTGAAACAACCCCCAGATGGAGTAAGTGCATGCGCAGGGAAAACCAGCTCCTGGACCTTTGCCTATTTTGTAAAGGAGGACATTTCAGCTAGCATGTGAATCTTATTGTGCATAGATTATCAGAAGTTTCTCAGAAGTGAAAAACCGCATCCAACCTTCCACATAACTCTTAAGGTTACAAGAGCAGGTTTGCACTGAACTACGCAGCTCCTGCAACAGAGAACTCCGGGGGCGAGAAATGGCAAAGGTGTGCTGCAAAGGCGCATATATGTGTAGTTAATCAAATCCAGAAGCTCCCTCTTTTGCTTTTCCCTGATACTAGCTGAATCATGTGACTGCCCATAGCTTTCTAAAAAGGGACAAACTCATGGCACCAGGCATCCACCAACCAGCTTTCCCTGACTTGGTGGCAAGTGAGGAGAAAATATTTTCAACGATGACTTTTCAACATTCTTGAGCATTGGCCATGCTGATTGGGACTGACAGGAGTTCAAGATGAAGGCACCGGCTGGGGAAGCCTGCGCTAGACTGTGAGGCAATAGGCACACTAATAGCATCAGGCTCAGCAAGGAAGAAAATGATTAAGGAAAGCCCACTGCAGACTATAATACAATCCAGCAAATTAGATTACACTAGGTCAGGCTATTTGTCCATCAAGTCCAGCACTGGCCCAGTTGGGGTTGCACATAAGGGCAACCCCAAATACTGGTTTGATTATGCATTTTTGCTAGATCGTAGCTTGTCATTACATGCAAATTCTACTGTATGGTTCAGGTATGGGCTGCTAACCAGGAGCATTCAGTTTCCAACCTAGCAACAAACCATGGGTTCTTTTCCCGGGTTGTTTGTGATTAAGAATATATAGCTAAAATGTATATACATGGTTCTCACATAGTAACAACCCACTCTTCAACAACAACCTGCCCAGTCACTGCGGTTCGTCATATTGCCTAAGTAAAGATTACATAGTTTTAGGCTCCTTTGTAGTAGCCAAGAAGAGATGTGCCACACAAACCGAGGTAAGACATGGACAGCAAGCTCCACACGAGACTGCTTCAAAGGGCCTACACAACTTAAAATCATGATATGCATAACCTATGGAGTATGCTCAGACCTGGGCTGCACACCCGTCTCATGAGATCACTGAGACCTGGACCTTAGTTTCCCCACTAAAGCATGAGGACTACCGTGCCAATCGAACTCCATGTCCATTTATCTCAATATTGTATCTACTGAGAGTAACCAGCCAGACTGGAAGGTCACCGTCTGGGCGCCATTGCGAATATCCTTCCTTTCTTCTTCCTTTTTCAAATTGATCATTAAATATCTGGTGACCAGCGATAGACAGTCTCTGTATAGGGAGGCTGGATTTTTGTAATCCTTCGTGGATCTATCCAAGAAAAAGCTATTTTGCTTGTAATTTCTTACCCACTCACCTGGGAGTATACAGCACTAAACTGAATGGCTTATACTCTGAGTAGACATGTATGTATTTTCTATATTTAGGTACATTTCCTCCTTTCAAGGAACTCAAGGCTTAGATGGTCCTCTTCCTCTCCCATTTATCCTCACAACATCCCTGTCAGATAGTTGGCCTGAGAGTCTGTGACTGGCCCAGTCACCCAGTTGCTCCATGGCTGAGCAGGGACTAGAACCCAGGTCTCCTGAGTCCCAGTCCACACTCTTAACCACTACACCACACTGGCTCTCAAAAGCACTGCTGCCTCTAAGGGGATTTGAACTCACAGAACCAGGCTCCACAAACTGGGCCCTTCCCCACTGGGCCATTCCAGTTGCTGGAATATATAGGATTGCACTGTTAATATACTAGTTCTAACTGTAAACTCAGGATAGGACTATGAGGGCTTAACTCCTGGAGGCAACAGTGGATATTTGGTCTACCCCGCTGAATTTTCAGCTAAAAGGGGCCTTTCCTACCTTTTTATATTGCAGAAATTCTTCTTTGAGCAATTTTATGCACATTTGTCTGGGATTAAAACCCATCAATCGAACTACAGGGTAAAGATATAGGATCCAGTTGTTAGACAGCTTCTGCATTTTGTTTTGCCTAGTCCTGGAAGCGCAAATGGGCCGGCCGCTTAGACATTGCCTTAAGAAAAGGCAACGGAGTACCAACAAGGGCAAGAGGAAGAACTGAAGTGCATAAAACATGCATATGCTGATTTATATGTAGAGATGGAAACTGGGACAACATTCATATAATTTCTTTTCTCACCAAAAAAAGCCACAATGATGGCTTGGTGATCTGTGGGCCTCATTTAATTCACTTTCCAGGTGCTCACTGGCTTCAGCTACTGGGTGATACAACAATGAATCTCTTAATGAAGTAACTGCTCAGGGAATGTCAAGGCTACTCTCCCTTCTCAGGAGCCTTTATCTTTCAGCCGGACTTGGCCTAAGCAGCCTTCAAAAAGAGGGCAACACACAGGCACGCCGGGGAAAAGGCTCTGCCCTGTATTCGGCTCTCCCCTCCCCAACTGTGGGTCCCTCTGCCTTTGCCACAATAAAAGCCAGAAACTTGATTTCTTAAAAGAAATGTGTGAACGAGTGAATTGTGAAGCCAATGCAATGGAAGGTATACAGTGCCAGCAATTTGCTTACCCTGAAAGCTTCCCCATCTCTCAGGCAACTGTCCTGAAACAGGGAGTGTTTGAGTAGAGGTCGACCACAGTATCTCAGTGGACAGGTTGGGAAGGTCAGGTTATCAGAAAGCACTGTTGTTAATGCCACTTTGCCTTGATCATTCACAGTGCCCCAGATAACTTCAGCTTCTTTTTATTTATGAGGCTGTTGATTCAGCTGAAACATTCTGTAAGGAGGTCTTATTCACAGCAGTTCTTAAATGAGGAAATGCTTGATCAATAATATGTTTCCTTTATTGACATGTCAGCTTAGTTATCCATTCCATTTTGCAGTTACATAATGAGAAAACTCATCATGGTCCAACAGCTTAGTAGGCAGACCAGGAACATTAGAAATACTGCCTTCCTTCTTGGGTTTCTTTTAATTTCCCTATCATCCAAGGGCAAAATTGAGGCTGTGAGAACCTCAGGGCAAGGATCTATCTTTTGCCATATATAAAACCATAGTATCTGGTTGAAAGTCCTGTTTTGGGATGCCCACATTACTTGGCAACAACAAAACTAGAATGGAAACAAGGCCCATTCCATAACCTCTGCTGAGACACCAGCTCCATTTGGCTCAGTTGTCATCTAGCAACATACACAGCCATTTCACCCAGTTGCAGCAATGAAAGCAACAGGAAGTTGTGCTGAGACACCAGCTCCTCTCACAGTTTCCATTCAAGCTGGCCATTATGAGAGCTTTGTAACTTCAAGTACTGATAGTTGTATTTGCCTGTTCTCCTTTTCTCTCCCCATCAGTTTTTCTGTCCCGGATGTGTCTTAGATATAAGCCTGAGGGAAGCAACTATGTGGTTTGTTCTTGATCTGGATTGATCCAAGCAAATCCAGGAGCCTTTCTGACTAGAGAACAGGGCAAAATGCTTTCAATGACTAGGTCAGGCACTCAGTGTCACTTCACATTCTACATTTTAAAGACAAAATGTAGATATATGCATGAACAGAAAAACTGTTAGCAAACATGGATATAATACAGGTACATTTGTCAGGGAACTGAAGTTGGCTACAGCTCTCCAATGAGTATATATACACCTGCAAGGTTTGCCTAAGAGCATCCTTGTTAATGTCATGTTGCCACACTCATTTGCACAGGTTGTGTGTGGCCTTGAAAAAAATAGCAGCCTCTGCTCTCTTATCTGCATCATCGCCATAGACAAAAAATGTCCACCACTAGTGTGACCAAGAAAACACCAGCCACAACTACCATCATCCTGTCCAACATATACTAATAGCAAGCTTGTATGATGAGTGTGTAGCCAAAATGGCACCCTCCTTGCACGAAGGAGAGGTACCCACAGGCCTGGGGAACCATCAAGGTTGCAGAAGTACAAAGAATCTGGGTGGGAGACCCACAGTGCAAGGGAGCTTTTTCTTTTCATTACTTTTTAAATCATTTGGGGGCACTTTTCGTTCTGTGAAGTGAGATCTAAACATCCTAAATGGACTGAGCTAAACTAAAGACCACAGTGGCTGAGTCTCTGTTGAAAGTGGGAGGAAACAGAAAATGTTGGAGAGGAAGAATGGAATGGAGTATTCCACAAGAGGATATGGCTGGCTGAAACACTGTGCTCCACTCTTCAACACCTTGTTGCACGACCCACATAAATAAAGGAGGAGGAAGATTCCACCCTTCCTCCTACAAACTCATGGTCCTATAGTCAGAGCAGAACAATAGCACCTCCTGCAGTTTCTGCAATTGACCATTCCTGAAGTAAACCGTGAGGCTTTCCATATTTTCTATCTGAGCGGATCGCAGGAGGCCAACTAGCTTTTACTGTATTTTGTAATGAAAGTCCTGGCATATTAAAGAGGTGAAACAAGACTCTAAACAAATATTTGACTGGCTACACCTTCCATTCACACCAGAAATGGAACTTCTTTCACAATCGATCTATGCAACAATCCATCTCCATTAGGAGACTAGACTTTACTGGCCTCATAGTCTCATGAATACATAAAGCCTTTGGGGGGTTTTTTGTTTTTTTTTAATCTTCCTCTAATCATCCAAATCATGAATCCAAAAATGCTCTTAGTTCTCTCTAAGAACATCTTTCCTGAAACTCTGCACATGCCCTGAAACCCAAAATGATATCAAGCAAATAAAAAGTTAGATTGACTTTTCTTTTTTTAAAGGTTGTGTGTGACATTTTCCCTTCCTCCTCCCATTTTCCATATAAATCTTTTTATACACAAGGAGATCTGGCTTCTTTTAAAACTTCATTTCTCCAATATTTCTCCCTAAAATACCTGTATCAGCTGGGAATGCAAGGTTGTTAAGCTACTGCTCACATTCTAAGGAAATTTTGCATTGTTTTGTTACATTCTATGTCCTCCAAGCTTTGGAAAAGTAAATTTAAAGTAACTTATTCTTAAATGTTTCCAGACGTGGGCTTGAGGAAGGGTCCCTTGCAGCAGCCTGCTTAGACTAAGGACAACTTGAGGTAGCAGGGACACTCGTACAGAAAGGGATTGAGCAGGCAGGGAAAAATATTCCCTACAGGTCCTTTGTTCCCCCACCCATTTTATCCTCACAAAACCCTTGCGCTGCATGTTAGGCTAAGCGATATTGACGGCCCAGGCTCACCAGCAAGATTCACAGCCCAGTGAGGATCTGAGCACAGGCCTCCTGGACATCGTTGCACATGCTAACTGTTGCACCACACCAGCTCTTCAGAGAGGTCCGCGGCCCTGTGATGATTCTGTGTGATCAGAGGCAAGCGTCACCTTGCTCAGACAGGATTTGCCCCACTGTTCAGCACACAGTCGGATTTTGCCTCTGGATTCGCTGCAGCCCAAATCCCACTCCGGAACCAATGCCAGGAGCAAGGCTATGACTGCTGAGTGGTCCAGTCCTCTGCGATTCTGAGAGGGGTCTGCTCTCCCTCTGAAAAGAGGGATGCACCACGCCTGCTTTATCAACGCCAGCTCCAAGTCATAATAATATGCATGCAATTGCTGGCAGGAATAATATCCGTAATAATTCAGGTTATAAGGTAGTTGTTGGAATAAAGCTGGATGTCCTACAAGAGTGAAGAAGATTAGCCCAATGCACAGAGGGAAGGATCTTTCAATGGCCATTAGTTATTGAACGCCTGTACAGAGAAGCAGCATGGCGTGTGGGCTTCCCAGAGGGGAAACCAGATGCTGAGGTTTGCTACCTCGGACCTCTTCTTCTACTCTTGTGTTAAAGCACAGAGTCAGGGAGAAATCAGTGCAGTGTAGTGGTTAGAGCACTGGGCGGGGACTTAGGAGGGTTTTATTCTAGTTCTCACTTGCCATGAAATTCACAGGGTGACTCTGGGCCAGTAACCAACTCTCAGCCTAACCTACCTCAGAGGATTGTTGTGAGAGAAAGAGGATCATATGAATGCCTTGGGCTCCCTGGAGAAAAGGTGGGATATAACTGTGACAAATCAATAAATCAAAGCTGTCATGTGTCACATGAACACGCACAAGCAGTGGTTCTATCAAACAATTTAAGCCTGAATTAATCCATACAGAAACCTACCATCCTCAGATTCTGCTCTCACAATTCCTAGTGAAGGTTAGCTTCCCTTTTTAGCTGTGTGGGGCTTCTTGAAACACACCAATTTATAGGGCAACGTGGTTAGAAAGCATAAAGAAATGACAAATTTGTAGTGCGCTCTTCCATATGCATCCATTATACATGATAAATGCTGCTGTTGCTGATGAGAATAATAGATAATATATATTTTTCCAAAGTGCCTCCATTGTATTATCTCCATAATAAATCTTAAAGGAACCCTCTATTGCAGGATATTGCTGTCCCTATGCCTTATATTAAAAGGATTGCGTTTAAAACTAAACTGCATGGCTGCTGTCTAAAACCCCCAATGATTTGTTGTTGGCATTTATTAACAGGGCATTTGTTGGACTTCCAGCCTCACCGAGACCAGTTCCTTTTTTCGCTCTTTCTCCGCTGCAAATTTAAAGGGATTCCGCATTCTCGGCACATATGCGGGCGGCACAAATGCTCCTAACGACCCACCTGCCTTTCGAAGCAGCTGGCGTCACCCCTGAAAAATGGGAAACGAAGGGCGACTTCGTGCATGCGGGTGTTGCAGGCGCCTCCCGGCCGTGAAACCTCCCGTTCCAAAAAATCAGAGGAAGGAAAAAAGCATCTCCAAACGCCGGACTGAGATCCAATCTCAGTTTTGTAAAATCACAATGTGGAAAACCAAGATAAGCATAAGGTAATCGGAAACGTGACCGAGGGTGCCATCTACCTGAAAATCTGTTTTCCTAATCCTAGAAAGGAGCGGCGGGGGAGTAAAGTCGGTTCAGACGTTACAAAATTTGTACACCGAAAGTGCTTCATCTACAAACGAGAGTGCAACCTTCATATGACGTGCGGTTTCATGTCCATATACCACTGTTAATTTATCTGCAGCAAACGCTAACACTCCTTTCCCCTACAGGAGATCGGTGGGGGCCAGGCACCAAAGCAGAACTTTAAAACTATGCCGAGAACATATAATAAATCAATTCGTGTATGCTCTGTTTGTGTACAAAGCTGTGCGCGATTTACACGTTGCACCCTTGCGAAGGGGCGCACCGAAGCGCTGTGGCTGCACTGTTTGCCACAGCCCTTGAGCACGCAGAGAACGGCTCTCTGCCTACGAGCAGGGGCGCCCCTTTCTGCGCTACGGCTTCACGGGCTCCGGAGTAAAGGCGGGGAGCCCGACTCGGGTCAAGCCCAGATCGGCCCGTTCAAGTGGGCTTCACTGCGGTCTCGCGCCCCGCACGCCCGAAATCCGCCCGACTTCGCCAAAGACAGGAGGCAGGTGGCTCTGGCTTTAAGCCAAGGCGAGAGCAGGAACTTCGAAGCTGCGCTTCTTTTTCGCGTCTTCGGCTCCTGTCTCCTTGAGTTCTCCCAACACCGTCGGATACCCTTACCCCTGGTTCAAGGTTACCAAAAAGTACGGCAGGTTTACCTTTTCTGGTTTGCCCGCTTCCAACTTCCAGCAGCGTTAAATCCACCCGATTACAAGAGGACGCGGTAAAAAAAAAGCAAAAAAATTAATTCCGCAAAGCCCCCAGAAGACGACAGCGCGAGATCCACCCGAATCTTTCCGCGTGGGGCTAATAATCCTGCCGAGAGAAAGCCGGGAAGTGCAGAGAAGCGCTGGGAACCAAACCGAGCAGGCAACCGGACCAGAAAACGAGTCCCGCTCCGCTCTGGCTTGCGGCTGACGAGGGAGAGAGTCCTGCTCTGAAGTTGCACGGCCAGTTGCTCCTGGCTGATCTCATCCAGGATTTGCATAGCTCTCTTCCCGCCCCGCGACGCCCCACAGCCGGCGGGGCGGGGCGGGCTCGGCTCGGCTCGGCGGTGCCCCCTCCGCTTCCTTGCTCCTTCTTTCTTTGCCGTATCCATCGCTCTCTCGACCAGCCCCCTCGCGCTCCCTCCTTCCCTGAAATTAACTCACGCCTTTCTGCTCTGCTGTTGGCAGACGGTCTCTCCCGCCTCCCTCCCAAGCGAGGCCCCCCTCGCGTAGCTTGGTGGCGCTGGCGTGGGCATGGGGGGGGGGAGAGAGCGAGCGAGCGAGCCGCTGCTGCTGCTGCTACCCTAAGGGAAAGTTGGAGATCGCCCCCCGCCCCCCTTTCTGGCTCTTTGTCTGGACAAAGCGACTCCGCAGAAAGAATCCCTCCGCATTTCTTTGTGAGATAAGAGAGAGCCGGTTTTTCGAGCTACACTTTCTCACCCTTTCCCATCAACCTTTGCCAGAAAGCCGGGCGGGGGGGGTGTGTGTGTGTGTGTGTGTGTGTGTGTGTGTGTGTGTGTGTGTGTGGTGGGGGGGCGGGGGGATAACCTTGGGTCTTCCGCGCTCCAAATCAGCAGCGGGGCAAAGATGTTTCCCTCTCCCTCCCGCTCTCTCGCATTAAGCCATGAGTGCCTTTTACAAATTAAAAGAGGGCAGGTGCTGCACCACCAAGCATGGGCAACTCTTAGCCCCGCAGATCGTTTGGCCTGCAATGCCCAACAGCCTTACCATTATGGCCTATGAAGAGGCGCTATGGGCAATGTAGGCTGCAAGTTGTCCGCCCTTACACCCTAAAATATGGCAGGAGGAAAAACGAGGAAAATGGAAGTCGAGGTACAGGGGACAAGAAGATGCCAGCACTAGGACGTGGTTACACACAGAAGCAAAGTGAAGGAATTATAATTAGGATAATTATTAATAATAATAATAACTTTGGTAGCCCAAGTGTCAGCGGTGGCGAGGAGCGCTTTCCATCAGCTTCGGCTGATCCATCAGCTGCGTCCCTTCCTGGAGTTCGACTGCCTGGCGACAGTGACACATGCGTTGGTGACTTCCCGGTTAGACTTCTGCAACGCGCTCTACGTGGGGCTACCCTTCAAGATGGTCCGGATACTTCAATTGGTACAAAACAGAGCTGCCAGGATGCTGACAGGGACTGGGCGTGGTTCTCATATCACCCCAGTTCTCCATCAGCTTCACTGGCTCCCTATTGAAGTCTGGGCCCAATTCAAGGTGTTGGTTCTTACCTATAAAGTCCTTAACCGCTTGAGTCCTGGCTACCTAAAGGAGTGCCTGCAACCATATATGCCCTCCCGCCCCCTACAATCAGCAGAGGATGCCCTTCTCCGGGAATCCTCCGTGAAGGATATTAGGAGGGTGAGCACCCAGAGGAGGGCTTTCTCTGCGGTGGCGCCCCACCTATGGAATGCGCTCCCCAGAGAGGCTCGCCTGGCGCCGTCATTATTTGCTTTTCAGCGTCAGGCGAAGACCTTTGTATTTAAGAGCTATTTTAATTGTTAATTTATTAATTTATTTTTGTTATATTTATACATTTGTATTTTTATAGTTGACTTTGAGATGGGCCAGTTTTTAAATAGTGTATTTTTATTGTAATTATATTTATGATTGTTGTTAGCCGCCCTGAGGCTTTTTCTGCGAGGGGGCGGCATACAAATATGTTAAATAAATAAATAAATAAATAAAGTTAATAAAATATTTTTCTTGGTATATATAAGGGATGAATGACAGAGCTAGTGTGGTGCAACTGTGAGTGTTGGACTTGGGCTTGAGAATTGTGAAGCTCATTGGGTGAATTGGGACCAGGCCTACCTCAGAGAGTCATGATGGGAAAGAGGAGGACCATGTAAACTACCTTGGGTTTCTTGCAAGAAGGGGAAAAAGTGGGATATGAATTTTATAACATATAAATAAATAAAAATTATCCACTGCCATTCACCTAGGCATCTACCAGTTGACCTTGATTCTGCCCTGCCTTTGCTCTTAAGTCATTCCTCTGCAATGAACTGGATAGGAGAACCCACTGCTGGATTGCAGCCATGTCTATGTACTTCCACCATGCACATATATATTTGGTGGGTCCCCAGTGCATGTTTTGGCTAAAAAAAGGTTGGGTCTCAAGTATGAAAGCACAACTGCACGGACCATGAACCCCAGAGGGAGATTTTGGGCCAGTCACTCACGCTCAGCCTAACCCACCTCACAGGGCTGTTGTCGTGAGGACAAAATGGAGTAGAGAACTGTGGAAGCTGCCTTGGGTTCCTCGCAAGAGGCAAAAAGGCAGGATATAAATGTAATGTAATCATAACACGAATGTGTGGGGCTTCCCCATGAATCATGCCATTTTCAAACTCAGGATGTCCTGGTTTCAGGAATGACTCTCCCTTCTCTCCTGGCCCTGAGCTTTTCACAATGCATCTGGGAATTATGGAATTATCAAAAAGTGAAAGCTACACTGTGAGAACGTTGGGGCATAACAATATGAATGGATTTTCCAAGGTCAATGGCCTTTTCTTAACCATAGATGAATCCTCAGCCAGTCTGAGAGTTTGATTAGGATTACTCTTACCACTGTTCCATAATTGGGAAAGTACAAAATTGCAATACTTGCAAACCAGGTTGCTTTCTCCTTCACCCGCCATAGCAGCCAGCTTGGCTGTATAGTTCTGGATGGGCCACAATGAGGTGGGATCCTGCTGTAATTGACGTGAGCGAAGGCCCCACAAGCACTCTTTCTGGTGCCCAAAGCACAAAGAACTTGTGCTGCCAGCAAACTCCCTCTCAGCTGCCGTGACGCTGCCCCTTTCTCCATCCTCCCACCACTCCGCGTTGCTGCCAGCCCCAGCCTGGAGAGCCCACTGCCTTGCCTTTGCTGCTGCACAAGGGCGACCCAAGCCGGGTCTGGCAGCGGCAGACCAAGCGAGTTGCGTGGTGGTGGGACTGTTGAGATCTCAGTGGCTCCAGGCTCTTAGCTATCCTGAGGGGCCAGCTACATGCTGCGGTCTCACAAGAGCCCTGAGCCCCACAGCAACAGAGGGCTAGAGGGCCTCCACACAGTCCCACTAGCCACTTTCCATAGAGCACCTGCTGGGGATGGCATGAGGCTCTCTGGGCCAGGCCAGGGGTGGCACAATTCGCTGCCCGTCCAGCCTTGTCACCCCATGCAGGCACCTCACCCTGCTTCAGGGGTGGGCCAGCCCTATATGTGCTGACCCCCCCCCCCACTCCCTCTGTGTATTCTCACAGCCAGTCTTATTAGGACAAAGAGGGGTGCCGTGTTCATCTGCTACAGTAAGCACACCAGAAGGAGAGAGTCTTATGGCACTTCAAAGACTAACAGATTTATTGTGACATAAGCTTTCATGAGGCATCTGATGAAGAGAGCGCTAGTCTACAAAAGCTGATGTCATAACAAATCTGTTCGTCCATAAGGTGCTACAGGCCTCCCTCTCTCATTCTCTTCCTCCTCCGCCCATCTTCTTTTCCTCTGCACACTGCTATGATTTTGCACATGGTTATCATCTGATTGTTTTGCACACTGTTACCAGGCTGAACCCAGGACTGAGGTCCAGCATGCCTGCTTTATTTAAACCTGGGACTTACGGGGCACAGCTCCCGAAGCTCTTTCGATGCTAAGGCTCTGCTTTAGGAGATGTGACTCTACGAACACCCACACACAAAAGACAAAGAGAAACAGTTCAGGCATGCAGGTGACCTTGCATTCCACAAGCACTGTTTTTCTGGCTTTTGCATGTATTTTCTCCATCTTAAAAGCTGAGGAATCTCTTCTACAGTTTAGTTAATGGCAGTAAGAGCTGAAATAGGCTCAGATGGTGCTATGGTGGGGAGAGTTTTGTTTTATTTTTTGGCCCTGGCCTTTACTATATACTGGTATTTAAAATCGCATCCTACTCCTACAATGAATATATGGTTTTCCTATCACCCCACACCACCATTTAGCCTCACAACAAGCCTGTGAGATGACTCAGGAACAGGGAGACCAACTGGCCCAAGATTAAGCCTCCAGTATATTGCTGAGGCAGGAATTTGAAGTGGCATCTCTCCAGTCCAACAACACACTATAACTGAGTCTTCCTCAAGGACGTGCCTTCCAGGGGTGTGGGACTACAGGTGCCATCATCCCCAG
Organism: Varanus salvator macromaculatus; assembly: GCA_023646645.1. Classification (NCBI taxonomy): domain Eukaryota; kingdom Metazoa; phylum Chordata; class Lepidosauria; order Squamata; family Varanidae; genus Varanus; species Varanus salvator. Next base: position 2,217,823 of record JAIXND010000792.1, read on the forward strand.
CTAGCATGGCCAACAGCTATGCTGGTTGAGGATGGTGGGAATTGTAGACAACCAGCGATCACCTGCAGAGTGGAGCAGACTGCCTGCACACTGGATTGGGGCAGAGGGCATGGTGTGTACACACACAGACATAACCCCATTCTAAAGATATCAAAAGTAGCGCTAGCAACACCACCCGTGGAGAATAATGCAAATGAAATTACCTCACCCTTTCCCGACTCAGCCCTGAGCTCCGGATTCTACCAGAACAGCCAAAGTTGTTCAGATTTAGACAGTTGCATCACGTGGGAAGAGAACAGGAAAGAGCTCTAGAGGCCTATACTGGGAAGTGCAGGATAGCCACCCAAAATGCCTGTGTTTGAACCATGCAAAGCAAACCTGATGTAGCGAGAATGCAAGGAAAAGGGAATAACGGAAAGACACACTGCACAAGAACCTCTTCTAGGCTTTGGGACCTTCTGTGATATTTTTGCTTCCATGCTACAAATGGTTCTTTTCATAGGACTTCGATGGCTGACCGTTTTTGCATTTTACAATGTGTTCAGATGCATATTGTATTGTTATTATATTGTTTGGGTGGGTTTATGTTGTGAGTTCTCTTGAGAGCCCTTAAAGGAGACAAAGGGAAAGTGCAAATATCCTAAGTAACAGATTTCCAAGCCAAAAGCCATGGGAGCCTTTGGCAGAGTGGGGCTCAAGAGTTTTCTGTGGGAGAAAGCAATGTTGCCGCATTCTGTAAGGGAAGAGTTTTGTGAGTCTGAATAACCATTTTTACTTTTTCATCCATGTGCTGCAAAAGATGTGGGCACCCCATTGTGGACACGGTTTGGAGCACTCCAATGTCAAGGCAGGCCAAAAATGCTTCACTCCCTTAGGTGGAACACCAAATGGGGGCACCCTCCCTTTCTCCCGGGTGAAGGTGCACACTACCCAAGGCCAGCCAAATTATTTCAGCATCCGAGAAAGACAATCCAACACTTACGGAAATCCTTTCCCATCCCTCTTTGCCTTGATCTCCTTTATATGAAGCTACACCTGGCCCATTCCTTCAGCTTTGCTTCCTCTGTTAATCATGCATTCCAAATCAGTAATCATCTGTGTTGACTTCCTCTAAACCGTTTCCAGTGTACTAGTATAAGAGCCATCTTGGATATGCTGCAGCAAATACATAAACAAGGTCTCTGAGGAGTTGCTTTCTTGACTGAAGCACCAACACCTCCCTTTGTTTCACCTAAATCCTGGGACACTGTTAGACAGAGCAAGGTGGTCATCTCAGGCAGCTGTTTTGGGGTGAAATGAGAGCAAATTGCCATTTGCATCATCATCATCATCATCATCATCATCATGTTTACTTCCAGGGATCAGAGGCAGAATGCAAATTAATTGAATAAGTATTTTATTTTATTTATTTATTTATTTATTTATTTTTCAATTTGTATCCTGCCTTTTTCCTCAAAGGGCTCAAGGCAGCTTACATCATTCTCCTCCTCCATCTTATCCCCACAACAACAACCCTGTGAGGTAGGTTGGGCTGGGAGTCTGTGACTGGCCCAAAGTCACCCCAGTTGGCTCCATGGCCGAGTGGGGACTAGAACCCAGACTGCCTGAGTCCCAGTCCCATGCTCTTAACCACTACACCACACTGGCTCTCACTTTTAGTTGACATTATTCTAATGAGAAATCTATTGGCTGGTTTTTCCTCTGCGAAAGCCTAACTAAATCCTAGTAATTATTTCTGTCTTTGCATATATAGATATAAAAAGCAGCACATGCAAATTTAATGTAAATTTATGCCGTATATGTCTGGGCATGGTTGGGCATTGTTGTTAATAAATGCCACTTTGTTCAACAAGTCATTGATTTCAGTGGGTCTACTTGAAGGATTGAGAATCTGTGGCCCTCCAGATGTTGTTGGACTACCACCCCCTTGTCCCTGCCATGCTGGCTGAGGAGGATGGCAATTGGTAGTCCAACTACATCTGGAGTACACAGATTCCCCAAGCCTGGATTTGGGTCCAGAATGGTTCCTCTACCTACAGAAGGATAACACTTCCTCATCCCCCGCCCCCTCCAGCTCCCTGTAAACCCCCAGAATCTGCTATGCTAAATATGGTGAAGTCTGGATCAGACCCATATGGTCCCAGTTCTGGTGCAGACAGGTTATCGTTTTTCTCTCAGTTTCAAGAAGTAAACTTGTTGGTGTTCTCTGGGAGAAGGGTTAATTTAACTTAAAATGAGAAATATGTGAGCTTGAGCAATTACATGCTGGCAGGGCATCGTTCTAGCCCAGGTTCCACAGACCGGAGATAACAGAACATGAAAGGAAGGCAGCTCGAATGGCTGGCAAGGGGAGGATCCCCATGTCTATGTAAAAGCAGTCACGAGGCAGGGGGTGGCAGGGGGAAGAGGGGTCCTTTTAGTAAATAAAGCTGTATATACAAGTTAAGAAAGCTATTCTGGCATAGTGGTAAAAGTGCTGGACTGAGACTTGTAAGAGCCAGGGCTGAGTCGGCTTGGTTCACTGGATGACTGACGTTGGGTTGGTCGCTGGCTCTCAGCCTAACCTACCTCACAGGGTTGTTGTGTGTCTAAAATTGGGAGCGGTATATATAAAATTTGTTTAAAGGCCACCCATTAGCATCACATTCTCTGGGCAGTCATTACAATAAAATCACCAATAGATGACATCAATAAAATAATACAATTAAAATACATGAGATAAAATAACTTTTAAATAATCAACAGCAATAAAACTTAAGTTAATAAATTAAAACCATGGGCTAACTGACATAAAAATCATCTAAGTGGTGCCATAAGTGCGACAGGAAAGTTTTTGTCAGGCACCTAAAACTCGGCAGAGTAGACATCTGATGAATCTCTGATGGTGAGACATTCTACACTTGGGGTGCCACCACAGAAAAGGACTTTTTCCTTGCAATGTCCCCCTTAACATCCTTTGTGGGAGGAACGCCTAGGAGGGTCGCTGTTGATAACCTTAAAGGGCCGGCAGGAATATATGGAGTAAGGCACTCCCGAAGATATAGCCTACCTTGGGTTCATTGCAAGAGGAAAAATTCATAAATATTTGGCTAAATGCCGTGAAGGAACAATGCAAATTCTCCCTTGTCCCCCCACCCCACCCTCTGCCCAGCAGCCCAGATCCAGTTCAGCAGCCTCCGCCTGCTTTCAAACAAGGAGAGAGATTTGAGAAGTAGTCCCACATCTCCCTGTCACATTTGGTTGACAAGCGCTGTCTGCAAACACTCGCAAGAGGCTTGCGCTCCAGCTCTGCGCTCCTAACACTCCTTTTCAGATTTCCTGCCACCCAGGCACTTGCTGCAGGCCTTGACAGGTAAAACATCAACCCCAACCCACTGATTTAATAGCAGTAAATGGTCTGAGCAGGGCAGGTCTAGACGTCTCCTGCAGGATTAACTGAAAATGACTCAGTGAGTAGCTGGAAGGAGAGAAGACACAGAAGCTGGAATTTCAAGTGGGTTTTGCAGCGGGGGTGCATAGGGAGAGGCAAGGCAATGGGGGCTGGACCCCCAAGGGTGGCATCCAGAATATTCAAGCATGGGGGCAAGAAGGGTGAGCCCAGCCAGTGGCAGGATATTCTCAGAAGGACTTGGAGAATTACTGGGCCAGCAAAAGAAAAGAGATGAGGGGTTTTCTCGATGGCAAGTCATCTCCGAGCTGGGAGACGGGGTCCTTGGGGAGGGATGGTGGGGAAATCATTCCACGGGGTTTGTGTATGGGCGTGCTTGGATCAGGCCACCTGCAGTCCTTGGCGGTTGGGTGGTGGAGCTCCCTCTGACAGACGGCAGGGAATGAAATGTACCTGCCCTGTCACAAAGCGCAGTGAAGAGGTTGCCTCGGGCGATGGATTGTGGCCGTCCTTAAGGATGGTTGAAGGGAGGCAGATGGCTCAGAGCCCGCAGCTTGGGCGGTCCTCTCCCACAGGACACGCTGAAATGCACAGGCGCTGTGCAAGAGTGCCGAGAGGATCACGCCTCATGTTTCTTAGCATGTGGGAAGAAGTGTGGTACAGTGGTCCAGGGTGTGAGGCTGGGACTCGGGCAGCCTGGGTTCTACTCCTCACTCATCCCTGGAGCTTACTGGGTGACTTTGGGCCAGCCACAGACTCAGCTCAGCCTACCGCACAGCGTTGTTGTTGTCGGGATAAGACTGAGAGCAGGTGGAGGAGAATGAAGAAGTCACTCTGAGTTCCTTGAAAGGGAAAAAATGGGGATATATATTCAGTTAATAAAATACAAGTGCGCTTTGGGTTTTCTGCCATAGGCATCAATATGGCCAGGACCAGCTCTGACAGAAAGCCAGTACAACAGACCAGCATTTGGGGGCCTTACCAGATGCAGGAGGCTGAGGACATATTCAGGGCTCTGTTGGATCAGAACTAGGCTCCATCTAGTGGTCCAGCATCCTGTTCCTCACAGGGGCCAGCTGGATGCCCCTCCCTGGGGACTAGGGACAGCCTAAAACATTTTGCTGCCTGAGGCAGGTGATATAACAACAATCCCCATATGGAAGCTAAGCTGTCCTTAGGGATCCCTGAATCTTACTTCAACACTGTACAATTCAACCCTCCAGCGTGTCCTTGGTCTGCTGCCCAACATTCCCTTGCCTAACTGGAGGGCTCCACAAGGAGTGCATGTAGGTTTGCCTAAATTGGTGCACCTGGCACCTGGACCACATGGAAAAAGGAAACCTGCAGCTTGCTGCTAGAGCAAACAAATCACAGGCTCACCAGTTCAAGTGAGCTGTTTCTAGTGAACCAGCAGGTAACAGGTACAGCAACTGTGTGGTTGACCCAGCAACATTAGGCCCCGTCCCTTTTTGGGAGCACCTGAGCTCAGGGATGGAACAGAAAGGCCTCAGCCTCACTTCCAGAAATCTCCGGTTAAAAGGATCTGGTAGGAGGTGACTGAGAAGGGCCCCTGCTAAGGCCCTGGAGAGCTTCTGTGAATTAGATAATATTGGGCTAGGATGTGAACCAGAAATGTTTCTCAGTTGGGAATGAAATATATTAAGGTCTAAGTTAATATTTGGTTTAGGTATATGTGAACAGCATGAAAGCCATTCTGCCAGTAATTTTTGGATGTTTTGGCAACTTTTGCTCTGCTGTATGTTAATTGTAGACTCATGTAATTGCATGTATTTGGGCAAAACTATGGTCCAAAGAATGCACAAATCAACCAAAAATTCCTCTATAATGCACAAAATTCACAAAAATGGAGACGATCTGCCTAGTTTTGAGTAGTGTTTTTACTTTGCCTATTTTTCTGCAGGTAAATGTAGAGAAAAATAAGCAATTAAAATGTTCCACAATCTCCACAGACTCCATGTAACCTGGAAAAGCCTGTCCATGGTGAAATCCACAGAATGGATTCTGAAAAATCTGGACTTGTTTGAGTCTGTTACAGATTTTTCCAGCATCCCTAACTTGGTATTGGTTGTTTTCATAAGGAAGGGATGGCAGATCCTTTGGCCTTGTGGAAGTTGCTGGACCCCTTATCTTTGCCCACTGGCCATGCTGGCTGGGATGACTGGAAGCTGAAGTTCAACAACTGCAGGATCCACACCCCTACAGAAAGGGAAGGGAGTTTCCAGCTCTTGGATTCTCAGTTAAGAGGATTCCAGGTGTTTCTGGCTCATCCTTTTTCTTCCAGATGAACAGAGCACCTCCTGCCAGCCTGATCCAGCACTGATCACACTGAAAGGGAAACATGGAACATACTTTGCTTTTCAAGGTTCCAGGCTCAACCTCTGATACTTCCAGCTGAAGGGGCCACCCTGGAAAAAGCTTGAGAGCACAGGTGTTGAACCTCAGGCATGTGGGCCCAATGTGGCCCAACTGGAGTCTCGGTCTGCACGTCCATGGTTCTGAACCTTTCCAAAAGGCTGAAAACTTCTCCCAAGACTTAATTCCTAGCGATAAGAACTCAAAGCTAAAATATGCTGGCATTTGAGTATTTCCTTCTGACCCTGAGATCTTCCCTAAAATTGAATGCAGCCCTCACACTGAAAGAGTCTTGAGAGCAAACTTCCGTAGGTGTATGCAGATTTATTAGGCACAAAATGCCTGACAGGTTCCACATGATGAAGAGGATCTGGCCTGGTGACAGCGGTTGACATCATCAGGCGGCTGCCAAGGGCCTGCCTCAGCCCCCGCTGTTAGAGGAGGCCTGCTGCTCATACTGATCTCTGCTTGCTGTAATTGCAAAAGGCAACTGGTCACTGACTGTTTTCTGTAACCCAGCAACCCTGGCAATGGCCGGACTCTGGACCCAAAGGGTTCTGGGTAGCTTGCGCTAGCAACAGGTAAAAGTAGAACTAGGCATGTACTCCTGGGCAGCAGCTGATAGGGAGCTGTGGAAACCTCCGGTAAATTCACTTAAGTGACGCTACCTGGCTGAAGCTGCCTGCCTCACCACAATCAGACATCAAGTTACAGGCCCCTTAGCTTAACTGCTAACGTCAAAGGGGCAAGCTCGCAGTTTGTCCTTGGAAGTATAGGTCAGTTACCTAGAAAATATCAGTCACAAACTTTTCTTGATGGCATCAGGAAAGAGGCACCCTGATAGGTGCAGGTAGAATTAATATTACAATCGTTAGCCGGGAAATACTCTGACATGCGTAGTTGTTAACCTATAGATTATACAATGGGAAGACCCTGACATGTGCATTGAAAGCTAGTCGTTAACCTATAGATCATATGATGAAAAGATCCCGACGTGCGCAGTGAAAGCTAATTGTTAGCCTGTGGACTACAAGAGGCCACGCCTTTGCTTTCTGCCAGCTCCACTTGTGGGCATGACTCTCACTGCTGACCTCTCCTGCATGCAAAATACATGATTCAGATCTCATCTGGGTGTTGCTTGCCTTTTTCTCTGACAATTGAAACCCTCCGGAAAAAGACCAAGGGCATCTTTCCAATGCTGCCAACTTTCCAGACAAGTTTCACAGGCAAGCAGAGGCACTTTTGGCTAGGCAGCAAGCCAGAGCTCAGCTTTCCTCCAGACTGGCCATCCACCATTAGATTACTGAGAATGCAATGCCCAGCCTAACACTGATGCTGGATAATCTACAGTTTTGGGGATAATCTGGCATGATAAACAGGCACTGCAAATCCCATTCAGAATGTCTTTCCCTCCTGGGAAAAACACCCAATGGTTCTGGGGCTACAGGTGAGCTTAGTGACTGGCTGCAGGCAGGCAGGCAGGCTTGGACTTAAGAAGTCTGGTGCCCATGCTGTTGGGGGAAATAACAGCAGAGCTCTATGAATATGCTCATTTTGTTCAGGAAGGTTTGGCTAGCTGATGCAGCAGAAGGCCACTACTTCTACGAGAGAGAGCAAGAGAAACAGAGAGGAGTCACGCCAAAGGGGAAACACTGAAAACATTGCCTGGCAAGAAAACAAATAACACGAAAGGAAGGGAAGGAACTGTCTCAACTTGCCTCTGCCAAAAGAGCTGGGAAAGACAGCTTGGTACTGTATATCTCCTTCCTTGGATCATGCATTGTTTGCATTTCTTTTCTCTCTCCCCATGTTAAAGAAGTACTTTCTACTGAAAGGGCTGCCTTGTGGCACAGGGCAATGTCTCGAGAGCTCTCCATACCCACAGTGCCTTAGTCAGCTTGCATATTCTTCTATAGAGCATGAAGAGGAATTCTTCATTTGGACATTTTATTGATCCTTCCACATCTGACCCAACCAGACCCTGGTGGCTGCTTACACATGGGCAGGTAAGCTGACAGTAAGACCAATCACTTCCTACCTGAGCACTGCAGCATGCCCGAGGTCAGCAAGATCTGCTGGTCAGCCTGTCAAACAAAGACACAGAGAAATGCTCTCAAACTTGGAGTTAATCACAGTCTCTCTCCGCCTTAGCTAACTTACAGGTTTGTTGTGACACTTCAGTGGCAGGGGCCAAGGCAGAAAGCCTTGTATTCCTCGGCAGAAAGGCCAGGGATATTATCTGAACAGATGGGCACTCTGTTAACATCAGTAGCCAGAAGGTTGGGTTACACAGCGGGAAGGACAAAGCACTCCATGTGTGTTAAGAAACACTTCCTACTGGTGGTTGCTTTGCATGGCAACAGTCAAACGTTAGCCCTGAAACAGGTTCCAGTGCTTAAGGAGAGTTGGCTCAGATCTGTTCCTGCTCCAGTTCCTGTGTTGTGACTCAAGGCCACAGTTCAGGCCTTTCAGCACCTTCCCTGGCACAGCAAGGGCAGAGGAAGCTGGCTGCCAGCGCCTTCCTCTGTGCAGCTTCAGGGAGCAGAACAGCCTTTGGAGGGAAGGATCCATCCCCTGACCTGAGTCAGCGCCCCAGGTGGATTCCAGGAGGCAGTCCAGCCCTCAGGGTCAACCCAGTTCCCCATCCCTGCTCTGCACCCATCACAGGAAATTCAGATGCCTCAGTGCCCGCCTTAATCCACTCATCCAAGAGATCTGGCACGGTAATTTCCAGAGCTGCTCAGTGTGACCACGAGCCTTTTTTATTTTTTGTTTCTCCATTCTCAATACGTGGATTGTATATATGCATAGCAATGGACACATATGAAATACACACGGCCTTCTAATAATTATAGACTGGCTTCAACCAAAGCAGGCCAAATAGCCAAGTAAGTGCCCAGTCAATGACAGGGTCTCTATGCCACCTATTTGTATATCGAAAGCATTGTAGGGTCCTCAATCCTTTGCATTACAGAAGGTGACAGTTGCTATTTCCCGTGCTGAGGTATCAATCTTTTAGCTATCCGAAGAGCACAGAAAATCCATTTCCCTTTCCATTCTACATGAAACAGCTGAGAGGTCATCAGGAGTTTGGGCTGAAGTGTCATCAATATGCTGATGACACTCGGCTCTACCTCTCTTTTTCATCTGACTCAGGTCTCTACCCTTAACCAGTGTCTGGACTCTGCAATGGATTGGGTGAGGGCCAGTAAGATCAGGCTCAATGCCCACAGCTGCCTTTCAAGTTTCCAGATGTGCTCATGGGGAAGAAGATTGGGAACTCCAACTTTAGTGCATCTAATGGAAAGGATGAGTTTTGCCTTGTCTTGTCTCCTCTCTGCTCCCCCCACATGCAGACACTGCAGTCAAGATTGTGTTAATCAATAGGCCTCCATAGATCAACTCTGAAGTAAACAGATGCTGTGGAGAGGGATGGGAGGATCTGTCTGGGGTGAGTCTGCCAGCTCTGCCACATGACTAGGGGGCAGGGAGCGGGAAGGGAAGGGAAGGGAAGGGAAGGGAAGGGAAGGGAAGGGAAGGGAACACTGTTGAACTGTCCCCTTGTTGCGCCATATTCCAGTGAGTCCATTCAAACAGCCACACTCTGTTGCCCCTGACAGAGGAATCAGCCCATCAGGTGCTTCCTGCAAAGGCTCAGGAAGGCGGATGGAAGAAGGCAGGCAGGAAGAGGGGGAAGGCAAGGCTTGGAGAGCAAGAAGCAAACTGGGACGAGCCCTGCTGGATCAGGCCAAGGGTCCTTCTCGTCTAGCATTCTGTTCACACAACGGCCCAGCAGCCACCCATGGGACCAGCTGCCTAACCATGCATCAGATTGCACCTGTATAGTGCTAATGTCAGTATTTATTTATTTCATTTTTATACCACTTTGTAGCTGAGGCCCTCTGGGCAGTTAAAAAAAAAATAACGAAAGTTTTAAAAAGACACAGACATACACATAAACACACACAATTGATTTAAAACAGCAAAACCATAATAACAATTGCTATTCTGAATCCATACAGAAGCATAGCAGCAGCACAGAATAAAATGCAATAAATAAAAGCAAAGTTTAAAAGTTAAACACCCATACTGGATGCTGTGATACTCATACTTTTATCTGTATTCTATTTTGTTGCTGTTGTTGTTGTGAACCATCCTGAGATGTTTGTGATGGGATGGCATACATATAAAATAAAAATAAATAATAAATTTTGATTAAAAATAATACATATTTAAATGCTGTGAAAATAAAATGATTTTCACCAACAAGAATACAGAGTAGGTGCCAGGCACACCTCTTTGAGGAGCTCATTCCAAAACTGGGGTGCCACAACCGAAAAGGCCCTCCTTGGAGGCCACCCATCTCAATTCCTTTGGAAGGGGCTCCTGGAGAAGGACCTCCAAGATGAATTCACAGTCTGGGTGGGTATATATGGGAGGAGGTGATCCTTCAGATGACCTGTCCCAACCCTTTAGGGCTTTGAATGTTGGTACTCGCCCTCTGAATCGGGCCCAGACTTCAACTGGCAGCCAGTGCAGTTGAAAGAGGACTGGCATGATATGCTCGTGAAAGCCGGTCCCCATTAACCATCTTGCTGCCCAGTTTTGGATCGGTTGCAGTCATCTCTGGACCATTTTCAGAGGCAGCCCCAGTAATCCAAAAATCAGCCAGCTGGACAGACAGACCACCCTCTGACAACGCCTCAGTCCTGCCTGGATTGAGTCTCAGCCTGTTGGCTCTCATCCAGTCCATCACCAGGGTCAGATACTTCTTCAGAGCGGCCACTGCTTCACCTGAGTTTGATGAAACAGAGAGGTAGAACTGAGTGTCATCTGCATATTGGTGGTACCTTGGCCCATACCTTCAGTGTCTTCATATCAAATGGGAAGTAAGGCAGACAGGTCTCCTTGCATTTAACAGATTATTCATGTTCCCTCAGCTGTTCATCCCTACACTCTTTCTTAGGAAAAGCAGGAGCAGGAAACAAACAAAAAATGAGTGGGGAAAATGGAATAATGCTGATATGTAACATGATTTACTTAAAGCAGAGCAACAAACTTTGTGTGGGTGCTTGTATGTTTTCCTCCCGAGTAGATTTTAAAAATTAAATACGTAACTGTTCAGCTGTGGCATTCTCTGCAGCATGATAAAACCTGAAAATGCCCCAAAATCCAATTCTAAATTTCTCCAACATGTCTAAGTTGTGCATAATTTCATTTCAGATTTACACCATTTTGCCTGGTTTTGGATGCCCCTGTTGTTAGTAAATAAATACAAGTCTATATTTATTTCTATATAGTTCTATATATCAGTTCTATATATCAGAACTGACCCCTTTAGGAAAACATTTAGCATTTACATTCACCAACAGACAAAATGGGGAAGGGGAGAGAAAATGGGGAGAGGTCAGGGGCTGTCAAACAAAAAATTAAGGATGGGCTTCAAGGGAAGCAAGCAGTTGTGGAACTGCAAGGGAAAAAAGTTTATTTTCTCTCTTTCCCTCCCTCCCACCACACACAATATACCTCATGTGACGGCCACTCCTGCATTTCAGGTCCCCGGCTTGAGGCAGATTGGTGTCCAGATACACTACTGCCACTGAACTTCAAAAACCCTGCTTTGTATACACAGAACACACCAAAGAATGAGAACGGTTTGTTTGTTTGTATCCACCCAAGACAGATACTGGATACTGTGGATATGGTGAATTACAAGCACTAGGGGAGAGGAATAGAAAGATCTAGAAGCAGCAGTCTCGGGGTTCTCAGGCTTCTGAAATAAATGTTTGTAGAACTTGCAGTCACTTAGAGTAAATCAGCGAACAGGGCACTGAACGAGCATCGATTTCATCTTCCCCTCCTCTTCTTTCATTCTGCTCTTCTTCATGAATGTGTGCAACACCCAGACCTGCACCCCCCCCCCGCCCGCGGTTCTTTTATCTTCAAACTGATTCCTCCTCCTCCTCCTCCTTGCCAAATCCCAGACACCAGAGATAAGAACGGATGGTTCCAGTTGGGTTGCAAGAAGTTGCAGCGTCATTAATCAAAACCTTCTGAAAGGGAAACAGCTCAGCAAACTCAAAGGATGAGCTGTGTTCCTGCTTGAAATCTCCTCAGCAAAAGATCCGAGTTGCCGTCATGGCAGTATTTGTTCTCTGGCAACTCCCCTCTTTCCCCAGATCTTCCCTTTTCAATGACAGGTTGCTTCTGAAGAGGCTTTTATCGTGCATTAGAGAATTTCAGTGTGCAATCTGCATAACATCCGCATATACTAATTCAGATACATAGCTGCTTGTTTAGAAAGAATGGCTATACTTTAAGCAATAATACAGCACGTCTCACTTGAGCGAGAAAAACTGCCCAGGTGCCTGTGTCTCCCCTTGGCCTGCTGTTGACGGGCAACTTTAAGGCCCCTGCTGTGTTGCCCCAACTTATGGCTCCCTGTCTTTAAACTGGACTCGAGCTGGACCGCCCTTCAAATAGAGGATTGTTCTCTGGCAGTTCTTCCAAAAAAAAAAAAAAGATTCTCCTCTGTAAGGTAGGCCACCTGGCCACCCTACCCATGCAAAACAGGTGCCCCTGCACAGGGCTAGGCCTCGCCCCCTCCTTGGCCTGCATGCCTGGATTGGATGGGCACTTCCTACAGGCAAAGCTCCAAGCAAGCAGAGGGTTAACTGGCAGGGCAATCATTCTGTTTGCCATAGGCTTATCCCAGCCGCTCCCGGCTGGCATTCCTCTGCCAGCAAGAGCCAAGAAAAGGAGAGGCAGGGAGCCAAGCTTCTGTGCCAGGCACACTCCCTCCCCAGCCCCGCTGTTTGCCTGCAGCGCATGGTGGGGAGAGCCCCCTGCCAAGGGGTGGCTGGGCAAGACGTCTGCATGGGGGAAGAGGAGGAGGCGGCGACAACAGCGATATTGTTGAGGTCGGTTTGGCTTGGGTGCATGTGACTAATTTAAGATTTGGGAAGGCAGAGGAGGATGACAGCAAGTGAGGACAACCGCGAGAGAAACAGTTGTAAGGAGGAAGGGCGACTGCTTGGAGCCCAGAGGAACCGCTCCTCCGCGAAGGCGCAGAACCGAGGCCTGCAAGCCAGAAAAGGGGCTAGTGAGAGCCAGTGCGCTACAGCGGTTTAAGTGCTGGGCCAGAACTGGGGAAACTAGGTCTGAGTTCCCACATGGCCATGTTATGCGGGTGATTTGGGGTCACTGTTGAACCTCAGCCTGACTTTCCTCATAGGTTCGTTGTGAAAATAAAAGTGGGGAACATGAAGAAGAGAACCTTGCACTTCTTGCAAGAGGGGAAAAGGCATGATATTGCTGTGATAATCAGTAAATAAACACAAAGATGTTTCAGGATGTGGGGTAGAGTGTCATACAGGAGCACAGCTGAGTTACATGGAATCAGAACATGTTTAGCCCAGTATGGCCAGAGCTCCAGCCTTCCCAAAATGTCCTCCATGTGTGTTGCACCACAGCTGTAGACTACAGCATGGCCACTGGAGATAGTGGGAGTTGTAGTCCAGCGCATCAGAAGGACGCCATGCTTGGGGACCCTGACCTACTTTGACCAGCAGCAGCTTCTCCGAGGATCACGCTAGAGTTTTCTACGTGGCTGAATGGGGATTCGAACCTGCGTCTCACAGTCCAACACTCTAACTCAGCTGATCCCCAGCCATTTTGGACCTGTGCTCATATCTGGGAATCTGAGAAACTGCTGTGAGCACCACCACAAGAGGCCCCGTCCAGGAGCGCTGCTTCGGTGTCCACCTGCCATGTTGAGGAATCTCATTCAGGCACCATTTTGCTTCGTGTCTGTTGGGCACGGCAACATTTCTTTCGTGAAGGACTGTCTAATTCCTCTAATGGCTGCCTGAGCGACGCAGCCAGTGCTTCTTTTGTACCTATGCTTGGCAGTGGCCAGTAGCTGCTGCCTTCAAAGAGGAGTTTATTATACAGATACATTTTGTGCTGGAACATCTTTTAATATTCACTGCCACACACAATCTTTTTATTTACCTGCTTCATGGAAATTAACCAATGGAGGAAAATTGATTCTCCAGGCTGTTCTGAGAGCTAAAAGATTAATATGATAAAGCTGGAATGATAAATGCTCACCTCCAATGATGCAATGGATTGAGGACCTTGCACTGCTTTCCACAGGAGGATGGATGGCATACAGATCCCAACTTCAAATGGATGCTTACATGGATATTTGGTCCACTTTTGCTTGAACCTATGTATAATCACAACAAAGTTGTGTGCATTTCATATAACTCCACTTACATATATTAAAAGAAGAACCAGTGTGGCGTAGTGGTGAGAATGCAGGACCAGGACTCAGCTGACCTGGGTTCTAGTCCTCGCTCAGCCATGGAGCCAATTGGGTGATCTTGGGCCAGTCGCAGATTCTCAGCCCAGCCTACCTCACAGGGTTGTTGTTATAAGGATAACATTGAGAGCAGGAGGAAGAGAATGATGTGACCCACTTTGAGTTTGTAAGAACAAAGCAGGGTATAAATCTAATAATAAATAAATGTGGGATGAAAAAAATATTGTGCGCCCAGGATACATGTTGAGGTCCTCTGCTGTAGTGACTACACAACACAGTTTTAAATGTTAAACTCACAAATTAAACTCACAAATTAAGAGGACAGGAATAAACTAGCACTTGCTTGTGCACCCACAGCTTTCTGACTAGTCACCTGCAGGAGCGGCCCGGGGCCTTTAGGGCCATGGACTTTGGCCCCAAGATCTGGCCCTTGATGCACCACTCTGCATTCTGAGAAGATTTCTGAGTCCACAGTGGTCAGCAGCAGCAAGTCTCACCCCAGCAGGAATTTAGACTTTATTTGGATTGAGGACCAATGCCTGATGGGTTCCCTTCTCTCATATACATTTTCCAACCTATTAAGATCATTGTCTGAAGCCCTGCTCTGGATATCCCCATCACCAGAGATCTGGCAAACGCTAACCAAGGGCAGGGCCTTCTTGAGTGTGGCACCCTTTTTAATGGAACACTCTGGGTGGGGGGAGGCTTGCCAAGCACCAAACTCATCTGCAGTCTCCAGGCAAAGATGTCATTTAGAAACAACATTTTAAAAAGAAACAATGCTAAAATGTTTAATTCTGCTGAGCTGAGCTGCTTATTTTGCTGTTAGCAGCTGTCAGCGTTATTAACTGCTGCTGCTTCTTTACTTAGGCTTTTAGAAAATGGTTAAAATGTTTAACTCTGCAGAGCTGCCAACATACCTTTGCTGTCAGTAGCTGTTACTGCTCTGCTTTTCAGTTCATTTCTGAACTGGAGGGGTATGCAGCTTTTTATTGTTTCACTAGAATCCTTACTAACTCATAGACCATGTTGTAAACCAAAATGACAGGCAGTGGAAATACACACGTTTAGTCAAAGGTGCAGGTCTGAATTGCTGGAGCTGCGGCTCCCTTTCTTCTGCTTCTACATGGGGTCGGAAATGGCTTCACGCCTGCTCACCTAACCCCACCCTGAGCTACGGCAGGTCTTTGTGGGTGCCTCGTAGTTCAGTTTCTCAGGCTACCTCAGGTGAGTCCACCATGACCAGCTGCATTGCGCCTTGTCCTCTTTCTCAGAGGGTTGTTCCCAGGTGGGCCACTGCAGGAACATTGGCCCTTGGCAAGAGCCCAGCCATGCCTAGCACTGGCGCCAACCCTGTCCTCAAAAGCTGGTGAGTCTTTCAAAGCCCACAGGAGCCTTCGTGGGCTTTGCTGTGACAGAGCAGCATCCGAAGAATGGTGGAGGGGGATACCGCAGAGCCAGCTTTTGTGGGCCGCGGGAAACAGCCGAGCCAGAACGTGCACAGACACATTGCTGCACACAGCCCCGGGCATGTGAGAAGCCCCTCGCCTCTCCTGGCGTCTCTGCACAGCTCTCTAAGTGCAGAAATGTGACAGCGTGCGACCCGCCCCTCCCAAACCGTCTGGACTGCCAGCCGAGAGGTTTTCTGGCTGGAGAAAGGAGATTCTGATTTCTCAGGGAGATTACTTCCTGCGGGGGAAGGGGAAGCACTGGGGCAGAAGTGCTGCCAGCACCCTCCAGAGTCCGGCAGGAAGCCTTCCTCTGCCCCGTACCTGTTTTCTCCGTCCGTCCCTCCCTCCCGGCCTCCCCCCACTGCCACCCACAGCCCGCTTTGTTCTCTCCTGTCTTTCAGAGGTTACCAGTGAAATCTCTCAGGCACGGTTTGGCAGGGATCAAGGTCTAGGCGCCTCTGAGAGACCTCTGAGAGACGAGCAGGATTTATCTCCTGCGATTCCAGATTTCATGTGGTTAAATATAGCTGGAGAGAGTGAGGGAGACGGAGCAGTCAGTCCAGCAACGGAAAAGGCCCAAGGGAGACTGACGGCTACAGGACAGGCATCGGAGAGGTGTTTTTCCTGGAGGGCTGTTTATACTGCATGCCCCATAGACCCAGATCTGGCCTCAAAGAAAACTGAATTCTGTGACCTCTGTCAATGGCACATGGACACATTTCCTTCTATTTTGATTATTTTTTTCCTATGCCACTATAACGCTCTCTCTCACACACACACACACATTATTATGAGAGGAGCAATGCGCGGAATTCCCTACTACTAGAAATCTAGCTCCGTCAGCTCTTGGATTTCTGAGATGACAGAAGGTGTTGCTTACACAGTTCATGGCTGCGTTCCAATACTACCTGCCATTATATGTTAAATACAAAATAATGTTAAAAGCTTCTTATTGCACAATGAACTGCAATTGGATAGTGCTGGGTGTCAAAAACACATGAAATACTTGCCCAATATTGCCCAATGTAACTACAGAGAATCGCCAGATAATTAATACAATTGTGTAGAATGTTGAGGAGCAAATAATTTCCACTCGGTTAAGCTACAACCTGCATCCTGCTGAGTTTTGTGGAATGAGAAGGCACATGACTGGAAGCAAAAGAATTGCAGTCTTACACAGTTATCACCTTTACTTCAAAATAAACCGCCTTTACTTTGAGAGCCAGTGTGGTGTAGTAGTTAAGAGCGTGGAACTAGGACCCAGGTGATCTGAGTTCTAGTCTTCGCTCAGCCATGGAGCAACTGGGTGACTTTGGGCCAGTCACAGACTCTCTGCTCAATCTACGTCACAGGGTTGTTGTTGTGGGGGTAAGACTGAGAGCAGCAGGAGGAGAATGATGTCAGCTGCTTTGAGTCCTTTAAAAATGAAAAAGGCTAGAAAGCAAATCAATCAATCAATCAATCAATCTCTCTGGTTTCCATGAAACTGACCCCCAAATAACTGAGCTGAGATGCTTGGCTGCAGTTGCTAAAGCACCTAGCCTGGCCTGACATTTAACATTAACTCACAGCATGGAAGGAATAAGGCATATTATTGAGTCATGGGTCATCATTATGTGCAAATGCTGCTCGTGATTAGATTATGGGTTGTTAACAAAACAACCAGAAATAAAGCCCATGTTTTATTACTGGATTGTAAACTTTTGACTTTTCTCACCTTTATTCCATAACCCAACACTCGTTCCTTTGCAGGTTGTTTGGAGGCAAAGCCAGTGGGTTGCTGGCTATGTGTGAACAGGGTTTTAGTGTTTTCCCTCTGACATGGTTTTTCTTCTGTTCTGTCTGGATCTTGTGTTTCTTGTTTGTCTGGTTTTTCTGCTTGAGGTGCAGCTGAATGTGTGAGCTGTTACAGGTCCAAACATCAATGTACATGTACGCCCATGAATCACAAGCTTTCTTCTTCCCGACGAAAACAGAGTCAAACACAAGCAATGTTCCTTTTAGACAATACTAAACATTATGGTGCTACCTGATCAATTCTCCCTGGCAGCTTGTGCGCTTGCATGCACGCACATGTGCAGGTGGTGTGCAAAGGGGAGAGTAATAAACTCAGTTGAATCGGGGGCTATTCGGGTGCTTGATTACCAGTTTGCTTCAAAGTTCAGGGTGCCGATTTGACCTTTGAAACCCTCATGCATTGCTTGTAAAACACACACACACCACACTCATGTGGATATTTCATGATAAGCCACCATAAGTTATTTTCATGTCTTATCACAACATGTGAACCCGCCCATTGTTTCTAAAATGAACAAGGCAGGGTGATTGCACAATGACGGACTCATCCTGACACGGCTGGGCTCAATCTCGACTAGTGTTTTGTCCCAGTACTTTAATGTCTAGTTTACTCATGTGGCACATAATGTGTTGTCCAAACACTATTTCTCCCTCAATATTCTCTTCTCCCCATATTCCCTTTGAATTAGATATTTCAAGAGCTTGTTGTTCCCATGCTCTACAAAAGCATGTTGCGGTTCCATGGCCACACTCTTATTATAACTCTTACAAGCTCTAGAATTAGTTTTGCAATGCCTTTCCCCTTTATGCTTCCCACGTCTTTCACCTCCCCTTCCCTTGCATCAATTTTGAAGGGATTTCCAGAGAGGAAATCTATGAGTATTATATTATGGGGTCATTTTTCACGGTGCACCTACTCAACCACACAGCTGTTAACTGCACAATTTATTTTTAACCCTCTAGTCCTGCACAGCTGCAAAGGTGCATACGCAGCCACGCTTAAAAAAAAAGAAAGCAACTCGAAACAGTGTGACCCACGCCTTCTGCAATTGTGGCACTATCATGCAGCTTCTGACCTGTGCTCACACCGTAAGCCCAAATAATAAAAGGCATGTGACTGTTCAAATTCCTCCCAATTCTTCTGTTCAGTGAGCCACAACACATTGGTGTGTGGCACTGGGGCACTTTAGCAGGTTAGGTCCAGGTTTAAGCTGGATCAGCAGCTTTTCCCCACCCGCTCCTTCCTCAGCAAACCGCCCCCCCCCCCCGCTGCCCAGCCTCCTGCAAATCCTACATAAAGAGCCAGGGGACCCAGTGGAATGGGCTGCGTTATGGGAGGCCAGGGGGATCCCCCAAAATCTGCCAGAGGGAATCTTCCACAAATAGAGCCTTTCTACTGGCAAAAGCAGATCCTGCATTCAGCTGAGGGGATACTGTCTGCTCACTTCATTACCTTGTGCCCACTGAGCAGCAACTGCATTGTGGGGGGGGGGGACCTGATTCCTCCACAAACAGAAGGGGTTCAAGTGCAGCCCCTCCCCTGCTGAGGCATACAGAAAGTCCTCTGCATGAGGCTTTTAATCCGCCACTTTGTTGACACGTCTGCTTTTGCATTCTTTGTAGGATTAAGACGCACCTTTACACATCTCCCTTTCCAGGCAGCGGTGTTGTTGTCTTTCTCGGCCTTTCTGCATGTTCCATTGCACAACCACTAGGTAGCGCTGTGCTACTAGGTGGTGCTGCACCACTAGGTGGCGCAGAATTGCTCAAGCACGTGGCGGTTTCATGGGCGGTTCGCGGAGATACCAGGCTTTACCAGGCTGGGGGGGGAGTGCAAATGCACTAAATCATTGCAAAGCATGGGAGGGGCCCTGGAGAACGAGGACTTCGTGCAAAGCACTCACGAAACACTTTGACTGAGGTATCAAAAACATAAAAGCCTCCTGCAGAAAGGCTCTGAGAGTACTAAGCAATATGTACAAAAAAGCAGCGTGCTAGGATTAAATTTCTTGCCTAACTTGCTATTGTTAAACCATTAGGAGCTGGCTGATCTTCTGCAAATCAACCAACAGAACCGATCCATCCCATCCCCTGGCTTAGTATATCAGGTGTGTGAAAGAAATCTACCTTTCATTTGCAGATTTAGGTAGAGGATGTTGTGTGCAGAGGAAAAACCAAGAGCTGTCTCCTTTCTCCTCGGAGCGGAGCGGGAGCTTCCACAGAGAACCTCATTATTTTCCTCTTTCAGAGTTATTGGCACACACGTTTGTCTTCAGCTCCTTCCTCGTCCCACTGGGACACAATGTCATCATTATCAGGGGTTTATTCATCCATTATTCACTGCTGGGGCTGTGAAACCCACCCGGCCCATCTGGTACAACAGCAGCCCAGAGCAAGTGTCAGAGAGAGAAGCTGCTGCTAAATTATTCACAGACTGCTCCGATGCCCCCGCGCCCAATCAATATGCAGAGAGGGGGCCCCGAGGCACAAACTGTTCACTGTTAAGCTTTCTAATCTCTCTCTCTCTCTCTCTCTCTCTCTCTCTCATACACACACACACACCAGGCCTTATCAGGCCTCACTGCCCCCATTCAGAATCCAAGACTCTTGGCTTCATCTCCTCAGGAAAGGCAGAAATCACAGCTACTTACAAATGAGGCAAAAGATGGATGAAAAGGAAAGAAAACATCAGGAAATCCCGAGCAGAAAATGCTGCTGTCCTGATCCCCTGTAAGCCTCAATGAATGAGGCAGAGCGATAGCACCAAAAAAGCTTTGTTTAGAAGCATTCGTAGAATCTCTGAGTTGGAAGGCACTTGGGAAAGCATCTAGACTGACCCTCTGCTCAGTGCAAACTGTGCATGGGTTACCTATTTTTCTCTCTCTCAGTATCAAATTCATGGAGGCTGGGATGATCAGGGCAATATTTATTATCGTTATTTAGAGACTGCCTTTCATTGTGTAAGACAAAGGCTGATTTAAGAGACACCACCCAATTCAATAAAACAATAATAAAACATAGAACAAATATCCAGCATACAATCCAGCCAGTACTAAGCATCAGTGTCCAGAAGTGGGCACATTTTTGTTAACCATTTTTGACAGGTGCCTGTCAGATCTCTAGCAGCAGGTGGGGTACAGAGCCCCCAATATGGGAGCCATGATAGAGAGGGTGCTATAAGATGTAAACACGACATGACTGAGAGGGTTTCTGATGGCAGTCCCAGAGAACATGGAAGGATGCTCTTTCTCAGCAAGTTCATCCACAAGTATTCCAAACTGCAAAACCTTGAACTTGGATCCAGTGTGAGCACATAACAGCAACATCTCTTTGATTAGCTCTTACAGACAAATACAGGCGAAAGCTGCCTTTGTTATGCCTTCCTTGTGGGAGGCTCACCTAGAAATCTGATGGCTGGAGTTGCAGAAAAAAAGTTGCACTAGATGGATTTTGCGCTTGTCTTGTAAGACAAACCTTTACTTCTTTACAACTTTAGCATGAAAGGAGGCTCAGGAATCAAAAGGCCTTTCTGGAACAAGCCATGCCGTCTGCTTTTATTTCATTCTGGTCTCGGAAGTCTGAGGAGTTGGATTTAGCTACTCAGTGCCAAGAAAAAGATACTCTTCACATGTTCGTGCTTAAATCCACTGCTTTGGTATGGCCATTTATTGCACAGGTCCTGACAGGTCTGTTGTGTTCCCTGTATGTCTTCTTACATCAGATTCTAGAACAGAGCTCAGCTCCACTCAGATCAGCAAAAACAACAACCTAAAAATCATCTATCCTTGGCAAACAAAGACAGTCTGAGTTGATGTGATAGTATCCTAACACAGATGTTGGAGGAATTTGCAACAGACTCAGGTAAGATCGGATGTCTATGATATCCAGTTTCCGGCTTTTTCTGAGTCATAAGGATTTGGTGGTCTTGTGAACAATTTTTTTTCACTTGAGAGATGGATTTGTGCTAATGCATATTAGAACTAAGCTACTGTATTTTTCACTCTATAAGACTCACCTGACCATAAGACGCACCTAGTTTTTAGAGGAGGAAAACAAGAAAAAAAATATTCTGAATCAAATGGGCACATAATCACAGGCACATTCCGCATCACTTCCCCATGGGCTGCACATCTGACAGACTTACTGCACACACATATTCACTCTATAAGACGCACAGACATTTCCCCTTTTGGGGGGGAAAAAGTGAGTCTTATAGAGTAAAAAATACGGTACTTTAACTAGTATGAACACCAGTGCAAATTAGTGCAAGTGAACAAAATTCTGGTTAAAAAATATCTGATTCTGTCAATAAATCAGATGGAAGACATCTGACAATCTGTGAAACAAAATCTGTATATCCCAAGTTCTAACCATGTTCGACTTACCTCCTGGAGATCCTGGGTGTCCTGCCAGGCCTCAAAAACAGGATATAATGACTCCAACTTTGCAAGGGAGCAAAGAGGGACATATTTGCAAGGTAGGACTGCAAAATATTTGGCCCCCAGATGTGAAATGTTGCAGACTCCTTCTTTTCTGGAAAGCACAGAGGCCTTTATCCAATAGCACAAATGTGTGAATGGGCTGGTGGTCAGAAACAGCCAAGGAAGAAGATGGGAGAAGGCCTGACTTGGCCCCATTGCGTGCTGGGTAGCAGTGAACACAAAGCGGTATTGTTGTTTTCTTCAAGTTCAGGGAGGGCCAAAGAGTAGGCTGGGAAGAACTGCGAAGCCTGCAAGCTGTGTGGATTGCAAAATGGAAAATGAAGTCCAGAGCTGAAACCTGCCGAGGAGTTATACGAGCTGTGCTGGATCAACCCAAAGATCTGTTTAGTCATAAGAACATAAAAGCCATGCCGGATCAGACCAAAGGTCCACCCAGTCCAGCACCCTGCACACACGGTGGCAAACCAGCTGCCCCCAGGGCTCCTCAAGCAGGAGGGGTGCAAGAGCTCCTCCTGCCCAGCTCCTCAGCAACTGGGGCGTGCAGGCAGGCAGGCCGCCTCTGGTCAAGGAGGGAGCACACAGCCAGCAAGGCTAGGGGCCACTGATAGCCCCTTCCCACAGGAATCTGCCCATCCAGATTGGCTGCCATCACCACTCCCCATGGCAGTGAATTCCATAGCTCGACTATACCTTGAGTGAAGCCGCATGCCATTTTATCTGTCCTAAATCTCCTACCAGTCGGCTTCATGGGATGACCCCCGGTTCGAGAATTATGGGAGAGGGGGAAAATGTCTCCCTCTCTACTTTCTCCACACCGTGTATTATTTTAAGCTCCTCCGTCGTGTCTCGTCTTGCTTGCCATTTTCTAAGGGGAGCAGCCCCAGTTGTCACAGCCGTTCTTCCAACCCCCTGATCATCCTTGTGCTCTCTCTGTACTTTTCCCAACTCATTCTGTTCCTGCAGCGGCTAGCCTGGTACCCTCAGGAGGAGTTCACAAGCGGGGCAGGAGCAGCGTAGCCCTTGTCCCTGCTCTTGCACCCCATCAACTCGCATCTTGAGTCCTGCTGCCTCTTCTCTTTGCAATTAACGTGAATTAATTTAATGAATTAATGTAATGAATTAATTAATTCGTGTCTGGCATGAATGCATCAATTTCCCCTCTAAAGTCATCTCAGTTGTTGCCCATCACTGCTGTGGATGGACTGGAGATTTAGTAGGTCCAAATTTTAGATGAACCTGCCCGATTTGCACCAGTATCTATCAATATCGATCCAGTCGAAATGGGAACTGGAACATACTTGCATACGGAAATCTGCTCCTTTCAGAATTCTGCAATGGAATTTATAATTCAGAGATGCACAATGAAATACATGTATTCAAAAAAATGCCCCCAAATGCATCTACTAGGGAAAATATGTACAAAAATGTATTCTATTAGGGTTACATTTCTTGCAAAACAATGTGTACATTAGAAAGCTAATGGAGATGGCAAAGCAGCAATTGGGGGTCACCAGGGAAGGCAAGAAGCTGCGGATGCTTCCCTTCACCAGTAATTCAGAAACAAGGACTTGTGAATCAACAAAGCTCACCAAAATTCTCCCATCCTGAAGCTTGTTCAGTGTGAGCCCATATCAGAAAGCGAGCTTTATTTTTTCTACCTGGATTTTATTCACCTGTATTTAATGCATATTTTCCCAGTGTGCATACTGTGTGCATTTTTCAAAGCTATGCATTTCAAATCTATGTGTGTTGCTGATATATTGGTTTTGATCTATGAATCACATTGCAGGCTTGGAAATATGTGGACTTTGATAACAGACTCCATCCAGATTCCTGTTCTGTCTGGAAGCTACAAACTGGGTAATTCCTGAACAAAAGCAGACTGAAACAAATTCTCTATGCCTAATGTCTGTGTCTCCTTATGGGATGGACGATTTGTACACTTTGAAAAGTACTCTTTCCTGCAGTTTTTTTATATGAGCCAAGACTGAGGCCTTGGCACTGAAGTATATTCAAGAAGCTAACAATAATGTACAATGATGCATTCATAACAACCGAACAAGTGGCGACAAACACTGCATCCACCAGAACTGTTTGGCATCCAGGTCAGGATGGGGTTGATTGACTCTATCTGCCAAGTGTCCCACAAAATTGCATACCACCCAAGAGAGAGAATCACTCGGCTGAGGGAGCCCTTCTATAAAGGTCACTTGGCCATGCCGGCTGGGAAAGATGGGAATTGTGGTTGAGCATAGCTGGAGGGCACCAGACTTGGGGACGCTGCTCTAAGAAAGAAAAAAGTGAAATAATTCAGGGAAAACAGATGACTTAATTAATCATTCCCTCCCCTACAGGATGGCTGGTGGCATCCTCACAAACTTTAATGGACCAGAAACTGTTTCACCAGGTTGGGCCACAAAACCTCATGCCAGAATATACTGGTTAGTCTTTAAGGGTCAAGACTCGTTGTTGTTCTTGCTGTGACTAATGTCGCTGCCCCTCTGGAAGTTCATGAATGGGAGCTGCATTTCCACTCCTGGGAGCGAGGGAGGTGTCTGGCTGCGTTTGCTCTCTTTCACGGCCACCGTCTTAAGCTCCTTCTTCCCAGTGGGCAATCTCCGTCCGGATTTGCTTTCTGGATACACCAGTTGCTTTGGCCCAGTGAGCGCACACATGTTGGACGCAAGCCTTTTGTGGGAATGCCGGCCTGTCGGTGTGGCCGGCTCTGCCATGACGCAAAGTGGGTGGCCACCTCAGGCGGCAGATGCTACGGGGCAGGGGGTGATGGGGGGCACTGGAGAAGGGAGCTCAGTCTGCCCTGCACCCTGACCAGCTGGCTTACTGCCCCCAGACACAGGGGAGAGCGCTGTCCTCCGCCAGCACCGAATAAGAGTCAACTGCCAGTTCAGGCAATTTCCTGAACTGGCAGTTGAGGAAATGTTGAATTTGGGAATGTTGAATTTGAGAAGCAGTAGCGCCTTGCCCTTCACCTCAGGCAGCAAAACGACTGGAGTTGGCCCTGGCTGCAGGATCTTATCTCTTGCTGAGGGAGAGGGAGAGAGAGGGAGGGAGAGAGAATGAGAAACTGAAGAGTCTTGCCACATGCCTCACTCTTCCTGCTGGCTTCCCACCTGGAGAAATGCCTGATGGCACTGTGGCGCCCTCACAACAACCTTTGCTCCGCTGTCCCTCCCTCTGTCCCAGGGGAGGCCCCTGCACCTGTCTTTTCCCAGAGGATGGGCTCCCCAGCCCCTAAACCCCGCTCTTCCTTTCCCAAGGAAGTCGGCAGCCCCGGCTATGAGTTTCCATGGCCACCTTCCAGGAATGGACGGCAGGGATCTCAGGCGGGGGAGAAAGAGATGGATGAGACATGACCTAATGTGTCTTTTCCAGCGATGACCTTCGCATCTTCAAATGCAAACAAGAAACCAGGGAGAGCTAATAATACTCAGCTAGACCAGCCTGCAGTAAACAGTCCTCTGCCCCGGCTGGGGAAGCAAGGAGCTCGGGTGACACCCGCCTGGAGCCAGCGCAGGGAGCCAAGAATGTGCCGAGGTCGGATATACTGTTACTGCGTTGTTGCTGTCGCCTGTGAATGGCCCATGGCCCTCTCCTCTGACCATCCGCTGCTAAGCAGCAGCCGGTTTGCTAGAGGAAAGGCGCGGGGGACAAGCCTGCCACCAGATTTCATCTGCTCGTTTTATCAGCCCTGCCTGTGCATTAAAGGCTTTGCTGGCAGGCGGGGTGGTGAGACCTACCCATGCAAGCCCAGTGGGGCTTTCATTATGCTAGGGATCGGTTTTAGTAATGAATAAATCAGACATAAATTGGCATTAGGCCGACCGTGATGGAGCCGGTGTGCCATGGAGCACGAAGGGCCGTGCGCAGGCATCTGAATGAATCATGCGTCCAGTGCATTGACTGGGACTCGGCTTCACTGCATGCAGCTACAGCAAGCAAAGTGCTACCCTGTTTCCCCGAAAGTAAGACCTAACCGGAAAATAAGCCCTAGCATGATTTTTCACGATGCTCGTAATATAAGCCCTACCTCAAAAATAAACCCCAGTTAAGATCCTCAGACAGATGCATTTAGTACATCCGTTGCAACACAATTCGAGATTTGGAGAGTTATAATGATGTTCCAGAAGAAGATGGCATGACTGTATTTGAATAAATGTAGATTTTTATACATGAATAAATGTAGATTTGTGTACATGAAAAAATAAGACATCACCTGAAAATAAGCCCTAGTGTGTCTCTTGGAGCAAAAATTAATGTAAGACCCGGTCTTATTTTTGAGAACACATGGTACCTGCAGAGTAACATGCACAAACACAGCTGGTGGGATTGTATTCACTCACACATCTATAGGTAGCCCCTGTTTAAGCACTAGCATTTTTGAAATTAAAGCAATTAACCTTAAACCCCATAGGTATAGAAATGCATTCTTCAGTAGTTGTGTTTAACTTGTTTATCAGTGAGAACTAGTTTACAGTAGTTCTACAGTGCCGTGCCTCACTCTTCTGTTAAAAGAATAACGTAAAATAAAATATCACTTGCTCAGGCATGTCCATAACAGTAAATGGCAAGAAAGCTGCAGGATACGAAAACCAAAATAGATCTCAGCAAAACAAAACAAATCCTCCCTTAAAAACCAGCCTAAAGCAAGAGGTTGTGACCATCTGATGAAAGGGGAAATGCCTGCCGATTCATCATGGGGAAGGTATAGGGCAGTTGCGATGCCACATGCCAAGGGAACCTGCCTGCCTAGCATCAGACTGTCTGCAAACCAGACAGACTCTGTACGTGGGAGAATGTGCTAAAAGCTGAGCTACAACATTACATGTAGGCCCTGAGCTGAACCTGTGAAACCAAAGGAATGTTCAGGTCAACGAACTGTCTGAAGCTAAATGCTTGCATGCACTCTCCTGGGGGTGAACCCAGGTGGACACACTGCAGCTTCGTTCTAAGCAGACAGTCACATGGTGGAAATGCCCATCTCTCGCTTGCTAATAAATGTGGGTTGTAGGATTGGGTGGGCAAGTTGGAGCTGTAAGGCTGGAAGCCCTGGTTCAACTCCTGATCCAACCACAGGCTGGTTAGACTTCAGCAAGCCACTGCATCTCCAATCCATGCCCCAGTCGATAATAGCCAGGGTGCCTATCTTACCGGTCTTTGTAAGTGCAACATGCAACACGAAGGGTAATGATTGAGGAAGCTTCCAAACAGCTACAGTCTGACAATGCTGATGTTACAGACACCTGATTAAACTAAAAACAGCTGCTATACCAGTAAAGCCAACACATCGAAATACTGGGTGTATTTCCACCATTCTGTGTTCATTAGCAACTTCCACAGTGTCAGGCTCTCTATATCATCAAAAACATGATTTCCCTGCCCCTGAGCACATCAGGGGAAGCTTAGATGCCTTCAGGAAATTGGATTTAGTTGAACCCCTGGCGCTGGGCACCCCATAAGTCTGCTGTTGCCCTGGCTTAATGCCTTGCTTTGACCCACTGTTAACTGCCCCACTCCATCCAGCCTTTGCATCTGAACACTCTGCTTGCCTGAACATGATATAATCCCCTTGACCGGAGCCTGTATTGATACAGAGGAAGGTTAAAGCATTGATTTTCTGCCACTCTGTGCAGGCCAACCTGCCATTAGTCCTTGATCCTCCTTTCATCTGGAGCTACTGCTGGGTGTCTCTGTGCTCCTAGCTCCTCGATATGAGAAAGATCATCCAGGGGCAGGTGCACCGTAGCCAAGCCCTCTGGTGCCTTCCAAGACATGGGGCATCTGTGTGTGTGCAGAGAGCGGCTGCAGTTCAGCATATGACAATCCCTGGTTTACCATGATGGGGAGGCACCAAGTGAAGCTGTGGCTCATGGGACTCACCTCACCTCGCCTCGCCCGCCTCGCTTCGCCTCACCCTGCCCTGCCCTGCCCTCCTGCAGTGCTGCAGGGAAGAATGGCAAAGTTCCCCTTTTGTTTCGCATTACCCACAGTTCGTTGTCTCGTTTGAGCCTGAAAGGCTGTTGTTAATACTGACTATGGCTTGTTTGAAACAAACCAGCTTTGAACCCTGAGTTGTGAATAGCCACATAATATATTTAACCCTAATTGAAGTCTGGGCCCAATTTAAGGTGCTGGTGATGACCGAAAAAGCCCTAAACGGCTTAGGGCCTGGTAACCCAAAGGAGCGCCTCCTTCCACAGGTGCCTTCCCACCCCTTAAGATCGGGGGAAGAGGCCCTTTTTCAGGAGCCCTCCTTGAAGGAGATGAAGAGGGTAACTACCTGGAGAAGGGCCTTCTCTGTGGTGGTGCCCTGATTGTGGAATTCGCTCCCCAGAGAGATTTGCCTGGCGCCGTCACTTTATTCTTTTTGGTGCCAGGCTAAAACCTTTTTATTTTCCCAATGTTTTAATATGGGGTTTTATTGTTAATTGGAAAATGTTGATTGGGATGCTGTGTTTTATTCTATTTTGTCTTATTGTTAAACCATCCCGAAACCATGGTAAGGGGTGGTCTAAAAAAAAAATGTTTTAAATAAATACGTTTAAGCCTAAACAGGTAGTATACTGATTAGAAATAGCCACATAAGAATGATAGTATATAATTCAAATAATATGGCTAGAACTCAACATTTACAGATTGCTGAAAGTCCCAATAAACCATTTAACCTTCCCAGGTTGCTTTACTGCTGAGATAACACTTAAGCACCTTTCCTCCCCAACAAAGGTCTGCTTGATAATAATCTTGGCCAGTCCATCTCAGAACAGGCTAATGTTGGTTTCCATTGACCCGTCTGAGCAACTAAAATGCCCCCCAGATGTGAGCCTGCACCAAGGAGGCCCTTGCAAAGTCCATCTCCAGTTAATCTTGAAACAGACGCCTTGCAAGCAGTACCTGCAGGCAGAGGGGGAGCACTTTGGTTCACTCCGTCCCATTCCCAGTTCTGTTAGCATCACGTGGCCACTAGACTCCCTGCCCCAATAAGGTTTTTCTCCCCAGGGATTTGGTGTACTTCTGCAAATCCCGGGACTTCCCCAAGCCTTCTGATACCCCCACTCTTGTCGTGGGTGGTGCTATTTTGGCAACATGAGCAACTCTGGAATGTTGGAATGCCTCAGCAACTCCACGGCCTTCTGGGATTCACCAGTTCTCATCTGTGCGTTTTCAAGCACACACATTTGGCTACGTGGTACCCTATGGGTTTATTTTTATTGCAAAAGATCAAGTGGATGGGAAGTGGCAGCATGTGATGCTATCTGCAGAATTCCACTTCCTGCATGTTTCATGTTGCTTATTTTCAAAGCAAATGTATCGCCTTTGTGGCATATGGACTAGAAACTTGAGATTAAACAAGCGAACAAAATGAAAACTGAGATTCATAGGAAGCAACATTCTGGACTTAAACATTCACACTGCCCCGCAGGAACTGGAAGGCAGTGGGCCTTTCAGGAAGGAAGCTTTGGATTCCAAGCAAGCTAAACTCCATCACTTTTCCAAGAAATCAGCCCTTGCAAGAAGTAAACTAGTACAGAGCCAGAAGGAGTTGTCTGGCAAATCATTAAATAGCTCCAAGGGCACAGTATCAAATCAGAGTAAAACCCCCACCCACACCTTCCATGGAGACTCCTCTTTAAAGATAGGTGAATGGCTTGGCTCTGGTCTGTGGCAGAGAATATGAGTCCTGTTGGTCAGCGGAGAGCTCATACTGGAAGGACGGTTTTTCTGTCTTCCTGTGGAGTGTGGGAAGAGGCCCTTTCTGCTGGTTGCTCAAATGGCTGTGAGAGTTAACTATAGCAGAGGCCCTGGGCCGCCGTTAGAATACACAAGTTGAAAATACTGTAAATTTTCCTTTGCAGGAAGCTGATGTTGTCCTGAGGGGAAGCAAATGAATATTTCTGAAAATATATGACAACGTGGACTCACTGGGCAAACAGGGCTGGCTCCAAACATTTTGCTGCTCGAGACAAAAGGCAAGATGGCACCCCTCTGCATCTCATGGATGAGAGTTAAGTCAATTGGCAGCTGAGTCTTTCCTCAACACTGGCAGAAAGACTGAGCCTTCCAATATACCCAAAGACAGCAGGCAAGCTTAGAGCTTGCGAGGGAGACTCCGTGGCTCAAACCGCTCCCTGCCAACCTCTTGCTGCCACTTCCCAGCCTCTGCTGCCCCAAGCTGCCTCATGGTGGGGCTGGCCCTGAATGTGACCATCTTTACAAGAGGTCCACGTCATTTCCAGATCATTTGGGCACGACTGAGAGCCAGTATGGCATGGTGGCGAGGGGGTTAGATTGGGACCCAGGAGATCTGGGTTCTAATCCCCACTCAGCTATGAAGCTTCCTGGGTAAAAGTTATTTTAACTGTTAATGTATTATTATTGTATTTATAGATTTTAATATATATAGCCGAGATGGTACCAGTTTTTAAATTATTAATTTTTTTATGAATGTTGTGAGCCACCCCGAGGCTTTGTTGCGATGGGGGTGGCATAGAAATGTTTTAAATAAATAAATAAATTTGGGCCAGTCAGTCACTCTCAGCGCAAGCTACCTCACCAGGTGCTGTTGTGAGAATAAAATGGAGTGGAAGAGGGCTAAGTAAACTGCTTTGGGTTCCTTGCAAGAGGAAAAAAGGTGGGAGATAAATATAAATGTAATAATATTACTAGGTCAAATAAAAATAAAAATGTAATAATACGGCAAGATGAGGCATGCTGTGACCCTGATGTGTAAATTTCTCCTAGTGTTCAACTGCAAGGTACCTTCCCATATCTCAAG
This sequence comes from Varanus salvator macromaculatus, assembly GCA_023646645.1. NCBI lineage: Eukaryota > Metazoa > Chordata > Lepidosauria > Squamata > Varanidae > Varanus > Varanus salvator. The sequence goes on from JAIXND010000792.1 coordinate 2,248,391, forward strand.
CCCATTCTGGGCAGCAGAAAACAAGTCTCCACTCTCTTCTAGGGGACAGCCCATTACCGTAAATATTTGAAGAACGCTATCAGATCTCCTGCTCTTCAGTCAAACTGCCTCACCAGACAGGACTAGAGCCCTCCAAGACTGGCCTCCACAGCGGCCAGTCTGATCCCCGTAGGAAGGGCTGGGGAACCCCAGGTGCAAGGCCCAATCTTGTGACCCTTCCTTTGGCCCCTCTCTGCTCTCCATGGTTTTGTGAGGTCCCAGCTTTTGTGCTGATCTTGCATTTGAAAAGCTGGCAACATCTCTCCTAACAGGTTAGCCTGTTTAAAGATGTCCAGGACAGTATCATCCCCATCACCATCACCATCATGCTGACCTTTCCTTAAGGGGAAAAGTGCTTAATATTATGCCAGGAATAGGGTCATCTGGAAATGTTAAGGAGGCTTTTTAATACTTGGATTTCTGGCTAACTGTAAATGTGGCCCATGTAATTTGAATTATATTTCACTATTTCTTATGTGGTTATTAATAGTTACTGGCAGTAAGGACTTTAAGCTAAAATAGTCTGAGTTTTTTTGGAATTTTGATTTCCCCCTTTTTGCCTTTGGCCCACCCACCACTTTAATATGGCCCCTTTAAATTCTTTCAAGCTCCATTCAGCTCTCAGGCTATGTTTCAACTGATGATTTTTTTTTTTAAATTTCAGGAATTCCAGTATGCCTCCTAAATAAATCAATATATCCTGAAAATGTTTCCAAGGTTCAATTCCGCGGTTTGGACAACAGGCAGGTCTCCTGTTGTTTGACTTTAGCACCTGGTATTTAGTGATACATCGACTGGCTTTGTACACGCCAGTGATAAGTACTAGCTGCTACCTCTATGAATTTCCCACATCCCTTTCAAAGCCATCTGGAGCTGAATGTGCTCATCTTGTGGCAGCTAATTATGTATTATGCAAGCCAGCAGCAAGCATGCCTTGTCTTGAGCTCTGAGCTTGGACAAGCCCCATCCTAGTTCCCCTGGATCAGAGAAGCTCGCCAGTTCCTTCTCAGCACCTTTTGCAATGGTGCCAGGATCCCACCCAGCAGTTCAGGGATGCATGACCAAAGAACTCCCCTCCGTTACTGAAAAGCAGGAAAGACCCTGACACAATCTACACCCTTCTCTACATTTTTAATGATTCTTTGGGAATCATTTCAGAAAGCTGCTGGCTTTTGAACAGACTATAAATACTTTAAATAAATAAATCCCTCTTTTTTCTTTGTAAACAGACGATTCAAGGGGGGCATCCAGTCCAGTTAGATTCGGGCATTGAGCTGCGGGTTGAGCTAAATGACCTCCAAGGTGCTGTCCAGCTCTCCAATTCTATGATTCATAAAAGGTAAAGGTTTCCCCTTGATGTTACGTCCAGTCATGCCTGACTCTAGGGGGTGGTGCTCATCTCTGTTTCCTAGCTGAGGGAGCCAGTGTTTGTCCGCTGACAGTCTCCGTGGTCATGTGGCCGGCATGACTAAACACCAAAGTGCATGGAATGCTGTTACCTGCCCACTGAAGTGGTACCTTTTTATCTACTTGCATTTGCATGCTTTCGAACTGCAAGGTTGGCAGGAGCTGGGATGGAGCAATGGGAACTCACCCCGTTGTGCAGATTCGAACCGGTGACCTTTCGATCAACCAGCCCAGCAGCACAGAGGTTTAAACCACTGCGCCACCTGCATCCCCCCTATGATCCATAGAAACATCGAAATAGAGCAAGTCAGAAGGGGTCTCCCGGGCCATCTAGTCTGACCCCCGGCTCCAGCTGGCTCCACTCATGACACCCCCACCATATGCATATCCAGCCTATCCTTGAACAGGGATGCTTTGCTGTTGAAGGGACATGCACAGCTGGAAGCAAATGCACAGAGAGGGCAACAGAGTCAAGGTGGACAGTGAAGAGGACAAGCCCTGGACAGGGAGCTTCCCATTCACCGAGAGCTGCGTCGAGCTGCTCCTGCTTCCACCCCACCCTTACCTCTCTTCTGGCATGGCTGGATGGAGGCCGACACCGGAGAGGCAGGAAACTGTAGGAGAGCTCAGGAGCCTCCTTCCCCACTGCAGCACATTGCGGGCACATTTTTCCTCTTCCCACACCCCAGCCAGGGCCAGCCCTCTCGCTGCATCAGGGAGCAGAGTCAGAGGAACGGCAAAGCACGTGGCGTCCCCAGGAAGGCCAGCAGCACCAAGGTCTCCACCGCCAGTGGGTGCTTTCCCCAAAACTCACGTGTTGTGTCCACATGAGCCCTCTTGCCCGCCTTGTCCCCTGAAATCCTTAAGCAGCTTGAAATGTACTCACTCAGCCCCTTCCCTCTTGGTATCTCTTTGGAGATGGGAGACTTTTGCCTGGATTGGTTTAGAGCACAAATGGGTAGAAAGGACTACAGGAAGGTCTTGGATGATTTGAGGGAGATACACCATGATTCCGGACTCCTGATTGCCTCCCGCTCCTATGCACTCCCTGCCTGAAATTATACTGCAGGAATAAAGGGAGCTTTAGAAACAGGGGTGGACGTTCATGTGGAAAGACTACAAGGCCTCTTCAGATCCAGCACTCAGCACATGTTCTTGCACTCTGGATTCACAGCTTCATCTTCGGTTTCTTTTCTTTACCATCCAACAGCTAACACTCTCTGGCTGATTCACAACAATTTGTAAAATACAGTGTACAAAAACAGCATACAAGCATATTTTCACAATATACAGAATTTAACAGCTTAGAACTATTTCTGTACAGACCAGATCTGTTAAAAGCAGCTGACATAGATGCCTTGTCACACTATTAAATTCCATTATATGCCATTAAATGCCCAGAAGAAATACCTGGCACCAAAAAGAGGGCCGAGTTTGGGCTTCAGTGCGGAAGCCTGGATTCTAAGCATGTGTGTCTGTTCCATCCGGCAGATCTCAAGGGTCTATTAAAAGACAAAGTGGATCTCACAAGCCTGAAGTCTGCCCATCTTTGCACAAATTCCCAAAGACAGAGTCAATTTGACTCTGAATCTCAGATCCATGTGACTGGACTGCACACCCACCCACTTCTGTGTGCACTGAAGAGACACGGGAGTTCGATCTGGGCCTGTCCCAAGGAACCCCTAAATTTAACCAGTCCTGGTTCAGAGATAGCGGGACAACTGTTCCCGAACACCTCCCATAAAGAGACAACTGCACAGTGCACAGTTGTGACGGTTGGCCTTTGCTGGCAAGTGGCAACTGCTGCTGGATGGGAAACAGGTGGGGGAGACTGTGAGGCCGACGGGGTGGAGGGGAAACAGCCGGCTTCCGACGGAGAAAACGCAGCTTCACGACTCTGCGCTGCATGAGAAAGGCCCCCGATCTGTCCAGTGGGAAGATGACTGGACTGCTGAGTACAAGCTTAACCCTCCACACTAGACGTGACAGTGACGGAGCTCTCCTCAGCGATGGCACCAGGGAAAGAAGGGGGGATGCAGGAATGGCAACGCATCGTGTGTGTGCAGGAGGTGGCAATAGAGGTTTGCAAGGGAAATAACAGGGGATTCAATCCACCACTGTCCACCTGCCGACGGATTGGAAATTCCACTCCCAAGTCCATCTGGGAGACGAAGACAATACAGGGAGGCAGAGGGACCCCGTGCGGATTTGATTCCCCCCCGTGAATGCAGCATTTTTGTGCTCTGAAATTCAGGCACAGGCCTCTGTTTTTTGCCAGGGTGGCAACATGCAGCCCTCCTGTCCCTTGGAGTGGTGCTTACTGCCGTGCTACCCAACTTTCCAGTGGTGGCCAAAAACAGGGCAGCTTGCCACCGAATTTGCATGGAGACTTTCATAAGACAAAGCTAGTATTGCCCTTTTTAAACCTCTGTGGTGCTTTGCTGCTAAAATTCGTGGCAAGTTGTTTCTGGCCAGAGCTGAATTCAGTGGTGTCGCAGCAGCAAGAATGCGGGCAAGGGTGGGGGGAAAACTGGCCACAGGCCCTGCATCTTCTACAAAGCCCCTTCCAATGCTACAAGCCAAAACAGACATTACTTCAAATTTGTGCCTAGCAACTCATCTTCTCCTCCTTTTTCATCTTATGATTTTTACTCTCGAGTAGGTTCAGGCAGACTCCAACCAGATTTTAAACATTTCCCCTGCACTGGTATCCTGATCTGGATTGGTCCCCTTGCCTAGACTTGAGTAAACCTAGAAAAAAAAAGTAGCTGCTGGGAAAAGATTTAAAATAATGTCATTTTTGGCACTGCGCCTCCCTGGGATGGGGACATGGCCTAAAGTCAAAGGATGATGCCCCCTTGCTGAAGCTAAGCAGGTGTCGGCCCGGTCAGTGCCTGGATGAGAGACTGCTGGGAACTCTGAGCATGCTGCGTTGGGTCCCATGATGGATGGTTGGTCGGGCTGAAATGTAATAAATCAGATGCTAAATGAATGCAGCAGCCTGTTAGATATGCTGTCATCAACTGCAGTCTGGCCCTTTGCTGCACTTCTTGAAGTATAAGCTGCCTTGGACTCAGTGGGATTTGGACTGAAGCAGGCATTCCCCGCACGAGGCTGGATCACGCATGTGATCAGCTTCCAAAAAGCATGATGGGCTGGCAAGAAAAGGACTAGGGGCACTGAAAAGTGTGGGGCCAAGGCCCAGAGGCCGCAGATCTGCCTCTGAGTTGCACATTTAAAAATAATGGTTAGGATTTAAATGTCACAGAAGGCAAAGCCTATCAATTAATTTCCCAGCCAAAGCATCTCAAATAAAATGCAATTAATTGGTTGCATAACTTAGATCATCCCATACCAATGGAATTTTGTTTGCTGGTTCGTTTTAGTTTAGTTGCGATGCAGAGGAAGACTTTTTCTTGGAGTGTCTTGCAGCTTATTGTAAAAGGAAGCACTAACCCCTTGGCTTTCCAGCTGCAATCCCCTTAGAAAATTACCCTGCAGGGCAACTAAACTGAGAGGAAGCCATTCACTTGCACCAACGGACTCTGAGCTCTGGGGGATAGTTTTGGCCCCCTGAAATGCCCCTGGAATTCAGTTGTACTGCAAGCATCGTCCCCAGCTTTGGAGAAGGGTCCTAAAGAGGCTTCCTTCCTTGGGCCACGCACGAGGACAAGAACAGGGCAGTGGAAGGACAGGGAGTGCTGAGCATTTCTTCCCAGTTCTAGGATGGGAGCTGCCATGACAACACCAGGCTGCTGAGATTTCCATCAGGATCGCCTTGCAGCTTGTGAGGGGAACTGGGGAAAAGGATCATGCCCCATGCGCATGCACCACAGTCCTGGTCACGACTCTCCCCCCACCTCCCGCCCACCAGAAGTAATCACAGATCGCCATCCTTTCTGCCTGCCTCTCCCAGATCTGCTCAGGAGCCAGCCCAAACCAAGAGGGCAGCTGGTGTCCATGAATTCTCCGCTGACATTAATGGGATCTTAAACAATGTGTGTGCTTCCAAGGTCGGCTGGGTGGATGTAAATGTCACACCAGCAGCAGTGCTTGCTCGGTCCCTGGGGGAACGATAACACCACCATCCCCTGCCTGACCACTAACAGGAGGCCATCCATCATGCGTGCCCCTGGGCCTGCTAGAAAATAAACTGCTTACCGCTATGCAGAAGCCTTGGAAGGCTGGTAGAGGCAGTTGCTTTGCCCAAGCCTCCTTTAGGGACACTGGAGAAATCTGCAAAGGACTCAGAAATCCATTTGAATGTCTAAGAATCCATGATATCTGCAGCAGAACAGCTTTTCCTGAACCTTTCTGTGCACTTTTCATAGGTTGATTTTTTCAAACTTGTCCTCATTTCACACAAATTCAATTGTAGAAAACACTGACCACAAATGCACATAGGCTCAAGTGGAAAATATGCATTTTCCATATGCTGGGGGAAGTTGTGCATTTTCAGGAATGTGCAAGAGTGTGTGTGTGTGTGTGTGTGTGTGACACATTTGCATAAAATCTGATTCTATCAGTGAGTGGACTGCAGAATGAAGGGTGCCTCATAATCCATGAAGCATAGCTGGGATGTTTGTTCAAGATCCTTCTGCCCCTCACCTCAGCTCCGTTTTCTGTAATCTCTTGTAAACCCACCCCCCACATTTCCTCCTAGCAGTCTCCCTCCCACCCCACCTTCCAGAGACCTGAAATAAGGTCCCCTGCTCAGTCTTTCTATGCTCCTGCTATTTTCAACTCGTCAAACAGGTTTGAATTCTTTCAGACCTTGGTCCCTGGAAAGTAACTGGGGACTGAATTCTGGATCTGTGAGACAGAGCAGATCTAGGGGTCGAGCCGGGAGTGTCCTTTTGGTGGAGCCCAGGGGCTGAATCCCGCAGTTTGAGACAGCTTCGGGGGAGCAGCTGTGCAGGAACTACTCATCTCTGGTGGACAAGTTAACACAGAGGTGGGAAATACATGTCCCTCCAGATGCTGATGGACTGCAGCTCCTGCCAGCTAGCATAGCCCACACTGAGGGATGCTGAAGTCGTGGCCTGCCAACATCTGGAGACCACACGTTCCCCACCTCCAAGTTAACGCCACGCATTTAGCCAATGATCTTCTGCACACAGATTTCCTTGTAGAAAGAAGTACCCATTCATTTCACAGGTTAAGAAAGACTCTTTTGGCAGGGCTTTTACTGGAATGTTTTGGACAGATTGACTTACCTTGCAAAACTGGAGTCTTTCTGGAGTCCTGACACGAGCTTTAAATACCCTCTGCTGGCAATAAAGCACACATTTACTTTGTAATTATACGGTCCCCTTGTGTGTTTGTTTATTACTGGCTGTAAAAGAGGAGACTTTTCTCACTAAAAATATACCTTTTAACAAATGATCTCGTCCTCTGCTTTTCTGGCAACAGGCCCCAATGCCAGAACAATCACAACAAGAACAAAATCCAGCCTGACGTGTTTTTTTCTGCACAGCTATTAACCCTGGCCTTCCTTGACCACCGATCGTTTGGTGGTTTCCTGATACATTTTCCTCATCCGCTACTTCTAAAAGCTTGACCTGCCTCTTGCAGGGTCTAGCTATGGGCAGAAAGATGCTCATGCTGAACTATGCCAGGACTTCTGGGATTTTGCTGCAGCCATTCGAGAAAAAATCATCCAGTGTAAGGGTGTTCCACAGGAAACCAAGGGCAAGATCATCCACACTATTGTATTCCCAATCATTCTGCATAGGTGTGAAAAGCTGGACAGTGAAGAATGCTTGACAGGAAGAAAATGGGTGCATTCCTAAACCAGTGTGGGAGGAGAGCTTTGCAAATACCCTGGGCTGCCAGAAAGAAGAAGTGGGTTCAAGATCAGATCAAGCCAGAAGTTCCCCTAGAAGCAAAAATGAGAGAGCTGAGGCTTTGGGCGCACACGAGAAGGCAAAAGGCCCCAGAGAAGACAACCACACCAGGGAAAGTCGAAGACAAGAGGAAAGGGAAGACCAAATATGAGACGGAGTGACGCCCTTAGGGAAGCCACAGCCCTGCACTTGGAAGAGGTGAGTGGCGCTGTCTCGGACAGGCCTTTCTGGAGGGCATTCCTTCACAGGGTCGCCATAGGTTGATGTGACAGTGCATAACAGGAACATTTCAGCTCTCAGGCTGAAAGGGGTTTGACACCTCTGCTGTACTCAGGGCACTTTAGCTACTGGGCCACATAAAAACGTATAAATACATTCTAGTAAAACCAGCATTGTGAAGACTTAAATGGCCTCAAATGAAAACGGCAGCTTTTTATAGCATGGAATCTGGTGTTACAGAAGGCAACAACACAGGGTAAGGGACTGAGAAAGAAGTCCCTTTTGCCTCACTCCCAGGTACGCACGCTTCCTCCTGCTTAATTCACAGGGCTCCGCCTTCCAGTCCATGGAGAATCCTGACCTTGTAAGTGCTTCAGCACAGCCAGCCAGAGAGAGGGAAGTCAAGTCATGGGACAGACATTCCAGAGAAGCAAGAATTAGCATTTGGTATCTGGGTGGGAAGCGAGCCTATTCTTAAAGGACCCATCAGTGGCTCAATGCACTCCTGCGATGGAGAAAGGGAGAGAAAATTCCTGCCAACCCACCCAAAGTCATGGCAGAGATCCAAGAAGAGAACAAGTTAATAGTTTAACAAGGGCCGCAAGCTTTGATGGAGAAATATGTGCTATGAGAAGAGAGCTGTTGCTATGGATGCTGTCTGGAGGTCATTGGGATCAAACGATCTATCACAAAGCCGGGTGGTGCGATTGGATTAAATCCATTAGGCTAAATGTTAAGGGCTAAATTTGGGCAAAACATGGGCAGGGAAAGACAGGCTGGACAGCAGGGTCGCCATCTTTCTTTCTGCTTCTGTGATTTTAACAGCAGCCTGAAAGAATGTGGTCTGTCAGTGTGGCCTTTCCCATTGTTTCCCCTTTCCCATTGTGTGGCCTTTCCCATTGTGCTAGGAAAAACTTCCCCAGCTGTATTCCAGTGCGGTGGGCGCTATTAAAAGGCAAAGGAACAGAACCAGTCAAAGAAAGAGGCACTAACAGAATAGCAGTAAATTAGGGTTACAACGCACAGGCGAGAGCGGCAACAACGCCTGTCCCAGCCAACCTGCCATGCCGTCCCCCAGGTTGCTCTGCTCCATCCCTGCACCCAGTTGGCCTCCCATGTCCACTAAGCAGCTTTATGCTTTTAGGACCTCTCCACTGTATGAAGGACAGCATAATACAAGTTCTTCCATTATATTGTGCTTCTCTAGAACCCTGCTGGTCAATACATCGGAACTCAGCACACAACGGCTCCCCATGTTTCTACTCCACCCTTGGACCTCGTTTATACAATGGCCCAATTCTCATGATTGTGGCCAGGGAAATGAGCTGCCCCAGTGGATTATGTCTTCTTCTGCTGGTCATGTGCCAAGAAAGGGAAATCAGCATGAAATTACCCTGAACCAGTTTGTCATGTCACGTGAACCTAGCCAGAATGGCCTGCTGCCATTGGTTGTCACTGCCACTACCACAACCCATGGGTTCTGGAGTGGCTTGTTAACCACAATGACAGGCCATCTTAGCCAGGTCATGTGGCATGACGAAAACAAGCAGAACAAGGGTAATTGTATGTGTCCACCACACCGCAGGTATGTGCAAGGTGATTAGCAAACTCCCATGGTTTATAAGCATCTTGTGAAAGTATATAAGCATTACTAACACAGGAGTCAATGCTCACTTTTGCTTTTGGGGTGACCAGAGGGCTTCTGTACTTCCAATTGTTTTGCAGCTGCAGAAATTCTGGCTACCCATGCAGGGAAAAAAGCAGCTGAGAAGAAAAACTGTATCAAATCAGACCACAGGTCCATCCAGTCCAGCATTTGGTTCACAGAGCGAAGAGCTGCCCACAAGAAACCCACAAGCAACCAGAATGCAACAATACCCTCCTGCCCATGTTCCCCAGCAAGGTATAAAACTATTCCCATCTAGCATAAAATCATTGACTACTGTTTCATATTATCTGCCATCAGATTTGCTTTTCCATGGATCTGGAGATGGCAGGCATTGAAATCAAGACCTGCTGAATGCAAATCAGAGACTCCACCACTGAGCCACAGTCCGGTACGCATTCTGTTTGGTTACCCAGTGTACAGTCGCTGAGGTGAGGGTGGCCGGCCTGTTGTTCCTTTACAGAGAAGCCTTGCACGGTGCCTCTGACTGAGTGCTGGATCTGGACTGAGAAGGGATGTGAAAAATCACTGTCCAGCAGTGGGTCAGTGGTGGAGTCTCTGGTTTGCATGTCAGGCACATGTCCTCTCTCAACCACACCTACTCCATGGGTCACTGTGAAAATCAAACAGGGCGGGGGAGCAGGAACTTCCTGTTACCCTGAGCTCTGTGGAGGGGATGGTGGTGGTGGAGCTGCTGCTGACCACATAAGGACACAAGCAGAGCCCTGCTGGGCCAGGTCCATCTAAAAACACAAGGCAACCCCTGGAGTATCAAACTCTCTCAGGACCTAACAGCTGTGCTGGATCAGACTGAGGTCCATTAGGTCCAGTGTTGTACTGTTGTTGTCAGTGTTCTTACATTGCATTTGTATCCTGGCTTTTTCCTCAGGTGGGCTCACTCTGCTCCACTTTATCCAGTGAGCATAGTAGCCAACCAGCCACCCATGGGAAACCCCCAAGGGGGACAAGAGTGCGCCCATCCTTTCCCCTCCACGTTCCCCAGCAACCTGTGTTCAGTGCTCCGAACACCATGGACAACACACAGCCCTCCAGACTAGTGACCCCAGAGAGCCGTCTCTTCCACTCCCCTTGTAAAGCCATCCATTGGCAGCCATCACTCCATCTTGTGTGCAAATGTCATATTTACCCGTGTATTATAGGAAGAAGCATTTCCTTTCATCAGAGCTGAACCTCCTGCCTTTCCGGTGCATGAGATGATGCTAAATTACATTTCATCAAGAGCAAGATTTTATGGTGAATCTGCATGTTGGGCATCCCTAAGGGCAAGCCAGAGCCTCCTTTGGCTTCTGTTCCTGTTTCATGTGACGAGCAGGGGAGGGGGACCCCCAGGGTGAACAGCCAAATAAAACGAAGCTTGTCTCTCACCATCAATAACAATTTAAGTTCTCATGCCACTATCTGTAACCATACTGGAATTTTACCATTAAGAAAATCTGCCAAAAGAAAGCTGCTTTGGCGCAGCGAACCTTCTCTTCCAGGAAGCTGCAAAGCATAGCTAAACTTTAAACTCGAAAACAAGTGACAGCATGCTTTCCTCTACAGCGATTATGCATAAAAACTATTAGCTCAGATCAAGCTCCAGCTAGCCTAGTATCCTGTTTCCAACACTGACCAGCCAGTTCCCTCACACGGTGCGCAAGTAGCTTTCCCTTCTTGTTTTGCTTTTTAGATTGGTACCATTAGGGTTCATTTTGGCCATTGGGCACTTCAGTGCAGCCTTGGTAGTATGAATGTTGTAAATGCAGTTCTGAGGATCAGTTGACAAAGGTGAGTTTAGCCGGGAGAGGATTAAGGGGGCATGAAGGCGGGTAGGAAAACAGCTTTCGGATATCTGCAAGGCTGGGATGTGCTCTGATTCTCCAGGGGCAGGACTAGAGGCAATGGGTGGAAATTAAAGGATGTGGATTTCCGCTAAATTAGGATAAATGGCCTGGTGGGAAGAGCTACTTGATGATGGGCAGCCTCCTTCCCTTCACTGGAGGTATTCAATCCAAGGCTGGGCATCCAGCTGTTGTGGATGCAACTCCTGCTATCTCTGCTCACTGCCCCTGCTGGCAGGTGCTGACACCTGGGGAAGGCCGCTGGAGGTGGTGACAGGGAGCAGCCCACTAAGGCTGGACCCCCAAATCTCTCATGTGGAGCCCCAACTCTCTGGGAGGCTATCTGCCCCCTCCCCCGCCCCACACACACCCTGCACCTCCATGGACATGCTTCACCTCCAGTTGTCCCCCTCAGATCTTTCTGCCTGAAGTTTTTTCCTGCATTTAAAGGCTCTCCTCTCCCCAGCCCATACATCCATTTTTTACAAATAGAGATGTCCTCAGGGGACAGAGGACACAGAGACAGACAATTAGCGTGTGCAAATTTGTGTACTCTCCTGGGTCTTGCTTGCTCCCTTGGATGAGCAGGAACTTGCAACTGACCAGCTTAGCAGTAAAGCTGCTTCTGCCTGGAGGGCAGTCTGTGGGCTCAGAAGAAAACCCTACTGAGTTTAATGAGACTTACATCTAGATGAGCATATATAAGTTTTTATTCAAAATACCCATGAGCTTGTTCATTTCATTTTGGGGCAATCTTAGCAAGCATTCATCACAGATGGCATGGACGAATGATATGCTCATCTATCCAGAACCTATTGCCAGTAGTTTCACTAGGTGATCCCAAGTTTTAGTATTTATTACACTGAATTGGATACAGATTTAGTCAGAGTAGACTTATTGGTCTCAACAAGATTTTAGTTATTCCAAACTAATTTAAGTCCTTTTTCTTTCTTCAGGGGGCACACACTTCACTCCTCCATTTTATCTTCACAACAGCCCTGTAAGGTAGGCAAGACTGCAAGAGAGAGTGACTGGTCCAAGGTTCTCAGAGAGATTCACAGCTGAGTAGAACTGTTAAGCCTGGCTAAGCAGCCTTTGATGCTTTGGACTCTGATAGCATTCCTGGCCATTGGCCATGTAGGCTGGGGCTGATAGGAATGGAAATCCAAGGCATGTGGCACACACCAAGTGTGGGGAAGCTGTGCTAATCACTATATCACAGTTGCTTATTATGAGAAGGAGGAGGGAAATTCTCTCTCCTTGCTGTTTGTAATTCTGTAAACATCGACAGACATCGCACAGGCAGTCCTAAGTCCGTTTGGAACGAAACAAGGCAAGACACGTAGTATAGGATGGGGCTGGCCGTCACACAAACATCTTTTTTCTCTGGGCAGGAAAAGGAGAATTTAGTGGATTACTGCTAGAGCATGCGCTGGAGAGGCACACCTGTTCCACAGCGGAGAACTTCTCCCACTCTTTTCCCATTCTGCCCATTCCCACCAGGAACCCATGACCAAAGGGCCATCCTGGGTGGCGGAACACAGCCGAGGGTTAGCGCCAGTGAATCACTGATCAACAGATGCTTCCCCAGCAGGGTCATGGCACCAGCTGCGGAGTGAAATCTGAATTGGTTTCAGTGACTGCTTGGAAAACTGCTCTGGGATTGCGGTTAGTCTTGTCCTAAGTTTTCGAGTGCTCAGCCTTCACCAATGTGGTGCTCTCCAGAGGTCTGGACTATGCCTGCCACTGTCCCCGACCCACTGGCCCTCTGGGGTGGTACTGATGGGAATTGTAGTCCAAATCTACATGGGCTGCCTCATCAGAGAAGGCTGTTCTAGTGGAACAGAAGGTTCTCCTGGAGGAAGAACACCATCTGGACCAGAGATATGAAAGCTGAGCTTGCTTTTGAACATCTGTAGGTGTTTTTGTGTTGCGCGTTCCAGTGCTCTTGCACGCAACAGTGTGATGTGGCTTGGTGGGTCTGATCAAAGGAGTAATGCACAGAGGGATCTCCCCTGCACATGACGGCTCAGCATTGTATCAGATGTCAAGCAGAATCTGGAAGAGGTTTCCCAATAGGGAATCACAGAAGGCTCTCGGTGGACACCTAGTGGGTCATGTATGTGGTGCCACCAAATGCATTCCTTACTCACAGAATGAGAGAGAGGGAGAAGTGATTTTCATCCTTCCTTAAAGCCATCTGCAGTTCTTTGACTCCTAAAGCAAAACAACCAACCAACCATGGAAGGGTTGGATATCGCATGGCAATCCTTGGTCATGTAGACAGTACGAAAGTCAGAGTGTGCTACTACACAATTCCAAGGATCTCAGCCCTTTTTGTTTCTTAAATGCGTGAAGGTTCCAGCCCTCATATCGCAAGGAAGATGCAGTGACTTCATATGCATACTGTCTATCTGTGTGTGTGAGATACAGACACACAGAGACACACACTCTTCTATTAGTGATACCTACATCCAATATGTAGGACTTGACCTTCTGACCTGTATGGTTTTGTACCCTGTATACCTCAAGGAGACCTTAACTCTTACGTGAAATTGCCTGGACACCGAGAACATTTCCTGAGGCCTTTCTCCCATTTCCATCACCATCTAAGGTAAGAGAGGCACCAATCCAATGTAGGGCCTTTTCAGCAGTGGCACCCTGTCTCTGAAATTCTCTACCTATAAAGGCTTATCTAGCACTCACTGTGTTATGTTTTGGTGCCTTTTTATTGGCTTATGCCCATTAGATGTTGGGATGAGAGAACCAGGGATGCTCAAGCTTACTGAGATTCTCCAAACATCAGTACCAATCAAGTTTACCTCAGTTCTGTTCTCATTTCTGAACTGTGTTTCTTTTCATTCAAAAGGGAAAAGTGTGTATTTCCATCTGCATTTTCCAACTTCCTCCACTGACTAAAGATAGAAAAAACTTTAAAAATACACTTTTTCAAGCATTTTTCCCAAGAAAAATGCATATTTCTTGAATATGATCACAAGTTCAGAAACGTGCAATCCATTTCAGGAAAACGTGCTCACACTTGGGGTTGTGAGATGGGGCAAATTCTGATGATTTGTGAATAGACATGAAATTCCTGTATGTTCCAAATCAGATGTGCTAATATCTGGCAGTTTTAAGTGGTTTTAACAGCTACTACTGTTGTTAATGTGCTGATATTTTAGTCTAATACCATACATTATTATTCAGAACTCAGACCCATTTTGTTCCACAGGGCTTGCTGCCAGCTAGGTGGCTAAAGGATTTCTGAAGTACTGTTTTACATGAGATTTTGTTGTCATTAATTTTTTAATTGCTAGCTACTCTGGAAGAATGGGTTTTTCCTTCTGTGGGGGGGGATGAGGGGGGGCAGGGGATCAAGGCTGGGATCTGGAATGTAACAATTGGGATATTTCCTCGTCCAGATGCTCCAGTTATTAATTCATCCCCCTGAAGCAATGCTAAAGCCCTGGTGAAACCTCTAGGAGGTGCAGCTGGTACTGCCTACATCTGGGACAAAGGAAATGAAAGGATCAAGAAGTAATGAAAGGATACCTTGGGGGAGGGCAGGCAGACAAAGCTGCAACCTTGCAAACAAAAGACAGCAAGAAAAATGCAGAGGGCTTGAATATTGGTTGCTAGGCGATGCCACGTACAGCCCACAACAAACAGCCAATCCGAGAATTTCTCTCATTGGTTGGCTGCACTATGATTTCAAAGTACTCCCCTGCCCCAGGAAAAACGTGGTGGAATTTAAGCGCACACGCATATTTTAGCCAAGGGGCTGGATCCACTCAGATGGCTTCTGCTAGCTCTGAATTCTGTGACTGGTCTTACAAAACTGGGCAGCATGTTGTGTGCTCCCAGGCCTACTGCCAGCCTAAGCATTCTGGGATAGCGTGAGGTGGGGGGAGTTCATCCGGTTTGCTGACCCCCTCCAAGACAAAATTGTAAACTGTCTTTTTGTAGAATTATTTAAAAAGGAGTGTATGGAAAATTTAAGGGGACAGGCCCCCAGGGCCCACCCAGCTATGGGCCCATGCATTCTAGCTGGGGGGCAGTTACATGGATGCATCGCTTCATATATTTTAGCACACAGTTGTCTGCATTTGCAGGCCCTCCCTGTGGATGAGGGTCTGGGAGACTCCCATAATGAGTGCCTGCACTTCAAAACTGACCACTGTTCCACAGGGGGAGTGGCACCCAGTAACCATGAAACATAATCATTCTGCCAAGCTTGCAATTAAACCATCAGCCAAGGAAACACCATTTCTTCACCAAGGCTACATTTCTGTGGTTACTTTTATTGGAACCCAGGTGTCAGGTCCATATATGCTTCAGATGGGCTTTCTTCAAAGTAGACACTCAAAGGCTTGCACTGTGCAAATACTAAACTCATTTCCAGAGAATTGCCATGTCATGACAGGCTGAGGTTAGGATTGCCTGCATTCTGGCATAAACTTGCATTACCTTTACTGCAATAGTAGACAAAAGGTGCAATCCTGTGCAGGTTTAGACATCAAGAAGGTCCTACAACTCCCAGCACTCCCCATGCTAGCTGAGGAATGCTGGAATTTATAAGACTCTTCAGGTCTAAACCTGCACGGGATTGCACCCAAATTATGTTAGTTAAGGTGCCACGGCACTCTGTTGTTTCTATTTAAACTTATGGGCACTTTCCCCTAAGTAAACACTAACAGAATACATGTTTAGACAGGAACACGTCCTG
This sequence comes from Varanus salvator macromaculatus, assembly GCA_023646645.1. Lineage (NCBI taxonomy): Eukaryota > Metazoa > Chordata > Lepidosauria > Squamata > Varanidae > Varanus > Varanus salvator. Next base: position 2,264,135 of record JAIXND010000792.1, read on the forward strand.
TAACTCCCAACATGCCCTAGCCAGCCATGCATTCTTTTCTTATCCAAACACACCTAGGACTTCGCGCTCACATGGCTACCCTCTGGAAATGCATTTAGTCCCTTGTACCGCGCGTTTACGCCTCTTTGCTCAGAAGAACGCCCCAGCGCCTTCGGTGGAATTTGCTCGACCTTGTATAGGACTGAAGCCTCCACAATGTACACTTCAGTACACGTGTGCTTTTTCCTTTCTAAGCACGCACAGGATTGCGCCCTTATTTTATTCTTACACCGCCGATCTGGGAGGCCGTACACGCCATCCATTCGAGGAGCTACTTCGAAGTCAACCCGCTTAGCACCATCGCGCGGCAACAATAACGATTCGAATTCACATTCACGCGGTTCCTCCACTGCGGGAAAGGAGAATGCGGGCGAGGGAGCCCCGCCCACCGTGCTCGGGGGTGGGGCACTCAACGTGACTCCCGTCTCCAGCCAATGGGAAGAGAGGGCACGGAATTTGGGCAGCCGAGCGGCTTCCCAGCATGCCTCGCGGCCCAGACTGAGAGCTGCGGCAGCAGTCGCCGCGGCGGCGGCGGCCATGGAGCCGCGTGTGCTTGCTGCGCTCTCCGGCGGACCTCTCGCCCTGCTCGCATGCGGAGCAGCCGCTGAGCGGCAAAGCGATGCGCCGGGCAGCGGGGAAACCCGCGACAGGCCCTCTCAGGGAGAGCGTGCAGCAGAGGCTGGCTGGGTTGAGCAAGCCGCAGCCGAGCTCTTCCCCAGCGGACCATGCGTAGTCTGACCGTCCGGTTGGAGTTAGGTGGGCTTCTTAGGTAAGGTAAGCGCGACTGTGTCCAGCCGATATTTCTGGCAGCCGGTCTCCCCGCCCTTCGACCTGGTAGGTAAGGACTTTCGAGCAACTTCTATTGTCTGGCAATGCACACGTGTGTTTGGCACATATGGGCAGAAGTGACTTTCTGTAATAGGAAGGGATGGAAAAGCTTTAAATAAGCGTAACCGATGCAGCTTTTTTAGGCATAAAGGTTCAAGTAAAGGGACTCGCTGCTTGGGCCGCTCTTTTGATGATGGTTATATAAATTGGCACTCCTGGGATATATTTTGACTGTCAGGCATCGCAGCGCAGACTTAATATAGGCAGTACTTATACTGCGAATGTGCCGCCGAGACGCTTCATCTCTGTCTAGATCAGTGGAAGAAGTGGAGCGGACGCTTCTAGTGAAAACGATTCCAGATTTAATCTGATCCCTCTGCGGTGCTAGGGTGGGGAAGTTGCCGGTGTGTAGACGGTGCTGAGTGAGATGGATCAAATGTCTCCCTGGGTTTAAGGACAACCTTCCTTGCGCAGGTATGGCGGAGTTTAATTTTCCTAGGAAGTTGAACCATTATCCTGCTCTTCATAGATATGCCTGAGCAAGGAAAGATTTGCCTCCCCTTATGAATTATTCTTGCCTTGTTACGCATGTGGCTAGAGCGGTGCTTGCATCCTTTGTGCTCAGTATGTGAAGATAGTAATATTTACATCGCGGTGTCAATATTTCATGGCCAACATGAATAGGGAGGGGTATGGTTTAGCAAGTGCATGTGTTGTACAATGAGTGGTGTTTTTAAATAAATACTGCGATGATGAGTGTGTTATCTGTAGGATTGTCAGTGTCCTGATCCTGAGGGCTCTTGTGCATTTAATATTTGCGTAGAAAGGGGCGAGGGAGTGGGCAGCACTGCAAAAAGGGAAGCTGCATCTTCCCTTTATGCCAGTGTGGCATAACAGGACTCAGAAGGTCACTTGAGCCTGTGCTTAACTGTGAAACTCACTGACTGGCCCAGCCACTGACTCAGCCAAACCAGCTCAAAGGGATGTTGTGAAGATTATTTGGGAGGAGCGAGAGGAGGAAGGCTTGGATTCCTCATACGGGGGGAAACAGTGGGATATAAATATAATGTAATAATTATAATACTTTGAAAAGAGATGCCCTTTTACTTGGCCAGGAGTCTTCCCAAAAAGAACCAGCTACTGGGCATTGCCAACACATATTGAGAAGCATGAGCTACAGTCGGCACAGAGCCGGGTTCTCTCAAGATGTGTTGAGCTGCCACTTGCCTCGTCTCCAGCCAGCAGTGGCCATTCTAGTCTGATACATCTTGGGGCAGAAGTGATTTAGACCCTATTTGACTTATTTAAAGCAATTTTGCTATACTGTGCAGCCAAAAAGATTCTCAGAGCTGTGCACAGATGCCCCTTTTTAAAAAAAAATCCAAAGCAACAAAGTATGACAGTCACTGCACTCATGTATACAGTCTAAAATAATGTGCAGGGAAGAAAAGGGGGAAGTGGAGAGAAAAGGAAAACAGGGAAATTTGAGCACCAGTTCAGAAACTGTAGAGCTCTCATAATGATCTAATGAGATGGGAATAGTTCAGGGAGAGGAGAGCCAGTGAAGCCCATCTTTTAGCTTCCCTTTTGCTTCCTCAGTTAAGCTGATAAAATTACTGTCAGAATATTCTGACAGCTGCAGAATATTTCTCCTAGTAATTAATGAATCTTGCATGCAGATTCTGTACAGCTTGAAGTGCCTGATCCTGCCTAATCTTGGAAGCTGAGTAGGATCAAGCCTGGTTCATAACTTAAATGTTGTAAACCACCCAGAGAGCTTTTGGCTACAAACGGTATGGAAATGTAATGTAGTAATGATTCCTTTCTATTTATTTATTGTATTTATATCTCACCTTTTCCGACAAGGATCCCAAGCAGCTTACACCAGTAACTCCATTTTTTCCTCACAACAACCTCTGAGGTAGGTTATGTGGCACATCAGCAATCGGGCCAGTCACCCAGTGAGTTTCACAGCAGAATGAGAATAAGAATCCAGACCTCCAGACTGGCCCAATGTCATCCAGAGAACTCCCTAAGCCTCTCCTAAGACAATATAGTGACAAAACCCATCCAAGATCTCATGTGTTCTATGTCAGCAGACAGTTATCAACTTATATTGTTATATCTGTATCCTAGCCTTTTGCCCAGTGAGCTCAGCATGTTTGTGCAAGTTGTTATCTTCCTCTCCCACTCCTCTCCCACTCTCCTACTCCTATTTCAAGCTAACCTCCTAACCTTGAAGAGTAGGTTAGCTTGAAATACCATGATTTGCCCAAGATTAACCAGTGTACCCTCCAGCTGAGTGCCGTCTCCCCAGTCCCAGTCTGAAGTGCTAGCTGCTTTTTATGAATGTAGACATAATCTGTATGTAGACTTTGAGAGTGTTTAGGAAAATAACTCCAGTATGGATTTTCATTATTTTAACCAGCACTACCCATTCAAACAGGGGTCCCCAAACTTTTTTTAGATCTGTGAGTACACTTGGAAACTTGTGGGCAGCACCACAAAATGGCTCCCATGAGGATGTGGCTAGTCACAAAATGGCTGCTGTGAGGGCCTGGCTAGTCAAGAAGGGGTGGAGGGTGATAAAAAACAAGGCTGCAAGCTGAGAGGGAGGGAGAAATGGAAGGGCTGCTTTCTGGCCTGCCCTCTCTTCTGCCCACATAGATATTTCTTTTGCATGTACATTCTCTCCTCAGTCCTACTTCTTGTCTTCCTTCTTTGCCTCCCCAGCTTTGAGCCTCTTTCTGCCCTGCTCTCCCATTGTTCCTCTCTCACAACCCACCCACCTCTTTATCTCATCACTTTCCCCCACTCCTAGCCTCACTCTGTCCCCTCACTCTACCCCTTTGCCTTGTGGCACGTTCCTGCCCCACTCAAGAGCTAGTCAGCAGCAGCTTCAGGAACAGAAAGAAGAACCTGGCCTCCTAAACTTTTCCATTTTAAAAAATTAAAGGGGACATAGAGCAAAGAGCTTTGTGGAAACCATTGGGAGGTAGATGGCTGGGTACCCCTGCATTGAGGGGTTTCTTGTGACACAATATATTAGAGAAAAAAAGGCAACTGCGCAACCTTCAGAACTCTCAACCCAGCTAAGTAAGAAGCTTGGCTGTGTTGGAGATGATACAATTTGTAATCCAACACATCTGGAGCATGCCAGGTTGGGAAAGCCTGCAGTAGATTAAGAAGTGTGTGTGCGCTCTTGACAGTTTTCCCCAGGGTGCTGCTCTTGAGATATTGTGAGATAATGTAATGACTGGGTTCATCCAGTTCAGGAGTGTGTATGAAGGTTGAAAATGGGTTTTTATGTTGTCTGAACCCAGTCAAGATAACAAACCATAATGAAAATTCCACAGTTTACAACCCAACAATAAACTTTGAGTTCTGTTCATGCATTCTTTTTTAACAATTTATACCTTGTTGGCATAACTTTGTTCAGAAAACATAAGCAGCATTTTATTCCAAATGCAGTTCAATGGCAACCCATATTCAACGTGTTGTCTGAACCCAGTCGTTGTTAGCTGTGGGTTGTTTCCGAGCATGTGGGAGTACAACTTCAGAGCTGAGGGAGAAACATAGTTTGTTTTTGGATTAAAAGTAGGTTGTTTCTTCCTCAGCAACCCGGAGTTCTGGGTTCAGATGTCACAAAGAACAACCCAAGAGCACCTTATGCACAGCAGATATGGATGAGTAGTTTGGAGCCAACATGCTCACTTGGTTCTGCGTGTGTTTGCGTAACTCATAGCTAACAAACCATGGCTTATTTAATCAAACAAATCAGGTCATAGTATAAATAGCTGTTTTTAACTGAACTTGCCAGCATGTTGTTAATATTCACTTGGCACGTGCAAAAGTCGTCAGGTGATGAGCTGCTTCTCATGGTGTGCAGATGGTTTAATTGCTTACCTACGAAATTTTCTTTTAATAGGCAAGTTGCTATTTATGGATGCAGGAGCAGAGAAGAGAAGGAGGTAACCCTAATCTTTAAGCAGGTTGCTCCAGGTGACATTTCCTCTTCCCAGGGCAGCTTAGGCTGCAAGCACCATGCCCCTTTCCCGAGGTGACTGACCACCGGTGCTGAGACTGGCTTCTGCGGGACTCTGTACGTGCCACAAGGATCAACATCCCTGTTGTGAATTCCTCACACCTTAGCCGAGCCCACAGGGGCTTGTGCCCGTGGAGCTTTTCTGCCCAGGGCCACGTTTAGCAATGCAGGGATACCCATAGCATGACGACTGAATGAGCTGGGCTGAGTGTGCTTCAGTTTTGCATGCTCTCCTCTTACTTTGTTTTTGCTACAATTCTTGTGGTCTGTTCCTGTGTGTTCAGATTATAAAACAAGAGCACATTCTTAGGAACTCTTTAATGGTGAAGGCATAAATGATCTGTTATGTGTTCCCAAGTATGCGCTTTTGCTTCAGTGGGTCAGACCAAGGTTCAGGGTTCCTCACAAAAGTCCCAGCACCCAACAGGCACCTGGTGGTCCCCAAAAATGACCTGGGCTCTGGTGCTGAGATACACTTCCCTAGCCAGCCTTACGCATCCCACATTCAAACCCTGTATGTGATATCTCACCAGTGGCGCCCCCAGGGAAACCAGTCTTCCATCACTGAGTTCTAGAGCCTAAGAGGAGTCCTGTTGCGTTAGGCTGAAGGCCTATTTGGTCCAGTGTCTCGTTTCCCTCCATAGCTGGCACAATTCCTATAGGAAGCACACGAGCAAGACATGAGCATATTAGCATCCTCTTGCTCATATTCCCAGTCACTGGTTAGCGACCTAGGGAACTTGCTTCTAGAAGATGTAGTGGTGGCCACCAAATCGGAAGACTTTGAAAGGGGTTTGGACAAGCTCATGGAGGACATGTCCTTCGTTGGTTGTATGCTATCCGGTATTGGGCAGTATGCCTATATAGAGCGATTGCTGGGGAACATGGGCCCCAGGTCTGATCCTCTCGCCCATCTGCTCCAGCATTCTCTTCACAAAGTGACCCACACGACACTCCCAAGCAGGACATGAGTGCAACAGCCCCATCTTGGCCCGTGGTGGACATAGGTACATGATGGACATAGGCATGCCACCTGATGGTGGAGGAGGCCTCTAGCTCTCAGAACTAGTTGCTGGTGGTGGCCTTCTCCCCAAGGACATGAGAAATGTCCCCTGGCCTTCTGGCGAGCTCAGGTAGAAAATGGATCCTTCCCATCGCCTGATCTTTTTGACTGGTGATGCAGAGCGTTGGAGCAGGTCCTGCTGCAATGTGTCCTGCCACAGGGCCCCTCCCCGCAGTGGCATTTCTCTGTCCAGAAAGTCATAACTGGCAGATGGGGCTTGCCCACGATGCTGAGAAAATACTTTGAATTCCTCGGAGTCAGGCTTCACCTTTTAGGGGTCGGTAGTGAATTCTTCACACGCTCCGAGAGCTAGCAAAAAAATTACACATTCCTTCATGTCAGCATTATATTTATGAGCATGTGGGTGACCGTGTAATATGAGCCGATTCTTATCATATTTCTCTCCCCAGCCGCCTCTCTTCTGATTTACCAGAGATCTGGGAGCAGCTGTAGAGACTGAGCTCGTGACGCAGCCTGCCTTTGCTGCTCTCTGCATCGACGGGGGGTCCGTCCTCAGGACTGGGAAGTCAATGCGCTGGTGGTGGGAAAGGACCATGCTGCCCTGGTGGTGGCTGCATGCCGTGGCCATTCACCCCGCCACGTGGCCATTAGCGGTTTAGGCTGTAAGGGAGTATACCACGAGTGGGGTGCATATGTTGCGGTTTGCTGACATTTGGGCTCATGAGGAGAAATGTGGAATTGGCCTGTCACAGTAGACCAGCCGTCCCCAATCTTGGGTGTCCTCCAGATGTTTTGAGGTTCAGCTCCTATCAGCCCCATTCAGCAGGGCAATGGGTCAGGAGCTTTGTTGTAATCCAAAGCATCTGGAGGGCACTAGATCGGGGAAGGCTGGAGCTGGGCTAGGTGGACTGGTGGTTTGACTTGGCGTAAGGGCAGTTCTGTCCACTCCGTGAACAACGAGCCCTGGGTGATGGGGCTTTTTAGCCTGCAATCCCCCGTACCTGGAAATAGCTTCCATTGAACTTGGTGGCCCTGCTTCTGGGTAGGGTCATACTGTTAGCAGGCTGAGATCTGGCATGTGACCTAAGAGCTGTACAGGTGTGGTCAGGTTGGAGCTCACTGGTGAGTTAAGGATAGTACAGTGTGATAGACACATGTTTTGCATGCAGAAAGTTCCAGGTTTGATCTCCAGCAACTCCCAGTTAGGCTGGGAAGGAAACCCTGGAGAACCCCTGCAAGTCAGTGTCAGCAATACTGGGCTAGCTGGAGCCATGTTCTGACTCGGTATTCTGCAGCATCTTATGCTCCTACATATAAAGTGTTGGGACTGGATGGTGAAGCCCAGTTCTCCCTATTCAAATCTAATGGGGTTTGTGAGTGTGTGAATCTCACACCCACACCCTGGTGGGGCAGTGGGGAGAAAGCTACCCATTTGCTTGATGGCGTGGTTGCCCCCTTTGCAGATTTTTCCACGAAAGTCAGTAACCCATTACGATGTTTACTAGCTCAGCCTCCCCCTGCATCATTTTAAAAACATTTTATTCTTTATTTGTACGATTTATTATCTGCTTTCCATTAGAAAATATTCCCAAGGTAGGGAATGCAACCGGAGATCGGAAGGGGAAAAGGTAGATGGGACACCCCTGCACAGAGCTGGTTGCTGGGATTCTTGCACAGGATGCTGGGCTAGGATTTTGGTCCCATCCACCAAGTTAGATCCTTTGGTCTTCAACAAGGCTGCATACTTAGGATCACTTAACACTGATCATTGATGCCTTTTTGTTTAATGCAACGAAGAGTCTTGGCATCTTCACCTAGCATATTTATGATCACCTAAGTTTTCATGACTAGCCAGTTTTCATGACTAGTCATGGGGGGTACAAGAAACTGTAATCCCAATATATTTGGAGGGCACCAGGTTGGAAAAGCATGTGCTCGAGTCCCCTTCATCAGATGCACAATTATCCTGAGTAGATCAGAATATGCGCTCTTTGGTGTAGGTTCAGCTTCTAACTTAGGATATCGTCACTTGTCTCTGATGAAGGGGACTTCAGTCCACAGCAGTAACTGTGATGGTCTTTAAGATACCAAAAAGCTGTTTGTTTCTGTTGCAATCCCTCTGGGAAGTCTTCACTTCTAAGAGATTTTGAGAGTGTGCTTTTGCTTCACAAATTAAAAACACATTGATAGACTACAGGGCTGTGTGTGATTGCACACACTGTGCAAGACTGAAGTCAGCCACATCTGGCTGGAAGGAAGGAAGGAAGGAAGGAAGGAAGGAAGGAAGGAAGGAAAGCGAACCAGGTCTCGGTGCGTGGTCAGCTGCAGACCCAGGTAAGTGACGATTAACAAAGCTGCCTGCAACCAGCTAGAGGCTGAGACTCCTGGCTCCGCAGGGTTGGAACTGTGAATGTTAACCTGAATGTATTATTCCAAACCTCCACAGAGTTTCTTCAGAGCAGATCCTTCTTTGGATTGCACTGTTGAACCAGTCGTGTGCGTATGGCACCTGTTTTCACTGGGATTTCTTCTGTGTGATGTTCTTCAATTATTTTACTATTTCCATGTCCTTTTTGCACATAGGAGGCTGGCTACTTGACCCACCAGTTTTGGTAGGATGTGGGGGTCTGCTTTGAATCCCTCTTAACCCAAATTAGCCTGTGCTTCCCATGAGCTGGCTGAGGGTTGGGGGTTAAAGAGATGGGGAAACCTACGGCTGAGGTTATCTTGTCAGTAGTGACCTCAGTATACACTAACCCCAACATGACAGCAATTGCATTGCGTGAATCAGCAGCAGCCCCTCTGTTTCAGTTCGTAGCCATGTCGGCCTTCAACTTTCCAACTTGAGGGCCAACGTGACTGCCCCAAAGTGGGGTGGGGTGACCCCAGAACAACCTAAGGAAGTGGAGCCCCTGTTGAGGGGAAAATGGGAAACCAGGCCGAGGAACTAGAACGGAGTGGCTGGAATCTGAACGGGGAGTTCTCTATCCTCCATCGTTTTGTTGCCAGTCTCACGTATATCCTGTGTTGCAAAACCTCAGGTGGGGATCCTGAATGACACATGAACTTTGTACATGCCCAAGCAGAATATCATTTCTCCTTCAGCTTTTCTCCTTAGGTAAAGAATTTGGAATATCAAAATTATGTTGGTCACCCTTCTGTGACCTTGTGCCTTCAAGAGGTTTTGGAAACTCCCATCAGCCACACGTGGGCAATGGACAGGACTGCTGGGAGTCGGATTCAAAATATCTGGAGGGACCAGACTGGGGAAGGCCAGTGTGGTGTCCTTCCTGTAGGTTTGGAGGGTACAAACAGCCTATCTGGCAAAATACTACATGGTGAGCCAAAAGAAGTCCCTGCCCCATCATCCCAGGGCTGGGGAACTGGTGAGCCTCTAGGATGTTGGGGGACTCCGTGTCCCATGAGACACAGCCCATATGGCCAGTGATCAGGAATTATGTAAATAGCTCAACAACATCTGGAAGTTCACCTGCTCAACCAACCGCTCTGGATGATCAGAGAGAGACAGCGCAGTCCTGATAATGTCACTCAGCAGGAACCCACAGCGCAAGGCGGGACCTCTTCTCTGGTAGATGAGGCCGGGACTGCAGCTGCATCTTATGTCAAAGACAGAATTCCTCTCCTCCTGCTTTCTCTGCTTTGTCCAGATGCAACACTGGAGCCCTTTCGCCTTTCGGGGCACCGCAGTGAAGCGTCGTGTTCCTGTGAGAAGAGGTGACCCGACTAGGTTCTGGGCTGCTGCCTGTGCGCTTGCAAAAGGTACGTGGGGTGGCGGGGAAGTCAGGCCCGGGTGCCTCCCACAAAGGCGTGTCTTTACGTCCTCTGTATAGACACGTAAGAACTGGAGGCAGAGCACGAGGACTGAGGCAAAACAGTGAGAGCACAGCTGCTGCATGGAGACTGTGCCCTGGTCTTCAGCCCGACACTTAGTTGCAGGACGTCGCTGCTGGGTGGCCTGCCGGTGGGGTGGGAAGGAGCTAAAGCCAGAGGAAGGAACGCTTTTGGAGGGGCTGGTGGCAAGTGACCCCCTGCCAGCCCTGCATGGACTGGATGCCCACGCCCTCAGTGGCACCCAGAGGGCCCTTCTGCTGGCCTCTGGCTTGGCCTTATGCGGGAAGGTGTTGTGAAGGTGAAGCCACCCAGCACAAGTAGCGGCTGGTGTGCACTAGCTGCTAATGAGGATTGGGATGCTTCACCTGCACTCTGCTCCCGTGCCCCACCTAGGAGAGGACGTGGCCAGATGGGGGAATTCCACAGGCCAGATGGGGGGCCTCTGTGGGCTGGAGGTTCCCCACCCCTGCTCTAAAGCCCAGTCTTGGGTGCACCAGATGCTCAGATCTGCCATTACCATTATCCCTGCCCACTGGCTGTGCTGGCCAGGGCTGAGGCTGGAACAGCGGGAGGAGCACAGGTCGCTTCATAAGCAAGGGAGTAGGTGGCACACCTGTTCATACACCCACTGCAGCATTGCCTGGACCCCTCACCACCATTAAGTGCCAGTTCCTCCAAGGTTGTGCTCTGGACCTGTTAGGATGGGAAGCTGGAGACCCTCCACTAAGTGATTTTACTGCTACCTGTCAGGACAGTGCCACAAGATGAGTTTCAAAAGATTTCCCCACTCCGTAGAATTTACCTTGGAGTGCCAACAGTGTTCCGATTTCTCTTCCTTGATGTGTGATATTTCTGCAGTAAACTCTTAACAGGATCGGGCTTGGCTGATGCCAATCTTTAAGCAGTGCCTGACGTTCTCTCTCTCCTTTTCCTCAAACCCCAGTGAGGCACTGAGTTTTTAAAACTTGTGTTTAGAAATGGTAATGAGTTTGAGGGCTGCTTATATACTGAGAGTAGGTAATTCTCACTTGTTTCAACAGGCTGTGGTCACTGCATGAAGCACACGTTTTGCCTGCTCCTGATAACAGCCGAAAACCCTTCCCCACAACTTATCTACTTGGCAAATTCTCCTAACTGAAATTCCCAGAATCCTGTGGGAGGCGCCACGAAAATTTGCATGGTATAAAATGGGCATAGATTTGTAAATGCATGTAGTGCCTTACACCTATTTCTAAGGAACTGTGACAAATGATTATAAGGTGTATAGATACCTGCATTTGCAATGTGTGTGTCTTTTCTCCATGATCTCTTCATTGCTACTTTATTCTAAATGAATTTTATTCACTGTGGTGGGATCTCTCCTCCACCTCCAGATGGCACTATAATTCCACATTTTCTTAGTATGCGCAGGTAAGGTACTTGTACAGTAATAATATTCACATGTGCCTTTTTTAACCTTATTCAGGGCTTTCAATATGCAAACAAAACAAAAACAGCCTGGCCAGGAAATGTGTGTTCTGATTTTCTTTTCTTAATGACTTTTAGAAGATGCTCATTCTTTTAATCCAAAGAGAAGAGCAGATCTAGGGATGTCTGCCACAGATGATTGTTCCTGCAACCTGGCACTTTGAATGTTATGCACAAATTCCCAGAATTCCTTGGGGGAAGTGGAAACTGATTCAGGATGGAGGGGCTAGAGCAGCATTGAAGGTATGAGCAAAACATCACATTGCCTTATGGTTGGACAATTATGTCTATACAGTTGGAGCATTTGAGTAATCACTTTGAACATCTCAGTTTGTTGTGCTAAATACTGTAAATGCCCAGGACAAGCTTAAGCTTCATGTATCAGCAACAATATACAGAGATAGTGATCTTTTGGGTTCTAGATGTTGTCTAAGGGTCCATAGCTTGTTTTGGATTCCCAGCTGCACTGAGAGCCAGTGTGGTGTAGTGGTTAAGGGCATGGGACTGGGACTCAGACAATCCGGGTTCTAGTCCCTGCTCAGCCATGGAGCCAACTGGGTGACTTTGGGCCAGTCACAGACTCTCAGCCCAACCTACCCCACAGGGTTGTTGTTGTGAGGATAAGATGGAGGAGATGTAAGCTGCCTTGAGCCCTTTGTAGGAAAAAGGCAGGATATAAATCGATAAATAAATAAAAATAAATAAACTGTGCACCATCCTTGGACTTAAGGGTTGGATCTTCTCCCCCATCGCTTTGCAGCTGATGCAGAAAGACCCCGAAACCTCAGGGGCATGGGGAGGGGGGAAACAGGAGTGACCAGGATATGAGAGACCCCCTTCTGAGGCTTCCCACCTAGATGGCCAAGAACACCCATCTAGTGAGAAGGCAGAAGGAAAGGCGCAGGGAGGTGGAGAGAACCTCTGCCACTCTGCACTGGAGGATTTGGAACACGTGCTTCTCTCCATCACTCCACGTGCCTAAGCCATTTTCAGGAAACAGTTTTTGCTGGTTATTTTGAATTTATACATGGAACTTTTTCTGCGTGCCCCAGAAAAAGAATATAGTTTCCATGTTCCAAAATGCTGTCTCAGTGGTTGTTCTGAATGGATCGCGGCTGATTTCAGCCTCCCAAAATGACCCTTTTTGGTGCTTTGAACTGCAGCTCCTGTCAGCTCCAGCCAGTTTGGCCAGTGGTCAAAAATGACACCAGTGCCAGTGCGAAGCAGCAAAGGGGTGTCAGGCTGGGGAAGGCCGCTGTGGCTTTCCCCCCTTCAGCCACATCAACGATCACAACCTGTTTCTATGAAATAGAATTCCAAAATGCGGCTTCCGTAGCCTGACCTTCCTGCAGCCCTGAGCAGTTAGAAGGGTTGAGATTCCGTGACATCCCAGCAGTTCAAGCAGCGAGCAGGAGGGGACGCCCTCGAAGACGCTGTGAGCAGGGTTTTCACCCGGGAATGGCTGAAAAATGCTGCGAGTCTGGCCTCCCGCACGGCCTGCCCGCGCTGTGCTGTGCGTGGGCACGTAAGGACCGGAGGCAGGTGGATTTGGAGAGGCCGCTCCATGCAGGTCCGGCCACCACTCTGTCCTGTTCCTGGATCTCCCGCCATACATTCCCAGTGCATGAGCTTGAGCGCTTGGGCACAGAGCAGGAGCAGGAGCAGGGCTCTCCTTGGATTCCCCGGGGCCAGTTCTGCATATCTTGTTGCCTTTGCCGCATTTGGAAGCTCCCCAGCACAGCCCTGGAAGTTCCCCACCCCAGCTCAGTCCATTGGTTCTATTTATTAAGATGCTCCTTTTTTATTTAAAAGGGCGTTTTTGTTAGAACCGGCTGTCCAGAAAGGCAGCCTTGCCTCTTCCTCTGGTCCGAGGTGGCTGTAGGTCCATTTTATCTCTTTCATGGAAGTGCATGCTTTTGCTCTTTGCTCATTTATCTACTTCGTCATTATTTATTTTATGTTAAATAATGACCAAGTGGGGAATGGCTGGATTGCAGCAACAATCCAGATGAAGGACTAACTGTGTGCATGTGGATAGGTGTGTACAGTGGTACCTCGGCTCACGAACTTAATCCGTTCCACAACTCTGGTCACAACCCGAATTGGTCGCAAGCCAAGTCAAATTTCCCCATAAGGTTCAATGTAAGTAAGGTTAATCCATTCTGTAAATATTTTTTTTTAAATCACAAAAATTTGAAACAAAGTAACGAAGTACAGTACAGTAGAGAAGAGTAGCCTAGGTGAGGGGGAGGTTATTGTTTGGAGGGAGAGCCAAACGATAATCATGCGAAAGCAATCGTGCTTGGGGTGGCGGGGAGATGGCCACGATTGCGATCATGTTCATGCAGGGAAGATGGCCACGATCGTGGTCGTCACCTGAGGCAGAGTTTGCGACCTGAAGCAAAATTTTTCCTAAATTTCTGTTTGTGACCCGGTTTGGTCGTGAACTGAGATGTTTGTGAACCGAGGTACCACTGTACATCTGTGTGATATGCCTCTCTATTTATTTATATGTTTAGAGAAATGTAAAGTGTACAGTTGAGGATGGGTAGCTACCCTGCACCACCTGGTACCCCCAGATATTTGGACCACCGCTTCCATCTGCGCCATACCTGGATTCATTCCATGAATACTGGAAGCTGCAGTCCACAACCTCTCAAGGGCACCAGGTTGGGGAATGCTGATTTTATTTATCCTTTTATTTCATTTCTGTGCCACCCAGTAGCTGCAACTTTCTGGGCAATACATAATGGTTGCTAAAATGCAATAAAATACAAATATTAAAAATAACATAAAATAAAAATAAAGTAAGCATAAAATAAGCATGTTAAACCCATTTTTAACTACTAAACTAAGAAACTTTTAACAGGTAATGACTAACACAAGCCTGTATTGCTTGCCTGGCTAAAACTCACTGACAGTGCAGCCCCCACCCCATGTGAAATATATAAGAAAGTACGTGCTGATAATTATTGGGAGCAGAGAGAGGTGCAAACCTTAAATTCTCACTCTGCAAGTGAGGGGAGGGAAGTGATTGTAATTTATTCTCCTTTCTCCTTCCAGTCACCTCCCATGCCCTCCAAAATCTGCGGCGGGACTGGCTAGGAGAGTACGGGAGGCGGCACTGAGGCCTGCAGTGAGAAAGGGGAGTCCAGGAAACCTCTACCTGGGCTTCTGCCAGCAGGACTGAGTCCTCTTGGCAAACGGAAGGGAAGATCACTGGCTGCAGAGGTTATACAGTTATCGTTCCGTGTAGCCTGAAGTGCTTGATCCTGCCTAATCTTGGAAGCTAAGCAGGATCGGGCCTGGTTGGAATCCGGATGGGTGACCTAAATGGTATGAACCAGCCGGAAAACTTTGGCTATGGGTAATATAAAAGTGTAATGAGTAACAACAACAACGTCCATCTGATGGGTTTCTTTATGAAATGTAATTAAATGGTGGGGTTCTCAGAGCCTCTGAACAGCTGGAAGCAGGTTGGGGGTTTCAGGTCAGAGGGGAAGCAAAGGGAGAAGCCCCAGAAGAGAGGAAAGGAGCACTCCGTTCACTTACCTCTAGAGAGCATCTTGCAGGTCATGCAGGAAACATGACCAGTCATAGGATGGTGTTCTGTATATTTTGCTTTATCTGCTTGGCTTGTTGACTTCATTAGAAAGTTATGAAATGGTCACTGATTTTTTTTGAAGAAGCAAAAATACGAATGGCTGTTCTCAAGGCGAACCACTTGTACACCAGCAGTTTTGCCTGCATGTGGGTACGGGCACCAAAATGTGCTGTTCTCACACATTCAGGGGTCTGGCAAGACCAGTAATGCACTGAGCGAGATGCTGTAAGCTGCCCTGGAAGTTCTGCCAAAGGCCGCATGAGCATCTTTCGAATAAAATAGCCACATCGATGTAGTCTCAGAAGTTTGAGGCTGCAGCCTCTTCATCTGTAAAAAGCTGTGGGGAAGGCTGACTCAAACACAAAGAATGGGGTTCAAACTCTGAAGAGTGTGCGGTACAGTGCCTTTATTTCCTACAAAAGAAATGATGATTGTCCCCAACTTTGTCCGTAGGAGATGCTGGTATGAGCAGCTCAAGAACGGGTGTGATGCCTCGCAAGAAATGCAAGCTGGAGAGGAGAGTGGCATTCCAAGAAAGGGGCCGCGATACCTGTCCAGTGCGTATGGCCTGTGAGATGGGACACGTCCCGTCCACACCAAGAGCTGTCGTCCTCCATTTCCCCTGCAAGGTCCCCCTTGACTGGCACATGGGATCCCTTCTTGCACATCTGTATGCCAGCCATGTCCCTTTCCTTCTCTGTTACTCAGGTGTTCTCTTCCTTCTGGCTACCTAGCAAGGGCGGTCCTGTGCCTGCCTGCACCTGAGCCACCCGCCTTGCTGCCCGCTGTGCTAAAGAAGGAAACGCGCTCTCCGTAACGTCAAATAAAACAGCTTCCATAAGTTGAATGGCGTGCCGTTTTTCGCACAGTCGGGCCGTGCAAGCGACCTGGGGACAGGCTCTCGGTGTACAAACCACAGGTGGATGGATGCCCTGCACGCCTTGGCCCCCACCTGGGGCCCTCACGCTGGGGGCAGGGAGCAATCTGTTCAAGTCGACCAGTGTTCTTAGTCGAACTGGTAAGGCATGATGGGAGTTGCAGTCCTATGCAAAGGGAGGCACCAAGCCAAGGAGAGCGTGAGCTACTGCATGGAGGTTTTCGCTAGCTCTTTCAGGCTTCTCAGCAAGTCCTTTTATGTTCTGCACTGGGGAGGAGCTGTAGGCCTGCCCACTTCTGTGGCCCATGGATGGGAGTGCATGCTGGGCACTGCCTTCAAGAATACTCTCAGGCTTTCCTTAGAGCAAAGCAGCTCGGGCTGACACACCAAATCTTTTACCTTTCCTGGCCAACCCTTAGCACAGAGGTGGGCAACTTGTGGCCCTGCAGATATTACTGGACTACCAACTCTCATGAGCCCCAGCCAGCATGGGAGTTGTCATTCAGCAGCTGCATGTACCATGTCCCTGACTCAGAACATAGAATCGTAGAATAGTAGAGTTGGAAGGGGCCAAGATTGCCGTCGGGTCCAACCCTTGATGTTGCAGGACACCAGGTTACACCATCTCACTCAGGTGGATGTCCGGTTTCTTTTTGAAGGTCTGTAGGGTGGAAGAGCCCCCCACCTCTCTAGGCAGCTGGTTCCACAGTTGTATTGCTCTGACCGTGAGGAAACTTTTCCTGATGTCCAGCCTGGATCTGGGTTGTCACAGCTTGAATTAATCTGTGTCCTCCCCTCTGGCATCAGCAAGGAGAGACCTTGCCCTTCCTCTGTGTGACAGCCTTTGAGGTACTTCTAGAGGAATACCATGTCCCCCTCAGTCTTCTCAAGACTGAATATGCCCAGTTCTCTAAGTCTCCTCACAGGGCAGTGTTTCCAAACCCTGGATCCTTTTTGTTGCCCTCCTCTGGACCCCTTCTAATTTACCTGTGTCTTAAATCTTGAAACGTGATTCAATGGTTTATCAGAGAAGCTGAGTGGAAGCTTCTGCTGGAGTAGGAACACCATCCTTTCCTGGCTCCCTTATTTCTGCCGTCATTGATACAAGCAAAGGGCTTCTGTGCTTCAACACACCTTTTTGCGCGACCTCCATTTTCATTGCACAGCCTCTGTGTGCCAGGTGACTGCCTGAAGGGTAAGCCAGCTTTACGCACTGAAGGATCCTCTGTGAGCTGGGACCTGGGATCACACAGGACTTGCTATCCTGTGGAGCAGCGTCCATGAGCACAACTGCCTCCCCATTCAGAGTTTCATTGAATTCCTGGAAGTTGAGACGGAATCAAGTGGAACAGCCTGGTTCACATGTAACAACAATCCAGAACATCGGTTGCTATTGAATCACATGGGTTGTTGAATCAGGTGTTTCTCAGTATGAACCCTGCCCTTACTCTAACATTAGGTTGTTAACCCACAAATCACTCAGACTTTGCAACCCAGTGACAAGCCTGCTGTTCTCTGCCATGGTTGTTCCTGGTTAACAGCTCCTGGTTAAATTGCTGTGCAGAGTTCTCATGTGACGACAATCCATGATTCAACATATTCCGGGCTGTTGCTACATGCAAGGGGTGGTGAGGTGCAAGTCACTGCCAGGGGATGAGGAGTCCCGTCAGTGCTTCTGTCCCTCTTTCCTGCAAGCTGGTTGGTTGAGGGAAACACTGGGGCAAGCCTTGCCTCTGTTTCTCTCGCTGTCCATTGCATGCCTGTAATTCTGTGAGGTCGGGGGGTTGCAGGCAGATACCTTGGTTGGTGCTGTTGACTTTGGGGCGAATGAAACATTTGGAAAAGACATGGTTGCATACAAATTGGAGAAGCCCTTGAGTGTATTCTGCCACATGGCTCAGTCATTTTGAGAATAGTTTCAAGTCTTCATTGCCAGGGTGAGGATTCAAAGGAAGCGCTGATTCTTGCTTCATATTTTTGCTTACACATCGCTTTGTTGGATTGTGGCTGCTCTGAGGAACAAGCAGATTTTACAAAAAACATTGGCGTTACTGCTATTATAAAAGGTTCTTGTGCTGTGCTCCTGTGTGTGTGTGGATCAGTTTCGGATATTAAGACTGATGGCAAAGAGTTGTGTTCTAGCCTGCAATCCAGTGGACATTTATCGGGGAGTGAGCTCCAATCACTGGGATTTCCTTCTGTGTAGACATACATAGAGTTGCACTGTAAACATGCCTCATCATTTCCAGTTTTCTAAAAATGTGAGAAAGACAGTGGAGAAATTGAAAAAGCAGGAGGAGCTGTCTTCTGTTGGAGATGGAATTAAAGCTAACGGAAAAGATGGTTTATCATTCCATATGGCTTTCTCTCTTGGGGCTGAATCCTTCAGGCTGCGGCACATTGCATCTGCATTGGTGTCGCTTTCTCTCCTTTGCTGGCCGTTACCTTTTGGTGAACGGCCTCCAATCAGACAGTCCTCTGCTTCTTTGCTCATATTGCACGCAACATCCAGAACCTCTCACCAACTTGGGCTCAGTGCCCCTTGCCCACCTTTGAATTATGAATCTGAGGGTTCTGTTGAGGGATGAGGGCTGACCCGATCCATCAAGTGCTCCTCAGATCCTTGAGTGCCGGTCTCTGCTGGCAGGAGCATCCGGCAGGCCAAGCTCGAAACACTGAGCATCACTGTGTAAATGAAGTCTGAAGCCAACAAAGTGGAACTGATTAGCAGTCGTATAATTAGAAATAAAGAAATTGAGAGCCGAGCACTCGTAAAACTCTGAAGGGCCTGGGGCCCTGCGCAGTCCTTTGATTTGGGAGCACTCTCACAGGCCACCGTGAGCACTGTGGCACATTAACGCACCATGTCAAGGGCCCCACATGATGGGCTGGGTTGTTGCTATGCTCAGGCTGCCACAACGAATGGATGTGACCATCGCCACCACGTCTTCTGAGATTTCCCCATTAGGCTTCCAGAACTTTAACACACATATGGGAACATTCCTCTAAAAAAATAAATCTCGTTGCCTGGCCCTTGGTAGTGAGTGCACCCCTGTACCAGGCGGCGGGGTGGGGTCCCTTCTGTATCCCACCTGCTCCATATACCTCTACAGTAGCCCGTTATGAAAACAGCTCAGCAGGGCTGTCGTGGACCGGACATTCTGGGGGGCTTTCAGGCATAGGGTTGCTGTAAGTTGGCGATGACTTGATGGCGCACGGCAACATATGCGCCTGCTTTCCTTGTACTGATTCAGTCAGGAGATGCGCTTACAGACTTCCTGATCTCCACCATTATTTAAGCCCACATGCAAATGCTTATGGAAGCCGACAGAACTTGTGCTGCCTTGCACTTTTATGGCAATCTATAAGCGTGCAATTATTGGGATTTGCTATTCTGATTGCTCTTCAGTTCTTTTAAACGTTGGGGATGATTCTATTTGACTTTTCTGTATAAAATAGTCAAGAACATCTTGCATCTCATATGCACCCCATTAAGAGAGATCTACATCAAATGCTATTCATCTTGGGAAAGGGAGAGCTTAAAGGGCAGCATTTTATAAAACAGCAGGAAAAGAAGATAAAATTAGGATAAGATGAATAGTATTAAAAAGCAAACAAAAGCAGACCCACCCTTTGAACTTAACAATCATTCTTACAGAACATGGTCTGTGTGTAGCTGAATGAAATGGAATAATCGCCCTCTAGTTTGCGGCAACGCCTGGTTGCTAAAGGTTGCAGTTTGCTTGTGTCAGCAATAGCGTTCGCCAGTGATGGTGTATATTCACACACGGTCATGAGCTTCTGCAAAACAAAAATAGTGGAGCCTCTCAGGAAATACTGTGCAACTATTCCAAATTGACACATCTGATTCGGAAAACATCATGTGGTGAAACATTTCTCAGATATTCGGTGGAATTTTTCTTCTTGTTTGCATCTTCTTGGTTCCCACTGAGTTTATGCTTTATAGCAAACTAATTTGGGCTGAGTTTACTTTAGCAAAGCATGGTGGCAGAAAGGGTCTTGAAATGTAAGTTGTCTAGGCTGTTATCTTTCCCAAACACTACCTGGCTGTGGACATCCATTCCGTGGAAGGTTTAGTCTGGACTGTTCTGCAGGAGCAGAGCCAACTTCGAGTGGCCACTGGGGAAACATCAGCGAGTGAGAAGATGTTGCCCTCAAACCAGCCCCTGATGGATCCCTGCCCTGTAAGGTCTTTAGTCCACATCCCTTGGTGTTGCTGGACTTCTGATGCTCAAGCTGCCGGGGTAGAAATCCTAGCAGAAGTGCATTTCCTTCGCACGCAGCTAGAGTGATGTAACAAAGGTCTGGGGGAAAGAACGGAATGAGCTTCGGTGCTGGTATTATGGGAGAGGGAGGAAAATGTCTCCCTCCCCATTTTCTCCATGCAAGACACAGTTCTGCACACCCTTCTTGTCATGTTCCCCATCAACAGACATCCACAGCTCACTGCCTTTGATATCGGAAGTAAAGAAAGGCCCTTGTGGATAGTCTGAGAAGGGGGAACCAGAGACTATTCATTCTCACTCCCCTTTTCCAGGTTCAGATCCTAACTCAGGGATCGCATCCTCTTATTGCCTCTGCCCTGTCCTAAAATCATGCAGTCAAGGCATGGGTCGTCATGATTTTTACATGGAAAATCCCCCAGACCACAATCGACACAGAATGCATCTGCCCACACTGTCTGAATCATCAAAAGCATAGAGATCCTTCACCTTTCTGGGTACCGTGATTGGAAGATAAGCTCCAAGGCATGGATCCTCGTAATTTTTTTAATGGGTCCACCTTAAACCATGGTCACTGCATCGATCTCGTAAGTGCCCATGGACTGGGCCGCCTTATACATCCTGCACTTGGCGCAGCTTCCACAGCACATGGCCATTTAAACCCTGGATTTTTGTGAGCAAGCAAGCCAGGTCTCCCCTGCGGTGGGTGAGAGCTGTGGGGCTACCCAGGGATGCGTCATCTGTGGATTCTTTGCTAGGACAAGCAAGCCAGGTGCCCAGCCTCCTTCCTTCCTCAGCCAGGCAGACGACCGACCACAAGCCACACTATGGCTTATTTCACTGGCTTGCTGGGGAGCAGAAGAACCGGAGTTCTTGTATGGTGCAGAAATATTAGCAAGCATTTTCGGAGTGCTCCTTGTTCACAGAGGGGGCAGCAATGGGGCAGTGTGTGCCCACATGTCATCACCTTCCCAACCTGGGTGGCTGTTCGTTTTGAAATCACTGCGCTATTGTGAGATGTGAGCCTCTTTCTCCAAATCCACCATACAGTCGCCTCACTTTGCACGCTGGCTATGAAGGCATATTTCGTTTGGCACGAGGTGTTCTCCTGGAGCAGCAGCAGGTATATGAGGAAAAGATACTCATGAATCATCACAGGTTTTACATGGAACATCTAAAAGAAAAGGTCAGGTGACAGTTTAAATCCTTACCTGTGGAAGATGCCAAAAATCAGCAAGCATCCAGCATGCTGATGCTTGCTGATGCTTGGGTATGGGGAATCATCTACCTCTGAAACTTTGAGCAGAATGGGGTCTTCGTGCCTCTTGCACAAAAGGCCCACCAGAGACTCACAGGTCTCATCTGGCTGGCAGGCGATGAGTCCGGCAGGGCTTTGGGGCCCTGCAATGAAACCAAAACCCATCTGGAGCCTCATGGCTCCTGGAGGCCTGCCTCCCATCAAATTACAGCTCAAGTTACATGTATCAGCAGGTAACCCAAGCAGTGGAGGAGGGTATGGAGTTTGTTAAATCCTTTCTGTCTGGGTTTCACAGTTTGTCAGGTGCCTTTTGTTAAATCATTCGCTCATTGATAGAATCGGGTTGTTTTTACAAGCATTTTCTTCCACTTGCACAGATGTGCATTAGCACTAATGTGCATTATTTCATTACTGCAAGTGTGCGTCAGCACATCGGTGCAAATCTCCCCACCAAAAAATCCCTTTTATAAAAATGATCTACAAACCTGCAGAACTTGGAAAAGTCTGTCAAGTGCAGAACCCCCAAATCAGATTCACGGAAATCTGAGCTTGTCTGAATTTGTTGCAGATTCCTCAGACACCCCTTACACAAAGAAGTGTGTTATTTTATTTCTCTGCTCTTCTGCTAAAAAGTAACATCAGTGTAACAAAATCAGCAAGCATAACATTGCAAAATAAAATATACAAAATTGCACTGAAGTGTCTAAGGAGAGCCAATGTACAGTCTAGGGAGATAACGTGGCGCATTCAATCATTGCCAAAAGGCCGCCAAAGAAGGCTGCGCTTCACGGTTTCTCCGTCTCCCACTGTTTCAGTGTCTGGATGCCAACACGGAGAATGCCCTCTCTGTTGCAGGGTTCACATGATACAACGGCCCATCGTGGCTTGCTACCTATGATGGATTTTCATTTCATAGGGGTCCAAAATGATTCCCACAGGGTGGCTTTATTGAAGACAACAAGCCACCCTGACAACCCGTGGATTATTCTAGGGGTTGTTGTACCCATGATGGGTTGCTGTGCCAGGCAACCAACCCCGTCTTGGGTATGGGGAATCATCTACCAATACACGTGGCAAGAGCAGGAGAAACAGCCCTTGCCGTTTTTGCAGAACGAGTGGTAACGCCTGCCATTGCCAGCGGCCCCAGAAGCGCCCAGTGAGCACTTGCAGGCAGTTGGCACTGACGTCCCCCATACCTGCTGGGACTACAAACCATCTCTGGCTTGCCACAGCTCTTTGCACTTTACAAAGAAACATAGCAAGCCAGAAGGGGCATCCCGAGCCATCTAGTCTGACCCCTGCTTCCAGCTGGCTCTGCTCACGCAATACCCGACGTGTGGCTGCCCAGTGTGGTTGTTGTGGCTGTGTGTTGTGGTTTACTTTTTTCTTTCCTTGCTATTGTGAAAGCTGGCATTCCTGATTCATGTTTCACAGTTAAGGACGGTGCCCTCAAAGTGCCCGAGTGGCAAGTCAGAGGGGTTGCCCATAGTTGCTTTTTAAAAAAGCAGCTGCCAAAGTTAAAGCTCCATTTTATCAATCCAAGAACAGAATAATGTGCAAGTATATACCTGTATACCTTTCTGCCGTGTGTGTGTAAACCCCTGCTAAATCCCCCTTGAATGAGTTTTTTCCCTTGGCACTGCTGTGAAGAGCTGCCTGTGTGATTTTTACAGTCCATCCTGTGAATATGGACGTGTGCTCTGATTTTATAGCAGCTTTGGTAGGAAACCGGGGGGAAATCATATGATTCACAGGGATCCGTGCCTCCTGTTCATTTTAGTGTACATGCTGTGGTGGTCCTGTAAATAGTTAATCGGCAAGTAGTTAATTTGGTGCAACTCCTGTGTATGGATGTGCTCTTGAGTAGTACAAAAACCTGCAAGTTCTCTCAAGATCTATGTCCAAATTCATGTTTTATGCCATGCTGGATCAGAATAGCACAGGATCAGCAATTTGGACCATTTGGTTTGCAGCCCCAGGTAGGAACTATGATTTCATGGCAACTTTGTGAGGATCCCCTCAAATAATTTAGGGGACCCCAGGTGCCAGAGCCATGCTTGGTGTCTTACTGACTGAATGGTATTTTGAATTTGTAATTTATAGGATTCAGTCCATGATGCTGGGTGCCGTTTGTCCATTTACTTTGCTGTGGGGAGATGTCACTAACAAAATCCAGCAGAATTGGTGGAATCTGGGACTCACATTATTTTGTGTCATGGTAGTGCTGTCTAAAACACACACACACGCACACACACACTTTTATTGTTCAGTCCATGCGTTCGTACGTTTTGTAAGATGTGAGCTCATGTAAAAACCCAAATGATCCATTTGGATCCATGCCACAGAACCTGACTAGTACCAAGATGTGTCAGATTCCTGTTTTTATAGCTTGCTTCAGGTTTGGGTGCCATCCATGAATCAGCACACATCTGGGGGGATCCCATGCAAAACCCAGAGGGTCCTTGGCAATCTGTACCTTAGGACCTGGTTTTGTGCAATGAAGAAGCCAGGAAGCATCGTCTGCTGCTCAGTCTGTGAATCTCAGTGACACTCCTGTTGATGGTCGTTTCCATGGAAGTTAAAGGGAATTAAATTAGGCAGATTAATGAGGATCCACATCCTGATTTCTTGTGGTTCAGTCATTGGACCGAAGTGCGATTTCAGGGTTCTGGTGGGTCCCATGAGGACCTGAGCTCTGGATCTGTGCTCTTGCACCATGATGGTGCCCATGTGTGCCGGATACCCACTTTTTCTGACTTAGTCCAGAGACGCCAAAGTGCTCCGTGATAGACACAGAAAGACCTCTGTAAAAATCAGTCGAAATCAAGCGAATCCTTGTTTTCTTTCATGAAACCAGCCTTTATTTTCTTCCTAAGAAGGATTCCCTTCCTATCCTCTGACTAATCCACGTGCCTCAACCACTTTTAACACAGCCCCTAACCTGGTCACAGCAAACTGGGTCCGCCCCCTGGGCAGGACCCCAAAGCCCCAACCCTTTCCTTTCTCTGTGGGGTTTTCTGCTGGGAGGGGAACTGCTGAGGCGGCTGGAGCCGAGAGCACCTTCTCAGCCAGTCTGTGCCGGTGTGTAAGTCGGTTTTGGGGGGTGGGGGGGTTGTCGTTGTATTCCATTGTTGAACGTTATGAATACTATTATATAAAGCAACTTTGTTTGCTTTTGCATTGCTCCGCTGTTCACATTGCATTTGAATTTGTATTTGCTATGAGCACAGTATTGCATTTATATTGATTTTGTGTTTTGCTATTGTAAATATTTGATCAAGAGTTCTTGAAAAAAAGCAGCAGCAGATTTCACAGTAGTCTTCTTTGAATCACATATCGCTCTCTAAAAATTTCATTTGTATTCAATTAAATTTAATTTCAATATTTTATTCTTTTATTAGCATTTTTACTGCTTAGTTTCTGGTTATTTTAGAGAATCTTCATTTTTTGGTACTATATTTAAAAATGGATACATAAAATACTATATGATGTATATAATGCTTTTTATTTCTGGTCAGCGGTCCCTGAAATAATTTCCCTATTTTTGCCGGTCCCCAACTGTAAAAAGGTTGAAAACTGCTGCCCTAAACATCAGCTCCCACCCTAAAGTTGTGTCAGAGCTAGAGCAAGAGCAGAAAATCGGGGAAAGGAAAGTGAAACCGAATTCTTTCCTCTACATTGGCCAGGCAGCTGGAGACAGTAATGGCGAGCAGATTGCAATCTGCTCTCACTTGCTCCCTGTGCCTGGATGTGTTCGTTGAGCCGGTGCTGCTCAGCTGCGGATGCTGTTTCTGCCGTCGTTGCATCACCTCCTTCTGGGACAGCAAAGTGAGGATTCCCACGTGCCCAGAGTGCTGGCATCCCAGTCCTGGCAGACAGTGCACCCCGAACCCACTCCTGGAGGCCTTGGTGAAAAGAGCATGGGCGATGCCCCAGGAAGCAAGCAGCAGCTCCACGCAGAAAGGTGCAGAAGCTGTTGGGAAGAGGCGTGGAGACGGGGAAGGAGGAAAAGGGCCCAGCGGGGTGCTCTGCGAAAGGCATGGTGCACCTGTTCAGCTCTTCTGCATCTCCGATAAGGCCCTGATTTGCTTTCGCTGCCTTGACTCGTCAGATCACGCGGGGCACCAGTTCAGCTCTTTGAAGGATGCCGCTCAGCGTTACAAGGTGAGCGGGCAAGGCGTCGTAAAGCAGGTGGGCAACAGGACCTCTTGTTGGATGGCTCCATCTTGCAACAAGGGACCAGGCTCAAAGCTCCAGGAGCCAGGCTGTCGTGCCTAATGGCTCGGCAGGCCAGGAGCTCACAGTGAGAGTCGGGCGTGGGAGCAGGGGGATTTATACTTGGTGCCCATGGCTCAAACGGCCCCCCTGCTGCCCGACCCTGAGGCTTCCAAGCGAGGAGCTTCCCCACATCCTGGCTCTGAGTTTTTTGAGCAGGGTGCCGCTTCCCTTCCTCTTGACTCTGAGGTTTTTGAGCAAGTTGCTTCTCTGCCTCCTGACTCTGAAGCTGCTGGGCGGAGTGCTGGAGAACAGGAAGATGTGGCAGGCGATTTAGGGGACACCAGCTTAGGAGAAAATTGTGGCACTTAGACCAATTGAGACGACGAGAGAGAAGTTTGTCCCACCCACGCGCAGAAAGACGTGAGAGAAGATTGAAATCCACGTGACCTTTCCTATAGGGTTCAGAAGGGAGGGGGCAACTGAGCTGTAAGGAGCTCCTCGCCAGAGCTTACCTGTTGCATCGTAAATCTTTTGGCAAATAGCAATAAAAGTCTTTAGTTTTATTGCCAGCTGTTGTGTGAGTTAATTGGAGACGTGAGTTACAGCCTCACAACACAGGCTTCAGGTTGGATGTCAGGAAGTCCCTCCTGATGGTTAGGACCCCTCGGAGATGGGATGGGCTTCCGAGGAAGGTGGTGGAGGCCCCATCAGTGAGGGTGTTCAAGGAAAGATTGGGCAACCACATGTTGGGGATGACATGAGCAGAGCTGGCTGGAGCCAGGGGTCAGACTAGATGTCCCAGGAGGTCCCTTCTGACTCGCCTCTTTTCTATGTTTCTATGTCTTCCTCCTCCCCTAGGAGAAGCTGGGTGAGGCCCTGGAGCATCTGGGCACCAGAATTAAGACACTTGAAGAGAGGGAAGAACAGCAAATAGAAAAAATATCTTCTTTGAGGGTAAGAATGAAACCGTAACTCCATTTGTTTCAGTAGCACTCTGGGTCATGTTGAAATGTACAGAAAACTTTCTCACAGTCCCATCAAGTTAATCAATTAGAAACAGCAGAGTAAGTAGCCATTGACATTTTATTTCTAGATCATCCAACAGCTGAAACTCTCTGGACAATTCACAACAATTTATCAAAGTGCAATAGTCAAAATGGATGCAAGAAAATATTAGATATTATTTAATTAACTGGTTGGTTATAAACAGAATATATCATAAAGATCTCAGAACATGAGAGTGTAGCAGGGTCAAAGGTTTGGCACACCAACCTTGGTCCTGCATGTCCTGCACGCTCAGCTTTATCAATATAATAGGCAGCAACTGATAGCAAGGTCAGAATGGTCTGGCTAAACAGACATGCAGTTTTCCTGTCCAAGCAAATGTCACGGAAATAAGTGACCCAAGACAATACCTGTTTTCCTGTTTGTTGATTAACCTGACTGTATAAAATAAAGGGCCTGACTCGTAAGAGGAGGCTTTTTGCGCAGAACTCATCCCTGTGTCGTGTAATTCTGTACAACCTTCATGAGACAGTTTAAAGTATTGAACTACAAGCCATGTTTTCCACCCTGGCTCCCCATCCCTTCCCAACCTACCTCACAGGGTTGTTGTTGTAAGAGTAAGATTGGAGGAGAATTATGTTAGCTGTCTTGTGTTCCTCGGAAGGAAACAAGGCAGGATATAGAGAAATACTGTCCTCCCATTTGGCCTGGAGGCAATTATTGGGGGCTCACAAATGGTTAGAAGAGAATCCTAGGTATCTTTGGCAGTGGCGGCTGCTTTAAAAATGGGAAAGTCGCTTTAGAAGAGTGTAGTTTTGAGCCAAGAAGCAGCTGGGATGGCCAGATGCTTACCTTAGTTCCTGCCAGCCAGTTCGGCTCACTCAGGGTGCTATTCTAGGTATGTTTAGACAGAAAAAAACCCTGCGGGCTGCAGGATACTGGAAGCTGTAGGACATTTTTCTGTCTAAAGAGTTATATGGCTATATTCTAAATAGCTCCCAGAATTCTGGCATTAGACATTTGGGGCTGGGACCAGATTTAGGCACAGGAAGCTGGGTTGGCAGCAGTGGGTTTCGCATCCTTCCCATGCCAGCCCTTCCAGCCCCCTGAAAATGCTACAGAGAGGGCCAAGAAGCCCTGCCAAGCGAGGCCCTGCCAAAGCCCTGCCTTGCCCCACCAAACTGTGGGGCAAAGCAGTTCCCCCAGATGGAGGTGCTGCTTGTGTGCAGAGCTCTTCCACCGCGGAAGTTAAAAGGCTCATGCAGCATCTTCAGGGTGCTGGAGGGGCCCCTGTGGGGTAGAGGGTTTCGGGAAATCCACATCCCGCAGCACCGTTGACTCAGCTAAACTCTGCATCCAACCCGATGGTTTGTGCTCTTCCCCAGCAGTAAATTCCAGGGAGGCCAGTGGGTGCTGCTTCTGAATCGGCATCTGCAGGCTCACGCACGCCCATCTTGCCTTTCAGGCCTGCACTGCATCGCTGCGTGGAGGCATTGAAGAGATGTTCACGGAGCTGCACCAGGTGCTGCATGAGCGGCAAAGGGTGATGCTTGTCCAGCTGGAGGAAGACAAGCAGGCCGCACGGGGCGAGATGGGCGTCCGATTGTGGCAGATCCGAGAGAGGCTTCATGCTGCCAAGGAGGCCATGAGCCAGGGAAAGACCCACTCGGAACTGGACAACCCAGGCGCCAGCTGTTTGGTGAGGATGCGATCCCAGCGCCCGGTGGGAAGAGCATGCTGGAGCCCCACGGCGGGAGGCAGGGAAAGAGCCATGGCTTTTCTCAGGGAAGGGTCTGGGAATTTTAGCACATCTCGATGTGTGTCCAAGGAAGTGACTCTGGGACCTCAACTCTGCATAGCTGGAACAAGCAGAGAAGAGGGATCCGAGTTCTGCAGGCCTCTGAGGACTACAAAGAGGTCCCTGGACCAGTTTTTGCTGAGCTGCTAAGCCAGTGTCTGGACTGCTTCAGAATGCAGATGGGACTGACATGACTGGATGCTTGTCTATACTAGGAGTGGGCAACATGTGGAAAACCCCCTTTCAGCATGGAAAGAAGTGGCATCATGGCAGCTTCAGAGCAGCAAAAGGGGCACATTTAGTTTGCAAGCCCAATTTGGCCCTTTGGGTGCTTGGTAGTGGATACAGTTGCCATCTTCTCAGAAGGAGAGATGGGTTGCCCTGCAGACTGGAGTCTGTGGAAGACAGGGGCACCAGGTGGCCCCCAGACCTCCACAGATACCCCCCCTCCACTCTATACAAACAGATATGCCTACCTGAACAGCAAAAAGACTGCTCTCTATCTATCTATCTATCTATCTATCTATCTATCTATGGCTTTGGTAGACCGTCCATCTACTGGCATCCCAGGACAGTTCCCAGCTTCGCATGCAAAGGGGCATTTTATGGGGCAGCCTTCCTGCAGTTAGAAATGGTACAAGGCCAGATGTTCATTTGCTGCCTCGCGTGCAAGTTCGTTGGCGGATGGATTCATTTTGACAGTTTCTGTGCCACCCCTTGGTACAGGCTCTCTGGGTGGCGTCAAGTGAAAGAGTAGAAACAGGCACTGTCACATGTTCCCCCAGACGCCCCATGGTGTTGAGTGGGGCTTAGTCATGTGCAGGCCCAGGAGCAGCCCATGGCATCTTTGAGTAGCAGGCCGGGCCAACCACTCACCACTGATACCTTCCCTGCGCCACCCCATCTCCTTCCACCCCAAGAAGGATTTGGGAACAGAAGCCACTGCCGTTTTAATTTCCCACAATGCCTTTACATGCATCAGGGCATTGTGGGAAATTAAAATGGTGGCTCCCAGATGCATCGCCTTGCAAGCTGCCAAGGAAGCTAGAGAGCCCTCTGTCTTGGGCCCCAACAACCCTGGTGCTAGGCCTGAATAAGCATTAGGACTGCAGCCCGAGAACAAGGCCGGAGATGGCAAGGAGATGGATGAGCCTCCTGAGCCTGCAGCAGGGAGAGAGAAGGGAGCGTCCCCACAACTCGTGGCTCTGATTGGCTTCCACACAGCCCCTGGCAGCAATCAGCAACGCAGGGTGGATCCCGCTGTGGGAGGTCCTCAGGGCTCGCTGCCTCCCACTCCGTGTCCAGCAAGCAAATAAAGGAAAGGCCAGCAACACAGACGGACAGAGAAATTTCCTCTCCCAGGGAGAGGCTCTGGGAGGGAGGGGGTGCTGGCTGCAGCAGGTGGAACCAATGCCTCGCCATGGCACGGATTGAACTCAATGGGAAACACCTGGGAGTGGGCATGGAAAGGATGGTGCAGGGAAAGAGGATAAAGGGAGGCCGGGAGAAGGCTTCCAGGAGGAGAGAGCGGTGTGTGTGCTGGACGTGGAACAGAGCAGAATGAAGTGCAGAGGCAGAAGCAGGCCAGTGGCGCGGCCACGAGCCACAGAAGGTGGGGAGGCGAAAGCTGGGGCTGCTGGCTGGGTGCCTCGGGGCTGGGGAAGAGGCGCAGGACTCTGGGCCGTAGGTGCTGGCGTGGGCCTCACAGGAAGGCGACTGCTCAGCCGGGACAGCACTTTACCTAGCAAGGTTTCGGAAAGCCTCAGCTGAGCCACTGCAGAGCCAAGGGGAGCGTCTGGCTGGGCTCCCTGCGCCACTGGCAGGGAAGGCGGGAAGGCAGGCGCTCCACCCCCCTGGAGCTGGAAGGCCACGGGGGGAACGTCAGGGAGGCCTCGTTCTGCCCTAGACTGAGCCAAAGAACGGTGCATGTTTGTCTCTCCTGATAAGGCCAGTGAGCCCTCTTGGGCTTGAACAGTGTCAATTTCTGACAAAGAGCTAATTCCCCAATGAACCAAAGGATGCACAGAACCAGAGTTGTCCTTGGACATTAGACCATGGAGCGGGGTAGTTCTGATGCTGCTTTCCGCTCACCAAATCCTGCACCCACCGTAACTGTTTGCCGAGTGTCCAAGCACGCTCCTGCGTTTTATGGGAGGTGCACAGGAAGCTTGTCTTATTCCGAGGCAAAACTTTGGTCCTTCTAGCCCAGTATGATTGTCACAGGCTGGCTGTAATGCATATTAGTGCACATTTTAACAAATCCCCCCTCCTCCCAAAAAGTTAGAAACTGGTCTGCTCACTGTGGAATCTGCATGACTCAAAAAGGCTCATCTACTGTTTAATCCATGAATTGCATTTATTTAAATCCAAATGTCTTTGAACCTGTTGCAGATTTCCACTATATTCCTAGTTAAGGAAGGAAACATTCAAAGTTGGGGGTCTAAAGGGTCAGAGAGGACTCATCTGGGAAACACACTTAAGTCAGATTGAAGTCTTGAAGAGAATCTGATGATCTCATTTTATCCCTTTTTAGGGTATCCAGCAGTTCTTGGATATGTAAGTACCACATTCAAGTGTCTTTTGAGCCACTGGTAAAGCACAGCTTAATACTTTTCTATGCATATCTAATAACTGGTTTTTTCTCCATGAAGCAGCATTAAAACATGTCTACTTGTATCTGTCCCAAAAGTGATAAAATCCAGATAAACATATTAGTGTTTGGATTCTGCTACATCGAGGCTAAGACTCCATCTTCCAAACAAGGAGATTAAAAACGCTGAACCACTCAAGACTACAGACAGACTTACCGAGACTCACTCAGAGTAACTGTTGTTATACTTCCTTCCTGCAGATTACCAGCAAAAATGAAGGTCCAGCCTGATGAAGACGAGGAAGATCTGGCTGTCCTTTGCAAAGAGCTCTGGCTGGGCAAGTTCAAGGGCCCCGCACAGCATCTGGCTTGTCGGCCGCTGCATCCTGTCTTCATGCAAGGTATCCAGGAGGAGGCGTTTCCGTGCCGCCAAATCAAGCTGCAAAGGAGAGCCACAGACCTCTTGTAGAGCCACAGTGAAAACCCAGATCTCGTCCCCTGGGCTTCCCTGGACAATTGGGCCCCCTTTCCTGGCCCCAGACTCTTTCCGGCTTGCTGATTCTCTGGCTATTGTGCAGTTTTGCCCCTTTTCTGAAAGGATGAAATGCCTCTCCTAAGGTTTCGTTGCTGGCAGCTAAAACATGCTGGTACTTTTGGTACACAGGCACCTGCTCTTTTGGCCTTTGTCAGACACAACCCTGGAAAGTGGCCCTGGGCGAAATGGATTTCAGCCCTTGGGTTGGAAAAAGCTTAATGCTCTTGCATTTTAGGCACCAGAGAGCAAAGACATGAAGCAGAAGTATTTAGAAGGCTGACAGAAGTACATTTGGGATGGGAGGGTATACTTCCCCCTCCTGCTAGACATTCCAAATAGTGCCCATTTGCAAACACAATCTCCTTGGCCCCATCTCCTGAATCTAGATTTTTCAAGGACAAGCTCAAAACATGGTCTCCTAAGTGAATGCCCAGCAGAAGCCCGCTCGATCCCTTGCCATTTTGAGGCTCTGCTCCACAGCAGTGGCCAAGGGCCAGTGGGACAAAGCCTGCCCCAGAGTGGCAGCAGGCCGGGTGACTGGCTGTCAGGCGGGAGGGCTCCCTGCTCCATCCTCCTGCTCCAGAGCTCGCCATCCAGCTGGCTGCTGCTCACCTCCATCTCCTGTGTTGGCTCCTTACCTTGCTCTGCTGTGCCGCTTGCCATCCTTCAGGATGGCATTTTTAGCCTGAGCAGATCCACTCACAGGCTGGTTAGGATCAGCAGCCACTTCTGTGCCCAGGAGACAGAGGAGCCGACCTCCAGCTCCCAAATGACCAGCCATCCGGTTTCTGATCCAACAGCTTACTTGGGATATATTATTTTTATTTTATGTATGTATTATTTAATCATTAGTGGGCTGGATGCTGATTTATGCTGGATTGCTATGCCAAGGTGCCAGAGCAGTTTCTGTACAATCAGTAAAAAAAAACCAAGATCATGTGGTACAGTGGTTAGAGTGTTAGGTTGAGATTCAGGAAGTCCCAGTTCTATTCCTCACTCAGTCTATTAAGTTCTCTGAGTGACTTTGGACATGTTATAGCCTTTCCCAATTCCTCTTTCTCCTCCTCCTCTTCCTCCTCATCATCATCGTCAGGAGCATTTTTATCCCCTCCTGTACAATAGTCTCAGGTTGGTGATACAAAACATGTTGCTGTGAAGATCAAATACAGAGGAGGAGGACTGAGGCCTTGCGTTCCTTGCAAAAGGAAGAAAGGTGGGTTTTACATGTAATAGAAATAGTAGTAATAATGAATAAAAACGTAACAACTAAAATTAACCTGTGCCCAAAAAATGTACAATCTAAAAACAACAACAAAACCAAACCAAAACACCCAAAGAAAAAGGGATGGAAAGAGAAGAGGAAAAATACTACATTGTCCTTCATGAGGACTGGCGGCATGGCCCTGCTTCCCATCTCATCCCCTTCATTGCCACATGCTGGAAGGGCTCCTGTGATCACAGTAGCCATCACATCCATGGTGTCCAGCACCATTGTTCCTGAGGTTAGAAAGGGCAAACAGGTAAGCAGGTACAGGTTATTTCTGTAATAGCATTAACAGTCTGTGTCCATCTGCTTCTTTGCTCTTTGCAATCTGAGAAAGGAGAGAATGGGCTAGGGTGGATAATTCTCTGTTGCAGTGTTTCTCTCTTTTTCCTTTTTTTCACCAGAATTAGAACCTGTCCGGCTGGACCCTAACACCGCTCATCCCATTTTTGCGATCACCAACAAGGGCATGTGTGTTGTGGTTCAAGAAACACCTGTGAAGTACAAGAATAGCCCCCAGAGATTCCAAAATTATTGGATTGTGCTTGGGAAAAATGGTTTTACTTCAGGTAGGCATTACTGGGAAGTCGAGACTGAAGATCAGACAGGATGGATGATTGGCCTCGTTACAGAGTCCATTGAAAGGAAAAAGCGGGGGCCTAATTATTTTAAAGGCAAGTTCTGGAGTCTAAAGTTAGAAAAGACAGAATCAGTTAGCTCTGGGGCCTCCACGTCATGTTGGCAGATCGGAGTGTATCTGGACTACGAGGAAGGGCAGATCTCTTTTTATGACGGAAGGAATGGGGTTCACCTCATTACACACAGGGCCCAGTTCAAAGAGAAAGTCTACCCTTTTTTCCACGGTTATTTGGTCAATTCCCAGAAAACAACATCCATGAGAATTTGCCAGAAGTAGCAAACTGAAGCAGAAGTAGCAAACTGTAAGGTCTCATCTTTCTGTGTGCATATCCCAGTTGAAGAAAGTCTGCAGATTTCAGGTTTACCCACGTGGCCACCTAGTGACATTCCACTTGGCTGGGCACAAGCCTTAATGTGTTGTAAGTTTCTTTTAGTTCATTCAAGACAAAAAGGGGTCCCCCCCCCCCGCACCCAAGTAGTCATGAAAATTAAGCTGATACAAAATTAAGATAGGTTTGCAGCATGGATACGTCCTCTGACATCTGTTTCAATAGCTACATTTTCTGAGCCTCTATGATAGTACCTGCACTTGAGATAGTGGCCATAAGGTTTGGAACAATCCTATGTTCCTGTAAAAACACGACTGTACTTGTTTTAGTCTCTCCTCATAAAGACAGCAGGGAATGTGGAGGGATGAAAGAAAAGGCAGACCCAAGACAGTTTCAAATTCACCAGGCCTTTGTTGCTCAAAAGCTGAGTTTTCAGGTTTAACTGCTTTTGGTTTCTTTCACTGCATATGTTCTATCAGATTCTGCTGATATTTCTTTCCAAAAAGAGAAAAAGGCATTAGATTTTGCTTTCTCTTTTGTTTCAAATGGAGATGGTGTTAAAGTGAAACTCAGGGTAATTTATCTTTTAAGCTCACACAGTCAGAGAATGACTCGCAGCTCATCTTCACTGGTTACTTATCCAGTCTGAATTCACAAGATGCCTTGAACACAACTCGGCTAGCCACCATTGAAATATTTTATTATTTTTTTTCATTCAAATGGACATTTTCTGCCTGTTCTAATAGTACTCACCAAATGGAATAATTATTTTAACATGGCACAATATATCCAAGAGTATTTCATCCAAATATGTACCCTGTTAAAACAGATTTTAATATAGATCTCAATCAAAATTGCTCTATTTTGGCAGCAGCAAGAGACAGAATAACAGGAAAGGACTGACCTTAGCTACTTTAAGCACGCATGGAAACATAAAATGATATCATTTGTATGTAGAGAATGATGTGGGTTAACCTATCTTGGGGAAGTAGGATAAAATGTCAAATCTATCTTGTAAAAGATGGTGATAGACAGTTTTTTTGATTAAAGTTGAAATATGAACCGTTAAATGCATTGAATTTTTTATTTATTTAAAGTTTTTATATGCCGTCCTATACTAAAGTCTCTGGATGGCTTACAAAAAACAAAAACCATACACAACAATTTTGTGGAAAAACATTCTGCCACACAGCCAAGAACTAGTTTTGCATATAACTATACATGGCATAATCCTATGTCAGTTTAGACAGAAAAGCAGTCCTACAAGCCCCAGCAATCCCCTGCCAGCATTGCTGGGGGTTCTGGGATTTCTTTTTCAAGCAGGCATAAGATTGTGCCCTACATTGTTTTGGTAAGCCTAGTAGACCAGAACTGATTGAGATTGTTTGGGAACAGTTTATGATGATTAAGTTTACTGTTTTGCAGGATGCATAAAAATACACTCAGGTGTGAATTAAGGTGCAACTTTACACAGGTGTAAATTAAGTTTACATCATATAGCTTTGGCTTTTGTGAAATTTTAAGTCTGAATCTACGTTTAAATTGGATTAATTGTGCTGCCATAGTGAACTGGCCTGCCTCCCCTTAGCAAGAGAGTCAGACCTCTGGAAATGTTACAAAGGGTTGAATGGGGCGAGTTGTAGTGCAGAAGGGAGAATTAATTGCCCAATTTAGGTGCAGGGATCTTCTGCAAACAGAACCCTTCCCCTTCCAGAAGGCAGATCCCAGATCCAACCTTTAAGATTTGCCCGAGGCCAGAAGAAGTAGATGCAATGGTCTAATGGAGGATACATTTTGGCTGAATGTTAAGAAAGACATTATGATGGTAAGAGCAGTCCCTGGTGGCTTGAGAGCTTACTGGCTTGATTTCCAAGCAGGTGCTTAGATGAAATGGGCCATAAGATCCATTCCAGCAATATGCTTCTGTAATGGGTAATTTTAATCTATAGAGTCAATCTAATAGATTAGTCAGAATCAGTGATGTGTTCCACTCCTTTACGCCAAGGCTTGAGTCAAGTCTCAAGGCTCTTCCCAGGTCTCAAGAGCCAAAAAGGGAAGTGGTGATGGGGAGTTGTAAACAACCCCAAAAGAAGAGCTGAAGCCTTGCCTCCCCCCATTGCAATGCCCTACTCCCTATCCTGCCCTGCCCCCTTGGAATTCCCTCCCTCCCACCACCTCTACTGTTTTCAGGCCTTCCTTCCAGGATATTCTGCTGCACGGTAAGCCCTTGGTCATAAAAAATGTAGAAATCTCGAGTCGAGTCACTCACTTGGTGCTCCCAAGTCAAGTTCGAGACAAGTTGCTGATGCGACTTGAGTCAGACTTTGGAGCGAGTCACTAGACTTGCCTGCCCAACACTAGTTACAATATATTCTTTGATGAGTGAATTATGTCATTTTTGTTTTATGTTTTTCTTGGTATGCATTTGTAGAATGAAATAAATGTTAAAACGTCTCAATGGAAATATTACAAAGGACACAAAGCTCTTTGTTGGACAGAATCCATTGCACCGTTCAAGAGCTGCCTGCCCCATGCGGCCCGTTCTTCACTATTCCCGCCTCTGACAACGTTCCCCCTGGAAGCCACACAAGAGCCATTTTTTGTCACTAGAGCTTTGCCTCAAAGAACTAAAAAATGAAATCAAGGAAGGAAAATGAAATCAAGGAAGGAAAAAGGGGGGGGGCTTTCTTTTCTGATATTGGGGTGTCCAAAGAGATTTGCTAGGTTCAAAACGTATCCTTGTAAGACACCTTGCAATTCCTTTTCTAATTATCCCATTGTGAGGTTTTCTCGTAAGGAAATGTGGCAGCAGCATCCAAGAGCCATTTTCAAGAGCTGAAGTTGGGGGGAGGGGAGAGAAGGGGATGGCAGCAGCTTCGTGATCCTGTTGTGCACCTTCAAAAGAACTGGGTATTTCATCCTGCTACACCCCAAAGACAGCTGTTCACAAGTCCTCAGCTATCTGGCATTTATCTGGGATAGCGTCACAAGAAGGCAAGACTCCCTGGAGAAGACAATCATGCTAGGGAACGTAAAAGGCAGAAGAGGAGGCAGACCAAATATGAGAGAGATTGACCCCATAAAGGAAGCCACAGCCTTGGATTTACTAAGGCCGAGCAGGCTGTCATGGATGGGGCAATTTGGAGGGCTTTCAAGCACAGTCACCGTACGTTGGAGACGACCTGACGGCACAGAACGGCGTTCTTCCCAGCCAGCACTCCCAGAGCGCCTCCCTCTTTCTCCCCTTCCTGCGCAGTTGTGCAACTGCGCTAAGATCATCTTCATTCGCTCTGGCAGCAAAGTTCAGCTGCTGAGGCACAAGCCAGCTGTACTGAGGGGAAGGTGCTCCAAAGTGACACATGATACCAAAGGTCTGGACATACTTCTGCAAGGAGAATTCCCGGCAAGAAGGCTTTATTTAGCCACCGAAGTGCAGTGCTGCGCTTGAAGGAGGCTGTGCTTTTGTAGTGGGCGGGAAAGACATTGTGAGAAGCATTGTGATAAATTCTGCCCCCTGAAAGACCATCCTTAAGCCCAGACTTTCAGGGTATGCTCTGGGAACATCTCCCAGGAAATGAGAGCAACTGCAGGCATACCTTTAGCTATCCAAATGATTTCCACTAAAACTACATTTATTTCCTGCAGAATGTTCAGTCAGTGGCTTCTCTGTCTCTTCCTATTTGCACATGTGGATTGCAAGAATGCGGACGGGTCAGAGCAAAGGATTAATGCCAAACTAGCATTGATACGGAGCCTCTCCAGCCTCCTCCTCCAGGGGGCAGGCGGGCAGGCAGGCAGGCAAAAACCACCCTCTGTGTTTTCCCGATTTTATTGTAGGTTGGGAGTGGGCAGGCTGCGCTTGAAGGAGCTGCTTTGTTTTTGACTGACACCTCAAGCAAAATAGTGCTCCCTGCTGGCAGACAGGTGCCAAAACTTAAGGAACAGGAAGCCTCTGGCCACGTGTTCAGTTCAGGAACTGATCAAGGTCAAATTCAGGCTCCACAGTCCTTCCATGCAAAGACCCAGGCCTGCTTTCCCCACCAAGCACTCTTTGCAGCAACCTAATTCTGGAGGAAAGCCTTTGATTTCTTGCTGGCTTTGGCCCACTCAACTGCATCTTATGTGGCTTACTGAGTTTGTATTATATTAGAATCATTACATTTTGCACCCTGCCCCAGTTCCCTACAATGAAGGGCAGGACACTCGTGTTATGCAAACAGAGGGCAGGTTCACATGAACGGCCAACCCACCCCAGACTCGACCATCAGGCTCATCCCGGCTTGTTCTCCCCTCAGTCCTCCAGTTGGTATCCCAGAAACCTTCACGGCACCACCTGTCTTGTCTCCCCATTCCCATTCGGCATGTGACTAATTTTCTACCATGTTTTGATTTTATGGAGCGTTTAAAAAAGCGCACTCTGCAAAGGAAAAGAAGGCAGCTAAGTAGGTGCTTCCAAGGGAGTGCAATCGACTTCTAGTATTTTACAGACACTTCTCAGTGCGCTTCCCCTTTTCTGCATTCTCCTGAATTTCCTGCTAGCTCAGAAAGAGGACTGCTTATGGCTACCCTCTTTTTATACCATGCTCTGTGTCCTGGCAGCTAATAAAACCCCACGTGGAACTCTCAACAGGATGGTGTGTGCGTGGCTGCACTGAGGGGAGGCCCAGTACATCTCCCTGCAATCTGCCATTTCTAAAGGCAATTTTAAAACTTGCAGGGAAATTTGCATATGTTTTACAGAGAAACACACGGATTTCATGCTGGGAAATATCTGGAAGTGAAATAGAGCACACATTTCCCTTCCATTCACTCCCTAGTCATGAAATCTGCATTTATTCCCTTGTAAGAAACCCCCCCCCCCCACTCATTCATATATATACATACTTAAGAGCTGGCAGAAAGGAACAGGGGAATGCAAATAGCAAGTGCAAGGGGACCCCATCTGGGATGGCAGCAGAATGTAAAGCGCAAAAGCCTCGCCCGCAATCCCCCCACTGCCTCTCCCAAGTGCGGATCAGCACCTACTTACTCTTAAAAAGGCAGCAGCTACTGAATGTGTAAAGAGACTTGGGCACTGGCTACTCCATTTAAGTGCAAGCATGTTTTGTTTGGGATTATTTTGGTTCTGGTGCATTGAAAAACAGAAACTTAAAGATGGCTTTTCCTTCTCAGCACAAACGGTTTCTTTTCATTGCTAAATCATAACGTATCTCTACCAGCGATAGGAAGAGTTATATATTTCACCACTTGAACTGCTGAAAGCTCTAAATTACTTGTTCAACTGGTAAAGTTCTTCTATTCTTAAAGATGACGACTCCGTTTTCCCACCATACCCCGTTTCAAAA
This sequence comes from Varanus salvator macromaculatus, assembly GCA_023646645.1. NCBI lineage: Eukaryota > Metazoa > Chordata > Lepidosauria > Squamata > Varanidae > Varanus > Varanus salvator. The sequence goes on from JAIXND010000792.1 coordinate 2,303,096, forward strand.
TAGCCAGTTGAATTTAGGGTTTATTGACAGATTTTTTTTTTAAAAAAAGGTATTTACAAATTTAAGGCAAGGTCTCCATGTTCAGAGGCGAGCTGCAGGATCAGCGCCGTCTCTTGGCTGTGCTGGGTGGGGCTGGGGCCGTCTGGACCCCTGCTCTCCTCTTGCTGGCCCTGGTGGAGGGAGCGGCAGGGCTGGCGGCAGGGGGAGGGAGCGCCCCTCCATCCAGCCGGTGGGCATCCAAATCGACCTTCTGCTGCAATATCCCCGTCAGGATGAGCTCCGAATCGGCAACGGGCACCCTGGCATCCCGCGCTGGCTTACAGCGGGGCAGGTCCTCGGCGCAGGAAATGACCACACGCTTGTCCTTGAAGGATTGAAATACAGGGTCAAAACACTCTCAAAGCTGCTTCGGCAGTGCAGGTCTGTGCCCAGGTCATGGCCCGGGATGCGTGCAACAGGGCACCCCCCTCCTGGCTCACCTTGTAGGCTCGCGGCATCCGGGGTAGGAAGGTCCCTCCGCTGCATCTAACGATGTCTCTCATGTGCTCGGGCTCAGGCTTGACGTTGGGGGTGACGTGGATCTCGTAGCCCTGCAAGAGCAAAAGACGGGCCATGGAGGGAAGTCCCCCTGCCTTGCAGCGGGAGAGGGGCTGCCGCACCTTGCCATGAAAACGTCTAGCAAGGACACCCAGGTGCCGGGAAGAGACCCCACCTGCCTGCCCTGCATCCCAGACTAAAACTCAGCGAGGGGAGAGCATTTGCCTCCCGGCGAAATTAAACCGAGATGCCAAGTGCATCGTTGCCAGCGTCGCATGATGTTGGAGCCCTCATGGATCCGGACCAGCACCACAACTGCCCTGGGCCGGGCTGAACTTCATCCTCAACCACCACGAGAGGAAATCTCCCAATCAGCAAGGGAAACCGAAGGAACTGCAAGTTTTGGGTGACACATCCTGGTGCCTCAGAGTTCTCCACCTACAAGCTGTCCTGACGGGATTCTAGTTCCTTTGGAAGCTCCTTTCAAGGCTGGGGAAGCTTGCCTGGCCCGAAGGTCCAGGTGCCATCAGTTCTCTCTCTCACACACACACCCCATTCCCTCCCCAACACAGGTAAAGGAAGCCCTTTTCAGTGCTAGGATAGAAAAAGCCACTTCACTGAGGTGGGAAGGATGCCAAGTATGAGCTCACCTGGAGCAGGCCTCCCTCCTCCTGCGCTTTCTGCAGGGATGTGGTGAGGCTGAACTGGAAGTTCTTCTCTTGCTCAGGGTCACAGACAAGGAAGCTGTCTGGTGCTAGGAAGGAAGATTTCCGCTTACTCTGTCGAGGGAGGGAAGGAAAGGAACAAGCGGGAGATAAGCGGAGGCCTAAACCAGTGGAAAGGTCACCCCCTTCCTCTCAAGGAAGGCCCTTGCACTTCTTGGAGGGTTTCTACCCGCTAAAGGCAGTATAAAATCATTGAAATAAACAGGTCTCCACCAGCTAAGAAGAGATGCTCCTTGGTGCATCTACCCCGAGACCACCTACCCCCGTATGTCAGAGGCTGCCGGGGTCTCAGGCAGAAGCCTCGGCTTGCCTTGCTCTCGAGGTCCTTCAGCTGCAGTTGCCAGGGACAGGCCCAGGCGACTGCTGCACGCAAAGCCCGCGCTCTCCCACAGAACTAGAGGACCTCCCCATCAGGGCCGCGTGGATACGTCGTTCTCCTTCTGACCCACCTATTGGGAGAAAAACCGAGGGGCGCATCTGTGCACCCCGGTGTAGTCTTCTCCCACTCCCACTGGGCTTCACATCCCTGCTCCTAGAGCAAGTGATGGCTAAGTTGCTGCCCGTCAGCCAAGCCGCAGGAGCAAACGTTTGCTTGTCCCTGGCAGCCATACCAAATTTTAATATTGAAATGCAGTGAAGATTTTTGTCCCATTTCACTTGAAGGAAGTCTCCCCCCCTCACTTGCCGCCTCTGGATTTTGTAGGCAGCGGCCCAGTCCTGCTGGCAGCACCATGATCCATGATGTTGGGGCTGTGCCAAGTAGGTGACGCCAAAGCTGCTTGACGTTTCCAAAATTCTGGCAGAAGCAGCCACTGGAGGCACACGTCATGCCCCAAGGGCCCGGGAGAGCTCCCCTTCAGAGGAACCTCTCCCTCTGTGTCCCTGCTTGAGTCACTGTTCTGATGGGACCCCCAACTGCACGGGCAGGAGTTGCCCCGGGCAGCAATGCCTGCCAAATGCTAATGGGGCAGCCTCCTTCAAAAGAGGGCAGTTTTGCCCTGGGAGCACGTTGTGGGGAGCAGTTTTGCCCTGGGAGCACTACAACACTCAGTACGGGTCAGAGGGAGGGGCAGCACGACTGCTCGCCCTCAGCAAAGGCTGAACGGGAGCAGACAAAGCCGGAGTCGTGAAATAGGCAGAAGTCTCCGTGTGAGTGGGCCCTTTGGATTTACAAGAGCATTATTCCTCTCCTCCCTCACAAAATCCCAGAGGCCATCCTGCAACGAACAAGCTGGGGGCTCATCATCTATTATTCCATTTATTTAAACCACCTGATACCCAAAGACGTCCGAGTGGCTCCTAAAATCCCATCAGCCACAAGGGAGAAGTTAATCTGGGGAAGTGACTCACCTCCTGAACCACTTTCTGGGGAGTAGGACCCACCCTTTCCTCTGAGAATGCAGGAGCAGGACCCGTCTGCCCTGGAGCATTGTGGGAGAAAGGGGACGTGGCCGAGGAAGCAGCTCACCTTCTCCAGCCAATCCAGGGTCACGATGGGGATGCCCCGTGCCAGCGCACACAGGAACTTGACCGTGCGGCGCACGCGGTCCGTCACAAGGTGGGTGCAGTCGAAGACGGAGTCCGCCAGAGTCCCCCCGAGCTCTGTCACCACACGCTCCCCCTCCTCATCAATCACCCCAGTGAACAATACCTGGGGGGCAGAAGGGAGGAAGAAGTCGAGCGTTAGACCCATGCCGCCTCCAAGGCACAGCCGTGCTTCTCAGACGTGACGAGCCTGAGCTCTGCCCCGTCTCCTCCCCTCCCTTTGCCCCACTCGCAGAAGTGCCGGCAACTGGGTGCAGGTGGGACCCACAGGCTGAGCTTCTCATCTAACAGCCACAGGAGATGAAGAGCAGAATGGGGCATTTTCTGTGCAATTCCCTCTGTACCAAGGGAGGGGCCCACACGGCCCTCCAGATGCAGCCGGATTCCAAATCCCACCAGCTCCAGGCTCAGGGAGAGTGGAAGCAACAGCCAAGAACACCTGGAGGACCCCGAGTTCCTCACTGTTGCCTCAATCCCTTCCACGAGTCAGCCCAAGTACCACATACTCTCCCTGTTGGCCGATTTCTCACCTCTTCTTCAATTGTCTCCCTTGAGTTTGGATCTGGAACAGGGATGGGCAACGCAGGCCCTTCCCAGATGTGGCTGGACTACAATGCCCATGAACCCAGCGCACCTAGCCAATGGTGAGAGATGATGGGAGTTGAAATCCAGCCACATCTGGAGGGCCACCTACTTCCCATGAGTAATTTCTTGTGCACGCACACACAATTATATATGAGGAACTAGCATTAGACCAGAACCAACACCTTTTCCTAAGCCCTTTTTCCCAAATCAGGTTGGGAAGACGGGCAACTGCAAGGTGGCACTTGCCTCACAAGTCCAGTGTGGAAGAGCAGGAAACACAGAAACAGAGCGAGTCAGAAGGGGCCTCCCGGGCCATCTAGTCTGACCCAGGCCATCTAGTCTGAGGAAGCTCCTGACGGGGCAGCAGGGGAAGCAGGCCATCCCCTTGGAACCAGCCACTGAGAGAACAAGGCCTCTGCCGGCCACAGAATCCTATCCTCCCCCCCGCCCCGCACTTTTGCCCCACACCTTCCAAGGGAAGCCTGCCCCATGGTTTGGTCTCATCCCTTCCCCAGCTGTTTTGGATCCAAAAAGACAACTGCCGGGCAGCTCCAGAGGGCATCTTCCTCCCCCCAGAAAAAGACTTAACACAGAGCAGTTCACCCCAGGAAGCAGAATGTGCGGCTGCTGGTTTGCAAGCCTCCCAGGGATGCAGGCAGCAGCCTCCGACTCAGCCATCACTGCGCAGCTCCACCTGGCCCAGAGTCACTGGCACAGACTGGCACAGGCTCTCCAAGATGGCAGGCGGGGGTGGGGGGGGGGCTTCCTGCTTGAACTGGGCTTGTGTAAGATCAGGCCGGGGCCCTTCTCCACCAAAAGCAGGTGCTTTGGCACGGAGCCAGGGCCCGCTGTTTCTGTGCGAAGAGGACTCCCGAGACAAGTCTCCTGAAGAGGCTAGACTGCAAAAATGCTCTCTAGCTGGCCAGAGGTCGGTGTGCACTGTGCAGCCGCCTGCTGCATGTCAAGGCCTGCAGAGCAGTGGCAGAGCTCCCCATCCCTTCTCTGCCAGCTCAGTCGCTCGCCTGAATACGCTCTCCTGTGGTGACTAGGCCAGGCCTCAATACAAGGCTGCCCTAAGGGTTCCCAGATCCCGGAGCCAGGCTGCTCAGGCTGCCGTCCCCCCCGCCCACCAGCCCCAGCCCCTCCACGCAGCGTAAGAAGTGCTTGCCGTACCTTTGGGGCAGGAACGCCAGAGCCCGCCGCACCCTCGGACCGCTTCCGGGATGGGGCCCTCACACCCGCTGGCTTGCCTTCCATGCTCAGGCGCTGCGACCTCCTCCTGGAGGACGGCGTGGCCTGTGACAGCCCCTGAGGGGCAAGCGTGAGGAAACAAAGACACCCACTTGTTTCAGGACTGGAATACTCCCCATTTCTAGCCCTTGCTTTGGCTAGCAAGCCCCGTCCTCAGTCAGGCAGCCCGTCACCTGGTCGGAAAGTCCATCAACAGGCTTCCACCAGACCTGCCCCCCCTTCACTGCCAGCAATTTGACCCTAAAACCAGTTCATTCATTCGATTTATATCCCACCTTTCTCCAATTGTGGAACCCAGGGTGGCTCCACGTGGTGCCCAGGTGGTCTCCCCTCCAAGCTCAGGCCAGCCCCAGACTTGCTTAGCTTCATCACGGTGGATGCGTTACATGCCTTCACACCACATTTGGTTGCTACACTTCACTCCAGGGCTGAGCAAAAGGCTGACTGGGATCTACTGGCAGATCTCCAGGTAACTTGCAGTACCTCAGTAAGACTTTCTGCCTCCCTAAGTTTCAGCAACATTGAGAACTTAAAGCCTTCTTTCCCTCTTCAGCCAGGCTGCTGAAATTGAGGCCCCTTGAGGGGAGAAACTCCAGAGGTAGATGGGCAAGCAAAGGGAGCTGCGTGCAAGTTCCGGCAATGCCAGGAGGAGAATCAACCTCCCAGCGCATGCTTGTTCCGCAACGCTACGTCTGTTCCCTGGACTGCCATCCTGCTCCCGGCATCGGCTGGGGGAAGCTGGCATTTGCGTCAGAAACAAGACAGAAACGGCCGGAAGTCCACTCACTTCTTCTCTCTTAGCAGCCTCCCCTGACTTTGTGCTCCCAGGGTGTTTGACATCAGCATGCATCTGACCCGGGAAAGCTGAGCAGTGCCCTCTCAAAGTCTGGGACAACTTCAGCCGGTAAGGCTGTACCAATACAGTTGCCTTCCAATGGCCCAGACAAGCAGAGCCAAAAGCAGTGCGGCCTTTCCGAGAGGGAGATGTGTGTCCATGTGGGAATGCAAAGGGGCAGTTTTCCAGGCAGGTAAGAGCTGGATTCAGCCATGCACCTCTGGCTTCGTTTTCAGCCACAGAACACAGGGCCTAATGTGCTTGCAAAGCCACCTCTGCAGATCCTCAAAGAACAGCTCGTTCTGCAGTCCTCCAAGTCCCCAAAGGCCATTTCTTGTACATTATCCCAGTAACACTTTGGGCAAACCTGCAGGGCAGGCCACACACAGCCCCTCCTGTTACATATCCATGACACGAGGCTGAGAGACTGCCGCCCGCCGCGTTCATGGCTCTTTGCTGCAACTGAAGGGGACAGCTGGAAGGGCACCCGCACCCCTGGCACCTCTAAGCAGCAGCAGGGTGAGACTAGCTTGCCCATCTGTCAATTTCATTTTTAAAATCCACTCTTCCCCAGTGGTTCCTTTAGCTTCCAAGCCATCTGCTTGGGCTACTGGGCAGGAGAGGAACCTAAATTGCTTTTTCCACGGCTATGCTACCCACCTGCCCACGTCTGCCTTCTGTCCCCGAGTCCTTTGGGCTTGGCGTGCTCACTGAAGTACTGCCTGATCTCCTGCCGGCCCGGGTCCTAGGCAGCTCCAGTGGCTCCTCCCGCTCCGGTTCTGCCGCAGCTCTCGATTTCCCCCGCCTGGCTGTGCTCCTGGCCCCTGGGCTGGGTGCAGCCTTTGCCGTCTCCTCCTTCAACTTGCTGGCAGTGCTGGGTCCCCTTGGGGAGCACCTGGACCGGCCCTGTCGCACAGCACCCGTCAGCTCGCCTTTCCTGGGCTTCTTGCTGGAGCTCACTCCCCCTCCTTCCGGCTGCTCCGCCTTGGCCTCTGGCTCTCCCATATACTGGATCGGGTTGCTGAGTTGCCGCATCCCCCTGCGTCTCGGGACGGGAGCAGCCGGTTCACTGGACCCCTCTCCATCACCAGACCCCATCCGGCCACGGCGGCGAAGGCTTCGCCCTTCCGAGGCAGGAGCTGGGGATGCGCCCGCAGCAGAGGACCGGAGGCTACGCCGCCGCCCAGGGGCAGGGGCTGGGGTTTCAGCGGCCTTCTCCTGGGCTTGCTGCAGCACCTGCAATATGAAAGAGTGATCAGGCCAGCTGGGCTGCACAGGAAAAAGGAGAGGGCAGGACTCCTGGGTTCTCACCAGAAAGGACGTTGGCTGCAGTGAGGGATGGAGTGGAAATGTATTTAGTTTGCTTTTTTACCACACAGTAATGCAAACTTTCATAATTTTGCACTTTGAAACCACTACACAAATTAAAACATAGCTATTCTTCCAATGTTTTGCTTCTTCAAAATTTGCATTGGAGTTTGTCACAATTAGGCTTGCATACCAAAAAATGCACATCTTAGAGGAATAAGCAGTCAAATATATACTATAATGGCAAAATTACTTGCAATATACTGAAATATGTATTTGCAGAAACATGTGCCAAATGATTATGAATTTTCATGCAAACTTTAAAATATCTGAAACTCTGGGAAGAAACTGAACTTAGGAAAAAATGAGAGAAAGAAAATGCATCTAGCAGATTCTCTCCCTCTAGTTGTAGCAGCCTCTATTTATGAAAGGTGTGAGGAGGATCCCAGGCTTACCTGTTCAGCATCTCTCGCTTCTCCCACAGGTACTGTGCTCCTTTCTTCTGACTCAGCCTCAACACGAGCTAGAAGAGGCACAGGATGAGGTGGCTTGGGATGAATGATGCAGCTTTCATTCTACCTACCAGGGACAGTGCTGAGCTATGGGTCCCCACACTCCTTCCCCATAACTGCCGGGGGGAGTTTCCGAATCCTCACACCACCCCCTCATCCATATTGGCAGGGGCTCCAGGGAGTTGTAATCCACAACAGGCGGTCATGAGGATGCCTGCCCTGAAACCTGCCCTCCTTCCAGAGGACTTATGAACTGCCTTTCTACTACACAACCACACAGTACAAGCCATGGTGGTTCTGGGGTTGCATAAACCGGGACTGCTCCCTACAGGGTGGCAACAAGCCACTGACAATCCATGGCTTGTTGCAGGGGCTGTTGGACCCATGATCGTTTGTGATATCACTAGAACCCATAGTTTCTGCACAGCATGAGTTGCTGTGACTTATGGAGTATAATTTAGCAGACTTGGCTTCTCAAAAATAGGCAACACTGGAAGTTTGGACTGTGCCACTGCAGCCAAAACCACTAATCCAAACTGAACCCATCAAATAGACTAGTGGAGATCAGCTTGGAATCTGCCAGAACTCCTGGTGACTCAGGCTCAGACACCTAGGAAATCCCTTTGAACCTGAGAGAGGCCATCTTGGTTTTCCTGAATGCAGCTCCGGTCCTGGCCCCCACAGACTGGCTTCTTCCTGGGCTGCACAGAGAGGCTGGCCAGGGAGGCCCTCCTCCATCCTACGTGCCACAAACCACATTCCTCTCCCAATCACGAGAAAGAAGCCACAGTGTGGCGGCCGGAGCACCTGTTGCTCAGGAAGAAGAAATGGGCGTTGCGAGGAGGGAAACGGCTCCAACAGCCCCCCCGCCTAGGCGTGGAGAGGGCCTCCTTCCTCGCCGCGGTGGAAGGCGCACATCTGCAGAGGGAGAGTGCAGTGGTGGCTGTGTGTGCAACAGAGAAAGGGCTCTGCACATGTGTGGGGGCAAGAGAGGTGGAGAAGATGCCAGCGTCAGCCAGCCCTGGCCTTGCATGTGCAGCTCGAAAAAGAGGATCTGGCCCACCCTGGCATGTACCCCAAACGCTGGGAAAAAACAAAGAGACAATGGGGGGGGCAACGACACATCACAACTGCATTGCTACGCATGCCAGTGCCACATCTCAAACACTGTGCATTGCTCCCTTTCCAGGCGACCATGCATGCTCCAAGGCCTTCTTACTGCTCACCTGTCCATGCCTGGGCAGCTTCCGCAGGACCTCCGCCTTCAGGGGCTTCCTGCGGCTCGCTTCTGGAGGCCTCCATCACCTCTTGGGGTACGGAGGCTTGGTGGCTGCTCGCAGGGATTGCTTGCCCTGAAGAGAAAGGCCGGGTTTCTCCTTCCTTCGCTGCTTCCTCCCCAGCAGCATCCCCTGCTACCTGTAAGGGAAGCTCTGTGCCAGGCAGGCCCGTGGGGAGGGGCTGGGCGCTCTCCCCCACAATGCTGGCAGCCTGCTGCCCCCTAGAGGCTGAGGCTGAAGCTGCAGGCGGTGCTGCCAGCACAGGGAGGCCTTCCACTTCAGCTGGGCACTGGGAGATCAGTTCCGTGTCTTCCTCCTCTCTGGACCCAAAGTCCTGAGTGGGCGCTTCTGACAGCTCCCTGCAGAATGACTGAGTCGCTTCCAGCATGTAAGCATCTGGATCTGTGTCGTCGTCTTTCAAAGGAGAGCTGGACCCTGGGCAGAGGGGAAAGAGGCAGGCCTGATCGAACAGCCGTCCTTTCCCCCTGAAGCGGGCCTTCTTGCACATGATGTGCTGGACTACAGCTTTCATCATCCCCAGCCAGGACAGCTGGCAGGACACATGGAGATTGCAGGCCAACACTTCTAGAGAGCATCAGGTTGGAGGAGGAGGCTGCGTCACACAAATCCTTACTTTTGCCTGAGCGCCACATGGAGCAAATTGGGCTTTTTTTCTTTCCTTTTCTAAATGCAACTTCAAAGAAAACCTTCCTGGTAACACAGCCTTCTCCAACTTGGAGGGCACTGTTTATTTATTTAGTTAAAATATTTCTACCCTGTCCTACACGAAAATCATCCCAGGATGGCTTACAACACTAAGAACAATAAATAAACAACATATGATAACAAACAAAAACAAAATTTGACTGTAAATATATTAAAACCAAGTTAAAATTCCTCAATCCTTAAATAATGGGTAAATGGCGCAGTGGTTTAAACCGCTGTGCTGCTGGGCTGGTTGATCGAAAGGTCACCAGTTCGAATCCGCACAACAGGGTGAGTTCCTGTTGCTCCGTCCTGCCAACCTTGCAGTTCAAAAGCATACAAATTCAAGTAGATAAAAAGGTACCACTTTGGTGGGAAGGTAACAGCATTCCGTGCACCTTGGTGTTTAGTCATGCCGACCACATGACCACGGAGACTGTCTGCGGACAAACGCTGGCTCCCTCGGCTAGGAAACGGAGATGAGCACCGCCCCCTAGAGCCAGGCATGACTGAACTTAACGTCGAGGGGAAATCTTTACCTTTAAAAAGTTTTTGCCTGGCACTGAAAAGAATATGAAGTTGGCACCAGGCAAACCTCTCTGGGGAGCAAATTCCACAGTAGGGGTGCCACCGCTGAGAAGGTCCTCCTCTGGGTATACACCTTCTTTACCTCCTTCAGGGAAGGTTCCTGGAGCAGGACCTCTCCTACAGATCTTAGGGGGCAAGGGACATATAGGGAAGGAGACATTCCTTCAGCTATTGTTATTAGTTTATTTATTAAATTAGTGTTGTTAATTTAATTTCTGCACTGCCTAATAGCCAAAGCTCTCTGGGAGGTCTGCAAGAGAAAGCAGATGAGAGAAGATGGTGTTGGGCCAACCATGATGATCTTCCCTCCCTCAGCCACCTCTCCCTTCCAGATACTGCCTCACCTGGACTGCCCGCAGAGCTTCCTGGGGACAAGGGCACCATCACAGAGGCTGCAAGGGAGACAAACAGAGGATGAGAGGAGAGTTGGCCTCATCTCAAGCAAGTAACGAAAATAACAGCCCCTCACCTGCTCACACTCCCCGCCCCCATGGGTCTCTCAGCTGTGCCTCCTTTAGCATATCAGAACACAGAGGAATATGCCTAAAACCATGAACAGTCATCCCAAGAAAGCAAGGGTGGGGGATGTGTTATTTATTCATAATATATAAATAACCCTATCCCTTAGTTATCAAATTACACAGTGATACACAAAATAGGTTAAAGCAACAATTGAAACAAAACGCAAAAAAGAAAAACTAAAAGCAAAAGAGCCAGAAAGGCAAAATGGAGGAGGATGTGGGAGGTTCCAGTTGCCAACTGGCCACAAAACTCCCTGGTGACTCTCAACTGAGCCTACCACGCAGGGCTGATGTGTGAATCAAGCAGAGAGCAGCAGGTTTGTGTGAGCAATTCAGAATAAATAATAGATGAAAAAACAAGGAAATTCTACCAAGCTAAGTATTAAAATTGGCAAACCCCTTAGCATGCAAATGCATTGCTCAAAGTGAGCTAAACCGTGTCAGCTGTGCTGCCTGCCACCCTTCAGGAGGGAGGGAATTCCAAAGGCGGGATGCCACCACAAAAGAGGCCCTGGCCTGGCTGCTGTCAGACACACCTGTGCAGGCAACGTGACAGCCCAGGCTTCGATCCAGACAGTCATGAATGGGCAGGCTGATGTGGGGGAAGCTGCCCCCTGCAACTCCCCGCAGCCCCAGCCAGCATTGTCACTGGAAGTCATTTGTTACAGCGATAGTCTGTCTGTTTTCTCTTTCAAAGAACTCAAGGTGGCTTACAAAATTTTCCTCCTCCTGCTCTCAATCTTATCCTCACAACAACAACCCTGTGAGGTACCTTGAGCTGAGAGTCTGTGACCACCCCAAAGTCTGTCCATGATTTCCTGAGTCCCAGCCCAGTACTTGTAAGCGCTGCCTCACACCGGCTTTCCAGGCGGAGTTGCCATTCAGCGCCATCTGCAGTGCTGCACATGCTCCATCTGTCATAAAAGGTTGCCAGGTGGATTCAATGCAGAAGCGGCGCACTGCCCTTTGTGAAGTCCACAGAGCTGACCCTCAACTGACAGGCTCGGTGCGAGGGGCTCTCTCTGAGAGAGCATGAGCTGCACCTGCACCACTCAAGTGTAGGTGAATCCATGAGGAGGGCCACCAGGTGGAAAGGCTTAAACCGACTCACCTTTCCCCAAGTGGAGCCTGGCTGCCTTTAGTTCATCCCCTGCACCAAAGGCCTGAGTGGCCGCCTCTTCCAGGGCACAACCGGAATCTGGTGGAAGGAAAAGCATGGCACTTCCGTAAATGGCAGATCAGAATGACTCAATTTGTGGCGGGGGGATCCCTTTCTTCTTCTTTTAAGTTGAAAGAAGGCACTGAAGGGAGTCCAGGTTGGAGTGTACCAGTGCAACTCCCTTCCTGATGCATCTCTCAGCTCCTGCTGTGATCCACCAGTCAGCATTGCCAGCACGCCCCCCCCCCCACCCTCCACATTCAGATTCTTCATAGGCTGACACTTAAGAATAGCAGAAATAGCATCAGGATCAGACCGATGGCCCATCTGGTCCAGCAGTCGGTTCATGCAGGGGCCAGCCAGCTCCCCACAGGAAACCCACCAAGGGGGCACAAGAGCAGCAGCCCCTCCCTGCCCTCATGGTGTCCAGCATCCTGTTCCCACAATGGCCAGCCTGGGGGCCAGGCTGAGGAAAGGTCGGTACAATGAGCACAGAAGGACCACTGGCAGTAGCTGCTCCGATCCCATCCCATCGGGACATCCAGTGCCGCCAATAATGGATGAGGCCAGTCCTCCGAAAGCAGCCATACAGTCCCTGAAGGCTGGCCTGCCGTGTTCCAGCCCATCCTTCTTCCAGAGCCCCCAGGAATCGTGGCTTCCCAAGCCCTACTGGCTTCATCCAAATAGATTTCATTCCTCTTTTGTGGGGAACCAGGCATCCTGCAACATTCCTCACCTGTCGCTCCGGTATCTTTCTCCTTCCCAGTCTTGGGAGATGAGGTCTCAGAGGGCAGGAAACACTGTGTTGCCTGGAAAGCCAGGTCAGGGTCATCTGGTGGGAGAGAACGGAGAAAGGAAGAGAGACAGTCCAGTTTCAGATGCCGGGGCTTGAGCGTCGACGCTCGTGTGGCCAAGGCAGCACTAACCCGAAGTTTGCAGGAGCAGAACATTACCTTAAGAAGCACCCACCGGGGGGGGGGGACCCCAAAAGTCACATAAACAGGGCTGAGAATGCCCAGCAGGCATGGAAAGCTGACTTGGGATGGGGGGAAGGGAAACAGAAATGGAGTGGAATGGAGCTTCTCAACCAAGGTATGGCTGAAATGAAGCCGAAGCACTGCACACCGCAACACTTTGTTGCATGCGGTACTTGCGAACATCCTGTCCCAGCATGCACTGCTCCCATGCATGCATGCAGCGGGACACCCAATTAGACTAAAGCTGTGCCTGGTGCCATTGCAGGAGAAACAGGTGTAGCTCCGCTGCTCAGAGTTGCAGGGCAGTGCCACATCACAGCGGTTTTGCTCTGACACCCCAACTCATCATGGGGCACCAAGGTGAACAACCCTTGGAACAGAAGTTATCCATGTCTTGCTTGCCCAAGGCTGTTCAAAAGCCAACTTGGGTTGTTCAAAGGTCAACTCAGGTCCCAATTAGATGTGTTTACAGTGATGGACAGAAACAGGAAGGATTCGAAATTTGTCCCCCTTTCCTTCCCGTTGCTGCCACTGCTGCCTCACCTTCCGTGCCGCTGCTGCCTCTTGAACGCGACCCATTTTCCTCCATGTCCATTTCGTCCTCCCCTTGGAGAGATTCTTCTTGGACTCTGATGGCCATCACAGAGCCAGGGCCTTTCTCCCCATCTACAGAGGAGCTCATGGGGACTAATAACTGAGTCTCTTGCTCGTCCAGGGGTTTCTCTGGCCCCTGGACACTCCCTTCCTCCACGCCTTCAGCCGCCGAGTCCTTGTGGAATGGAGAAGCTGCTTCCACATCAGTATCACTGTCCGTGTCTTCAACAGATCCAGGGCTCCCCTGGGGACCAACCTCTGGCTTCTCAAGGCAGCTACCCAGGCCTTCTCTGCTGGGACTAGCAATGACATGGCTCTCCTCCGGGGCCACCTCTGGATTTTCAAGCTCCTCTTCCACATCTGTATCACTATCCACAGAAAGGATGGGCAGGGACGGGACCTGAGGCGCTACAGATGCATTCACCACAACCCCAGGGGTTTCCAGAGGATCCTCGCTGTCCAAGTCCCTTGTCTGTTCGTTAACAGCTCTGCAAGTCCTCCGGGGTACCGCATTCGGATCCTTCACCTCCCCTGCAGCAGCATCTTGCCCTGCCCCTTCATCCAGGTAATTATTGTCCTTCGTGGGGCTCTCTTCTGCACATGAGCTGCTGTCCTTGCCGACTGGGCTGAGGGGACTGAGGGGACCAGCGACATCCGAGTTTTGCAGCACCAGCTCAGCTGGTGCGACATCCGAATCAACATCACTGCAGTCAACAAGCTCAGGGGTCTCCGGAAGTGCATCGGGGTTGGGCACTTTAAGAGACACTTCCTCCGTATCCGTACTGCCAGATTCGCTCTCTGTGAGTGGCAGGTCCTGCTCACACACACCTGAATTATCGGCAGCCTCCTCCGCGTCTGGGTTGCGGTCCTCCTCTCCATCAGGCGGATGATCTGGTTTGGCTTGGGCAAAACCATGGCGGCCTTCAGACCCTTCAGCCGCTTTCTGGCCATCCGGATTTTGGGGGCAGGACTGCTGGTGGGCAAGAGATACATGTCGATTTTCTGTGCCCCCGTCAGGATGTGCACCGCTGCCATCGTTACGTTCAGCCGCCTGATGGGCCGTCAGCCCTTGGAGGTCTGGGTCCTTTGCCCCCTCCGCCTCGCGACCCACACTGAGTGCCACCTGGCTGTTTGTTTGACTACCAGCACCTGGCTTCACCCCCACAGGCTCATCCTTGCCAGCACCACTGCCTAATTCTAAGGCCTCGCTGTCCTCCACTGACGCGCATGCCTCGGAGGCTCCACCCACTCCCTCCTCATCCTCTAGGTCTGTATCGCTGTCCAGGTGGCAGTCCATGAGGCCAGGGCCTGTGGGAGCTGCCTGCTCTTTCGTGGTCACTTCTCCTGTCTCTGGGGACACTTCAGTTTGGGCAGCTGCTGGCTGGGGAGGATGCCGGTCTTGGCTTGAAGGCGCGGTGACTCCGTTCTCCAAAGAGCCTGGTTCAGCATCCTGACTCTCAAAGCGCAGACGCAGGGAGGGACAAGGCGGCTCACTGGCAGGAGTTTCCCCACCCTCCTCATCGCTGTAGGACGCAAAGAACAAGCAGAAAGAGAAAAGCTTGCAGTAAATCACTGGAATCCTCTACTCTAGTACTGATGAGCAATGCTCCAACTAAATAAATCTAAGTCAAGATTTTTAATCAGTTATGTGTGCATATGGCTAATGACCATCTGGAAGAAAAAGGATGCTGCGTTTCTAGGTCAGAGCAAGTGATGTGGCCCATGGGCCACCTGTGGAGCCCCAGCTGGTTTTTGCAGCCCCCACTGCCCTCAGGTGATGATGGCACCTGTGGCAAGGTGTACAATCTTAGAAGAGGTGCTGCCTCCTCTGTGAGGGATCTTCTAAAATAGTGACGAACAAATGATTCTAAATAACTCTGCCCCAAGGATATAGGCATTGGGTTTTCTACCCACGTTGGTTATGGTTTGGCCCATTTATTTGGTCCACTGTTTTTCCTTGCCTAAACTGTATTTATTGGCAGGTACCTGCATGAAAGCTCATATGCATTGTGAGATGCGACCAGGCCACAAGTCTGTTGAAGTCAGTATATAGTCTTCAACAGTCTGATTCTCTCAAAAAGTATCAAGTGAGACAATCATAGTTCACCATCTCCTGTTGATCCCCACAGGATCTGCTAATCAAAGGTCTACTGTCCCTGAACATGAAGATTCTGTTCCTAGCAAATGCTTATTAAACTTGCACAGGACCTATCCTTCATATATACATCTAAACCTTCCCAGAACACACACACGTTTTCTTTTCGAGAGTTGATAGTGTTCTATGCTCTTAAGCTTCCATCTCTCAAAACAAGTGACTACAAGAAAACATACCTTTCAGGTACAACAGTAGCTGAAGGAGAGGAGAACATGGAGGTGGCCAGCTTGGAACATCCTCCAGTGCCATCTTTGACAGATCCTAACAGAAAAGACAGAGGAAATTCAGAGGACTCCCTACAGAGAATCATCATGGAATAGTAGAGTTGGAAGGGGCCAAGAAGGCAGGACACCAAGTTACACCCTCCCACTCAGATTGCTGTTCAGTTTCTTTCTGAATGCCTCTAGAGTGGGAGAGCCCGCCACCTCTCTAGGCAACTGGCTCCACTGCCATATTGTTCTGACAGTAATTTTTTCCCCCCTGATATCTAGCCTGAACCTGGGTTGTCACAACTTAACTTGATTATTCTGTGTCCTACACTCTGGTATCAGTGAGACGAGATCTCGACCTTCCCCTTTGTGACAGCCTTTGAGGTACTTATAGAGGGATATCATGTGCCTCCTCAGTCTTCTCTTCTCAAGACTGTTCAAGCCCAGTTCTCTCAGTCCCTCCTCAAAGGACAGTATTTCTAAACCCTGGATCATGTGTTGCCCTCCTCTGGGCCCTTTCAAATTTTTCTGCATCTTTCTTAAATCTTGGTGCCCAGAACTGGACACCGCACTCCAGATGAGGTCTGATTAGTGAGGAGTATAGGGGAACTCCTCCTCATCATCATTTGGAAGTAATACTTCCATTAATGCATCCCAAAACAGCATTTGCCATTTTTGCAGCTGCATCGCTGGCTCATATTTAGCTTGTTGTCCCCAATTACTCCAAGGTCTTCAAGGAGAAAATCTTCTCCTCCGTCACCTTAACCTCTTTGTTCCTTAGCTCTGGGAAAGAGCCACTCCTTGAAGGTAAAGCCCATGTACAGTCCTGAGTTCAAGTCATGTTGTCTTGGATTGCAGGAAGCAGCATCTCTGCCCATGAACCTGAAGAGCTGCTGCCGCCTAGGAGGACAGCCACTGAGCTCCATGGACCACTTCTTACATTCCATAATCGTGTGTATATTCTAGCACACTGAGCTCCTTCTGTCGTGGCCTCAAACCAGCATGCAATGAGGAAGCATATTCCTCTTGTTGGGGAATTAAGAATCCTACCAGCTGCTTCCTTACCAAAGCAGCTTCTTCTTCTTCCTCTTAAAAAGAGGACATTATAATATTTCTCTTGTCACATTTACCTTAAAAACAGACCACATATGGGCAATACCTTGCTGGAGCTCAGAAGCCAAGGAAAGGGAGGGAGTGAGAGGTATTGAGACTGTTAATATTTCAGGGGGTGGCATTTGGTCACCCTACGGCTCCGAAAAAGGTTATATCACTGGAGCTGGAAGAACAAAATGCCTACGCCTGAACATCTCCTCCTTCACAGCACCCACTTACCATCCCTCGCTGGGGGATGCAGGATCCTGCTGGTCTCGTTCTCCCCTTCTTCCCCTTCCTCCTCCTTGTCAGAATCCTGGACCAGAACCTTCCCAAAGCCCATCTTCTTGCCCGGCGCAGGCGTCTCCTCAATGGCCAAGCCAGTGGCCTCCGCATCCGTCTGAGTGGGAGGCACCTCCACAGAGTCATTGGGGGATTCGGAGGCACCCCCTGGGGCCAGCAGGAAGTACTGGCATCCCACGTCCCCGAAGAGCAAGGTGTCCCCATCTTGGAGGCTGTATCGGACCTGGGGGATCAGCACCACACGCTGCCGCCGGGTCCGGTTCAGGCTGCCCTGATCATACAAGAGGTGTGGCCCGTCGGGGGAGGGCACTTCGATCACAGCATGAGTCTTAGAAACAGAAGCAGCTGGCAAGCAGATCTGACAGCTTTCCAGCCGACCAATGACATTCTCCCCAGGATAGATCCAGAAATCTGGGGGAGAGAAAGAAACCACATGATAGGGCCCACACGCCACCTTGCTGCCTTGTGTCTGACAGTTCCCGTTTTCATTTAGACAAATATTTAGTCTGATAATGTTAGTAATTTTGCTTCTAGCTTTCTCTTTAAATGAATTTTGTTGAGGTAAGTTTTTACAGTGATACGTTTGTTAACTTTATGACTGTGAAGTCACCTTGACCACAGCTGATTGAAAAGGCAGGTTAAACATGCACTTTAAAACTAACACTTATCTACTTTTCAAAACCTCCACCCTACTCTGTTTTCATCCACTAGATCGGGAATGGGGAATTTATGGTGCTCCAGATGTTATTCAACTACATCTCCCATCAGCCCCAGCCACCACAGCCGATAGGTGCTGGAACCTGCAGTCTTCCAGATATTGTTGGATCACAAGTTTGCGCCCACTGCCTCCTGCTGCACCAGGCCACAGGCCAGCTGCTTATGGGAACATGACATAACCACTCTTGCTTTGCTTACATAACCAAGGGTGACACAGAGGTTGATGGAAGATTTAAGCAAGTCACCAATCCTGGCAAGGCCAGGGGTCTTTAACAGGAGTGATGATGTGAACCAAGGATGACAACTTCCATGGATTCAGCCCCCAAGCCTGAGCTAAT
Source organism: Varanus salvator macromaculatus (assembly GCA_023646645.1). Lineage (NCBI taxonomy): Eukaryota > Metazoa > Chordata > Lepidosauria > Squamata > Varanidae > Varanus > Varanus salvator. Next base: position 2,321,029 of record JAIXND010000792.1, read on the forward strand.
GTGTCTCTTCTGGAGTCCTTGTCAAATTTTCATCTGACAAGGGCAAAATGCTTACTCACCGGTTCAACTATACATCTGGGCTCACAGGCACATCTTTTTAACCCACCTTATTAAATCATTGCAATGGTTTTAAATGTCTTTTTCAATGTTTCTACTTGAGTATTGTTTGAACTTTCTGTCAAGTGCCTTGGTAGATCCCAGAAAGGTGGTATAGAAGCACAATGAAATATATAATAAATGGTTTCAAGTTAGAAGATACCTCCCACTTTGATATACAGTCTTCTTTCAGACAACATGAATATAATATTTAAAGCCTTCTACAACATGTATGTGAAGGGTATTTCATGCTTAGATGCCAACATGCCTGCTAGCAGGTGACTGCTGACAGTCTGAACAGCACCCTGCATCTACTTGGATGGGGAAATGTAGATCCCCCTCTGTGGGACCAGGGTTTGCATCTCCATGGAGATCCATCTCTACATAAAAGCCCCTTCAGATCCACACTGATTGTGCACCAGGAAAGGTGTTTGGCAAGCCAGGCATGAAAGCCTTTGCATGTGTGTAATACATGAAAACTGGGCTTAAGTCGAGTCAAATCAAGGCAAGTTTGTTATGTACCACTTTTCTGCAACTATCACACTCAAAATTATTTCATATAAGATAAACATACAACAATAATACAATTAAGAATTCAATCATATCCGTATTGAATATTGATATGGTTGTTTTATTGTGTTTTTGTTTTAATGATTGTAAGCCGTCCTGAGATGCCATGCATAATGGACAGCATATAAAAGTTTAAAATAAAATAAATATTTTGACAGAAAAAATGGTTGGGGAATGCAGGAAATTATAGGCCGTTTATCATCTTAATATGGATAGGCTTGATCTCTTATTACCAAAATAGGTAAACCATCAGAACTTACAAATTTGCATACAGGATTCAGTGTAAACTTTATTATGGTACCCAACTTTACAAGAAGTTACTTTCTATGGCAAAATACACTTCCAGCCCCTTTCTCGAAAACCAATAAAGTCAACCAACCTTACCAGCCACAGAAAGATTGGTATCTCTGCTAAGCTGAAGAAAATTCACTCAAGCCTATAAAGATTCCAGGCAAGCATCCCACACAAGAAGTGACTCAAAACTGTTACCCAAGAGGAGATCCAGGCAAAAGCTTTGTGCTTGTAAACATGCTTTCTCAGTTCAGTGGGGCTTACTCTCAGTTAAACGAACACAAGATTACAGCCTGCAATGTTTCACTCCTATATATTTTACACGTTAATTTTGGCTGAAAATAAGCATTAACTCCCCAAATCAAGAAGACCTGCCAATGTAAATCATACAAAGGTCAAATAAAATTAGCAATATGGAGGGAATGGCACCTTCTTGACCCTTGCAAACTAGTGCTTCAGATCCCCAAGCTTACTTCCCTGCAGAAGGAGGCGGAGCTACAAATGCATTCAGGACCTGGTTGATAGTGAGTACAACAATCCACAGAAACAGTCCCTTTGCCACCATTACTGGCCCCTTTCCTAGGCCCTGTTCTTAAGACTGACTTGATATCATTTATGGACAATCACTGCGATAGTAACAACGTAAGAAAAGCCATGCTGGATCAAACTAATTCAGTCTCATCAAATTACACGGTCAGCATTGTGTTGCAAAGTGCCCAGCCAGCTACCCACGGGAAACCCACAAGCAGAACAGGCTTGCGGGACCGACTTCTTGCTCAGGTTCCTCAGACGCTGGGGGAAGCACAAAGCCATCAAAACAAGTAGCCACCAACAGCCTTATCTCCATGAATTTGTCCCATCCCCCTTTAAACAGCTCCAAACTGGGGGCCATCACTACATCTTGTTGAAGCAAATTTCACAGTTTAACTATGCCCTGTACAAAGATGTCCTTCCTTTTACTAGATCTGAGTCGCTCAGCAGTCAGTTTCATTGCATGACCCTGAGTTCTAGTACTATGAGACGGAGAAAAGTGTCTCCTTATCCACTTTCTGCACACCATGCCTTAATCAAGGCATATCAAAAAGCATTTTCAGCAGCAGGCAGGCCAATTCAATCCAAACCCTTTCCTTTAGACAGGTTCTTAGTGACCAGGCTGCAACAAATGAAGGGTTGCTTTTATTTTACTGCATAAACACCTCCCCACCCTTAATCTATAATAAGGATGGGGAACATGTGGTCATTCTTGAACTACAACTCCCATCATTCCAGCCAGGAATGATGAGAGCTGCAGTCCAAGAACATCTGGAGGGCCAGTTTTCCCCGCCTCTACAGGCTTAAACAAATCCAATGTGGTGACAACATAAACAATTCTTCTGCACATTGCAAAGGTATGAGGAAGCATCCCTACCTTTCTCGGGGCCATACTTGCTGCTCAGAAGATGCAGGCGTCCCACAGGCTTGGGGGTCTCCCCAGAGCCACCAACCCCGTCAGAAGGATCGTCGAGATCCTCGTCTTCATCCCAGTCCAACAGCTGAGTTTGGTCCATTCTGCAATTGTAGAAGACATTGTAACAGGGCTTAGTAGGAAAACAACCCCCCTACACACACACACTTGCAGATCTGCAGAGACAGAGTAGACAGCTCTACTATCTATCCCAGATATTAGAGAACCCCCTCTCAAACATGCTGATAACTAACGTCTAACATACCCCACCGGCCCCTTTCCCCAACCCTCTGTCCTTTTAGGGATGTGGCTCTTTAAATCTTAAAGCGACCCTCCCTCCCGTTCCCTTAGTAAACGTACTGAAAGCCGCTTAAGGGACACTTTCCTAAACTGGAGGGGGGGGGAAGCCGCCCCCTTCTTGCCCCCTCCCCGCCCCCTGCAAGGGCAGCCCAGCACCTAGACTCTAGGAACCTCTCCGCGCGTGTCCCGCCTATCTCAGAGGGAACAGTTATCACTGGTTCTCTTTCCTGCCATTCGAGAGCTTCCGTTCTCATGATTGGGCTACTCGTTTAATTGTAGACGGGGAGAAAACCTCTTTGCCCTCCTCCGCTTGTCCACAGACCCAATGAAAGTCTGTAGAAATTCGAGGGAACGCCATTAAGAGGAGGAACACCAGGCTAGAGCGCCTCAGGCAAACCATAGAGCTTTCCTTGCGAAGCCTGAAGAAATAAAGAGTCGCACAAACAGATTCTGGCTTCTAGCTTCACTTGAGAGGCCATTTTTTGAGGCTGGCGGAAGTGAATGTTTCTCATAGAAAAACAATGGAGGCATCTCCAATTTTATCATAGCTTTGTTTGCGCAGCTGCTGCAACGTGTTTTACAGCAAAAGGATGCAACAAATTTATGATTTCCCCCCTAATGCAGGCCGTTTGTTGTGTGGAAAATACTGAGGGGGGAAGTAGTTCGATTTTTAAACATTCTTTCCCTTCCTCTATGCATGTTACCATGGAGATGGTAACACACACCTATTTTTCCTATCCAAGTTTCCATAGACCTTTTATCTCTATCCTATTCATAAACCACCGCCTAGAACCACAGGCAAAATGTTTATTAAAGTTAGAATACATAGTTGTATAACACACACAATTTCCATATATGGGGCAATCTTTTAAATTAGCACACAGAGACAAAACTATTTATTTGATTCTAGGAAGAACTATTTTGATCTATAGTGGAATATGCTTCTATAATACAGATGCAACGTTGCCTTCAACTGTAGAAGACCCAAATGTCCTTGAAATTATTTATTTCAGTTCCATACCACCGCATAGAGGAAACCCTTTCTGCAGTTCATAATTTATAAAATACAGTGTATGAATACAATTCAAATAGGTTATTATGCTGCTTTTATACTATCTAGAGCAAACAGCACAAGGGAAGGCTCACATAGATCCAAAGTTATAAGTTCTCTGCTGTTAAATATTAGGGCCCTCTTAATTCTGGTCATGAAACTGTAACTGGTTGGCAAATGTGTAGTGTAATTTTTAGCATGTTGGAGATTAGATGGAAAGAAAGTGAAGGAGAGAATCATAACAGGTCTGCAAAGTGCAGGACCACCAGCTCAAGGTTCTCCAGGGGTTTCATTTATTATCAACAAGAAGAAATGTTTTATCAGCAAGTTAAGAAATATGTTGTAACAGTTTTTATCTTTATCAAGAACATTAATACTTGTAAAGCTAATGGTCTTGATTGCCCATTCAGCACCAGGCCACCCTAAAATACTTTGCAGCACAACAAAGAAATTTACAAAGATAGCTTAAAAGGCTATTTGATGGTATAGAAATATAATAAATGTTGCTTGGAGCATCCATTTTTCTCTAGCTTCAGTGGGAATTGCAACTAAACTGAAGAGCAAACAGGGAGGGGTGCAATGAGGTGAACCTAATTTCGAAGCATTAAGGAAAGGCATCTGAACCTTTTAGAATGGCAGAAACTACACAAAATCCAGGGAAGCAGCACAGGATCTGGGGCTGGGAAATAGATGTGGCTTGGGGAAGGGAATGTTGCCTTTGGGAGAACCCTGCCACATTTGGTCCCTAGGCCTCAGTTTCTGTATTCCTAATTTAACCAAAGTAGAAGGCTTTTCCATTTTTGTTGTTGGTGTTGTTAGTCGCGAAGTCTCAGGACCCCATGGACAACACTCTTCCAGGCCTTCCTGTCCTCCACTATCCCCTGGAGTCCACCTAAGCTCACACCAACCGCCTCAGTGACTCCATCTAGCCACCTCATCCTCTGCTGTCTCCTCCTCCTTTTGCCATCAATCATTCCTAGCATTAGGCTCTTCTCCAGGGAGTCCTTCCTTCTCATTAGGTGGCCAAAGTATTTGAGTTTCATCTTCAGTATCTGGCCTTGTAAAGAGCAGTCAGGGTTGGTATCCTCTAGGCAGGGCTTTTTTTGTCATAGAAAGCACCGAAACAGCGTTTTGGCACCTTTTTTTGACAGATTTTTCGAAGTGATTGTGATGGCTTGGGATCGGTTGTGTGGTTGCGCGCTGAGTGCTTACTGCCAGCAGCGACCATTATTTTTTGTGTGTGTAGAGTAACTGACTACATGCAAAAGGTAAATAAGTTTTTTATTTCAAAAAAAGTTGGTGAACTGAAAATATTTTTTAGTGTAAAAGTGACCTCAAGACGTGAGTTCTGGCACTCTTTTTTTTTTTTTTAACAAAAAAAGCACTGCCTCTAGGACTGACCGGTTTAATTGCCTTGCAGTCCAAGGGACTCACAGGAGTCTCCTCCAGCAACACAATTCAAAGGCCTCAATACTTACCTTCTTTCTATTGAATCTTTTTATCAGAGCTGGGAAGCCTTGAACGGAACCTGCAATCTTTTGCATGTGTTCCACCAGCTGAGGTGCCCAGGACATCCGCTGTTTTTTGTGCTTGTGACAAATTGATTATCTCTTCTGTAATGCAGAGGCTTTGTTCCCTTTCACCTCCTGCTGTTAGACGAATGCAATGCGGCCTAGCAGTTATCAGTATAAAATGAGCACAGGCCATATGCTATGTTATGCAACCCATACAATGACCAGGTAGGCTGAGTTAGACTGATTGCTGACCATATAAGGAAACTTGACCAATTGACTGCTTTGGATAAGTTCACAATTAGAGGTGGCAACTGCAGCTGATTGCAGGGGTATAAAAGTTTATTGAGCTGCTCCACAAAGGTGTGAAGACAGCATGTTTTAAGGCAGCTGTTTCACCCTTCAGCTGAAGCCTGTTAATAAAAACTAGTTTTGAGCCTATATTGTGTCCTTGCTTCCTTCTTGAAACAACAAACTGGCAGAAGTCCTCTCAGGAGAAGAATTATAGGGTGAATTTACCCAGCATAGCCACTTAATTTGCCACTGAGTGCATCCTCTTCCTAGAGTCTCTCAAAAGAGAGCCATGTAATGAATGTCGTGAGTGGTGCCCTCACAGTAGGACTTTAGGGCACAAGTCCAGGACCCCACCTAGTAGAAGGACAGAGGCACTATAAATGCGGGGAAAACCAGTCTACTACATTTTGAAATGGGAAGAAATTTTCCTGGCTACTTAAAGTGCCACTCCCATTCACTAAAATTTTAAGCCTGGAAACTAAAATTACCTAGTAGAATAATGCAAAATCACAATATGTATTAAAAGCATGCTAAAACAGAGAAAACCTGCAAGTACAGGAAGCAGCAGTGTGAAAGCCATCCAAGCTGGTGAATTGTAATTGTTGTTAAAAGCCCAGAAAAACAGAATGGATATAGCCAGGCAGCTGAATTATTCAGAAGCAAATGCCATTTATATTAATGGAAGATATTGTCAAATGAAGAAACATAGGATTTAAACCTGCCTTCATCTCTTGTTGGCTCTGCTGTTACTCCAGAAATGCATGTGTCTCAAACTTATGTCCACGACCATTTCTAACAACATTCCTAAAACAGAATACTATTGAATAACTTTTTTTTAATAATATATTATTTAGTTACTGATCAGAATTCTATGCCACCTTTTAGTGTCCATGTGGCTTACGACAACACTCATATAATATATTCAATAAAATACAAACAATGACAAAAGTAAAATATGAAAGCAGGGACCACAGCTAAAACATAGCATTAAATCAGGTATCAGTACCTGACAGGTAAAAGCTTGCTAGAATAAAAGTCTTGGTTGGCAATAAGATTGTGCCTTTATCCCACATATGTAGTTATTGTTATCATAATACCCTTACATTACATTATACCCACCTTTCTTCTTTAAGGAACCCAAGGTGGCTTACAGGATTTCCCCTCCCTCTATTTTGTCCTCATAATAACAGCCCTGTGAAGTAGGCTAGGCTGAGAGTTGATTATTGGGCCAAAGTCATGGCTCAGTGGGGACTAAAACCTGGAGTTGCAGTTCAGCACTCAAATGGCTGCACCACATTGGCTTCCTGTGGAAATCAGGCTGTGCGACTCTTCGTTCCCCTAGTGGATGTGGAATAGTGGTCAAGGGTGCAGGACCGGACTCAGACAATCTGGGTTCTAATCCCCGCTCGGCCATGGTGCCAACTGGGTGACTTTGGGCCAGTCACAGATTCTCAACCCAGCCTACCTCACAGAGTTGTTGTGGGGATCAGATTGTGAGGAGGAAGAGCAGAACTGTATAAGCTGCCCTGATTTCCTTGGAAGAAAAAAAGGCAGGATATAAATATAATAATAAATAAATAAAAATACTCCCCCTTAAAGTTCAGATGGGGCACACAAAAATTAGGGGAGCAGTTCATCTGGATGCCTTTTAAAAGACAGCATTGCAAATTGCTTTTTAGTTATTTAATTGCATTACTAATAATAGGGGGCAGAGAAGGTTTAGGGAGAGCAGCCCTCCAGCCTTAGGTACAAGCATGGAGGGGGTTGTCCAACAACAGTTACAAGGGGGCAGTTATATAGTCTGTCCCTCAGATTATTCCCCTTTGGCTTCAGTCTATTGCCCACCCCTGCTTTCTAGTATACAGTGAAAAGGAGGGTATAAGTCTTAGACAATGCAGGAAGGAAGCAAGAAACAAGCTCCAGATAATTCAGGGGTTGTTGACTTTTGTCCGTTTTATACTGGGTGGCTAAGGAATTCTGCCACCCAATGGCTGAGTTATTTTCCTACACAAACATTATTGTAATTAATTAAAATTAATTATTTTTAATACCCAAAACTCTGAGGTATACATCCCTACCATTTGTTCAGCATGCATGCTAGGTTTTGGGTGACTAGGTTTCATGGTCTTGACACTATGGTGCTGACAGACACAAATCCTCTTTCATGATTATGGATTTGGCCTCTGCAAGTAGCCAATTCTATCCTGAAGTCCAGTGAAATAAGATGCCTTCCAAGCAGACACTACAATACCTAAGGTGCAGATTTTCCTAATGCAGGGTAATTTGGGACATTGTCTAGAGATTCTGTTGGGGACAATGAGTAATCTCACCTTCCCCAATATGGGACTCTCCAGATCAGTTGGATTGCACTTCCCATCATTTCTAGTTAGAAATTGGCCAAACTAGTACAATGTTGAGGAGCCAGGATGCTGGATGTAAAAGGGACTGGGTATGTGAGTTTCAAAGCAACCTCTAGCAAAGGCTGGACCCAAGTAGTTTAAAGCAATGATGGAGAACTTCCAACTGGTGGAACAGTTGTCTCGGGAAAATGGCTGTCAAGAGAAAAAAGGTTGACTACTCCTGGTTTAAAAAAAAAGAACAATCTCAGGATTAAAGTTAAAATAGTCTGGTAGGGTTTTTTTTTTGGGGGGGGGACTTTTGTCCCACACCCTTTGACTTCAGGCTCACTTACCACTGAGATGGGTTCTGTGAAACAGAATTCACTCCTCAGGCTGAAAAAAGTTATGTACGCTTGCACTAAAGCATGAACACATGTATTTTTTTAAGTTTTATTATTATTTTCTACTAACTAACAAACCTAACAAAAAGAAACTAAAAAAAATCGATCATCAAAAATATCAGGCCTACTGGGTCAGCCCCCCATACTTTTTCTTTTTATGGCAATCTGTAAACATATTTAAATATATGCATATTCCCATTTCTCTAGCCAATCATAAAAGGAATTCCAAGTTTGATAGAAGTCAGTATCTTCTTTCTCCTTCGGAGTCAATCTGTCCATTTCGGCACAGTCCAAGATCTTTTTTAAAATCAGTTCGTCAGTAAAGCATGAACACATGTATTTTGTGTGAGAGAAATGCACATTTTGAAGTGCACTTTTAAAATAGGAGGCATTTTGTGAATGCAACTGCAGACTTGAGCATGTTTGATCTTGACCTATAAATGCAGTCATGTTTGTGGTTGCAAGTTGGGTATGCTTCACTGTTTTTTAAACTGAACACATTCATTGTCTGGAAACATGGGGCAACAACATGGGGTAATTAGATCACATTTATTTAATTTACTTTTCACTCGAGAAGGCAATCATGTTATGGAAAGTCAAAGGCAGAAAAAGAGGAGGAAAACCACCCATGAGATGGGTCAGCTCCATACAGGAAGCCACAGTTTATAAGAGCTGAGCAGGGTTGTTAAGGACAGGCCTTTTGTAAGCCATTCAATTCAAAGGGTCTCCGTAGGTAGGAGATGGCTTGACAACTTGTAACAACAAAAACTGCATCTTTAGACTGTCCAGTAACCAAATTCTCTGGACAGTGTGCAATACATTAAAACATATATCGCCAACATGTAAACCAAACAATTAAAAACCATGCAGAATAAACCAAAGATCAAACCAGCAGTAAAGAATAAGACCATCATAAAGCCCAGTTAAAACCAGCAGCAGTACTAAGAGCACTAAAAACATTTAATGAAATGCCTGGGAGAATAAAAAGTCTTCACCTGGTGCTAGAAGGACATAGTGCAGGCCAAGCATATTTCTGGAGAAAGCCCTCCGTCAGTGGGGTGCCACTGCTCCCTCTCTCTTGTCACCTTGTTTGGTGGAGCCAGCTGGAAGATGGCCTTTGATGACCTCAATATCTGGGTAGGGAAATGTGAGAGGAGACATTCCTTTAAATATCTTGGCCTCAAACCATTTAGGACTGTACAGGTCAAGCCAACCCTTGGAATTGGGCTTGGAAATGGACCAACAGCCGGTGCAGATGGAGATGCACTTGGCATAATGGGACCATACTGGCCAGGCCCAGTTGGCAGTCCAGCCACCTTGCTTTTGGCCAACTGAAGACTGTGGACAGGGCTTTCAAGGGCAGCCCCACACATAATGCATTGCAATAATCTGAACTGGGAGGTCACCAGAGTGCGGAGAGCTGCTGCAAAGCTATTGCTGTCCCAGGAGGGTCATAGCTGACAGACTGATCTAACCTGACGGAAGGCACAAGGAGCCACTGAAGGCCACTGCGCCTTTGGTGGCGATGCTTGATCTAAGAACCCCACGAACAATGTATCTGCTCCTTCACAGAGAGAGCAACTTTCTCCATAACAGGCTAAATGCCACTTAACTTGGCACCTACGAGTATCTGCATGTTGTCTGCTTAGTGGTCCTCATCCAGGCCATGATCCTGCCCATGCAGGGTTCAGACCGTTAGCAGCTTCATGTGCGTCAGAGGCAGAGCTGGGTATCATCTGCACAGCAGGAACTCTGCATCCCTGGATATCCCTTCCCAGTGTTTTTGCTGTTAAAAAGCATGGAAGAGGCTGGTAGAAGAAAGCACTGAGGATACCTGTAACATGACTTGGGGCTTGAGCCCGGGATAATTGTGGGGATGCCTATCTCCATATGTACCAGCCTGATCCCTGAAGTCTTCACCTGAGGCCCTTCTCTGTGTCCCTCCCCACAACCAAGTAAAAGGGGAAAGAGCAAGGAGAAAGGCCTTTTGTGTAGTAGCGCCCATTTGTGGAACTTCCTTCCTTCCTTCCTTCCTTCCTTCCTTCCTTCCTTCCTTCCTTCCTTCCGAGATCTGCTTGGTATTGTCCCTCAATTCTTTTAGACACCAATTAAAACATTCTTCTTTCATAACTCTTTTGGCAGGTGGGTTGATTTGGCTTTAAGGGTTTTATACTTACTTATTCTGCTGCCAGACAATTTTTATACATCTATTTATATACCTCTTTATGTATTATTTTATTTTACTCAAGAATGTTTTAAATGGTTTGACCCACGGATCCCTCAGTTGGTATGCCTCCCTTTTTATCTCTTTATCATTGATTTTTTATCTACGGATTTTATTACTTTCTTTGTACTTTTGTATTTTATTGTGTGCTGTCAAATGCATTGTTAATTGCAGTATTTTAATTACTGCTATACAACATTGTGAGCTGCCCAGAGAACCTTGTGGCTAAGGGGTGCAGCATTGAGTCAGATAAAAAAATAAAGACTGCAGAGCAAGGAGATGGTGATGAATGCATTTTGAAGGCAAGGAAGGTGAGCTGATTGAGACTGCAGTCATGAGCATACTTAGCCTCATGTACAGGAAAAGCAACAGCAGCAAGAAAAAGAGAGGGTTACAAGTCGAACATTGGCAGTCGGGTCCACCTAATATTCTGTCAATGTGAGACAGGCTAACGATACTATAAAGGCCTCATCTGGAAATGCTCTATGGGCACAAGACTATGTAGTTTAGACTGGAAAAAATCCTACAACTCCCAGCATTTCCCAGCTGGCACAGCTCAAATTCAAGAGTTGCTGGGCCAGACCAAACATTTGTCCAGTCCAGCATTCACTTAGAGGACCTTACTAGCAGGATACTAGAGCGACAGTATCTCCTGCCCAAGTTGCCCAGCAACTGGTGTACCTCTCACATCAGAGGTAGCGTAGTACCACCAGCCTTTTCTCTCCACAGATTTATCCAGCCCTCTCCAAATGGGTGGCGATCACTCCTTCTGGTGTGAAGAAGGACTTCCTTTTATCTGTCCTGAATCTCCCACCAACCAACTTCATGGGGTGTCCCCAGGTTCTAGTATTATAGGAGAGGGAGAAATATGCCTCACTATCGTTTTCTCCACACTATGCATAATTTTAAACACCTCTGTCATGTCTCCCATTATATGCCTTTTTTTAAAGGTAACATTTTCAGCTATTGTAATTTTTCTTCAAAGGGGAATTGTGCTTTGATCATTTTAGTTGATCAAGCACTGTTCTGCACTTTTCCTAATTCTATAACACCTTCTACAATTCTTCAGGTGCCCAGAACCATGCACAATGTTCTAAGTGCAGTCATGCCACAGATTTGAATAAAGGCAGTATAATCTTCGCATCGTTTTCAATACCTTTCCTAATTATGCCTAACATGGAGTTTGTCTTTTTTACAGAGCTGCACGCTGGGTTGATATTCTCAGGGAGCTGTCCATTCAAGCTCTCTGTCCTGGTCAGCAGCCACTAACTCAGACCCCATTAGCTCATGCCTTCAGTTTAGATCTTTTGCTCCAGTGTGCATTACTTTCACATGTTTACATTGAACCACGTTTGCCACCTTGATGCCCATTTTCCCAGTCTGAAGGGAGCACCTCATAATTCCATTTTGTTAACCACCCTGAATATTTTTTTGTCATCGGCAGGCTTGCCACTTCACTGCTTGCTCCCAATTCCGAGGCTTGGTTGCAAGGGGGTGGCGTACAAATATGTAAATAAATAAAATAAAAATAAATAAAAATAAAAAGTCCAGGTCACTAATGAATAAGTTGAAAAGCATTGGTACCAGTAAGCTCCCTGCAGAGCCCCACTGGATACTTCCCTTATTTGGGAGAATTTTCCATTTTTCTACTCTCTGCTTTCTATTCTTTCACCAATTGATGAGAGGACTTTCCCTCATATTCCATTACAATGTTTGCTAAGGAGTATTTGGTGAGGGACTCTGTCAAAAACCCAAATGAACGATGTTTCCTGGATCACCCCATCCACATCTTGATGAATACTCTCAAAGAATTCTCAAAGGCTGGTGAGTCGGGACATTGCAAAAGCAATGTCGTGTTTTTCTCTTGTTCATCTATATGCTTATTAATTATATATTAATTAATATTTTAATAACACTTTCAACCAATTTACCCAGAACAGATATTAAGCTAACTGGTAGATCCCCTCAGATCCCATTTTTTTAAAACTGGTGTTATGTTAGCCATTCTCTAATCCTCTGCTGATCTTAGAGATACATTGCATAGATTTGTAAGAAGGCCAGCAATTTCATACTTGAATTATTTAAGAACTTTAAGATAGATATCATAGGAGCCTAATGATTTTTAAACTTTCCATTTAACAATAAGGTTCACAATTTAAATGGTCTATTGTTAGCCTGGATGTTGTTAGCCATATGCTCCTCACAGTGCTGTTCTGCATCTCTTCTCTGCTTGTCTCTCCCTTGTGCAAGTTGTTGTTTTCCTCCTTTGGGCAGGACTTCCATTTTCTGAAGAGAGCCTTCTTGCTATTAGCTTCCTTGACACTGCCTGTTAACCATGCTGGTGACCTCTTGCATTGATGAGACCCTAGCCTGTACCCCATGAATTAAAATGGGGAAGAGTCATGAGTGGGGCATACAGACTTGCTTAAGAGCATTCTATCTCCCCCCACCCCACCCCTTCTATTAGCACTGTTTTATCCTCATTGCTGGTTTATTTGTATAGCATATCCTTTCGTACAGCATTTTCAAAAACAGGTCATTAATGATTCCAACACATCAGCAAAAATTCATATGGGCTGATTGTAATGTGGATTCTATGCTTATTAAATCATTTCATGCTAGTCAATATCACACTAAGACTGAACAATTAACTAACAATTCTTAATGAATCCTAAGAAAGAACATTCTTATACAAATGCTGGTTCCGGGTCACAACCTAGCTTGCCCACAGAAGCCAGGATGAAGCTATTCCAAGTGGAGAACTCCTGATTTTCAAGGACTGGGGCTGTAAGAAAAAAGTAGTGCTTGCTAGAAGGGTGTCTGAGAGCCACCCTTGGAATTTTCTTCCCATTTAAATGACTCCTTGCCCTTAAATCATATGGGAGTGGAAACATGGCAGCCTACATTTCATTTTCCTATTCCCCTAACTTGGGTGGCTGAGTTGTTGCTGCCAAGGACCGCACAGCACTTCTCCACACACACTCGGTGGCTGCCATAACGATGGGTGTTTAACTACTAAAGCGAGAGACATTTTGGAGCTCTCTTCTGGGCTGCACGCCCTGAAACCGGCATTGTGGCTACAGTAAAAAGGGCTCCCGCAGTACGAGCATGTGAGCTCGTATCTTATCAATGCGGGGGACACCGCCCCCACCCTGCTGGGCCAAACCCAGAGGTCTCTGCTGCTCCCATTTTGACACAACAAAAGGAAAATTGCAACTTCCAGCAATCCCCTCACTCCATCAACCGCCACACCCAGCCCTGACTGTGCCTCGGCCTCGCTTTCTCTCCCACCCCCACTTTCAACCACGTGTTTCGTGTTGCCGACATCCAATCAGCTCCGGGCTCCGGCTCCCTTTCGACCAACCGGAACGCGGACCGCCCGCCACTTTATAAAAGCTTTGTCTCGCTTGCTCCAGCCTTCCTCGCCACCTCAATAGAACGTTTAGCTCTTGACGCCACGTTCGAAGAAGAGAACCTTGAGCTCCGTAACGTTCTGCATTTAAAGGAGCCGCAGCGTTGGTCCAGTATAATATTTTTCTCCCAAACAAAAGTGATTTTTCTTTTTTAAAAAAGAAAAATGAGGGAAATCGTACACATTCAAGCTGGGCAATGTGGTAACCAGATCGGTGCTAAGGTGAGGATTGCAATTTTTCCCATGTGAATGCAATATTAGGTTAGTGCTGTAAGAACGGGTCCTACCATTCGACTTGGGGGTGGGTGGGTCGGTTATTCGAAAAGGAAAAAGTGGGGTTGATGAGCTAACGGTTTAAAATCTTTGCCTCCGTGGCAAAACGGAAGTACTCGTCGAATGGAGTGTACATGCATGCACTTAACTGCAAATAAGATCTAAAGATCTTGGGGGGTTTTTTGCCAGATGTAATCTGGGTTTCAAACGTGCTGCATCGGTGCTTCCATTCTCGATAAAGGGGTCTCATTTAAGCTATTTGTTCAAAGAGAAAAAAAATAGGCGGAAGGGGTGTTGCAATTGCCTTTTAAAAAGGAGAAACCTAATCTAATTTAATACCTGTGTGCTGATGCTACAACTCTTGTCCAAAAAGGGGTCTGCTGACAAGGAAAGAGCACAGCTGTTAATGTCTCATCCTTTTCCCTGCCTCCATTACTATGCTTCCTCTATGATAAGTGCTAAGATTTAACATTAACGGGATTAGATTCTATTGCAGATGACTCAACCAAGAAGGATGTATTAGTTTTTCTCTCTCCCCCCCCTCCCCCCATTCCGGCGCGGTGGCGGTGAACAAACACCCGCCAACTAATCTGCCCTGTTAACGTCGCATGTAGGTTTTAAGCGCCAAATCGGCTGCGGAAAGGAGGTGCGATTTGAATTTTTTTTTCAAGAACAGGAAAGAGAAAGGAGAACAAAAGCCGGAGTGTTTCATCATGCTGGTGCTGACGGATGACTTTTCTCTCGCGCGTCCATGCGGACCAATTATATTATAATATATATATATGTATGTATATGTATTTCTCGCGCACACACCTACCACTTAAAGGGAAGAGGCGATTAGGTAGAAGAAATGAAGAGGTGTTCACAATTACCAACATGTAGTATCATATAATTGCAAGAAAAAGGGTAATTTCAGCAAAGGTGTTTACTCCCCCTATAAATTTCAGTGTTCTTTGTAAGGATTCACTGAAATTAAATAGGTCGTATGATCCACGCAGTAGCCCCGTTTCTCTCCCATCCTCCGTCCGAGCCCTGCTTTTTGGTTGCTTTCCGAGACTTGAACACGAAGTCTTAAGTGATCCGGAGCGGCCTTCATGGACCGCATGGTGACTCACCCGCCAGGCGTTCCCGTCATTAGAGTGCAGAGCTTGCAGGCGGGTAGCGCAGCCCTACACGGGCTTACTCGGGAGTAAGTCTCACGGGGGGGTCGGGTAATGGAGACTTGCTTACTATTCAGAGCTGAATTTGCGGTGTGCTGATCGTTTCAGGGGTTGGTTGCAAAGGACTTCCTCCATTTGCCGAAAATCCCTGCTGGCCATCTGCAAGGAGCTTCTTAATAATTGCTACTCCTGGACTATAAAAGGGAGGGGCCTCGCCGGCATTGAGAAGCCGCCAGTCAATAACGGGTTAGTTTGTTGCCAGAGTAGCAGTCGCCGCCAGCGAAGCCCGCTCCTTCTCTAGCAATTAAACGCGACGCATAAAAAAGCCTCGTTGGCGAAATCGAGAAATGCTGTGGCGCCTCCCCCCCACCCCCCCGAATCAGGAGGGACTCCAGAGCTGAATGCACGGAGCAGCCGCGCCTCGTGGGGCGGTTCTGCCTCTCCTTCCCCTCTTTTCACTCAGTGGCTTCGCTTGTGAATAGAACGCAATTTTACCCCAGCCCTGCTTTAAGACGTGGGAACTTGATTCACCCCCACCCCGCCCCCAGAGCTCAGCCTGGGGATCAATTTTCGTTTGTAAAAAGAAGAAATCGCAATCTTGCTTTTTTGTGGTTGCAGACTTGAGCCTTAAATGTTGCTAAGAAGGATGGGAACTTTATGCACCTTTTCAAAAAAGTAAAAGGCTCCTAAACGCTAATCTAGAAAGAAATGAGAAGGCGGCTTTTTTTATTTGCCCACCTCCACCCTTCCCTTCATGCTGAGCAAATGCCATTTCTGGCGCCAAATGGCCGTCCCCCTCCTGACTCGCCGCCCACCATCTTCCCCCATTCTTTGTCTGCATGCTGCCAGGCACATGGCTGCGGGGCTGGCTGGCTTCCTCCCCTGCTTTTCCAGTCTTAACCAACTGCTCACTTCTACCTCTCCCCCCATCCTTGCTCGGTTTTCAGACCGATGCACATTTTGTAAGCTATTCCCATTTTCTTAGAGTGATGTTTGTCTGTTTTCCTTCTGAGTGGCCACGGCACCATTACCGCGGCCTTTGTGTGTGTAATGGCTGCTGGTTGGGTGGGACTCTCCAGCCAAAGGGGGGCGGGGAGCATTTAGTAGTAGTACTTGCTTGTCAAACAGAAGCACTGTGGCCTTAAAAAAAACCCCTAGCTGCTTGTGGTGTCTTTAATCACAGCATCATGATCAATCTCCCTTTCTTTTCATTTTTGCCTCTTTAAATGGGGACAGTGTCTTCCAAGCGTGGTCATCTTGAACTGGCTGCCAGCCATCCTAAAATTCCTTACTAGTGCTGACATGTACATTGCTCCTTAGATGCTGAACTGGCTTGGATCCAGATTTAAATGTTCTTGTGCAGTGGTTTCATACAAAAGCCCTCTGACTCCTAATTATTAAATATTAAAAGGAATAACAAGTGTGCAGATTGGACAGTAAATTTGTATGCTGTGCAGCGGGTGATTGATCTAAGGTGTGTCCCTCCCAACAGAGCTGGAAACAATGGCAGGCACCCCGTAGGCAGCTGCCCACCCTACACTTTCCCCCAGCCTCACACATTTCCAGTTCTGGGCTAGCTGGATGTTTTAACTGGAATACCTTGATGTTTGTAGTAATCCACATAGTGCACAGGAAGCATAAGAGCAGAGCTTTTGTCAGGTGCATCTTTCAGTACCCCTCCCTATAAATTAGGTAATGGATAATGGGTTCTGGAGAATAGCAGGTAAATAAATGATCCATTGTCACAGCTGGTGCAGGGTAAAGTTGCAGATTGGACATAATTTTTCCTTAGGACATTCATTTGGGAGTCCTGTGGCACTCACCCCCCACCCCCCTTTGGTATGTTTCTCGCATCGGTGTGTGTTGGCGCTCTGAAGAGCCATTTGGCCCATATTATAACTGACACACTAACAATCCAAAGAGTTGCTTTTTCCCTTTTCCTGCATCTGTTTCTCTGTGTCATTATATTTAATAGTGAATTCTAGACAATGCCTATTTTATGGGGCAGGATGTGTATGGAGGCACAACTTCAATAAGATGCTGTACCATTTGAGAATCTGAGGGCTGGGGATCCAGTGTGATGAGTCATAGGCAAGTTTGGACCCCAATTCTATTGTTGCTCCCAAATGAATGACAGCTTTTCCTTTATATGGGAGAATGAATCAAAGTGTATTTCCTGATTGACACCATGAGGATCTGGGCTAAAAGTGCCCCTCCTTTATGGGGTCCTAGCCACTGAAACCCCGACTGCTTTCTGTCCATTTAGTCCAATCCTTGGTTCTGTTTCCTGGTCATGCTAAGATGTGAGGCAATGGCGAGGGGTGTGGGATGGGGCACAACAGATGCGGTCACATACACAAAATATGTTTTTGCACTCAACTGTAAGGTTGTAATTGTAAATGGGGACAATTCAATTCTGTCACTATCCTATAAAGATGTTAGTGGGGTGGTCTTTCTAATGGTGAACCTTCTCTAGTTATGATCTAGAATAAAAAAATAGCAGAACCAGTATCCTTTAGTATAAACTATCTGGATATTAAATTGCTTCTAGAAAGTTGAAGGTTTCAGCTTTTAAGAGCTGCTTGAGAGATTCACCCAGCCCAGGAAGCCAGTGTCTGCGATTTCCCAGCTGCCCCACCCTCATTCACCTCTGCATGACCTACATTGCGGTACCCGCTTTAGTATGCAGGTGGGTGTGTCTGCGGATTTCTGCTGGCACCTGATGAATTAAAAGAGGGTCTGTCTATTGCGACAAGGTAGGAGAATTCTGCTTCGATGCACGGTTGCCAGTTTTCCTTTAGAGCAAGGATCATCCTTTATTTCAGAAACTCCACCATCACCCCCATTCCTTTTCTCTTGGAACATGAGCTTCCCCACCGCAGCTCTGCTCAGCCCTTTATTTCGGAGCCTGCTAGAGCTGCCAGCACCAGCAATCGCTCAAGTTGGCTTTTTTGCACGAGTGCAGTTTCTGGCCTGGTTGGGTCTGCAGTCTGGGTGAGGTGAGACCAAACTCGCCCCCCCCCCGGCCCCGTGTGTTTAAAAATTTATGGCTCTGCAGTGCCTGGGGCATCTTTGGCTAGCACATGGCAGTCTAGGAGTGGCCCAGCCAGAATCTGTATTTCCCTTGGCACTGTCTTCAAGACCAAAATGGAGGGGGCAGAATCGGCCTGCGTCTTTCAGAAGAACAAACGGTACAGCATCCTTCCCCAACCCAGCACCCTCCAGATGTGATGGGCTATAGATCCCATCACCCCAGCCAGTTGGAAATGGTGGGAGTTGTGTTCCATCTGGAAGGCTCTAGGAGAGTGAGAGTTGCTGTTGGGAGAGGGCCTGACCTAATGACAACTTAGTGTAAATCTTGTAGTTTTGGGATATGGCTTTATGAATCTTCTCAATTTAGCATCAGCTGACTTGGCTGTACAGTACAGAGTGAATTAATGTGTATATATATACACACACAGAGAGAAAGAGAGCAAGTGCTTTGTCACCAATTAGCCTTCTCTTCAAAAATGGTGGCTATGTAATTTTTTTGTTTTTACAGGAGTATTAATGGATCCATTTGGTATGACTTGACTTATGTAAGGCATTAGCAGTGAAGAACTGTAATAGATGTGTTTTATTAGCCAGTATGGGTCAGGTTTGACACATACTGTACCTGACACTGAACTGCAGGCAATCCTGGTGCTGAATTGTCTTGTATCTATTCTGAATGGAGGGAATTTTCTGAAGAAAATGATTCCCTTTTCTAGAAATTGTAGTAATCTTTTTTGAAACAGCAGGGTTCTTTAATTCTAATCCCCATGATGGAGTCTTTATAAAAATAGTAATAAGAGAAAAGATTAACATTCATTGTGACAGTGTAGACAACAAAGTTTCATTTCACTTTAAGGAAATGTAGCAAATGTAGCATTGTTTTGACTAATGCCTGAAGTCACCAAGGGAGGAGAAAGGCTGTGGTCCAGAATGATCTCTGCTCTTCACTCATCCTTGCCAAGAGGGCCCATTTCTCCTGTCTGGTGTATTGTGGGATGAGAATGACTACATCATGTTAGGTTAGCAATATATATTGCTTACCCTGCCTGGGGAGAACTGGAGCTGCAACGTCAGGAACAGGATTAAATCCATTGCAGCTACATTAAAACCATGTTTTATGCATTTCCCTACCAGGATTACAAGCTGGGATTTACTGCTGCTCAATTTCAAAATTCAAGCTTTTCACACTTAAGAGCAGAGACAATGTTTCAGATTTCCCCATGTCCTTTGGACTTTACCAGTAAAATCTTAACACGGGTAGGAGTTTTGCATCTGTAAAAAAGCTCCAGTTAGTAAACTATGTACATGTATTCACACCATTCCTTTTATTTGGGTTTTCTTGGGTAGTACTGTATAAATTGGCATTTTTGTTGGATGGATATAGATAACATGGGGATAGAGGGTGTGATACAGGAGAACTACAGTCTGTTGCATTATACATCAGGACTGTCTGGGGCTCAGCGCTTCTGAGACCACCCACTTGGCTTCCATGATTGAGAAGACTAAATGGAAACTGGTGGCGAAGAGGTTTTGGATAAAATTGAACTATACTCTGCCATGTCTTTAAATCTAAAGGGGCATTCACATGAGCATCTAATAAAAGGTCATTGCTAAGGACCACATCCCTGCAGGTGCTGGCTTGAGACTAAGGGTGTAGCTGTGCCAGGGACTTAAAACTAGCTTGCTAATAATTTTCTGCAGAGAAGCCTGGAAGCTCTAGGAATGTAATGGAGGGGCAGTGACATCTTCACCTACAATTCCTGGGCGGGCGGGCAGGTGTGGTGTGTGTGTGTGTGTGTGTGTGAGAGAGAGAGAGAGAGAGAGAGAGAGAGAGATATCTCAGTCCCTGACCATATAAAACAAGCCACACCCATACTGCATTGTTTGATATTTTTAGTTGTTAAAGCAAGACAGGATAAGAAGCACATACTCCTTTCAGTGTATATACATCCTATTTGTTTTGTAGGATGAGCACCTCTTTTACAGTGAGAAGTGAGAAATGGATGACAGTGAGATGTGGAGATAACCTCACTGTGTTGAAGCTGATTTGGGGTGGGGTACCTGATAATCCACTCCCCTAAATTCATTTCTGCAGTCATTTGCTCTGGTTATGACACTGTAGCCTAAAACATGAGATACATTTTTGAAATGGGTTTTGGGTGCCCATCTGGGGACTGCAATCCCGGCACCGTGCCCCGTCACTTCAGTGCCGGGAGATGTTCTATGATTGCAGGCTTAAATGTCCCTCCCCACTTTCAATAACAATATCGGTCAGTGGGAAGAAAGTTTGCAGCGATTGGCTGATGGGTCTTCTCGAATGGGTATATAGAATTTTCCTGAATTACAAGCCCAGTCTTCTGAGAGCCCTACCTGAGCTGCTGCAGATGGAAGGCATCCCTTCCATTCATAGGCTGAGACCTTGTGGAAAGGGAGCTATTTTTGCCAGTTAACCCTTCACCTTCCAGAGGATTCCTCAACCTGTGAGGTGAGAGAAATCAGAGGTGCCTCCCTGCCTTCCATTGGTGCAATCTTCCACTGGAGCTTTGCTCCTTTCTGGGCAAAGACTGGTTCTCAGCCACAGGGATTAATTTTTAACTTACATGGGAGTAATCCTGAAAATATGCATACCATGTTGACTGCAGCAAGACATTAGAATAACTACACACCAGAGAACGCTTCATGTTTCTATTGCTACATTTCTATACCACCCTGACATACTTAATCTCAGCAGTCCTTAATGCCCTGTAAGATGGGTAGGTTGCCTAATGCCCATATGGTGGGCAAGGGAGGGGGTAAGAGGGTGGTGGTGTTGAGGCTGAGCAGTAGCAGATTGCCTAATACCCCCTACTGAGTTGATGACCGAGGGCAGATTTTGAACCGCTTTACAGCTCAGCCTCTTAGCCGCAGGGCTACACAACAGAATAGCAACTATCTCTTGTTCAATCCTTGCATTAAGTTAGGGGGATCCTTGCTGATGCTTTGGAGAAGCATCAGTGGTGACCTCAGCTGCCCCAGTTGGGAATGATTTGCTAGCAAAGGGTAAATTATCTTGGTTAAAATAATTGCTTGTGGCGGTGATTTGGGTTGCTTGCTCTGGTCAGCAATTACTTGTAGACAGGAGCCATGACTTGAATTTGGTCTTCCCAACCTGGCCATCAGCCTCCTCTGGCCAGTAGTAAAGTGTAGTGGGAGCTGTAGTCCAATCCAGCACCAGATCGGGGAAGGCTGTGGTAGGTCAGGGCCTGGCAACATCAGCTTTTCCCACTGACTCCTATGGGGTTTTTTTGGCCCTTGCGTCATGGTACGAGGAGCCACAGGGGCTGTGGAGCAATGCATTCCCCTTAATAATGTGCAGAACAGATGCCCAAGAGCAGACTGAGAGGCCTGCTGCCGCTTGCCCCCGAGAGGAATGGGCCCACACCAAGCCTGCGTGGGGTAATTGCTGGACCAAGAGCCGGGAAGGCCACCTTCTCGAGAGTCAGCCATGGAGGGCACTGGGCAACTGAGCCACTCACTTATTCTCAGCCTCACCTGCTTCACAGGGGTGGTGGGAGAATAAAATGGAGATGAAGGAGTGTGAGAGCCGCCTTGGGCTCCTTGCAAGATGAAACAAGGGCAAACAGGAATGGAATTATAAGCAATTAGCAGCTCTTTGCCTGGGGTTTATATCTGTATGAGAGGAAGTAGTGGAGTGGTGCAGTCAGAAGGGGATTGGGAAAGGGGGGGGGGTCCTAGGTCAGCAGCCAAGTTGTAGGAAGCAGGCACAAGCCCCTAAGCCTGAACTCTGGGCTGCCTCATTTCCTTCTAGAAAAACAATAGGCAATAGTCTCAAATCATCCCCAGGGTTGTTTGTTTTTTTAAATTAGGGTCTTATCATGGAAAGCTATGGGTAGAATTATCAGAGGATGTAGCTCATCATCATTAGGTAATTAGCTCTTGCATGTGTGATCTCTTCAGGGAAGGGCAAAGCCCTGGCTACTTTTCCTTCTGAGCAGCTGTCTTCTTAGGAGGGTCCCTCTGAGGGCAGGAGGGCAGGGAGAAGGGAGGTTGGCTTGGGCAGCCTCTGTTCCTTCAGTCAACCATTACCAGGGTGTAGAAAAATGTTTGGAATGTTTTGTCCTCACCACCCACAGCTGTGGAGGCAAGAGGGTGTGTGTGGGATTTCTCAAAAACCCCGTCCTGTTTGCCTTTAGTTTGGGATGGATTCCTGCAGCGGTTTACAGGGTTTCTCTCTCTCCAGTCCCTTCCTCGTTCCTGTTCACCAGACCCTGTGGACGGATGGGCTTGTGTACCAGCCTCTTCCCTGCTGGATCTGATTAGTCCAAGTTTTGTAGAAATGAGATGTGGCAGTGAAGGATCCGGACACGTCTGTGTGGTGATGCAGCTCATGGAGTGTATTCTAAAGCTGGCCTTGCTCTTCCGTTTTGCTCTCTTTTCTAGTGTAGCGGACTGAAGGGTGGGGTAACCCATCAGATCTGCATGTTGCAGCAGGGAGACTGTTAGCTCTGGCTGCCTGTTGGCTTTCAAGCATTGAGGGACCTCCAGCCTTGCTCTCAGTCTACTCACTCCAGCACTTACAAAGAGAATCTAGATGCCGAGTTGCTCAGGATGACATCTGGATTTCTGACCTTATCCTGCACATTTCCTGTCTCCTTCCATCAAGGTTGGAGTCTGAGAAAAAATGTTTCCTTTCCTGCACCTGTCCACTTCCACTAAATTTAGATCCAGATGTTTTAAATGTCAGTGTCCATCAGTCCCAGCGCACATGGTTGATGATTTGGATTGGGAATATGCACCTGAAAAGATGGAGGATTGGCTTCTAACTCTCAGGAGGTTTACAGTCCTTCCTACTGCTCACCCCCTCTATGCAGGCCTCTGGGAAATAAAGGATTTGAAAAAAGAATTGCTCTATTTGTATTCTGATAAATTAGGTAACCGGCTACCCCGATGAACTCCACTGGGCAAAGTAACATTGAATGAGATTCTCCTTGTGAACCATGAGGAGTAAAACCTCAGGCTCTCCTTGGTAAACTTGGCACTTACTTTCCCATGACCCCACACCCCCGAACACCCCCACACCCCTCTCCTCCCCATGCTGGGGAGCTTCAGGGCTTCAGGCTTTCAGAAGGAACTCTAATCCCTTGTGGGAATTGATTGGCAGAGGCCGGATACAAGCAGCTTAGCCTCAGTCCTTTGCCATCTGTCCAGTTCAGAGACTGGAAAGCTTGTTGGGTGCATGTTTGAGACCTTGCTTGTGTTCCAAGCAGCTGGCCTGAAATATAGTAATGGACTGAGGAGCCAGGAATGCTGCCTATCCAAAAGGAATCTCTCCCAGTTGAATTAATAGGGTCTTGAGCATGGTTAAGCATAGACATCTTGTTAGAACCTCACTACACCAAGTCTCCTGTACTCTTGCGTGGATTATATTTAACAACCTGGTTTGCATCTCAGGTTAATTAACCAATGGATTACCAAAGTCTGGCAGGAACGAGCATGCTGCCTCTGGCAACTTTCAGTTAACCTACAATCTCATTGTAGCTTGCTAGACTGAGGTCTAAACATGGACACTTAGTCGTTTAAGGTTAACTCAGAAACCATTCCTAGGTTGTGGTGATCATAGATTGTTAGTTAACACACAGTTGTGGTTACATGTGAACTGAGTCACAAAGACTAATACATGAGCTTTCAAGCTGTTGGTAAAGCATCTTTCCTCAAGATGATCCATAATGGTGGCCAAGGTTTCATCCCTCCCCGTTTACTCCTGTGGTGTCGCCACCAGGTGTGGCCAGTGCTAGTGGTATTCCAGGAGTTGTTCCCCATTTTCACGAGATAACATGAGATTCAGGAGGCTCCTGGCCAGCCCCTGATCTGACAAGATGTTGGAGAATTGTCTGCATGATGTAGGCAAGCTGACAAAAAGTGAAGGAAGGTGTTTTATGGGAAGTAATTGCTCTGATGCAGGGGAGGAGAACTTCTTTCAGCCTTAATAGCTGAAATCCATTTCTGATCACCTCTTTGTTATTCCAGTGGTGGGTGGAGGTGGAACCAAAAGAGGTGGGGCCCAAACTGCCAGCATAGTTTAGCTTAAAGCTCTTTCAGTCTAAAACTAAGCCTACAGGTTCTCTGAAAAGAGAGAGAGAGCATTCTAGCTAGAAGGTTTGTAGAGTAGAGGTGTGGGATTGCTGGAAATAACAGCAGGCCTGCTGAGCACCAAGGCCCCCTCTTGGGTGGAAATGGGTCCTAGCTGAGGGAGATGGAGATGCAGGGTGCTCCTTTCTGTGGGAGGCAAGACCTGCTGGTCAGGGAGCCGGTCTCCCATGGCTCATCTCCAGGGGAAGAAGGCAATCATTGTCCTGTTTGCTCCAGGGGCTGAGTTAGCCCTCAGCCCTTTCAGAGGGAGAGACTAACTCTGCCTCTTGTGTAAAGGAGCGCATGACTGATGAAACAAGTGGAGCTGAGATGCCTGTTGCAGGACGGCTACGGAAGAGGCCTGGGGTGAATGCTTCCCAGCCACAGCCATGCTTTCTCACAGCTATCCTCAGGCCTTACTGAGATGCTGTTGGGCCCTCGAACCAGTTTTCACTGTGCAGGTTCCACTTGGGAACAACTCAGGTGGCAGCAAGTAACCATGTGCAGAGTTCCCTTCTCTCTTTGCTGAATGCTTGCAGTTCATCCTGTGCTGTTAGTTCAAAGGCGGTGTGCCCATTAAAGGGGCGACTTTTCTTCATTAAAGATTTGAATTTTAATCACTAAATCCCATCCTCCCCCTGCCAGTTTTTTTCCAGGCAGCATGTCCTCAAAAGTTAATCGCAGGAGACATGACTTTCAGGCAGCATCTAAGCGGATGTCCTTTTCTCTTCCTCCCTCACCTCTACCCCAGGTACCCTCCAGAGGATGGGTCTGCAGTGCCCATCAGCTCCAGTCAGCCAGTTAGCGCTGATGATGGTCATTGTAGTCCAGAGCATCTAGAAGGCGCTAGTTTGGGAAGGGCTGCTCTAGAGTGTCTACTGCCAACCCAAACTTTTGCCCTGTGTACTTCCTTTGATTTACAAGGTTGCTTTCTGGAAACAGTTACAGAATTGGTTTGTTAAGGGCTCGCTTTCCTCCGACTGGGCAGGCTGTTCCTTCTGTGGATGGAAAATAAGCCAACCATATGGGAAGTGGCGATTGTCTCTGCCATCCACCATTGTTACCCTGAGTTCGGTACACACACTCCAGCTTGCATCTTTTCCGTTTCTTCCCTGCAGTTCTGGGAGGTGATCAGTGATGAGCATGGAATTGACCCCACTGGAACCTACCATGGGGACAGTGACCTACAGCTTGACCGCATCAGTGTTTACTATAATGAGGCCACTGGTAAGCATCCCTCCTCTCCTCTCCACCACATGCACTGATGTTCTGCAGTGGCTTTGTCTGCAGAATTAACTTTTCCAGACCGTATGCATGAGCCCTACTTGGTGTACCTTGTTTTCTGCTGCTGCTCTGTTATTGTTTCCTCTGCCCATTACCTTTTGTCTTAGGCACGAAGAGACATGAATAGGACAAGGGATTAAGCAAAGTGTACAGAGCTATAGTCAAAAGATTGTGTACTTTAAGCCTTTATACTATCCAAGCTGTTTGCCACATCCAGCCTCTTGAGAGCAAACAAGCAGCAAGTATCAAAATGGTGCTCAGGAAGAAGTTGCCCCATGTTAAATTCAGTTTCTGGTGTTATTCTAGCGCTCTTGAGGGAAGGGCTCTCCCAAAATGCATCAGGCAACCTAACCATTTTGTTTACTTCCCGTTTGCCAGGCCATATTGAGGCTGGCTTCTGTTTTTTCCTGCATTGGTGCTACCCTCTGTTGCAATGAATTTCTGCACTCTTCCACTACTCCTTCCGATGCATAAAGCAGAAGTGCTGAAATGAAGGCCTGGGGTGCAGATTCAGCCCTCCGGGGTTTCTATTTATCCCTCCAATGTTCCCCAGAAGGCTAGAACGCCTTCCTCTGGTCTCGCCTTGCCCTCCACTAAAAACTGATTTGTGGTTTCCAAACTGTTGTGCAGGTGCTTCATTACGCTTAGCTGCTGGTAGTAAGAGATTTATGCCTAAGTATGCTGGGGGTGGGGTGGGGTGGGGGGGGTTGGACCTACTGGCCACTGGAATGCAGCCGCTTTTCCAAAGTGGAATGTGGCACTGGAGCTGAAAGTGGTCGGAAAGCTGAGCAAAGCCAATTTCAGGAGAGTTAGAGCTTCGCATGGCGCTCACATTCTCATGGGAGGTATTATGGACGGGCACTGGAGGAATCTTTCTCTTGCCGTGTTGTCAGACGTGACATATCCTTGCCCCTTCTTTCTGCTAGGTGGAAAATATGTCCCCCGTGCTATCTTGGTTGATTTGGAGCCAGGAACTATGGACTCAGTAAGGTCTGGGCCGTTTGGCCAGATTTTCCGGCCAGACAACTTCGTTTTTGGTAAGATGCCCTTGCACACCCTTGGCTCCTTTGCCTGGTATTTGTGGGGAAAGATACAGGGCTTGTGACTCTCTGATTAGGTTTGAGCAAAGGCGTTAGAAAAACTGGGAAGCCAGTGTTGGGGAAGAGAGTGGGCTGGATCCTTGGCCTGTGACTGCCCGATCATCCCTGTAAACTTTGGTGTTATGGGTGCGAGCTAGTGGCCTTCAAAATGTGTAAGGGCAAGTACAATTTCCCTGAATCCTGGGCACTTCTGAATTACAGGCTGTAGAAGCTTATTGAGCATATTTGCAGAGCTTGCCATAGAACCTTCCTGGGGAACTTTGGCCTGATGGAATGTGCGTCGTCCATGACAAGCAGGAAAAATGGGGAAAGATCATGGGGACCCCAGCAGAATTCACACCCCTTAACAAGAGGCATGTGCAAAGTCCAAACACCATTCGAGTAGCTTCTGCTGGTGCCTTGCACTGATGGCCCCATTGGAGACTGGTGGGAGATGGACTGAAGGGGGATGTCCTGGGAACAGGCTAGACAGCAAGGAATAGCTAGTAGCCAAGGCAGGAGCACTGCCCAGAAAGCTTAGTCCAGGCTTTCTGTTTTTCCTCCCACCTCCTGCCTCATTCAGGCCAGAGTGGAGCTGGGAACAACTGGGCTAAAGGCCACTACACAGAAGGCGCTGAACTGGTGGATTCTGTCCTGGATGTGGTGAGGAAGGAAGCAGAGAGCTGCGACTGCCTGCAGGGTTTCCAGCTGACCCATTCTCTGGGTGGTGGAACCGGCTCTGGGATGGGCACCCTCCTGATCAGCAAGATCCGCGAAGAGTATCCCGACCGCATCATGAACACCTTCAGTGTGGTGCCGTCTCCCAAGGTCTCTGATACAGTGGTGGAGCCATACAACGCCACCCTCTCGGTGCACCAGCTGGTGGAGAACACGGACGAGACATACTGCATTGACAATGAGGCCCTCTATGACATCTGCTTCCGCACCCTCAAGCTGACCACACCAACCTACGGCGACCTGAACCACCTGGTCTCGGCCACCATGAGTGGTGTCACCACCTGCCTCCGGTTTCCTGGACAGCTGAATGCCGACCTTCGCAAGCTGGCAGTCAACATGGTTCCTTTCCCCCGGCTCCACTTCTTCATGCCAGGCTTTGCTCCCTTGACCAGCCGTGGCAGCCAACAGTATCGGGCCTTGACCGTGCCAGAGCTGACGCAGCAAGTGTTTGATGCCAAGAACATGATGGCCGCCTGCGACCCCCGCCATGGGCGCTACCTGACCGTCGCAGCCGTCTTCCGTGGCCGGATGTCCATGAAGGAGGTGGACGAGCAGATGCTGAACGTGCAGAACAAGAACAGCAGCTACTTCGTTGAGTGGATCCCCAACAACGTTAAGACAGCCGTGTGTGACATCCCTCCCCGGGGCCTGAAAATGGCGGTCACCTTCATTGGCAACAGCACAGCCATCCAGGAGCTCTTCAAGCGCATCTCCGAGCAGTTCACAGCCATGTTCCGGCGCAAGGCCTTCCTGCACTGGTACACAGGTGAGGGCATGGACGAGATGGAGTTCACGGAGGCCGAAAGCAACATGAATGATCTGGTCTCAGAGTACCAGCAGTACCAGGATGCCACAGCTGAAGAGGAAGAGGATTTCGGAGAGGAGGCTGAGGAGGAAGCCTGAGGTTAACTTGTTCCCATTTAAAAAATAAAGTCAAATCAATCCGCACAAAATAAAAATTAAAAAAAAATTGCATCTCCATGTTCTATTTCTTTTTCCTTTCCTCTCGAGCCTAGTCTGTCGATCTCT
Organism: Varanus salvator macromaculatus; assembly: GCA_023646645.1. Taxonomy (NCBI): domain Eukaryota; kingdom Metazoa; phylum Chordata; class Lepidosauria; order Squamata; family Varanidae; genus Varanus; species Varanus salvator. The sequence continues at coordinate 2,349,687 of JAIXND010000792.1, forward strand.
TCTCTGGGCTTCTCTTATGGAGCAGTCTCCATTTTTCAACACTGGCTTGTGATTGTCTCATCTTTTCTGCGCATTCTTTCTCAGTGGTGAATGTGGCCTCTAATGGCTGATAGCAAGTAAAAGCTGGATGTGGGGATGATAGGAGTCATAGTCGAGCACAGTCAGGGAGGGCTGCCTGAAGCTCGTAACCACAGAAGTGGAAGCTGGTTGTTTTAAAATGGAGACGTGTTCCTGAAAGATAGGCTTCTACCCTTCCAAGTGTAGTGTTATGTCAGCGCTGTCTGACTTCTGTTGGCGTGAGCTACTGACCCAAATGGCCACAAATTGCCTCTCCTGACAGAAAGGTTTTCTGCCTTTGGACAGTCGGTAGGAACAGTGCTAAAACAGTCTGGTATGTGTGGGTGCCTCTCCTAGTAAGCCTGTATGGGTTTCCCGATCAATACCTTCCAGGTGCTTATCTCAAGAAACTGCCATTGGAAGAAGAGGCATACATTGTAAACCACTAATAACAGAGTAGGGGCAGGCAAGCTGTGACCCTCCAGATAATTCACATCGGCTCCATCCAAAATGGCCCTTGCCCAGGGGTTATGGGAGGTATAGTCCCACCACATGTAGAAGGCCACAGAGTCTCTTTCCAAGAACAGTTAGTCAAGTATCGCCTACTGTGTGCCTTTAACTTGGCATGCCTCCTTCCCAATAACGCTTATGCCCCTCACAATCTGCGTTCCTGGATATCTCTGCTCTGTTCTCTGCTCTAAAGTCACCCTAAGTATGAGGTCTAAAGGTGCCTTTTACTATTTCTGGTTTAACCAAAACGTGAGGTGGTACAGATTCCTGACCCTGAGCTAGAGTAAATTTGTGCCCGATCTTGCCTTCTCAAAAGCTCTGAAGTAAAAGTAGGTGTGGGTTCACTGTGAAGCTTGCATCTGCTCACTGAATAGGAGTAAGCAGTTGCGAATGCAGGCTAGCCCTTGCTTTCCAGTTACCGTGTTCGGTCTGCTTCACGGATCTGCCCCATAAAATGCTTTTTTGCCCTGACTTGCATATGTCTGAACCCAATCCAGGGCAGTGGGACTTGTAGTCTGCCATAGCTGGGGGAGTACCTGGTTTAGGAAGATGGGGGTGGGGGGGTTGATGCTTCTTGAGATGGCATCTGCTTGCTTCCCTTTGCTAGTTGGAAGAAAACCAAACCAGAGTAGATTGCAAAGGGATTCATTACCACTCAAGAACTGCTAAAAGAGGCAAACTTCTATAATGCTTGTCAAAGGTGTAGTAACAGGAGAATTGAATCTGAATGAAAACTGAAGTGGAAACCCCTTGGAAGTGGGTCAGCTCCAAGAGGGCTGAGTAGAAAGTGACAGAACTGCATTGGCCAAAGAGGTGATAAATGAGAGGCTCTACCACCACTCTCTCGGCTTTTCGGTCTCTACTGCCTGTTACCTCAGCTCTCCCCAGCCCCATGTCCTGCTCATTTCCCCCCTCATCTTTTTTTTTTTAAACCTGCTTTTTCATATTGAAAAGATGTCTTGTGAACAGAAATAAAAGGTTTTTTTATGTTTTCTTTTTGTGTTGAGTGTTATCACTGTCTCCCGCCCCCCCCCCCCAAAAGCCACCACCATAAAAATAAAATTATTTTGTTCCACTTCCTGGCATATACAGGAAAAAAAAATCCCATCACCCATGATTGATCATATGCTCTCTTGGAAGCACATGGCAGTTACACTAGCACTGTGTGTGTGTGTGTGTGTTTGTGTGTGTGAGAGAGAGAGAGAGTAAAACATGGGGTGCTTTCTAATCGCACCGCCCTTAATGTCCATAGGCCAACAGATCTTGGAAGTTCCCCACCTGTGTGTAGAATTGAGCCTGGGTCTTTGCACAATGCCAAGTATTGGCCACATACAGACTGAGCACTTTAAAAGTTGGAAAGAAATTGCAATGGTGAGGGGAGGATCTCTGGGTTGCCATCTCAAGACAGAACTGGAGAACATGAGGATTGCTTCAAGAAGAGACCATCCCAAAGGAATTTTACTTGAAGTTGCAACCTTACCCTGGTGGCCTTCAAACAGCGGGATTGTGAGCCACTTTCAAATGGGCACGAAAGAGCTGCCACCATTTTGTTTCCTCTGGGGGGGGGGGTGTTCTTGTCCCTTTAATGCTTTTGTATGCAAGGGCTTTTGCGAAAGGGTCGTGTGCTACAGGCAAAGGTTCCAAGTAGCCCTCCGTTCTTGACCATTGGGAAGACTAGTGAGCCGTCAAGAAATGAGCTAGAAGTGGAATTAAGATACCTGGATGCAGTTGTGGGTTTTTTTTTCCTTTTTTGGAGACATAATTTCCCTTCCCAAGGCCTCTGGTTATTTCACCCTCCCTGTACTGCTATTGGCTGAGTATGAAACATGAACACGGGTGTATCAAACAAATCGAGCCAAAACTTTATGGATTAAAGGCTTGTCTGTGGCTGTGTAGACAATCTTCAAAAATGAATCCCGTCCCATTTGGTTTGCTATTTTACTCGAGTGTAGCACCCTTGCAGAATCTTTCTCATGCCACTGCAACTGAAGTTTCTGGAGGCTGCTGGTTAGCATCCTGCATGCCAAGAAATGGATTTGATCCAGATTCCGGCACAAATGGAGTAGACACTGAAATCAAAGAGATGTGATGACCATGACTAACTTAAGGCCTGCTGAATTCAAAAAGTTTGCTTTATGTATGACTAAAGGCTCATTGTGTCTGGAACTGTCATTAGCTTTGTCTCCCATCCTGTCTGATCAGTTTTGGTAGCCATCTTAAGCCCTCAAAATGGGAAGACATGAAGAAAATGGCAAGTTACAGGATACCTTTGTGTGAAGCCACAATCATTGCAAGGGCTAGAGGCAATCTGAGTCACACAAAAGGATTCTTCCAGCTTAGCAGTTCAGTTCAAAGGGAATAAATGATACCATATTTGCTAATGTTCATCCAGTCTGGATGTGTCATTGTGAGAAGAATTTTTTTTAAAAAAAATCCTTCTTTGTGACAAAACAGCACGCAATGTAAGTATCTTCATGTTCTAGCAGCCATTAACATTAAGATAATAACACTGCTAAGATTTTCAGCTGGAATGCCTCTGCTTAATTAAAAAGCTTATGCCATAATGAATGTGTTAATATCTCAAGGTGTCTCAGGCCTCGGGTTATTCTTACCTCAAGGTTGTTATGACACAAAGCCTTCCTGAGCACGTTGAAGAACCTTCCCTTCACTGTGCAACGTGTGCCCCTGCTTGCTGGGTGGAGGGTACTTCCTCGCTGGGTGGCTGCAGTGTGAAGGGGCAAATGAGGCAGAAGGGGCATTTGGCTGGAATGAACATGAGCATGGACCACTGTGCTTTCCAACGAGTAATTTCTAGGATAAAAGATGGGGAAAACCAGCAGTACTTCCGAGCAAATGCAGAGAACTGTTCTGCGCCATGAAGCCACGATTGCTTGCTCCTGCCCATGAAGGATCGATCCAAGCTGCAGGTTGTCTTCCTTGGAGGATTTGGAACAGAAGACGGATGCCCACTTTCCGGGTATATTCTAGTCAGGAAGCGCTTGCTTTGGCAGCGGGCTGAGTTAGATTAGCCTTTTCCTACCTGGTGCCTTGCAGATGTGCTGGACTACAACTCCCAGCATCCCCAAACTCTGGCTGGCAGTTGCAGTCCAACACATCTGCACGGCACCGAGCTGGGGAAGCCTCGCCTCGATGACATTTTAGATCTTTTTCAGCACTTAACGAACCCAGCAGCAGGTCTTTTCGTCCTACCGTTGCCACCCTAAACAGATTATCAGCCCTGGTTGATCTTCCATGCTTCCCGTTTCGTTCTAACTTTGACGTACGTTCCTTATCCCATGGTTAGTGAGATAATGATGCACATGGCAATTTTAAGAAAGGCCGCCTGAGCCCCTGCAGCACGTTACTGTGAACCTGGTGCTTCTACCCTCGCAATCTGCTTCTCGGCGATGCGGTAAATGTATTCTATGCATGCTCAGAGATACGGAAGCGGCTGGCTAGAAAAGGCGGCGGTTCCCCAGGCGCCAGAAGGAAGCCCAAGTCCCAGCCGCAATCCTCCCCAGCCCCCACCGCTCGCTTCTGCTGAGCAGATGCTGCAAAATGCGGACGGAAGCGGATGTAGCCGGCGGGGGGCTGAGCGCGCGGGCGGGGCGGGAGAGGCCGGCGCCGGGGGGCGGCGCTCCACGTGGCGGCCCGGAGCGGGGCCGCGGGTGGGGGAGGGGGCCGCGCCGAGAGCTCCGCCCGGCGCTGGAAGGCTCCGCCGCGCACGGGGCCGCGCTGGCGGGCGGGGATCGGCGCGGCCGCATTCCGGCCTGTACCACCGCAGACCGCAGGGCGCCTCGTTGCGCGGCTCTGCACATGCACGCAAGCACGCGTCACCTCCCTCCGCGCAGTAAGCTGAGGCGCCAAGTAGTGGCAGTTAGAGTCGGTCTGTCCGTGACCGACCGGCCTTCTTACAAGGGGAGAGGTTTTCCTGTCGCTACAGCAAGGGGGGCGCCCCGCCTCGCTTGAAATGGTGTCGGCCACGGAGTGCCTCCACTTAGTCGGGCCAAATGCAAAGGGAATGTTCCCGCGTCTTCCTCCAGCCGTTAGTCTCGGATCGCTGGGTCCCGCTTTTCGATAATTTACCTCTTATCGGCCTTCGCCTTATACAGGCGGAGTCTAGCCAGCAAGGAGACCATTGCAGCAAGGAGACCATTGCAGGAGCGGCGTTACTGCCCTTCCCCCGCCTTACCGCCCAAACTCACTCCTAAGAACAAGAGCTGCCTCTTTCAGCACGATGGGCAGAAATCCAACAGATGGGGCTCCTCTCCAAACCATGCGAAGCTGCGCCTTTTGAATTGCGGCCTGCCAAGCAGCTGCGGAAGGGATAGGTGTCTTGCCATGGCAATCCTAATTAGATACCACTGTTTTTCTAAGCCTCTTGTCGGCAGCCTCTCCACTCCAATATTGTTGTTGTTGTTGTTAGTCCCGAAGTCGAGTCCGACCCATCGCGACCCCATGCACAACATTCCTCCAGGCCCTCCTGTCCTCCACCATCCCCAGGAGTCCACTCAAGCTCACACCAACTGCCTCAGTGACTCCATCCAGCCACCTCATCCTCTGCCGTCCCCTTCTTCTTTTGCCATCTATTGTTCCCAGCATTAGACTCTTCTCCAGGGAGTCCTTCCTTCTCATTAGGTGGCCAAAGTATTTGAGTTTCATCTTCACTATCTGGCCTTCTAAAGAGCAGTCAGGGTTGATCTCCTCCAGGACTGACCGATTTGATCACCTTGCGGTCCAAGGGACTCGCAGGAGTCTCCTCCAGCACCACAACTCAAAGGCCTCAATCCTTTTGCGCTCAGCCTTTCTTATTGTCCAGCTTTCACAGCCATACATTGCAACTGGGAAAACCATAGCCTTGACTATACGCACTTTTGTTGGCAGAGTGATGTCTCTGCTTTTTAGTATGCTATCTAGATTTGCCATAGCTTTCCTCCGCAGAAGCAAGCGTCTTTTAATTTCTTGGCTGCAGTCCCCGTCTGCGGTGATCTTGGAGCCCAGGAAAATAAAATCTGTCACTACCTCCATTTCTTCCCCATCTATTTGCCAGGAAGTGAGAGGACCAGATGCCATGATCTTAGTTTTCTTAATGTTGAGTTTCAAGCCAGCTTTTGCGCTCTCCCCCTTCACCCGCATCAAGAGGCTCTTTAGTTCCTCTTCACTTTCTGCCATGAGACACTCCAATAGTGCAGGTCTTTTCCAGGACTTCCCACCTTTTGCTCTCTCACATGTTCACACAAGCAGTCTGCTCCTTAGATCAATAGTGCGGACTAACCTTTTCCAAAATTCACGCACCCCCTGCCTAACTCCTGCTTACTTTCCCAACCCAGCAACTACTGCATAGAGTATTTAGCATTTCTATTCTCATTACTCATCATTTGTTTTTAGCAACGTTAGTGTACTTGGCAAAAAGTGAAAACAGACAGGTGTCTGCCCTCAAGGAGTTTACATTTTAGAACAGGAAATGGGGAACCTGACAAAAGGAAAGGGGAGACACTAGAGCAGGGCCAGGGAAGAATGTGTTGGTCATATGTGCTTCAAGGAGGAACTGGGATTTGTTGGGTTTACCAAATAGGAATTTAAATATTTATAGGCTGCTGTTCAGTGCAATGCCCTTGCAAAGCAGCATATACTACAGAGAAGATACGTAGATGAACATGTTGAGACATAAAATACAGGTAAATTATTAAGATAATATTGGTATCGTAGGACTAAAGGGATTCATACCATTTCAATACAAGAAGAGAGAAGAAAAATTGCTCAGAACCACACACAGTAAAACAAATTAGCAACCATTTGAAAGTCTGAAAGGAACTAAGTGCAAATAACTCAGAAGGGTGTTCCAGAGGCTCGGAGCCACCACCAAGGAAGCCTTGTCTCTCACACCAACCAACCTGACCTCTGCTGAAGCTGATTGTAGGACCAGAACGCCCTAGTCCTAAGCCATTTGGAATATACATGTCTGTTTAGAGAAATGTAAAGTCTGTACATGAAGTATAGGATAAAATGCAAAGTATACATTGATAATTAGTCAAAATGAAGGGAGGCAAACATTATTTCAGGTTATAGGATTCCCATATGATTACGTCTCTTCTGAGATAAGACTGAACAGTGGAGTTCTGAGAACAACTGGACAGTTGGAAGGAAACAGAAGATATGAAGTTAGCAATTCTAAATTAAAAGGTAGTATTTTATCTGCTTTGTTCAGATAACCCACTTGGCTTAAACTGAAAAGAGTCTTGTGGCACCTTAAACACTAATTTATTATGGCAAAAGTTTTTGTGAGCTGCTTCCATCTCACAACTCAGATGTCTGAGAAGTACTGAGATACAGGGATATTTACATGTGGTTGATGGTGGGACTGATAAACAATGTATTTGCTGAAAAGGCGGAAGTAAAGACTGTGAAATTAAATTATTAATAATGGCCATTCATAAATAGTAGTTGTCAGTAAAAGCATAGACAGATAGAAAATAATTAACATAGATAAGAAACCCTTATCCTGATTTAAGCCATAAGTGATAGAATTGAAATCTTTTTGACTTGTAGTTCAGATTTGAGGTTCTCATGTTCACAACTGACAATTTTAATATCAGTTTGTACAGAATTGTGTGTGTGTGTGCGTGCGTAGATGGATAGATAGTTGCAGTTACTTTGTTTGAATTCGTTGTTCCTTATCCAGTATGACTTGGCAAAATTCACCTTCCACATTATTACTTTCAAGGTGAGCAACTTTCATTGCAGCAACCAGATTGTTCTTGTCTGCTCAAGGGTAACGGGTGATTGGGACATTCTCAAATGGCTGCGGCAGGCTGGTAAAAGGCCAGCAAGAGACGCCTCCTTCCAGCGGGGCAAATGTCCCTGTATTGGTGACAGTGGCCAGCAGGACTTTTGGGCATACCAGCTGAAGGCAGGTGTGGGGAGGGCCCCCAGCAGGGGTGTGGGGAGTGCGCGGTGCTCTTTTGGTCCCACACCACTACCTGAACTCACTGCACCTTATGGGAGGGCTGGCCCTATCCATGGCTACCAGAGCCTATGTTGCCTCCAGCGCCAGAAGCATCGTGCATCCGAATACCAGCTGCTAGGGTTGCTGAGGAAGAAGGTGCTGTTGCATCCATGCGCTGCTTGTGGTCTTCCCAGCACCAGTCACTGGCCCACACTGGCCCTGAGCTGATCTAGCTGGGCTCTTCCTGAGTTCTAATGGGCACTGCAAGGGGGTTGAATAGCTAGAAACCGGTCCTGCGTCCTCCCCCTCCCTTGTTGATGGAGGACTCTCAGAAGGCTGGCACTGCTGAGGGCAGAATTACTGGGCTGCACAGGATGCCGCCGTCTTCTCCCTTGTGGGAGATTTCAAGCGCTCAACTGCACTTCACCCCCCTCTGAAAAAAGCAAAACAGAACAGAACAGAACAAAAACAAGGCCCTGCAGGGAGGACTCTTTGGCTGAGATGGAGTTCCATGCCAATAAATAGAAGGTGGCACAAGGCATCAGCCTCGTTTCTAATATAGCAACCTAGTGTGAAGCGCAAGCACAGATGCTAAAGGCCAAAACGATTTACAGTCGAATTCAAATCCTGCATTTTAAGCAAGGCATTTTGCATGCCATCCTTTCTTGGTCATAGTCAGTCTGCATTCTGTGCCAGACAGAAGGGAGCCAGGGCTGGAAGAAAACGGGAATTGCAGAGATGCTTGATCTTCTGTGTTTCTCCCCCATTGGGAACTGCACGCCTTGGTGCCTGTGTCCTGGCAGAGCTGCTGGCAGAAGTTCTACAGGCTCAGCTTGCTTCCCGGGTGCATCTCCATGATCAGGAAGGCTTTACTGTTGAGTTTGTGCCTGCCACATCAGAGAGGAATCCTGCCAGAAAGCAGCTTTGGGGGATACATCTTAAGCATCTTAAGCTTGTGATACGTGATAGATAGAGGTAGGCCTGCTTTTCCCAGCCTCATGTTTGCCAGATGTGTTGGACTTCAATTCCCATAGCTGGCTGGGATAAGCATCTGTAGTCTCAGAGGCGTGCACCAGATGGGGAAGGCTGAGTTTAGGCCTGCTGAACTCCGAAAAGGAGCGCTGCTCCTCAGTGTGTGAGACTGTTTGCAATTATTTTGGATTTTAAAATGAAAACAGATGCACTCTCAGAGAGAAAGTGCAATCTGAGGGTTTACTGTTTTGAACAAGGCAAGCAAGCGACAAAGAGGAACTCTCCTTAGAGGAAGCTTCCATCCTACAGACTCCGCTAGCTTCAGGTCAGATAGATTCCCCTAAGCTAAGTTGCCTGGTGGGCTCCTTCCTGCCCCCCAGCCCAGCTACTTGAAGATGCAGTTCCTCCTCAGCAGTAAAGAGGCACCAGAAAGGAGGGTTCCAGCTTGCACATTTTCATTTGCTTATTCATATGTTTAGAAGGCCAGATCGTGAAGATGAAACTCAAATACTTTGGCCACCTAATGAGAAGGAAGGACTCCCTGGAGAAGAGCCTAATGCTGGGAGCAACAGATGGCAAGAGAAGAAGGGGACGGCAGAGGATGAGGTGGCTGGATGGAGTCACAGAGGCGGTTGGTGTGAGCTTGAGTGGACTCCGGGGGATGGTGGAGGACAGGAGGGCCTGGAGGAATGTTGTCCCTGGGGTCGTGATGGGTCGGACACACTTCGCAACTAACAACAACAACAACGTTTAGACATGCATTTAGAAATAACAGCTGCACTTTAACCAGAGATAACAATCCGTGTCTCCACATTGGGAAGAGGAGTGTGATCTGTGGGCCTGCACAGGCAACATTTCTTCTGATTCTTAGTCTTTAGATCAGGATTGGACAAAATACCTTCAGCCAGAAGACTACCCTCTGTGGAGGAGGGCAGAAAGCCCGGTCGACTGCCCTGGAGAGCGAGTAGCTGCCTCCAAGGAAGCCTGCTCACCCTCGCCTTTCTGTCCTGCTCAGTGCACTTCCTCGAAAGGTGTCCCCCTCCACCATGGCCCAGCGATGACGATGACGCAGGTCAGGCTTTGAGTGCATCTCATCACGCCAGAGGGGAAGTAGGGCTGTGACTCACGCTCAGGAGGCCCAGAAAATAAGCCTCTTTGTTTGCCGCTGTTCTCCTGCGAGGCTGCATCTGTCACGTTCCGGCCATCGGGGCCGCTGTGAAATCGGCTACTCCTTCCAGCTGGCATTTCACCCTGAGCTGCCGCTCACCCGGCTCCACAGCTCCCCATTTAAACAGAAGACAGTCTTGGAGGATAAGCCCAGCCTGACCCCCGAGGCCAGACATGGCTCCGGCTGAACTCCGCAGCTGGCGGTTCCAGGAAGACAATTAACAATAGGCGCAGTCATGGCTGGCAGAGGACGGAAAAGGCGGAATTACGAGTAAAAGCAGTTGGAAAAACGATGCGTAGAGGCTTCATCGAGGCCTGCTTGGATGCTCTCACCCCTAATCGGCACTGACTTGGTGACCGCACAAAGCGGGGTGGAGGCCAGCCTGCAGAGTGGGAGGAAAGAACAATGGAAGCTGTGGGAAGACAGGCCTCTCCACCCAGCGCATTTGATGTGCATCATTTGCACATCTGCATCTCATTTTAAAGGCCTCTTTTTGTGGAATGTTTAGGCCACAGCTGGGTATTTCCGCCACTCAGCTGCCAGCTTCTATATGATTATTGGGATACACCAAGATAAGCAGAATCCCCCCAATGTGGAATGTTTTTGAACTTCTGCACATGCCCAGTGCACAGGGGTGAGGAGAGTAAAGACCCACACGCAGCCAGAGTTGGTAATCTCAGGATTTATTACAAGCTGAGGGTGTTGCTAGCACAGAGGACAGAGCACCTCCTACCCCACGGTAAGAGACAAGGCACTGCACTGAGGGTGGGCTACACAGCAAGCAAGAGCTGTAGACACAAGCAGGTGACGTCACCGTCATCATTAAAGGGGTGCCATCCAGGCCCTGACAGTGACAGCAATCCAATCATTGAGAAAGTGAGCCGCATCCGTCACAGCTTGGGCCACCCGTGGAGAGAACATCAGAGCAGAGTCCATGCACCCACAGCTCACGCAGGGAGCGCCTGCAACAGTCCAGAACATTAGAAAAAGCCACCTAGCAGAAAGGGACACTTTCTTTTCTGGTGTGTACCCATTCTGATGGAGGTAAGGGGAAGCAGGATACACACAACTGATTGTCACTGCTTGGACAGCCACCTCCTAGAGGGCCAACCTTCTTGTGTCAAGGCCACCTACATGAGAAGATACAACTACATGTAGCACAGAGTTCTGGTTTTGGACTTCAGGGCAAGGATCCTGTACTGGAATGTTCTCCCACATAAAAGCTCCTCATATGCAGAAAATTCACAGGTCAAAGCAGGGAGAACGTAATTTCCTACAAGGCTCAGAAGAAGGTAATTTCCTACATGTAACAAATAACCTTCTTCTCACCCCAGTCCTCACATCTGACCTGGGATGGGCCAGGAAAACCTGCACTATGTGATCCTTTTTATTATTAAATTCTTAAAAGCTTATGCATGTATCCATCCTCTTTCTTTGAGCCATGGAACAGGTGGTGATGCATGATTGTTCCAGAAGCAGGATTGTTCCAGAAGCTAAAATGGATATAAGGCACATCAAGATGTTAATTTTAAGACAGGATAGGTATGCATTCACTCTGTTGGCCCACAAGAAGTTCCATCTCACAGTGGTCAACCAGCTCTGCCCAACAGAACACAGAGAGTGTTAAATGTGCCTTTGGCACAAGTCTACTTTTGTGGTTTAGTGAAGGAAAGCTGCAAACACATGCTCCCAAAAGCTGTGAGAGTGAGATCTTGGGGTGTGTGTGTGTGTGTGTGTGACTAGCAACAAAAGGTGAAGGAAAAAATAATTTGAGCTCTATCAAGTGGGGAAATCAAGGTGTGTGACACCCAGAACTATGGCACAAAGGTAGGAAGGAAGTATGTACACAGAAAAATACAGGTAGATTTGGCTATATATAGCTAGGCAGGGCTATGTTTGTGCCCACCACTGGTTTTTATAAGCATTGGTCAGTACCGGAAAACTGATCCCCTTAAAGTATCTTCACATATAGGCCACAACTCCTCAGACCACCATTTGACATGCCCTACATAAGCAAAAGACTTACAAAAGTCCTGGTAGCAAAGCATCCAGCACCAACCAGCTCCAAAAGAACTGGCGTCAGATTTCAGCTCCATGCAAGTTATTTTCCAGTTGCCTTCCTGGCAATTCCAGAAGCAGATCCGTTCTTCATTCCTTGGAGAGGCACCACTTTTAAGAGGAGGTATGTGATGGCCAGGAGGGTCCAGGCAACGAAGCAGCAACCGGATTCAATCAAGTGCACAGTGGTCATGAATCAGGAAGGGTTTAAATGGACGGGAGCAACAGGACCATGCTTCACAAACAGCAATGGATGTCAGGATACTCCAAGGTACGCATTGAGGTGTCACCAGGATACAACAGCTGTACAACAGCATAACAGACCTCAGCGGTTTTAAATATCGTTAGCCGACATGCAACCCATTCAGCCCCACAAAGATTTGGCAGTTCTGAAGGGGGTACTGGATGGGAAAAGACTCTACGGATGCACACAGATGAGGACGGTGGGAGTTCATGCTCAGGAAGGCTTTCTCTCTCTCACCCCAAATCTTCAGTATTTAGTTCATTCGTCCTGGCTTCTTTTGGTTCAGCTGCTGAAAAAACAGAATCCGCAAACGAAACGAAACGAAACACGAAGATGAAAGCTATTAGTCCTAAGAATGCAAATGGAACAACCACAACAATGTATAGAAGTATTCCTAGAATTCCACTTTCTCCTTGGATAATCAAGGAATCATGATCTGGAACCACCATGTCCAACCAAATTATCTTTCTTTTTCCCACCTCTTTTTTTTTTGGATAGCGGCAAGATTTGTTTTTGTACTTTTTGGCAAACCTTAAGGTTTTCCAGACATGTTTACACTTCCCTCTTATTTGAAACAAAGACACTACACCTGCACTGGGCTCTCTGTGAAAGCTGCTTGAAAGATGAATCTGGTACAGACTGTGGCAGCCTGCCTGATTTTTGGATGTTCCGTGGAGGAAGCAGGCAGCACAAATTCTGTCATGAACCCCACTAGATGCCTGAATGCGCAACTGTGGAGCTCTTACAGTCTGGGAGAAGGACACTCCAAGGAGCATCTTTCTCCCACATGCATCACCACAACACACACTCAGATGGGACGCAGAGAAACCGCTGGTGGTCCCTCCATCTATTAGAGTCTGTCAGCTGCTGCAAAGGGTGCTTCTTCCTGTCGCTTCTGCCCCCGATCCCCAGAACACACCAGCTCTGGTACCTGAGAGATGCTAACGCCCGTGAGTTTCTCAACGGTGTCAGGCAGTTTATTCATGATGTCCAGGACTTCCCCGGTTATCTTGGTGGCTCCTATGTCCCCAGTCCCGCTCGACACCATTGTGATCTTATTCACTGAAGTCAAAGGTTTGGTGATTTCTTCAGCCATCTAGAGCGGGGAGGAGAGAATAAAAAAGGATTGGCGCACACATAAATCACATTCTACAGAGAATCTGGTATGTCCTAGTGAATTTGGCAACTTGACTAGACTTGAGGACATCCAAATAAAACCCACAGTAAGCAACGAGGACAACCGACTGGAATGCTGCAACATTTAGTTAATGAAGCAATTGCATTAGCTGATTAAAAAACATTCTGCTTGACTAAAAAGAAAGCCCCCAGTTGATTGGGCAGTGGATTATTCTCTGCGATACTAGATGACAAATGCCATCTTAAAACAGGGATTCCCTACCATGCAAGAAGATTGAGAACATTTTTTTTGCTTAGAGGCTTTCAAGGCGCCAGGTGTCACATGCAAGCATCAAGAACATAGCCCTTTTCCTTGAGAACCAATGCCGTTATTTTTCTGATATGCAGTTCTATTCTTAGTGTTACTATTGATGGATGTCTCCTCGCCATTTGCATAGAATCAACTGTTGCCCCACTCAACCCCAGAAAATTTGATGGGACTAACTTCTGGATCCATAGGCTTGCTCTGTACGGCTGTTGACTTTGGTCAGGTGATAACCCTGCCTGCCCCCAAAACAGCTAGTCCTTATGCTTCATAACAACATTCTGGAACCCCTACTGTGGGTGGTGACGTTTAAAATGCGCATGCGCACATGTTGGTAAGAGCTTCGTTAAGGTGGGTTCCTGTGCCTTTTCCCACGCAGGCTCATTTTTAGATAATTGACGACCCACAATGACCTGCTCACTCAATAGTTCCTTTCTACTACTACGCTACTATGCTGTTTCCCCATTTTAAGAAAGTTCTTAAAGCACCTGAGCTATTGTAACTGAAGTCTAAATAAAGTACATATATTCAGAAAATGGATGCCTCCAAAAAGTGCTGATATGTCTGTAGCTTATTCTGCAAGAAAAGTTCATCATGACACAGAATCTGCAAAACCTTGGCAAGGAAATGACCCTCAGGAATGGGACCATGTATTCCTCCAAGTGCAGGGTCTGCTTCTACGTGACTCCGCAAGCATCGCTTTCCGCAACCTGGTGCCCTCCAGATGTGCTGAGCACGACTCCCACCATTCCCAACCAACATGGGGGATGATGGAAGATGTGTTCCAAGACAGCAGAGAGGGCACCAGAGAGGGTCCAGGTGGGTCCCTGTTCCCTGCCTGATCTCTATGTTTTCGTTATCTGCTTTACTGCATCTATCACATATACAGCCTGGCTTCTTCCCCTCTTGCAAGGAATCCAAGGCAGCTTACATGCTCCACCTCCTCTCCATTTTCTCCTCACAACAACCCTGAGCATCAGTGAATGGCCCAGAGCTGCCCAGTGAGCATCATGGATGAGTGGGGAATAGAACCCAGATCTCTTGGGTCCCAGACCAACACTCTAACTTCTCCTGACCCTTATTACAGGTTTCTCTTCTGAACAGCACAGGATCATAGAACAGTAGAGCTGGAAGGGGCTAGAGGGCCATCGGTCCAACTCCTCCATAGCTGCTTATGGTACAGTCTCCACTTCTTTATTGCAAGTTAAGGAAAGAGGTCATACTCACCTCTGGAAGCTTCTCCAGAAGCATGTCAACCATGGCCACCTCTTGGTACTGCTTGAAGGCCTCGGCCTTCTTGGTCATCTGCTGGGCATCAGCCCGAGCTTTGGCCTCAATGGCATAGGCCTGAGCCTCGCCCTTCACCTACAGAGCAGAGGAAAAGGCGCACCAGTGTCATCTGGCTCCCCTTGCCCTCCCTTCTCCCTCCCCCGCTCAGTCCGTCTCGCAAAAAGGACACACTCACCCTGACCGCCTCAGCCTCTGCCTCGGCCTGCATGATGAGCTGTGACCTGTTGGAGGAGGAAGGAGAGTGAGCACACCTCCCGCCCAGCACGGAAGAGGGGAGCCGGGGAGCTCATCCTCGCGGCTGTTTGCCTCTCGATCAGGGTGGCCACCTGCCCTGCATTTGAAGGCATGCTCTGTGGCAGGGGCTGCCCTGCGCAACTCCGGGGTGCAGATGCGAAACTGCACAAGCCATGGCCCATTGACTACTGGCACCCAGCCGGCAAACACGGCATGGCCTTCTGGATCATCCTTCTACACTATGGTGAAATGTACTGCATCTCTATTTGTACAATAACAGTGGTTTTTAAATGTAAATGTGAATACAGATACAGATTGTCGTGTGCCCTTTTTATAGCAAATCACTCTCTTCTATCCTTTGTTTTGGCCATCCACGTGTGGCCACTGTTATTTGTTTGTAGTATTCTTTGTTTCATTTCTAAACTGCCCAATAGCCAAAGTTGTCTGGGTGGTTTACAGCAGCTCGACATGGAGGATAAACAGGGAGCCCAGAGTATGGAACGGGCTTCCACGGGATGTGGCTGAAGCCCCATCGGTGAGGGTGTTCAAGGATAGGCTGGACATGCACAAGGTGGGCATGTCGTGAGCAGAGCAGCCTGGAGCCGGGGGCCAGACTAGATGGCCCAGGAGGCCCCTTCTGACTTGCTCTGTTTCTATAAACCAAGAAGGGTGTAGGGGAGCACAAGTATCCTTGGGGCTGGAGGGTGCCTGGTATAGGCACACGCTGACACAGGAAAAAACCAACCCGTGGTTATTAGAAATGGTATTCTGAGCCCCACTTCCTGACAGCTGTCATTTGTGAGTGCTTGCCTGGAGGATGAAAACAGATGGGGTGGGGGAGAAGATGGGGAGCCGAGATGGAATTGAGGGTGGGCAGGCAAGGTTTCTCCAAGAGGCACACCTGACGCTGGATCCCCGCGGGCCACATCCCAGGGCCAGGGCAGAGTTCTAGGGAAGGGGTGGAAAAGGAGCGTGCGAGGTGAGCTCCCCAGTCCCTGTGGCCCAGGAGCCAGTTTGCACAGAACAGCAGAACACAGGGTGAAACTCGTCCGGGACTGTACCACCTCTGGTTGAAGGCAGGGGAACCACAGGCCTGGATGCTCCTCTGCGGCAGAAAAACCATCCTAGGAATCCTCAAGCATAGAAAACTAGGAATTTAAACCTAAATCTTTGAGTTTAGGTATCTCTAGGTAACCTAATTTATTTGAGCAGGTCGGGGTGTGTGTATATGAGGGAGATGAAGGAGGGGGAAGATTAAAGAACTCAAATATGCAGACCCTGCCCACATGAACCCTCAAGTGCCACAGCCTAAAAGCTGCTTTACCACATGATCTGCTCTTTGTTCAGCCCTGCCTTGGCCAGATGAGTAGAGACATCACAGAAGATGATGGGCTGCTGGGCCTTGTCCCTTCAGGCTGCTTATGAGATAATAACTCACCCCTGCTTCAATCTAAGATGGCACAGCTCATTATCAGATACATCCCTGGGGGCTTGCGGGTTCCCTGTTTTACCCATGGGCTACAGGGGACCAAGGAACAACTAGCATCTTTGTAGAGGAGAGGATGAGGAAGGGTGCTCATCACATGGCCCTCCAGATGTTTTGGCCTCCAATTCTCACTGCAGCCAAGAATGAAGGATGAGGGCAGCTGTAGGTCAAAACATCTGGAGGGCCACAAATTGATCTCCGATGGGATAAGAAAAATGTGGTGAGACATCTGCCCATACCGCTCAGCCTCAGCCAGTTTCTCGAGCCGGTAGCGCTCTGCCTCAGCAGGCTTCTTGACCTTGGCTTCCAGCTCACGCTCCTTACGGGTCATCTCCTGCTCCTGGATCTGAATCTGCTGGGTTCGCTCCACCACCAGCACCTGCATCTTCTGCTCCTCGATCTTCTGCTTTGTCTTGGCCACCTGCAGCATGTGACAGGGGAGGAAGACAGTGGCTCAGGCTCCCCTTAGGGAAGCAGCACCGTGGGACAAGAGGAGGACACTCGTCTTCTGAGAAGGCCAACGCATCCCAGGACTCTGAAGCGGGCAGTGGGCAGGGGTTCAGGCATAATCTTAAGCCCCATTTTGGCATTATGAGAAGGTGCCAACCTTCCGCCAGGCTTGCGTGAGCTGTGAGGAGGGATTTGGAAGGTTTTGCTTCCATTTTTTAAATTAATCACAGCTTGTCATGTCATTCAAATCTGACAAACTGTTACATACATGCGCTTTATATGGCAAGTGACCAAACATAAGCAAAGCATGTATAATTTCCTGTGCTGAATTGCTTTCTGTGTGGGCATTTTGTGACAGCTTTAATCCAGCCTTTAGATCTAGGCAAGATTTAAAGAACTCCCTACAGATGTTCAAATTTGGGAGGACCCCCAGAGAAGGAAGATTCCAGAACTAGGGGAAAATCAGCAAGAACACCTTTCCATCTGCTCTTGGAGTGATAAACATCCTACTTCTTCAAAGTGCTCGGTACACTAAGAGAGGACTGAGACAACTTTCTGAGGAGCAGCAAGAGCTTGAAGATTTCTCTCTCTGCGTCTATTGACAGAGCTGGGAAGCAGAGACTGGGGCGTGGAGTCCCTCCACCCCACCCCTACAAGCCTCACTCACTCTGAAGCACTTCCCTTTCCCAAAGGCAGAGCTCTGACCTTGGGAAGAAAGGGGTGGGGCAGCTGGTGAGCAGGGAGGGACTCGATCCAATGGCCTCTCCGCTCCCATCTCTGCAGCAAGCACAATTTAGAAGCGCTCAAGGTCCTGTCTAACACAGGATGCACCAGAGGAGGACTGAGCGCACGGACATCAGAGCAATTTGGCCCAAGGGCTGGGCTCAGCACCGACAGGATTGCACAGTAATACATACAATAAAGCTGCAATCAACCATAAAATGAGACAGCAGCTAAAGACACCTAGTAGGCGGAGATGTTTGTCAAATTTAAAATGCCTGTGAAAATAAGGCATTTTAAATTTGAAATCTAATGCCTGTGAAGTTTAAAATGCCTGTGAAAATAAATGTCTTAATCTGGTGCTCAAAAGATTGTTATTGCTTCTTCAAAGAGGCAATTCATAACTTCGGGGGTTGGCAGCACTGTTCTGAAAGTCTTCACCTCTGTGGTTACAAAGAGAACTTCCAGCATAGAAAGTATCTGAAGAAGAGCTTCAGCAAGAGATCTCAAAGCATGGACTGGCTGTTGTAAACTTACGTGGATCTCTCTCCCCACCATTACGCACAACTGTCCATTACTAAAGTTGCTTCACCTGGAGTTGGTAGGCCAGGTCGGACTCGGCTTTCCTTGTGTTCACCTCAATGTCGTAAGTGGCCTTCTTCAGCTCGTAGTCCCGCTGCGCTTTGGCCATTTCGATCTCACTCAGATACTGAGCAGACAGTTTCTCCTGCTTGGCCTTTGCTTCCTGCAGGTGGAGAGGACAAGATGGCTCAGCCACAGTGCATACCAGAAGAGGTCCTGGCCTCAGGGACCAGTTTTAAAAAAAGGAACCTTGGAAAGCAGCAGTGGGAGAGCCCAAGACTTCTCTCTGCCTGGAGCAGAGCTGCTGAAACCAAGATGCAGAGTGCAAACGGCTAGTCCAGGGATGCTGGTGCCTGAGGCAGAATATCTCCCAAGGGCCTCTCCTCTTTTCTGGCAGTAAAAATGCAACAACAACAACAACAGCTTGCAGATAGCAAGTAATTTGCTGTCCCTTCATGACTTCCTAAAGGAAGTCCCCTTACTCTGCCTAATGGTAGAGCCAGCCCTGCAAGAGAATCCAAGGGATCCAACATAAAATAAGGCTTTCTAGAGCGATTGCTCTAATGATGAATTCTTAGCTATAAACTCATTTTAACACTGGCTTTTCGGCCCCTTGAAGAGCCCTGAATGCAGTTCACATAGAAACACAGTAAAATTCAGTTGCAATACAATAGAATTGCCTCTCTATTGACTTTGTTGCATCTCTATTATTTTTCATAATATGGGATGTGGCTATTATGATAAAAATGATCTATTAAATTAGATCAGAGCTCAGCTTGTTTTCTCCAAGGAGCCCAAGGTAGCTTACATAATCCTGTTCTCTATTTTAACCTCACAAGAACCCTGTGACGGGGGTTAGGCAGAGAGTTCATGACTGGCCCAAAGTCACCCAGTGAGCTCCATGGCCAAGCGGGGGTCTAGAATTAAGATCTCCCCAGCCCTAGCCCAGTTCTCTTGCCACTGCCCTATGCAGTAAGAGCAAGGGAGAATCCACTTGTGGGATCAGAGCTGCACTGGAGGAGGACCTGTACACGAAAATACAGCTTCTCCAAGCCAGCTGAGAAGGGAAATGAGGGGTGGCATTCGCCCACTCAATCACATGGAGGCAATCTTAGAGATACAAACCCACAGTCTGGTGAGCATCTTGAAAGTCAGTAAAGAAAACCCTAAAGGAAAGAGCAAAGAGCAATATCAGCCTTCCCAACTTGGCTTCCTCCAGATGTTGGAATCACAGCCTCCATCATGCCCAGTCTGGGCTTTAGTCCAAACACACCTGGAAGGCTGCCAAAGGTTAGTAGAAGTGGGCCATTTAGTCTTCAGCCATGTCCCAAACCTTTGGATGGTGCTAGATCTCACCTTGATGCCAGCATCCCTCTTGGCTTCAGCTTCTCCAATCCTGGCATCCTTTTGCACCTGAGCAGTTCGGGCTTTCCCCAGGGAGTGAAGATAATCCTACAGTTGCCAAGAGAGGGAAATTATAGTCAGAGGTGCTTACAGAAGCACTTGTGAAAAAGACAGGGCCAAATTCAATCCCTAGAAAAGCCACGTTTTGCAAATGGAGTCTGGTAAGCCAGCTGAGACCTTCCCTCCCCTATTCTGGCCTTGCTGCTGGATTGCTGGACCTGGACAGCTCCAAGTTTGAGGGGCTCCTATACAAAGTGCCCTACTGTGCCCCCCCTCAGGCTTATCTGGCTGAGGTGGGGGGTGGGGGGAGAGAGAGCAGGACACCAAGGATGTCTGGGAGTTGCCATTTTACGTTTTCCACAACGCCCCAAAATGCTTAATGCAGTGTCACTCTGAGGCCTTGTAGGAGATCAAAATGGAGACACACAAACCCAGCTGCCCTGTGTGGAGGGTCTGAGAACCAGGCCAGGGTTAGGGTCAGAACTAGGCCAGAATGAGGGCCCTGACAGCTGCCCTAAAGTGCCCAGTGTTAACACTGGGACTGTTCGCAGATAATGCCCCCCTTGGATTAGATAAAGCAAATTGCTTTTGGCCCTGAGGACACCAGGAGCCTGCACTCGCAATTTACACACACCAAGGTCTCTCTTTGGCTGTCTCCCTGCCCTGCCCTGCCCTGCCCTGCCCTGCCCTGCCCTGCCCTGCCCTGCCCTGCCCTGCCTCTCTCTTTTGCTCACACCCTCCTCTCACTCTCCCCAAGAGTTCAGACTCTTCAGAGGCCTGGCAGCTGTGCTGGTCAGATAAAAAACAACAGGCCTTCCAGAAATCGCAATCCTCCAGCTAGTTATCCAAGAATCTTGGCTTCTAGCCATTTCCCCTTCTCTAATCTACTCGCCTGCTGAAGGAATTTGTGTAGTTTCTGAAGCCATTATGGTCATGCAAACCTCTAAGGTGCCTTACAATATAACTTCATTTGCCGGACACATTTTGACTATCTTTGTTGCAGCTGCTGCTAGGAGGAGGCAACAGTTTTTGAAATAGAGAATGCAGGAAAAACAGAGTGTTGCTTGGTGTTACCAGTGACCCTGTCCAAGGGTTTCCTGGGCTAAGCAGACTATTTTGTAGTGCAAGTGTTCACTCTTCTCTTGTTTCCACTGGCACCTTCCCTTGTTATCTAACAGCCGTAAGAAAAGTTCCCTATTCCCCAAATCAACAGCAACAAAAGGTATCAAAATAAAGGAAATGTGCCTTGGAGCACATGCTCTGCTCAAGATTTTGCATTCAGTGCCAGAGCTGGGCCCACAGTCCTCTCAATACAAAAATCTCCTTAATTCCCCTTCAGGTGTTCAGGGGAAATTAAGGGAAATTCCCCCTACCATTTCAGCAGCTTTGTTTGGGATGTGGGGTGCTTTTTGTTGTTGCCATTGTTAAACAACATGGGAGGCAGAAATCCCTGTGGATCAACTACAATACACCCAAGCAATCTACCAGTAGATCTTAATCTACCGTATTTTTTGCTCTATAAGACGCACTTTTTCCCCCCTCAAAAGTAAGGGGAAATGTCTGTGTGACTTATAGAGCGAATATGTGTGTGCAGTACGTCTGTCAGATGTGCAGCCCATGGGGAAGTGATGGGGAATGTGCCTGTGATTATGTGCCCCTTTGATTCAGAATATTTTTTTTCTTGTTTTCCTCCTCTAAAAACTAGGTGCGTCTTATGGTGAGGTGCGTCTTATAGAGCGAAAAATACGGTATCTCCATCCCGCTTCTGGTAAAGACAATAGTAAGCAAGAAGGTCTTGACTTGGTACATGGAAGTTTCCAGTTTAAATCAACCCTTTACTCAGAACCACAAGGGTTGGAGTCTTATTTTATTTTTAGTGGAAAGGGCATTTATTTATTTATATTTATATTTCTTTAAAACACTTCTATACAATACCTATAGCTGATTGGCTCACTGGATGGTTTACAAACATTTAAAATATAACAAAACCCAATGTCACAATAAGATAAAACAAGAGAATTTTCTCAATCATGATCAATAAAAACAAAGTACACAACCAATAAGAGTAAAGAACAGAATATGAAACCAATTACAATAATAAATAAATAGTAATTAAATAATTAATCCACAGTGCCACAATAAAATAAAATAAAATAAAATAAAATAAAATAAAATAAAATATAAAATTTCAACAATTAAAAAACTGAGAAAATAAAAAAGTTTTAGCCTGGCACCAAAAGGTGTAGAACTTAGGCACCAGGCGCACCTTTCTGGAAAGCAGGTTCCACAAACAGGGCACCACAGCCAAGAAGGCCCTGCTCCTAGTAGCCACCTTCCTTATCCTTTATCCATCCTTTACAGGTGGGCTCCTGGAGAAGGACATTAGACAATGACCTTAGGTCCAGGCAAGTGTGTATGAGAGGAGATGTTTAATCAGATAGCCAAGCCCTAAAACATTCAGGGCATTTAAGGACCTTAAAGTGGGCCTGTACACTGGTACCTTGGCTCACGAACTTAATCTGTTCCAGGATTCTGGTCATGACCCAAAATGGTTGTGAGCCAAGTTAAATTTCCCCATGAGGTTCAATGTAAATAAGGTTCATCCGTTCTGTAACTTTTTTTTTTCATCAGAAAAATGGGAAGCAACGTGACAAAGAACAACAAAGGACATGGCCATCTCCCCGCCCCCTCCAGCACAACCACGATGGTGCCCATCATCCCTGCACATGCCCATCATCCTGGCAAACTGGGGGGGGGGAGACAGGTGCAAATGGGGTGCGCTGGGGAGGAAAGATGGGCACACTGGGGGGGGGGAGACGGGCATGAGTGTGCTGAGGGGAGGAGATGGCCTTGGGACGGGCATTTCCTGTAGTTGATGAACAGCATGGGGGATAATATGGAGCCCTGAGGTACTTCATGACGTAATACTCGTGGTGCAGAGCCACATTCCCCACCACCGGCTTTTGGAATTGGCCAGTCGGGTAGGAGCGGAACTGCTGCAAAGCAGTGCCTCCAACCTGGCCAACCTATCCAAAAGGATACCATGGTCGATGGAATCAAAAGCCACTGAAAGGTCCGGAAGAACCAACAGGGTCACACTCCTGTCTCCCAGCACAGGCCATCCCACAGGGCAACCAAGGCTGTTTCTGTACCAAGCACAGGCCTGATGCCAGACTGTACCACACACCGTTTCCTCCCAGAGTGCCTGGCACACCACCACCAGCTCGAGCTCCTTGTCCAAGAAGGGGATGTTGGCCACAGGCCACTAGTTGTCAAGATCTTCTGGATCTAGGGTTGCTTTCTTCAGGAGGGGCCTGATCACATCCTCCTTTAAAGGATCCAGGACCGGATCTATGCATAACTCGGCAGCAGAACACATGTCTTTGCATCCTCCAGGGAAAGGATCTTTCCTGAAATTCTGGAAAGCCTAGAGTGGGGTCTGACTCGATCCACAGCCATCGCCAGTGTCCCTACCTGGTCATCGTGGATGTCTTTGAGGGTGTAGCTGACCACACTGATCCCCATATTGACCAGGTCAGAGGAGGCAACTTTGAAAACTTGCTCTGAGAACTTTTGCCGGTCCTTGTATATCTCCTGTTGAGCAAACAGGGACAGCAGAGTGTGTCAGAGAGAAAAAGCGGGGAGGAGATTTCCCAGTCTCCAGAATCCAAACCAGGCAAGAAGAGTTACTTGTGTTATCATCTCCTCTCCCCCAATTCCAACAAAGCCTGTTTACATACGTGTTCCAGGGTCTGGAAATATTCCAAAGAGGCATCTGCCTTTGCTGAATGTGTCCAGGCCTACGAACTCTTAAAGCAGTCCTTCCCTAACCTGACACAGTCCAGATGGTTTCCAGACTACTACCCCCATCATTCCCAAACAGCACAGCTAATAGCTATGCTGAATGAGGACGATGGGAGCTGGAAGGCAACCAGTCAGCAAGACACCAGGTTGAGTGAAGGAGCAGTCTCCATCTCCATGGGAGAAGGAGCGCATCCAAGTCTTCATGGAGGTACATCGCATGTTTTCCTTCTGGGCAGCATCATGCATGGATACATAGTGACAAAAACTCCCTTCCCCTCCAGCAAAGGTGCACAGGTAGACTCACCTCCACAGTCATGTGGGCCATGATGGCTCTCTGATGCCCCTCCAGCGTCTCCAGGGCAATTTGGGCAATCTCAGCCTCCGATTTGCCCAGAAACATTTGGCAAGCCGCTGCCAACATCTCCTTGTTCTGGCCCTGGATCTTCACCTGTATTGAGGCAGGAGAGAGGAAAGCAGAGAAAGAGAAAGGGTGCCCGGGACCCAGCCATCTCCTGCATCCCACTTCAAGGAGTGCCTTTGACTGGGATGTTTCCACAGCCACCACTTGGCTGTAAGTCGGGACAAATCGAGTGGAGTGAGACGCGACGTTGGACAGGGGCCGTGCCAAAGCAGCACTTGACCGTGGGGGGTGGAGCAAAGACCATTCTGCAACTGGAAGCCACGGGAAGGAGGTGAGACTGAGGTGGAGCCGGTACTATTCTGGGGGTGGGCGTGGTCCAAATCTGTGGCTGGTATAATCCAGGGTAATGGAAGCGAAAATGGACCCTGTTTGGACTGTATGGCTGGGGCAACACACAGCTTGATTTTATACTTATTAGTACATTTATTTGTGGCTTGAACCTTTTCCCTCTTGCAAGGAAGCTGAGTTATTCTACGTGATTCTCCTTTTCATTTTCTCTTCACAACAACCCTGTGAGGAAGGTTAGGCTGAGAGGCAGTAAGTGGGCCAAAGTCTCTCAGTCAGTTTCATGGCAGAATGAGGACTGGAGCCTCAATCCCCAAGTCCCAGTCCAGCTTTCCAACCACAACACCATCCCAGCTTTCAGAGTAGACCTATTCCCAATCACATATCATTTCAAGGCGGAGCCGGTAGATGGTTACCTGGGCAATGCCGGTGACTGAGATGGGGACCCCATGCCGCGTGTAAACCTTCTCACTCTTCACGTTCAGGGTCAGAGTATTCAGTGAGATCCTGAGGGGAGTGGAAACGGACAGGGAAGAGTTAATGCAGGTGGGCTAAGCCCTAGCCCACTCCAAAGCGTCATGCTCAGCTGCCTCCAACCTGGGCCTTGAAAAGAAATATTACCCTATTTTTACTCTAAGGTCTCCCTGCAACCCTGCTTTAAATTCACATCTACCCTGTGAGGTAGGTTAGCCTGAGACAAGGGAACAGCGGCCGGCAGAGAGACCTGGTTTGGATGACATGCCAGCATGCTCTGGGTTAATTAACCCTCAGGGTGCCGCAGTGCACACCAGCCACCATTATTCAAGCCCTGGCCATGGCTTGCCATTTCATCTCAACCTACATGGTGGCAGTTATTTGAGGGTAGTCTGCTTTAAGGTTATACAAGGGTTGTTTAACCCTCAACCCCCAGTGCCTGGGTTCAGAAGGCATGCTAGGCCCCAATCGGGGCTTGCATATTCATAAGAGTGCTGGTATCATCATCATCATCACATTACATTTCTATACTTACCATAGCCAAAGCTCTCTGAGGAGCTCACATTTCAGTCACCATCCAGATTCTGACCAGGCCTAACCCTGCTTAGCTTCCAAGATTAGGCAGGATAACTTGCCCTGCTCCGTTTTGCTCAAATGTAGGTTCCAAAGCAACCAGTTGCAGGTCACGCTGGCCGCATTGCCAGTCTAGGAAGGGCCGCAGTAGGCAAATCCACCAGACCCAGGAGCAGACACCCCTGCTCCCTGGGGCCATGCCGCCACTGCCAGTCAACACGGGCCTGTTATTTCCAGCTTAATGCAGAAAGATGTTCTCCCATACCTACTTACCTGAGAGTAAGTCCCACTGAGCTCAGTGGGTCTTGCTGTGGTGTGAACCGTCCCTCATTCTGACTGCTTTTGCCCTTAGCTGCAGAGACCAGCCAGTGTGAGCAATGCCTCCATGGCTCAAATTCATAGATATACTTGGGCTATTGGGACTTCTCCCCCACCGTTTCCTCTGCATAAGCTGCATCCTTCCCAGAGGCCTTTGGCAGGAGGCCCAGCTATATTCTTGGCTTCGTGCATGCCAGAGTTAACAGGATATGAAATCTCTTTACAGGGTTGGCTGTGGAACACGTAAGCCGCAGCGTCCATTTGCCTGATGGTGTCAAGCCCTGAGATTCCTACACCGTCTCTGACAGAACGACACTCCACTCTCACGCGGGGCTTCGGAGGGGCACTGGCTGCAGAGTCAGACTAGGGTTGGAAGGGGCCTGGGTTCAAATCCCTGCTCAACCATGAGGACTGCAGGGTGATGCTGAGATACTAGGACCAACCAAGGATAAATCTAGGGAGTGGCAGGGGACGCACACGCCCCAGCTTGTTCCTTTGAGGGGATGTGGGGCAAAAAACAAAGTAACAGTCCAAAGAGACTCCTCCAAACATGGTGCCAACAAATTCTGGAATCCACTGCCTCAAGGAGATAGTAATAACAGCCAACAATTTAACTATACAACTAACTCGTTCTTTGCTAAACATTTCAAATGTCCTGTATCTTTTTACATAAGGAAAATGCATCAGCCTCCTAATCACGGGAGGCACTTTTTTCTTTATTTACTCACATTTTCTAGCTTTATAACATCCTATCTGGAATGGGCTGGCCAGAGTTGCACACAGTATCCTAATCGTATAACAGAATTAGGGTATTTCAGGTTTTATGTCTGGTCCCTTTCCTAATACTAAATTGAACTGACCTGTTCCATTGCCACCGAATGAACTGAGGCTGCCGGAGCACCATTTTGGCCGTGAGCCTAAAATTCCCTGCCTAGATGGTTACAGTTCAGGCAGATCCCCACCTCCTGCTTCTGCTGCATATCCTGTTAGAATTTTGCAGGGTGGTGTAAGATATAGCAGCCTTGGAAGCAGAAAAGACACCTGAGATTCTAGACACGGGCAGAACATTCACAGTGAATATAAACTGATCGGCTGCTTGCATCTGTCCACCCGCCCCCCTGTTGCAGCGCCTTGCTCTTCTCCGTGGTGCTCACAGATAGGATCCTCTCTCCAAATGTGCAATCTGGTGCCGCTTCTGTGGGACAGACCTACAACCTTGCATTTGGTATGCATTTGTTCCGTACGAATCCAGACTGGATCACACTCAGAGCAGACCCACTGGAATCAGTGGGGCTTCTGTTAGTTATGACCTTAATGTTAAGTCTCAGGGGTTGGACTGTGTCAGCCTGGGAGGACGGCCTCCAGCTGGTTTGCAACGGTTCGGCAAGGGCTGCTAACTCACAATGTTTTCATCACAGGGCAGGGCCACAGCCTGGTGGCCAAGCTCCTGCTTTGCATGTAGAGGTTCATTCCTGGGGATCTCCAGATAAGGCAAGGAAAGAATCCCGCCTAAAATCTTGCAGAGGCTCAGCTGCCGATCAGTGGCAACGAGAACCTGCTCTGACTCAGTATAACAGGGTTTCCTAAGCACCTAACAAGAGCAAGCGAAGGAGCACCCCACAGAGGGGCCCATCTCAGCCACTCGCTGCTCAGGCTCAGTTTTCACCATACAGCAGACAAGGAATCAGCTGCTTTTGAGCAGGACTTTGTGCAGCCGTGCTGGGCAGTTTCAGAGGGTGTTGTTAAAATCCTTGATCCATAATTTGTACTTGCATGTGCAGGCTCATGGATCAATTAGGTTGTAGGCTCTGATCCCTGACCCACCATTTTGCATCTGACTCTACTGGCAGACCTTGGACTTCCAGTAAAGTAGTCCCATAAACCTGAGCTCTGTCCCGTGCAAACCTCAGAATGTGTTTATCGATTTTTAATGGATCCCATTCAGAGCTCTGCCAAGCTGTT
This sequence comes from Varanus salvator macromaculatus, assembly GCA_023646645.1. Lineage (NCBI taxonomy): Eukaryota > Metazoa > Chordata > Lepidosauria > Squamata > Varanidae > Varanus > Varanus salvator. The sequence continues at coordinate 2,377,086 of JAIXND010000792.1, forward strand.
TCCCCATAAGCAATCACAGCTTTCTCCAACCTGTGCTGGGACTACAGTTTCTGTACTCCCCAGCCTGGCCACAGTGGCTGTGGTGGCTCAGGAGGATGTGAGTTGCAATCCAACACAACTGGAGGGCAGAGCTTGGGGAAAACTGCCCTAAACCATTGGCCGGATAGGGTTACACTAACCCCTCCCTCACTGCCATTCCCTCCATGGAAGTCACCTGTTCTGTCAGCACACCCCACAAATGCTGAAATCATCTCCATAGAAACACAGAAAGAAAGCGAGTCAGAAGGGGGTCTCTTGGGCCATCTAGTCTGACCCCTGGCTCCAGTCAGCTCTGCTCATGTAATCCCCAACATGTGGTTGCCCAATCTTTCCTTGAACACCCTCATTGATGGGGCCTCCACCACCTTCCTTGGAAGCCCATTCCATATCCTAGGGGACTTAACCATCAGAAAGTACTTCCTGACATCCAACCTGAAGCCTGGTTCCTCGAGCTTTGCCTCATTGGAACACATCCTGCCCTCCATTGCAGGGAAGAAAAGGTCACAGCTGTCCACGTGACATGCCCTCACATACCTATACGTCTCTAAAGATCGCCTTGGAGTCTCCTCTTCTCCAGGCTGAAAAGACCCAGTTCCCTCCATCTCTCCTCATATGTCATCCCTCCCAAGCTGGCTACCATCCGTGTGACCCTGCACCAAACCAATTCTAACCTAGCCATGTCTCTCCTGTAATGTGGAGCCCAGAACTGGAGGCAGTACTCCGGTTGTGGGTGCACCAGAGTCATGCAGAGCGGTATCAACACCCCCCTAGATCTGGAAGCCACGCTTCTGGCTACACATCCAAGGGAGGCGTTTGCCTTCTTAACTGCCATGTCACACTGCTGGCTCATGTTCAGCCTGCTGTTGACAAGTACCCCGAGGTCCCTTTCACAAGTGCAGCATGCTCTCCAGCCACTTGTACCTGTGACAAGTACAAGTGTACCTGTGTACCTGTGTACACTTGTACCTGTGACAAGTACCCCCATCCTGTACCTGTGACCTCCTGTCTCCGCCTTCAGCCCCTTTAACTAATAGAGAGCCAGTGTGGTGTAGTGGTTAAGAGCATGGGACTGGGACTCAGACGATCTGGTTCTAGTCCCCGCTCAGCCATGGAGCCAACTGGGTGACTTTGGGCCAGTCACAGACTCTCAGCCCAACCTACCTCACAGGGTTGTTGTTGAGAGGATAAAATGGAGGAGGAGAATGATGTAAGCTGCCTTGAGTCCTTTGTAGGAAAAAGGCAGGATATAAATTGGAAAAAAAAAAAAAACCTTCTAAGTTTTAAGCTGGCCCTCTTAATCCCTTCCACAGCAGTGTTAAGCAACTAGTCCTTTCTGTGTGAATCTTTAGAAGGAATTTCCCTTTGGGCCGAAAGGGAAGCCAGAACCAGTGCCTTCTTCTTGCACAGAGTAGAGCTGGCTGAGTGAGAGGCGGGCAAGGCAATGGAAGCAGGCGGAAAGGAGGAAGAGCTCGGGGTCTGTGAACATCCGCTACAATTGCTCCACAATCTGCTCTAATTATTCTGATCAGAAATGCAGAACTGGCAGTTTTGTTCCTGTTTTTCAAAACATGAGTAAGTAGATCCAAAATACAAAATTTTAGTCTCATTGCATTATGAATGCCCACCTATCAAATCAAAAAGCATGAGAGAGAAACACGCATACCGTTATGCATATAAAAATAAAACTTTGCAAGACGGAAATTATGTTATGAATATTCTTTAAGTCAAATGAAGGCATTAAAAACTTGTTAGAGAAAGTACAATCGTGTCAAACAACCCACAAGTTTTCAGCATTTGAAAAGAACTTAATAGAATTAAAGTATTATGGCTGCAAGTTTCAACTCCAAAATTAGGTGAGAGGCAAGGGTGTTTGTGCAATTGTGAGGTAGCAATACAGTGGTATGTTTCTCTAACAAAACGAAAACAAATATCATCCACTGCTTTGTCAAAAATCCCCCTCTAAAAGGCAACTTTCACTCCAAAATTGAACATGCACTTTTGCACTTTCCAAGCAGCAAGCGCTACAGGAAAAAGCTCAGTTTTCTGAGAACAGGGCGAAAAAGAAGAAGAAAAAGTTGAGGATCTCAGAGTAAAGAAGGTATACATCTCACCACCTCTTTTGCAAACAAATATCCCTTTTACCTTTGTTTTCCTTGAAAGCGAGCTTTTGTAGCAAAGCAAAGGGAAAATTTGGAGCTTCTCAGGATGTCCAAGGTTGGTACCTTCTGCAGTTTGACAGCAGGATTTTAATCCTGATATTTCCCAGGCAAGACTTTATATTTTGGACCTGCAGAAATGGGTTTTCCACTAGTCCAATAAAACGAATAAACAAAATTGTGCATACTTACTCTTACTCTGTCTGTCTCTGTCTCTCTCTCAAGAGTGGCCAGTCAGTGATAGCCCCTCCAATGTGTTGCTTGGGCACTTTGGAAGAGCTGTCACTGGCAGCAGCATGGGCAAGGTCACCAAGAGTGGTGAGGGTTTTTTGCTGCTCTTATCGATAACCCTTCTCACTGGTTGCTGGGGATCAGTTGCCTGGGTGTAGACAACATGACAACCCACAGCAGCCTTTTTTCCATGATCAGTTTTTGTGTGGTCCAGATGAAGACATTTTGACAGGCTCAGCTCCACCTGAATTCAGTGCAGCTCAACACATGGGGATTTACAGCTAAATGCCACAAACAACAAATGCCCATCAGTCACCGCTCTTACACTCATAGCCTAGAACAGCCTTCCCCAACCTTGTGCCTTCCAGACATGTTTGGACTGCAACACCCAGAATGCCAAGTCAATTGTCCTGTTGGATGGGAATTCTGGGAGTTGTGGTCCAATGCCTCGAAGGCCACCAGGATGGGTGAGGCTCACCTAGAACATTGAAAACCAGAAGCAGCTGTAGCAAAGCTATATTACAGATTTATTTATAAACTGACCTTTATCAAAAATGTTGGGGTAATGACCCTCAATAGCATTTAGCATTTAGTCAACTCTAATGAAACCATTTCACATACATCCTCCTGCAAAACAGGCCAATATTACCCTCTCTTTGTTACAAAAAAGGGCTTCAAGATGAGAAAACTGTGTTTTGCCCAAGACAATTTAATTCATGACAGAGGCAAGTTTTGAACCTAGAATTTCTCTGTTTGTACACGTGCAGCAGAATGGAGGCTGCATGTTTGTGCGTGCCAGAATGGCTTGAACAAGGGGGTGGAAAATGATCCTAGTTCCAAATACTGCCCCCCGCCCGGCGTTCCTACCTCCCTGCAAACAGAAAGCCAGCACAGCAGGGCAAGAGCTGCATTCGATCCTTTCTCCTTTACATGCTCATTTTCTATCTGCAGGGAGTCACCAAGTTCAGGAAAATAGTCATAAGAATTACAGCCAACACTTGCGACCTGAAGTGTTACAGTTCATTCTAGCACTGCCTTATTCTGTTGCAAGCGTAGAAGATTCATTTCTAACGCACATTTATTCAGAAGTAAATCTTGCTATGTTGTGTCAGGCTTATGCCCAAGTGAAAACACACAAGATTGCAACCTAAGTGCACCCCTACTGGGGTCTGGGGCACACTGGGAGTTGTAGGCGCTTTCTGTCTAAACATGCACAGAACTGCACCCTTAGTCATTCTGCTGTTCTAGCTCTCTTCTGCCACCTGAAAGCTTTTATCTCACTAACCAATTAGCTAAAACACTGTCTATACCAGCCTTCCCCAACCTGGTTTCTTCCAGATGCTTTGGATTATAACTCCCAGAATCTCTGATCAGTGGCCATGCTGGCTGGGGCTGATGGGAGCTTAAGTCCAAAACTCATGGAAGACACCAGGGTTGGAAAGACTGGTCTGTATAGTATTTTCTTATACTGTGACACATATCAGGCCCACAAACTTCCTTAGCCTTGGTGAGAAGCAGACCTGTTGGCTCATTTTCCAAGAGGAGCAACACTGCTCAGAGTCAGAGCAGATGCTTTGCATGTGGAAGGTCACAATTCAATCCCCAACAGCCCCAGCAGAAAAGAAGGCTGCTCTGAGCAAACAGAAGCAGTCTAGGCCAGGGGTCTCAAAATCAACTTACCTGGGGGCCGCTGGAAGTAGAGTCTGGGCCGCATCAAGTATTACACTGCGGTGGTGGTGGGCCGCTCATCCTGCGTCGCTCCCGGAGGCCGGCCCGGGCGCCGCCAGCGCACTATCACTAAACTTTGATATCAAGTGGGGGCCACAAAATATCGTCTTGCAGCCCGCGGCCCATGAGTTTGAGACCCCTGGTCTAAGCGGACTAAAAGGAGTCTGCAAAGCAGCTCCCTAGGTCCCTTCCTATGGGATTTTAAAGGCAAGCTTAACAGTCAGGGTGTCCCAAGACACCTGAAGGGGCTTGGCTCCCACATTCACGGCTCAGGCCAAATGACTGTGGCCCAGAAAGCTGCAGTTGCACAGCAGCTGTGTCTGTTCATGCAAACAGGCTTCGGAGTGCCTTGCTGAGGTCTTTCCATGCCTTCCAACCGTGCAGCTATAGGAGGACTCACCTCTGGATCTGCTGGATGCACGGCATCACAAACACCCGGCCTCCAGCTATCATGACTGGGGGACTGCGGCAGAAACCTGGTGGGGAGAAGGATGGAATCAGCGTAGTGCACCCGCACACTGGAACAGCAGGATCCCTCACCAAATGCTTCCGTTTGGAGTAGGGGTGTCAAGATCAGGCCAGGATCTGGCTCTCTTGCTCTCGCTGGGCTTCCTTCCTGTGCTCAGGCCTGGCCTGGAAGTGAGCTGAGCCAGGATCACGTCCACAAAGCTCGGGAACACGAGAGGGAGGCGTCTTTGTGTGAAGCACGCAATACCTTGCACAAAGTATGCAAAGCACGCAAGTCACATCTACAGGAGCAAAATTCTGTTTGCACAGTGGGTGTTCAGGCATTGTGTGCAGAAGCCGGCCTCAGGGACTCACTTCCTGTTGGACACCCGCACAAATGCTCAGCATGAGGCAGACTTGGGGCAGAGGAAAAGCAGGGTGGAGTCCAGGACGCTGAGCCAAGGAAACCCGACAGATGCTCACTCCGAAACCAGGTAGCTCAGACATCACTAGCCAGGATGGCCTCCCGCAGTCGCGTGCATTCCTGACGTGCTGCCCAACCACTCCCAGCATCCCAGAACCAGCACACCACACATCTGGGGGGCACCAGGTGGAGGAAGGCAGGATGAGGAGGAAAGGCACAGAGGAGATGAAGCGGGAAGGCACCATGTTATTCCCTAGACCCCAAGAACAGAAGAGCCACGCCAGATCAAGCAAGGCCCAACCGGTGCAGCATCCACAGTGGCCAACCAACAATGGGAAGCTCACATGCAGGACATGAGTGCAGCAGCACTCTCTTGCCCATGTTCCCCAGCAATCAGCGTACATAGGCATGTAGGCCTTGCCACTGGGAACAGCACGCAGCCATCGGGATGAGTGGCCACTGATAGCCTTCTCCTCCATGAATTTGCACTGCCCTTTTAAAGCTGCGGCCATCAGAATACCCTGGGGAAGCAAGTTCCATGGTCCGACTCGGCTGTCCTAAAGCCCCCACGAATCAGCTTCAGGGGCTGGCTCCACTGGCTTCTAGTATTATGAAAGAGAGAGGGGTAAATGTGTCCCTGTTCTTCCTGATGCCTCGTAGACTTTGCTGAGGTGGGAAAAGGTGCACAAAAACCGAAAAAGAGCTCTGAAGAGGTGGCTGATCATACATATGCAACTGGATGGCGCTGGCAAGATGGCAACCCTTTCGAAAGTCAGGGCCTCCTAACTAGTATAAACATTTACTTTGTGCCGAGATTAAATGCAGAGGAGGTACGGTGTCTAAGCGGGCAGCTTCAGATAAACTAGGGAACGATCGTACAGACATCTTCCACTTCTCAGAGCACTCCTTTCCCTACTTGAAAGGCTAATTTTTCAAAAAGCACAAAGAAAGAAATCTAACCATCCTTCTCGAGCTTTTCTTGTGCAAAGTTTTATCTTATTTATTTGCTAGAATGCCCTTGGTTTGCCCAGGGCAGTTTAAGCCCCTGCCTCCCCTAAAAAACCAGAACCTAAACTAACACATTATTAAAACACATTTTGAGATTAATCCCATGAACCCTAAGCACTGCTGTTCCAGCCCTGGAAGGGGGAGCTGGAGATTCAAGATCCAGCTCTGTACCTCACTCGATCTTGCTACCGGTTTCCTCTTGAGCCTCAAGGAGCTGCAGAACAGGAGAAGCCCCCTTTACGTAAGAATCCACCCTGACCCGTAGTCAAAGCCTACTTCTGGCCCCACTCCAACACTATATCATGCACAGATGTCTGATCTGGGAACATCCATCACTCCATTGAGCCAGTGTGGTGTAGTGGTTAAGAGCGTGGGACTGGGACTCAGATGATCTGAGTTCTAGTCCCCGCTCAGCCATGGAGCCAACTGGGTGACTTTGGGCCAGTCACAGACACAGCCCAGCCTACCTCACAGGGTTGTTGTTGTGGGGATAAGATGGAGGAGGAGATGTAAGCTGCCTTGAGCCCTTTGTAGGAAAAAGGCAGGATATAAATCGAAAAATAAATAAAATAAATAAAAATTGAGGAAGAGGCAAGAGTTCCACTTTAGCTACAGAAAGAACAGTGGCTTTTCCCCCAGAGATATTTGGAAAGCACCTTTTTCCCTGAATTTTTCTGTCCATCTCCCATTTTTTCCATCTTTTTACCAGGACTTCCCATCTTTACGACTGATAAAGAATACCGAGTACCACTTGTGGGGAAGAAGGAAAGAAGAGAAAAGGGAGGGGTGGGGTGAAGTATCCCGAGAGAAGATACAGCTGGCTGGAACACTGAATGAGAACATTCCACACTGCAACGTTTTGATGCAGTCCAACTTATATTCATTTATTTAGTAGGGAGTGGGAGAAAAAGTGCAGGACTGACCTGAGACGACCATGGCCTCATTAGGGCCACAGGTAAAAAACATCTTGATGCCTGCAAAGTCTGGAAATGAATAGGAAACAGATGTAAGAGTCCTGGCATTCCATTGTTCCTTCCTCCCACCTCACCCCAGGCTTGCTTCTTGCCAAGAAGTTTTTAAAAACACCTTACTATCCACACACAAACCAAACCTTTTAAGACACAGAAATAAACAAGACGTGACCCACAGTTTTCTACTGGGGATGGGATGAAATGAAAATTGGCTGAAACCTTATTTTAAAACAAGTCCACTTTCTCTGTTCCCATCAAGAGAATAGAGTAGCTTCATTGCTGGTGAAGAGGATTTCCCAACCTTACCTGGAGATGCCAGGCAGGGCGCATGCCTTGTAGCCAGAGTCAATCCTTAGCATCACCAGGAAGGGCTGGGAAAGGCTGCCATCCAAAAGCCTGGAGAGCCAGTGCCAATTGATCAGCCCCAGCCCACATGGGACTGGAGTCACGGTCCAAAACATCAGAGGCCATGACATGGGGAAGGCTGGGCTTGGATTCTTAATGGGCATGCTGGATGCAGCGGGTTCGATGGCCACAAGACCCATCTGAAGTTCTGGAAATGGACCAATGGTCTGATTGGCCATGAGGCAGCTTCCTGTGTTCCTGTAAAAGTCCTGGCTGGATCAGACCAAAGGCCCATCTTACCCTTAGATTTTTAAACCGTCACTGCAGAGGACCTGAAGGTTCACTGGAAAGGTATCCAGACTCCTAAATTCGGTAATGGCAGGCACCCTTCCCAGGAAGAGAGTTCACCCATGGCCACCAACTGCAGTGTCCAACCACAGAGGAGGGCTGCATGCATCCTAAGGGGCACTTTGGGATTTGCATAGGGAAATTCCTAGCAGTTCTGGGACAAATGCGCCCTTGTAAGTTGTATACCCAAGAACATGGTCTCGAATTGTCTGGAACCTGGGGCTCAGTGAGGGATGTGCAGAGGTTCCCTGTCAGGTGTAAGTCAAGCAGAAAGGTTATTTAATTGCAGGAAATGAAAAAGCTGGCCTAGTCTCCAGCCTCCAATGGTGGGCAGTCAATTACTTCTTGAAAGCCACATCCAGAAAACAACAGAGCCACTTCCCCTCTTGCTTGTCCCTAACAAGAGGAAGCGTGAGATAAGCTGCCCTGCAAACTCAGTCAGAAATCACTCCACATTTCGGGATGTCTGAAAGACCGAGCAAGTGTTGTCCATGTTTTTTCAAGTCTAGTTAGAATTATTTATAAACCTGGGGTCTGCCCTTCAAAAATATGTCTTTCAGAGAGTGATTTTAGAGCGAATGACTTACAGTACATAAAAATAAGAGTTTTGCTTGGCATTGGAAGGATAATGATGGTAAATCACCCCAGGGAGAACATCCTGCAGCCGAGGTGCCACCACTGATAAAGCCTTGGCTTGCACAGGTGCCAACCTCCCCTCAGATGGTGGGGACACTTGGAGGAGGACAGCCAGGCTGGCTAACAGAGTAACATATTAGCTACTCCAATCCCAGGCTATAGGAGGCTTTGAAAGTCAGCACCAACATCTTGCAAGCATCATGCCCAGAAATGATAATGCTGTTTATAACCTGGACAGATGTGATCCCACCAGCCAGTCCCAATCTGCAGCAGAGCAGCTGTATTTTCGAACTAGCTGCAATTAGAAGCTAGTCTTCAAAGGCTGCTTCGCCCTCAACGTGTAGCAGCGATCTACAAACGCCGTGACAAGCTGGGTGTTCATCACATCCCCGATTCGCGTGTTCAGGTGTGTGTCACGATCCCTGCCCTTCTCCAATGCAACCGTTGCGAAAAAAAGGCTGCCACCGTCCCGAGGCGCTCCGCGTATTCCCTCACGGTATAAAATCGCCCTGGAGAAGTAACTTGTCTTTCCCCGCCTAGGTCCAGGGGTATAATTAGTTAGTCCGCTACTCCTTTACATTGCACATGCACGAATGAGGCATATACTATGAGCCAGGACTGTACAGTTTTCTACGGTGGAAGCCCGATGAGCGCCTGCAGGTCAAAGCCATCAAAGCATAAACACCTGAAAAATTAAGACTCCCGGGCTTTTATTGATCGATGTTTTCTAAAGATCGCAAGGTGGCAGGGCTGGTGTGGAGAGTATAGGATTGCCATGCTTCCTCCCCTAGGGCACACCGAGCCTCCTTGCAAGCGGTGCCCCGCTGTTTTTGCAATCGCCCCCCTCTCACTCACCCTCTCGGCTGGCCGAATCGGGCGCTGCAGTGGGCTGCTGGCAAGCGACTCGGCTTGTTTCTTCCTGCTCCGACGACACACCCTTCCTGCCTCTGACACGCGCGCCTTCCCAGCAGCCCTCGCCAGGCCGCTTTCCCTTTCCCCGCTCCCGGGAACGGCGCCCAAGGCGGGCTCGCCGCCGCCTGCTGCCCGCTTGCTCGCATTGCACGCGCTGCTGACCAAGCCGCAAAATCCAAGCCGTTTCCTGCCTTTTCACGGGCGGAAGGGCGACGCTCTGCGGTGTTATTGGCTTTGCACCAAGATGGGGCCGTGGGAAAGTGGGGCCCGCTGCTTTTTTTTCCTCTTTTTTTTTGCCTCTTAAGGGGCGCCGTTGAAGGCACTGAGACTCGGGGTCTGGCGCCTCACAGCCGACAGAGGGCTGCTGGGTGTGAGCAGGTTTCCGTGCAGGGCTCGATTCAGGGCAGCTGGCAGAGCCCGTGCGAGCAGCTACTTGTTCCCGGCCTCTGGCCCTGGCCCAGGCAATGGGGGTCGAGAGAAGGAGAGGCAAGCGCAGAGGCCTCCGCGGATCTCGGCTTGTCAAGCAAGGACAGGTGCCGGGGAGAAGCAGGTTGAGACACAGAAGCAGCTGGCGGTGAGCTGGCAGATTCGCTGTGAGGGACGCACCCAGATTGTGTGTTTTACCCTCTAACGGCTAAAGAGGTCCGAGTGTTTAAACAGATTTTAAACCTTGAAAAGACAATACATTACCTACCATACACATGTATAGCCATGTGCAAACATCCAAACAACGTTACCCATCAACAGTAAGAAATCTCATTACTGTACCTGGTTTAAAATTTTTCCATATCCTGCCAAATGCCTGACAGTAGAGGGAGAACTTTGGGACTGAAACAATAACAATGTTGGTGCCACCTAGGCCTTGCGGTGGAGATTGTTGTTCCATAATGGGCAGGGGGCATCATTAAGAAGGCTCTGCCATTTGTGGCCAGCTTCCCAATCTCCCTTAGAAGTGGCACCTGGAAAAGAAAACACTTTGGGACCAGAAAAAAAGCAGTGTTTGCATTCTCTAAGGCAGAGAAGAGTCTTCCAATTCTGGCTGGGAAAGAGTTATGGGACCTTCTCTGTTTTAAGCATACATAAGGTTGTGCCCTACGCATCTGAAAATGCTGGCTGCCTTCCTAGATGGATCAGGATAGATCAGAAGATAGAATGTAACAATTAAACAGTCTTAAAAAGATCTGTGCCCTTGCTGGCTTTCTGCCGAACACTTGTCTCTTAATCTCAGTGTTCCTCATCTGTAAAATAGGAGCATTAAGTATTATCTTTGACAAGTTTTTTGTGCAGCTCTACTGGCCATTTTTCAGTGTTTTGTACTAGAATCCCTAATGTATAATAGTTCAGCTTCAGATTTGTGTTACTGTGTTTGGCTCAAGAGATGGAATAGGGAATTGACTCCATTTCCTCTTCTCAGGTATTTTGTATTAGGCTTTGATTAGAAGTCCTCAGGGATTCTAGTAAAAAACTCAAATTAACACAGTAGATTCCCGAAGCCCAAATCTGTCCACCCGTAGAGGATTTGGCAGGACCTGCCTAAGACATTTTGTTGCCTTGAAGCAAAGGACAAGATGGGTTCCCCTCCCATTCCATGTACAAAAGCCAGCTGGATTGGCCATTGAACATTTCACCAGTGACAATGGGATGCCATTCTCCTGCATATCTGATGGCATCAGGGTAGCTTCGGGGAGGCTGTGGCCCACAGCTCCAACGCCTCGCTGCCACCTCCGGAATCTGCCACCCATCCAGCTGCCTCATCCTGCCTCATGGTAGGGCTGGCCCTGAGATGCAATCCGGGAGGAGAGGATTCTGGGTGTCCGTCGGCATGTGCTGTGTGCCCATCCTACTCAGTCTTCTCCAAACGTCTTGAATGAAGCTTCTTTTGAATCGGTGACTGAGCCGAGGCATGGAAAATGTTTCGCAATTTAACTTCTTCGTTGTTGACCGTAATATTCTGTAATTCTTCTGCAGTCATGATTTTTCCACTTAATATTCAGTTGCAGTGCTGCTTTTGCACTTTCTTCTTTCGCTTTCATCAGGAGTCCTTTTAGTTCATTGCTTCTTTCTGTCAGTAATATATGGAACCAGCTGCATATCTTAAATTACTAATGTGCTTTCTGTCAATTTTCACTCTTTCCTCTGATCCTAATCCAGCTTTCCTTATGATAGATTCTGTGTACAGATTGAACCGATAGGAGGATAAAATGCACCCTTTACAGGGGTTTACAGAAGTAGGAAGAAATCACAGTCTGGCTACAGAGAGCGCAAAGCTCCCCAAAAAAGGTATGTGAAAGGCAGCTGGAAAACAAGAGCAGAAAATGGAGTAAGGGGAATGGAGTGTCTTCTTGAGATTTTAGCCATTATTATTCTGGAGGCAGGCATGACTGGATCGTAGGGACCCTGAGGTACTGAGGGTACATTGCAACATTTTCTTGTAGGTCTCACTTGTTTCCAGTGTACGAAAAGGTCTAGAAAGCTTGCACACATCAGCAGCAGCTGGACCAATAAAAGTTTACTGCAAAATTACACTTGATTGGCCTCAACAGCACAATAGTCTCATTCTTCTTAGACCCTGTATAAATCCCCCCCCCCCGCCCATCATCCTGCATCCTAATCCGCCCGTCTTCTACATTCCTCAGTGTTTTGCCCTTTCTGGTCCCAGGAGAAAGAAGGTTTTCCTCTCAGGCCAACCAGCCTTATACCTTTCTTGCAGTAGCTACACTGATTTTATTTTATTGTTTTAGCATTCCAAGAATGATCCACACTGCCAGCAGTTAAAATGTTTATGGACATTCTCTTATTCCCAAGAAACTCAGCCTTCACAGAGAAGCAACAACCAGGTTTTAACCTGAACACATATTAGTTTTATAAAACTTTGCTCATACATTCGTCAAAGTTGAGTGCATGATCCTTACAGAACCAGAATAATTCTTCTTCACTCAAACATATGAATCTGTTCATAATTCAAAAGCAGTCTTGAAGTAGCAGCACACCCAAATACAGAAACCTATAATTCACATGGAATAATTGAAATAATACTAATTATTATTATTTTATTTATTTAACTAATAGCAATGCACAGTTATGTAATAATCCTTAATATGGAAACTCAAAATCAATATAAACCATAAATACCAGAGATAAATCAAATTAACTATTACTAAAGATTTGTTTATTGATTTATTTAAAAGTTTTATGCTGCCTGTCTCACCCATGGCACCTCTATTTTATCTAAAATAAAATGAGAACAAATATATATGTGTTAATTATTTCTCATCAAAATGTATATAGCATTTTGGAGTATTCAAAATACTTCACAAAAATTGTCACAGTGATTCATATAACTAATTTCTGATCCATAATTCAATGAAATGTCCACTTTGCGGCCACCGAGTGGTGTGCCTGGGTAAGTCTGTACTTTCCCATTGCCTCTGAGGAAGGATTAAGATGTGATTCAAACCCATGCAGATTTCTCTTTCAGCAGGAAGTTAATTCAGTAAAAAAAATCTGCTTATTCCACCCTTACCCTATCCTGCCACATTTGTTTTGCTTCTGTTATTGCGACAGCCATAGGCTAATTGGCCATGACACCAAATCTAGGGGCCTGTCTTAAAGGTCTTAATGGGGCCTGTCAGTGACTAGAGAGAACCTGTGGGATCCTTTTTGTGGTATATTCAGGTACAGAAAATTATCCCTATTAAGTTAAATGCCTATACTTCCACTTAGTAGGAAACAGCTCTCAAGGTGGCTTACAATAACTAAAATACAATATAGGACTATGCACAATAATACAAAACAAAACAAAATCAAATCAGCTACATGAGACAGCACAATTTACAACATTTATTAAGGTTCTAAATCAACAGCGAAACAGAGGAATTAAGATTAAACCAACGCATGGTTATCATATAGTTTACAAGTACAAACCACCCACCCAGCTGGCCAACAGCCAGAGTCTCAAGCCCAACCAGGCGCCAAATGGGCACCTTGGCCACTGCTCTTCAGCTGCCACCCAGGCCTAAAGTCCTCGGGGAAACAGGCCAGCATGATGGGAGGGCCGCCTCGGCGGGGCTGCCTGCAAGCGGCCAGAGCCGCTGCACCTCTTCACCGCTCTCCCCTTGCTCTCCCAGAGCTCCGCCAAGTCAGTCAGAAAGAAAGTCTGTACCGTTTCTTTCTAACAAATGAGAGAAGGCGGAGAATGATGTAAGCCGCCTTGAGCTCCCGAAAAAGGAAAAAGGGTGGGATATAAATTTAATAAATATATATAAATAAATAATCTCTATAAGCTTTATCTTCCGTGCCAACCAGCTCCAATTGTTAACACCTGTATGACACCTGAATCATGGTTCAAGAGGCAACAATTCCTCATTCTAGAGAACCCAATTTACTCATTGCAGCCCATAGCAGCCATGAATGAGCAGTTCAAGTCATTGCTCCGTGGGATGCCTGCGGCCTCCCTGTGCACCCTGGACACTGTGTTGGGACTGGCCACCATTGACCAGGTCAGGCCCTGCAAGAGACACAGACTTCCCTGCATTTTGTCCTCTCCTCCCACCTCCCACCCTTCTCTAATACCTGGAAAGAGCAGGAAAGCCTTTGATTCCCATCATTCTGGCCCCTTCACTACAAAGATAAGGAATGCTCACAAATTTGGGTTTTGGGTATCCCCTAAGGGCATTACTTGTATAGATAAAAATGTGAAAATGATGTGTTCCCTGCTGGAGGGTGGGTTGGAGGTTTAGCTCTGACTTCTTGGTTGCAGAGCCTGGGTTTTCCTCGAGTAATGTTACACCAGGGCGTGGCTTGAAGTTGTGTGGTGCAGCCATTGTGCTGAAGCAAGCAACATGTGGACTGTTGCCTGGATGGCAGATGACTTGAACATCCTGCTCACTGCCGCACTCTGAGTCCCACAGAAGAAAGTAATGCAAGATGTGAAACAGCCCACTTACATTCCCAAGGAAACCACCATCATCTTTTTCTATCTCTGTATAAAGATCAGGCAGTGGTCATTGGCAGGGATTTTCCCCGGTTTGACTGGAAAAGTTATTTTACATTCTCCTCTAGGGTAGAAGTGAAAGCTGCCCTTTGAAATCGATTGGGAAATCCAGAATTTTAATGCAGCTGTGATGTTACAATAATGGGTAGGCATGGAATATCACAGGGAAAAGAAGCCATCAAAACATGCAAGATGTGCATTACTGCCCTGATGAGGAGCATAGCAGGCTGCCTTCAGGAGCACCCCAGAATTAATGGCTTGGGGGAAGGCCCTGGGGTGATTTCGAAGCCACCCCATGGCAGCAATTAGGCAAATTATGGACCAGGCTTAGCACACATGGGAGCAGGGAAAAGGAGCCACTGAATGCAGCTGGATCTCCCTCAGCTCCCCCTTCCAAACAAAAGGCACTAGCAGCGAGAAATGTTTGCACTATTTTCATCTTGAGGTGCATTCATGTTAAAAGGTTTTTAAAAAGGATTTTAAAACATTCCTGGCAGGATATGGGAATACATCGCAGCCAATAACTCTATCTTAGACCAGGTCGGAGTGTTTGTCCATCTAGTTCAGTATCGGGGTCAACACTGATTGATTGATTGTCTGAGCCACAAAAGCACTTGGTATCCCTGTCTTTTCTTATGCGGTCTGCCAGTGCCCACTGTCAGAGTGTTTAAGCGCTTGAGGTTGGTCTACTTATTTTGGAAACTGAGGCAGAAAATCCCATTTGAACATTTCCCGCAACATACAACAATATAATATTAGATATAATATGATTAAACTGTTAAATAATAGTAACAATTTGCTGCAAATAGATCTCTAGTGCCCTTGTATGGCTATGCCCCTCACCTGCCCCACCTCCATGCAACAACAATGGTGCTTGTGTGCGTGGAGTTTTTAGTGACCTTGTTTGGCAGGAGGGGCTGCAAGGAGGAACCGGCTTGCCTAAGAAGAACCCGCAAAGCCCTTACAAGTGCAGAGCCCCCCACCCCCCATCCTCCAGTTTGCGAGCAGTGAGGATGCCGAGACTGCGGAAGAAAGCCGTCCACACCGGAGAAACCGTGTTCTTTCCTTGTTCTTCCATCTCAGCTCCCTTCTATAAGGACGTAGACACACAGCATTTTAATCTCACACATCTTTTATCTTTTGGTTTGCTCCCTCTTTTCTTTTCAGTTTTTTATAATTTCATTAGCACACAGCAAACATGAAAACAGCTGGGCTCCAAGGATGAAATATCCTATCAGCAGTGACCTGTACATAGCGATAGAGACATATAAAACCATAGACCTAAACTTCCGCTTGAGGGTCTATCAAAGTACTTACTTTACCTAGAGAATATTTACTGAGTTTTTCCAGATAGTTACATGTGATTATGGAATTTTAAACCCTCCCCCCATGCTCTGGTTGGCTAAAAAATTCAGGGTTGCCAACATGGGTAAAATGTCAGTTGCATGATTGCTGTATCCCAAAGCCATTTTTAAACTTTCAGTTGATGGTTTGCTTGTTGATTTCCAGACTGAAGCAATTTGCATTCTTGCCAGACTCTAGAAAAATGTCAGTCAATGCAGTAGAGGCTACAGAATCGCCGGTGCTCACACCTGAATGATGTTACTGAAATGGAATCTTCCCTTCCATTTTTCACATTTCTTCTACCAGTTAATATATACTGTTGGAATAATGTTGTTTCCAAGTAATGGTGTGATTTGCAGGACAGTGTCATGCGTTTGTCTCTTATTAGAAGTTCTTGTTTTATTTCTAAGCTTGTTCTGCAATTTAATTTCCATTAAACATATTGGTAAGAAATCTTGGAAATGTGCACTCACACACACAGGGGGAGAGAGAGAGAGAGAAGTCAGGCAGATGCTGCAATATGTTGTCTCTCCGCTTCATTGTATTGGTAAATTGAAGGAGATCTGTTTTAAAGGCTGAATAAAGAAATTAACAACATATTAGACGAGCTTGTGCACAAGTGGCACATCCTTTGGGGAAATGGCACATCGATTCTGCACCCTCCCCACACAATTTCATGATCCACTTCCTCTGATCTCATGGGGGCACCCTGTGGTTTGGAACAGGATGTGGTCGCTTCGATTCTGCATCCTTGTTCGTGCCAGAAGATGAGTGGCTGAGGTCTTAGTAGACTCACTGAGCTTTCCACATCGAGGAGTGTCACCGGTTGAGAAACAAGCCTTTATGCTAAAAAAAAACACCCCCCCCCCCATACACTTAATCCTTTGCTATTATGTAAGCCTCTTGCAACTCTCATCTCCACCTCTGTGTTATCACAAAGGCACACCTGCATTGTGACTGACACAGAGCCAGTTTGCACGACATGGCCAGCAACTTGTGGACTCTTTGACCCCTACTGAGCTGGGTGTGTGCTGGGCACCTGTGTCTGCCCTTCGAATTGCACAATCGATTGGGCTGACTGGGGGTCATCCAAAGCTGGCCATCATGAGTTGTTTGAAGTGTAAACAGCCCTTGCTTAACCCCTTTTGCAAATTGTGTTGATCACTGTAATTTGAGCCTCTCTCTCTGCCCTCACCCCCAGTTCACTGCAAGGAATAAAAAATGGTTTTCAAATTGTTACGACAAACAGAGGTATTCTGCACTTTAACATTACATCTCTCTTTGGATGGCAGCATATAATGCCTTGTTCGAGCCTGAGTACATGTGATTTTAACTGAAGGGCACGTCGTGCACTGCTTTCCCATCCGCAGATGTTCCAGGGGCAACATATACCTGCCCTCCACCGTATCTGTTGTTAGCAGTGGGAGAAACTTGAGAGTTCCCCCCTCCATGCTATTGTTTCTAAATCAAGCAGGCAAGAGCAAATTTTGTGACAAGCGGTATGTTTACTTTGTCCCAGTGTCTCTTATCCATCTCAGACAACAGTTTTTGTATTCTACCTATACCAAGCTTTCCCCTTCCTGCTAGAGGTGGGGGCTGTCTCAATTTCTAGGTCCATTTACCTATAATTGCTAGAGAATAAATGTGCCCCTGCTTATTAAGGAGTTCTAGTAGTCCTTCTGGCCTCATTAATACTCCCTCCTGTCCTAATATAATAGCCAGCTCTACATCACCATACATGCTAATGTTATCTGTGTATGTGCAACTTTAGAATACTTAATATAATTTAGGTGGAAATATATCTCTGGTGCTATATCCCACCAAATTACAGGAGAAATTGCATCCAGCTGAGCCTTGTCCCTGCCCCATCTGCTATCCAGGTGCTACATGGTAATTTTTAAGCCCTTGTTTCTGGTCATATAGTCTTTGTATTGGACTTGGAAAGAATCCTTAAACACAGGATGCCTTCAAACTCAGAGGATTGTCTTCTGAATATACAGCCACTCAAAATCCTCCAAGCCTATACTTTGGTCCCCTGGATCAAATTCAATTTCAAAGAAAGTGAGTGCTTGACTAACAAGAATCTTTTTTTCCTTTATGGGGGAAAAGCATCATATTTTACTAAGCTAAGAGTACTTTGCAAGCTAAGAATACTTCAACTTAAAGCTTTTACTTCCAGGAGCTAAGCCTGAGTGGAAGCATTTCGGAATGGAGTGGGGCGGCAGGTGGGGTGCCCAAAAGCTGGAAACCCACCAGCTGATCAGCAGTTGAAGTAGGTGCTGTCAAGAAAAGGGACATGCCCATCTGGAAACCCAAAGAGCTGAATCAGGACTCCTAGAGGCCTGGATTTGGGCCTGAGCTTGAGTTTCCCTGCACCGAGACTCAGCCTTTCCCTAACTGGTGGTCTTCAGAAGCTTTTGGACCGCAACTTCCAGAATTCCCAGTCAATAGCCCTGCTGGATGGGGAAGGCTGCTCTAAAGGAACTTCAGAGAGGCTGGGCATTGTGGTTTCAGGTGCTGGTGCAGCGAAGAGACTACACTGTAGTCCCTGGTTTAAAACTTACCTCTGCTGCAAGATTGCCTTAGTCAAAAACCTGTCTTTTAGGCATCCTACCTGCATTATGGGGAAAAAATACTACTTAGCTTACAAAACCAGCATTTGTACATGCTAATTTACTTGAATGTATGCATATGTATTTGTTTATTAGATTTTTATCCCACCCCATTAGTCATCGCCTCCGATATATTTCTGTGGAGCCCCTAAGATTGTCCTCAGCGGTCCTCTAGGTGCCAAACCAAGTGAAGTCAGTGCCTACTAAGAAGAGGGTCTTTTCCATTGTGACACCTCAGTGTTGGAATACGCTTCTTAGAGAGGGTCACCTGCTTCTTCTTCTTTTTTAAGTTTTATTAAAATTTTAAACTAATACTAAAAACATCAGTTATCACATACATTGGATTTACTGGGTCAACCCCCTACTACATATTTTTTAACATTCTATAGTCAAATTTAAATCAGTTTATAATAACTTGAAAACATCTCTAAATTTAGGCCAAGTCCTGTTTCTCCAGCCAATTATAGAAAAAGTCCCAAGTTTGATAGAAGTCAGTGTCTTCTTTCTTCTTCAATGATAAAGTCAGTCTATCCATTTCTGCGCAGTCCAAAATCTTTCTTACAATCAATTCATCGGTGGGCAGCTCCTCACTTTTCCAATATTGAGCAAATGCAATCCTTGCCACTGTGATTAAGTGTAACATCAAATACATTTCCTGTCTGTTAATCTCTTCCGGTATGATGCCTACAAGAAAACTTGAGGTTTAAAAGCAAAGGGTTTTTGTAGTATTTCCTCCAGCCATTTATGTATTTTGGGTCACCTGCTTCTTGTGTTGTTGTATTTCTGGTGTCAGGTGAAGGCCTTCCAATTTCCCCAGGAATTTAAATTACTTAAGTTCTGTTGTTTTAAAACTTTTTGCTGCATTTGATATCTTTGCTTTACCACTCATTGCTTTTGCTTCTCTCTTATACTGTATTTTAATCTGTTTAACTTTTACAGTGTGATTTATGGTTTAATTTAGTGAATCATCCAGAGAGCTCTGCCTATTAGGCAGTGTAGAAATAAATAAATATTATTATCACACTGTGAACTTCAGTTTCTAACACAGGGAGCACATATCTCCTGTGTATTCTGACAGGCAGATACTTCCAGGCAGTGGTCTTTCCACCGGCTTGCCGGGGATCAAGTCTGGGCCTTCTGCATGTAAGATGCCACATTAATGTGCATGTAAAACCACCCCCTACCTCTGCATTTCCAACATAGACAAGCTTCTGCAGCACTACTTTTTGGGAAGTGAAGTTACTGAATCTTCTGTATGCGTGTGAGATGATAGGACCAAGTGCTAAAGCAGTGTCCATGGACATCTCTTAGAATGCATCCTGACAATGCCAACCTGTACAAACAAAAGCACTGGTCTCACACAACTGTGAGCGGCAGTGTGGCCTTGTGGTTAGAGTGCTGAGCTGGGGGCCTGGGAGATCCAGGATCCAGCCTCTGCTCAGCCTTGAAGCTTCTTGGGACACTTTATAACATAATCATCACTGACTTTTAACGATATTTTGCACAACAGCTTCTATCATCCTTCACCCCCAGGCAAGCTGCCCATGGGGGACAAGAGCCCAAGACAGTGGGAAGCTGCTACACTGGAGTGGGCTTGGTCACGAGATGCTTCCTTTTTGCAAGCTTGTGACAAAATGGACTCTAGCTGTCACTTCTGTGGCTGGATCCTACCAGGCTTCTCCTGGCATGTTGGCCTTTGGTAATCTACTTGAAGCCTAGGGAGGTGCACAAAATTGCCCCAGGAACATGGAGTTCTAAAAATAATAACAACTCCTTATCAGCTGTTCTTTGGGCCCTTATCTGTCCCCCTTCCCCACCACAATGCAAGGGCATGGGCATTGGAGGCCATTTTCAGAAGCCTGGCAGGAAAAGAGGGGCATGCAAGGAGGATGGAAAGAACAGAGCCACAAAGTAATGATACTAAGCTCATTTTTAGTGTTCAAAGCACCGCTCAGAACATCAGCAATCCTTACAACATGCTTGTGAGGCAGGCCATTAATAACAACAATCCCCATTAACATCACTGAGGCTGACAAGAACCAACAGCTAGTGAGTCCATGGCTGAGGTGGAATTTGAACTGAGGGCTCTCACACAGCTTCTCTCCTTGCTATACTAAGTCAGGGACAAATAAGGTGTAATGGGGAAATATATTGACCGTTCTTTGTCATTTCTGTTTCCAATATGCTTTATCTTTTTTTTTTTTTGCCCTCAGGCAAGGGTAGACTAAGGGCAGGTCAACTTTGAGAGAGAGTATGGATGGGCTTGGCCTACCAGGAAGCCACATAGACCAAAATGGATGTCCAGATGGGTTTGTCTCACAAAATGGATGCCTCACCAAGCTGAGCAACCGTTTGAAGCTGGGCTTCCCACAGCCCTGGGATGCCCTCAGAATTTGAACAGTCCTCTATTTGAAGGACCACCAAAGGACTGGCCTCTGTTTTGGAGGCATCCTGTATTCGAAGGGCTGTCCTGTCCAAGCCCAGTTGAAAGAGGAAAAGCCGACAGGAGGAAACGCAGAACAGCTGGGAAGCTGGACAACAGCCTGGACAAGGCATGTGGGTCACTTGCTTGCAGTCACCCACACTATAGTGAGATGTACTGGAGTTCTCCTTAAATCATGGGTCCTCAAACTACAGCCCGTGGGCCAGATATGGCCCGACAAGGTCATTTACCCGGCCTGCCTCAGAGCTTTCGGACTTGTTTGGAGAAAACGATCTCCAAATGAGTCCGAAAGCTCTGAGCTGGTGCAGGTGTACTCTGAAACTCTTTCAGTTTCGGAGACTAGCAGAGAGCCGGCGCACGTGCCAAATTGTGACAACTCCCTTCAACTGCGCATGCGCCGGCTCTCTCTGGCTAACTCCTGCTGCTGTGCTGGTCTTGCGCATGCACCGGCTCTTCCCCCTATTGCACGCATGCTTTGACTCTGAATACAGAAGAGAGGAGAGAGAGAATATCCCGTTTTTGGGATACATCCCGGGATGTATCCCAACATCCCGTTTTTGGGCAAGGTACTAGAGCGGGTGGTGGCGGGACAACTCCAAGCTCTCTTGGATGAGACGGATTATCTGGACCCATTTCAGTCCGGTTTCAGACCCGGGTACGGCACTGAATCTGCCTTGGTCGCCCTGTACAATGACCTGTGCAGGGAGAGAGACAGGGGGAGCGCGTCCCTGTTGGTTCTCCTGGACCTCTCAGCGGCTTTCAATACCATCGACCATGGTATCCTTCTGGATAGGCTTGCGGGATTGGGAGTTGGAGGCACCGCGTGGCGGTGGTTCCGCTCCTATCTCAATGGCTGATTCCAGAAGGTGGTGCTGGGGGACTATGGCTCTGCGCCATGGCAGCTATGCCATGGAGTTCCGCAGGGCTCCATTTTGTCCCCCTTGCTTTTTAACATCTACATGAAACCGCTGGGAAAGGTCATCAGGAGGTGTGGGCTGCGGAATCATCAGGCCGAGGTAATGGGCTGGATGAGGGCCAATAAACTGAGGCTCAATCCAGACAAGACGGAGGTCCTGTTGGTGGGCGGTTCAGGTCTGGGAAAGGGGGACCTGGGCCTTGTCCTGGATGGGGTTGCACTCCCTCTAAAGGACAAGGTCTGCAGCTTGGGGGTACTCCTTGATCCGGAACTGTCGTTACAGGCCCAGGTGACGGCAGCGGCGAGGAGTGCTTTCCTACAGCTTCGGCTGGTACATCAGCCGCGTCCCTTCCTGGATTATGACTGCCTGGCAACAGTGACCCACACGCTGGTGACCTCCCGATTAGATTTCTGTAATGCCCTCTAAGTGGGGCTGCCCTTGAAGACGGTCCGGATACTTCAATTGGTGCAAAATAGAGTTGCCAGGTTGCTGATGGGGACTGGGCGTTATTCTCATATAACCCCAGTTCTCTGTCAGCTCCACTGGCTCCCGATTGAAGTCCGGACCCAATTCAAGGTGTTGGTTTTGACCTATAAAGCCCTAAACGGCTTGGGACCTGGATACCTAATGGAATGCTTACACCCTTATATGCCCTCCTGCCCTTTGAGATCTGTGTCAGAGGCTCTCCTCCAGGAACCCTCAGTGGGGGAGATCAAGAGGGTAAGTACCCGGAGGAGGGCTTTTTCGGCGGTGGTGCCCCAATTATGGAATGCGTTCCTCAGAGAGGTCCACCTGGTGCCATCGTTACTTGTTTTTCGGCGCCAGACCTTTTTATTTAAATTGTATTTTAATTGTTAAATTGTTTGTTTGGTTTATAGTTTATTGTTGGTATTTATGTATTTAATTGTTGTCTAGTTTGGTTTTTATTTGATTATAGTTTAATCATGCTGATTTATTTAAATTATGTGGTTTATTGGTCTATTGTGTATGATTTTGTATACCTAATTTATTGTATTTTTAGGTTTGCCAAGATGCACTGGGGGGGAGGGATAGACATATAGGTTTTTAATGTATACAAATGTGTTTGTATTTTTATGCTGTAAGCCGCCCCGAGGCTTTGTTGTGATGGGGTGGCATATAAATGTTTAAATAAATAAATAAATAAATAAATAGAAGCGAGGAATGAATATGGAACCAGACATTAGCCAAAAGCAGGCCCATACTTTCCATTGAAATACTAATAAGTTTATGTTGATTAAAATTGTTCTTCATTTTAAATATTGTATTATTTTTCCTGTTTTTTGCACTACACATAAGATATGTGCAGTGTGCATAGGAATTCATTCATATTTTTTTCAAACTATAGTCTGGCCCCTCAACAGTCTGAGGGACGGTGAACTGCCCCCTGTTTAAAAAGTTTGAGGACCCCTGGCTTAAATTATACTGACTATTTTGACATTTGTATCTCATCTGCACATTATATTGCAAATTGGTGTCCCCCTTTGTCTCTTTTTGATGATTCATGGGTGGCCACCTTCCCTTCCACTCAGGGTCGCTTGATAGGTACAAAAGCATAACACCTTTACCACTGTGTGCTTTCCTGTTTACACAACTTCTGAGGGAATATGTTTGCTCCAAGAAAAACAACCTGGCTGGCGCATGCAGAAATACTCCATACAAGGCAGACTGTTTGTGCAATCAAAAGAGGATGCAGGCTAAACACGGAAGAGCTGTCAGCCTATTCATATCGTGCAAGAACAAGATGAAAAGCACCGGAGGTTTACAACAAACAGGAAGGAAGTCATTCTGCACCCCCCTACACACACAGTTTGTGCAACACTGACAGCCCTTACTACAGGGCATTGTGCCAACCCATTATAGAAGAGATGTTCTCTTTCCCCTTTAGAAGTGTTCCTTTCTACGAGATCTTTCTTCACCCTGTCTTACTCACATCACCTCTTAGTATTTTCCTCTTTTACTTCTGAATGGAAATTAGCCACACATCTTCTTCCTCATCGAAACCCTTCTTCCTCATTAACTAGTGAGTTTAATGGGACTTAATTCCTGGGTAAATGGATGCAGGGCTGCTTAAAAGAAGTAAAATATGAGATACCCTGTTTCAGATACCAGATACCTAATAACTAACATCACAACCCTCCTTATTCTCCAAGTTCAGTATGTTTCCTTAGCTCCTGCCTCTGAATCTGGTAAGGTAGGGAGGACAGAAAACTTGTAAGTACAAATTCCTCACACCAGTTTTAAGCTTGGGCCACCCCTCATTTGCTTCTTCCTTACTCACGTCTCTATTCAGTGAGTACCAGAGTTTATCTCAGGGAAACAAGATTCTGACCATGATAATGTTATTACTCAGCCATCACAAGTGCAACCAAACCATTATCCATTTAGGTCATCAAGCCTGCTTTAACTCTAAAACACACTTTTTACAGAATGAGTAAGTGGTAGTTTTTACTGTAAGACTGTGAGGTACTGAGAATCTGCTACTTTCTGGTAGGAACTTGGTGGGGGTGTTGATCTTTTCATTATTAGGCTAGGGATGTGCGATGATCAGTGTGGGCAATTGTATCTTCATCAGGTCCACAGATCACTTAGTGGTGCATAGCTGGTCTTGTCCTGACTGGTGGAGGGTCGGAGGGCTTCCATCCTCATCGGATCGATGGTCCTTTACCAGAGTAGGCAAACATTCTCTCATTTGGTCTTCAGCTCACTCAGGTCACTGCACACAGATATACCGTATTTTTCGCTCTATAAGACGCACCTGACCATAAGACGCACCTAGTTTTTAGAGGAGGAAAACAAGAAAAAAAAAATACTCTGAATCAAATGGGCACATAATCACAGGCACATTCCCCATCACTTCCCCATGGGCTGCACATCTGACAGACTTACTGCACACACATATTCGCTCTATAAGATGCACAGACATTTCCCCTTACTTTTGAGGGGGAAAAGTGAGTCTTATAGAGCAAAAAATACGGTAATCACCACGCAGCATGTTTTAATAGATCATTTCGGTTGCTGCAGCTTGCTGCATGGGAGCCAGCGGGACTGGGACTTGGGCAATCTGGGTTGTAGTCCCCGCTCAGCCATGGAGCCAACTGGGTGACTTTGGGCCAGCCACTGTCTCTCAGCCCAGCCTACCTCTCAGGGTTGTTGTGGGGATAAGATTGAGAGGAGGAGGAGGAGGAGGAAGGGAATTATGTAAACCACTCTGAATTGTTTGTAAGAAAAAAGGTAGGATATACATCTGATACGTAAATAAATGCTTTTACTAAATGGTCACTGTGGAAACATCCTGAAAAGATCCCAAGGCTAAGTACAGCTCTCCACAGTGTGCTTTTGAAATCTAAATATACAGATTTATTTACCACTCAGTACCTTAGATAGACTGATAAGGCCTCCTTGGAAAATTTCAGGGGCTGATTTGATGTCTGCAAAGGGATGGCAGGTCAGCTAGTGTCAGGGCAAAGTGAGCAAAAGTTCTGCCATAAGATGGTTGCTCAAAGCCTGAAACATTAAGAACAACTTTAGAGTTAAGATGGGATTCCTGATCTGATCAGGACTCCTGTGTTGCAAGTCTTGCTCCCCCTAGAAAAGCTAATGTTTGCCTGTACTGCTCAGGTACCATCTTCGATATGCTAACGGTGTACCTGACTCGAAGATCCTTTTTGTATTGTGCTGTCTTAATCCCATTCAACCCTTTTGTTTTATTCTCATGTGCCTCTAGCAAACTGCCTATGACATGTAGGCCCTATGTGATCTCCCAGCTGATCCCCCACTGCTCCTCCAAAATGGGTGTTTAACTGATAGTACAGACTCCATCTTTGTCGTCCCTTCGGGGGCTACCCACATGCTGCAGGTATTTCCTGTATGTTTGAATAAACTGTAAATGTTCTTTTGATCGTCCACCCCCAGGGTACTTGCTCCCTCTGGTTTTTCTTGTCACTCATTATTGTGGGCACAAGTTATTTAGAGCTGCGAATGTCAACAACAAAACCTGGAGCATGGCTTAGAAGGTGACGGGCAACTGGTGCCGTTCTTTTCAATGTAGGTGTAAGGCAGGCATTGCTACTGAGCGTCCTGGCTGGTTCATTCTGCACTAGCTGCAGCTTCCAAACCAGGTGCAAAGGCAGCTCCAGAAAGAGCGCATCACGCTAGTCTGCTAGCGAGAGCATTTAGGCTCTTCCTATGATTTCACTGTGGATTTCACTGCATGCTCACCTCAATAACATGCTGCCTCATGGCAAAGACCACAGTGCTGTGCTGGTCAGTAACGTGTGAAGCAAAGCCCTTCAGAGCCTCTAGGTGAGGCTTTTATGCTGCCATCCCCTTGCTTCACTCAGGGAAGTTTGCTGGAAGCATCCAAACATCGTTCACTCACGACTATCTCGTGTAACTTTACTGCTTCTTACAGCAGGAGCCGTACCTCAGTGTGCTAAAGCTCATGTTTTGGATGCTGAAGGTTTGATCCCTGGCTTCTTTAGGTAAGGCAAGGAAGAATCCTTCCTGAAACCCTGAGGAACCTCTGCCAGTTTGTGTGGACAAGGCTGGGCTAGGTGGACCATTTCGTTTTCCATCTTGTTGAATGCAAAAAGTCTGACACGGAGAAAAAGTAGAACTGCATGGTGGATTTGGGTTCCTCGTGCTAGGAACTATCTACCTGAAAGCATCCCTTAACACTAGGCTTGCCAGGAGCTTTGAGGGGGCTTACAGTGTGAGTGAACTTGTCATAAATGATATCGCGCCCTCTTACCACAGCGCTTATCACAGGAACAAAATGCATGACAAGTCGGAGAATTGTTCCAGATGACACAGCTGCTGCTTTTGACCACCTCCACAGAACCGCAAGGATTCTTTCTCCCTTCCCTGGCCTCCTGCTAAGGCCTCAAGGAGGAACTTATCCTTCTTCCTAAAACAAAACAAAACAAAACAAAACAAAACAAAACAAAACAAAACAAAACAGCCGGGAATGTGCTGCTATTTCTCTGGCAGATGTTATCCCAGCTTTCCAGCAAGACTGCTCCCGGGATGTTATAAATCTGATATTTCCCCCTTGTAAAGCTTTTTTGACTTTGGAAAATCCCACAGTGTGTTTGATTCTGAGGCCTCCATTTAACCGAATTAGGGTGAGCATGTGGAGTTGATGTTTGAGTTGATGGCTAGTTGTGTTTTATTTGACCTTCTTTTTCAGGTTCAGGAGGATTGTTTCATGGAGCTGTCATTTGGTAGGTCTGTCAGCCATGAGGCATTTGCCGTCTCCACTGGATGTATTTTGCTTTGGGTTCAAAAACAAGTATAGAGGGAAAAAGGTATTTTGAGCCAAAGGGGGACATTTCTGTTGACTCCATTTCCTGAATTACAGACCTCATTCCCTGACAAATCAGACCTACAACAAAATGTTGCTGCATAGAGTGTTCTTGCTCAGGTTTTTCAGCCCGTCAGCTCTTCACCTCATTCTACAGCAATCCTCACCCCTTTTGTGGCTTTTTTCACCCAAATATCAGTCAGCATTCCATGTTTAGTTCTTCTTAGGTTGTTTCCTCAATAATGGCTTTTTCCCTAAATATTTTTGGTATGCCTGCAAACCTTGGGCTTCTCCCAAGTCTTTTGATGCCTGCTGTCTGTGCTGTTTAACTACATATGGATTTGCACTTGGAAAATTACAGGATTTCCAGAAGTAGGGCTCCTAGTGCGAGCAGTCAGAAGACATTGTGTGACTTTTCTGGCCTTTTCTCCTACATTGATTTTCAGCACTAAAAAAAATAGTGATGGTTACGAGTTGAAGATGTTGGCTGAACTCCTCTGCAAAATTCCTTGAATAAAGAAGGTGACGGCGTGATAAATGCCTCATCTGGAAATTCCAGCAGTTTGGTACTAATATATTGCAGGAATGGGCAGAATGTTTGTCAGTTCTCAGGAAAGTGACAATGTTTGCTTGGCAGCAGCAATGCAGCATTCCTCACTTCTAGGTCAGGCGGTCAGAATGCATGATCTCAGACGTGGTCTGCACCTGTTCATGTAGGTCATTCTCATCTACAGACCACGGGATGCGGTTCTGCCCCCAGCCGACTTTGTTCCCCAATACAGTGCACTAGGCTCTTGTGGGTGGACCATGGGCTTCCACAAAAGACAGAGCAGATCTCACAAGCCCAAAGTCTGCCCACATATGGGATGCACACTGAGCTCCTCCTGCAGCACACCCAAATCCACCATGAGCTGCCACTAAGTCCAGGCCCTTGGAAATGCACAGGCTCTGCTTTCTCAACCCCCTGAAAAGGCCCGCAAGCTCTACTCTCTGACCATTCACATTGTGCCTACTTGCCTGTTACTCACCCACTCGCCCTGATGAGGGTTTTCCTCCAATCACAGGCAACCCTGTGCTTTCCTGAAAACCTTCTGTTCCTTCAGCTCCAGGCAACCCTTCTGTGGATCTCCTCTCAGGCAGGCTATGCCCAGCTGATGAGGGTTCGATGAGCCGATGCAAAGCATCAGGATGGGACCAGGGGGATCCACTCAGCCAGGATGCTCACTGGATGACCTGGGACGGGCACCATCTCCTATTTATTTATTTAATTTAGAAACTGCACCGATAGTCCTAGATAGGACTCTTTGGGCAGGGGACAATTGAAAGTAATAAAAACAAATAAAATACAAAAAGCAAAATACAAAAAGAATACAGTTTGGGCAACCACATAGATCATTGGGCATGTCGTGAGTGGAGCCGGCTGGTGCTGGAGGTCAGACTAGATGGCCCGGGAGACCCCTTCTGACTCACTCTACTTCTATGTTTCTATTAATTAGAATTGTTTTAAACAAGCATAGCAATCTAAAACCATCAATAAGTTTCATATAAAATTTTAAAACTATTCAATTACTAAAATGTCTGGAAGATAGAACTATTGTCAACTGGCACCAAAATGATTGCAATGAGGGTATCAGGTATACCACTCTGAGGAGCCTATTGGGGCACAACCACCAAATAGGCCCCCCCTTTCTGTTTGTCATCCTCTTCACCTCTTTAGGAGATGGCTCTTTAAGAAGGACCTCTGAACCAGATCTTAGAGGGTCAGGTAGCTATGTATGGAAGAAGTAGGCAGTCCTACCTACCTACCTATCTATCTATGATTTATATTCCACCTTTAAACAAAACTCAAAGCAGCTTATAATATATTCTTCCTGTTGCTCCCCATCTTATCCCCACAACAGCAGCCTTGTGAGGGAGGTTGGTTTGAGCATCTGTGACTGGCCCAGAGTCACCCAGTCACCTATCTCCAGGGATATGTGAAAGCTACAGGGATAAAATGGGAGACTGGTAGGGGAACTCTGTACACCGCCATCACCTCCTTAGAGGAAAGGCAGAATGCAGAGAATGTGGGTGACCCTGGAACGGCGGGGCAGTTGGGGTACAGCTGGCCTCTAGCCTAGTATAGACCTAGCTGCTGACAGCCGAGTTCATGGAAAGGGGGTGTCTGAAAATAGCATGGGTATCTATAAGCTACCACGGAGGTGTCTCGGTGGTGTCAACAGATAGAACAGCAACTGCATCAGAGGCAGCATTGCGGCCTTCACTTTGCAAGACATTTCTTAAGTATGATTTCCCTACTTTGCTATCACCGTACAACTAAGTACTTTGCCAAATACCTGATTAGTGGCATCCTTGGTGGCTTTTGCTTGCCCTTCAAGCATACAACTGGACTTAGCTGTGCCCTGTACAGTGTCCAGATCTCTCTGCTCTGCACATACTTTGGGCGTGACATTGTTTGCTCCTGATCACATTGCATTTTTGAGGTTGATTATGTTAATCAGTAATAGTTGCTTGACCTCGAATCCGTTCATGATTTTACATTCAAGCAGCTTTGCTGGAGATCTTCCCTGTCCTTTGTTCAGCAGAACATCCTTGGTTATCAGCATCTCCTACACAGGCCCATAATCAGCCCAGGAGTTCTGGAGGGGTCCCCATAAAAGTCCGGAGTGGGGGGAACCCATCTGATTTGGAGGCCTCTTAAAGACAGCATTGTAAACCATTTGAAAAACACAGAGGGGTGAGAAAATGCCTGCCCAGGCTACAGACCTGCTCCTGCAGAGCTGAAATTCCTCATCTCAGCAAATCTCAGGTCATTGCGGCGTTTCTTGCCACTGCACTAAGCTGGGTGCGGCTCACATTCAGGTTTCTTGAGACAGGGAGGGTCTTTCTGCACAAAGTCTCCGGACTTGGAAGGTTTCATGCCTCTATGCCTACACACAAGTACAGTGGCATCCACTACTGCGGTGTGCTAGGTATTTTTTTTTTTTAAGATGGCTATTTTCAGCAGCCCAGATAGTGCCAAGGAGAGGCAAGGAGCACCTCTGGGATACCGTCCAGCCTAATTCTGCAGCCCCAGGCCGCCTCCACTCCCTGCCCCGCAGCATGACCTCTTGTTCCCCCTCCAAGGCCCAGCTGATACCTGGAGACATCCACTATGGATCTTTCTGCGCCAGCTGCAAGCGGAGCAAGGCAGGGCTCAGCCTTTGGAGTCCCAGCTCCGAGGTGACAGCATCTGGGACTCCAAGGGTTCGTATGGCTCACCAGACAAAGTCGGGAGGCCATAGGATGGCACCCTTGAATAACTCCTGATGCTCCCTTTGCTGCCATTTTATCCTCGAGTCCATCAGGCTATATTCACTCTTCCCATTCACTACTATCACACAGGACAATCAGGCAAAAGATTGTGTCAACCATTTATTTATTTATTTGTTTGTTTGTTCACAGAACATACAGAGTTCAGAAAACCGCATCTGAAATAGTGTAGACATGTGAAGTGCAATTCACAAAAGAAATTTACTGCAGTTTCAGAAATGCTCGTGTGGATGTGATCCCTGCTTTTGAGACAGACCATGCTTACACAGTAAGCACACAATGCAAGGGAGAGTGCTGACCAAAGCGTCTAAAATAGGATGCTTGCACATCTGCAACGTCCCGAAATGTCACCACCTCCCTCTTTTATTGTGTCCTTAAATCAAGGAACCGAAACATTCCAAAGAGTCTCCTATCAGCTTCAGAAATAAACATAAGTCAGGAAAGAGGCATCTTTGGCACTTTTCATCTGTCAGTACTTTGCATCTGTCAAATGATTTCTTCCCCCACCAAACACTGTAATAGCATCCTCCAAAACATCAGTGGCTTCTCCACCACAGTTTAATCTTCCTCAAAATATTGTCCCTACATATAGATTATAAAATAGATCTTGTTCTAGGAAATCTACAGATTATCTTCTTCAGATTGAATTTTAGATTTTCAGTAAGTGTCAATATGATTCTGTCCTATTAGAGACAAACATTATGTACCTTTTTTCTTTCAACCTAGCACAAACCCAGATTTCCCTTGTAATCTCTCAGTTTCACACAACTAGACATCAGCTTAAATTATTATTATTATTATTAAATATTAAATATTAAATAAAATACCCTTCCCCCTTACCAGATGTCTGATCTGGTATAGAACAGGGAACTTCCTCCCTGTTTTAAGATGTAGTGTGAATACAGTTTCCATTTCTCTTACGTCAGTATGGCTGAGTGCAGAGCAAATGACTT
This sequence comes from Varanus salvator macromaculatus, assembly GCA_023646645.1. Taxonomy (NCBI): domain Eukaryota; kingdom Metazoa; phylum Chordata; class Lepidosauria; order Squamata; family Varanidae; genus Varanus; species Varanus salvator. The sequence continues at coordinate 2,408,228 of JAIXND010000792.1, forward strand.
CAAAAAGCCAGAAAGATCTGGCCCGAGTCCAACTGGCCGTGACCCATTTGTGGGTCCAGCTCTACCTAGACATGAGTCACTTCTTCTGAAGCTGAAGTGGTGGCCACAGCCCTGGAAACCCTCAAAGGGTGCATTCCAGCCCAGGCTGCCTTGTAAGAACGTGTTTCTCGGATTTTCAGAAAGCAGCCAGGCTCTGCTCCAAAAGCTCGGTGATGTCGATGGTGGATTTAGAGGTGTCCTCGTCAGCCCAGTCCCAACCTGTAGCGTTGGAGGCCTCCATGATTTCCCAGGGAAGTGCTGCAGGCTCCAGCTGCTCCAGAAGAAGGTGTTCCCTTGTCTCCACGGAGCACCCTGAGACATTTTCCTCGGCGCTTAGGGAGGGCACCATGAGAGTAACGTCCTCTTCAGCAGTGTAGATTTGGAAGAAGATGATCGTGAGCAGAATAAAGAGAAAACGTTTCGCATAACTGCGCTCCTCGGCAGGGTAATAGCGCTTTACCTGAGGGAGAGAATGAGGGAAGTTAGGCCTGAATACTTGGAGCATAACAAGCATGAATGCCAGTTCAGTATTCATCCTGTTGCTTCCGTGCACGTTTTCTAGAATCCTTTTCAGCTAATGACACCAACCCAGAAATTTAGGTACAGGGCAGCATGACAGCCTTCCTGATGTCTGCATGTCTTTCCTGCCTACACTTCTCAAAACCTGCTCATCTGCCCTGCATATTGGCTCTACCTCAGTTTTCAATTGCTTTGCCCGGATCAAAACTTAAGGAAACCCCCAAAACCTCTTTACTCCCTTGCTTCCTAAAGTGCAGAAGAGAGGGAATTTTTTTTTTCTATTGCTTTTTGGTGGTTTGTGGGAGAGGTTATTAACTTGTCACAGCAAGTCCTACCTAATGAACAGATTCTCATCAGCACCTGATCACCGCCTTTTTCAGTAAAGTGCTTTTTTGCATGCACAGCCCTGGGAGGAAGGAAGTCTGTTGCATGCCTGATGGAAATCCAAGATCTTCCATCATCTTGCAATGGTACGTACAGGGGAAGTTTCACCTGTTGGATTTCAGCCAGTCATGCAACCATAAGAGTGGATATTAGGCATTTAGCAGCTCTCAATCATTGAGAGAGGGGCACAGGCTGTGAGAGACCTGTTGTCTGAAGGGCAGAAACTGCTGACATTTGTTCTTACGGGCATTCCCCGACTTGAATGGACTACTGAACTGTTACAGTGGCCCTCCAAAGGCCGGAGCACTACTGCTTCCACCAGGACTAGCCAAACTGGCCAAGGGTGACGGATGATGGGAGCTGCAGTCAAGCGACATCTGGAGGGCCACAATTTGCCCACCCGAACCAATTGAGTCTCTGCGCAATCCCAGGCATGCTTCCACAAAAAGGCCTAAACTCGGGAATGCTGCTCCGGGCGCTTGCTGCACCGCTGAGGAAGCGCAGATGCCCTGTTGCCCGTCCGACGTCGGAGACGCCAGCCGACCTCCCTCCGGCGAGCGCAGGAGTGCAGGCTCCTGGGCCGGCGCGGGCCTCCAGTTCCCTCCTGCCGCAACTTACCACTGGAGGATAGAGCACTCTCCGCGCTCGCTTCTTGCTCCGGCTCGTCTTGGAGGCGTTCCTGTGGGCCGGGGTCTTCCCGACCTCCGGGAGGGGATCGAAAGTGAAGTACTGGGGCCCGGTGGGCCGGAGCTTTGCGGGGGTGCAGGGCATCCTGAACGCTGGCAGAGAAGGTTCGCAAGCGTAGCACATGACTGCTGCCGTTGCCGAGCCGTGCAAGGCTTTCATGCAGGGCGGGAGGCGAGGGGCGCTGGCGAAAGACTGAAGGGCGCCGCGACGCCGCGGCTTTATGAATGGCCGAAGCCCGCCCTCGCCGCGCCTGGATTGGCCCGGCAGCGCAGGGGCGGCGCCCGGCCTCGCGGGGCGGACAGCTCACCCGGGAAACCCCAGCTTGGCTAATAGCGCGCGGCCGCGGCGGCACGCCCACAGCGCGCGGGGGGGGGAGCGTGGCGGGGGGAGCAAGAGGGGAAAGGGCGGATTGTGAAACGGGGAGAGTGTTAATCGCGGAAACACAGGCGAAGCGCGCACCCACCTTCCTCCTAGCATTTCACTGTGCGTGCCAGATGTGTATACATCCTGGCTTATAAAATACACAAAACGACACTCTTAGGCCACAACAGCGAAAACCCGTATTGGATCCAAGCGCTCGCCTTAGGAAGTATTATTTGCCGTCTCCATTTCTCCTTTCCTCCCTCCCTCCTTTCTTTTTTCTCCATATACTATTCTGGCTATTCTGAGATTTTAAGATTTTTGTTTACTAAGAATATCTCATACTATTCTGAGATTTTATTAGTGGTTTCTTTGTGATGGCTGCTATTTATGATGTATTTAAGCACAGTATTTAAACCAGCTATTTAATTATAAATAATAGAAATGTATGAGATAGGTAGGCACATAGATACAAGGGGTGTTCAATGTATTCTCGGTATCAGCATGAAGAAAAAGGAATAATAAATTGAAATAATTTTTATTTTTCAATGTAATCTCCCATAACTTCAATACACTTATTACATCTAGAAATTAACTTTGCGATTCCCTGTAAAAAATACATAGAAACATAGAAACAGAACGAGTCAGAAGGGGCCTCCTGGGCCATCTAGTCTGACCTCCGGCACCAGCCAGCTCCGCTCACGACATGCTCACCATGTGCATGTCCAGCCTATCTTTGAACACCCTCACCAATGGGGCCTCAACGACCTCTCGTGGAAGCCCATTCCACACCCTCGGGGTCCTACCTGTCAGGAAGTACTTCCTGGCATCCAAATGGATCCTTGAGCTTTGCTCCACTGGAACACGTCCTGCCCTCCTCTGCAGGGGAAAACAGGTCACCATCTCCATGTGACATCCCCTCACATACCTGTATGTCGCCAAGAGATCCCCTCTGAGTCTCCTCTTTTCCAAGCTGAAGAGACCCAGTTCCCTCAGTCTCGCCTCATACGGCATCCCCTGCAAACCGGCCACCAACCTTGTGGTCCTTCGCTGCACTGACTCCAACCTGGCTATATCCTTTTCGTAATGAGGGGCCCAAAACTGAACACAGTACTCCAGTTGTGGGTGCACCAGAGTCGTGTAGAGTGGTAGTAATACCTCTCTCGATCTTGAAGCCACACTTCTGGCTATGCAACCAAGGGTGGCATTCGCCCTCTTGACCACCACATCACACTGCTGACTCATGTTTAGCCTGTGGTCAACCAGTACCCCAAGCTCCCTTTCACAAGTGCTGCTCTCCAGCCACTTGTCACCTAACCTGTACTTATGACAGCTATTCCTATGCCCCAAGTGCAAGACCTTGCACTTATCCACATTGAACACCATCCTGTTGTCTCCTGCCCACTTCCATAGTCTGTCCAGATCCTTTTGGATCTGGTCTATCTGCTCCTCAGTTGTGGCCACTGCTCCAGTTTTAGTGTCGTCTGCGAATTTGATCAGCAGACTGTTCACCCCTTCTTCCATGTCATTTATGAAAAGATTAAACAGGATCGGCCCCAGGACTGAGCCCTGGGAGACCCCGCTTGTCACTGGCCGCCATCCCGACGATTCCCTGCCAATGGTTACCTTCTGCTTTCGGTCAGTCAACCATGCCCTAATCCACCGAACAGTGCTTTGGTATATCCCAAAACTCCTCAGTTTCTCCACCAGGATATCATGGGGCACTTTGCCAAAGGCCTTGCTGAAATCCAGGTATACCACATCCAAATACCCTTTCTCCTTGTCTAAAAAATGTGCATTAATTGCCACCTTGAGCTCTTCATCATTGGAAACTTGCTTTCCACAAAGATCTTTTTTTAAATTCGGGAATAGGTAGTAGTCACTGGGGGCCAGGTCCAGGCTATAGGGTGGGTGGTTTATTTCTTTGAAACCCCGGTCTCACAAAGCAGCCTTCGAAACACACGCCGTAAAAACAGGCGCGTTGTTGTGAAGAAGCATCACACCTGCGGTCAGTTTTCCCCGCCTTTTTTCTTTAATTGCTTCTCTTAAATTACGCAGAGTGGTTGCATAAGATGCTGCATTTATGGTTTCACCTTTTTTCGTGTACTCGATCAATAAAATTCCATTTGAGTCCCAAAACACTGTGGCCATGATTTTCCTGGCCGATGGAGTGACTTTGAATTTCTTCGGAGGGTAGCACCTTTTTTATGCCACTGCATGGACTCCTGCTTACTTTCAGGGTCATAGTGATGAACCCAAGTTTCATCTCCAGTAACAATTTGGTTGAAAATACTCGATGGATCTTCACCACAGAGCTCTAAAAACTCCCTACAGCACTCGACTCACACTTGTTTCTGAGGCGCCATGAGCATTCGTGGCACCCATCTTGCACAGACCTTTGAAAGCTTAAGATGGTCATGAAAAATAGTAAACATGGTACCAATGGATAGGTTTGTCATCTCTGCTAACATTTTGATTTTTATTCGGACATCTTCCAATACAAGTTTCTCAATTTTTTTCACATTTTCTTTCGTAGTGGCAGTAACCAGCCCACCTGAGCGAAGGTCGTCTTCAATGCTTTCTCTGCCCCTTTTAAATTCACTTGATGACTTTTGAACAGTAGATAATGAAGGTGCAGAGTCCTGGTAAACGGCCACCATCTCTTCGTGAATGATTTTTTAACTTTTTCCTTTTTTTGCAAGGAACTTAATCACAGCACGGTGCTTGATTTTCTTCAACATTGTCATGTCAGACATTATGGTCGTCTTTCACTGAGAATTACTAGGGAACTAATGATCACACTTATTTGAAATTTTGCATGTATACCCTCAGATAGTGTCATTAGCTAATGAAATAATTAAATTACCCACATCAATAGCAAATCAACCCGATACCGAGAATGCATTGAACGCCCCTCGTAAGTTATCCTGGGAGTGCAACTACGGTGTCTCTTACCTTCTATCTAAATAGGACTTTTTTGGGGGGGGAGAGTAAAAACGTGGATAGGATAGTGCCCAAAGTGATGCTGAGAAGGGTGACAGGTCGGTGATGGCAAGGAGGGTTTTCAGGGCATGGACAAGAGGCCTGGGCAGGATCTGTGACTGGAAGCTTGGATACAGATTCATGGATGTTGCTTATGCTCTCTGATCTACCAAATGTACTTGGGAATGCTTTCAGTTTATCAGAGAGACCAGGGGAGATGGTATGGATCAGACATCGTCTCGTGTTCCACTCCTTGTAATTTGGGTCCCTGTACACATGTGTGGCTTAATTTTGCTAAATATAACCTCTCTGGCACATTTGCTCCATACACATGAACTAAATGTTCGACTGCAGCAGCTCCACGCAAACATGCTCTCCCGCCATCATAAACATCCTGCATAACAAACACACCCACGCTGCCTTCCTTTGCTACCCTTAATGGTGCAGGCCGTGAATGCTTGCAAATGCACAACTAATCCACGGGATGGTCCTATGCAATTGTGGAAATGTTACATCTGCCCTTGGGAAGTCGGGGGGGGGGGCAAGAAAGAAGAGGTGGAGTGGTTCTGGCCAAGATGCCTATTGCCTGGGTTCCCACAAGCCATAATCAAGGTAGAGTATGGGCTGAATGTGGACTACTGTTGAGTTGTGGGTTGTTATATGCGCCCAGCCATGTTAATAAAGCTCAGCTGGTCAGCCATGAACAAATTACTATGCACAGCCCAACAACAAACCATAGTTTATGGACTACATGAGTTTGGTCATCTATGGCAGTAGGTGCACATGGAATGCGCCTGGTGCCAAGTTTGTATACATTTCAGCACCATGTCAAAACTGTTTTAGTTGCCCAGTATTTTAATTGCTAATCATTATGATTTGATTTTATACTGGTTTTGCTATTATTTATTAATTGTTGATTATTATGTTATACCTTGATGTTTTAGATGCTCTGTGGAGATCAAACATGTATATTATGTTTAAATGTTTTATTGTAATTTGTAATTTTTGTTTTATATTGTATATTATATTGTATTTATGGTTTTGTTGTTGTAACTCGCCCAGGGAGCCATGTGGCTAATAGGGTGGGCTGGAAAGCTGATTAAGTAATTAATTAATTATTGTATCTGGATTTGTATTGGTTTTTTGTACACCATCTGAGAGCTTTTGCTGAGAGAGAATGGTTTGTAAAAGCCTTAAATAAATAAATAACTGGAGAAATGAACTGCAATGTAGGTTTGTTCCTAACCATTTGCAGCTTCAGAGTGGCTTTCTTTGTTAGATTAAGTTTCATCAGATAAATCAAACCATAGAGCCAGGTTTATAAATACTTATATTGGTGAGTAAACAGGGTCTGAAGCAAAAAACGGAACTATGTGAATTAGATTGGATCTTTCTGACTTGAGCATTTTTTTCTGAAACCAAGCCCCCTCTCTCCTCTGCGCATTCATCTGTTTTTGCAGGGGTGTCTTTTAGCGTATTGTACAAATGCACGCATGCACACTTTAGACCATATGTAAAGGGGCATATGCAAATCTGTGTATTCTTTAAGGTCCTGTGAACTGGAGCCCCAGATGTTTTGGGTATGTGGCACTGCCTCTGTCGGGAAATGTTACACTCTCCTTCCCCGCCACTCTGCTCCAAGGCTGCATGAGGCATTTATCGTGAGCTTGTGTTTATGGGAGTTTGCAGGGCCTCTCCATCATGCTGTCAAGCTCCAGGGGCTCTCCTGAGTTTTCCAGGCGCTTTTATGGGTTCTTTGAGAGGGAGGAAAATCTGGTACTTTCCTTGATGGCACCATTATTTGCAACAGAGGCCAATTTGCAATTGCAATTAAATTTTCACAATTTAATTTCGTGCCACAGCGGAACACATAAGAATATACGGAAAGACAGAGTGGAAAACCCCTGGAAAAAACATGGTTAAAGATAGCTCTCTTCCTTCCACAAAGAAAATGGGCAAAGAAATCTCCACATAGGTCTAGATTAAATGCCTCATGCAGAGGAGCCCCAGGCGACAGCTTCCGAAGGCTTTTCTTTTTAATAAGGGTCAGGGCTTCCTTAAACACTTCTTGGGGTGTGACATCCAAGTGGTTTTTCAAGGTTTTCTGCAGCCGCTGTTAATGTAGCTATTTAATATTTGGGACATTCACCTATGAATAAAGAAGAGGTAAGCTCAAACTAGCAACCACCAAAGCTACCGCAAACTGGATTATGTTAATATTATAGTACTGTTAACTTATCCCTGGACTTTATACCTTTAGGCTAGAGTAGATGACCTGCTTCCCTGTTGGTGTTTGGATTCAGGTTCAAACTGCAAGATAACCCATGCTCAGGGGTTGAGTATGAGCTGAGTATGGATTCTCACTGAATCATGGGTTGCCATTGAACTGGGAGTTATCATGTTGTCTGAAACCAACTGAGATATCAAACCATGGTGAACCAATCCACAGTTCACAACCCAAGAACAAACTATAGGTCTTCTTCAGGGGTTGTTTGTGGTTAACCTTTAGGCTTGTAAAAGCAGCTGGGTTCAGACAGCATGCCAACCCATGCGTCAACAGCAGTCCATGATTCAAAACAACCCATACTTTGTCCTGCTGTGTGGGTTATTGTATTCTCTAGATATTAGAAGGTGTGGGTAATTTGGATTGAGGTCACAGTTCTGAGTCATATTTCCCTCTCTCAGTCCTTTCCTAATTAAAACCAACCCAGGTGTTTTTATACGCTCCATTAGACTTGATCCAAACCTCTATTGTCACTACATAAATACAGTTTTAAATCTAAGGAAATTCTGCTGAAGCATCTCCTACCTTACATTTAACTTTTGTTTAACTGCCCAGGGAGCCTTGGTTATTGGATGGTATAAAAACAAACAAACAAACAATTAATTTGTCCCTAAATGCAGGTGTTTTTTCCAAATAGAAATGGTACATGAAATGTGGCTAAGAGAGCAATATATCCAACATGTTGCATATTATACACCCCTGTTTGTGGGTATTTGTAATACACAATCCCAAGCAGCAGCGGGGTTTACCAGGGTGACAGTTTAGAAGAGCGTTGCTAAAATATATCGATGTGTATGGGCGATATTTTCTTAAAACAAATGTAACATCTGGATCCAATTCTTGGCTATTCAGAGAACATGAGGAGTCACAGGGTAAGAGCTTGGTTTCCTGGTCACTGACATGACTCTTTTATTTCAGTTTCAATGGAAATTGGGCCAATGGAGGGAAAGAAAAATGTTGCATTCCCAGTCTTGTCAGCAGATTCCCCACATCCTGCAGAACTTGCAGTAAAGCAGCAATAAGTTTCTAAACTTTACCAACATTACAGTCAAAACAAGCCAAACTCCCTTCATGGGAAATTAGATTGGGGAAAAATAGTTCACATTTCTAGGTTACCAGAAATCTGGCTGGAGAGTTGAACTCAGATCTCCTGAGTCCCAGTCCTGCACTTTTAACCACTACACCACACTGTCTCTTATTTTAGTTATAGCCTTTCTCCTTAATTTCTGTTATGTGCATCTACTATTATACCTCTGCTTGGCCTGAGTGGAAGCTGGCTATTCCGAAAGGCTGTGGAGCACACCCAGCATGCTCAAACCATCCCAGTGATCCCAGTGTTAGGACAGAATAAATGCAGAGATGAAATGGAGGCTCCTCTCCCACAGAGAGCTTCACCTCCTCCCGCCCTCCTAAATGGAGTGGATCCTAAATCAAACCAAGCTAGAGCTTTCCCTAGAAGCAAAAATGATGAAACTGAAGCTGTTGTACTTTGGGCACATCATGAGAAGGCAGGACTCCCTGGAGAAGACAATCGTGCTAGGAACATTTGTGATGGAGTTACTCCATCAAAGAAGCCACAGTCTTGCGTTTGCAAGAGCTGAGCAGGGCTGTCAAGAACCAGGCATTTTGGAGGGCTTCCATTCACAGGGCTGCCATAAGCCAGAAACAAACTGACAGCACATAACAACAATATTAAATGGGCACCCCATTTATGGTTATAGTTTTCCCTCCAGGCAAAAGCATAACTTGGGGGTGGAAATTTGAGCAAACAGTGGGAAGGAAAGAATTAAGCAAAAGCATCTCCCATCCACAGCAGCTTTTCCCTTTTTTGATCTCTGCACCCAAAGTAGCTTTTAATTCAAAGAGAAAGTAACAGAGCCATGTGGGGATGCAAGAAACTGTTTGAGTCTGTGGGGCTGGATACAACGGAAGCAGTCACAAAGCCAGGAGCACATATGGAGCATATTGCAAATGCTCCATTGGCCAGATGCTGTATGGGGTGAGAATTTTCCTGAAAAGATGGGGGAAGTAACATGATTAATTCCACACTGCATCATACAAGCAGCTAACTCAGCTGTCTCAGAATAACAGAAATAATAATGTGTGTGTTGCAAGAAGGACTCTTTTCTGCAATCTTCTACTGTCAGTCATATTGCCCCAAAAATATGCTTTCAAAAATACGTGATCTTAGTAGTATCCTCCGGATGTGGTATCAGAGTAAATTCAAGTGAAATGAGGATAAATTCGTGAGAAATATAGCAATCTGAAAGTGAAAAAGAACCACAAGGAGCATTTTACTCAAGCTGCGCCAAGTTAGCACAGCTATCTAGTTTTTAGGGCCCTGGGAAAGACACCCGTCCTCCATGAAGCACACTTCCCAGTAGCGGCTCTGTGTGCGCGTTGTCTTTCCCATCAGCTTGCCTGCTGCCATTGCTCCTTCTCGCTGCTGTGGTGGCCTGGGCCCCAACCAGACGCAGCCAAACAAGCCGGCTGCAAGAGTGGGAAGGAGCAATGTCCGTCCATCTGTCAGATTTATATCCCGCTTTCTCCTTACAAAGAACTCAAGTGACTTACATCATCCCGCCCCCCGCCCGCTCTCAATCTCACCCTCGCAACAACCACCCTGTGAGGTAGGCCGGGCCAAGAGTCTGTGACTGGCCCAGAGTCACCCGGCGGGCTGCATGACTGCACAGGAACTGGAACCCGGAGTGCATGAGTTCCAGCCCTTCACCACTGCACGGCAGGGCCTGCTGGAGCCAGGGCCTGGTCAGCAACCCTGGAACTGGCCGCCAGGAGACGTTGCAAGATGCTCTGAAGGAAAATTAGACAAGCTCGCAGGGGACAAAGCTGTCAGTGACCACTAGTCCAGTTGGCTCTACATGATGTCCAGTGCCAGGCGCAGTCTTTCTTTCAATACCACTCCCCGCAGGAGGAAGGTGTTGCGGCGCTCAGGCCCTGCTTGTGGGTTCCCATGAGCCGCTGGTTGGCCACTGTGTGCGCAGAAGGCTGGCCTTGATGGACCTTCGTCGGATCCAACACAGCTTTTCTTACGGGCATCAGGTATTCATTCCAACCTCATTAGAGGTTTTCTACCTATACAGAGAGAGAGAGAGAGAGAGAGAGAGAGAGAGAGAATGAGAAAAAAATTCTGCATCACAGTAAGCTACTTCAATAAAATTCAACTGTATGATCAAATTAAGCACCTCTGTGTGTTCTTTTTTTAATTTTGTAAAATGTATTTTGATTCTCCTGGTTATGGTGAAGGGCAAAGAGCACTGCTGGTCAGAGGGAAGTCCCTCCATCTGACCTCTGTAAATCCTGCCTTGAATCCAGAGGAGTGATCAGGTATTGGCCAAATGGCTTCGTGTTCATGCTTTCTGTTTTATGGTCTAGAACAGCCTTCCCCAACCTGGAGGCCTTCAGAGACTTTTGGACTGCGATTCCCAGAATTCCCATCCAACAGAGCAAATGACTGGGAATTCTGGGTGCTGCAGTCTAAATATGTCTGGAAGGCACATGGTTGGGAAAGGCTGGTCTAGAAACTTAATCTAACTCTCTTTTAAAGGAAGCAAAGACGCTTCGATGGCTGCATTTGATACCCATAACTAGTTTCCATGCTCATATGTTAAGATTGTCTCCCTGCTTGTGTCATACCTTCCATATTTCTGATTAGGCACACAGGATGCAAGCTTATTTATCTATTCATTCCATTTATTTATTGATCACATTTCGGTATTGCCCAATAACTGAAGTTCTTTGTGTGGCTCACTGGAATTAAAAACATAAAATGCAATATAAAACACAGTATCACAGTTTAGAAGCTTAAAGCTGCAGTATAAAACAGAAGTAAAAACCAAAATAAAACCTAGCAGCAATGCAAAAAATAAAAATAAAAATCGCAGTACAGAGCAACCCAAGCTTCCTGCCTGTAAACCTCTGAATGCATGGACAGAAGAGGCATGGAAGCGAACGTCACCTCTGCACTTCTCCTGCCCTGCAGAAGCATCCAATGCGCAGAGCAAGGTGTGGTGGAGGGGACTCTGCTGTCACCCTGCTCTGCACTATAGGCGCCAGGTGAGACTTTCTGGGAAGTTCATTCCACAGCCAGGGTGCCACCACAGAAAAGGCCCTCCTCTTAGCCTCCACCCATCTCACATCCTTTGGCATGAGCTCCCAGAGAAGGATCACTGAGGGCAACCTCAGGGGCTGGGCAGCTACACCTGGGAGGAGATGATACCTCGTAACCTGGCCCCAAGCTGAGAGCTCTGAATGCTAGGATCAGCCTAGGCACGGGCCGGCAGCTGGTGCAGAGGGAAAAGTACTGGCAGAATGTGACCGCCTGTGAACAGCGCCTGCCCTGTTTGGTCCGGCCGAGAGCTGGGCTGCCTCTGCCCAGGAAAGGGTGTGTATATGGATGAAAGCAGCTCTTGCACCGAAGCGCCATTATTTGGTTCACCAGCCCCACTCAAGCCGCGTGCCTTATGATGACTGCTGCACCGCAGGTGTTCCCATGCTGGCGTGGCCCCACCTTGCCGTTGCCCAGAGCCTGGGCCTGCCCCATGATTTGGCAGGGCGCGGCGGCACTCTCTCCGCGTCCATGGTGACGCTGAAAGGGCAGTACGCTTTCCATGATTTAGTCTTAGATATTTTTACCACGTTGGGTGCAGTCAAGGGGGGTGCCATTTGTACCTTCTGACTTAGAAGCAAAATGTCTTTTTAGCTGGTAGCAGCTTCTAGCTGGTAGCAGCTTTGGAAATGTTTTTGAAAATGCAATTTAAAATCAGTCAATGGAAGGGTTGAGCATTTTGTTAGACATTCACATGTCCTCACAAATTATGCTCTGAAATGAAATAAAAGAGAACAGGTGACTTCTTAAATTCAGCAGTGGCCTGGTGCTTCTTTAGGCTTGCTTGCTCTCTCACTCTTTCTTGTTTTCATAGAATAGCAGAGTTGGAAGGGGCCATGAAGGCCATCAGGTTCAACCTCCTGCTGTTGCAGGACATCATGTTACACCATCCCACTCAGATGGCTGCCCAGTTTCTTTTTGAAGGTGTCTAGTGTGGGAGAGCCCCCCACCTCTCTAGGCAGCTGGTTCCACTGTCCTATTGCTCTGACAGTGAGGAAGCTTCTCCTGATGTCCAGCCTGAATCTGGGTTGTTGCAACTTGAATTGATTCTTCTGTGTCCTACATTCTGGCATTAGTAAGAAGAGATCTTGACCTTCCTCTTTGTGACAGCCTTTGAGGTACTTCTAGAGGGATACCATGTCCTCCCTCAGTCTTCTCTTCTCAAGGCTGAATATGTCCAGTTCTCTCAGTCCCTTCTCATAGGACAGTGTTTCTAAACCCTGGGTTATTTTGTTGCCCTCCTCTGGGCAATCCTTCCTTCCTTCCTTCCTTCCTTCCTTCCTTCCTTCCTTTGAAATTATTTTGACCAGAAGCTGCTCACACAGTGGTCTAGCCAATTGGTCATTCCATCACTCGCATTGCTTGCTCCTTCACCTTTACTGCTTTGAGATGCCTGAAGATCTTGTGCTCTTTAAGCTGGTTCCACCCTTCTAGGCTGTTCCAGATGGGGAGCACAGCACCCTCCAGATGTTGCTGAGCTGCAGCTCTCAGCAGCCTCAACCACAACAGCCACCAAAGAGAGATGATGGGAACTGCAGTACCACAGCTTTGCGAGGCCACACTTTTCCCATGCCTGCATCACCCCATGACTTGGACACCCACCAGTCTCTTCCCAGCCACTCATATTTCTAGGTCCTCCAGGCTCCTTTTTGTAGCATCTTGCTTCAGAAAGAGATCTGGGGAGCTCAAAACCTTGCACACGTGTGTGTGTGTGTGTGTGTGTGTGAGAGAGAGAGAGAGAGAGAATGAGATTCCCCTTTCTGCACATGATCACAAACTCTTCTCCTAAGCATAGGGGAACCAAATTCCCCCCATTTGGTGCCCTCTAGATGTGTTGGACTATAATTCCCAGGATTTTCAGGCTTTCAGATGCAGCTCAGGAAATATTGGGTAACAGGAGGATTGGGACTGATATGCCGAAGTCATTGTGACAGCGTGTTGCGTGTGAGCTGTTCCCGAAGTCTGGCAGAGGCATTAAGTGTGCTCACAGATATCTGTTCAGGCTTCCTTGCTGTCAGCTGCTGGGCCCTGTGGATGCCTCCCCTCCCTCCCCTCCCCCTTGGGATGAGGAGGCTTCTGCACCCTTTTGCTGAAATCAGCCGGGCCTTCTCTCACCGTCCTTTCTTGTCTCCCGGGAAAGGGCAGGGGCAGGGGCAGGGGCGAGGGCTGGCTTGTGCACATGGACAGCCTCTGAAACAGCGGGAGAGAGAAACCGCACACAATCTGCTGCCAAGGGCACATGATCCGTTTGCTGTGGATCTGCGTGCTGCATACGATCCGTGACCGTTATCCTTGGGATTTCCACCCCGAACCAAGAGCGCACAAAATGTCCAAGTGGCTCTGGCCCGGGAGCAAGGCTTGTCCCAGCAGAAAACCCCATGGCCACAGGGACATGGGTGAGCGTTCCTTTCGCTTGAGTATTGATGATCTGCACCATTTCTTCCCTGGATGGACTCACCCAACTAGGTTTTGTTTGGGGCCACATCCCATTTCTGAGTTCAGCCAGGGTGGAACCGAAGCTTTTCACTGCCTGAGGTCCAGGACAAGGTCTCTGGCCCCTGGCCCCACTCCACGCATGGAAGCTGATGATGCTGGAAGCCCTGTCTGATTTCCGCAAGAGCAGCTGGCAATCATTTCCCATCGCTTCCCTGCAGGCTAGTCTAGAGAATGCTGAGCAAATGGTGTGGAGAAGGGAAGATTAGCCAAAAGGCGGACCCTAAAAGTTCAGATTTCGCTTTAAAAGGGTTTCAGAACTAGATCTGGCCCCTTTAGGCCACTCTCACAGTTTTCTGGTGAAGTCCAGCAGGAAACTTGTTTTGCCACTGCAGCGGAAAATTCGGGATGGCAGGAACCACAGTAAAGGCTGGGGCCCACGTGCATCCTGGAGCCCGCCGTTGTTTCCTCTTGAGCTAAGTAATCACAATGGTGGGAGAAAATATCTCACAGGCTGACATTTATTCAGGGTAGGTGTGGCATACCTGCAGATTTGCAACACAAAAGGAGGAGAGCTTTTACGTGCAGAGAGACAGCCATGTGGAGGTTGGCACCGGGCCTCTCGCGAGGTGCAGCGGGCACCACTAAGCTGGATGTGGAAAATTACGGATGTGTGGCTCCGGTTATTTTTAGCTCCAGGCAAATAGGAAAGCTACGTGTTTGGGCAGCAATCTGGGTATTTCCCAGGAATATACTCAGCCTTCCCTTTCACCGCTGGCTTAATCCTTCTTGTTTGACAGTTGCCACATGCCACAAAGTGATGTTGTCTTTATTCTCACGCAATGTGAGTGTAGTTGTGGATGACATTCAGGGAGAGAGAGAGAGGGTAAGGATTTTCAGACCTCCACAGGCAGTGCCAATCCATCTGTACCCATTCAGGAGTAAATCTTATTGAGTTCAATGGGAGTAACTCCTGAGTAAGTCGATATATTAGGGAAGAGCAACTTGTGGCTTTCCACATGTTGTCCAACCCCATGGCCTATCATTCAGCATGGCCAGTTGTCAGGGATGATGGGAGTTGCAGTCAAACCACATCTGGGGGGGCCATGGGCTCCCTGCCTCATTTGCACAGGATGGTCACCTCAGCCCAGCATTCTTGCCCTCAGCAGAAGACAGGCGGATGACCCCACAAGGCTGCTTCCCGACAGAGTCTGATCGAGCTGGGCCTTGCCGTACACCTGAGGTACACTGCTATTGGATGTGGAGGTTTGCTTGTAGGTCCCATGGCTATTTGTGGATCTGGCCTTCCTTTAGTCTTCCCAATTCTGTGTTTTAGGCACCTAAAAGTTAGGTGGTTGTACGCAGTGCAGCTGTGATCAGCCAAGGCCCTCGCTGATATATGTCAGGCAACAGCTAAGCCTTATTCAGCTGCTCTGTCCCTCATGCAGTTTCAATCCAGTGGGGAAAGAGAAGGGGCTTGGTGTGGTGGTGCAGCCAGGGCTCGCAGGGTCGAAGCACCAAGACTTTTTAATTAGCAGGGAAGATGACATCATCTGCCGCCTTCCTTGGGTTTTTCTGTTCCTTCCAAGCTTAGCAGCAGTCCTCACATCTGCTTCTGCAGAGGGACAACGATTTTTAGCAGTATATTGTTGCCATCTTACAACAAATACTGTGGTCATGGAGACAGAGACTTCTAGAAGCAGTTTGTTGATGTGGATTGATGTAGCTGCCTGAATATTTGCTTGTCTCTGTGACCGTCTTTCCTTCCTGCCATCCATCTGTGTGTTCCATTTATAGCCTGTCCTTCAACACAAAGACCTCTCCTTGGGCTCTCCTTGTTGGCATCGGGATTGCCATGGTGAATGAACAAACTTCAAAACTAGCCGTTACGCCTCTGTTAGGGCTTTGCTTGCTGGCCCAACCCCATCCACTGCTTCCCCATTGGTCCCACCCATTGCTGGAGCGGGCATGTCTGCACCCGTAGAGCGTACTAAACTTAGAACCTGCACAATCAGGCTCAAATCCATTTGCATACATCAGCTGCCTCCCCTCTTCCGGCAGATGTTTAGATAGCAGAGGGGTGGAGCTGAGAGGGATGCAGTGGGGTGGAGGATACTGTACCCCTTATTTGCAATTGCATGAGGTGGATGCCCAAGGAGAATTTGTGGTGACTAAACCACTCAAGTTTTGCAACTCTGGGACTCCCCGTTTCACTGTGCTCCATCCCCACAAGCACAACCCGGCTCCTGAGACAAGGTTGCCCGTGGCCCTCTTCTCTCAGAGGAGAAACACTGCTGCTTCACTCCTGCAAGAAGAACCTCTCCAGAAACCTGAACAGAACCCCATGAATAAACCAGGTCAACCTGCCAACACATATGAGAAGCCTAAAGGAAATAATCAACGTTCAGCAGGACCCAGTTTTAGGAGAGATCTGGGCGATTATTTATTTATTTTATTTATTTTACAAATTTATATGCCGCCCCCTTGCAAACAAGCCTCGGGGCGGCTAACAACATATAAAAAACAATATAAAACAATACACAATCTAAAACACAATCTAAAACTGGCCCATCTCATAGTCTCAAGTAAAAAATAGATTAACACAAACAATAAATAACAATAAATTAATTTAACAGTTAAAATATTTCTTAAATAAAAAAGTCTTCGCCTGGCGCCGAAAAACAAATAATGACAGTGCCAGGCGAGCCTCTCTGGGGAGCGCATTCCATAGGTGGGGCGCCACAGCAGAGAAAGCCCTCCTCTGGGTACTCACCCTCCTTATATCTCTCCCAGAGGGCTCCCAGAGGAGGGCATCAGCTGTCGATCGCAGGAGGCAGGAGGGCATATATGGTCGCAGGCGCTCCTTTAGGTAGCCAGGACCCAAGCCGTTAAGGGCTTTATAGATAACCAACACCTTGAATTGGGCCCGGACTTCAATGGGAAGCCAGTGTAGCTGACGGAGAACTGGGGTGATATGAGAACCACGCCCAGTCCCCGTCAGCACTCTGGCAGCTCTATTTTGCATCAATTGCAGTATCCGGACCGTCTTCAAGGGTAGCCCCACGTAGAGCGCGTTACAGAAATCTAACCAGGAAGTCACCAACGCATGTGTCACTGTCGCCAAGCAGTCGAACTCCAGGAAGGGACACAGCTGATGGATCAGCCGAAGCTGGTGGAAAGCGCTCCTCGCCACTGCTGACACTTGAGCCACCAAGGTCAGCTCAGAAGGGATCACACGATCAGAAGGGATCACACGATTAGAACATAGGAAGAGTCCAGCTGGCTCAGTTTAGTCCAGCTTTCTCTTCACGCCCCCATGGAAACCCGACAGCACCTAGAGGTGGGTGAACATTGGGATATTTCTCCTGATAGAGGAGGTCGCATTCAGCTGGCAGGACCGGTAGCCATCAAAAGCCTTCTCCTCCATGGATTTAGTTTTCACTGTGCCATTTCTTTGGTATGCTTAGCTGGGGTTTCTCCTTTCAAACACAGGAAGGTCCAGGCCTGAGTTTTGGCCTGTTCAGGACTGTAGAGAAACCCGTGGCTGGTGGCAGCCCTCCTGAGTTCCAGGTAGGATGCTTTCCCACCCCCGCCCCACCTGGAGACGTGTTCAGTGGAAGCCGGCACCTTCTACATGCAAAGCAGGTGGCCTTCCACTGAGTGCAGCCTTTCCTCTGAAAGTAATACCCTGGACTTCCCAGTTCTGCATAAAGGGCTGCTTTAGAAAGCAATCCAGGAAACTTCCATGTACAGAGTCTGCCCATGGGACTCCTTTGCCACCGTGCTAAGAGACCTTTCTCAGCCTCCCCATTGCTGGCCCATGTGGCCCCATGCAGTAATTTGTTATTCAGAGTAGTTTCCACTGGGGGAGGGTGCTTGACCTTCAGGGAATGCAGTCATGACATGGTTTTGTTTTTATTTTGACCAGAAAACCATGGGCCTGGGGAGTCCTGATCTGGAATGTAACCCAGAGCTTTCCATTCAGCTGCTGCCCAAGCTGTGGGCGTCTGTGCTCACAGCAGATGCGGCCTCGCTGAGTAATCTGGCTCCGAAAGGCCTCGCAAAGCGTGAACTACTGCTGACACTGAGCTTGCAAGAACCAGTTGACCTTGCTCTGGCCTCAGGGTCAGTCTGACTCCGGAGTCACCGAGCGAACGCACCAAGACCGGACCTGGGTCCTGAAGCCCGCTCCTGCCATTGTCTCGCTCACGTGACCGCAGAAAGGGCAGGTCCGAGCTTTTGTGAAGGAATGTTTGTCCTATGCGAAGCTGCATCAACTGACTCACATCTTGGCATCCAAGGAATGCTCCTGCGGTTTTGTGTAGATCTTTCTCCTCTCTCCCCCTGCACAGCCCTTTCCTTTTTTAACCTTTTTGCTCTTGCGTCATTCCGTGCTGAGTCACGCTGAAACAGCCCAGAACCTGCCGAGAGCAGATGCACCCGGGGAAAGGGGCTGCGATAGTAGAAAGGAGGGTCCTGGGTTCAAGGAAAAGCTGCGCTGGTGTGGCAATCACACTGTTTCATTAGACAGAAATGTCTCTCTCCTCCCTTTATGCTACCGTGTTGGTTGATCATGGGATCCTATTTAACAGGCTTTGATAGTGTTGGGAAAATTTGGGTAAACCTTGTCTGAAAAGCATTACTTTTGTGTGTGCTTTTGCATTGTGGGATCAAATCCTGTCTTCCTTCTCAAAACCAAGCTGACACTGTTTAAAATGGCATTCCCCCACTCCTTTCTCTCACCTTTAGCTGTGGGCTACAGCAAACAAGCCATTTAGTCCAAATTTACATTGTACACCATCACAGTGATTCAATAGTCACTGTTGTTATTCAGTTTACATGGAAGTATCTTGATAGCCCAGAGGGCTGCATGTGCCCTGGTCAATTCAGAATGTTTAGAATCTAGATAAGAGTTTGAGTTCATGCATAGTTTCAGTGGCTTGAATTTACATGTGTAAGCAGTCCTGGAGATGGGTTCAGGCTTCTGAACTAAAGTGTCAATTAGAAATATTGGGATCTTATTGTTACTGTGTGATTGACTGACATTTCTTTATCTGTTCTGTATGGGATGACCTCAGAATCTTATTGTAATCTTTACATTCTGTCATCAATTGCCCTGTACCTGTATGTGACTGGGAGTGTATAAAAAGTTTCTAGTTCTGTTGAAGCTTTGCAGCGAGCTTATCTCTGCTTGCCCGGTAATGGCCTTATTCTGAGTCAGCCTCGGGGCCTGGGATAGACAATAAAGACACGGAGGTTCATAATGACTGATCTTTCCTAGGACCCTGAGTTTTATTTCCCTTCTCAAATTGAGATTCCAGGATTCTGACAATAGCTGGGAGTTACACCAATCCATTTGTACAGCTAACCTTCCTGACTGGGGGCTTTAAAAAAAGCATTCTACCTACCCACACAGTTTTCGCACTTTGGATGTGAGCAGAAGAGAAAGTGTCTGCTCGAGGTTGGACCTTGTCATGGAAAAGAAGCTAAGTTGGCACAGAGTTGGCTACTGCAACATTAGGAAGCTGGAGGGGTTATTCTGCTCATCCGAAAGCACGTGCGCCTGACTGCTTTGCACCTGTGTGATCTGTGCATGTCGAAACCCTCAGTCAATTGCAAAAGTTTGCATACATTTCCAGTATGGTCTCCCTGCAAGACTCAATTGGGAAAATGCTTCCTCCGGGAATTCCTACTGCTTAGGAAAATGAAGAGTAGCACAGCTGTGATAAGCAGTAAGCTTATTTGCGAGATGTGTGTGTGTGTGTGTGTGTGTGTGTGAGACTTTTTAATAATGGAACACTGGAAGGCACCAGCAGAGCCTGTGTTCCAATCCACTGGCCGACACAGCAGAATGTCCACTTCCCAACGAACGGCCCAAGCAATCTTCCTGTGCCACATGTAGGCAACTGATGCATGTCCCAAGGAATCTGTCCAAATCACATATCTGTGGAGATTTCATTTCTGACAGGGTGATCCAGTGCAGAGGATTCTAGTGCACTTGAGCACTTGATATGCTCCTGGTGATCCTGAGGTGGAGAATGAAATCAACCAAAGCGTAAGAGAAAAGTGTGTAAGCCCAGGCTGGCGACAGGAAGGGCAGGAGATGCATCCTGTCCTGCCTCCTCCCTCCTCAGCAGGGTGGCGGTACAAAGCCTTCTCAAGGAGGCAGCAGGCAGGATCCTGCCACTTCTGCTCACGTCCTCTTGGCAGCTGGCTGGGTCTTCTGCTGTGCACCATCTGCCCGGGCCCCAGAGAGGGTTGAAGGGGGCAGCCCATAGTGGCTTCCACCCCTGCTTCTGCCAGAGCTGCTGAGTGCAGGGAGAGCCAGAGTTCTCCCTCTCCAGCATTGGCAGAAGAAGGAAAACCTGAGCCTTTGGCTGGCTGTCTTTAGGTAGCCCCCCGTGGACAATGCTTTTTTGCTGCTCTGGCCAAGGGACCCTCTCGCCATTTGGATGGGCTGTGGCTTAGAGTGTTTGTCCTACCAGACACTGCTCAGATGGCTGATAACCACCCTTTGGGAAGCAGGGGGGTTCACACGCAGTGCTAACCCACCTTTTCCCTCCTGTGGTTTAGTGGCCATGATACAGAGTTGGTTTTGTAGACATCTGTCACTCCAGTTTATGTCATGCAGCCTGTTCTGGACATGACAAAGAGGTAACATGTCAATACCCTAAACAATTGTGCCCTAGAACCATTGATCACGGAATCAGTGGGGGAGAGGGAACTCTGGACTTAATTCTAAGTTGTGCCCAGGAGCTCATGTGAAATGTGGGTGTTGTAGAACCAGTTGAAGACAACACTAATTCAATGCATCTGCAGATGGATGATTGTCAGGGAGGTCTAACACTGACACAGACATCTGCCCTTAGAGTCCTCCTGGGCTATTGGTTCTATTCTGTTTAGTCACAAAGTCATGTCCGACCCTTCACAACTCCATGGACAGCATTCCTCCAGGCTCTCCTGTCCTCCACCATCACTCAGAGTCCACCAAAGCCCACACCCTCTGGCCCAGTGACCTCATCCAGCCACCTCGTTCTCTCCTTTTGCCATCAATCATTCCCAGAATCAGGCTCTTCTCCAGTGAGTCCTTCCTTCTCATAAGGTGCCAAAGTATTTGAGTTTCATCTTCAGGATCTGGCCTTCTAAAGAGCAGTCAGGGTTGATCTCCTCTAGGACTGACTGGTTTGATCGCCTTGTGGTCCTAGGGACTTGCAGGAGTCTCCTCCAGCACCACAATTCAAAGGCCTCAATTCCTTGGCGCTCAGCCTTCCTTATGGCCCAACTTTCACAGCCATACATTGCAATTGACTATGCGCACTTTTGTCAGCAGGGTGATGTCTTTGCTTTTTAGTATGCTGTCTGGATTTGCCATAGCTTTCCTCCCAAGGAACAGGACTATTGGTTAAGGCAGATTATAAGTTCAGTTATAAAAAATAAATTAAAAATGATTTCAAAACAGGAAACTTCCTTAAATTAGAGGAATGATAAAAAGGGAGCTGCAAGAGGAAGTCAAACAGGGCCAAATTTCTCCAGAATGTTGAGTGGTTACTTAAACTACAGTAACAGACACTCAGCTAGTATGAATACCAGTCAAGACAGGTATTCCTGCTGCACACCAATTCCAACATTAACAAGTGGTGTCAATTGAACTTTAGAGAAAAAAAGGCTTCTTTCAGAAAGGGGATGTCTTGGCCAAATGAGGATAACAGAAAGTAACAGAAAGGAAATGCAAGGAGGCAACAAGAGGCGCTCACCCTGACAAAAAAGTGCAGGGAAGGGAAGGGAAGGGAAGGGAAGGGAAGGGAAGGGATGAAATCAACAATTGGAGTATATTGCCAACAGCAAGGCCAACAATACAAAGTATTTAAATATATCAGCAGCATAAAACCTGTTAGGGAGGCAGCTGGACTATTGGATGACAGCAGAGATAAAGGAGCAGTAAAGGAGATAAGGAGTTTGCAGGGAAGCTCAATGAATTCTGTGCTTGCAGATAATATAGGTAGCTCTCTGTCCCTGAACAGATGATTTCAGGACGGGAGTCTGAGGAAATGAAGTAAATAGTGGTGGCAAAAGATGAATACATACGATACAAAACTGGGTGGAATAGCCAACACCCCGGGAGACAAAAAGAAGATCCAGGGAGACCTAGAGAAGCTTGAACACTGGTCAGGAAGCAACAGAATGAAATTCAGCAGGGACAAATGCCAGGTTCTCCACCTAGGGAAAAAACCCCAAATGTATTGATACAAGATGGGGACTACCTGATTCGACAGCAGCGAAAAAGAAAGAGACTTTGGGGTTGTTGTGGATAACAAGTTAAACATGAGCCAGCAATGTGATACAGGTGCCAAAAAAAAAAAAGCGAATACTATCTTGGGATACATATATAGGAGTATCACATTCAGAAAAAGAGAGATACTTGTTCCCTTTTACTCTGCACTAGTCAGATCTCACCTGGAATACTGTGTTTAGTTCTGGGCACCCAGGTTTTTAAAAGATGCAGAAATCCAGAAAGGGTTCAGTGGAGGGCAACAAAGATGATCCATGGTCTTGAAACCAAGTGTTATGACCAGAGAGAGCTGGCCATGTTCAGCCACGACAAAAGAAAATTATGGGGGATATGATAGCACTCTACAAGTACCTGAAAGGCTGTCACAAAGAGGTAGGAATAGACCTCTTTTCACTCATCCCTGAGTGTAGGGAATGGAACAGCAAAGTTAAACTGCTCCACACCAAATTCAGGCTAGACACCAAGAAAAACTTCCTGTCAGAGGAATATGGCAGTGGAACCTGTTTTCAAGAGACATCATGGGCTCTCCCACACTAGAGACATTTCAGACAAAACTGGGCAGCCACCTGAGTGGGATGGTGTGAATTGCTGTCTTGCACCAGCAGAGAGTTGGACCCGATGACCTACTTGGCCCCTTCCAACCCTACTATGCTATGAATCTATGAAAAAAAGAGGATGGCTTTTTCGGTTGGTGTACTGTTAAACTATGGAATCCACCACCATGGGATAACCAGCAACTCTGATAACTTTACAAGTAGATTGGATAAATTGATGGAGGACAAAGCTATCAATGGTTACTAGTCCTGAAGGTGATACATTACCTCCAATGTACCTCTCGCTTCAGAATTGTAATCCATAATGAACTGTCAACCCACACAGCTGAACCTAAAGATTTGGGCAAAACTGTGTATTCCTTGAGCAGAGCTGCCCTGCATTTTTTTACTCCCTCTAACAGCAAGCACAGCTGGAGAGCACAGACAAGATTACAAAACTGAGCCACTGAGAAAGAAGAACCATGCCAGCTGGGGCTGATGGAAGTGGAAGTCCCAAAGATCTGGAGAATACCAGGTTGGGGAAGACTGTCTCACACACGCCTTCAGTCCTGCAGGAGCCCTGCTGGGAAAAGAACGTGGTCTCACTGCTGCTCCAGCTTCACCCCTCATTTGAGTGCCGGGTCCTTCTACCCAAATGCCCACTGTTAGCCCAGTCCTGGGAGGAGCAGGATGAGAGTGGAATGCCGTGCCGGATGCCGTGATCGTGGCCTGAGGCTCCATAGCTAAGAAACAAAGGTTGCCCACGTATTTCCTCCCTTCCCTTGCAGACCATAATGCAAATTATCCAGGATTTTTAAACTGAAGTATTCCATTACATTCAAACCAACAAAACTGGTTTAATATCTGCCTTCAAAACAGGAATCAAGCCATATCCTGATTTGTGGTTTAACTGGTTTGTCTTTCCGGCTTAAACCACTGTTTCCAAGCTCAGATGCTACCAACAAGATGCAGTGACCACCAACTTAAACAGCTTTAAAAGGGTATTACTTATTACTAATTACTAATTAATTCATTGTATTTATGTCCCGCTTTTCTCCTCTGGAAGGTACCCAACGTGGCTTACACAATCTTCTTTCTCTCCATTTCTCCTTTCCCTCCCTTATCCTTACCATCATCTCATGAGGAAGATTTGATTAATTCATTGAGGCCATCAAGCATTACCAGTCATGATGGCGAAATGCTACCCTGTGGGAGCAGAGGCACATATGTCTGAATAGCTGTTGCTGGGGAACATGGGCAGGAGGGTGCTGCTTTCATGCTCTGCTTGTGGGTTTCCTCCAGGCACCTGGTGGCCACTGAGCAAACAGAATGATGGACGATGTGGACCCTTGCTCTGATCCAGCAGGGCTCGTCTGAGGTTCAATGTGATCCTGCAAAATCCGGAGTTTCAGAAGCCTGCTTTGCCATGCAAGGGGCCGCAGTGGAGAGCTCAGCACCGGTGCTGCAGCCAGGAGGTCCTTCAGCATCTCCCATTAAGAAGATGTTAATTGGCACTTGCCGGGCTGGAAAAGCTGCCTGCCTGAGCTGCTTTCGCCTGCAGCAGAAATGGACCAACGTTCTGGGTCACTGGAGGTCATCTCTATATTGCAGAAACGTTGCACTTGCCGGAAAGTCACCCTTCTGCACGGCCCTGAAAGATACGGGGGATCCGGCTTGCTCTCTTGGCACCTCCGAGGGAAGTTTACTGTTCATCTAACTGCAGATCCGGAACTGCCGGTCCGTCAAATCTCTCTGCCCCACTGCAACCTTCAATGCTATGCAATTAGTCTGGAATAATTTAGGCTTTCGGTACGTGGCTTTGCCCTGGGCAGGCCAATTGCATAACAGACTCTTCTTTAAGGTTAGGGACGAAAGGGGAAAGGAGGGTGGGGAAAGAGAAGCAACCCCAAGAGACCTCTTTTTAGAAAGCTGAAGTGCCTCCTTGAGTCTTTGTTACAAGTCATGAGAGCTATAAGATAAAGCACGCTGCTCTTTCTGCCTTCAGCCGCACCCACCACTGGTCAGTGGTTTCCGGGAGTTTCTCCCAGATGAAATGTGACCCTTGAGCTGAAAGAGGTTCATGCAGACTTTGCTAACCCAGACATTTTGGACCACACCTCCCATGGTCCCTTCCCACTGGGTGGAAATTGAAATCCAAAGCACCTACAGGGCATCAGGTGGAGGAGTGCCATCTGCATTTTTTAATTGCTACGGCAACACGAGACCCTCTGTTCTTTTTGCTACAAATAGACTAACTCGGAGGCTCTGAGCGAAATTTAAAGAAGTTAGGTAATGAGCAGATTTTAAGATTATTTACTTCCTGCCAAAGTTAAGTCCGAGTAATACCAGCCTTCCAGTAGGAGAGAGCATAGATTTGCAATCTAAACACACTCTCTGGGGAGAAAGCCTCATTGGATACCTTGGATTTTACGTCCAAGAGCACACGGCAGAAGGCTGTGCTGCAGATCTCTCACTCTTAGAAATCTCTTGGCAGGATTTGCCTGTGATAATTATTTCCATGATGCAATTTTGTTTTCTTAATCCGCAGACTGCGATTGCATAACTTTGGCAGGATGATCTCTTAAGGGCTGGCAGCTGGCCCAGGAGAAACTGGCTGTCCTTCGGAGCCTTTACAGCGCCTTGGAGTCAGTGGAGGAAAATATTTTCACACCATGGAACTAATGGCAGCATTCACACATAACGACAAGCCAGGGCAGGAAAAGCTTGTTGTTTTGTGTGGACACCAAGAGCCTGGTCAAACGTGACATGTTTGCTTACCATGAATCACTGTGGAAAACCAACGGTTTCTTCAAAGGTTTCCCCGTTTCGGCATTGCTTGTCCTTATGCATAAGCCAGTTATGTTCTTCCACAATTTCCCCGTTTTGGCCAGTGAGCTTGGCGGGAAGAGCAGCCATGGCGGCCACAACCACCATTTTTGCTGCCCTGTTCATCTAGCGACAGCTGAGTCGCCGGTGAAGAGGGTGCTGATTGGCCGCTCCCAGAGCCCTGTCCCCCCTGCAGCGCATGCTTCCAGATGCTCAGCTGCCCTGACCCCCACTGCACCCCCTAGTGACTGCTCTCCCCTCTTCTCTGCTCTGCCCCTCACCCCTCCTCTCTTTGCTGCTTTGCCCCCTCACTTCTCCACTTCTCCACTCCTCCTCATTCACCACTTTGCTGGTGAGGCGTGTGAGCAAGAAGCAGCTCTCCTGCTCCTCCTGAGCCGGCATCTCATCTCTCTTGTGCTGGAGAGGCCTGGAAGAAAGAGTCAGAGTCAGAAGGGGGAATGGGGAGCCCGCCTGAGCACTGCGCCGGGCCCAGCGGGAGGAGGCCACTGCAGTCCGTAGGCAGCAAGAGGCACAGGGCAGAGTTTCGCTCTTGCAGGCTCCGGCAAGGCACAATGAAGCCGGGAAGAGGCAAACTGGACGGTTGTCTCATCAGTAAGTTCAGGCAAAAACTGCAGGCCGTGGAAAGAGTGCAAGTTCTTTGCCGTCTTACATAACCCATGACAAAGTGTAGTCCGTGTTTACTCAGAAAGGAAGAAGAAATATAACAGAGGATAAAATAAGAGCTAACAAAATGAAAGCCAACCCTTGTGAATGGGCATGCTTTTTGCAAGAGTTCTCCCAACCCAAAACACCGCCACTGAAAAGTAAGCTTCACTGAATTTAATTGGCCTTTCTTCCCGTTGAAACACACTGGGCTCTTTAATGTTTAAATCCACAACTGATTTCCATGGGTTGAAGCAGGATTAAAGTGTATTAGACCATAACCCAGGCATTGACTGAGCGCATGGGTGCAAATTCATCGTTGCTCTCTTTCTCTCCTGTTTTGATCAGGACAAGCTCCCCCAAGCTGGCACCCTCCAGGAATGACGCAAGTTGTAGTCCAATGCATTTGGAGGGCACTGGTGCTGGAAAACTAGCTTAAGCTGCTGATGTACCCTAAAGTTGCGGCTAGTCATTATATGGGTTCTATTTCTTCATTTTGTATGTCTTACTTTTCACTCTTCATCTGGCTGGTGAAAACCAGCTCTTCCCCCTGGTCACTTCCAAGAATTCGTGCTTCAGCAAGCTGTGCATAAACACCTCACAGTCCATTAGTAACAAAAGAAAAGCCCCCGGCATGTTTACCAAACATGAGCACCTTCACAGCTCTCATTTCCTTCTCCGGGCATTCTTTAGGCTTCTGGTTTACTAGAGACCTTCTCAAGACCCGTGTTCCGGGTAATGGGCTCTGATTGTGGCTTGCTGAAAGTCTGAGAGTAAATCAGTTGTTTGGCATTTATAGAGCTGTTCTTGAACAGCTTTTGCACGGTACTCTTTGTGCCTTGGGCTGGATCCAGGATCTGCCTCCTTTGAGAGGAAGGAATCTATTCACAGAAGGTTCCTCGCAATTTTGGGGTTCCAATCTTCACCTGCTCCCAATAGACACCATTCAGCTGGGTCTCCGGACTCTGTGCAGCATCTTCAATGGGATCCGTTTTCCGCCAGCACAGTTGAATCAGCTGATATTTGGATCCAACAGGAATTTGAATCTCTCAGTATTTCTTAGACCAACCCAAGCAAGGCTGATCATTTCCCCAATACTGCAGGTGAATCTGAGGAAGAGTGACTTAACTTAAAGGCTGCCTATTAAGTTTGCAACTGGGAATTCTGCATAACCAAGAGATTCCTGATTCACACCAATGAATTACACTTCCCAGTGGACTGACCCAGTTTGCTAGTAAACCTAAGAAGACCTGTGGCATATGCTCAGCACATGTGGCTGCTGTTTTGAATATGTGATGCTTTATTGGAGTTACATGGGCTTGTACCAGGTTGAGTGTATCCAGCGTTACAGTTGTCCCTATAAAAGTTATAGATTTATATTTTGGAATATAGAAATCTTTGCCTCCCTTCCTTCATGCCCTCCCCACAAAAAATCTGCAGGGTTTTTCCATTGAGGGTCCTTGTAAGGAAAACGGAGATGAGCCCCAGGATACCTGAACAGATAATGTTGCAAATGTGATCTTGCCGGAGACTTGCAAACTGCCAGCACCTCAGACTGTAAAAAGCAAACACTGAAGCCCTGAAGTCCTGTGACTTCTGATTGTTCTATTTTTTATCTGTCACTTAAGATCTTGAAGTGTCATGATGTTTCTCCAGTGTTTCCCTGATGATTTCTCAATGTTTCTGCATTGTGTATTTCTATATTGTTCTTGCATATTATCCATTCAAAGTCTCATTTTCCTGTCTGCAAATGTGTACATAATACCAACTCCATGAAACACTCAGTGCATGCTCTGTTTCTTTGTAGCTGGTCTTAAACTGGCTACCCCTCAGCACTGCTGTAATTTAGGAATATCTGTTTGCTGCAAATAAACTGTTGGATGCTTGACTGCGTGCTCCCTTTTGGATGCAGACATCCATTATTTGCAGACCTGAAATTCTGACACCAGCCACCATGGGTTATTTGAAAGTCAGACGACCATCACATAACCCTTGGTTAGTAGCTGGGCTAAGCAAAGGTTGTTTCATCCTCAAGCAACCCACAATGACCAGGTTCACATGACATGGCACAACCCCTCATAGCCACTAGTGGGGCCTGCATATGCACCATGCAAGCTGCACATCCACAGCTCATCATATCTTCAATAAACAGTCAAATAATCCACAATGTGGTGCAAATTGGCCTACTGAAGGACAATTTGGGATTACATCCAAGTAGGCCTGGATTGCAGTCTTGGTCAATAACTACACACACTCTTTAAAACAGCCTGTTCTCACCTAGAGCCTTGCAGGTGTTGTGGGCATCGACTCCCATTAGCCCAAGGCGGCATGGCTGATGGTCAGGAATTCCGGGAGTTGCAGTCCAGAACAGGAAGGGAGGAGCAGTGGGGGAACCAGTTGAGCAGCGCTGCTCTTCTCCCAGCACCCTCCCGATCTGTTGGGCGAAAGCTCCTCCCCTGGCTGGAGCATGCTGGGAGATGTCCTTAAAAGAGGACGGAAGGCGCCCGCTTCGGAGAGGCTGCGTTGGGAGGTAGTGGTGTTGCTTTCTCCATGAGAGTTTTAGCAGATGCTGGCAACTTCCATCCCATCCTGTTTAAAATTGGGAGGAGTGCAAATGGAGAAGCTGAGTTCCTAGGTCAATGCAGACAAGTGCAAGTGCATTTGGGGCATAGGAACGGGCATCACAAGTGCAGGTTAGGGGACTAGCACCTGGAGAGCAGCACTTGTGAAAGGGACCTCGGGGTGCTGGTTGACTGCAGGCTGAACATGAGCCAGCAGCGTGATGCGGTGGTCAAGAGGGTGGACGCCACCCCTGGATGCGTAGCCAGAAGTGTGGCTTCAAGATCAAGAGAGGTATTACTACCACTCTACACGACTCTGGTGCGCCCGCAACTGGAGTATTGTGTTCAGTTTTGGGCCCCTCATTACAGAAAGGATATAGCCAGGTTGGCGTCAGTGCAGCGTAGGGCCACAAGGTTGGTGGCTGGTTTGCGGGGAAAGCCGTATGAGGCAAGACTGAGGGAACTGGGTCTCTCCAGTTTGGAGAAGAGGAGACTCAGAGGGGACCTGTTAATGATGTACAGGCACATGAGGGGGTGCCATGCAGATGTGGGACACAACCTTTTTTCCTCTGCAGTGGAGAGCAGGCCTGTTCCAACAGAGCAAAGCTCAGGGTACCAAGATTTAGGGTGTATGCCAGGAAGTACTTCCTGACAGGTAGGACCCCGAGGGTGTGGAATGGGCTTCCACGAGAGGTGGTTGAGGCCCCATTGGTGCGGGTGTTCAAGGATAGGCTAAACATGCACATGGTGGGCATGTTGTGAGTGGAGCCGGGGGTCAGACCAGATGGCCCGGGAGGCCCCTTCTGACTCGCTCAGTTTCTATGTTTCTATGGGAAAGAGGAAAGCACTGGCTATGTGTGTGATTTACAGGATCTTTGGCCGTGCCGAAAGTGATCCCTGCTGATCTCAGGCCTTGCTGGCGTGTGGGCTCTGATCCCAGTGTCTGGTCTGCTGTTTCCTCGGGGTCTTGAGACCTGCCAAAGGAGGGGCCAGTTACACAATTTTGGTCTAGTCAGAAGCAGTCAGCTCCGGTCGACTTTCTAATCCAGCTTTCTGCTCCTGTCCCTTCAGGCAACAGCAAACAAATCCCCCTGGAATAATCCAGTAATTGCACTGCAGGAGGGATGAATTACAGGGTCCTGGAACAGTCATATCACCGGTTTCCTGGACTAATTGCTGGGACAGACAGAGCACGTACTTGCTAGGAAGGACTTTGTTTTCTGTGTGAGCCTCAGCAGGGGTTGGGGTAGCAGCCTGGGACTGTGTGTGAGCTCAGATATTTCTGTTGCGGTTGGCCTGCTTTTTCTTGGGAATCTGCTTTAAGGAAGGAAGAAAAATAGAAAACATTCTAGTGGAAGGTGGAGTGGCGGAGACAATGACTGAATTTCATTCTGCCTTTGCAGTGGACTCATCATGCACAACGGACAAGTCACCACTCTGACTCAGCCTCAGTAATAAGACTGTAAAATGGGAAATCAGTGGCCTACCTTGCAAGAAAGGTTATCCTGCCCCGGAGGGCTCCAGTCTGGTCCTGGGCCAGATGCATGGAAATTCAGCAGACAAAGCTCCTGTGGTAGGGAGATGGATGGAAAAGCTTTCTCCTGCTATGTGTCTGTGCATCAAGCTGCTGTTTAAAAGCAGCAACCTGGTGTACAGCACGGCCCAGAAAAAGAAAGGTGGCAACCTGGTGTACAGCACGGCTCTGATGGGAAAAAAAAAAAAAACCAGAAATGGGAGAAGCACACCACAGACTATAAGATGATGCATTTCTTATTATTTCATTGCATTTACAGCCTACATTTTTCTCTTGCAATGAACCCAGGCAGCTGACATGGTTTTCCCTCACTCCATTTCCGTCCTCAACAGCAGCCCTGCGAGGTGGGTTGGCCTGAGAGTTAGTGACTGGATCAAAGTCACCAAGCCAGCTTCATGGCCAAGTGGGAACCCAGATCTCCTGACCCCAAGCCCTCACTGGCTCCGTGTCCAGACTTCTTCCCGATTGTGTGTCTGTGCTGTGTCTTGTCCATCTAGTCCAGCCCTTCTCCACATGGCCACTTCCAGAATCACTGGATGGCATGCTGAGGGTAAGATCACAAGAAAAGCTGTGTCAGATCAGCCTCAAGCTCCATCCAGCCCAGCATGCTGTACACACAGAGGCACACCGATCCCAAAGCCTCCATCTGCCCAAGCTCCTCTGCAGCTGGTGTAGGAGGCAGCACACAGCCAGCACAGCTAGGAGCCACGATAGCCCCCTCCTCCATGAATTAGTCCAGTCCCTTGGAAACCCTCCAGTCTGATGGCCATCACCGCTTTCCGTGGAAGCAAATTCCATGGGGTAAGTATACATTGCGTGCTCCCTTTTATCTGTCATAAACGTTCCACCAACCTGCTCCATCACCCATGTTCCCCAGCCAGGGTTCAATTGGTGGTTTGTGGGCCTGTATGCAGTTTCCCTCCCCGCCCCTCTACTCCAAAGGTGGAAAGGCCTCCCCTCCCCTGAGGAACATGCTGCTATTTTCGGCTCTTTGGCTCTCCGCTTTGGCACAACCCATTCCAGGAATGCACTCCCAGCCCAAACACTTCCCCAAACAGCACCTGGAATCCAGCTCTTCAGCTGGAGGAGCTTCTGCAATCCCGTTAAGAAATGTTGTGGCAGGGGAAACACAAAAGTTTCACTTCCACTTCTCACCACAGAGTACGGGGAGGTCACAATCTGGTTGTGCTTCCTCCTCTGAGCCCCCCCACCCCCGCTTCACTGGGGTTGAATTCCTCCTGCTTTCTGCAGAACTGCCGCCTTCTATTGTCTCTCTCTTTCCATGAGGTACAACCACCCATGTGTGGCTGATGCTGACCAGACTTGACACGGGAGGTGTTTTCGCTGGAAGTTCAAGCCACCAGAGCTCTGTAAACACATCCTTATCTCAGAGTGATCTGCAAGGACTGGGAGTGCAGAGGCTCAAGGAGAGCTAATGGAAAGCAGAAGAGGCTCCACCTCTCTCCAGGTGCAGAGTTCCCTCTTGTGCCTGATCCAGCGACTGGCATATGCAACCATCTTGAGCAGTAACCACTGTGTGTGTGTGTGTGTGTGTGTGTGTGTACTTAAGAGTTATGTGGGGAGAGCTCTGCAGTGCAATCTTAGGCATGTCTACTTTGAAGTCGACCTCAATGAGTTCAGTAGGATGCATCCAGGTTTTACCAAGTGACACACAAAGCGCAGGGCCCGGATCCTTCGACTTCCTTGTTGAGGCTGGCTCTGGGGTCCTCTGAGGAATAAACACTTGAACAAGAAGCCCTGAAACCTCATTGCTTTGACGCACATGCCTCTTCTGTGGAGAAAACCGTCCCCCTCTTGCCCTCTTCCTTGTGCCACACTGGAATCTGGATGACCACAGCCCGTGTTTTTCCATCAGATTGGCTAATTTGTCAGGAATGTGTTTGGGTACATGTAATCACATGCCTCTCCCCTATTGCTTCCACACATTGCCACATCACGGATTGAAATTTGTCACCTTGTTTGGCAGTGTGATTGGCTCTTATCTGGTTCCAAGATCACCTTCATTCTCTTTGTGCCTCTATGGTTGGGCCATGAGGTTTGCCCAACATCTGTGGCTCTACTTGCCATGCAATTCAGATGAGCTGCTTTGCAATATATATATTTTTAAAGATTGCCTTTGAAGGGAATTTCTCTTGCTCTCCCACTAATCATACTGCGTTACATCCAGATTAAGGTACGTGCAATGAGCTGAAATTCTGCTCCACTCACAGAAGGCGCCTCCATGCAAGTTGGAGGGGTCCCCCCTTCTCCTTCCACCACGCAACCTGCAAAATGAAGCTGCTCTGGGGCTAATGGGGCAACTTTGGTATCCAAAGGCAATAAGGAACAGGCAGCCCAGTTCTGTCCACATAATATGAGACCCTGCCAGGTTTATGCCTGACTGGAGGCAGAAGGTTATGGGAGCTCGCTCCCTTGCACTGCCCTTTGTGACACGGTTCAGACGACAGCTTAACCTACCCTCAGGAGCTGAGTATGGGTTAAGTGTCGATTTTCATTGAGGGGTGGGTTGTTGTTGAAATGTAGGTTACTGTCTTGTCAGAACCCAGCTGTGCTAACAACCCATGGCTTGTTGAGCATGAACATTCCATGACAGGAACATATGGTTTGCTGATGAATTGAGAACTGTGGGTTATTTACCCTGGTTTGCCATCTTGGCTGAGCTCAAAGAACTTGGCAACCCAGGCTTCAGAACAACCCACACTCTGCCCATACTCAGCCTTTGAGTGTGGGTTATTCTGCTATCTGAACCCACGCTGTGTGTGAGACTTCAAACATTCAAAGACCCTAAGAAACAGAACTCCCAGAGAGGCTGTGCAGAGAGCCAGTGTGGTGCAGTGGTGAAGAGCGTGGGACTGGGACTCAGGCGATCCGGGT
Source organism: Varanus salvator macromaculatus (assembly GCA_023646645.1). Taxonomy (NCBI): domain Eukaryota; kingdom Metazoa; phylum Chordata; class Lepidosauria; order Squamata; family Varanidae; genus Varanus; species Varanus salvator. The sequence goes on from JAIXND010000792.1 coordinate 2,441,344, forward strand.
TCGAGTCCCCGCTCAGCCATGGAGCCCACTGGGTGACTTCGGGCCAGTCACAGACTCTCAGCCCACCCCACCTCACAGGTTGTTGCTGTGGGGATCAGATTGAGAGGAGGAGGAGGGGAATGTTGTCAGCCACCATGGATTCCTTGAAAGGAAAAACAGAATAGTGAATAAATAAATAAATGCAGATAAGAAGTGCTTGAGTGGCTATGGCTGAACTGCTCAAGGGCATCCCTGAGGTTTGGGCTTCACCTCAGTCATATCTTAAAATGCATTGTTTATTTTTTCCTACGTAAATTCCTACGTGGTTGCCACTCGCTGCTAGGGGGAAAGGAAAATAGGAAGATGAAAGGTCTGCTGAGATTAAAGCTGCCAACGTGCCTGCCACTGATGTGCTGGCCTCCACGGCTCGGCCACGTCCACCAACACAGAGGTCGCCTGTGCGCTGGATTCTTGCCACCCAGGCTTCCTCATTGCCTTGCCCAGGGCAGCTTGCCATTATGTGGGCACCTGGTGGCCCTGGGCGAGCGGATGGGGCTGCTAGCATATTATTTAGGGACCCCTATATCACACGAACTCGGCCTATGACTCTCCTCACCTTCGAAGGGCAGCTCCAGAGAAGCAGTTGTCCAAGATGCAAACATGCACACTGCACACGCACACAAAAACGGAGGGAAGGAGATGCATTGCAGAAGTAGAGGAGCAGCCCCCCTCCAGAGCGCAGTTCTGACTTGGGAGGCAGGAGCAATCTGCCCACGCAGTTTGGATCAGGAGACACAGGGCCAGGTTTGGAAAATGGGCCGGGCTTCCCTGTGCTTTACCCATGGTGCTGTCCGTGGTGTTTTGGGTGTGCTGGAGCAGGAAACAGCAGGAGCTCTCCATCTTGGCCTTCCCTCCCGCATCCTCGTCTACCGAGCGGGAGGGACCCTTGTGTCACAGGACGCCTGCGTTGCTGTCCTTCTCCTCTAAGGGCCAATGAGCTCCACACTGGATGTGCTTCCCCTGGTATGTTTGCATTTATTGACAGACTCTGAGATTGATTTGCAATGCTGCCTGTATGTCTACATCTAATTCTAGACACTGATTCTGGATCAAGCGAGGGACACCTCACGAGGAAGTTACTTCTCTCGCATGCATTCTCATTGCTGCATTGCCTTTCTTAATACAACATGAGAACCCTTTGAGGAAAGGATGTGATGAAGGGTAGAGCACAAGCTTTGCATGCCAGGGTCCCAGTTCCAAATCATCGCCCTCTCCGGACCATGCAGTGAGTCCTGCAGGGGCAGATGTGGATCCCAGGTGGGGTTGGACTTGGCACACACGCCTGTGGTTCCATCTCCTGGGTACACACACAGGTAGCCAACCAGTTGGACTAATGGCCTGTCTTGGTGGAAGGCATGTTCCTCTGAGGACTTCCGTGACCCTGATTCTGTCTAGGATCTCTCCCTATATTGACTGGGTTCAGACAACATGATAAGCCATACTCAAGGGCTGAGTATAGGTTGAGTGCATTGAACCATGGGCTGTCCTTGAAATGTTGGTTATTGAACGGGGCTGAGATAGCATACCATGTTACGCACAACCCACAATTTACAAGGTAACAGCAAGCCATGAGTCCTCCTCATGGGCCGTTTGTGGTTAAGACGCCATGGCTCATTAACATTGCTGGTTTCGGACAACACGATCCTGCATGTTTCACCAACAACGTAGATGTAACCCAGCTCAACCTGAGTGTGGGCTATTTTGTTCTCACCTCCTTATGTGGCATGTGTGGAATCCTTGCTTGTAGGTCCAAATATAGACCTTTTCTCCTCTCCTCTCCTCCCCTCCTTTGTTATAAGATTCCTAGAAGATCACCCTGGTGGCCTGGCAATGAATCATAATGCTATGTGTTGAGGGAGTCACCATATAGGGAAAGTACTCAAGAGAAGCAGAGAGCAAGGGAGGGCTGGGCCTAGTCATTCACCTACTGATTTGGTCTTTTTCTGGCCAACTGATAGATTGCAGATGACTCAGGAGGACATGAGGAGAGGGTTCCCACCAGCGGAGGAAACCCCTCAGAAGTTCCAAGTACAGAAAGCCTCAACTATTTCCCCTTGTTTGTCAGAAATGAAGAATAGGGTAACCCTTTTATCGATGTGTTTCATCCCAGCTTCCTGCATATCGGAGAGCCAGTGTGGCGTAGTGGTTAAGAGCGTGGGACTGGGACTCAGACGATCTGGGTTCTAGTCCCCGCTCGGCCATGGAGCCCACTGGGTGACTTTGGGCCAGTCACAGACTCTCAGCCCAACCTACCTCACAGGGTTGTTGTTGTGAGGATAAGATGGAGGAGGAGATATAAGCTACCTTGAGCCCTTTGTAGGAAAAAGGCAAGATATAAATTGAAAAATAAATAAATAAACAAATAAACAAAAATTTCAAACAAGGCTAAGTTCAAAAACGTGGACTTTCAGGCACTACCCAATTTTAGTCACCAATTAATTAATTAATTAATTGCATTCCTAGACTGCCCAAAAGCTGGCATTTCCTCTGGGTGATTCACCACACAGCCAGCCTCCTTCGCTAGGCAGAGCTTCAGAAAATGTATGGAAAATCAGTGAGGTCTTGAACGCCCAACATTCACTTCTCGAATCTGCTTATCTCGCCCAAATCATTGGTATCGTTGTAGCATCACCATGAATCATTTACTTTAGAAATGTCCAGACTGTGCAAGAGGACCTATTTTTAAATTGGAAGTCCTCAATGTTTTAAGAGGAACCATTTTCTAAATGCACAATAACTTCCTTTAACGCACCCTGCCCAGCTCAGGACCATAACAGCGGAAGGTCAGAAGGATTCTTAATGAAAGCCATCATGATTTTGAAAAGCCCTGCCTAAGATAGGAGGGATCTCCAGGGACCAGAGCTGGGCATGGATTGAGCAGGTGGAAACAAGTTCTGTTGCTTTTGGGGGGCACCTGACTGGGCATTTCTCCTGATATAGGGTTAGGGGTAGGGGTCAGAGAGTCTCCTTGAGGATGACAACAAGTGAGAAGGCATGGAAGGCAGCCTAGAACTATTTTAAATAATAACAACAACGTAACTGTATGATCATGAAAAGGGGCTTCTTAGAGGCGACCCCCCGACTGTGGACAGTTGTGGAACACTCCGCACAGTGAGGTTCGCCTTGCACTTACCTGGTCCTCTTTCTGGCAGCAGGATCAGAATTTCCCAGGCATCTGATGGGGATTTTTAACGTTGAAGGCGAATGGGTGGGTTATGTGTTGTACTAATCTATCATTAACTGTTTTTCAGCATTTCAATCTGTTTTAATATGTTGCGTAGCAAAGATTGTATATGTTCTATCATGTTGTGAACTGCCTGGATCATTCTGGCTATTTTTTTTAAACCAGAAATTCTCTTGGAAGAATTCTCCTTGGAAGTAGAATTCTTCTACATCACAGAATCATAGAATAGTCCAGTTGGAAGGGGCCCTAAGGCCATTGGATCCATCCCCCTGCTGCTGCAGGACACCTGGAGCTCAGGCACTCTCAACAGCCGCTGGAGGTGTTTTTGGAGGTCTTCAAGTCATTGCTTGGGTTGCCGTTTTGGAGGGTGCAAAACTGGGGAAAGCTAAATGGTACATCTGAGGAACACCAGGTTGGAGAGAGCTGATCTTAGTCACTAGATCTGCCCTTGGACTGTGCTTACCATCAAACATTTTCCCTGTAACTTAACCCTGTTGCTATGCCAGGTAATCTTGGGGCGCAATGCAGTTCAAAGGATTGCCTCGAAAAGTTTGGAATCTTTTGCTGGGGTTTTAACACATGCGGCCAGAGAGAACAAGCCCTGGTTGTGCATTTACACAAACACACACAGCACTTCGAAAGGCGAGGAAAGTTTATTCAGCAGAAAGTATAGATCAGGCACAAGCTTTTCATGTGATGCAGTTCAGGCAGCAAATATTCCTGCTGCATCCCACTCTTACTCTCTATTTCTAAAGAGACAAAGAACGTTCTGCCTAACAGAGAGGCTAACGGGGGGGGGGGGGCAGCCCATCCAGCCCTCCATGTGGACACATGAGGAAGCGGAAGGCCACAGAGGCAGAGAGCGAAGCCCCTGGCAGGCGACTGTCGGGCACAGCGGATGGTGGGCTGCATGCCAATAGCAGAAGGGCTGAGTGGGATGGATGAAAACCACAGTAATTTAGAATCCATGTGATCGTCTCTCAAGATAACACATGCACACACACACACACACACAGACAGAGTAGCTTATTGCGTTGTGTGAACCCAGCCACTGTCCATTCCGGTGGCCAGTAGGGTCAGCCCCTTGCCGGAGAGGAGCCATCTGTGGCATCTTGACGTGCAGACGTCAGAGGAAGTCCTGTCCACCCCTGGATGAGAAAAGTGCAGCCTATTGGTTTCTTCTTGTCAGGCTGCTGCTAAAGCAGTACGCACAGGCCATCCTACAAGAGTCAGGGAAAAACAGATTCGAATCCTCATTTTAATTGCTCAATTGCACAATACCGCTTTGGCTTCTGAACTGCATGGACAAGCTGTGTAAATATTTTAAGGCTCTCCAAGGATGGCGAGCAGCCGTGACGGCGGCCTGCAGCCCAAGTACGGAGCGGTCAGTTGGAATCAGAATGTGAACGCCACTTGCCCCGTTTCCCAGCCACGGCCCAGACAGGGAGCCCGCGGACGGCCGGCGTGGCGGGGCAGCTGCCGAGGCTCCCGGTGCCCCAGCAAGCATGCCGCTTGCCCAGAGGCATCTTCCTCACCGCTGCAGCGTCCTGTGCATCTGCCTCTCCCGCCGGACCAGACGACAGTGGCGTGGAGGTGCAGGGCGGAAATGCTGCTGCTACTTGCTGTCTGCCTGCCGGGCACGATGAGGACGGGAGAGGAGAGCAAGAGCAGCGGGACACTGGCAGCGTCCCGGAAGGTGGCAGCCCTGGAGGGCGACTAGCCAAGGGCTCGCCAAAGCCTGGATCCTGCACAGAGCACAGCGGCCCTTCTGTGCCTTTGACTCCGTGGCCTGCAGCCCTCCTACCTCCCAAGCCACTCGTTCCGTGTTGCCACCTCTCCTGCCTCCCCGCCCTGTGCTGAGGCTTTCTCCCCAGTCAAGCCAAGCCCAGCCAGACCTCCATTTCTCTCACTGCCTCTGTGCTGGAGACCAACTTGCCCCAAAGGACTCTTCCTTCTCAGCCATAAATGAACGCTGTGTGACGCCACTGCAGCTCGGCCAAAGGCTAAGCAGGAGTCGCAGCAAGATGGCAACCCGTTCACTCGTCATGCAGCCAGCCAGTCCTTTCCCATCACAAGGACCGTGGCATGACATGGACTGATGATGTAACTGGGAATGAATAAAAGTTTGCGGAACGGACCAGCAGGAACGATCGCAGTGGCTCTGCCTCCCAAGCAGCTTTCTCTTCCCTCCATTTTTTTTTTTTTTTGCTTCTCCTTCCATGACTTAACCATGAGTCTGTCATACCCCATTAGTCTGCAAAGAGGATTTTAAACCAGGTTACTTATTATCGGTTGCAGGATTCCAATTTCCTTTTCCACTCTGGGGGGTCTGAACATTAAGTCTCCAGTGGCTGTTGCTAATTCCACCTTAACCCAGTGGTGTGAAGACGGCAACCTTTTAAGAGCAGTAATATCTTCCTTGATGACGCATTGCTTTTGATGATGTCGCACCCCCACAAGAAATGATACTAAGGTGGGGATGCACTTCATGAGTCTTCCTTAATACTGAAACAGCAGCTCCAAGTGATGGGTTCCAAAAGAAGAGGAAAGTCTGCATGGGGCCCTCCGCCCGCGCCCTCCTATCTTCATGTCTGCATCTTGAACTTTGCAGGAAACCCCTCTGAGCGTCATCATCTTGCATGTGAAATTATTTCTGCTAAGCCATATCTTGATATCATGCGGGGCCTTCATGAGAAGGCTGCATCATCCTGGCTGCCTGAAAACACGCAGGAAGGAAGAAGTAGAAGCTTATATATTTATCACACGTCGATTCCTTTTCTATCTGGGGGTTCAGATCAGCGTGAAGGAACCACACAAGATCCCTTTTACCTTCCGAACGACCTCATGAGGTGGGGGTTAATCTCACAGTACGAGAACCTAAAGGGATCATCACATGAAACCAGAATGTAGGACATGGAATAATCAGCTCAAGTTGTGAGAACCCAGATTCAGGCTAGATATCAGGAGAAGCTTCCTCACTGTCAGAGCAATAGGACAGTGGAACCAGCTGCCTAGAGAGGTGGGGGCTCTCCCACCCTAGAGACATTCAAAAAGAAACTGGACATCCACCTGAGTGGGAGGGTGTGGCTTGGTGACCTGCAGCAGCAGGGGGTTGGACCCGAGGGTCTTCATGGCCCCTTCCAGCTCTACTATTCTATGATTCTATGAAAGTGACTGGTGGAAGATGCAGGATAGACCAAAAAGAGTAGCATAGTTAAACCATGGAACTCACTGTCACAGGAAGTAGTGTGATGACCACTGACAGAATCTCGGTTTTCATTTTGTGAGGAAATAAAAACTCGGGTCTGTGGGAAAGATCAAACATTTGGACCTCTGCTGCTTTACTGTCCGGAGCCCCAGTACCTGCTGTCACTAATGATAATATATTACCTGTAGAGGCAAACTCAGCTACAAAATCACAGGCCGTGTGCAGACACTTTTATAACCTGAGAGTCACATACACCAATACAGAGTGTTAAATGTCCAGATAATGTTGGTGCAATAGCATCCTGATGTCTTTAGGCGTGACATAATGTTCTAAACTATCAGATATACTGGCAGCAATAGGATGGAAACCATTTCTGGCTGCTGTTTTGATAGTTCAGTCTAGCAAATTCTTGACAGTTCAGGTCAGCCGAGTCTGTCTGCTTAAACATGCCTGTGTGTCCGATGGAGGAGCCCTTCGGGAAGTCTGGTTTGACAAGCACCCTCAGCAGGGGCTTGCCTCGGAGGGACTTAGGTGGGCCCATCCAGAAGCAGTTTCAGCTTTTCATGGGTATTGGCCTCCAGCAGCTTCTCAGTCCAGCCAATAATGCCACCTTCTCAAGGCAACAGCAACGCTAAGCAGTGTCCAGGCTGGGAATTCTGCTGCCTTGTGAGAAAGAGGTGTAGATTTGATCTTACAACACAAAGGCACATATAAGCAACATTTTTCTACCAGGATTTATCCAAAATTTTCAAACACCACCAATCTGGACAGCTTTAAAGTTGCAGGGAGTGGGGGCTGGACACATTCAAGAAGGAAGAGGTGATCCATGGCCACTAGCCTTGATGGCTATGGGCTGCCACCAGGATCAAAAGTAGTATGCTTATATACACCAGTTGCTGGGGAACATGGACAGAATGGTGCTGCTGCACTTTGTGGGATCCTGTGGGCAGCTGGTTGGCCATTGCGTGGACAAGACATCAGAGGAAATGGACTCTGTCAGACCCAAGGTCTCTCATTCAAAATGTTTTTAGATGGCCGGAGGTCGTCCAGAGTTTCATGGCTGATGGGCGTTTGAGGCAAAGCCTCTTCAGACTTTCTCTAGTGCTCTGTTAGCTAGATGAGACCTCTGATCCGGAGCAAATACATTAACAAGCTGCGGCAGGCATACCTGCCCTGCCCTGCAACCCGTTTCTATTAAGCCATCTTTCTCCAACCTGAAGCCCTTCAGAAGCACTGGACTATAATGCCCACTACTCACAGCTCGCTGGCTTAGGATGATGGGAGTTGTAGTCTAATACTTCGGCAGGTCGCTTAGCTGGGGAAAGCTGTATTTAGACTCGGGCTGTGCTGGGTTGCTCTGCCCCCTGGTGGTAGGAATATGGAAGTGTCTCAGGATGACGGGATTTCATGTTGGACGACTTGGGGAGCCATTTCATTGCACTCCGCAGTGGTGTTTCTCACATTAATCAGCTGGGCTGATTGCTAATTTCTGTGCAAGGTAAATAGGATTTCTACCATAGAGATGTGGTTATGAAGAGACGTCTTTCATCCAGAGGGTATCTTGGCCAACGGCAGCTTACAGCTTAATACTAACAATTCAATCTGTGTTTCTTCAAACTTTTCTTATCTTTGCGAAATTTTCTCACGTTTGAAAAAGGGAAGGAAGGGAGCTGGATGTAAGGATTTCCTGGGTCATGCAGATTTTGTGTGCAACAAAGCACAGCATACAGTTCCTAAAAGCACACGTCATTAAAGATCTGGGGATTTATTTTAATGTACAGTTCTTTTCATCATTATATGTATTATTATGTCTGCTTTGTGTGCCTGGGCCTCTCTTTCACAGACACACACCACTTTCCAGGTAAGATTGAAAAAAAAAAAAAAAAAACTCTTATCTAAAAGTCAATTTGGAAATTTTTGAAAAACCTGCATTTTGGAAAAGTTGCTGACTGGCACCAGAAAGATAAGAGTAGTTTATGTCAGTGAGGACAGAATCTCTGGACATGTGCAGAAGCTCCTGAACTCGGCAGCTGATGATCATGCCATGCAGAGCAGGAGGAGTGGCCGGCATCCCAGCGCCCTGCTCTGCATTTTCGTGAGCTGGCTGTTTTCCGTCATCTGGGGGCAGCAAAGCAAGGGAAGGGAAGGGCAGGGCAGGAGGCTGAGGAAGTCCCAGGCTTGTATCCCTGCCCCCTAAGCACCTTTCCTATTCCTCTCCAGGGTCCCTTTCCCGACCTCAGAGAGCACTCTGTGCAAGCCTTTCCAAGGGGGTTGTGATGGGCCTCCAAAAAGGGTTGTGCGTCTCCTGTGTCGGTGGGGCTCCTTAACCATGGCAACTTTTATTTTGAGCCTTGTGGGAGCTTTCCCTGGTGCTGAACTCCACCTCCCAAAATGAGTTCACCATGATGGGGCACCAGGGATTGCTGTCATACAGCTCAAAAGAAAGCAGAGAAGGAGCCCTACTGACTTGCAGTCGCTGGCCTCCCTTGGGAACCTGAAAAATCCTATGGCCGGGATGTCTAGGAGCTGTAGGATTGCTCCCTTAATGCAACCGTGCTCAAAATGTAATGGGACTGGCAACCTTTTCCCCTAGTCATTAAGAGCAAACGGGAGCCCCAGTGAATAAATTAATAATAGTAATAACTGCAACAATGACAAAAGCAATTGTCAAAGTTGCTTCATCTACCGCAAACTGTATTTTCCTTCAGTGACTTATTCTATTTTACACAATAATGCAATATTCCTCGTGGCTTTGGGACCATCCTTGTTCATTTAGGTTTGCCATTCATTGATAGTGCATTCTCCAGCATTTTACAGATGAAAATAGGAAGGAACACATTTCTAACCCTCTGTTTCTTCTGTTAAGGATTCCTATGTGCCGGTTGGACTGAAGGCTGCACAGCTGGACTGAGCTCCCTAGAAGCAATCCACCCTGCACTGATTTAAAAGCAGGAGGAAGTCTGTTCTTTGGATTGAAGGGATACAAGGGAAGGAGAAACCAGGACTGAGTCATGGCATGAGGGCAAAGATCAGGCGATCCTGCAAGAGGGTTTGGTGGGCAGATCCGCCTGTGAGGGTGTTGCCTTACAGAAAACTTCCAGCCTTGTGCAAGAGAGGAGCCCTGCTCCTCTGCCCCACGCTCCTAAAAACTCACAACACATTGTGATTTTCCAGGTGAAGAAAATGACACATGATGACCTCGGGGCATATATACGTACATTTCCTCAAATTCTGGTGCTGAATCGGGGGAATGGGAAGCCGATGGATGCTGCAGATCTAAGCTTTCCCTGTCCCATCCTAGAGTATTTGCTTTCGCATTTGTTCTGTGCCAGTGTTGGTGCTCCAGTGCCGGAGACCATGGCCCACGGAAGTTTCCTGAGTAGCTGGAGAGGGGTTGGGCGGGCAACTCTCGCCCTCCGAGGTCGGGATTCTCTTTCCACCCTTGGTGGGGGAGCTCTAAAACAGGCCAGGCTTCTGGAATGCTCTCCCAGGAACCGTGGGATCCCAGCCTGGCAGTTCCATCTGTACGCAATGCATAACTCCGAGAGGGGCCGCAGCCTCATGGCAGAGCACCTGTTCTGCGTGCAGGTTTGCCCAGAGACTGTACCTGGTGTCTGCAGGTGCTGCTGGGAAAGGCACTGGCTGAAATCCTGGGAAGTCATTGCTGGAAGTCACTCAGCGTGGACAGAACAAGGGAAGGTTGACCAATGCTCTGACTCAGTACATAGCTGCATCTTCTCCTGATGTCCACAAGGCACCAGGGATGTGCACAGCCTTGGGCCTTAACGCCAGCAGGTGGGATCTTTCACTGCCCAGGAGAGCATCGTGTAATGCAGTCAGGGAGTGAGTCTTCACCCGCCTGCCCCCATTGGAGCCCATGCAGGATTTATCAGCCTGTCCAAAGTAGATGCACTTCCTGACTTGGGGCTGATCTGGCAGAAGAGACGAGGGACCCTGCTATTTTCCAGTGGTGGTTTGGTGAGCGTAGTTTGGCACGCAGGGGCACAAAGATTTCTTTTCAATAGTTACACCTTTCATTTCCTCACCTTATAGGGATCCGCTCTTCTGTCCCTGTAAAACAAGCGACCCCTGTGGTTCTGAGTTTTTGCATCAGTAGCAACAACAGTTCACAGAGTCACCCTTCATCCTCCCTCCCTGCCACCTCTGAGCTGAACGCTTATGCTTTTAACAGGGACATGATAGGCAGAAATCCAACAGGCAAAGTCCCCCCCCCCCCGCATCTGCACCTCTGCAGCTTCGATATTCCTGATATTGATATGTTGTTGTTGTTGTTAGTCACGAAGTCATGTCCGACCCATCGCGACCCCATGGACAACACTCCTCCAGGCCTTCCTGTCCTCCGCCATCCCCCGGAGTCCACTTAAGCTCACACCAACCGCCTCAGTGACTCCATCCAGCCACCTCATCCTCTGCCATCCCCTTCTTCTTTTGCCTTCACTTGTTCCCAGCATTATTTATTTATTTATTTATTTACATATTTGTATGCCGCCCCCTTGCACCCAAGCCTCGGGGTGGCATTAGGCTCTTCTCCAGGGAGCCCTTCCTTCTCATTAGATGGCCAAAGTATTTGAGTTTCATCTTCAGGATCTGGCCTTCTAAAGAGCAGTCAGGGTTGATATTGCTATAAGACATGTTTTATTTATATAATAAAAACGCAGAAACAGTAGCGACCCTGTTTGACACTGTTGCAGTTGAAATTGCTCTGTATTTAGAGCCTTGCAGCAGATACTTCCAGCACCGATTTTCTTCAAAGTAAATTGAAATACAAGCCAAACCGGGCGGAGGCGGGGAGGAACCAAGGCACAAAATCACTGTCGGTAGACACTGCCACCTGGTGGCCAGATTTCGTTATTGCAGCTCTACTCATTTCCGTAACCGAGCGAGGTTTTCTAGGTGAGGAATTTACTGTGCGCTGAGCGATCCCTTCTACTCACAGTTGCTTAGGGGTCTCTAGACAACGTTGTGATTCTCCAGTTTCACCTCTGCTTTTAAACAGCACCATCGGTGAGTTTTTGAAGGGCAGAGAAAACCCTCTTGAGCGCCAGGTTTTATTGCTGTCACCCTTCTTTCATAGTGTTTTTATAATATTTTAGGGCATGCTTCCCTATTGCTTTTACTTCTTTATGTGTTTTGCATAGATCTGAAATTTTTCAAATCATGTACAGTGCCTTGAGCGAGCTGTGCCCCTTAAGGTAGCTTAAAATCGACATTAAATAAAGCAAAGCAGCTGGAAGCCAAGCAGAGCCATCGGTCACTGGTGCCTTCAACACTACCGAAGGAATGTCACTCCCTGACCGCAAGCTGCCCTTGTCAAAGTGGCCCAGCCCAGCCCATGAAGAGGAACTGGGGACCAATGCATCCTGCATGACCTTTGGCCACCTGGCCAGGAAATCCTTCGTGGACCACTCACCTGGCCAAGCGTACCTCGCACACGCATCCCTCCACGTGTCTGCATGTGTGCGAAGGCACAGAGCAAGGACTGGTGCTTGCATCTGCTGCTGTTGCCGTCGCCCCCTTGCTTCTCCCTGGCTGAGTTTGCCAACTGCCAGTAGTGCACGAGAGGCTGAGAGAGCGGTACGGCCCCTGCCTATGCCGAGCACGGCAGCAATGCCCCGTGCGAATCTGACACGGCAGCGCCAACCGCCAGACCTGCTTTTCCAGGCCTTGCTTCTCGGAAGAGCTCAGCCCTCTGGACTAAATGTTATGAAGGAGCAAAGCTGTCACCAAAGTACGTCTCAGGTTGTCCCACACTGACAAATGGCAGATTGCATCTCTTTAACATACCTGCAACAGATCACATGGGTTTCTGTCCAAGTGGGGCAGCAACGTCTTAGTTATGGGGCTCAATAGTTTCCATGCAGAATTTCTTAATGCAAAAGAAGGCAGAATCATTCCATCCCCCACCCTGTTGTAAAACCTTCACTATTCCACATTTTGTCTTATAGATAATCCTGCATGCAATTATTTCTCACCTAATCATGCTGCACTTGAGTCCCAAATTTCCATTATCATGAAATGAACTTCAGAGTCATGAGCTTCTAGAACTAATGGACCTTTCAGTGACTCACAGGTGGGCGAAGTCCTGAAAGATTTCTTCCTGAGGACTAGGAACTTGCAATGAGTTCATGTAGGAAAGCTGAATTTATCAACTTCATCACAGGACACCCTCAGTCCCATTAGAGTCTGCAATAAAACATATACTGTAGCTTCCATATAGTCCGAAGTGCCTGATCCTGCCTAATCTTGGAAGCTAAGCAGAGTTGGGCCTGGTTGAAATCTGGATGGGTGACTTGAATGTTGTGAACCACCCAGGGAGCTGTGACTATGGGCCGTATGGAAAAGTAGCAGAATAATAATTTTAAAGACAGAATCCTATGCCAAGTTACTCAGAGGTAAATTCCACTGGATTCAATGTGACTTACTTCCAAGGAAGTGTGTTTAGGCAGCAACCAATAATGACAAAACAAATAAAAAAGAAATGCTAGAAAAAGATTCCAGCAGGGCTTTCTGGCTACCAGCTCTTGCAGTCATAGCTTGAGAAAGCTTTTCTCTGAGGCTCAGATACACAAGACACTCACATTCCCAATCACTGCCGTGCATAACTGGCATTTATCAGGCATTTGTGCACAAAATAGGAGTGGCCGTTAGCATCTTGGGGAAGCGCCCAAAGTCCCTTTGACGACAGATTCCGCTCTTGACATTTCATGTCGCCCCGCAGTGGCTGCGGCTTCCGTCACTTCTCTTCGCTTTCTGGCTGCAGAGCCATTTCTTCCCAACTGAGCAGTCACTGCTCTTCACAACCCCATCGCTCAGGTAAGCGCACCGTTCCTTTCCTTGCACTTCAAAGCTGGAAAGGGAGGGGAGCCACAGGTAAATGCATAGATTTGCCATGGTGTTTCTAACTTACATTCTCAAGGAAGCATTCCAGGTAACATGCACAGAACTTAATTGAAAAAAAACCCAAAAAACCAGAACCCAGTAAGATACAATTATGAAGCTATGTTGAAACCAAAACAAACACCACTTTAAAAAAAGGCCCAGGATCTCCACCAGTCATAATTCTCCATGAAAGCCAGCCCATGAGAGCAAGAGTGGTGGAAGAGGCAAAACTATGCTTTCCCTTAGGAGAGAATTCTTCCAGTTACTGGGTGCCACAGCTGAGAAGGCCCTGCTGTGTGGCTTCTGCAAGGTAATGGGTGGGATGCTTAGCGTGTGGGCTGAGGAAATGGGGCAGCAAATATGAAAAAGGTGCTTCCAAGGATATGACTGTGGCATCCATGATTAGTACATATGAATGCAGCATCCCGCATATACCACCAGAGACAGAACTTCTATACCACCTCAAATGTATGCATTTCTTCATTACTCCCAAAACTAGAAACTTGGTTTTTTTTAATCTAAAAGAAACTGACATTATGCAATTATTGGAGGACATTTTTCTGAATTTATGCAATTTAAATTCCTTCCTTCCAAGTATGGTCTGAAGGCACACAAGGCATCCACAAGGAATCCAAGCTAAGCAGGTCCGGGGGTGGCCTGAACTTGGAGGGGAGACCACCCGGGAACTGCATGTAGCCACCTAGAGTTCCACAATGAAAGAAAGTGGGATATAAAGTTAATAAATAAATAAATTTGTGACTTCGTTCAGAAACTTGGACACAGTAATGGAAAAATAGCTATCAATGGAAATTGTTTTAAGATGCTTTTCCTTCATTCTGTTAACCCTGATTTTCCAGTCCCCATCTCTAACTCAGCCAACGGTAGCACACAAAGGCTGTTCTGTCACTCTGGGAAGTTAGGAGATCCGGATTCCTGGTATCACTGGTCAGAAGATACTGCAGAAAGTAATCCTGGTACTCAAGGGCACAATGTAGCCAAGCACAGGAAAAGCAAGTGATGCAAGCGTAAACCAGGCCGGAATGCCGTAGGCATCTCTGAGAAGCAGCTCCCCTGAAAGGGTGACCTTTGCTCCATTGTTCGCTGACTTTTTAAAATAACTAGTCTCCCATCCTGTAGTGGCATCTCCGTACAACTAGTGCAAAGCAGCTCACCACATATAACATGCCTTATGGCATATATAACATACTTTACCTAATGCAAAGCAACAGCCTAGATAACTGTATTTTAATCTTGTTGTAAGCCGCCCCGAGGCTTCAGTGTGATGGGGCAGCCTATAAATATTTTAATAAATAAATAAATAAATAAAATAATAACATACCTTATAACACACAGGAGAGAGTTCAATGCATCATGTACCCAATGTGGAGCTTCTACACTTGCACGAGGAATTGCTCTAAGTTGGGAATGGGGGTCTCCAGGTTCTGCTGGGTCTATTTTATTTATTCATTTTTAAAAAAAATTACAGTACATACTATCCCAAGACTAAAAGCCCCTGGATGGCTTACACAATTCTAACTCCCATGAGCCCCAGACAGCATACCCAATGGTGGGGATGCTGGTTTGTGGAACCAGCTTTTTAGAGAGGTGTACCTGACACCAACACACTGCACCTTTCAGTGCTTGGCTAAAATCCTTTTATTTTCTCAATATTTTCATTGTTGAAAAAATAAATTTTATTTTTGTGGATTATTTATTTATTATTGTTAGTAGTTTCATATTCTGTTCTTTACTGTTATGGGTTATATTTTGCTTTTATTGATGATGATCGTAAATTGTTCTTGGTTTTATCTTATTCTGACGTTAGGTTTTGTTTTATATTTTAAATGTTTCTAAACCATCCAGACTGCCGACTGGCTATAGGCACAGTATGGAAATGTTTTGGATGGATGGATGGGACTGTAATCTGTCAACACCCGGAGGGCCACAGGTTCCCCTTCTAAATCCAGCTTGATTTAAGCTCCACATGTGAAATCCCCCTCCAAGGAGAGGCACGGAGGGATCGGCCCACCGGGGGGGGGGGGCGCTTTCCCAGCCATCCTCTAAGTTGGGAGTGGGGAGCATCTCACTGGAGAAGTCAGGGCTGGATGTGGAACCTTCTGCATGCGAAGCATGAGCTGAGCTGCCCCAGGATCCCTTAGGCCGGCCTTTGATTTCAGTCCTGTCCAGAGAAACAGACGTGAGCCAAGCTTGAGCCGTGGAAGTGAGAACTCACGCGTTGCTGAAGGCCGTCCCGTCGAGCCACCTCCAGCTTGCTTCTGATTCTCGGAGGAGGCCAACCCAGTGGTTCAAGGGGCCTTTGCTGGGCACCGCGCCGACCTGAGTATTGGAAAAAGGAAGGGGGAGGTGGGTTTTATTACATTTTGGGACCGGTCCTTGTACATTCAGGGTACCCAGCTCACCTGACCAAAAATTCCCTGTCTCTTGTTTGTTCTACTTCTCAGCTAGTTGCTCAGTATATATGCATGACATCAGAATTTTGGGTTCAGTGCAGTACCTTTTTGGACAAAACTGGAAAGACAGCACCATTGTGTGAAACAGGACACACAAAGCGTCCCGGCACTAGACTAGTCGGGCCAGCTGAGTGGGCCAGTCTGCTCTGACTGGTGGCCACTCCCCATGTCTTGGGCAGAGGATCGTCCCCTCGCACCTGCGACTTGATCTTTTGACTGGAGGATCCAGGGATCAAACTGGGGCCTGCCTGCAGAGTTCGTGGAGCAGGCTGCAGAGTCGTGCTGGGATGCACGCCAGGAGGACCAAAGGGGAAACAAGCCCTGGAAGCCACAGAGCACCTGGTTGTCTGTACGGAGTAATGTGGGAGAGTGAGCGAGTGAGCCAGCAACCTGCTGCAGCCTGTTTCCAGGGTGCCTCGTCACGATGCTCCTGCTGTTTCTTCACTTGGGTGATCCTTCTCAGAGTTGGGGATTCTTTTATGTGGGTCTAGATTTCTGCCTAAGAACACCAGGGCAGGGCACTGTCCGGAAAAGGGACAAACGGACACAGAAGAGCTAAGAGGTGTTCTCCCGCCCAGAGGAGCAGAGCTGGGAGATGACGGATGGGCTTGCAGTGAGGGAAGCTGTGACCCAGCAGCATGCCAGCCGGTTGCGACACTGCCCAGCCACGCAGCGGGGCCTTCCCTTACCAGTTTCTCCACATCCTTGATCACAGCCAGGGAGGCACCGAGCAGGGAGCAGTGGCGCTGGCCGGCCTCCCAGGGCCCTTCCAGCCCCGAGTCACGGTAGCAGTGCCCTTGGCTCCTCACCCAGCCGGGCGGGCAACAGTGGCTGGAGGCAGCAGTGCCTGGCAGGTCGGGCTTGGCCTCTGGCAACGAGAACCAAGAGCTGTGTTATTCTTGCTTCTTCCAAAGGCGCTCGTGTGGGGGGTTCACTTCCTTCCTCTGCCTCCCCATGGAAATCTCTAGCTGCTCACAGTCCACATCATAACTCCACGAGGCCCACAGCCCGCAGCCTGGGATTGGGCCCAGCACGGTGATTGTGCAGCTAGGCGTGGGCCAGCGGTCTTGCCTCCTTCCTCCCAGACCTGTCTCCCGCTGCAGCCATCCCCCCCTGTCATGCTGCAACTCGCCTATGCAACGGAGGAAGGAAGGACGTGACCAGGAATATGTAGCAAAGGAACATGGACAAATGAAATGTTGTTACATAATGCGCAGCTGGAATAGCCATTGCAGGGGGCAGTTCTAGGGAGGAAAGATCTGAGGCTTGCATTCCGAGATATTCATTTTCACTCCGTTTTACTGCTGTTTTTACATTATTTTCCCAAATATGCTCACGCCAGTCCCACATAAAAGAGAGCCAATAATTCTCTTTGCCTCAGTGACTGATTTTCATGCCACAGTTCCACTGGTCTGGTCATAATAGGTGAGTGGCGTGACTGAGGCCGGACATACGTGCTGGATGTTTCCGTTGCAAAGCCATTCAAGTGTTTCATTTAACACGGACATGAATTCACATTTTAGGACCGTGCAGTCCAGGTTTCTGAGAGTTAGCACAGTACAAGAAGAAGAAGGAAATGCTACTGAAACAAGTAATTCCTTCAGCTAAATACCAAACCCCATTTTTTCTCATGCGTATAACCTGAAAATTATACAAAGATGTTGGCTTGACTTTCAAAAGCAATTGCTGAAAATGTTCAGACTTTTTATTGGCTTTATGAGAGGGGAAAGTGCTAACATCTCAGAAGTGCTCAGTTAAGTGAATGATGCATCTCACTTTTCTTCCAAAAGGGGTTCACAAAGGTGTAAGGGAACACCACAACGTGTTCAAAAAGCACACAGATTCAAAAGAGCGGTTTTGCATGAAGCTGCTCCAAGTAGTTGATTAACTAAAACAACAGTAGGGAATGAGTATTGCACATTGCTATAAAAATTCCTCTAGTTCTGCAACCAGAATTACTGAAATGCTCAGATGTTTTCTACTCACTCATAAAAACAAAGATGGTGGTTACCAAGCCCACGATCTGGATGATGAACAGTCCCAGAACGATCCACGTGATGGAGTTTTGGGCTCTGGTGTTTGACTGCCTCCCTGGAATAGGCAACATTGGATACAATCAAAATGCAGCAACTCTAATTCCTGGGCCGGTTGCTCTGAGGGGGAAGCGTCACGACCTCGGACCTCGGAGGGCTCAGAAGAACAAGCACGATTCTGAACGCAGGCAGAGTGGCCCCTGCCTCTTCCAAGACGCAGCAGCTCTGCAGGCAGGGCCTTTGCGTGGCGAGCAGCGTCACAGGCTGCACTCAAGGCGGTCCAGGTGTACTCTGGAGGGCGCTAGCAATGAGGAGAGGGCACCTGGAGTATGGCCCCTTCCTCCTGCTTTTGCCAGCAGAGACCCTGCGGGGGGCTTTCTCAGCTGCCCCGGCTATGGTGCAGATCGAGGCGGATTGCAGGGCCCCCAGCGCAGCACAGGTGGGCTCCAGGGCACCCGTAGGGTCCTCCACCAGACCCACTGTAGGGTCTCCACTCTACTCCCTTCTGTCTGCCTGCCTTTCTCTCTCTCTCTTTCTTATATTAATGTCTTGACTTTGTTTTCCTCCCAAGGAACTCAAGGTGGCTTCCATAATCCTCCTCCTCCTCCTCCCAGGCTTAACCCACAGCAACAACCCTGTGAGGTAGGCTGGGCTGAGAGTCTGTGACTGGCCCAAGTCCCCCGGTGAGCTCCGTGGCTGAGTGAGGACTAGAACCCGGATTGCTTGAGTCCCCGTCTCACGTCCTTAACCACTACGACTCACTTTACTTTTAATAAAGCACTTGAAAAAGCCAGGGCGCCAGGCTCCTTCCTGCCTCTGGACCAGATGCTGATCCGTAGTTCAGCAGCTGGAAAGGGGAGGCGAGAGCTGCTCCCCGGCCTGCCCAGCCTTCTCCCACCCACACAGAGCGCCTGCTTTGCTCCGGCTCCCCTCCTCCACTCCCAGCCTCGAACCAACCATTCCTCTCGTCCAGCACCCATCCCTGCGCTCGCTCCCGTGCCTTCACGTAGGGCCTGCAGAGGCCTGTTCCCCTCCTGGGGATCCTTCCCCCCAGGCTCTGCCCTGCTCTGGGAAATCTGAAAGTGCCGGGCCTGGTGCCGCAGCACCGTCGCCTGCCTTGGGGACCAAGCAGCAGGGAATGTGAGGAGATCTGGCTTCTGGGTGCTCGTTCTGGAGCACCTGGTTTAGGGTGTCCCGGCTGGCTGACCAGGCCAGGTGGAGCCCAGGCCGGCCTTCAGGGTCTCCATGGCTGGCACCCCGACTGGGTGGCTCCTCCATCTCGCTGCTGCAGCAGGTGCCCTCTGGGGCTGGTGGGGCCGAGGGCAGGCAGAGGTGGCTGGAGGTGGACAGAAGACCACCGATGGCCTTCAGCAGGCACTCACTACGCCCTGGAGCAAACATCCTTGCTTCTCCTCCTGCTGCATGCAGGTGGGGGGCAGCCCCATTTGTCCCCAGTGGGAGCCGCCCCTGCTGCAGAGCTGACCCCTGTACCGGTGCAGCAGCGGGTTCCCTCATGCACACCTGAGCACCACAGGTAAGGCAAGTACTAATAGCAACGGCAACAGGAGACTGGGTGAACACTACCAGCTTGAGCTCCTGTTACAGCTGCTTTGAGGAGTGAAGGGCCGTTAACCTCCTGAGGCATTAAGCCACTACGTGCCGTGGGGAAAAGACAAGAGCAGAGAGTGGTCACCCGCAGCAAAGCTTGCTTGTCGGCCCCTGGACGGTGTCTGGCTGGAGCAGAAGGAGCCCCGGTCTGGTTCCTAGCAAGATGAGAGCCACCTGCTGCGACAGGCAAGGGCTCACCTGTTTCAGCATCCCGTTTCCTACAGTGGCCACCTGGGCACCTGGGGGAAGCCCACGAGCAGGACAGGAGGGCCAGGGTGTCCTCCTCCTCATGTGCTCACAACTGGTCTTCAGAAGCTCGGCCAGGCAAGTGAGTCTCAGGGCAGCATCTTACCGTCCTTCTTTTCCTCCAGGTTGAAGTCCACCCACTGCTCAATCAGCTCCAGTTTGTCTGTATCTTCCTTCGCAGTCCCATCAAGGGCCTCTCCTTTGGTGAAAAAACAGAAACGGGCAGGGAGCTCTACCTAAACCTGCCTCAGGTATAGAAAGCCGCTTCTCTGGATGCATTTTCCTCTCCCGCTACCTTTTCCCTCACCTGCCTCCCTCCAGACAGCCGTGTGAGCCACTGTCGTTTCAGAGTGGCTCCCCACACTGACCAAACCCAGCCAGACTGGCTTGTGCGTGGTTGCCAAGCCACGATGGCATGTTTGGACAGCAGGGCAAGTTACTCAGAAGCAAGCGTGGCTCACAACCCCCATGGCTTGCATGGACCCCGTCAGAAGGATACGTGTAACACAGAAACATGGAAACAGAGCGAGTCAGAAGGGGCCTCCCGGGCCATCTAGTCTGACCCCCGGCACTGGTGTACACGTGTCCAGCCCACGGCACTATCCCCCAGACAGCTGACAGGAGGCATTTTTCGTCCCTGTGAAGGGCTGGGCATAAGGGGGATTGGACTGGGACCACCAAAGCTCCGCAGTTCTGGCCTGAAAATAGTTGTGTAAAATCACCCTGGAGTTTTCCGCTATTTGATGGAGTGTAAAACCATGACGAGAAACTAGCTAATTACTTCCAAGCTTGTATCGAAAAATGCCTGCAAATACTGCTTCAGGATATCCCCAGCTATATGCTTTAGATACCCTGGTTTGCATGACCCAAATAGTGTTTTGACTGTGCAAGTGAAGTCAAGAGCCCACTACTGTACCTTTCCCTTTGAAGCCGGCAGTTGTGTTTGAGTAGCCCACGGAGGTCGGCTTTGATTTGGGAAAACTGCTCTCGTAACTGCAGAGAAAACAAAACGATCGCCTTTCACATTTATGCTGCAGAATCAGAGTTTCAGTTCCACCCTGCCTCAGCAAAGGAGAAGCCCTGCTTGGCCCCTGCTCAGGCCAGGGAACAAAGAGCTGAGGGGAGCCCACTGTGCCCCCCCCACAATCAGCTCCGACTGCCCCCTGGGGAAGGAAACGCTGCCCTCAGCTGCAAGGCAGAGCCGCCTTCCTCATCCTGGGGACTCCTGTTACGTTTAGCTACAATTCCCTTAATCCCACAGCCAGCGGTCTGGAAATCACAGTCTAAAACATCTGCTCAGGGTGTGATTTTTTTGCGTTGTGATCTGAACAGCCAATGTGGAGTGGTGGTTAGATTGCAGGGCTGGGAATGAGGAGAGAGGGATTCTGGTACTCACTCACTCACTCACTCACTCACATGCTCCTTTATTCATTAGCTTTATATCCTGCCTTATTCTTTTTTTAAAAAATTCTCCTCCTGCTGCTGCTCTCAGTCTTATCCCCACAACAACCACCACCATGTGAGGGAGGTTGGGCCGTGAGTCTGTGCCTGGCCCAAGGTCACCCAGCTGGCTCCATGGCTGAGCGGGACCTAGAACCAGATCGCTGAGTCCCAGCCCTGTGCTCTTCACCACGAGGCCACACTGGGCCTCTTGCAGGACAGCTCACGCTGGGCCAGTCACTGACTCTCACCCTAATCTGTCTCACAAGTTTGTTGTGAGGATAACACAGAGAGGAAGAGGATGTGGGTTGCTTGAAAAGGGGAGAGGAGGACATATAAATGTAGTACTAAACTTTCTCCAGCAAAATGGTGCATCAGTGTTTACTCTTTTTTTATTTAAAACATTTCAATACCATCCAGGTTTAGTCAATGACTCTCAGGATAGTTTATAATATATACTCCTATTAAAAATTTGAAACATACCAAACACTAGCATAAACATTTAAATACTCATAAGATAAAAACCAATAAAATCACATGAATTAGAAGAAAATATAAAAGCAAAATATAATCTAGTAGAAGTAATTATAAAATTAATAGAATCAAACAGATTAAACAAACAAATGACCCTAGTGTTATTTAAAATAAGCATGCTAAAAATACAAAGTTTTAACAATTAAAACATTGTGAAAATAAAAAAGGGTTTGGCCTGGTGTTGAGAGGTGCATGGTGTCAGCACCAGGCACACCTCTGTGAGTGGTACTTACCCACTCAATGGGCTTCCAGTTTCCTAGACAGAAAGAAAAGAGAGAAAAAACATGCATTTCATTAATTCTGCGTATTTTCTGAAAAAAGCTCGGATATGCATTCATAGCAAATTTCATATATGATCCACCAGATAAAGGGGATCTAAGTTGATTCCTTGTATGCATTTTAACTGATGGAATTGAATCAGTCCAATGAACACAAATTATTCTAAATGGCAGGAGGTGTTTTCTTTTCTTTTAGATAATGTGACAAGAAGCTGACTCTGTGCAGACAGGAGAAGGGACAAGGCTCACCCACAGACCGCACCCCTGGCGCTGATGCACCCGCTTTTCACACCCCTCTGGTACCCACGTAGATGCTCTAGTTGGAAAGGGCCGTGTGTGTCCAAGGCAACGAGGAGCTCTTTACAGTCCACTAGGCTGCGTGGAAGGGCCCCAGAAGGGCAGGGGCAAGAGGCTGCTCAGGGTCCCCAACCCTCATACCTTCACTGGTGGTGTAGGGGCATTTTGTAGGAAAACTATTTAGCGGCCTCTCTGCACGAGGCATTTACGTATTGTGCGCTCATGAGTCCTCCTCATCCCAGCCTCCTCCACTTGCACTTCCCAAGCATCTCTGGGGCATTTTCTCAGAGCAATTGAAGTGTGGTATTATCTGGAAATAGCAGAAGGAAGGGGAATGAGCATTTGTGTGGTTCCACTGTACCACAGCACCATCTTGTGGCCGTGTGATAGAACAGTAGAAAGGCAGAGAAAGAACTCTTCCCCAGCCCAGGACCACAAGGTGGCGCTATGGTGTAGCAGATTGGCACAAATCCACGCGGGTTTCATGTCCCTGTTCATTGATAATACCAGACTTTCCTCATTAGGGGAAAAAACACATCCATGCACATACTTGCTAAAATGGTCGCAGAGCTTGGAGGATGGCTATGTTGTGTAAAGCACCGGCAAACTACCATGAGTAAGGCATCAAGGAGACACAACAAATACCCCGCGTGGAAAGGTGGTTGATTTCCAAACTGCGATGCAGCCAATAGCAGCTCTCTGTGCGCACAGCCCTTTCCCCAGCTGGCCCAGTTCCAGCCTCCGGGGCTCAGAGCTAGGCAAGCTGCAAAGCAGAGGTCAGTGGCAAGATGTTGGGGAATGGAGCACACAGTGCGTTCCTCAGCATGGCACACATGCCCCAGCGAGGTTGCTCCTCTAGGATTTGGGGGAGGACACGGTCTGTGTCTGGTGGAAGCCGGCTGTGACTGCACAGTCTGGGCCAGCCTTGTAGTCGGCCCATTTCCATTTTGCTTTCCACGTGAAGGCAAAGTCCTGCTTAGATGGAGCACTAGACGAGCCTTGTCGAGAAATATCCTGACCTGTCTGGAGTCCAGCAGGTGTCTTTGACAATTTTACAGGCGATGGGTACCACAGAATGCATATACGCACTGGGATTCCCCGCTCCCCGTTTATGCTCCTTTGCTCTAACTGTTTATGTCAAATTAATTTGCTTTGGCTCACAGGGAGAGAAATGCATCAAACTGAATGCTGCATGCTGGGAATTCTGCTTTTGGAGGCGTGTGGGGACGGCTGGCTGAATGGCCTAGTCTTGCCTTCCCAAGTTGGTGC
Organism: Varanus salvator macromaculatus; assembly: GCA_023646645.1. Lineage (NCBI taxonomy): Eukaryota > Metazoa > Chordata > Lepidosauria > Squamata > Varanidae > Varanus > Varanus salvator. The sequence goes on from JAIXND010000792.1 coordinate 2,464,851, forward strand.
CCACCTGATAAGCTGCAGCTCCCACGATTCCCCTCCATCAAGGCCCTTTTGGGAAATGGCACTTTCCCTTCCAGTGAGGTGTCCTTGAGGAAGCAAGGGCTAAAGGGCGGGTAGATTTCTGGTGATACGGGTGAGACATTTTCTGTCGGGCCAAGCAGCCAGAATGGTTGCCTAGCCTCACAACTGGACTGCCGTATTGCCCCACTCCAGGAGGTGCCCTTGAAGGCTACTCAGAAAGTTCTCCTGGTGGGGTTACTGGCAGCCCATCAGCTGATGGAAGTGGCCAGGTGAAGGGCTGTTGGACCTCGGCTTGTGCACTGGCCCCTTTGCCTTCAGGGTCTCATTTTCGCTTACCTGGCTGTCCATCTTTCTTGCCTGGTTTTCCGGGACGACAGTGTGTGAGGCGTGATCCCAAGATTTTCTGCAGACCGAACAAAGGGGGATTTGATCCTCCACACAGAAGAAATTTAAGCCTTCCTTGTGTGTTTCACACACACTGTCTGCTGCGTGTGTCGTTTCATCTACAGTCTTCACTCTGGCGGTTCCTTCCATTTTCCCAAGAACTTCTTCAGAGCCAGGTTTGCTGTTCAGAAGGAAGTCTTTGCAGTGGCAGCAGGAGACCTTTTCCTGTAGTTCTTCTCCCCAGGATCGGCTGGCACACGCTTGACAAAAACTGTGCCCACAGGGCTGAATGGCCGAGTATAGACAAGGCTTCGAACAGACTGAGCAGGCCGCTTCTGCCCTGGAACAGTTTGGGGACGGAACAGTCGCCATGCCTGCTGCTCCAGAAAGGAGAGCAAAGTAAATCTTATGTGTCAGGCAAGAGTTGTCACAGACACACACTTTCCACTTTTCCCCTACAGAGCGAACCGTGTTGTATTCTGTGGAATTTAGATCAGGGAAATGGTGCAATGTGGAAGAAGGGAAATATCATTTCCTTGACTCTGACTTAAATCCCCCCAAGCTGCTATGAGACCCACTGCTGTGGAGGCTTCAGTAGGGACACAGCCTGTTTTGTGTTTGGGGTGGTCAAGTATTTTGTTTATATAACTGTATTTTATGGCGTTTTATGGCGATTAAGAATTGTGCGCATGTATATTGTGAAAGTGTACACTGGAAGCTGCCTTGGGAGGGCTTTACCATAGAAGACGGCCAATAAAGACATGAAATAAGGTCACATAAACCTGACAGGGTTGGCATGAGCCAGATGCCCAGATGCTTCAGATTGTGACTCCCTGGCCGACGAGTGCAGAATGCAGGGAGTGCACCCTGAAGTATCTGGAGATCCAGTTTCTGCCGCCTCTGCCATTTGCAAGTCTTTTGCCATCGCTCTGATTAAACACAGAGCTCTCCTTGGTAGTCTTAGGGAGCAATAGTCCTGTCATAATAATATAAAAGATAACATAATAGTTTTTAAATGCTGGAAGATGGGATCACGGTGCTTTTAAATCACATGTGAGCTGGCTTTTACTTATTTTAGTGGGACTGAGGCACACAGAGACCTTCCCTCAGCATTAGCTATTAGCTGGGGGTGTCAGAATCAACTTCTCACAGCTTCCCCCAGTCAAAACAAGAGATTTCTGGCTGCTTCCTATCCATGGGCTCAGAGTAAAGAAACACAAACTAACCACCTTAGTCAATAGCAGTCTACCCCACTCCCACAAAACAAAGTGGCTGGCCATGCCACTACTACAGCCACTACCCCCTTCCCGAAGGATCTTCCAGCCTAGTGTTCAAAAAGCCAACTGAATGGAAAAAAGGGTAAATAGATGGACAAGTTAAGACACTGAAAACATGGCTAGGAGCAAAGTCTCTCCCCCGACACCCCGCTTTATATTCTCATGCAGAGCATCACCTTTTGCAAAGCAAAACAGAAACGGTACAATCATCCCAGTCTTTTAGGCTTCCAGCGTCTTCTTCTGTCTAACAAGAGCAGACCTTTCTGCAAAATGAAGCAGCTCCTCCAATTGCCACACCTGCCAAGCCTCCAGGCGAATGCGTTACCCTGGAGCGGTGACATCGGGATGACGTTCCCCTTTGTGACATCGGTGCTGACATGCAGAGGGGCAGGTGGCCATTGACTGTAGATGCCACAAACACGGCTTTTCTTTTTAACTGTCGGGGGGCCCTTTGGCATAACCAGCAAGCAACCTCCTTTTTTCCAGCCATCCCTGTCCACCCACCACCATCCTACACAAAGTCACATGCCTACTGAATCCAGCCTTCTGGAAAGAATTGCCCCCCATCATTTAAATGCACCTCAGGAGCACAGCTTTTCCTGGCTGGCCACAGCTTCTTTTTGTCCTGAGCCTGAGCCTGAGCCTGAGCCTGAGCCTGAGCCTGAGCCTGAGCCCCATTCCTTGTCTGCAGCCACTCCTGCAGCCGACTGCATGCACATTTCCAGCAAGGCTCTTTGCTCCCTCTGGCCATGTTTCCCTTGCTCTGCTCCAAACTCTGGTCCCAAGTCTTGCCACAGACCTTTATCTTCAGGTGTATGGTGTCAGGGGGCTCATTTGCCCAAACCAGTTTCTCCAAATCTCCCGTTCCCTCCATCGCCCCAGGCACTGAGGCAAGGCACGCTCCCAAAACGGGGCAGGAATTCTTCTCAGTCATATTCACTCCTGTTACCAGTGGAACAGGATACAGTTTGAAGTGCAGGCGCTCCGCATAACAGTCCCCACATGGCCAGGAAGAGCCTAAAAATGCAGGCTGCTGGCCGTGAGCCAAGAGGCCCCGATCAGCTAGCCGGACAGTCAGCGAAGCCCCTTGAGGATGGTCCGGGTCCACACGGTCCCCTCTCCCAAAGGGAAAAGGCCAGCCCAAGGGGAAGAGCTGCTGCTGAGGGACAGGGACTAATGGTGGACAATTATCTGTTTGCCTCACCAGCAAGCCCCAAACGCATGCTGCATGCAGCTTCCCATCATTGTGCTCTATGGGGCAGGCAGTTTCTCAGCCTCATTAGCCAGCCAGCCAGCCAGCCAGCCACAAGTCCTTACAGCTGAGGCTTCCTTCCATCCGTGTCAGTCCGGACACTCATAACGTACTACAGCACAAGCCAGTTAACTAAGCATGGTACAAGGCACGAGCTCATTAAGCTAATCATAACACAAGCAGAAGCTCATTAGCAGGTCACTAAGGTGGCATTCCAGGCCAGACACAGTCGTGCATTCAGTCCTTTGACCATCCTCCTCAGGACCAGGAAGCGGCAACTATTGTAGCTGGGTAAGCAGGGGTGCTCTTGGGCAGCCCTGCCCATGCCACGCAGGCCTACTCTCAGAGGCAGACGCCCAAGCCTGGATTTTGAGGCCCAGGCCCGATTCAGCAGCCTGACTCATGTAAGGCAGTTTTCCCCTCACATGTGTTGGACTACAGCTTCCATAAGCCCCAGCCAATGTTATAGTCATTGTAGCCAACACACCTGGAGGGCGCCAGGTTGGAGAAGGCTGGTTTCAGAGCACTCCTGCACCCTTGTGTTGCTGCAATATGAACCCAAAAGGCTCCGGGAGTCTTGCCAACTCAGTTTCTTTCCAAGAAAATACGCCAGTGAGAACATGTTATTTACTTCATTCGCAGGCGAGACATTCCAGGGGCAGCAATATTTGGGTTTGGGTTTCCTTTGGAGGAGAAAGCACCAGCGGGTGGATCTGCTGAGGGACACAGTGCCCTCTGGTGGCCTGATGGAGATGGCAGCCTGGTTTTGCTCTTGTGGGCCATCAGGTTGTCTCCGAATGATGGCAAGCCTATGAATGAAAGCCCTCCAAAATCTCCTGTCCAAAGCAGTTCTAAGTTCAAAAACCTGCAGCACTAGTATCAGGCATTCAGGTGCTTGCAGGGTTAGGCCCAGTCCAACCACACAGGCCAGCTGAGAGCCATGGGAGGCTCTGCCAAAGGCTTCCCAGACTTGGCTCCTGCTGCTAGTCCTGCGCCTTCTCCACTGGGGTCTTGGCACCGTCTGTCCCCAGCTTCGCCTTCACCGCTGGCCCTGGCATGCCTTGTCAGTGTCTGACCTTGCTGGCTCCTGGCTCTCCTCTTGCTTCTGGCCCCAGAACATCTCACCAAGTGTCCCCACTTGTCTGCGCAAGCCTTGCGTCTCCTCCTACCTCCATCATGCCTGGCCCAGTTGAGGACCTGGCAGCTAGAGATCTACTGCTGGGCTTATTCAGAAATATGCAAGTAGAGCTCATGTGGTGATGGAGCTCAGCAGCACTTAGATGGCTGACAGGATGCGGACTCTGGTCATATCCTGACACACCTGTGTGTGGTCATATCCTGACACACACACACACACTGCAGCCCTGATGTGCTCTCTGCCTTCTTGCTCCTTTTTCTTTGTGCCTGTCCTCTTATTAAGAACAAGACAACATCAGAAGAGCCCTGCTGGATCAAAACAAGGTCCATCTCATCCTCCCTTCTTTTCACACACTGGTCAACAACTGCCTGACAAAAACCCTCGAGTGGGAGATGGATCCTGTGGCCCCTGCCACTGGTGTCCACAGGGACCCCACAGCTGGCCTTGGAGGGATCAGGGAGTCTTCACAACCTGCAGCCACTGTCCTCCTTGATGTGCCTAGTCCTCTTCCAGAACCCTCCATGTTGGTGGCCGTCGATCGCTATGCCTTGTGGGGGTAACTCTGGGAGTAGGAATCCACCCTTCTTTGGACCTCCTGCAGTCAGCACAGAAAGAACCATGGCAGCCGCCTCTCGGAGGCCGGGAGGGGAGCCTCAGAGAGGCTCAACAGAGGGTAGGAAGATGAGGGAAGGGGATCGGCCAGGAGACCTGCCATCCTGGTGGCTCTCTAGCCTCTTCCTCCCCTTCAAAGCATCCCAGCTAGAAGGCCAGAAAGAGCCGCTCAGCAAAAACCCCATTCCCTGTCTTCCGTGCACTTACAGCTCTGAGCTCTGGGCTCCCTGTGCCTGGAACGAGGAATGGCTGCCTAGATAAAGCTCTGGGGAGGGGAGGGGGGTGCTGTTAGGAAGCAGTGCAAGGCCGCAGCCTGGGGGACTCAGGCTTCAGAGCTGCAGCTCCAAGAGCGCAGGATTTCGCAGAGGGGGCTCCAAATAATCCTAAATCCTCCCAGATGATGTGCAGAGGCCATTGGTGGCCCCCTAACTCTTAGCTGCAGCTGTTTCAAATTGATGATACGCAACAAACCCAGCTTCGTAAAACTGTTGGGTCTGAGGCTTGCCGACAAGGCAATATATCAGAAATAATGAAAATCACAGTGAGGCGTCTTGTTCCCTCGACAGCTAGAGGTGAGAATATTCCAAAATGTTACACCTCTCCAGATGCAGTCATAAATACACATTCCTGGTGCAAGGCCCCCTCCTCCGAATATATGTGGGACTTCCTTCTGAATAAACACCCATCGGATTGCCTTATAGGAATATTTCCATGATCTTTTCAGCATTCAGGACAGCTTGCCTGGGTTATAGCAGGCAGGACTATTCTGCTAGGTTTGTGGTACACATGTAGCAAGAACTGCGTGGGGGGGTGGCTATGCCCACCCCCACCCATCCCGCCCGCCACCATCCACAAATTCTTAGGGCCATACCATGCACTCGGGGCTTCTCAGATCCTCTCGCAGCAGCTCATGGGAGACTTGGGCTGGAGCACCAGCTTCTTCCAGTCTCAGGCCTTTCCCCAGTCTCAGCTCTGCAGTCCAATGAGATTTTGTCAGGTCCGACACTTCCCCGTAAAATCAGCTGCTGACTGACACGGGAGCTGCAAAACTAATTATGGGAGGGAGTTTGGGGTAGGAAGGTTTATGACAAACCAAAAGGGCTAAATTGGTCTGGCTCAGGTTTGCCAAGACCAGCAGACATTAAATAACAGTGGGATGTCGACACCAAGGGGGCCGAGGTGCAGCCTGGAGTGACGGGGACAAGTGTGACCCAGAATAACCTATGGGTGCAGAGGGAGCGGCGTCGAGTCCCGGGCTGTAAAAGGGCAAATTAGCCCATTGCAGATGTTCTGTGTTCCCGGATGCCTGGACTGGTCAGTCTGGCAGCTCTGAATCATGACAGTGCAAAGCAAAAGCGCACTGCAGGGTTTTATTGAGCAGCACTCCGACTCCAGAGGCCCCATGTTAGAACAGGCTGTGCTCTTTGGGCAAGTATGCGCTCCAGTTCCATTCTGGGTGGTAGGTAGCTGAGAACCTACCAGGCAAATATTCATCTGAATTTGGATCGCAGGGCTCCAAAGGGCTCCGTGCCGTTTCCAAGCATGGTTCCCTGGGCAGAGTTATCCAAAGCTGTTTGTTGGAATTTCACACCCCCGTGGGTCGCCGATTCATTTTTAACCAGATATTGGTGCATTATTGCAATAATTATGGACTAAGGGGAGCATCTGATAAGATGTCAGAGGCAAGGTGTACAAATACCCATGTAAGCCCCACTGAACCTGGTCCGAGATGCTTCCAAATCCATATGCATAGGGTTAGGCTGAGGCAGCATGGTGTAGTGGTTAGGAGCGTGGACTGGGACTCAAGCGATCCAGGTTCGAGTCCCCGCTCGGCCATGGAGCCAGCTGGGTGACTTTGGGCCAATCACAGACTCCCAGCTCAGCCTACCTCACAGGGTTGTTGTTGTGGGGATAAGATTGAGAGGAGGAGGAGGGGAATGGTGGAAGCCACTCTGAATTGTTTGCAAGAAAAAAGGTGGGATATAAACACAATATAAATTTGTGATATAATATTTCCTTGGCACATTTGCTGATATTTTTATCCCAACTGTTTAAGATGCCACACTGTAGCTTCTCCAGGGGGCACAGCAGGAACTGCACTTGGTCCTTCAAAGTCTGGTAGAACCGCTCCATCTCTGCCACCGGCTTCAGACTCCTGGCACCTTTCCTCTCCTGCAGACAGGGCGAAACAAATTGGGACCGGAGCATCAGAGCTTTTCTACACAGGCCCTCAAACCACTACATTTACTTCTGGTTTAAGTGCTGCGGGGACATTTCCTTTCCTGCTTTCCTGCACAGAACCGCTACATGGCACTGTGGGATACCGGGATAGCTCAAAGACACTTAAATAGGTGTTTCCTTTCAACTCTACAGAGCCCGCTTCAAAAGTACTGTATTTTTTGCTCTATAAGACTCACTTTTCCCCCCTCAAAAGTAAGGGGAAATGTCTGTGCGTCTTATAGAGCGAATGTGTGTGTGCAGTAAGTCTGTCAGATGTGCAGCCCATGGGGAAGTGATGCGGAATGTGCCTGTGATTATGTGCCCATTTGATTCAGAATATTTTTTTTCTTGCTTTCCTCCTCTAAAAACTAGGTGTGTTTTATGGTCAGGCGCATCTTATAGAGCGAAAAATACAGTACCTTGGAGAAGCAAAAGCAGAGGATCATGAGCGCGAAAAGCCCATGCGCTGAGAACAAAAAGCACCCAGTAAATGCCTTGCAAGGTGGGTCATGCTTTCTTCTGGCGCTGAGCCGTCTTGCTCCAAATCGGTGCGGGTGGCTGCAGAACCCTTTGCCAAGCCGCTTCCCCTTGTGGGCCGGGTTGCTCCTGCCGCCCTGCCGAGAGCCATCCTTTCTCACTGCGGCAACCTCCTTTTATAAAATGGTGCGCGCTGCATACACGCCAAGCCTCCCAAGGCTTTGGGAGGCTGCCCGGCTGTGGCTCACTGCAGTCGTAAGAGGGAAAGGAACTTGCTCAGTGCAGGCTCTTATCCAAGGGGAGAAGTCCCCTCCCCTCTGCAAGGCGGGGGCTCTTTCGTGCAGAGGGGTTGCACATGGGACTTTCATGTAGCAAAACATGTTTCTGCAGGGTCATTGTGCATTGCTCTGTGTGTGTGTGTGTGTGCATGTTCTGTGTGACTTTAGTATGCGGGGGGCAGAGTAGGAGGGGCAGTGCAGAAAAGGCCATGGCTGGCTGGGACATCAAACATGAGCAGCCTGCCACATTTTATTGCAGGTGCCAATGGCACAGAGCAGTCATTCAGTGCATCATTCATGTGCTCACAAGTGGTGAGTAGCAAGCATCTCTGGATTCCTTTCATCCATCTTCTCTCCAGAGGATGCAGGGCCAATGCCAGTACCTGCCCTGATGTCTGTAGGAACAGCTTGAGGAGCTAGCGCAGATAGTGGTGGCAAAAGATGAAGTCCTCAACCATATCAACAAATGCAAAATTCATTAATCAACACCATCCTAGAACTCTTAGGAATTCAAAGATGGAATTGCCAAAATCGTCTAACAAAAGTATGTAACCTGTCCCTAAGATCAGCCTCTGTGCCAGAGAACTGGGAAATGGCCAGTGCAACTGGGACTGGTGGGCGTCTGCCAGTCCTTGCAGCCTGTTAAATGTGGGCTGGTTAGAGGGCACGTGGTGGATTTATTTGTGGGCAAGTCCTAGCCAAAATCCCTCTGTGGCCTCTCAAAGCCACTTACTGGAGGCTCTCCAAGTTTGACTGATAATTGGACAGATAACCAAGTATTTGTTTGCACACACTTTTGTATACACACACACACACACACACACAGGGTGATGGCCAAAGGCAGCTCCTGTGCCAGGAAACTTGAGGATGCTCAAACCTAGGAAGATAGACCAAGGCTAGTTGTTGGTCGGTAAACCCTGGATTGTTGAGAACATAAGAAAGGGCTTACCAGATCCGCCCAAAGGGCCATCCGGTCCAGCACACCACACACACGGTGGCAAACCAGCTGCCCCCGGGACCCCTCAAGCAGCAGGTGCTCAGGTCCTCCTCCGACCCAGCTCCTCACGCCACCTCTGATGAAAGAAGCAGCACGTAGCCGGCAAGGCCACAGAGCTGGCCACTGATCCCCTCCTCCCCCAGGAATCTCTCCAAGCCCTTTCTAAAGCCACTCCGATTGGTGGCCATGCTGCTTCCCAGGCAAGCAAATTCCACTGTTTAACTTCACGCTGTGTGAAGTACTTCCTTCTATCTGTCCTAAACCTCCCTCCAGTCAGAAAAATGTCTCCCCCTCTCTTCTCTGCACCACGCAGTATTTGGAAGACCTCTTCCGTGTCTCCCCTTGCTTGCCTTTTTCCTAAGCTGAACTGTCCCAGTTATCATAGCTGCTCCTCACAGGGGAGCTGCTCCACCCCCCTGGGCCTTTGTGTTGCTCTTCTCTGCACCTTTCCCAACTTAACAACGCCCCCTTTCAGGTAGGGCAACCAGAACCGAACACAAGATTCCAAGCATGGTTGCAGCAAGCATTTGTATAAGGGAGGTAAGATTGTGGCAGTTCTACTTTGTATTCCACTCCTAATTATGCCTGGCTGACAAGTTCACATGTGATGACAGCCCATGCGTCAACAAGCCACAATTCTGTGACAAGCCATAGTCAACCGTTGTTGGGGTTGTTTGTTTGTTTCTTTGTTTATGTCATTCTATTTCTATGCCACCCCATAACCTGAGGATTCTCCGGGTGGCTTACAAATGCTGAAACCACCATATAAGATACAATCAATAAAGCAGATAAAAACAATAAAATTGGCAAATTATTAAAACATCTCACATAATAAAAATGATATAAAAACATACGGAGCACAACCAAGTACGACCAGATGAATTAGCATCTGAAATTAAATAAATAATCAATAACAGAATACAATTTAAATGAACCAAAAGCTTGTTTGAGCAAAAAGTTTTTACCTGGCTTCTAAAAGAAAGCAAAGCAGGTACCAGCCATATGTCCCCTGGGGAGCAAATTCCAGAGTCTGGGCACCACTACAGAAAATGCCCCCCTCCTAGCCTTTGATCTCCCTGGGGGAGGGGCGGTATTCCAAGGCTGTTACACGCAGGTCAGCGCCGAAGTCCTTGGAAAGTCATTGGCAGAAGGAATGGGCAATACAGAGCTAGACGGTGAGCGGTCTGGTCCGTCAGGCAGGACGGCAATGAGCGATTTTGGTCGCAAGAGGGCGCCTTCGTTTAATAGCAGAAATGGCGAGAGCTGAGCCGGCGACGTCGCCTTCCCTTCACTTATGGCCCTTGCCAATTCGCACGTAAAAAATTCCGCTCCGTTTTTGTGAGACTATCACATGTTGAGAGGGCTGTGTTAGCATCCGTCTACAACAAGTGCCCAAGGTCAACTGGGGATGCTTCGACTGCCTGCTCGTTCTTGCTTTGGTGCCTCCCGCTGCTGGGCCAGCCCCTCCCAGCCACCCCGCCTGACTCCCTAATTCCAGCCTAGTCTCTAATCCCAGTTTCCTCACATTATTTTCTATTCGTGACATCCTATTATATTGGTGTAAAATACGACGATGGCGGTGCACTCATCCTCGCTTCTCATTTGAGGGGCCCTGCGTGCTGCTGCATCGGGGCACGAAGGCTGCGGGCTGGGCGCGCCTCCCCGCGAGCGCGGCTTCTTCCTGAAAGGGCGCAGAACTGGCCCGGGAAGCGCGATTTCCGACGCTGGGAAGGCGCGGGCGGGGGGAGGCCAGGACCCTGGACAGCGCACAGCGCGGCGGCGGACCTGCGCGCAGCCTCCAGCCCCAGAGCGAGCGCCCCCGCGCGGGAAGCGAGGGCGCAGCCCCGGAAGCCGCCCGAAGCCGCCGCCAGCGCCCTATAGCGGGGGGCGAGAGCGGCTTTCCCCAGCCTGGTGCCCTCTCAGACGGGTTGTGCTCCAGCTCCCCGTATTCCTGCCCACTGGCCAATAGGCGCTGCTGGACAGTGAAATCCAAGGCATCTGGAGGGCCCCAGTGGCGAAGGGTGCATCACCAGCATGAACGCAAAACTCCTTTTACTCTGCGCATGCCCCATTGCAGTGGGGGTGTTTAACACCTCAAACCTCGATCAAACAACAGTTGCCCCCTATTTGCAATGGTAGGGCATGTGGCCCCTGGGGATGTGGAGGATGGAGGGTGAGAGAGCCAACATTCAAAACCCACTAACGCCAGGACTTTCTTTGCAAGCCTTTCGGAGGCAGCACCCATCAGCCCGAGCCTGAATGGGCAATGGCAGGGAATGTAGGGAACTGTAGGCCAAAATACCTGCCCACAATTACTATAGACCGGTTATGATAGACAAGTTCCCAGGCTGAAGGACGCTAGTCCAGGTTGGTCTGCTGATTTGTTTTTCCATTGCTGAAGCTTCACAAGTAAAAGATCTTAAACCACCCCGTTGGAATGGGGTGGTACATAAATATTAAGATTAGATCAAAAGGCAATTGAACACTTAACATCCGCAGTCAGCAAAAAAGCCAGAGGTTTCCATTCATGCTGGTGCCTCAAATCAGATCCCGGGGCAACGAGGAGAGGCTGCGGATAGAGCAGCCTCCATGAAATGGCATGGAATCACCCATGTTGTTGAGCAGGGGTCCTCAAACTTTTTCAACAGGGGGCCAGTTGAAAGGTGCTGGTGGTGGGCGCAGGCCAGTGAGGGGCCGGGAGGTGCGCGGGGCGAGGCACTGGCTTGCTTGTGCAGAGATAGTTTTCTCCGAGCGAGTCCAAAATGATCTCCACAGGAGCAAGCCGCATGCCTGCACATGGGGCAAGTGCAGAACCTCTGGAGCAGGCCAGTTAAATGGGCATGACGGGCTGGATCCGGCCCACGGGCCGTAGTTTGAGGACCCATGTTGTAGAGGTGCCACCCATCTAAAATGATTTCACACACACTCATATGGATGCCTCATTCATTCCATCACACAGGTGGCCCTACAATTTGCACAACAGTGAATTACCTCTCTTGGGGCAAGATTTAAAAGAATGGAAATGCTTATTTTTTGAAAGAAGCAGGTCAGCGGAGTTCATGTAAATAAGCACTACTAATCTGCCCCCTCCCAAAAATGAGCATTGCCACTCATTTCCAGGATCCCTTTAGGAAGCACTCAATCTCTCTTGTGCATGTGGCAGGTCCCACTTGTGCAATGGGATCAGCACTTGTGCAGTGGGTTCTGCTTGTGAAAGAGAGGTGGGAGCATGAACATCCTGCTGGATTCTGTCCTCAGTGACTGCTGTGTATGGCATGAGCTGGGTGTGTGTGGAAGGAGAATTTTTAACCAACGTTTCTGTTCCATCATGACATTTGGCTTCTGAATGCAGCTCCTTGCTTCAGCGGAGATGAGAAAGTAAGAAGTGTCGAAGCAGTGCTTTATTCTAAACCCAGTCTGGAAACTCTCAAACCCAGTTTATTCTTCAGTTTCCAGCTTTACTGTTCTCTTTCCTTCTCTGCTGAATTGATCACTTTGTAAAAATATAATATAGAGGTGATGGCATAAATTCAGGTCCAAATATAGACCATCCCAGGGGTTAGCATGACAAGAAGCACAAAGTTAAGACTCCATCTAAAATGAATCAAATTGACTGGTTTGTTGAAATACAGTGCTCAATACAGAAGTGATACAGAATTAATATTATAGTGCAAATGGCTATACAAAATTTTTTTAAAAATGTATCCGATTATTTCAATGTAGGAATGCAATGTGAGTAAACAAGCAATAGTAAACATCAAAATGTGATTTGAATAGATCAACAATTAAGAAAATAAAAGAATGGCAGTTTGAATAGGAAAAACAACAAAGCCACTACTAATGGAATAATCTGATTGTACATTTTTAAAGCCCTACACTGCATCTTTGAATACTTCTTCCAGTTCATGTAGTTGAAAGCATTTCAAATCTCTTGGTTGTTCTAACTTCACATTATTTTATCATTAAATTCCAAGAAGAATTCAAATAATCCAGTACTGTTTGCTACCATGTAATCTCGCTACATGAAGAAAATGGAAAAGGTTGGAAAACTGCTAAATTTGGCAAGTCAATCCCTCTTAGTCCTTCTTGACTGTGATCAGACATGGGACTAAAAGTAGACATCATTTTGAAGCTGAACTCAGAGCTGAAGATGAAAGTTTCTCCTCTGCCTTTCATAAGTGTCCCAAACAGTCCAGAGTAAAATGTAGGTACATTATGTAAACACAATTCATATCAGCATCCTATCAAAGCAAACTCCAGTCTCTTGCAGTAATGCCATCTACTCGGCCACCAAACATCTTCTTAGTCTCTTCTTGGTGTAATGATTTCTTTGCATTCTTCTGCATTCTGGCTCAGCAATTCCATGTGGGTAAGATGTTGTATAATTTTAAAGGCAGCACTTCTAGAATCAAACTTACAATACTTTAAAAATGAGTTTTGGTTGTAACAGTGATGGATATTTTGAGTATTTGTTCAATGCTGTTATATCGCATGCAAACCAGAACAACCTACTTAAGATAGTAAAGCAAAAGATGAAAAGGCAAGCCTGTGCTCAAAATTTGGTATCTAAGTACTCCATGTGATAATACAGGAATTCTAAGTTTATAATTTAATTGATGATGCTTTGTACCTGCATTATGGCATGGGACACATTACCTGGTTACCCATGATCAGCTAAATGCAAAAATCCCATGGCATAATATCCCTGGACAAGGACAAATGTGTCACAGAAGTAAGTCTCACTGTATTTCATGAGCTTCACCCCAGAGTAGGCAGGTATAGGCTGGTAACCTTAAACTTCATCTCACTCTTCTTTTCTTTCTTTCTTCTTGCTCTTTTTTCTTTTTTTGCCATCGATATCAGCTGTACCATTTCAAACCACAGCTACTAACTTTTCTCATCATTTTTGTTTCCTGGAGAATAGAAATAAGCCTGATATGGGAGAAGCATTTCAGAGATCACAAGGGATGGGGGAGCTTTTGATTGGAATTCTTTTGGCTAAACTCAGCAAGCTATATTTGTAGCAAAACAAGAACAAAATTACAGGACCATATTCTTAACTTCTGCCTGAGGTTTATGGGCAGTATCTGCATCGATTGCTGTGACTTTATTCTAGATGTATTGATCTTCCTCTGCTGGAGTGATTTCTTTCATGGCGGCTTTGTAACCTTGCTTGGCAGCTTCTTCTATTCTCCCCTTTGATTTTTCATCCAGTGGTGGCAATGCAGCTTTCAATGTCTCCTCAATGCTGGCTGCTCTGGCTTCTATATCGTCGTCAAATTCCTTCTTATGTGCAATCACCATTTCATAAATGGCTCGCTGAGCGTTTTCACAGCCCCTTATCAACTTATCCCTCTCGGACATGAAATCAGAATCAGTGACCTGCATGGTGATCAGCTTTCCTAGGCTGCTCACACGATCCATCAGGTGCTTTTCAGAGACCTCCATATATGTCCCAGCAATCATGTTCACCAGGTGCGCTACAGTGGAAGTTGTGAATGCCTGGTCATAAATCATATCAGCGATGAAGGATTTGGGAGAATACCCGGCGATTTTAGGGACACCTTCAGCAGTGCTGATCAGTTGCTTGATATTTTGATTGAGGCATGTGTCAATCAGGTTGGAAATCATATGAAAGAATCTCACCATTTTTTCCCACTGTGTCTTCACATGGCCCAGAGCCTTCAGACCTTGGATCAGCATCTTTTGGGCCGATTCAAAGTCAATTTTTTTCATCTCGCATTTTTTCATATCAGCATAAATCTCTGCCAGTTTATCGTTCTCCTTCTTGAGGTTCTCAAAGGTTTTCTGATAGGCTTCCTGGGTGGCTTTCAGAGCTTCCTGGCTCTGCTGTGCTTTTAAGAGGGCACTTTCTACTGCTGATGATCCCCTTCCACCACCCTGCTGTGCTAGTTCCTGCTGACTTCTATCCAGGTTTGGTGGTGTGCCATGAAATGCTGGGGAATTTAGGCAGGCTTTGCTGTAGGAATCAAAGACCATGGCTTCCTTGTGCAGGTTTGAAATCTCATTCACAATGTTGCTCATCTCTGGCTTTTCTTTGGACTTGGCAATTTTTTCTAGGTTTTCACAAATGGCAATGCCCCTGCTGCAGATGGAATTGGCGTTTACTTGAGCCTCACATTTTTCTTTGCTGTTTATTTCACCTTTAATGGATTCCAACATACGTTTTATCCAGTTGGTTTTAACTTTCCCAGTCTCCTGATCATATATTTGATCCATTTTGAGACCGCTTGGACCATCAATCAAATTTTGGAGCTGTGTTGCATTTATCAGAAGTGGAGGTGCCATTGTACATATGGAAATCTGTGAGAAGTTATATGATTTGTCTGCCCGCTCAGTTCCTTGAGGTTGCTGCGGCATGCCAAGTCTTCCAGTATACTGGTTACAAAATGCTGTTCCTAAAGTTAAAAATCCATTTACAAGATTCTGTACAATATCCATCCCCACAGCATCCCATCCACTAGGAACGGCTTCCATGGCTTCTTTGTACTGTGTGAAAATCTTATCAGCCTGCTCTTTCATCTTCTCATGATGCTCTGCTGCTATTTTCTTAGTCTCCTCAGCAGCCTGCTGCCTGATTTTTGCTCTTTCCAGTTCTATCTTAGCCTCTTCCACTAATTGCCCGTATGCACTCTCAGCATTCAGAGAAGCCTCCAGTAGCTCCTGGACGAGAAAGATCAGAGCAGTGAACTTGTCCTTCACTGCTGAAGCAAACATTGTGCATTCTGCAGCTACTTTGTGTAGGTTCTTCAGTTGATTCGGCAGCATAACTTCCATTACTGTAAGATCTTGGAAAAGAATTTGAACAATGACCTTTACCAGCCCTGGAACAGAGCTTGAGAGAAGACGGATCTTATCCATGTTGACATGTGCCTCACAGAAAGCCTCCCAGCCTTGGTTACTCACTTGGGCTAAACAGGCCCTGAAAGACTCTGGATATCTGATGTATTTGAAGCCATCCTTTGGGGGGTTGGTGTTGATGGAGAAATCATCCTGTCTTAAAGAAATCAAGACAAGTTCGCCCAGGATGGAGATGGAGAGAGGGGCTGGCCTCAGATACTCTTCCCAGTTGGCATAAGGTTTCATCATTCTTGCCACATCCTCTCTCACATGCTTTGCTTTACTGACACTTTGCAAAGCTTGGAACACTTCCTGGGAGTTATCCTTGTTAGATGCCATCATCTCACCCTGGAACAAATAAAAATAACCAAATGATGTGACAAAAAGACTTGGAGACAGAGAAAGACAGTTTCATTTGTGTTTCAACATAAAAGTTTAATGGTGCTTGCTATGTTGTTCTTGTGCATGGCTTGGCCAGAGAGAGTGTCATTTGTGATATCTCAGGAATTAAAACAGCCGGTTGTTTACTGATAGAGGCAACTTGAGATGAAGAAACCATAACTTTCAGATGTCACTGAAGAGACAGACTGCAAGCAAAGATGTGAATGAAGTGATTCAGTAGACACTTCTGGCAAAGTATGATTCTAAGAACATTAGAAAAAGCCCTGTTGGACCAGACCAAGGGATCAGACACCATCTGAGTAGGATGGTGTAGGATGGTGTCCTGCAACAGCCTTCACGGCCCCTTCCAACTCTACTATTCTATGAGTCTATGATGAGGCTCCATCTAGTTCAGCATTCTGTTCACAGTGCCCAACCAGATGCCTCCAGATAACCCACAAGCAGAACATGGCTGCAACAGGTCAGTTCCCTGGCAACTGACCTATGGTCACAAATATGAATTTGTCCAATCCCTTTAAAGCTGCCCAGTTTGGTGGCCATCACTGTGTCCTGTGGAAGAGAATCCCATAGTTTAGTTACACACTGCATGAAGAAGTCCTTCCTTTTAAGTGTTCTGAATCTCCCACCAATCAGCTTCATGGGGTGAGTCTCAGTGGGCAAAGGAAACATATATTCCCTTTAATAAGGGTGTCACTGCCTTGACATGAAGGGGCTTGCATATCTCAATGAAGCTATGAGCTATGCCATGCAGGGGCACCCAAGAAGCACAGGTCATAGCAGAGAGCTCTGACAAAGTGTGATCCACTGGAGAAGGAAATGGCAGCCCACTCCAGTATCCTTGCCATGAAAACCCCATGGACAGAATCATAAAGATAAAAGATATGACACCTGAAGATGAGCCCCTCAGGTCAGAGGGTGTCCAATGTGCTACTGGAGAAGAGTGGAGGGCTAGTACTAGTAGCTCCAGAAAGAATGAAGCGACTGGGTCAAAGCCGAAAGGACAATCGGTTGCAGATGTATGGTGGTGAAAAGAAAGTCTGATGCTGTAAAGATCTATACTCCATAGGAACCTGGAATGTAAGATCCATGAATCAAAGTAAGTTGGAGCCTAATGCTGGGAACAATAGATGGCAAAAGAAGGAGGGGATGGCAGAGAATGAGGTGGCTAGATGGAGTCACTGAAGCAGTTGGTGTGAGCTTAAGTGGACTCTGGGAGATGGTGGAGGACAGGAAGGCCTGGAGGAATGTTGTCCATGGGGTCGCAATGGGTCGGACACTACTTTCTGATTAACAACAAGTTGGATGTGGTCAAACATGAGATGACAAGACTGAACATCAACATCTTGGGAATCAGTGAACTAAAATGGACAGGAATGGGTGAATTTAGTTCAGATGACCATCAGATATACTACTGCAGGCAAGAATCCATCAGAAGAAATGGAGTAGCCTTCATAGTCAATGAAAGAGTAGGAAAAGCAGTACTGGGATACAATCTCCAAAATGACAGAATGCTCTCAGTTCGAATCCAAGGCAAACCACTCAACATCACAATAGTCCAAATCTATGCCCCAACCACTGGTGCTGAAGAGGCTGAAGTTGACCAGTTCTATGAAGGCCTACAACACCTTCTAGAATTAACTCCAAAAAATGATGTCCTTATCATCATGGGAGATTGGAATGCTAAAGTGGGAAGTCAAAAGATAACTGGAATGACAGGCAAGTTTGGTCTTGGAGTACAAAATGAAGCAGGGCAAAGGCTGGCAGAGTTTTATCAAGAGAACACACTGGTCATAGCAAACACTCTTTCCAACAACCCAAGAGACGACTCTACACATGGACATCACCAAATGGTTAACACCGAAATCAGATTGATTACGTGCTCTGCAGTCAAAGATGGAGAAGCTCTATCCAGTCAGTAAAAACAAGACCTGTAGCTGACTGTAGCTCAGATCATGAGCTTCTTATTGCAAAATTCAGACTTAAATTGAAGAAAGTAGGGGAAAGCACTAGGGCACTCAAGTATGACCTAAATCATATTCCTTCTGAAGATACAGTGGAGGTGACAGATAGATTTAAGCGATCTAAATAGACAGAGTGCCTGAAGAACTATGGACAGAGTTTTGCAACAATATACAGGAAGCAGCAACTAAAACCATCCCAAAGAAAAAGAAATGCAAGAAAGCAAAATGGCTGTCTGAGGAGACTTTAAAAATAGCTGAGGAAAGAAGGGAAGCAAAAGGCAAGGGATAAAGAGAAAGATACACCCAATTGAATGCAGAATTCCAGAGAACAGCTAGAAGAGATAAGAAGGCCTTCTTAAATGAACAGTGCAAAGAAATAGAGAAAAACAACAGATTGGGAAAGACTAGAGATATCTTCTAGAAAATTGGGGATATCAAGGGAATGTTTCATGCAAAGATGGGTATGATAAAGAACAAAAATGGTAGGGACCTAACAGAGGCAGATGAGATTAAAAAGAGGTGGCAAAATTACATGGAAGAACTATACAAGAAAGAACTTAATGTCCCTGATAACCATGATGGGGTGGTCACTGACCTCGAGCCAGACATCCTGGAATGTGAAGTCAAATGGGCCTTAGGAAGTCATAGCAACAACAAAGCTAGTGGAGGAGATGGTATTCCAGCTGAGCTCTTCAAAGTCCTAAAAGGCAATACAGTTAAAGTGCTACACTCAATATGTCAGCAGATTTGGAAAACTCAACAGTGGCCACAGGATTGGAAAAGGTCAGTTTACATTTGAATCCCAAAGAAGGTCAAGGCCAAAGAATGTTCAAACTACCGCACCATTGCACTCATTTTACATGCTAGCAAAGTTATGCTCAAAATCCTACAAGCTAGACTCCAGCAGTATGTGGACTGAGAGCTACCAGAAGTACAGGCAGGATCTTGCAGAGAAACTAGAGATCAAATTGCCAGCATACGCTGGATCATGGAGAAAGCTAGGGAGTTCCAGAAAAACATCTACTTCTGCTTCACTGACTACATTAAATTGTGTGGATCACAACAAATTGTGGCAAGTTCTTAAAGAAATGGGAGTACCAGACCATCTTATTTGTCTCTTGAGAAACCTCTATGTGGACAAAAAAGCAACAATTAGAACTAGATATCGAACAACTGATTGGTTCCAAATTGGGAAAGGAGTATGGCAAGGCTGTATATTGTTGCTCTGCCTATTTAACTTATATGCAGAGTACATCATGCGAAAGGCCAGGCTAGATGAATCACAATCTTGAATTAAGATTGCTGGGAGAAATATCAACAACCTCAGGTATAGAAATATAGAAACAGAGTGAGTCAGAAGGGGCCTCCTTCTGACCCCCAGCTCCAGCTGGCTCCGCTCATGACATGCCCACCATGGGCATGTCTAGCCTATCTTTGAACACCCTCACCAATGGGGCCTCAACCACCTCCCGTGGAAGCCCATTCCATACCCTCGGGGTCCTAACTGTCAGGAAGTAATTCCTGGCATCTAAATTGAACCCGGGTTCCCTGAGCTTTGCTCTGTTGGAGCGCATCCTGGCTTCCTCTGCAGGGGAGAACAGGTCTCTATCCACCTCCATGTGACACCCTCTCACATACCTGTATGTCACCAACAGATCCCCTCTGAGTCTCCAGGCTGAAGAGACCCAGTTCCCTCAGTCTTGCCTCATACAGCATCCCCTGCAAACCAGCCACCAACCTTGTGGCCTGCACTGCACTGATTCTAACTGATATGTAGATGATACCATTCTAATGGTAGAAAATGAAGAGGAACTAAAGAGCCTCTTGATAAAGGTGAAAGAGGAGAGTGCAAAAGTTGTCTTGAAACCCAACATCAAGAAAACTAAGATCATGGCATCTGGTCCTATCACTTCCTGGAAAATAGATAGGGAAGCAATGGAGGTAGTGACAGATTTTATTTTGTTGGGCTCCAAGATCACCACAGACAGTGACTGCAGCCAAGAAATTAAAAGACACTTGCTCCCTGGGAGGAAAGCTATGGGAAATCTAGATAGCATACTAAAAAGCAGAGACATCATCCTGCCAACAAAAGTTTGTATAGCCAGAGCTATGATTTTCCCAGTTGTGATGTATGGCTGTTAGAATTGGACCAAAAGGAAGGCTGAACACCAAAGAACTGATGTTTTTGAATTGTGGTATTGGAGAAGACTCCTGAGAGTCCCTTGAACTGCAAAGAGATCAGACCAGTCAATCTTAAAGAAAATCATATACTTTGGCCACCCAATGAAAAGGAACAACTCACTGGAGAAGACCCTGATGCTGGGAGCGATTGATGGCAAAAGGAGAAGGGGATGGCAGAGGAGGAGATGGAGTCACTGGAGCAGTGGGTGTGGGCTTGCGTGGACTCTGAGGGATGTTGGAGGACAGGAGAGTCTGGAGGAATATTGTCCATGGGGTCATGAAGAGTTGGGCATGACTTTATGACTGAACAATGAACAATTACTTTAGGGACCTCATTAGCTAAGGTCACTTCTTTTTAAACCTGAGGAGAATGAGAAGAGAAAAAGGACCTTGTGTGAAAGATTCCATGTTGTGTATTGAAAACAAACTTGGAATATGGATGCAGACGACCAATAAATAGGCAAAGATAAACTTACATGTGTCTCTCTGGTTGCAGGGCTTCCTCATTCGATGGATGCTTTTCCCAGGATCACTAGTTTGCTTGGACACTTGGTGCATTCCTCAGCCAACACCAAATGCAAGATGTGTACTAACAAGCTACGGTTGTGTACAAATCTCCCTAAATTCTAGAAAATGCCTAACTCTCTGTAGCTGCCAACATGGAAAAGAAAGGGGAGGGGGAACAGGAAGAAGCCCCAAAGTCCCCATTAATGTCCTTAGTAGAAGCATGCATAAGCATCTTTCTCTCAGGAGTGAAGCAAGCTTTTCACAGCAATGGATTTCCCAGTAATTAAATATAGTAAGAATTTGTTTTACGGCTTCATTACTATACACCCAAGGGATATGCAGCCCATGAGTGGTGGGGGTGGCTCCCAGATTTTCCCAAATTGCTGCCCCCTGGTGTGTGCAGGCTGCAGCCAGTGCCCAGCTGCTGCACAGTCTGCTAATAAAGGTAACTGATAAAGTGGATCACAGTCCAGGGAAGCTCCTGGCACAATAATTGTGCTTGTCTTCAGTATGCCCTGAAGTTGCTTTTTGTGCTATAAAAAGCTTGGCCATGATGCATTTTGTTCCTGAATTTTGCCTGTTTGAGCAGAGGCTTTTCTGCATGAGGCATTACTCTGGGTCCATGCTTCCTCACTCATAGCAGTCTGCTTTGCATGGTGTCATTGTTCCCCAGGGCTTCTCCCATGCTTTTCCAGTATCTCAGCAACCTCTTCTAGATGGAGAAAGGTGCAGTATTATCAGGAAATTGTGCTATGCAATCCTCAGGTCTTTTTGCAGCACTAGAGCATCACCTTGTGCTTGTAGAATGGAACAAACAGAAAGCCAGAGAAATGAAAACCAGGGGAAAGAAAAGTGGGTGCAAAGGAGCCTGTCTCAATCCCACAAAGCATCTGAATGCAGAAGCCTTGGTGGAGTGGAGAGTTAAAAGTTTCACATGGCAAAGGCTTTGGAGAGAGCCAGGAGCAAAAGAGTCCTGGAGGGTCCCATGTGAGCTATGGCTGCCTAATGATCCTTTAATATGGAAAGTTCAACCTGTGTCCCAGCTGTAACTGAATTGAGAGGTGGCTTTCAGCCAAGTATGCAAAGCTTGGTACCTCATGCACAGCCTTTCCATTTACAGATTGCCACCCTAGTCAAGCAACCCATGAAAGCAAACTTAAAGAGTTTATGGCTCAGTACTCTTCAACATTTGCAGATGACATAAAACTGGGTGGGATACCCAACACCATGGAGGATAGAAGCAAAATTCAAAGTGAACTTGATAGGCTGAAAGCAACAGAATGAAATTTAATAGGGAAAAATACTGGGTTCTGTACCTAAAAAGGGGAACCATATGCACAGTTACAAGATGGGACATACTTGGCTCAACAATGTGGCAAGTGAGAAGGATCTTGGAATTGTCATAAATCACTGACTGAATATGAGTCAACAATGTGATGTGGCTGCAAAAAAGGCAAATGCTATAATGGGCTGCACTAAAAGTAACATAGCTTCCAAATCATGTGAGGTGCTGGTCCCCCTCTGCTCAGCACTGGTTAGGCTCCACCTTGAGTATTTTATTTTATCACCTCTGGGGGCCCTCCTGTGTGAGCCATCCCTTAAGGAGGTGAGAGGGATGGCTGCTAGGAGGAGGGCCTTTTCTGCAGGAGCTCCCCGTATCTGGAATGGTCTCCCCAGGGAGATTTGCCTGGCGCCTTCCTTACTTTCTTTTCAGCACCAGGCAAAGACCTTCCTTTAAACAAACAAACAAAAAAGCTAATTGCCATAACTAACTGCTGTATTTTATTGTTATTTTAATGTGTTACTGGATTTTATTATGTTTTTATTGTGTTTTTATCTTGTGGTTGTGAGCTGTCCAGAGGTGCTGTGGCACAAATGTTTTAAATAAAGAAAGAAAGCGAGTGAGTGAGTTCTGGGCATCACATTTCAAGAAAGATGCAGACAAACAGGAAAGGATTCAAAGGAGGACAACAAGGATGATCCAGGGACTGAAAACAAAGCCCTGTGAAGAAAGAGTGAAAGAACGGAGCATGTTTAGCCTCGAGAAGAGAAGAGAAGAGAAGAGAAGAGAAGAGAAGAGAAGAGAAGAGAAGAGAAGAGAAGACTGAGGGGAGATATGATAGCACTCTACAAGTACTTGGAGAACTTCGAGTCACACAGGGGAAGGACATGATCTCTTCTTGATCATCCCAGAGAGTATGACATGGAATAACTCTGTTTCAAGTTCCAGCAAGCCAAGTTCCAGCTGAACATCCGGAAAACTTCCTGACTGTTAGAGCAGTACAACAGTGCAGCCAGTTCCCCAGGAGGTCATGGGCTCTCCTGCACTGGAGGCATTCATGAGTTAGTTGGACAGCCTTCTGTCAGGGACACTTAACTTGTGATCCTGCCTGAGTAGGGAGTTGAGCCCAATGGCCTTAACAGGAGATGGATCTAAAGCAGGAAGTATCTCCAATCCTTAAGTGCCCCCTACCAGTTATCTTCACTGACAAGCATCCAGGCAGAGGTGCCCCACGCCACCAACACAAACCATTTAGTATTGAATAACAAACCACCCAGATTCCTGTAATGCAGCTTTGAGTCTCAGAAATGCTTTTACTCAGTCCAGGAACCGGCAATTGTCTCTTGTGCTTCACCCTGAACTCCAGCCTAAACAGGATCATTGCTTCCTTTGTGCTCTGTGACTGGTCCCTGTTAGTCTTGTGATTGTTGATCTCCATGGAGGGGATTTATTGGGTCGTATCAACTGCCCTGTGAGTTAAACCCCCCAGCCTCCCTCAGCAAAAACAGAAGAGACAGTGGACTCAGTGAAAGGAGACACGCAAAGCGGATGAAGCCCAGCATATTACATGCTCTGGTGGTCCGTCATCAGGGAATTTCAGAAAGAAGAGCATTTCAGAGGTTGAACAGCCAAGCCAGCACGTTCCAATCTCAACTTTTGCCTGGGAAACTTTTCTTTGTACTATATTCAAACAATGCACTCTAAATTACCCAACTGTATCTCCCACCCACCCCCAATTCTCAATCTGGCTTGACAATTTTGGGGTTCCTTATTTGTTTTTCTCAGTAGTGCACCCATTCCTGCCATTGCGTTTCTTGGACTTCAGGCAGGACGCTTTCCCAGCCCAACATGGAGGTGCCAGGGATGGGCACTCAGGGCACATTTTCCACCACTGAATGGCAGTCCTTCTCATGCCTTACCTATGCAATTATTTGTGTTTATATTTACTTATTAAAACTGATCTGACAGTAGCAGGCAACAAGCTTCCAGCAAGAAGAATACCGTATTATTCCAACCCTTGATAAGAAGCACATTCTTTCCTATAGGTCACTTGGCTTTTCTTCATTTGAAACTATTGCTCTGGTAGGAATAAAACTGAGACAAGAAAAATATTACCAGATTCCCAAGAGATTCTACTTACACTTCAAGAAGTGAATTTTCTCAGACCAAGATTCCTCTTGTGCAAAATCAGTCGCCTTCATCCTGTTCCTCTTATACTGTTCTTCATGCAAATAAGCTTGCACTTCTCTCAGGTTTCCGCAGCTTTTATTGGCCCGTTCTTGAAGCCAACCTATCGAAAGGCAACTTATCTCACATGCACCACTCAATCCCTTCAGTTCATTGGAGATGGCCTTCCTGAAGAAGAGAAAGGGCTGTACCACAGTACCAAATAATTACCAAACAATTACATGCAGAAGGTTGCAGAATCAGCCCCTGGCAACTCCAGTGGAAAAGTGTCAGGTGGGAGATATGGGAAAGATCTCTCTGAGTCACTGAAAAGCCACCACTAGCCAGGGGGCTCACTCACCCTCCCTCTCCCTCTTTCTGCATCCTCCTGCTTCCGAGCAGGGAAGGGCCCTGGGTGCGTGGGTAGGATCTCTTCTCCCAGATTTAGGGTGCTTCCAAATAAGGTGTGAAGTTGCAGACAGTACTAAACTGGGTGGAATAGCTAATACCCTGGAAGACAAAAAGAAGATCCAGGGAGACCTAGAGGAGCTTGAACACTGGGCAGGAAGCAACAGAATGAAATTCAACAGGGACAAATGCCAGGTCCTCCACCCAGGCATAAAAGAAAATAATTTTAAAAATCAGCTGCATTGATACAAGATGGGGAACACTTGGCTCAACAGTACTGAGAGTGAAAGGCACCTTGGAGCTGGTGTAGAAATCAAGCCAAATATGAGTCAGCAGTGCGATGTGGCTGCAAAAAAGACAAACCCTATTTTGGGAGGTATAAACGGAGGCATCACTTCCAGAAGTAGAGAAGTACTCATTCCCCCCTTCTCTGCATTAGTGAGACCCCACCTGAAATACAGCATTCCGTTTTGGGCACCCAGGTTTTGAAAGGATGCTAATTACCTGGAGTGGACTCAGCGGAGGGCAACAAAGATGATCTGGGGCCTAGAAAATAAGTCTTATGAGGAGAGGCTGAAAGAACTGGGCATGTTCAGCCTTGAGACTTTGAGGTGACATGATAGCACTCTACCAGTAGCTGAAAGGCTGTCACAAAGAAGAAGGAAAAGACCTATTCTCACTCATCCCAGATTGTAGGACACAGAACAATGAACTTAAATTACAGTACACCAGCTGCAGGCTAGACCCAAGAAAAAGAGGGGGTGGCTGCACAATGTCTTTTTAATCTGCACTGCTAGGCAATGATAGCTGATCTCAAGAGGCCACGGGAGGGGGGGCCATCAACATGTCCCCTCCCCTAATGCCCATAGATGCCTAAGGATCTCCATGAACAGTCAGCGTGCCACTGAAGCTTGCTTGCCTCTTCCTTTGAGAGCAGCTGGGAGCAAGTTAGGAAAAAGCGAACTTGGCTAGTTGCCTGGTTTGGTCTCTTCTTCAGCTCCTCTAAAGAAAAGGACTGGGTTCAGATAACATTGCAGGGGTGAGGGTAGATTATGGAATTGTAGGTTCTTGCAGGGTGCCGGGTTATTCTGTTGTTGGAAATCAGCTGAGATAGAAAACCAAACTTCACAAACCAACAACTAACCCTGGTTAAACAACTTCATGGGTTGTTTGCATTTAACAGATAATAAACCATGTTCCAACAACTCATGGTAGAACAACAACCCACATTCAACCCACACACAACCCTTGACTGTGGGTCCAACCCTTGTCATGGTCTGCTTGCATCTTCTCCAATGAACAAACTAGATGAACTGAGCACAAACTACCCCAGGTAGGTGAACTTGCTTTAATGAGGAAGGAAGGAAGGAAAGAAGGAAGGGTCGAGTGGTGAGATGGTATTTTATTTTCTTCACATATATATACACACACACACACCTACACACACACCTTTCCTCTATTATTGCTGGGTGCTGCCTTTATCTTATGTATATAATGCAGAGCAGTTTGGGGCAGTTCGTAGCTGCCCTGTGCCAAATTTTTCAGTCTATCAATTCTCAAGTGCTTGTTGGGGGGGGGGGGTGAAAAGATACTGCACATGAAAAGTTCTGAAAAGAGGTGGGAATTTCAGGGAAACTTCTCAGGTTTCAGGACTCCAGGGCTTCCCTTATGGAAGGTGGTCAAGCACTCTGCTTCACCATTTTTACTATTCTGCCTTTGCAGCTTCTCCAGCTAAGCCCCAGCTAAGACCTCCAGGGAGCTTTTCAGAGGAAAACCCAAGCTGCCAGACTAAAAATGAAAAAATATGAAGCTCACACACCACCACCGCAACTGACTAATATATTGCACTGGAGCCCTGCATCCTGAGAAATGTCTCCAAAATTCTCAAAATCCCCGAAAAAGAGGCAGAATAAATGTTGTCTATTTCATCTGGACAGGAAGAGTTTGTACAAGGGCCCAGCACTCCCACCTAAGAAAGAACATCTATGTAGGCAGCGAGTAAGGAGCATCAAGGCAGAGCTGGAAGAAAGCCAAGCCAGAGAGGCTGGGCAGCTTTTCCATGAAAAGAGTTGTGCTAGAAAAGCAAAATGTTTTTCCAGGCAGCATTTTGCATGGGGTCTCTATAGACAGCCAGTGTGGAGTGGCAGTAAGAGTGTGGGACTGGGACTCTGGAGATCTGGGTTCTAACCCCTCTCGGCCTTGGAGGTCACCAGATGACTTTGGGGCAGTCAGACTCTCACCTTAGCTTATCTCAACCTGGGTCCTTTGCAGGAGGGAAAAAGCGACAACATAAATACAATTCAATGATAAGTCCTAGATGTCCCTAGTACTTGCACCTTTCAATTAATATTTGCGGTACAAGAAGGGTCTGTGGTCCCATTGATATTCCAGGTACCATTTTTTGCTATCCGGTTGTGCTAATGGAAGGCACTGAGCCTTGTGAGAACTGCTTGTGAGGGTCACCTGCCAGCTCTACATGCAGACACGGTGCTATGGCGCTTGCCTGTGTGATTCTGGCAGTCCCTTTCCCAGAATGGTTGCTGCCCTGGCTTGGCAGGAGCCTGCAAGCTCTGAATGAAGGCGGTGCTTCCTGGCCAACAGGTGATGGGAAGGAAGTGCCCTGGGCTTTTCCTGGCAGCACCCTTGTGCATGCGCATGACAGGAAGTTGGCCATGCAGATCGCGGCCTCCTTTGTCTATCTCTGCACTTTCTTCGGAGTGACTTCACCTTCACGGGTGAGTGGTAGAGGCACTCTGCCGCTGGGCTTCCGCATGCCATTGCCTCCTTTTTTGACTGATAGGATCATTATGGAATTTAGGAGCTTCCAGGCAAAGCTTTTATACTGCCTCTACACTGCCTCAGTTACAGGATTTTTTCAGGGGCCCACTCAGCAGCAGCATCCACCTGTGCAGGGAGCGGAAGCTATGCAGAGGGTTAAGAGGAAATACTTATTTTGGTTCCCATACTTTCCCACCTCTTTCTTCTCTTGTCTTAATGCCAATAAGCCAATGAGGAGGAAGAGAATAGCTGCTGATGCTGTCTCATGGGTACTGCTGAGAGCCCTGTCTGCCAGCACCCCTAGGTTTCCCCTGAATGACCTGTCAGGGTCCCTCTAACCCAGGGTCACTGGCAGAAAATACTCAAGAGCTTCTAACGAGAAATACTGCTCCGGTCATGTGATGCCCACCTGCTTATGCCTCTGAGTGTTAACTGAATGCTTCTCAAGAGCTAGTTTTGTGAATTGACCAGGAAAGGGAGGCGTTGGCACATCCTTTTGTCATCACCCTGACCAGGACAAAGGAGGCATGCTAATCTTGGATTTTAAAAGGAAGACAAGCTCATATGCAAACATTGGTCTTCAACTTACATAGGTGCTGATCTGGATTTCCTAAGAAGTCAGGCCTGGCTGCACAATAAAGTCCTGGCATGGATACAACTTGATAGCCATCTCGCATTATGAAGGCCTTTCTCATTCCTAAATGAACTAAACGCAATAAGGGCTTGGCAGTAATGTGAGATAAGTGAGTTTCCATGGAAGGAGGATTAAAGGGTTACACAATTTTCATGATGTTCAGGTTATTATGGTGCAATTGTAATGGGGATGAGGTTCATTTTCAAAACTATAAAATACCAGAAATATTCATTGTACATTCCGGAAAGTCACTTTCTTTGTAGAGGAAGATCTGTTGGTGAGGTTCAGGATATGAAACTTGGCTGCAAGTCTATAATTGCTCCAGTCCAAGGCAGGAAACTATGCATTTATTCGCCAAGAATGCCCTGCTGATATTTCTGCTCGACTTTAGGAACTTGAAATTTTGAGTAGAGAAATGGCAGGGTGAGGAGTTGGGTAACTTTTCCCCTGCCCGCCATTTTATACTTCAAATTGCCATCTGTTGAACTGCAGGACTGCCAGGTACTGCCAGCCCACTTCCCCTGTTAGTCCCAACACTGATCTGGTTCGCACAACGCAAAGCAGCAGCTCCCAATACATGGGCTCCTCTTGTGTCCTCTTCGCAAGCAACAGATCTTTTCGGAGAGGATCCCCCATTCGGCCATCCCCCCCGGATTTCATCTCTACACCTTGTCTCTTGTTCCCATCAGTGTGAGCATCTTCCTCCTGGCCCTGCCCAGGTTGCATCCTCCCGCTTTGCTGAGGAATTTTGAGAGCTATCAAAGCGACCTGCCATTCCCTTTGAAAAAATGGGTTGCTCCGGGAAAGGGTGGTTTTGACCTGGCAGCTACACAGACCCATGTGCCAAGCCTTCTTTTTTCACAGAAAAGGGTGAGGGAGTGCATAATGGCACTTCCTTGAGCACAGACGCCAAGTCCAACATGTTCACCCTGAGGACAACTAAAGGGTAGGAAGAGAAGAGGAGGCCTTTGCATAAAGGAAGGGCAAATGCCCTCCAACCCCATGTTCACCTTTGTGCCTTCTGTTTCTCAGGACAGTTACCAACACATCAGCTCTCAAGCCACAGGATGGGGAGGGATTGGGGCCTTTTTCTGGGCAGTTTCTGAGCGATGTCCAAGATGGGCACCTACTGCCCTTTGGCAGCAAGCATCCCCTTGGACATCGCTCCAAGCTAAGGCTTCAAATCCCCACAGATGTCCAACTGCCAAAAACTAAAAAGAAAGATTAATTTAAATATTGGTGCATTTTTGTGTATTTTTAAAATAAAATGTTTGTGCCCTTCATGGAGAGCCCTTCCACAGTACCACTTGTGCACTTTGAAGGGGCTGTCAGTGGCTGTCAGAATGGGGATCATGTTAGCTGGTTGTCAAGCTCTTTCATGAGCTCTGGGAGAAATCTGACAAAGCCGTGACAACCTGGCTCACAATTGCAGCAGGGAGAGAGGAGACAATTGGAATACTGCCTGGCGGACTGAGGGGAAAAGATGAGGAATGAGGGCCTGAGCAGCCCATGCTGAGCCCAGGTTGTCTCTTTGGCTCAGTAGCCAGCCCTCCCTTTCCTATTGCCTGGGTCAGTTGGCATGACAGGCAATTACACACTATGAACCTGATTGTAAAAGTTTCCTTTTCACTGGCAAGGTTACTTCCAAGCACTATCAAGCTAGGACTGAAGCAGAAACTCAGCACTTCGAAGAACACGGCATCTACACCATTTTAGAGGGAAACAAAGAGTAAGTTAGGCTCAGGACAATTTAGAAGCAGACTACAATTTAATAATAGCAGTCTTGTTTTCTCTGTTAGACAAAATAATCTTGCAGGTTGAAAGCCTGCATGCTTACAGTCTAAAAGGCATGAACCTAAAAGAACAAAGTACTAGGAGGCAGGAGGAAACACAGAACCCGATTGGAAAAGCCTTGCAAGATTGCACAAACTTGTAGGAGTTACACCTTGACCCAAGTCAGCAAAAGCCTTCGTGGCAAGTACACCTCTGACCCTCTCAGCTTTTCTGCTCTCTAATTTCTTACAGCCCTGCTCTTAGTCCCACACCTTTGAGCACTACCAATATTTCATAGGAGTTACATTTACAACATACAACCATCAGCATGTTGAAAAAAAAAAAACCAAACAAAACCAGAAACCTTTTGTTTAAGCACCTCCAAAGATCACTAGAGAAGCATACGGGCCACAAACTCTGGGTCGCAATCCTGGGCTCGTTTACCAAGGAGTAAGTTCCAGTGAACTCAATAGGGCAAAGTGTTACAAGACTGCACTAGTTAAAAAATATAGTTGAATCACAAAAGGCTTTATTTTTATTGTGATGAAGATAACCCACCAGCAGGAATATACCCATTTCTCTCTGTTTAAAGTAATTTTTGATAGAACTGCTTAAAATAACGCATGATGTGGAAAAAATGCAGAGAGGGAAAATTTTCTCCCTCTTCCGTAATACTGAACTCAAGGTGAAATCTCATGAATCCAACTGGAGGCAGAGACAACAGGAAGCACATCTTTGCACAGAGCATAGCTAAAAGATGGCACACACTTCCCCAGGAAGTACTGATGACCACCAATTTGGATGGCTTTAAAATGGGATAGGCCAAATTCCCGGAAGAGAAGGCCATCAATGCCCACTAGCCTGGTGGGCTTTGTGGTACCTCTATTGTCAGAAGTGGCATGCCTGAATATACTAATTGTTGGGGGGCTTCAGCAGGCCACTCTTGCACCATTCTGACTTGAAAATTAGCTCATTCTCCCAAATGAAATGGTCTTGTTCTGTATCAAGCTCTTTCTGTCTGGCTTTCTCTCTTATCTGGGTGTGTCTTAACCTGTTTCTTAAACTCCTGTATTGTGGTGCTGGAGAAGACTCCTGTGAGTCCCTTGGACTGCAAGGCGATCAAACCGGTCGGTCCTAGAGATCAACCCTGACTGCTCTTTAGAAGGCCAGATCCTGAAGATGAAACTCAAATACTTTGGCCACCTAATGAGAAGGAAGGACTCCCTAATGCTGAGAACAGTTGATGGCAAAAGAAGAAGGGGATGGCAGAGGATGAGGTGGCTAGATGGAGTCACTGAAGCAGTCATTGTGAGCTTGGGTGGACTCCGGGAGATGGTGGAGGACAGGAAGGCCTGGAGGAACGTTGTCCATGGGGTCGCAACCAACAACAACAGCAACAACAACAATGGTTTTCTTCTTGGGACATTTCAGCAGTACTGTCAGAAGTTTCCCAGTCTGTGCCTCTGCCTTCTTTCTGCAATGTATCAGTGTCTGTTGCACCTGGGAGCCTGTTCTTTGGGCCTGCTGGTTTGCCTCACAGCAAATCTTTTGAGTCTCTGCAAATCTGAATCCTGGCCTTCGCTCCCGTAACATCCCTTCCCCAAATTACCAAATTTCCTGCTCTTTAATAACTGCTACTGGGAAATATTCTTGTCCTCTCTGATTAATTTTCAGCAGCGCTAATGGCACACTTTAGAATTTCCCCAAACACCTTGTAAAGGTATGTGCTTGTCTGGAATCATGTTTTCTTTGGTAATCGAATCCTCTCTGACAAGAGTTACTGATGCTGATGTGTCTAGAATAGCCAAAGTATCTCTCCCATTTTTGTACCACCTCTCTAAGCTCAGTATCCTGTGCAATCTTCTCTATCATTACCCCACACAAACTGTTGGGGGGGCGGTTTCTTAGTTGTGGGGAAGGGAATGGTTTGACCGGCTCTTTCAAGTCTGTCTGTTGAGCTGTTCGGGTCTCCAATCTGTTCCCCTTCAGTCTTTGAGCTAGTTCTTGTGACACTTCATGCATGCTCAAGTGTTGTCTGCTTGGTTTGTTTATTTGGGCACGTATAAGCCAAATGCCCTTTCAGAAAGCATACAAAGCATTGTCTAGCTTTCCAGAAACCACCTTTATTTTCTTCCATGTTTTTCTCCCATCTTTTTGTAATCTCTGTTCTCTTGCACATTCTTTTCTCTCCCTCCTCCTGTTTTCTCCTTTTTAAAAAGCTGTTTTATACTCAGCGTCTTTCTTTTCAGGGTGGTTCCAACTGCCTCTGTTAAATATGAATTTATCAGCCCAATCCACTGCTTGTTTACATTCTCTGGAAGCTTATCTTTTACCAGAAGCCTAATCTCTGAGGGAAGTTGAAATAAAAATTGACCTAAATCATTAAGTCTCTTATCCCCTCTTGAGAATTGTTTGGCAGATGCAGTCCACTTATCAAAATAGTCTGTTAGTTTGTCACTAACAGTCTTAAATGACTTCTCTTTCTGAGGCACCAGGCTTCTAAACTTCTTTCTGAAAAAAATAGAACCCCACCTGATTCTGTCATATACTGCTCTTTGTATTCAGCATAGACAACGGGTTTATCTGAGGGAAATGTGTTAGAGATCTCAGCCAATTCCTCTCTAATTAAGCTGGATAGATACTTGATACACTGCACGTCTGGTAGTTCCCAATTCTGAGCAGACTTTTCAGAAGTTGACAGGAAGATTTGTGGATCTCCTGACACATACACTGTGAAATTTTTTGGGGCTCGATCGATTGAACTGTTTTATATTCATATGGACTGTTCCCTTTACAAGCTATACTTCCTGCCCTGCTTCCCTTTTGTTTTGCAAAGCATCTGTTAAAACACTGTGGTTTTACTAATTTCAGCACAAAACCCCACCAATCATACTGTATCAACTGCATGAATGAACTGCTTTCAATGGCTAATTAATCATCCACTGGCCCCTGCTTCTCCCTTCCACACAAATGGCCAGTGTGGGTTCCAGGGAACAGTTGGTTCCTGTTACATCCTCAGCCAAGACAGTGCAGCCAGCATGAAGGAGAACCACTTGTTGGGGATTACATGAGCAGAGTCGGGGATTACATGAGCAGAGCTGGGGTCAGACTAGATGGCCCAGGCGGCCCCTTCTGACTCCCTTTCCCCCCTATTTCTCTCTGTTTCTAAATTGCCTCAGCTATATGTCCCTTAAATGGCCTTTCTCTCAGAGGCTCTCTCTCTCTCTCTCTCTCTCTCTCTGTTTCTAAATCGCCTCAGCTATATGTCCCTCAAATGGCCTTTCTCTCAGAGGCACTCTCTCTCTCTCTCTCTCTCTCTCTCTCTCTCTCTCTCTCTCTCTCTCTCTCTCACACACACACACACACACACACACACACACACACACACTTATTTTCTCCTCAGGATGTTCATATCCCACCTAAATATTTTCCTCTCAGGATGACATATCCCACCACTAAGCCTCCACATGTCATGAATATACCCCTTTGCTTGTTTTAATGCCGTCTGTCTTTAACTATTTGTTTCAGTTGTTGAGGCCTGAATGACAAGGTGCTTGGATTGGTTCGGCCTACTTGACCCTTGCCCATCATGGCTGGCTGTGCAAAGTGCAGAAGGGGTCCTGGAGGCTGTGAATACCTGGTTAGGAGAGGGAGTGGTCCCGGCCTGGTTGAGGGAGGCTGTTATTAGACCACTCCTGAAAAAGGCCACTTTGGACCCAGGGGACATGAGCAATTATGGAGCACTCACTAATTGCCTCCTCCTGAGCAAGGTGCTCTAGTGGGGTGGTGGCTGTGGGAAGTGTAAAGTCTGTATCTTTTAAAATATGAGTGAAGGATTGTTCTTTCTTAAGAAGTGTAGAATCTGTATCTTTTAGAATGAACAAAAGTTCTCATTGTCTGATCCTCCCCACAAGATTTAAGAAACATTTTGGCATCAAGTAAGAATTTTCATCCTGGCAAATAGATGGGGAAGAAATGGAGGTAGTGACAGATTTTATTTTCCTGGGCTCCAAGATCACCGCAGACGGGGACTGCAGCCAAGAAATTAAAAGACGCTTGCTTCTGGGGAGGAAAGCTATGGCAAATCTAGATAGCATACTAAAAAGCAGAGACATCACCCTGCCAACAAAAGTGCGTATAGTCAAGGCTATAGTTTTCCCAGTTGCAATGTATGGCTGTGAAAGCTGGACAATAAGGAAGGCTGAGCGCAAAAGGATTGAGGCCTTTGAGTTGTGGTGCTGGAGGAGACTCCTGCGAGTCCCTTGGACCGCAAGGCGATCAAACCGGTCAGTCCTAGAGGAGATCAACCCTGACTGCTCTTTAGAAGGCCAGATAGTGAAGATGAAACTCAAATACTTTGGCCACCTAATGAGAAGGAAGGACTCCCTAGAGAAGAGTCTAATGCTGGGAACAAATGACAGCAAAAGAAGAAGGGGACGGCAGAGGATGAGGTGGCTGGATGGAGTCACTGAGGTGGTTGGTGTGAGCTTGAGTGGACTCCGGGGGATGGTGGAGGACAGGAGGGCCTGGAGGAATGTTGTCCATGGGGTCGCGATGGGTCGGACTCGACTTCGCGACTAACAACAACAACAACAAGAATTTTCAAGGCCACTTCGGCCTGTTGACCTCTTAGAAGGTACTGCGCATGCGTAATAAGTTTATGAATAGTAAGTGACACACCTCTCATAGGTAATAGGCTCATTAGCATGAACATGGGATGTATGAGCGGGAGGGGGGATCATATTAAGGAGTAGTATGATGTAGGTGGATGGGGAAGATTGTGACTTCTTAGTAACCAGCCAATGGCGAAGTGGGGATAGTGTTGAGCATCCGGGAAAGGAATGTATAAAATCTCTTGACAACAGTAAAAGATTGCTCTTTGTTTCTCAGACTACTGAGGCATTGAGCCAGCCTTTGCAAACACTTTTTGTAAGGAATAAACTGCTTGTACTTACTCGGATCCTATCTCAAGGAGTTTTAAATCTCACATGGCTGACTGACTCCAGACACTCTTGGATGAAATGGATCATCTGAATTTCAGTGGGGATTCAGCCCTGGATTCGGAACGGAGACAGCTTTGGTTGCCCTGTGGGATGACCTATGCAAGGAGAGACAGGGGGCATGCAACCTGGTTTGTTTTACATCAGGTACTGTATAGTTTTAAATCAGGTATTGCGAAACCTCCTCACCTTGTAATCTTGAAGAATTCTGAAGCTAATCCTTGGCTTTTTACCATTCAGCATTCAGATGTCTTTGTCACTCTTGAAGAGTTTTTCCCAGTATAGAAATTGGCACCATCTGAAATAGACAATTCAATGTGGATAGAACATTCATTTTCATAATGGAAATTCTTTCCAACCATGATAGTTTTAGTTTGGTCCATTTTTGTAGATCTTTTTGAATCTTCAGCCACATTGTTTGGTAATTGTCTTGAAATCATGTATCATTATGTCCTGTTCCATTATCCCTAAATATGGGTTTGAAGTTATTTCATATCCTGAAGTCTTTTTTATACTTTCTTATTCCTGTTTCATTGCAAACTTTAATATAATTTTCATTTTCCTCATATTTATTTTTATTTTATTTATTTTATTTTACAAATTTTTATGCCACCCCCTTGCAAACTAGCCTCGGGGCGGCTAACAACATATAAAAAACAATATAAAACAATACACA
This sequence comes from Varanus salvator macromaculatus, assembly GCA_023646645.1. NCBI lineage: Eukaryota > Metazoa > Chordata > Lepidosauria > Squamata > Varanidae > Varanus > Varanus salvator. The sequence goes on from JAIXND010000792.1 coordinate 2,500,133, forward strand.
ATTTAAAAACTGGCCCATCTCATAGTCAAAAAGTTAAAACCAATACATAACAATTTAAAATTAACAATAACAAAATTAATAATTTAACAGTTAAAATATTTCTTAAATAAAAAGGTCTTTGCCTGGTGCCGAAAAACAAATAATGACGGTGCCAGGCGAGCCTCTCTGGGGAGCGCATTCCATAGGTGGGACACCACCGCAGAGAAAGCCCTCCTCCGGGTACTCACCCAAAATTAAATTTTTAGCTTGTTGTTTAGTGTAAATTGCTTGAATCCAATTCATAAAGCATGAACTACCATCTAAATATTGAAGAATTTTCATTAAGAAGGGCCAAGACACATTATCAAAAGCTTTCTCCACATCTAAAAAAAAAAAAATGCCTTCTTCTTCACTCATTCAGTTGCATCCATCACAAAACAAGGATTATCTGATCTATATGAATTTGTTTTTCTATACATTTGCTTAATCGCTCTGCCATTATTGAAGTAAAAAGTTTGTAATCCACATTTAATAATGAAAATGGTCATTATTAAATGTGGTAAAGTCAGATCATTAACTTCTTTGTATATCAATGTTATATGGGCTTCCTGCCAAATTGGTGGTAATAGCTTCTTTCCTTTCATCTCATTCATTACTTGTTGGAGTGGTAATATTAATTTTTCCTGTAAACATTTGTAGCACATAGCAGTGAATCCATCTGGACCAGGTGCTTTATCTTTTTAAAAAAAAATTCTGATAGCTTGTGATAGTTTTGAATAGTAATAGTATTATTCAGTATTTTCCTCTGCTCAGGGGTAAATTTCTCAAGGCATGTTTCTTCTATATACTGCTCCATTCCATCTTCTGAAGTTGGTATTTTTTAATATAAATTTGAAAAAAAAACCCTGATGAACTGGTTATGAATTTCCTTTTCAACATCTGTAATTTCGTCAATGGTCCCAGTTTTCACAAAGGGCAGTAGAAGGGACATGGGGAATTACAGACCAGTTAGCCTTACGTCCATTGTAGACAGTGCTTTTTTTGTAAAAAAAAATAAAAGTGCCGGAACTCACATCTTGGGGCCACACTTTTACACTAAAAAAGCTTTTCAATTCACCAACTTTTTTTGAAATGAAGAACTTATTTACCTTTTGCACGTAGCCAGTCACTCTACACACACACAAACATAATGGTCGCCGCCAGCAGTAAGCACTCAGCCTGCGACCACACAGCCAATCCTAAGCCGAGCAACATCCCAAACTGAGCAGTGCCCTCACAATCAGCGCAGAGACACAAGCAGCCCTCATGCACTATTTTAATGATTTTTGCCGCTGACTTGCTACACCTGACAGGGCGATTCAAAATCACTTGGAAAAATCCCTTGGAAAAATCCGTCAAAAAAAGGTGCTGGAACGCCATTCCGGTGCATTCTATGACAAAAAAAGCCCTGATTGTAGGAAAAACAATGGAAAGGCTCATAATAGTGAGAGATCTAGTGATGCTAGGTAGGGAAGGGAGGCTGGCGACCACACAACACAGTTTCCACAAAATCAGGTCATGCCAGACAAACCTTGTGGAATTCTACGACAAGGTTTCGAGGTGGCTAGATGGAGGGGATGCAGTGGATGTGGTTTACCTGGATTTCAGCAAGGCCTTTGACAAAGTGCCCCATGATATCCTGGTGGAGAAACTGAGGAGTTTTGGGATAGAGATAGACTAATGCACTGTCCGATGGATTAGGGCAGGGGTCCTCAAACTTTTTCAACAGGGGGCCAGTTGAAAGGTGCCAGTGGAGCGTGAGCCGGAAAGGCAGTGCCGGCTGTGTGCACGGGCTGGCAAGGGGATGGGGGTGGTGTGCACGTGCTGAGGCAGCAACTTGCTTACTTGGAGATCATTTTCTCCAAGTGAGTCCAAAACAATCTCCGCGTAAGCAAGCCACTGCCTCCCCACATGTGCGGTGAGGCAGCGGCGGGTGCGCATGGGGTGAGGCGGGTGGCAGCGGGTGCAAGCAGGGTGAGTCCAAAACCTCAGAGGTGGGCTGCATAAATGGGCATGGTGGGCCGGATCCAGCCTGTGGGCAGTAGTTTGAGGACCCATGGATTAGGGCATGGTTGACTGATGGAAAGCAGAGGGTAACCATTAGTGAGGAATCATCAGGATGGTGGCCAGTGACAAGCGGGGTCTCCCAGGACTCTGTCCTGGGACTGATCCTGTTTAATTTTTTCATCAATGACATGGAAGACGGGGTGAACAGTCTGCTGATCAAATTCGCAGACGATACTAAAACTGGGGCAGTGGCCACAACTGAGGAGCAGGTACTCCAGATCCAAAAGGATCTGGACGGACTATGGAAGTGGGCAGGAGACAACAGGATGGCATTCAATGTGGATAAGTGCAAGGTCTTGCACTTGGGGCATAGGAATAGCTGTCATAAGTACAGTTTAGGTGACAAGTGGCTGGAGAACAGCACTTGTGAAAGGGACCTCGGGATGCTGGTTGACTGCAGGCTAAACATGAGTCAGCAGTGTGATGTGGTGGTTAAGAGGGCGAATGCCACCCTCAGTTGCATAGCCAGAAGTGTGGCTTCTAGATTGAGAGAGGTATTACTAACACTCTATATGACTCAGGTGCGCCCACAATTGAAGTATTGTGTTCAGTTTTGGGCCCCTCATTACAGGAAGGATATACCAAGATTAGAGTCAGTGTAGCATAGGGACACAAGGTTGATGGCCGGTTTGCAGGGAATACCATATGAGGCCAGACTGAGGGAACTGGGTCTCTTCAGCTTAGAGAAGAGGAGACTCAGAGGGGATATGTTGGCAACATACAGGTATGTGAGGGGGTGTCACACGGAGGTGGGTCGAGACCTGTTCTCCCCTGCATAGGAGGGCAGGATGTGCTCCAATGGAGCAAAGTGCAGGGAACCAAGGTTACATTTAGATGCCAGGAAGCACTTCCTGACAGTCAGGACCCTGAGGGTATGGAATGGGCTTCCATGGGAGGTGGTTGAGGCCCCATTGCTGAGGATGTTCAAAGACAGGCTAGACATGCATATGATGGGCATGTCGTGAGTGGAACCGGTTGGAGCCGGGGGTCAGACTAGATGACCCGGGATGACCCTTCTGACTTGCTCTGTTTCTATGTTATTTCAATCCAAATTAAAATATATTTACTAATCATATTTTGGGAAGTATTCTAATAAAATGCACACTTCTAAACCTATTTTCTTTCAAAACACACATTTCTAAAGGTCATTTATTCTTTTTTAAAGATACATATTTTGGTACATTTTTTTGAACTGAATTGTATCACAAAATTCAGAGGGGTGGAATCTAAAATACAACAATATTCCCATTTGCACATTAGTGAAGCAGGTGTGAATTGAATCAGTTGATTTTGAAATGCAAGAGATGATGCATGCATCCACAGAAGAAATTGCCTTGACCATATGCTAGACTAAGGCTATTGTTTTCACATATGCCTTCTTGACTGTATTAGCTCCAGGCACTCTGCTGTGATGGCCAGCTGTTGAGGCTTTGGGCACACCAGCTCATTTAGCTGCCTCACAAGTGCTTGTAGGTCTGCGGCCAAGGCCTTCACTTCTGGAGTGAACAGGAACTCCAACTTACTTTCACACCCTTCATCCATTGGTGATTGAATTAGTGCATTTATTTCTTTCAAAACACGCACTAAATCATGAAGGGCAAAAGTAACTTGCGCTATCACTTCAGCTGAGTGAACTTTTCCATCTAGGAGCTTCAGGAACAACTCACACTTCTTCAACTGGGTCTGAAGCTCCTGCAATTCTTTTTGCTTTTCTAATGCTGCCTCAATTTCTCTCTTCAAGTCTTCTGTTATCTTTTTCTTGGATTCTATTTCATTCTCTGTGCTTGCCACCTCCTGGCAGCATCTTTCCAACATCTTGCGTGTCTCAGATACTGCATTCTCACCATCAGAAACAGCTCTTTCAGCTTCCCTGACTACTTTTTTGGCCTCTTCCAGAGCAATCTTGTAGCCTGCAAGCAAAGCACCAACTAAAGAAAAGAAAAGAAAAGAAAAGAAAAGAAAAGAAAAGAAAAGAAAAGACATGGTATTGTTAATTTCTACATTTATTCCTAGATCAAATTCAGACCTTCAAAATGTAATAAGATATGGAAAATTCATTCAAATAAGCTGACAAGCATCTTTGCAATGGCAGTCCCAGTAAGAAAGGGAAATGACCATTTAACTTTTAGAGCCACCACATGTTAAATACATTGTGTGCTACTATAGAAACAGAGTGAGTCAGAAGGGGCCTCCAAGGGCATCTAGTCTGACACCTGGCTCCAGCCAGCTCCACTCATGACATGCCTACCATGTGCATGTCCAGCCTGACCGTTGGAAGTACTTTCTGGCATCCACCCTAAATCTTGGTTCTGAGCTTTGCTCCATTGGAACACATCCAAAAGGTCATGCCTCATTTCTGCATGGCACCCCCTCAGGTACCTGTATGTCACTAACAGGTCCCCTTTGAGGGCTGAAAAGACCCAGCTCCCTCACTCTCTCCTCATGTCTCTGTGTTTTGTTTTACTAATTAATACCAAGCATGTGGAAGCCTCATTGTCTTGGGACCACATTGTGTGGGATGAGGATATTAAAGATTTTTCTACAGGAGGAGTTTAATCTGCTGTTAACAGAGCCACTCTCCTTTGTTTTTATTTTCAGCAGCAGCTGCTGCTGCTTCTCTAAAATCATAGTAGACTGCCCCATACTGAAGGTAACATGTCATGCAGCTCTCAGTTTCTCTTGGCATTAGAGACATACCCACATAAGGATGGGATGTCAGATTTCCTAATTCATTTTGTCACAGACTACAGAAAGCAGGTATTTGGCAAAGGTGCAAGGTCCCCAGACTGATTACTGCTTCTGAGAACAGGAACAGCATGGAAGTTGTGGCTAACCTCATATCTCTTTGTCCCATCCTGCCCACCTGTCCCTCTCAGTTAAAGTGCTATTCCTGAGTGCCAGCCCCCATATTCCAGGGGTGTCATTGCAGCTTCTATAGGGACAGTCCCATCTCTAGCAGCCTCTCTACATGAGGGGTTTAACCTGCAACTGTATGGAGGATTTATCCTCTGTTTTCTCTGCAGAAGAAAAATGCATCCTTTACACAAGGCTGTTGCCAGGCTTTGTTTCTCCCTTCCTTCAATATATTCTGTTAACCAACCACATGGAATAACTGTACTATAGTGGATTTTCATCTTTTGACAAGGTTTTTGTTCCAGTTTATTTATTTAACTTAAATAAATTTTTAAGTTTAAAGCCAGATTTCCCTTGTTCTAAAAGAAAAAGGATGGAAGAATCAGAAGATGCCCTGCAGGACAAAATGCCTCAAAAAAGCCCCACAGGTTTCCATGAGTAAGGGCTCTCAGGTGCTCAGCACTTGTAAAGAAGTCCTAGGTAAGCTGGTGCAATTAAAGCCTGAGTAGCCTACCTATAATTAATGACAAGGGCAAAAATGGTAGGAGCTCATCAATCATTTTTTGGTCGGCTTCCACTTCTTGATTTTTCTTGTTCAGGAGTTCCCTCTGCTCTGCCAACTGCTTCTCCTGTGTCTGCAGCATGATCTTGCCCATATCTATATTCTCTCTGGCATGGCGCAGTTTTATTTGGAGACTTTCAAGGAACCTCTCTGTGTTTTTCTTCTGCAGCTTCAGTTTCTCCACACTGACTATCTGCTGCTCTGCCTGGGAGTCAACAGCCCTCCGCCAGTGTGCAGACTCCATTGCACCGACTGCTGTTCCTTCAGAAGTTTGCTTGATATAACCCAGCACCTTCTCATGAGTGGCAGAATCAGGCTGGTTCAGGCAGGACGCCAAGGACACCAGGGAATGCAGACTCTTGGTGAAGTCTTCCAGCACATTCTTCTCGTAACTTTCATCGTTTTGTTGAGCAAAGATTGAAAAGGCCATGGTGAGTCACCTAGAGCAGATATGGACAGGTTTCAGGCTTGTGAAAGCTACTTTGTTTTTGGGTTTGTGTTTTTTAATTAGACCCAAACATCCATTGGCTAGAAAGCCAGAAACAAAAAAGTGGCTATATCTGTTCCCCTGGGGGGAACAGACAGAGCGGCAAACCCCAAGAGCCATGTCTGGGACAGCTCACTTAGCCATGTCCTGATCAGCCCGAGATGCTGATACTTGCAAATAAGGCCTCTACAAACCATCTCATGATGTGATATGACCTACCTTCTGCCCCATCCCTCAGCTGGGAAAGGGCAAACTTTGCCCAAGAGCTCCAGTATGAGTTCCACCTTGCTGGGTCTATGCACCTGCCCCTCCACCAGCACCACCCTGGTATGCCTGATGAGGCCATTAGGCCAGAGTTTCTTCTTCTGTCCCTGGACAAAAGGACACAGGGCTCCTCTGCTGGAGTGTGGTTTGGAGGGCCCAAACCCCATATCCAGTTTGCTCTCTGTCTTCAGCCAGCACTCATGCAAGCACAAAAGGCCTTCCTCCTGGTACTGCAAACCTCACACCAAGCTATGCTGCAAATTGTCCATTTTAACAATTTCCACAACTTTTAAATGGTCATCACTGCCATGTCAATGGGATGAGCAGCCAGCTTATGCTAATGTAATGTTACTAAAAGTAAAAATGAACATACAAGACAAAATTGCTGGGTGAAAGAATAGCTCTTCCCAGAGTTCTCTGGGGACAACTTGACATGCTTAATTCTCCTACACATGTAAAAAACACAAAGTCTGCTGAATATTATCATTAATAAGCAAATGGTCAAGGAACATCTAAGTGGGCTGAATGAGTTCAAACCTCCAGGGCTTGAGGAACTCCATCCTAGAGTCATAATGGAGCTAGTGGAAGAATTCTCAGAACCTCTGTCTGTTATTCTGGGAAATCATGGAGGACAAGGGAGGTGCCAGATGACAAGACAAGCGAAGCGGAGAGGGAGAGGGAGAGGAGAGGAACAACCTGGGAATACAGACCAGTCTGACTGACATTAGTCCCTGGGAACAACCATCAGGTGTATCCACAGTTGGCTACAAAATTGAATCCAAACAGTGTTCATCAATGGCACCTTCTCAAGCTCAAGGTGGGTTACTGCAGGCCCAGTCATCTTCAACATTTGTAATAATGAGGAAATGCAGGGAATGATTATCAGATTTACAGATGACACAAAATTGGGTTGCATAGCTAATACCCTGGAAGACAGAAAGAAGGTTCAAGGTGATCTTGATCAGTTTGGGGGCTGGGTTGAAAATTCAGTCAGGACAAATGCCAATTTCAATTCCTAGGATAGAGAAACCAAATGCATCCCATTACAAGATGGGGAATACTTGGCTCAACAATATGGCAAGTGAAAAGGATCTTGGAATTGTCATAGATCACTGACTGAATATGAGTCAACAATGTGATGTGGCTGCAAAAAAAGCAAATGCTATATTGAGCTACACTAATAGAAACATAGCTTCCAAATCATCTGAGGTGCTGGTCCTCTACTCCTCATGACTGGTTAGGCTCCATCTTGAGTATTATATCAAGTTCTGAGCATCGCACTTCAAGAAAGATGCAGACAAACAGGAAAGGATTCAAAGGAGGACAACAAGGATGATCCAGGGACTGAAAACAAAGCCCTGTGAAGAAAGATTGAAAGAATGGGGCATGTTTAGCCTCGAGAAGAGAAGAGAAGACTGAGGGGAGATATGATAGCACTCTACAAGTACTTGAAGAACTTCGAGTCACACAGGGGAAGGACATGATCTCTTCTTGATCATCCCAGAGAGTATGACATGGAATAACTCTGTTTCAAGTTCCAGCAAGCCAAGTTCCAGCTGAACATCCGGAAAACTTCCTGACTGTTAGAGCAGTACAACAGTGCAGCCAGTTCCCCAGGAGGTCATGGGCTCTCCTGCACTGGAGGCATTCATGAGTTAGTTGGACAGCCTTCTGTCAGGGACACTTAACTTGTGATCCTGCCTGAGTAGGGAGTTGAGCCCAATGGCCTTAACAGGAGATGGATCTAAAGCAGGAAGAATCTCCAATCCTTAAGTGCCCCCTACCAGTTATCTTCACTGACAAGCATCCAGGCAGAGGTGCCCCACGCCACCAACACAAACCATTTAGTATTGAATAACAAACCACCCAGATTCCTGTAATGCAGCTTTGAGTCTCAGAAATGCTTTTACTCAGTCCAGGAACCGGCAATTGTCTCTTGTGCTTCACCCTGAACTCCAGCCTAAACAGGATCATTGCTTCCTTTGTGCTCTGTGACTGGTCCCTGTTAGTCTTGTGATTGTTGATCTCCATGGAGGGGATTTATTGGGTCGTATCAACTGCCCTGTGAGTTAAACCCCCCAGCCTCCCTCAGCAAAAACAGAAGAGACAGTTGACTCAGTGAAAGGAGACACGCAGAGTGGATGAAGCCCAGCATATTACATGCTCTAGTGGTCCGTCATCAGAGAATTTCAGAAAGAAGAGCATGAACAGCCAAGCCAGCACGTTCAAATCTCAACTTTTGCCTGGGAAACCATTTCTTAGTATTCAAACAATGCACTCTAAATTACCCAACTATATCTCCCACCCACCCCCAAGTCTCAATTTGGCTTGACAATATTTATTTATTTATTTATTTTTGGATTTATATCCTGCCTTTTTCCGACAAAGGGCTCAAGGCAGCTTACATCATCTCTCCTCCTCCATCTTATCCCCACAACAACAACCCTGTGAGGTAGGTTGGGCTGAGAGTCTGTGACTGGCCCAGAGTCACCCAGTTGGCTCCATGGCTGAGCAGGGACTAGAACCCAGATCTCCTGAGTCCCAGTCCCATGCTCTTAACCACTACGCCACACTGGCTCTCAGGGGTTCCTTATTTGTTTTTTTCGGGTTCCTTATTTGTTTTTTCTCAGTAGTCCACCCATCCGTGCCATTGCCTCTCTTCAGGCAGGACGCTTTCCTAGCCCTACCTGGAGGTGCCAGGGATGGGCACCGAGGGCACATTTTCCACCACTGAATGGCAGTCCTTCTCATGCTTTACCTATGTAGTTGTGTTTATATTTACTTATTAAATCTGATCTGACAGTAGCAGGCAACAAGCTTCCAGACTCCTTACCTCACAACGACTTTGCACACACAGTAACTATGATACCTCAGCTGCTAGAGAGGATGCAGGTCCATAGCCTGCTTGCTCTCTGGTGAAAAGGCACCCAAGTCTTCCCGTGTTGCCTAGGCCTCCTTTTATGCAAGCAGGCAAAAAGCAGTCAGGGAGAAAGAGGTGAAATGAATCAGTGAAGCCAAGGCTGGGGGGCCTGTTTCACGAACATATTTCTTCTGGAAAGGGGGCAGAAAATGCACCCACTTCTGGAAAAACTACAGTAAGAAGAATACTGTATTATTCCAACCTTTGATAAGAAGAATATTTTTTCCTATAAGTCACTTGGCTTTTCTTCATTTGAAATTGTTGCTCTGGTATGAATAAAACTGAGACAAGAAAAATATTACCAGATTCCCAAGAGATTCTACTTACACTTCAAGAAGTGAATTTTCTCAGACCAAGATTCCTCTTGTGCAAAATCAGTCGCCTTCATCCTGCTCCTCTTATACTGTTCTTCATGCAAATAAGCTTGCACTTATCTCAGGTTTCCGCAGCTTTTATTGGCCCGTTCTTGAAGCCAACCTATCGAAAGGCAACTTATCTCACATGCACCACTCAATCCCTTCAGTTCATTGGAGATGGACTTCCTGAAGAAGAGAAAAGGGCTGTACCACAGTACCAAATAATTACATGCAGAAGGTTGCAGAATCAGCCTCTGGCAACTCCTGTGGAAAAGTGTCAGGTGGGAGATATGGGAAAGATCTATCTGAGTCCCTGAAAAGCCACCACTAGCCAGGGGGCTCACTCACCCTCCCTCTCCCTCTTTCTGCATCCTCCTGCTTCCGAGCAGGGAAGGGCCCTGGGTGTGTGGGCAGCATCCCTTCTCCCAGATTTAGGGTGCTTCCAGATAAGGCATGAATTTGCAGGCAGTACTAAACTGGGTGGAATAGCTAACACCCTGGAAGACAAAAAGAAGATCCAGGGAGACCTAGAGAAGCTTGAACGCTGGGCAAGAAGCAACAGAATGAAATTCAACAGGGACAAATGCCAGGTCCTCCACCCAGGCATAAAAGAAAATAATTTTAAAAATCAGCTCATTGATACAAGATGGGGAACACTTGGCTCAACAGTACTGAGAGTAAAAAGCACCTTGGAGCTGGTGTAGATATCAAGCCAAATATGGGTCAGCAGTGTGTTGTTGTTGTTGTTAGTCGCGAAGTCGTGTCCGACCCATCACGACCCCATGGACAACATTCCTCCAGGCCCTCCTGTCCTCCACCATCCCCCGGAGTCCACTCAAGCTCACACCAACCGCCTCTGTGACTCCATCCAGCCACCTCATCCTCTGCCGTCCCCTTCTTCTTTTGCCATCTATCGTTCCCAGCATTAGGCTCTTCTCCAGGGAGTCCTTCCTTCTCATTAGGTGGCCAAAGTATTTGAGTTTCATCTTCACTATCTGGCCTTCTAAAGAGCAGTCAGGGTTGATCTCCTCCAGGACTGACCGATTTGATCACCTTGCGGTCCAAGGGACTCGCAGGAGTCTCCTCCAGCACCACAACTCAAAGGCCTTAATCCTTTTGCGCTCGGCCTTCCTTATGGTCCAGCTTTCACAGCCATACATTGCAACTGGGAAAACCATAGCCTTGACTATACGCACTTTTGTTGGCAGGGTGATGTCTCTGCTTTTCAGTATGCTATCTAGATTTGCCATAGCTTTTCTCCCCAGGAGCAAGCGTCTTTTAATTTCTTGGCTGCAGTCCCCGTCTGCGGTGATCTTGGAGCCCAGGAAAATAAAATCTCTCACTACCTCCATTTCTTCCCCATCTATTTGCCAGGAAGTGAGAGGACCGGATGCCATGATCTTAGTTTTCTTAATGTTGAGTTTCAAGTCAACTTTTGCGCTCTCCTCCTTCACCCGCATCAAAAAGCTCTTTAGTTCCTCTTCATTTTCTGCCATGAGAGTGGTATCATCTGCACATCTGAGGTTGTTGATATTTCTCCCAGCAATCTTGATTCCAACTGGCGATTCATCTAGCCCTGCCTTTCTCATGATGTGCTCTGCATATAAGTTAAATAGGCGGGGTGACAGTATACAGCCTTGCCGAACTCCTTTCTCAATTTTGAACCAATCAGTGGTTCTGTGTCCAGTTCTCATTGTTGCTTCTTGACCTGCATATAGGTTTCTCAAGAGACAAATAAGATGGTCTGGTACTCCCATCTCTTGAAGAACTTGCCACAATTTGTTGTGATCCACACAATCAAAGGCTTTAGCGTAGTCAATGAAGCAGAAGTAGATGTTTTTCTGGAACTCCCTAGCTTTCTCCATGATCCAGCGTATGTTGGCAATTTGATCTCTAGTTCCTCTCCTTCTTTGAAATCCTGCCTGTACTTCTGGTAGTTCTCGGTCCACATACTGCTGGAGCCTAGCTTGTAGGATTTTGAGCATCACTTTGCTAGCATGTGAAATGAGTGCAATGGTGCGGTAGTTTGAACATTCTTTGGCATTGCCCTTCTTGGGGATCGGAATGTAAACTGACCTTTTCCAATCCTGTGGCCACTGTTGAGTTTTCCAAATTTGCTGGCATAGTGAGTGTAGCACTTTAACTGCATCGTCTTTCAGGATTTTGAATAGCTCAGCTGGAATACTGTCACCTCCACTAGCTTTCTTGTTGCTCAGACTTCCTAAGGCCCATTTGACTTCACATTCCAGGATGTCTGGCTCGAGGTCAGTGACCACCCCATCATGCTTATCAGGGATGTTAAGCTCTTTCTTGTATAGTTCTTCTGTGTAATCTTGCCACCTCTTCTTAATGTCTTCTGCCTCTGTTAGCTCCCTGCCATTTTGGTCCTTTATCATGCCCATCTTTGCATGAAATGTTCCCTTCATATCTCCAATTTTCTTGAAGAGATCTCTGGTCCTCCCTATTCTATTGTTTTCTTCTATTTCTTTGCAATGTTCATTTAGGAAGGCATTCTTATCTCTTCTAGCTGTTCTCTGGAATTCTGCATTCAATTGTTTGTATCTTTCTCTTTCTCCCTTGCCTTTTGCTTCCCTTCTTTCCTCAGCTATTTGTTAAGCTTCCTCAGTCAGCCATTTTGCTTTCTTGTATTTCTTTTTCTTTGGGATGGTTTTAGTTGCTACCTCTTGTACAATGTTGCGAACCTCCGTCCATAGTTCTTCAGGCACTCTGTCTATCAGATCTAATTCCTTAAATCTATTTGTCACCTCTACTGTATATTCATCAGGGATATGATTTATGTGGCCTAGTGCTTTTCCCTACTTTCTTCAACTTAAGCCTAAATTTTGCCACCAGAAGCTCATGATCTGAGCCACAGTCAGCTCCTGGTCTAGTTTTTACTGACTGTATAGAACTTCTCCATCTTTGGCTGCAGAGCACATAGTCAATCTGATTTCTGTGTTGACCATCTGGTGATGTCCATGTGTAGAGTTGTCTCTTGGGTTGTTGGAAAAGAGTGTTTGCTATGACTATTGTATTCTCTTGACAAAATTCCACCAGCTTGTGCCCTGCTTCATTTTGTAGTCCAAGGTCAAACTTGCCTGTTATTCCGGTTATCTTTTGGCTTCCTACTTTAGCATTCCAATCCCCCATGATGATAAGGACATCATTTTTTGGAGTTAATTCTAGAAGGTGTTGTAGGCCTTCATAGAACTGGTCAACCTCAGCCTCTTCAGCACCAGTGGTTGCGGCATAGACTTGGACTATTGTGATGTTGAATGGTTTGCCTTGGATTCGAACTGAGAGCATTCTGTCATTTTGGAGATTGTATCCCAGTACTGCTTTTCCTACTCTTTTATTGACTATGAAGGCTACTACATTTCTTCTGAGGGATTCTTGCCTGCAGTAGTATACCTGATGGTCATCTGAAGTAAATTCACCCATGCCTGTCCATTTTAGTTCACTGATCCCTAAGATGTCGATGTTCAGTCTTGTCATCTCTTGTTTGACCACATCCAGCTTGCCTTGATTCATGGATCTTACATTCCAAGTTCCTATGGAGAATAGATCTTTGCAGCATTGGACTTTCCTTTCACCTCCAGATACATCGGCAACTGAGTGTCCTTTCAGCTTTGACCCAGTCGCTTCATTCTTTCTGGCGCTACTAGTACTAGCCCTCCGCTCTTCCCCAGTAGCATATTGGACACCTTCCGACCTGAGGGGCTCATCTTCTGGTGTCATATCGTTTTGCCTTTTGGTACTGTCCATGGGGTTTTCATGGCAAAGATACTGGAGTGGGTTGCCATTTCCTTCTCCAGTGGATGACGTTTTGTCAGAGCTCTCTGCTATGACCTGTCCGTCTTGGGTGACCCTGCATGGCATAGCTCATAGCTTCATTGAGCTACGCAAGCCCCTTCGCCACGACAAGGCAGTGATCCATGAAGGAGCAGCAGTGTGATGCGGCTGCAAAAAAGACAAACCCTATTTTGGGAGGTATAAACGGAGGCATCACTTCCAGAAGTAAAGAAGTACTCATTCCCCCCTTCTCTGCATTAGTGAGACCCCACCTGGAATACAGCATTCTGTTTTGGGCACTCAGGTTTTGAAATGATGCTAATTACCTGGAGTGGGTTCAGAGGAGGACAACAAAGATGATCCGGGGCCTGGAAAATACCGTATTTTTCATTCTATAAGACACGCCTGACCATAAGACGCATCTAGTTTTTAGAGGAGGAAAACAAGAAAAAAAATATTCTGAATCAAATGGGCACATAATTACAGGCACATTCCCCATCACTTTCCCATGGGCTGCACATCTGACAGACTTACTGCACACACATATTCGCTCTATAAGATGCACAGACATTTCCCCTTACTTTTGAGGGGGAAAAAAGTGAGTCTTATAGAGCAAAAAATACGGTAAGTCTTACGAGGAGAGGCTGAAAGAACTGGGCATGTTCTGCCTTGAGACTTTGAGGTGACATGATAGCACTCTACCAGTAGCTGAAAGGCTGTCACAAAGAAGAAGGAAAAGACCTATTCTCACTCATCCCAGGGTGGCTGCACAATGTCTTTTTAATCTGCACTGCTAGGCAGTGATGGCTGATCTCAACAGGCCACGGGAGGGGAAACATCAAATGCAGGGCACCCCTGGCACCACATTCCCCCTCCCCTCACACCCATAGATGCCCACGGTTCTCCACGAACAGTCAGCGTGCCACTGCCGCTTGCTTGCCTCTTCCTCTGAGAGTAGCCGCAGCAGCCTCGAGTGCACTAACTGCATGTGCATGGCCACTCGTGGGTACCAGCTGCTCCCCCAGTACCAGGGAGCTCCCTGTGGGGGCCTGAGGGAAGGATCTCCCACAAGATCAGGTTCTGCTATTGTCAGCTCTCTCTTGGCCTTTACAAAGGAAGGGGCTGGGGTGTGCAGCTGCCGTCACCCAGTCCAATCTGGGAGCAAGTTAGGAAAAAACGAACTTGGCTAGTCGCCTGGTTTGGTCTCTTTTTCAGCTCCTCTAAAGAAAAGGACTGGGTTCAGACAACAGGATAACCCACTGCAGGGTTGAGGATGGATTATGGAACTGTAGGTTCTTGCTGGATGGTGGGTTATTCTGTTGTTGGAACTCAGCTGAGATAGCAAACCACACTGCACAGCACAACAACAAACCCTGGGTTCACTTCATGGGTTGTTTGTGTTTAACAGATAATAAACCATGTTCCAACAACAACTCATGGTAGAACAACAACCCACATTCACAGCCCTTGACTGTGGGTCCAACCCTTGTCATGGCTTGCTTGCATCTTCTCCAATGAACAAACTAGATGAACTGAGCACAAACTACCCCCGGTAGGTGAACTTGCTTTAATGAGGAAGGAAGGAAGGAAGGAAGGAAGGAAGGAAGGAAGGAAGGGAGGGAGGGAGGGAGGGAGGGAGGGAGGGTCGAGTGGTGAGATGGTATTTTATTTTCTTCTTCTTTATATACCTTTCCTCTGTTATTGCCGGGTGCTGCCTTTATCTTATGTATTTATTTACTTGCAGCATTTTTTTTAAATAAAATTTTATTAAATTTTTGAACTACAAATTTAAAAAAAACAATCATCAAACACATCGGACAAGCTGGGTCAGCCCCCTATAACATATCTTCTGTAATCATAATCAAATCAATTTATAAAAGCTTAAAGACATCTTTAAGTCTATGCCAAGTCCCATTTCTCTAGTCAGTCATAAAAAAAGTTCCAGGTTTGATAATAGTCTGTATCATCCTTT